>OU745265.1:8752500-10002500 GCA_916618015.1 Xestia c-nigrum
GGTTTTATTTATGAAAATACAGTGAATAGGTATTAAGAAGGCGTAAGTATACTGAAAGTTGGCTACCTTGCAAATACCTGTTTGAATGATTTTCGAAATATTACTATATGGAAATAAGAAATGCAATTACTTATGATTACATTTCATAATCAATATTCTAGTTCGCTAGTTAGCCACATTTCGAAAGTCCCTCTACCTCCCTCTACTCCTATTTCGAAATTAATTACAACCTGTAAATATTTGTCAGGTATTTGAAAGGTTGTAAACTGCCTGCATAAAAAAAATGTAAAATACCAAATGTCAATATTAGCCTATTGATACACTATACTTACACATTACCGACACACTATTGACAGGTTGTTTTTTTACAGAATTGGGCCCCTGGATGCGCGCTCTTAACTGGATATTGTCAAGGTAAAGGTGTGTCTGTTCGTGTTTTATGTGCCCCACACTAGAAAATTTCTCGTGTATCGTGGATGCGTTTACAGATATTTAAACTGACATACACAAACAGCCAGACCCGGAACAACTACCTACCGGTCATACAAGCATTTGTTTCGTGCGTAGATCCAGCCCGCGACATGCAGGACGACAGTCGTGTTTATCGCGTAATCTAAGATTACGTGCAATTTAGCGTCAACAGTGTGGACAGCACTACGATCGCCTTTCTGTTCGCGCTAAAAACCCTCGCCAATGGTTGACGGCGAGCGCCGGCACAAGCGTCACATGTAATGCTCGTAGAGCCGTCCACACACAGAATTCGCGATACATTACATTACGCGTTACACACGTCTGGCATAAATTGATTGTGCGCCACAGATTCCGCATGCATGATGTGCCATAAGTCAGAACGAATATTTACTACGCGACCGCCATTGCGTTACTTGAATGATAACACTTAAAATACGTATCATAAAATTAAAAAAACAGCTTACCACATGTATTGGCATTACCCATCCCGCTAGCGCGCCGACGCCCGGAAAGCAGGCCTTTGCCCCTCGCAACGCACTCAGTCCGTATCCAGGCTGTACATTAGGTAAGGCTCCTTTGCGGACTACTGCAATGGAGTATTGGTAGGGCTCCCCACGTCCATATAACTGTAGGCAATTTTTTTTTAACTTAATTTGGGCATTGGGTTGATTGAGATGAGCACTGAGATCAGCAAAGGAGATAATAGTGAATTTAAATGAAAGCTGTTTTGGACTGGAATTCCATTTTTTTTTAAATGTTATTTTCTATTATTTCCTGGTATGTTTTAGTAACTTATGCCCACATTGTGTCTCTTTTGGGCCATCCCCACAAGCGACAGAATCGTGGTGATATTTTTCGTATAGAAATAATGTTGAATCGCCTAGCGGCTTGACGTGGAATTACGGACATCACCCCGTTATACAATACAATGTTGAATCGACGCGATTTGCTCGCTCATGGAGGCGGCCTCTTATTTGCGGACACACAGTGCATTGTACGGCACGTTGCGCTTTTTCGTTAACAGTGAGGCAGCAAACACAAACATACACGACAATGTACGATCTTGTTTAGAGAGACACGGGTATCACTACGTTTCACACTGGCCGATATGTTGCGTGCGCTACCACGTTGAACAGATCATCTGCGGGCTCTTCTGCAAGTAATGCTGTATTTTAAGCTAACATGCGTAAAATCCGTAGCCGAATTTATTGCGGACCGCACCAGGTCTACGTAAATCATCCCTTAGTGTAAAATAATTCAGATTCTTACCTCCTGTAAAATAGGCACAAGAGAGTGGTATCTGCCAGCAACATAAACTTCACCAGCATCCAGACCAAGCAATGAAGCCTCTCCTCGATCTACCCATGTCATACATTCTTCTGTGTCAAAAGCCTGCAAAGGAATAAAAAAAAAATTGAATGATTTTAACTCATTGTCATACACAGCTGTTCGTGTTACACTGCTGAAAATAAGTCATCACTACAAATTACAAAATAAAGTCTCCCACAGTATTTGTCTGTCCCTATTTTTGATGCAGGTTTTTTTAAATAGACAGAGTGATTCAAGAGGAAGGTTTTAGTATATAACTTTACGCGGGGGAAGTCGCGGGCATCGGCTAGTGAAGTATAAAATATTAAATTAACATTTCATATATGGGTCCACGTGGTGCTCATACCCTATAGAGAGAAGTCCTGTGTCCCAGCAGTGTGAACATTATAGGCTGATTATGCTGTGATAATTAAAACAAACTCACCCTCTTACACTTCAGCTCAATAAAATCTTTTCCAAACAGGCCTTTGTCCTGTAGAACAGAACTTGATAGTTTCTCACACTTCTGAGTCTCTAATAGTGATACAGTACACCAGGTGATGATATCCTGTCCTTCCACTTTGGGTACTTTACCAATGCCATTTATTACATTCTCACTACCGTAGATACTGGCTGTTGTTGTACCTGTAATATTTTTATAGTACTTTATTTTCAATTTGAGTAAGTTTCACATGTATAAACTGTTATAGAGGATTTTGGTAGCGCGTAAGTAACAGGTTTTTTCTTTCTCTACACATAGATTAACAGAAGTTACAAGAGTTAACTTTTACATTATTAAGATGACGCATGGAAACATAAAACAACGTTGGTGTATGTAAGTGTATTTATTTGTTTATCATAAAAAGACAACGATAATTGGCTATTTACACCACATTTATTCAATTTAATGATTATCCTGATGAAAAAGTACGAGTAACAAGGAGTTCTACTTGTAAATAAATAGTTGTCGAAACTTTGTTGCAATGTTATAAGCGAATCTACTTACCAATAAGAATGGGAACAAGTGCTAAAATAAGGTAAATATCCATATTTGCTAATATTTTTGGATTTTTCTGTCATCAAAGCACTATTTCATACTGAATTTTCGTTAAAATTCTTATTTCTTGGACACACCCCAGCCGCAAACTGACAAAACCAATTTGATTGATGTTGAATTGTTGATGCTTAATTCAGTGTAACCATGTTAGAATAATATACTTCGAGTGTTACCATATTACAACACTTGATTCATAAATGCTGACTGATCTTCTTCGTGGTCCACAGTCGCACTGGGTCTACCTGATATTCCCACTAGTCCATAATGTAGGGACACGATTCATGGAATTTTATATGAAGTCACAAACCAATAGATTTTCTAGTAAAATCGACTTTTTACATGTCCTGTGCGAATGCTAACTATACTCACGCGAAAGCTGCTCTTCGAATCAAAACCAAGTTCTACGATCATTATTTGTATTGCTCAGTTCTATTCTATTTTTTATGAATGGCAAATATTGCTCAGTTATAGTTATTTACATTTTTATTTCATTATTTTGAAAAACAAACATTCGTTTGCTGTGGAACACCAGTTGGATGGACCTGTCAGAGTGTCAAGCAAAAAAGACAAAAAAAATGACATTTGGTAGTTTGACAATTTTGAGAAAAGTTTCACAAAATCGCAGCAAATTTTTAATTTTACTAAAATACTTAATATAATAAGTACGTTAGTATAAATTCAGCAATCTTATTTTCTTCCCCCTCAGTGATATTTTATAAACCGTCACTTGTTCCAGTTATTAACACGCCCATTTCCTTTGCAGGTTATAATATTTGTATTCAAAACAATTCGTTCTAAAAACACGTGTTTTTAATTATTGCCATGGTCGTATTCACGTGTGGTTATTGCGGCGAGTCTGTGACAAAACCTAAAGTCGAGAAACATTATATGATAGCATGCAGAAACAGGAATCCCAATTTGTCTTGTATGGATTGTTTTAAAGACTTTCAGTGAGTATGGTATATTTACCGCGTGATATAAATTTCATTAATTCTGTTAACGTGACCGCATTTATATGTAAACAAAGAGGTTTCATTCTAACAGTTTATTCAGATAATGGGTCGTTCTATAAATAGAACTATGCCAATGAAACCAACCATGTTGTTGTTGCCAATCAGGAAATAAATTACGCACCTAATATTTTTTTTATTGATTATTGACGCAGTTTATAAATGCTCATGATTTTAATTTTATACATCATGTTTGTTAACCTCTTGTACAGTAACAGTACTATTCCAAGAGTAAATAGTGTTTGTTTATTAAATAATGTCATTGACATTGATTCTGTTGATATTGGCAGAAACATGCAATTGTTTTTGTAAATTCTGCTTCCTTTGGCTATGTGCCAACACTATAGTTTATATTCTGTTCTGTAGATAGGTACTTAGATAGTGTCAATGCTTCTGAGGCTATATTTAATCTATCTTAGTTTTTGAGTAAAAGAAATTAACTAAGGTACTATTTTGTTGTTTCCAGTGGTCAAGACTATGAAGCACACACAAAGTGTATAACAGAAGAAGAACGCTACTCTGGAAAAGGTTTTGTCTCCAAAGAGAAAAAAGGCGAGAAGAAACAGAATACATGGGTGGAAATGTTAACATCAGTCCTAGACGAGCAAAATAATGCACCAAGAAATGTGCTCAAGATTATTGAGACCATCACCAAACACAACAACACTCCACGCAAGAAACCAAAGTTTATTAACTTTGTAAAAAATGTTTGTGGAAACAAGACAAACCCAAAAGACATTGACCAAGCTTGGGACTTGATTTCTGTAAAACTGACTGCCTTATCCAATGCCAACAATAGGAACCAAAATCAAAAGAATGATGAGTCTGCTGTTGACGATGAAAAATCACAAAATGGTACTATTGAGGAGACGGACGAGAAATCTGAAGAGAATGGCACCGAAGATGACACGGAAGAACAGAATGGTGATGCAGAGGAAAATGGTGTCACAGAACAGAATGGTGACACAGAAAAGAATGGTGAAACAGAGGTAGTTGGCAAAAAGAAATCCAAAAAACAAAGAAAAGAAGAGAAGAAACACAAAAAATATGAAGCTGAGCTGCAAAGTGCTGGGGCATCGCTTCCTGAAGAAGTAGAAGAAGAAATAGAAAGCAAGAAAGGTAAAAAGAAGAAGAATAGGACTGAATCTATAAATGGTGAAGAAAATGTTACTGAAGGTAAAAATGGCAAAAACAAGAAACGTAAAAGACAGGACACTGTTAACAGTGTTAATGGAAATCAAGAAGCGGTTGAAAATGGTGTAGAGCCTGCTGAATCTGTTGTAGTAGCTACAGGAAAGACTCAAAAGAAAAAAAGCAAGACTGAAGAAGAAGAAGCAGAAGAGAGCATCTGCCTTCATGACCAAAATGTTGCCAAAATTGGAGAATTAGCAGTCAGTGGAGACAAATTCAACTGGCATGCAGTAATATTATCTGTTTTGGAGAAGAAAGGCAATGAAGTTCCATTCAAACGTCTGCAGAAAAAGGTCTTAGGAGAATACAGTGAAGCAACAGGCAGGGAAGTAGATGACCGCATAGCTGATAAGTTTATAAAGAAATTGAGGAGTGCACCCAATGTGAGAGTTGATAAGAATAGGGTTCTTCTTATTGACTGAGAAGTTTTAATTATGTTTAATACATAAATGTATTGCCACACTTTGGGAGAAAGTATGAATTCAATGAATAAGTTGTTTATTGTTGTTAGGACTCTATGAGATTGAAGAGTGATACTGTTAAGTTCTAATACTATCTAGGTCATAATAGTGAAAATTTAGATACTGTTGCATAATGTTTCAAAATATATTATGACGTTAAAGCCAATAGAATTTATTAATTCTGTTTGAGAATAAATGTCACTTAGTTCTGCTTTACATGTGTTGAATCTTTAATAATTTACAAGGCAGGTTTTTTATACTAGCCAAAGTGTGGAGCCAAATTGATATGGATTTAAACCACTTAATTATTAGTTTCTTGAGGCAATATTATGTAACTGGAGTTACAGTAACTATAACTCATTTTCTAATTACTTACTTACTATTTTAGTTCCCATAATATTCTTTATAAGGCAATAATAACAATGTTCTTTTATCAAAATATTGTTTTATTTGTAGTTAGTGTGGCCAGAGCAATAATTACAATAGCTTCTTTTTTCTTGATCTGTACGGTCGAACAAGCTATTTGTTTTACACTTTACAATGTAATTTGTAGGTTAAACTGTATACCAACTATCTTGTTCGACTGTACACATCATATTATGGTAATTTACAAGACGAGCTGGTGGCGTGCTGGTGTCTATTAGTAAATCTATGGCAATCAAAAAATAAAAATGTACTGCGAAATGTTAATTTATACTAAAGATCACGTAATCCACGATAGCTATCTGGGTACATATAAGATAGTGCTTAACCTGGTTAAATGGTTTATCAGCCTCAAAGAAAGCACTTCAAGGCGCACCCAGGCGGCATTATCCGAAGTCATTAATCATTTGTATTCATCAAGCGCCCGCTAACATTATTTTCGTGTTCTACATTCTTATAAAGAGTTTTTGTTAGGGCGCACGGTAAATTGGACGTGTCGTTTATTGGAATTCTTTGTCAACACTTTTCGATGAAAGAGAACCACGATAGGTAGGTAACTATAGGTTGTTGATACTTTAGTACCACCTTACTTAGTTGATGTCTATGGATTGACGGAAAGGAGACATTTTTTTGGGCCCACTTGGTTGTTGCATTTATTATTCATATTGCACCAAAAACAAGTAACCATTTTCACATAGTATCAAACGAAATATTACATAGAAATGAAACCGGAATCTTAAAATCATACTATTATCATATACTATTAGTTACGTTACGTTTACGTTAGCTATTATTAATGGATTACACTAAAATCGCATAGATAGTTTTAACAATCAACGTGGTACGGAACGCTATAAATCCTATTTTTTAGTGGTTGACAGACAACTTCATTATTTTGACATTTACTTTTGCTGTTTATTTTGATTTTCTTAAGTGTTTTTGCAGATTTTTCGCATTTATTCCGGTTGGACATGACTTAGCTAATTTAACCACTGTAATGTAGAGGTTATAAGGAAGAAATCAATGTACGTTTAATTATTAAATGCTACAAATTAAGTGGGTGGCCTAATCTCCGAGCAAAAAAAAATCTCTTCATTTTAATTTTAAAACCATCAGGACCCGATAATCGGGTTAAAAGGTTAACCGGTTGACCTTTTTTTACTGGGACAAGCCCACCAAACTATTCCCAAACCACTTACTCCTGAAAGCCATAATCAAAAGAGGCGACCTCCAGAAAAGCGCCGTGACCATGAAGAGCGACGAAGTTCCAGAGAATCAATTTAACTGTCTTGGATAACGCAAAAAAAAGAATCAGAAATTATAACGGAGAAGTATTTCTATTATTTTATATATTTACCTTTTATTTAGTTTAGTGATAAAACTTATAGTTTTCGAAATAAAAATTATACCTAACTAAAAAATTGAAGGCGTTTCCATGCTAAATGCTCGTATGCGAGGATTTAAGGCGATTACATGAGCTAAACGCGAGTTTTATAATAACTAAAAGTATATGATTCACTGCTATAAACAAGACCAGAAAAATATATGATATTCTTCAGGATATATTAGCATATATCCTGAAGAATCTAAATATATATAATTCAAAGGTGACTGACTGACTGACTGACTGACATAGTGATCTATCAACGCACAGCCCGAACCACTGGACGGATCGGGCTGAAATTTGGCATGCAGGTAGATGTTATGACGTAGGCATCCGCTAAGAAAGGATTTTGATCAATTCTACCCCCAAGGGGATAAAATAGGGGATGGAAGCTTATATGAAAATCCGTCAGTTTTAAAGTTAGGATCTTCTAATTTTTTTTTTTTTTATTTTATTTAAACTTTATGCACTTAATGTACAAAGGCGGACTTAATGCCTTGGGCATTTTCTACCAGTCTACCTTAGGGTGATGCAGAGATTAAACTGTAGGTGCAAGAGTAAAGAAAATTATGAAGACTATAATATAACAATAAATACATATATACAAACATACAATAAATTATAAAAAGTGAGGAAAGATAAAAAACAATTTTAAAAAAAAAGTTGATGAAGAAAACAAACAAATTAAATGTGGGATAAGTCTGCCAACTTTTTATGTAAGTGCTCGCGAGCTTTCATTTTAAATGTGAGCCGACTGGTTGCCATCCTGATATTCAAAGGGAGCGCATTCCAAAGAAAAACCGCCTGTACAGGAAAGGAAGATTTGAGAACACCCGAACGGTGAGTAGGACATCGTAGAAGGCGATTATTGGAAGAACGAAGATCCTTGCTGTGCGCAGAGCATAAATACTGGAAGTGAGAAGTCAGATAAGAAGGAGAAGTGGGTTTGTCTAGAAGAGAAAACAAAGTTGTCAAAGCCCTTAACGCTCTGCGCTGCCTGATGGGTAACCATTTTAAGCGCAACCGATGTGCGGACACATGATCATACTTACGGAGATTAAATACGAATCGAATGCAGTTATTTAGAAGTCGGTCTAGTTTATTGAGGAGATCTGCATTCAGGTCGTAGTAACACACATCACCATAGTCTAGTATGGGAAAGATTAGGGACTGTACCAGCATTACCTTTATGTGGGATGGGAGAATGTTTTTCAAACGATAGAGCGACCGCAACGTCCCGGTGACTCTCTTGCTCACAATCGCGACCTGCTTACGCCAGTCAAGGCAAGTGTCAACATACAAACCCAGATCCTTAACGTCAGAGCTGAACGGAATCACTGTGCCGTCAAAGGTAACCGGTAGCACCGTTAAACCATCCAGCCTCCTCAAGCTATGGGGGCTCCCTACTATGATAGCCTGGCACTTGGTTGGGTTAACGGCTACCCCGAAGCGATCTGACCAGTTTTTCACCACAGCTAGATTCCGGTTCAGCTCTTCAATCGCATCCGATAAGTTGTCAACACTTGCCTGACTGTAGAGCTGCAAGTCATCAGCGTAAAGGTGATACGCACACTGAAGCTCGGTAGTAATAAGATCTATAAAAATAGAGAACAAAAGTGGAGATAAGATACCGCCTTGAGGGACGCCAGCATCAAGATTACACCAGTTGGAAGAAGAGTCTCCCGCAAGAACCGACTGCTGCCGCCCCCGAAGATAGGAAGAAAACCAATGCACAACCTCTGGAGAGACCATAAGATTTTGTGTTTAGGCTGACGATTGAAAATTAATTTACGGGTATTTCAGCGTTTTTGATAACTCCACCCCGAAGGTTTATATAAAGGGGATGAAATTGTATGTGAAAAATCCTTAATTTTCGACGTAAAAAGTACAAAATTTGTTATCTGGGCTTATGATTGGAAGCTGACGCAACGGCTTTATTAGAATTTCAACCCTTGAGGGGTGAAAAAAGAGCAACATTTTGTTTTTAATTAAAGTTTTTATTTTTTGAGTCACCAAAAAGTATCAAAGTTAGTAAGTCGTTAGTTTTTTTTGCAGTGCAAGTTAATAGTATAGGCCGTACACAAGTTAATAGCACACGTGACTTCGCGGCGGGCAGTAGTTACCATTTTGTAGGGACCTAGGTAAGCCGAAGATTATGGACTTACGGCAGGAGCAGAAAAAGAAAGTATGGCAGCCGCCGCTCCTGTGGGTGCCGCCCGCTCACACCAACTTGCTGCAGCACGCGCCGCTGACGCGCGCGCTGCGTGCACTCAATATGGTGTCACAACAGATTGATTGCTTCAATTGTACACTGAGCGAATTCACACGGGCCGCATTTTGCGCAATTACTTTAGTTTGTCAAATTAATTAATTTATTCAAAACATAAATAATTGAACTTTAAATATAACTGCTCTATTGTATTAGGTACCTAAACCTGTAATAATAGTTGTATGTGTTGTTTAAATAAATAAATAATGTATAGTAGAACGAGATAGAATGAGTAATTGTCGATATCGTATTTGATACCAACTAGATTTTTTTATTTTGTAGATTTCTGTTTTTTTCCTCTTTTGCATTTCTGATCTTACTTTAGATGAATGAAGATGAAGTCAAAATAAAAATCAAAAATGGCGCCGACGAAAGTTTTTGGATTTTTAATCATGGGTGTCGTTTCCGTGGTTTTTGGTGTCGCTGAGAGTGAAAATGAGGTCAAAATTAACACGGGGAAAAAAGTTAACAGAAGCAAAAAAAAACAGTTTTCCTTTTTTTCTACGGCTTCCCCTGACACTATTTTCACCCTGCGACACTGTTAGGTAGAGGTGTATCTAATCCTACAACCACATTTCGCACATTTAGGTTAATCCCATCAACCGGGCACAAATAATACAATAACACTTTGCCCGTCCCGCAAATCGAACCCGGGACCTCATGCTCAGTAGCGCTTGCGACAACTCGAACAACGATGCAGTCTCACACATGACCCATCAATATTTTCACGCGAACGAAGTCGCGGGCAACAGCTAGTATCATATATTTTTAAACAGTATCATGCTAGCGCATGATACTGTTTTGAAAACACAATACAATTAATTTGGCTCGATAAAAAGAAATCACGAACTTATCTCTAAAAATATCTTTCAAACAATAAAAAACATACTAATATGCATGCGATCATTCTGATTTTTAGGCAAATAATTCTACAAGCAATATTTTAGCATGATACTGTTTCAGTTTTTTAATCCAATCAATAGTTTTTTTGTGAATCGACCGAAACTACTCATTTCGCTCTATTTGGCCCTCAGTGGCCGACGTAACCACCACTTTGTAGTGCAAGCTGATTAGAACTTTATTCTAACAGCATTTCAAACGAAGTTTGAACCACCACAAATAGAGTTGCTAATTTAGCTCGTCTAAGCGCCTTAAAAAGGGTAAACTTTCCATTAATTTCGAATTTTATTTTTTTTTACGTAGGACACAATCACTTAAGTAGGTACCTACTCTCAACTCTTTATACAAATTTTCAATAGTCGGACGCCCTCGGTTTACGAGATTTACTTACCTATTTAAAGTTTCTAAAATTGGAAAAAAGCATACCATTTGCCATGGTAGTCATCAAAGTTGACATTTCACGTTCCGTTGACAGTAGGTAGAAGTGTATTTTGTACATGTTTTTTACGTAAATATAATTTTATTTTTACATATTCACATACTTTTGGTGTATAATAAATGTGCAAATTAATTGATTGATGATTAGTATGCAATTACATTGTCATTTTTACAAAACAATAACAATTTATTTGAGACCTCATGTTCAGTAGTCGCGCTTGCGACCACTAGACCATCGAGGCAGTCAAACACAGACCCCTGCCGGGGCTGCGGGACTGTTCGAAAGATATACCGCAGCCCTGAAACAAGAAGGGCAATGAAGGGACATGGTTGGGTTTTAGTCAGTAAAAATCTTAAACTCTCCCTTCCGCTCCGCCCAGAGCGCGAGGACTAGGAGTAATTTGATGATTTCCAATTCTTACTATGAATCCACTTAAAAAAATGTTGAGGAATTACCTTCATATCAACTTAGTTATTCTAATCCCGTAACTCTGACTTAGCAGATATCTTTGAAAGGAACGCCATCTTAAAACCTATACTTAACGCAGCGCCCGGCCAGAAATTACGCCACACAATAAAGGCCAATTCTGCCTACATACGAAGAGTTTCCGCCATCCTATATCCAGGTCGATCCATACCCATAGCATCTCCATGTGCATTGTGCGCCAAGACCGTTTGTTCAACGAACAATGGATACCTACTTGGAATGTGTTGGTTGTTGACGGATAATATTTTATAGTCGGGCGCATACCAGGAAGCCTTTCTACTATGTGCTTTTCTTTCACGCGTTGGGCAGTTCAAGCTGTTCAGTTGGGCAACGTCGCCTAACACTTCGTAGCAGATCCGTTACGGCGTAGCAACACTTGATTATACACTCTGCTCCAAAAATAACGGGTCAGTCACATAAACCCGAATATCTCCCGAACTACGTCTGCCATCCTTATGAAACGAAAACTGTTCAATTGAGAATTTAATTATACAGATAAAAAATAAAATAAAACTTAGTTGCACCCACAATATTAATCTTTAAATTAAAAAAAAACCAAAGTAGTCACTTCCAAAGTGTGCATCTTGGTCTGCCATTTCCTGGTCTTCTAAGGTGTGATCCGGTCTCTTGGTACCGCTGGACTACCCGCTGAACAGTCGACAAAGATACACCAATGTTTCTGGCTGTTTCACGCTGGCTCCGCCCATGTTCCAAAAAAGTTAGGATTCTGGTACATTCCTCTAGCGTGACTGCCATGCTTCACCTCACAGAATAATAATTATGCACGTGGGAGACGTTCACGATATTTTTATTTGTGACAGTGATGAAAAAAAACAATCTTTAAAAAAATGTAATCTTAAGAAAAATATGACTACTTTAGTTTTTTTTTAATTAAGAGATTAATATTGTGGGTGCAACTAAGTGTTATTTTATTTTTTATCTGTATAATTAAATTCTCAATTGAACAGTCTTCGTTTCATGAGGATGGCATACGTAGGTCGGGAAATATTCGGGTTTATGTGACTGTCCCGTTATTTTTGGAACCGAGTGTAGATTACTTAGTTTTCACTTCTGTCTTCTGTTTCAGTCCCAAAGACTGCCCCGCATGATTTTTTATTTTTCTTAGGAGGAGTTTACGCGTGAATTCTGATGGTGACTGTAAGTCTTCTAGAGGGCGGAAGCTGATGGAACAAATAAGCTAACATACATCGATACCGGTCAAAAGCATAATCCTCTTTTTTGCTTCGGTATAGTCAGGTAATAAAATAGCTTTTTCCAATAAAATGTTTGAAAAGTGTAGGTATAAAGAAAGAAGAATACGAATGGCAGCCCAGAAGTTACTCACACAGGCACATAAGTACCTACTACCTACGTTCATATCCTTTTTTTACTTTTTTCTCGTTATTTCCTCTCATATTGTTCAATGTTTCATTATTCTCTTTGTGCATTCTACCGAGTTCTATTCCGAATCCTCTCCATCCGACATCTCCGGGCAGAATTCCATTTCTAAATTCGATAAAATTTCCATAAACACAATGTGGTCGTCGAGATCTTTCAAATGCTCTTTCGATCCGATAATTCCATTGCATTTTCAAATAAAAAAAAGTCAAATTGGACGTTCGCTACATTCTGTTCTTCGTAGGAAATTGGAATAAAAAGTCTGAGTACTTTTGCCTGTTTTTCTTTTTATCCTCGCTTCATGTCGCCATTAATTTGCTATTTCGCTCCATTTCGTTTTAATTGTAGCTTTCTGTCCATCCTCTTTCATTCATATTGTGAGATAAGAACGAAGTTGTTCTCTTTATATTTTTGACATTGAAATTGACATTATACCGCACATTTTATTTGACATTGTATTTATTTTTTGACATCATTTAAATTCCTGAAATAAACTTTTCACTTCAATTGTAATAGGCTTTTATACTCATATTTGTTTCTGCATGTGAACATTTTGTACCCTAGAACCGTACCCATAATAGACTTTCAGTAACAGTACCCTGGGGTACTGGAGTACCCCGGTAAATAAAACAGTGTTTTAACATAAGAAGAAACATTTATTAATAATTAACTTACTTAGACGTTTAGGGTACTAATTTCAGCCTTACATAATTATAATTAGATGTAAATAAAATGAACTTTTCTTAACAATTTTGGCAAATATTTGTGTGGTGCTCTAAACGCATATGACTTTTAGGCTGGTTTTATAGTCACGCCGCTAGACGCGCCGTTGGACAGAATTTGAAACGCTACTACCTACTACTCCAATACAAATTCTGCCCAACGGCGCGTCTAGCGGCGTGACTATAAGGCTGCGTTTCCACCAGCGATGAGCGAGGATGCGTAGCGAGGAATGTGTGTGGTACTAACCAATCACATAGCTAGAATACCTCAAGCTGTAAAAAAGAAGCTATATTATTGGTAAGTTTCGCACACATTCCTCGCTACGCATCCTCGCTCATCTCTGGTGGAAACGCAGCCTTAAACCAGCCTTATATTTGTCACATCGAGTGCGTGATTGACGGTCTTTTGACCTGCGACAAAATAAACATATTCCAAATTTTGAATCTAAAGGGGTTGCAGCATCAGAAGACCGTTGCTTTTCTAATATACCGCCAATACTTATTTGGATATGCATTGGCAAAGTTTTGTATGAAAATCTGTCCTCCAAATAAGGTTTTCTAAGGTAAATACTCAAAGTTTTGAAATAAGTTCGTCTTTTCTTGAAAACTATAATCACTTTTTCTTCATCATGAGAGTCCAGAAGAAGGATTTGAATATCATTTTCTAATGGATTTTGACGTAAAGCCATCTAAAAAAAAGAATTCTTCAAATTACATACAATGAAATACAAGACAACAAAAATGTCTAAATATAGTAAATATTAAGTAGGTACCTACACATTGTTTTTGAACCAAGTTATGTCGAAGGTATTATGCAAATGAAAAAGATGTATCAAACAAAGAAATAATATTTAGTATTTTGTAAAAACATTTACAAAATAGTGATGAATACAATTACCTTAACAGTACCCAGGGGTACTGGAGTACCCCAAGCACGCCTAACCATGACCACACGCTAATAGAACTTACGCCTGGCCGATGCTTCGACGCAACCCCCTACCCCGCGCAAATACACGGCAGCGCGAGTAAAAGTAATCGCAACTTTTCAAAACCAATTATCAATTGTACCCCAGGGTACGGTTCTAGGGTTAATACTAGATGGTGCCCGCATACTAATTTGACGACTCGAATGGCGTAGTGGTAGTGGTAGTTCTTAGGGTCCTGGGTTCGAATCCCGGTTGGAGCAAATGTTTGTGTGATGAGCATGGACATTTGTTTCCGAGTCATGGATGTTTATATGTATAATAAGTATGTATTTACAAACAAAAAAAAGTATATAATTATGTATTAAAACAACTATCTAGTGTCGACGACACAAGCTTTGCTTAGTGCGGCACTGTGTGTTAATGTCCAGCGATATTATTATTATTATATTGTTACGAGCTGGGTATGAGATAAATTAATTACTACCGATTAAACAACACAATAACTTTATTAATCACAAAACAGTCAAAACTTAATCACAAATACACTACTGTTTACTATTCACTTAGATATCGCACTTGTAGTTCACTTGGATTCGCTTCGTGGTGTCGCTAAAACAAGACTGCCGGTCGCGGCCCTGAGCGCTCTATTTATACTCGCCAACAGACACACCAGAATAACCACGAACATTCGAGAGGGTCATAAAAAAAACACTAACAAAAAATAGCAGGTAGATACAAAAAATAGAGGTACCTACTAAAAACAAGTAGGTATAACCTACTTGTACAAAACAAGCAAATATGAACCTTATGCCCTAGGCGTACGGTCGAAATTCTAATGTCTTTTTATAAATAGGTCGCGAGTTTGTACCTACCTAACTTTAAAACTAATAATAATAGAATGCTCTCGAACTTCTAACGTACGCACACTGTAATCGCCGACTTTCTCGAATGTTCTAGTAGGTCCGATGTAACAATATTATTAATTATAACTAAAACCTTCCTCGAGAACAGTTGTTCTCTAAGCTATAGTAAAATTAAGAAAAAAAATGTGTTATTTATTTCTGTTACATTTAGGTAAGTTTATTTTTTTATTTTTTATGAAATTCTAGAGTCTGGCAAATGAAAGTAGACACTCAAATTATTTGCAAACTTTTCAATGGCAATGTTTAATTTATGTCAATCTCAATAAGATGGCTTGTTGTTGTTTATTTATTGGGACTTATAAAGAGCATTTTTCCAACTTGAACATGATTAAAACGCTTCAAAGTGGAGCGCGGGTGTCTCGATTCGCATGATTGCGAATTATGGAGAAAAACAATAGAAGAAAGACGCTCAATTCAATTAGAAACAAGATTGTTTACGTGTGGTGTTGGATTTCACAAGTTTTATGATACTTTGTGTGTATTCGTAATTAGTAGAATGATTATGGAATAATGCTCTTTTTTTTTCTGACCTCGTCGGATCATCAGGCGATTAATGTTTCCACTATGGGACACAGGCCTCCTCTCTGTGAGAGGGAATGGGCTATAATCTACCACGCGGGCCCAGTTTGGATTGGTAGATGTCACATTCTTCATACTTTTTTACATATCACCTAGTCTTGTGTTATCCCAACGAAGTTAGCTGATTTTAGAATTGTCAGGCACGAAATGGTTCGTATCATAATGGGTAGACATGATTTTACATCTCGTAACTTCAGTTTGCTTCATCTGATTAAAAATATGACTTTACGTACAACAAGTACCGTGGGTTCCCATTTTTGGAACGTCCACATGCTGTCAAGCAGTAGTTCAGATTTTACTCTATGTTGGTATTAATACAGACTAACAGCTATTCTTCAAACAAACTGTTGTCTATGTCGGAATTACAATCGTAATTTTTCTTCTAATCTTTTGTTAATTATGTAATTAGATAATTACATAAATTACAAAAATCTAAATCTGAAGTATTTGTGTTCCATACTTACTAATTATCATATTCATTTAAGAAGTAAACCTTGTAAATACTGCCATAGTTCTATTTAGAAAAATAAATTCGTTTCAATAGAAGATCGTGCATCTTAATCAGTACTTATTACGTATGTGTGTATTGTTAGCTTGTTAGCATTGTTTTGTTACGTAGAATACTTCATTCTTTTATATGGCTTCCCTGATACACATCCCGCTACGCGCCTACGCCGTAGCTTCGTAGCAGCGTAGCAACAACAGATCCTTTGACGCAGCGTGTTTGACATCGCACTTTATTACAAAACTTTGTTAATATGTACCTGTCAATGACGGAACATAGCATCCATACTTCCATACTAAATATAATAAATGCAGAAGTAACTGTGTCCAGCGATATTTATGTTTGTGTCCAGCGATATTTATTTATTTATTTTACCTTTACACAACTACACGACTGATCGGACCGTAATGAACTTTGGCAAGGATCTTTCTAAAACTTAAAGTTCTACCTTTGCCATGTTTATTTTTTTTTAAATTTGCGTTTTTGTTGAGCAAAATTACAATTTATTCGAAACGAACACTGACAGGCCAAACGGCCGAACACGGCATTATGACAGACTTCGGTTGCCACGAATTAAACTAAAATTATTTTTGAAAAATGTATACTGCATGTCGATTATTATTTACAATCATTTACCAAATAATTTACAAGACCTACCACTGACATTGTTTAAAATCAAAAATCAAAATCAAAGCATTTATTTCCAGTAGGCCAATAACAGGCACTTTTGAATTGTCGAAACAAAGATGACATTTAAATGTAGCTACAGTCCCAGTCACAAGACATAAAAACTGTGAAAGTACTGTAGTTGCCCATTCCCTAGCGTAGAATGTACTACTATGGAGAAGAACGAAAAAAATTAATTCACCTCAGCACCTCAAACAACCAGGTTTTGCTGTTTACAGACAGTGAGCAAAGTTCGATTTTGCTCCGAGCGTGAGACAAAGTAACTTTTTTTTTTTAATTTCGAGCACTGTGTAAGTCTACTCACAAGATTCGAAACATTTCAACTTCACTTTGTTCTGTCACTTTCACTTCGATACGAAAAAAGCGAGAGACAGAAACAAGTCGATTCGAAATTCGACTTTCAAATTCCATATCTAGGCCCAAAAAAGAAAAAAAAACAATAAAACATTCGGATATCGATATTGTTATTGTGCATTTCTAATAATCGAATTACATTTTTTATAAATAAATCAAGATGAAGAATATTGAAGACAAAAATACGAAGTTTATCATGTATCTACTTATTTATTTATAGTTTTAACAATCTTTTTATTGAGATAGAATACCGCGAGTGTAGTTTCAGAACGCACTTCAAAAAAAATTCAATTTTTTGTTGTTTAAATTCTCTGTTACGCTAGTAAAAATAAGATCAATGTACGCTAACTACAAAGTACAATAAAAGGATAATAAAGTAATCATAATTGAATATCAGTACAGTGACGAAATGTGCTATGAAGAATTGAAGCATAATGTAAAAATGCAGAATTTTTCCTGCCTGAAAAGTCTCGCGGTAAATATATGTAAATTATTTAGGGTAAATATATGTTACTATGTCTGAATTTAAAGTATCTCTAAAAAATGTGATTCTTTTTTGAAGAAAAGAACAGGATGTAAATTAATATACGAGTGCTTACCATTGATTTATTTTGACCAACAGCTTGCATCATGTCAATGCATGTATTTATGTCTTTATGTAACATCCCCACGTCTAAATTAACCACTGAACCGTTCTTTATGAAATTTAACAGATAGGTAGCTGAAGCCCCAGAAAATAACAAAGGGTTATTTTCATGCTAAGACTCAGGCGAAGCCGCAAGCAAAAGTTAGTCCTTACATCATAGGTAGTTGACGATTATGTTTACCCCCCGCAGCCCTAATATTATACTAGAAACAGTCATAAAGCGACATGTCGTGCGTTTAATAGCTCGTTGTGCGTCTGACGACGTAATATACGCAAGTTTATTGTCATACCCGCTAATACAAGACTGTATTTGTTATTATGCAACGTTAAAACAACGCTTTGCCATTAAGTATGGCGACGTAATGAGTTATTTACGTTGGCAGCTTATGGTTACCCCCTGTGAGGAAGCTTTTTTGTTTATGATACCCCCCATGGTTTCATCAAATCGGCAGATTTCAATCTGGAAACCACTTATTTATGAAATTAGCTATTATAGCTATCTGAAGTACAATGACCCGTTTACAATCTCTGGCGATGCAACTTTTGACACGAGTCGGTTCGTGGCAAGCGACATGCGCTTAGGTACTCGTCTGCCATTTGTTTAGCCAAGAGGAAAATCACAAACACGTACGCAAATAAACTATGACAATTCACATATGAAATTACAAAAACAATATAACTGCAGCACCACCCCAAAAAGTGCTTCGGAGAAAAATCACCGCAAACAAGGCTCTATTTTTAGCTATAAACCGAAAGTAAAAAAGCCTGTTTGTGCCGCAGGCTTGCGCGTAACGTGGCCCATTAAATCAATTACTCGGTTGATTTGGTCCATCGCACCAGAGGCAGAGTTCAAACGACAACGTTGCATGTTTACGTCGTGTTCGAGACGAGAATTTCTGTAGCTTATAGAATGTCTTCCTATGATTAAAAAAAGGTTTTGTTGCAGGAGTTCAGCTTCATACTAGCTTATACACACGGCACAGATTTCATCGTACACTTATTTTGCGTTTGTACTAAAACTCGAATCTTTATAATACAAACAAACGGTTATTTTGAATAATTTATTTATTTATTTATTCATGTACACACAAAATACTTAAAAGGACAATATATTAACATAAAAGAGCACAAAGGTAATGTTTTGTAGTATTTGAGATGTGGATAACGTCATGAGCTAGGTAAACAATTAACTAAACATCTCGTTTTTATTCAGCACCTTACAATTAATAAAATAACTGAACAAATATAAGTTTGATTATAATAGGTACAGAAAATATTCATTCTTAAGGCTGTTAGGTATAACAGTTCCCACGCCCGGAAAATCTGTCAATATAAGGAAAATATAAAAGATTAACTCAAGCTCACAAAACAACATGTAGCTTATACTTACATAAACCACGCGTAGGTAACTACCCTCGAAAGTCACCCTTACGTATTACGCAGAACCGTGGAACCTAACACCCAGTTCTATTTCTGTTCCTACTTATAGAAAGTATAAAAGTACACAATCTCTTTGAATAGGGCCTCTATGGCACATGTGGCCCGTCGGAGCTTTATTAGCTACTCACTTATGTATGATGTTCACAGCAGGCCGTCTGTTTCATGAAACCCGAGCGCCGACGGTTTGGAATCCCTTGCCAAGGTTATTGAGATAAATTGGGGGCGAAATTAACGTCCTTTATTTGGATGCGTGTTAGTTTTCGAGCTGGGTGCTGTCAAAAGATTTAACGTTATTAAGAAACAAGATTGAATACTAATCTCAGAGCGACACATAAAGATTATAAAGTAATAGCTTTTCTGTACGTAAAGTTAATTTTATACATATGAGTAATATTAATAAACTGCTTTAGAATCCTTGAAAATTCTCGGTGAAGGTTAAGAGTAATTTTTTACATTATTATCTTGCCTTATTCTTTTCTTATACTTTTCTGTAAAACGAAAAATTTTTTTTGGCATCCACATGGAACTATGTTAAGTACTAAGCGACAACGTTAATGCTTGTTATTTTGCCTCATTTCTTACGACTCTTATACTTATTATACTGTTTCCTCTTGAGTTTTCCGGCAGTTGAAACTGTAGTTAATATCTTTTACATCCCCCCATCTCGGAAAGAGTATTTTTGCTCTTCGATATCTGAGTGCAAAAGCTGTTTTTATCGTCATGAGGGTAAAGTAAATTTGAATTTAGAACATCGTGTGCACTAAGCATCTGAATTCAAAACATCAATAAACCTATTTACTTCTACCTCTATGGTGCCGAATTTATCATACAATTTTTTTTTAATTTGTTAAGAACTCAGACTCGGAACCTTCTTGGTGTACTTTTTTAATAGGTATGTTTTGCGGGCGCCATTTTTTTTTCGCGCTTGTTTTTAACACCTTAGGTTAAAAACAAGGAATCCAACTTGAAAACAAGTGAAAAACCTAAAATGACCACTCATTATCTAGCGACGAGGAAGTTTATTTGACGCCAACAGAATTAACTGAATTTGTTAATAATGCGCATTTTTTATTTGTGTTTATCCATTTCCTCGCTGAGGTGGGATGAAAAGTTACGTGTTGCACTCGAGTGCAAAGATTTTTCACCTCGTGCTCTTTTGATTCCCTCGCTAACGCTCAAGATTCTAAGTTTCGAATCACTCGCTTCGCTCGTGACTCAATTTTAGAATCTTTCGCTTGCTCTGTCATCAAAATTGAGCACGCGGTTAAAAAACAACTTTGCACTCTTGTATAACAAATAACTATTTTATTTTGGCGCCCAACGTGGGATTAAACGTTGAAACGAATTTGTGGTTTATTGCTCTCTTACTGTATTTACACGTGGGATAGTGCTATGTACCTAGTGAAAATGTTAATGTTGTTCTGCCTCATTTCCTACGACTCTTTAAATAATATATAATTTTTATTTTGGCGCCCTACGTGGGACTGCGGAATTGAATGTTGAAACTAATTCGTAGTTTATTGCTTCTCTGTATTAACACGTAGCTAAATCTTTTAGAAACTCGTTGACTTTTCAACATTGAATATTTTTCAACTTCTTACTATCATATTAGTTTTGGCTCCAGGTCTGCTAAGCGCTGAATGACAACCGTCGCTTGGCATTTTTGGTTATTTCGTATACTTCTTAAACCCATCATGCGATTTCCTTGTGAATTTACTTGCAGCTCTTTTTTTGATGCCCACCATGGGACGAATGTTGAAACGAATACGTAAGTGATTTCTGTTCTTTTTTACTTTAAATAAATAAATAAGATAAAATCCATTTAATTTAGGTCATTGACCCATATTAGACAAAAAACAATAGTATACGAGTACAAAACGTTTGCTAGCTGACTGAATAATTAATTAATAAAGTTAATTCAATGATAAAAAAAATTAAAGAAAGAGATAATTTAAATTTCTTCTTGAAACTTTTTCTAATTGAAAAAATAATGCATATCAATATGCAATGTAGAGCCAAAATAAGTTTTAGGAACAAAAAAATAACGTAAGAACTTGTTTTTTAGCCTCATTTTCTACGTTTGTTTCCCTTTTATATCTTTTCTCGTGAGTTTCCGTGCAATTGACAAATAATCATCTTTTTTCTAGAGCTCAACTTGGACCCACATTTATTATTTTCTTGTATTTGTTAGACATTTTAGAGAAAGTTGTTGACTTCTCATACCCTTTATTCTTATTTTTCCTATATGACCGCGGCCCACGCTATCATATTTTTTTATTAAAAGCTTTATGACCTTTGCGCAAGAGGCCGCGACAAATAACGTTTAAACTGCTATAAAATTGTCGTCCAGATTATTGTTTTTAACATTTTTGCGACACATAATTCCATTTATCTCCGAAAGTTATAGTGACCTTTAAACTTCTATAAAATTGTCGTCCAGATTATTGTTTTCAACGTTTTTGCGACACATAATTCCATTAATCTCCGAAAGTTATAGTGACCTTTAAACTTCTATAAAATTGTCGTCCAGATTATTGTTCTCAACGTTTTTGCGACACATAATTCCATTAATCTCCGAAAGTTATAGAAATGAATGACTTTGATTATTTCCCTAACATATTTATTACGACACGTGCCAGCGGAAAATATTGAATTGGTTATCAGCAAAAGAAACATTTTGTCGAATAAATCCCCAAAGGCACAGGTGGCAATAACTACTAAGTTATATCAATAAATTCACTTTCATGGCAGCCGCCACTTGATAATTTTATTACTTTTGTAGGCTCTATCGAGTTCTATTGTTGCGACTGTCTTGTTGTTCAGTATTGTCTAGATTTATTGTTGCAATTACTTTTGTACTGTGAAAAGTTTGTTTGTGTAGTCGAAGCTATTTTATATTTCCTATACATTACATAAGTACATAGCTGGATGACAGTATATAGGACTAAATTTTCTGAAAGGTATCTCACGCCATTCATTATTTTATTCTATTCATTATTTTATTCTATTTATTTTATTCATTATTTTTGACGAAGACCAACTTTACTCCAAAATTGGGTTTTCAAACAGCAAATTTCATCGGAATAGTGAACTGCGCTAGACTGTGGCATATACCTAGACTCTTTTCGACCACTTTTTATGCATTTATGTTACGGTATTAAAACAAACGTTTACGCAGATAATCTTTATTACAATCAGCAGCAAAACCACCCAATTCTTCACCGCAGTATATTTGACAATAAATCCAACTATTTCCACGCGACCCAATATAAAATTTGACTTTACTGGGTCAGTGTGAGCCCTTAAATGCTTTCCTGTGTATAACAATGGCCACCTCACTGTTGTTTAGGGGTGTGACGACACTGAAGTGAAGGATTTATTGAAATTTATGTTCGAGGGATATTTTAGGGTAGGTAGATAAGAGGTGTTGGACTTCCTGTTGTAAAATCTTGAATTAAAAATCGACTGAGATACATATCAAATAAGACCCCAAGTAATTTAAAATGGGTGTTAAAACTAGAAGGCAGTGTTGACAAGAATTCCGTATTTCATTCCGGAAAAATAAAGGTTTCTACACAAGCAAAAAGAAAACAAAGCTTTTCATCACTTGATTGCCCGCATCACAGATAATCCGATTAGCTAATGACTCGTTCGTCACTCGATTCAACGGGACCCGATTATTTAGGTAAAACATAAGGATCGATGGTTTCGAAAACGTAAGATTGCAGCGCAACATTGATTAATTAAGCAATACGTCAAGCCGCGCCCGTAATAAAGTTGCTGTTAAATAAATTGCCGGGAAATATATTTTTTACCGTCAAGCTAAGAAAATCTGGTTAAAACGCAGGGATTCGGTAATCCGATTTATGTTGTAGCATAACTCGTGTAACGTAATCCGATTACGTCAGCCGCCGCATACAGGTAGCGGGATTGACAAATGTGACACTCTTTTGAAAATAAGTTGGTGATCCGGGGAATCACATTAGTTTTCCTCTGGAAGATTTGTACAGTGTTCGAAGCACAGTTTGTTATGGTACAAAGGGCAAAACGAAAATCAGTTTATTGGATTTGAATTGAATATATCCTACCATAGACCAGACAAAGAAAACGGTTTCTCAAAAGCTTATTACATGGTTGCCTACAAAGAATTATTCATGAATTCGTAACGGAAAAAATATTATTTTTGAGGAACTCCTGGTCTTGCTAAGAATTATTTGACTCCAAATTGTTCTTTTTTTATTAAACGTGGACTGCTTTCCTTTATTATCTACCTTCTTTGAAAGTGAAATTTATTTTTTATCTCTTAATGAAATTATGTTAAGTAGGTAAATCTGATAGATCTGCATCTTAAATTGATTTTCATATAAAATTAAAAAGCTTTCAAGAAATCGTGTTAAAACTTTGCTGCCAAGGGGTAAAAAATTTGCTTTTCGAGAAACTCTCGACCGATTTTTTGCCCTCTAAGCCTTTGAGCGAAAAATAATGAAGTTAGTCGACGATTTGAACCTAGTATCTATTCAGAGTAGGTACATTATCACTTGAGCCTGCTGAAAGCCGCTGACAGTAATAAAACCTTACTCCTTGCTTGGAATTATACGAGTAATAGCTAATATTCCTTGAAATATTTTGTAGGCAAGGCTAATGTAAATCGAGTTTATGACTCGGCGGCGACGGGAACTTGATCACATTTGAGCGTTTATAGAGTTGGCGCTTAAGAGGTTTATAAGAAATATGATGAAGAAGATTTTTTTTAAGTAACAAGTTTTTTTTTGGGGGATATTAAATTTTGTTGCGGTACTTTGTGTAACTAAACTTTGTTACCTTTATTTTTGGTCGATTTATTTTGAATATACTTAGGTACTAAAATTTAAACCATGGCTTTATACAAATAAAAACAATTGAAGTGTATGTTTGTAATTTCATCATAACAACTTTTTATTGAATACGTTTTTTTTAATGTTGTCTGTCTGTGTGTCTGTCAGTTTGTACCGCTTATCTTCGAATCGGCTGAACTGATTTTGACGGGACTTTTACTGGCATATATCTAATGTTTTAAGGAATACTTCTTACTACTTTTATTTTGAAAAAGGATTAGAAAAAAAACTCTCTTGATTCAAACAGGAAAGTCTTGTAATCTTTAAATAACAATTTTTACGCGGAAGAAAGTCGTGGGCAACCACTCGTTCTTAAAATATAGTTGTATCTTTTGGTACCTACGAGTACTTATAAAAAATTATAGTCATAAACCAAAGCCAAAGTGGTACATTTCAAAACTGATTTTTTTTTTTTTTTTTTTTTTTTTTTTTAGGAATGACCACTCGTAGTTGCAACTCGATAAGGTTGCTTAACTACTTAACCGAACTATCCTGTGGGTGGCCAAAAATTACTTTAAGGCCCCCAGCCAGGGCTTACAAACTAAAAATATTTACATTTAAATGACGATCACTAAGGGCACCCCCTGTGGGGTTCGGGCCTCGACTTAGTGCGTCATTATCGGGAGGGCAGCAAGGGACAGGCTGGGTCGGATTATTAATTGGGGAGTTTATCATCGTTACATGCTCAGCGTCGCGGGCTGGCTCGTCGAGCAAGGGTCGGGGAGTAATGATATTACTGGGGGGTCGCGGCGTGCCTCGGCGGCGAGACCGGATTCGGGGTTTGTATGTGTGTCGTCTTGTGTGCTTTCTGAGAGTGCTGGTTTCCCTACGACTTTCCTGCAAGAGAGTGATGGGGTCATCGGGCTGGAGGAGGGTGGACCTCGGGCGTCGGATCCTAGATATCGCGGAGGGGACATAACTAGCTGCTGAAACGACTAACGGGTTAGGGTGTTTTTCGGCCCTATCGAAAAAACCCTTAGTGAGTCGCTTCATACACTGCTGGATGGTGGGGATCTTGAGGTCAACGTGAAGTTGCTCGTTCCTAACGTACCATGGGGCTCCCGTGGCCTTACGTAAAAATCGGTTTTGGAGGGTCTGCATCCTATGAAGGAGATGGGGTTTGGCGTGCGCGAACACGGGGCACGCGTACGTCATGATGGGCCGAATGCACGCGATGTAAATGCGCAATTTGCACTTAAGTGACAATTTGCTACGCGCATTCAGCAAGCAGTGGAGCCTACCGAGAGCGAAGGCGGCACGCGAACGTACCGTCTTGATGTGCTCACCGAATCTTAACCGCCTATCGAGAATGACTCCTAAGTATCGGGCATGCTTCTCCCAGGGGATCGGCTTGCCGAACATGGTTATCGGACTAGGAGAGGGGGGGAATCTTACGCGGGGGCTAGAGAACAGAACCGCCTGACTCTTATCGGGGTTGACCTCGATTCTCCATTTCCGGAACCAATCGCCTAATGCTTTGGCGGAATTTTGGAGAATACGGCAGATGTTAGATGGACTCCTACCTGAGTAGTAGATGGCCGTGTCGTCGGCGAACAAGGCTAGCTGGGCTGATCTACTCTTAGGGATATCGCTGGTGTAAAGCGTGAAGGCTAGTGGGGATATCACCGATCCCTGTGGGACGCCTGCACGTATCGGATGAGGGGATGAGAGTGCACCATCAATACGGTATTGGAATGTGCGGTTCGACAAGAAGTCTCGTAGTATTAGTACGAGACGATCCGGTACACCGAGCTGATATAGCTTGTATATCAGCCCGTTGTGCCAGACCTTGTCGAAAGCTTTCGCGATATCGAAGAATAAGGCACCGGTCATCAGTCCCCGCTGAAAGCGGGCACCGATGTGCTCGACTATGCGGTGCACTTGTTGAACGCAAGAGTGTTGAGGTCTAAAACCAAACTGCTCTGTCGGAATTAAGCTCTTTGCTTCGGCGAAATCTTTGAGTCGCTTATAAATAAGTCTCTCATAGATTTTTCCTAACACGTTGAGCAAACTAATAGGCCGGTAACTACTCGGCGAGGATTTGGGCTTACCCGGTTTGGGAATGCCTATTACTGTGGCCTGTTTCCATGCTTGCGGGAACACGTTATTGGCCATGGCGCTATTGAAGATAGCGGTCATTAGCACTATAAGGGCTGGGGAGAAGAGTTTGAATACCCTATTGGTGATTCCGTCTGAGCCGGGGGCTTTCCTATGTCTAAGGCCCTTGATTATATCCTCTACCTCTTCAGGGGTGACTGAGGGTAGGGGATTATCGGGGTCTTCTACGGGGGGTAGAGAGGTCCTGCGTTCGACTTCAGCATCCACCTCGGCGAGGTGGGCTGGGTCTACTGGCTGGGTACTGGGAGAGCATTGCTCTTCAAGACTGTCGGCTAGGCATTCAGCTTTGTCGACGTCGTCGAATGCGACGGTATTATCAGGGCGCGTGAGGGGAGGCATGGAGGCAACTTTAGAGGAAGATTGCATTTTCCTTTGAAGTTCCCAGAATGCCTGGTGGGTCGGTTCGAGTTTGCTGAGCATCTTGTCCCATTGCTCGTCACGAAGTTTTTTGATGCTTCTGCTTACTTTGCGTTGTAAACGGCGCATAAAAACTTTGTTACTCGCACAGGGAAAAGAGGTATAAGCACGGATGGCCGCGTTCTTCTCGGTCAGCAGGTCACGTACATCGTCCGGGAGTTTCCAGCGGTGGTCATCCGCTGGAACTTCCCTTGAACAAACGTTCAGGACTGACTGTACGTGCTCTGTGAACGAGTTGATCGCGGCCTCCGTGTCAGCTACAGTCGCGATGATGTCGGGGATTTTGTCCAAGTGAGGGGATTCGGTGGATTTCAGCAATTCGCTTACTTTCTTCCAATCCGTGATCACTTTGGTGGGAGGGGGCTGAGAAGGGTCAGAGTGACCGTTTCTCGGGGTAAACTCTATTACGACGGGTCTGTGATCCGAATTAAGCTCGTCGATCGTCTCTATAGAATGTAATCGCAAGTTTACATTCTTCAGAAGCGCGACATCTAGCACGTCGGGTCTGTGATCCGGGTTATTAGGATAGTGGGTGGGACTCATCGGAGCGATGACATCGAAGTTGAGAGAACAGCAGAGATTATATAGGGCATTACCTCTGCTGTTTGAAACATTACTATTCCACGCGGGGTGTTTAGCATTAAGATCTCCCGCCAGAAGGACGGAGTCACTTAGATCGAAAAGAACTTTGAGGTCATCGCTCATATCGTTATTCGCGACCGAGGAGCCGGCTCCTGAGGGCGGGATGTAAGCCGATACGATCGTGAGGGGTTGGTGTCCTGTCATGCCCAGCCTGCAGACAGAGACTTCTAACTTGGAAAGAGAGGGGGGGTCTAAGGGGATGCAGTACAAGCTAGCTTTGTAGTAAATCAGAGTACCTCCTCTGTGACAGCGAGTTCTGTCATTGCGAACTAACCGATAGTTGGCAATTTTCGGGTCCCGGTTGTAAGGTTTCAAGAACGTCTCTTGAACTAAAAGGATATCTAGGCGATGGTCGCGGAGGAATGTGGCGATCTCATCTCGTTGGCCATTTAGGCTCTCGGCGTTGAAGGTCCCTATCCTAAGGGAAGTCGGTTTGAACCTACTGTGGGGTGACCTATCCATTATATATATTTCAAGTAGGGGAGGTTCTTAATGTCTTGCTGGATGTCTTGGTATTTGGCCCAGACTTGAAAGAGCTGTTGCCAGTCACCTCGACAGGCCATCGTTTCATCCCGCATTTGTAGAGCACGCGGGCTATGGAAAACGGCAAAGGTACTACCTAACACATATACGGGGTCGGTGGGGTCAAAGTTCGGGGGCAACGGGGGTCTTGCCACTGAAGGTGGAGGGGTGGCCGTAAAATTAAAACACGCGGGGGGGATAGGTTGCGCGCTGGCTGGCATGGGCGGGCACCTGGGATCGCGGGGGTGAGGGCGGCCTGAGAGCGCTCTGCGGGGCGCTGGCGGTGCGGCGTTCTGAGATGCGGGTATAGGGGGTGAAGGCATGGCAGGCAATGCCATCAGTGGCGGGATTTCCTGTGAAGCAGGAGTTTGGGTAGGCCTCAGAGCCGGGAAGTGTGCTTGGTGATTAAGCGCATTCCAGGGACTGGGGCGCTGGGGTCGGAGTGAGGCAGGGGGGTCAGCAGTGAGAGATGGGCTCTCTCGCTGTTGTTTGTTGTTGGCCCGTTTCGCCAGTTTGGGGGCCGACGATTTGGGGGCCTTAGGGCATCCGCGGTAGTTAGCGGGATGGCCGGACTCGCCGCATAGAACGCAGCTGGGGGGTTCGGTGCACTGTGTGCGGTCCTTAGGGCGAGGGCAGTCAGCGGTGCCGTGGTCGCCCAGGCACTTGACGCAGCGAGGTTTGCCGAAGCAATTCCTTTGGGCGTGGCCATATAGTTGGCAGCGATGGCACTGAGAAAGCTCGCCGAGTTTAGCGGGCTTCTCAATCCGGATACCTGAGAGGCTACAAACTTTCGAAAGTTTGTGGATTGGGTGATGCCCATCCACGCGGTCGCAAATTACGAGCACCATATTATATGGTGCCGAGCTAGTGCGACCGCCAACCTTACGGTGCATGCGGTGCACTTCCCTAACTGGGATGTTTTGCGCGACTAAGTCGTCTTTAATCTCCTGAGTGGAGATTTCTAAGGGGACATTCTTAACAACTACGCGGACAGGGATGTCCTCTTGCAGTGCGTGGGTGTGGTATAAAATGCTCCTATCCCGGAGGAGCTTTGTGAGGGAGCGGTAATCACCTGAGGTTGGGCATTGTACCTTAATGCCGACCTCTACCGCACGAGCGTTTGTGTAGTTGATTTTACGCTCGTTGAGTGACTTGGACAATTCTGTCCATTTTCCCTTCTCATGTATGTAGATGGGAGGGGGACGGACCGATTTAGGGGCGTTATTCGCCGGGGTGGCGGATTGTGACGAGGAGGCAGCCGGGGTGGCTGAGGCCAAGGGGCTGTGCGGACGGCTCTGTGTAGAGTCTACAGCCAATTTGGGGGAGCGTGAGCCCTGAGTTGCCGGCTTCTTGGCGGAGCTGCTAGCGGGGGCTTTGCCCTTCTTCCTCTTCCCCTTACCGACGATTTGGTAGTCGTCCTCGGAGGATGAGGTGGGCGATGATGCTTCGGAGCAATCTGAATCATTAGAGGCTGAGGTCGCCTCGTTATCCGAGATGTTTACTTCCATCTCTTCTATCGGGTAGGGAGTTTCCTCGCTGGGAGGGGCCTCAATTAAGGCCTGGGACGCGGACGCGGGGTCGGCGGGGGAATTCAGCGCGTCGCTGAAATCCATAATAGTCGATGGTATCTCATCGACGACGGTTTCCGCTTCTTTGAGGCGGTCGCTTTCCTCGCGGAAGGGAGCGAGAATCTTCGAGTATTTTTCATTGTTGTCCTTGAGGAGGACTTCAATGAGCGCGTCGAACAAGACAGCCCACTTATTGGACTGCGCCATTGTTGGCGGGGACTAGATTCGAGTTAAGCTCATGCCTAAGAAAACCTAGTCCCGAGGAGGTACGTCGAAACGTGAACCCCTCGGGAAGACAGTTCCCCGAAAAACGAACCCACCCAGTGTTTTTCCTAGTGCTATGCTGTGCGAGAAGAAAAACACAAACAAACTCGCCAGCTACACTACTGTCTGATTGGCCAGAGGGGCCTGAAAAATAGCTAAAAGCCTATCACCTAACACCTAGCTCCCCGGGTAGGTGCGCCCGGGGATGTGTGGCCTCTCCTGAACTTGTGCGAACAGGGAGGTGAGTACCTAAGGTGTGCCCTAAGCTTGTAAACCTGTCGCCAGTCTTATTGTGCGACAGGGCCCTAGTCCCACAAGGGGCTCTAGTGCGAAGGGGTAGACACTCCCAACCGACACTAGGTGTGTAGCTGTGAACGAAGTCGAAGACTAGGTTTGACGAGGGAAGCCCCCAAGGCCAAGGTCCTAGCTCCCGATGCCAATGGAATGCCTCGCCCTGAAGGGGTCCGGCGGGTAGGATTGGGTCACCACCCTCTTGACTTCGTTAACACCGTTAGGTTTCCCGTCAAGAACCACAAAACCGTGGCTTTTCCCTGAAGGGGCAACAAAAACGCGGACGATTCGACGATAAAGGAAATATAGCCTCGAAAGAGGCTGTTTTTTTTGCCACTGAGTGACACCGTTGAGTATGTGTACTAATACAAGTATTAGACACAAACTAACGACGCACTACTGGACGGCAGGCACTGGGCCTTCGATGCTCGGCGTAGCGGCGAAGCTGCGGCGAACAGACGGGGGGCGCGGGGTGCGCGGAGAGTCGGCGGTGGGGAGCGGAGCGTACGTGTGCACGCTGCGGCGTCCGAACGTCGAATGATTTCAAAACTGACCACCACTGTTATTATTTATAGATAAACAAGTCCCCATAATTATTTTAATAGTCAAGTACAATAATGACAACTCTATAAACGCACCAGCATGCGTGGCCCTAAATGTGGGTTGATCAAGATAACACACAAATGAAGATGATTGATCACTCGGACCTTACTAAGGCTTGTTCGAATAATAATTAAGAATTTCTTCATAAAACCCTTATTGAAAGAATAGCACTTAGCCCGCGAAAATTGTGATGGCTCGGTTAAGATTAACATCATCATCATCACCATTTCAGCCGAAAGACGTCCACTGCTGGACATAGGCCTCCCCCAATTGTCACCACATTGACTGGTCCCCTGCGACTCGCATCCACCGTATTCCCGAAACCTTCACCAGGTCATCGGCCCACCTAGTGGGAGCTCTTCCAACGCATCGTCTTCCGGTTCGCGGTCGCCACTCCGGAACTTTTCAGCCCCATCGGCCCTCCGTTCTGGGAGCAATGTGCCCTGCCCGGTTAAGATGTAGCTTTCTAATAATTAAAGAATTTTAATAATCGATTAAGTAGTTCTTGAGTTAAATCGTAACAAACAAACGAACCATAAATATAGTCTTTCCTCTGTATAATATAAGTCTAGATTTAAACCGTCTATCTAAAGCCTGTTTAAATCTAGTTTTTGAAAGAAATTGTTTTTTGTATGAAATCAAGAAAAAAATAAAAAATATACCCTTAAAATAGGGTGTACAATAATAGTTAAAAAGAAAATAAACGTAAGAATTAAACCAACCGGAAGGTTCGATATTTCTCAAATATATATTTTTTTGTAAGCTCTAAGTCTAGTCGTTCTCTTCTAAATAAAACAGTGGAAAAACTAGACTTATTAATATCCTGTTAGTGAAAATGTAACTGGTTCTATAATTTCATTAGCCTTATCTCCATTTATTAAAGCCGGAAACACACTTATCGTGGCGTGGCGTGGCGTGGCGCGCCAGAAGCATTCCGGTTTCATACATTCAGTATGGGTAGAGACCTGTTTGTAAGTCGGGTCGTGTCGCGGCGCGTTCTGGCGTGGCGCAGACTGCTCACCACCGATTGCGCCAGAGCGGTGGTAGGGGTTATGGCGCGACTCGCCACAACAAATGTGTTTCTACACCACATGGCTCGTGGCGCGAGCTTGCCGAAGACGACATTACGCTGCAAAGGTTCAATATGTGCCGTTCAGAAATAACGCCAGAGCGCGCCACGACACGACATAATAGTGTGCACGGTCAACGTCACGACAGCAAGCGCCACGACACGTTAGTGTGTTTCCGGCTTTAGGGTCTTGGTCGCATGTCTGCGTTTTCCACACTTCTCTTTTTTTTCCACACTTCTCATCTTTGTAATTTGGACTGATGGAAAAACTCAACATCACTTTGCCCGACCCGGTAATCAAACCTAGGACTACATTCTCAGCAGTCACTTGCGACCGCTCGACCAACGAGACAGTCCAGCAGCAGCCACGGAGTCTGGATTGGAGCTGAGTGGATGGCAATAGGCCCACCCCATATTACGTGGGATTTAAAACATAACTGGTGAAATGTAGGTATACTATTTGGTACGTCTCTGCTAATCCTTCGAGATTTAGGGGTGATGTTTTGTTTATGTGTGTTATTTTATTTATATATACAAGAAGAGTTATTTGAAACTTTAAATACAATATTGAATAAAGGAACATTGCTGCAGTCAATACAAAATCCCGTATTCCAATATGAATGCAGCTTTACGTGCTTGGCCGAGCAGCCGGGCAGTAAAACCCCAGAGATCGTTTCGTTCAGATATTCCGCTTCGTTATACTTTGTTAGTTTTTTAATACCTCCGACCAAGCTGTCAGGTTGTAACGCTCGCTGTTTCCGAACGCAACGCGGCCATGCTTAATTTACTGTCAAATTCATTGTTCGAATTTCAAAAAGTTTTGCTTTTTCGTAGACGCATATTTAGCTCAATGGTAGACGCCATGTTTACTGCAAATGGAATTTGGATATTTTGGCAAACGAAATGGAATTTTTCGGTTTATGGAACATATGTTTAGAGAACAAGTAATTAATAGTCATCGAAGGAAAATCCAAAAAATTAAGAATCTTTAAAAAATAAACGTAAGTTTTTTATTGCTTAACATTCTTGCGCTTGGCAACTCGCCTGATGCGATGACGCCATAGATGATACAAGATAATACACTATATAATACAAGATTGATGCGCAACTCCGGTTTTCGTTTTTTAAACTGTGTACCTAAACTGTTCAATGGCACTGTTAGTTTCTGTTCAACCAAATAAATACAAAAAGTAGTTCTTGACTGCGGATTCGAACCTGGGACCTATTAATTACAAACATAGATAATACACTATAATATAATACAAGATAGATGCGCAACTCCGGTTTTCAGTTTTAAAATTGTGTACCTAAACTGTTAGATGGCACTGTTAGTTTCTGTTCAACCAAATAAATACAAAAAGCAATACTTGACTGCGCATTCGAACCTGGGACCTATTAATCACAAGGCAGCCGCTGTCACCGTTAGGCTATCTACTTCACTGATAACTTGTCTAAAATAGCTGTTCTCTTTATGATAGTTGTAAAACAGTCAAACAGTTGAAAAGTTTGTGTTCTCAAACACACAGATGGCAGCACTATCTATGAGTTTGTTGTTTGACGCAAATGTATGGAAGTTTCACCCCCCTGGATGACGCGTCTTAGTGTAGAAACACATTGGGAGCGGCGCGGGCGCCGGGAGCGGATGTGGGTGTCATTAACACGGCGGATACCGCTCACCCGCTCCGCTATAACTATGTTGACCCACATAACAAGCTGTGTGTTAACGACACCCGTTTGCGGATTCCGCCTCCCGCGCCGCACCCACTGTGTTTGAACACTAGGGTGGACACGCGTGCCTAGAAGAAACCAATTCACTCGAACTTTGAAGATATCTAGATTATAATGATCGAGAAACAGAGAAGCAGCGGCAGTGAATTCCACAGAGTGCCGGTTTGCACAATAATTTTGCTGTGGTAGCATAGCGCTTTGTTCATGTTGGTGGCACTTCAATCATATAGGTAACATTGACGCTTCGCCGCAATTTCGCCGTTCTTTATTCGTCCAATGATAGGATAGGGATGAGAGAATGGTTTATCAACAAACGAATACAATATTTAAACCTAAACATACTTCCCTAAGTACCTATATGAGGATACAAAAAAAAAACAAACTTATTTACTCCAAAACCCATTTAAAAAGCATCGCCTCCATACATTTTCAATGTGCTCTAAATAAACCGGATTGATCGATTGTCGCACTCGAAAAGCTTTGGTTATTACATTCGTGAATCGTATCCGGAATATCCAACAACACCGTACTCCGATTTATTCGCCGTCAGTTTTATAAATGGGTAATATTTTTGTTTAAGGGTAACTTTGATATAACGGTGTTTAACTAGAGTTAGTAGGTCGTCCAATTTCACCTCTGGATTTTCGAATTCATGTGCATATTGTATTATAATTATCTCTTGCTTCGGTATTGTAAGGAAACCCGCATGCCTGAGAGATATTTGAAAGAAAGAAAGAAAGAAAAAGCATTTATTAGCCCGACAGGACAACACATAAATAAAAATAATAATAATAAAATGGTAAAATTGTGATTATAACACTAGTTTAAAGTAAACATAATGAGAGAATAAAAAAATAAATAAATAACGAAATCATAAGAAAAAACAAACAAAATACAAAACAGAATTTGTCCTGTACAAGACCAAAAGGCTCCTATCTCAGCATGGTGCTGTAACATTTTAAAAAAACGTCACAGCGCTGTTATTCTGACGGTTCGGTCGGTACGGTATTTCTCGACGGTATGTAAAGCCAAGTCAGAGGGCGGCATAATCACTTTGACACCAGTAACCAAACGATGAAGAAGAGAGTGTGAGTCTTATTGCAACTACCGGAAATCTGCATAGGACAGTCACGAGCTACTAATGAGTTGTTGAAGTTGATTCTTTACTTTCCGTGTTGATCAACTCGGTTTGGCCTACTCAGTAAGACCTGTGTTATCTTAAAGCAGTGAAAGCGCAATTTTAGATACATATCTTCATGTTACATTGAAGTATTTTTCATGGCCCTTGGGCCCATAACAACTCTGACACCAGGTTGGACACTAACTAAACGATAAAGAAGAAGAAGGGAGTCTAATTTCAACAGAAGCGGTGTTTTTAAATTGCAAATCGACAGGTAAAGTAGTTCATTAAAGTAAACACATAGTTAAGAGGTTAAAAAAGCTTTAAAAATAATAGTTATTTGTTATACAAGAGTGCAAAGTTGTTTTTTAACCGCGTGCTCAATTTTGATGCCCGAGCAAGCGAAAGATTCTAAAATTCAAAACTTAGAATCTTGAGCGTTAGCGAGGCAATCAAAAGAGTACGAGGTGAAAAATCTTCGCACTCGAGTGCAACACGTAATTTTTCATCCCACCTCAGCGAGGAAATGACCAAACGCAAAAAAAATTGCGCATCATTAACAAATTCTGTTAATTCTGTTGGCGTCAAATAAACTTCCTCGTCGCTAGATAATGAGTGGTCATTTTAGGGTTTTCACTTGTTTTCAAGTTGGATTCCTTGTTTTTAACCTAAGGTGTTAACAATATGACGTGAAAAGAAAATGGCACGCGCAAAACATATTAAAAAAAAAGTACACCAAGAAGGTTCCGAGTCCGAGTTCTTAACTAATAAAAAAAATGTATGATAAATTCGGCACCATAGAGGGAGAAGTAAATAGGTTTAATGATGTTTTGAATTCACATGCTTACGTGCACTCGATGTTCTAAATTCAAATTTACTTTACCCTCAAGACGATAAAAACGGCTTTTGTACTCAGATATAAAAGAGCAAAAATACTCTTTCCGAGATGGGGGGATAAAAAAGTATTTTAGCGTGATATCTTCGTTTTTTGTGAGCCTTTTCTATTTTTGTAATATAATACTCAGTCTTTTAACAATAATGTATAATTGCTAATTATTTCTCTTTTGTTTTTCCATGAACAAAGTTTTCCCTCTTGAGAATTTGTTTACTTTATTACGTACCCATCTTTATTACTTTCACATCTTCGTTATGTTTGCTAAGAAAATTGTTCTCCTCAAAAACACGTGTTTTTTCTCCCTTACGAGTTACGAGGACCTTATAAGACGTTTAAATGGCGATATAAGCCTCGAAAGAGACGGAAGTAATACCATCATCATTTTCATATTCACCAACTGGGTGTGAAGCACACATGCGGAAAACGTTTAGTAAAATGTATGCCGAAAAAATATGAAGGCATTATGAAAAACGAATTTTCTGAAAAAGGAAACATCACTCCATTTATTCGCAATTAAACTGAACGGTCTTGAGGCCTGAATTCTTGTCACGCTGATGGTCGGTCGCGTACGGTCGGTCGTGACGTGAGCGAGAACAAAACACGGATGTCGGTCGCCGCTGTCGTCAGCGTCGCAGTATGTTATCTATACTAATATTATAAAGCAGAAGAGTTTGTTTGTTTATTTGTTTGGTTGACCGCGCTAATCTCAGGAACTACCAGCTCGAATTGAAAAAATATTTTTGTGTTGGATAGTCCATTTATTGAGGAAGGCTATATAACATCACGATACAATCATTAGGAGCGGAGCAGGAATGAAAAATTTTGCAAAAACGGGAACGTTTTTTTCCTCTCGTTTTTCTCTCTTATGTGACGCAGACGAAGTTGCGTGGGTCAGCTAGTGTTTTTATATTAAAGAATATGTTAGGATGCTAACAATTTGTTGAATATCTTAAATAATTTAATATATTAACAGTTATTTTGTAGTATTTATAATTGGACTTTTTGTTTTGTGTCAAGTTAATTAAAATTAGAAATAGGTATCCTACAATAGTTTGTGATTATTAATATTTGCATGCTATTTTTATGGCAAAATGTGTCATCGCACTACCAGCTTTTTACCACCTTTTGTAAACCTTAAATAATTTTGACTTTGACTTTGAATGGTGCTATGCTGTATAGAACACAATATATACTCGTACGCGACCGACCGTGCGCGACCGACCATCAGCGCGACAAATTAATACCTACAGGATTAAAAAGAAACCGTTCTGTATCACATCGTTATTATAAACAAAACATTTAAATGTGAACACAAAACGTTGAACGCAAAGTCGTCAAATCACAATGTTTCTCCGTATTGGCTACAGACCGTATTCATCCCTTTTGTCCCTAAAACATAATGTGAAGATCAGTATTGTTGCTGTATCCGTTTCAACCGTATCGCCAGTCCACAGTTAAATTCCCTCGTCGAGTCACAGTACACATTTCAGTTTTTATTTACAGTGTTTCAACTAGGAACAAGTCTTACTAAGTCTTGAATTCTTGTCGCGCTGACGGTCGCGACCGTCGGCTGCGTACGGTCACTTGTGACGTCAGCGAGAACAAAATACTGCTATCAGTCCGTCACGTGGGTCCAGAACCCCAATTTAGGACAACCAGTCCTGTCTCCAGAGCCCAGTCCCCCACCATCCTTCCCCACACATCTGTGCAACGAGAATCCCAAGCCAAGTTCTTGGCATTGAAACAAATCTAACACCTGCGTTTAATTTCACAAAAAGGTCATATTTGGTCCACTGTTATGTTTATACTATGGTACAGTCATGAATAACCCGTAAATATTCATCCTGCTATTGTTTTGGGATCATTTCGAAACTGTTCCGCTACAAACGGAAATAATTTAGATTCAATAACTGGTCTGTTTTAGGGAACGATAGCAGTTTGATTCATTTATTTTGTATTGAATGCTCGAATTAATGGGATTTGTCATGATTTTAACGGCACGACGGGGTAATCGTGTAACACCATTAATAGCAGCAATGACTACAATTCATCGACAGTTATTGTTGTATGTACGTGTTCGAGCAGACCCATTCTTCAAACATATTATAACTTTGTCTTGTTACCTGCTGCTCATACTTTAAAACTTAAAAAAAGATTCGATGAAAATGATGTTACCAAATTTCAAATTATTTATTAATAATTAAGTACATATTTATCAGGTTTAACGGTGATCCCCAAACTAGACGTTAATCTGTATCTTGGGGATCAGAGTTGCACATAATTAAATTATTCGGACGTACACGACGATTATTAACAAGATTAAACTAAAGATAAGATTTGGTAATTAAAGTAAAAAAATATAATTAAAAGTAATTAAACACAAAAAACAAACAAGATTCAACTTAGATTTGTGTGTGTGTCGTGTGTGTGTATCTGTGTTGTGTGTGTGTGTGTGCGCGTGTATGTGTGTGTGACCAGAGTGAGATTAGGAGTGATATCGGTTAGTGTATGTAGTATTTATCATCATACGAAAAATCAACATAGGATACAAAAAATGATTTCAATAAATTTGTTAGCAGGTCTCCAATCTCCGAAACTCGACGAAATATTGCCATTATCACCACATTTAAAAAAACGAATAATGCGAAAGTTTGTGAGGATGTATCGATGAATGGATGGATGTTTGTAACTCTTTCATGCAAAAACTATTGACCGGATTTGAATGTTTGCCACTCAGATAGTTTGTAACCTGGATTAAAACATCGGATACTTTTTACCCCGGTAGAAGGATCCCGAGTGACACTTACGGAATTCTACGCGGGATAAGCCTCTTGCATAAGCTAGTATTATACTATTTGTATGTCATAATATTTCCCTACATTTGCGTTTCAATCACAGCTCCAATCGATCAAAAACACGACCGCGAGCAAAACGGGATGATTTGTAATTATTTAGCAGGCATTCCACCCCCGGGGCGTACGTTCAACCCCCGAGATTGTTCTAACAGCTGCAGGATTATGATCTCAATGGGGTTGACTGGGGCTTAGTGGGGTTGAAATATCTTGCGGAAGATGGAAGTGATGCGGAATAAATGTTTAGGTATTGGGGTGGTTTTTTGAGGTCATGAGAGGCACATAATCAGTTCATTTTGAAATGTTTACTCGTGAAAAGGGTAAGAAAGACGAAGAGGTACACAGATAAACTTAATGAAAAAGTAAAGGTACAAACATGAGAAATTAAATGAGCTTCGGTCTGGCAGAATTGAAAGTAATACTTGCTGTATAGCGAACTAACTCCTTTTGCGTTTTTGGAATAAAAAAAATATGTTTCGCTTACGATATAGTTACCACTCAATCAATTTTTGAATACATATCTAAATTTTAGATTCAGAAAGTTTTATTTACCTATTTAACAGTTTATGTACACACTACACACAGAAAAGAATAAAGGAATAGAAAATATGTACAAAGTTGATGCGTATTTCATAAGAAATCTCTTCCAGCATACCTGCGAATAAAAAACTAAATTGTGTAATTCCCTTGCTAAAGGTGAAAAAAGGATTGCAAAGCGCGTGGAGATGCATGCATATGACGCTCCACAACATTAAAAAAACCTTTTGTTTATTTTGTTATGTGTCTTTCTAATGATCATGCCCTTAATTTAACCCTCTAAATTAACATCTCCATTAAAAATATGAACCCTGCTCACCCATTAGCATAATCGCAGCTGTAACCATGTAACCACTTGAGCGATTGCCGGGCAACCAACACACGAGAACGGGGGCACTGATAAATTTCTTACAATCTGTTTTTAGACATTTCTCCGTGTCAGCCATTAACTTTGCTACTTCTATCGGACCCTACAACTTATATTCCACCCTATTACCCAAAATATAAGGTTGGTTGTGGTGTGTTGGGGACTTAAGTGCCTATTTCGGTACTTGTTGGGCCTTGACAGGTGCGTGTAACCATTGATAGTGATAAAATATGAGCGCGTTACGCGTATCAGTTATGTTTAGGAATAGGTTTGGGGCGGGATTAATTTTGGTGTGTAATTAACGGTAAGCAGAACGCTTGTGTCGAATTGGATCAATGTTATTATCTATTTGTAAATAGGTAAGTGATTGTTTATAAAAGGGATATGTTTAGATATTATGTATTTAACTTGCAAGTAGGATAGATGAAGCATTTGAAGCTGATTCTAAATTTCATTACGCAGTACCGTTAGCTTTATCCCGTTTTTTAATATAATGAAATAAAAATATAACAGCAAGTGCTCGCGAATCAATTACGGTGTAACTACTTAAAATAAAAATTACAAACTGTACTTACTTTTACGATGCTGTTGATTATGATATGATAGTGATGCTGTTGATTCCTATATTCATAAATTCCCCAGCATTCCGGACATTGAAATTTCAGACTTGACCAATGTTACTTACGGGATATCTTCTTATTTTTGAAAAGCTACCTAACTAGCTAGCTTAGCTAGCTTTTAAGGCCCGAATTCTTGTCGCTTTTACGGTCGGTCGCCTACGGTCCGGCGCGTACGAGTATATTGTTCTAGCACTAGACTGTGACGCAGACGTCAGCGGCGACCGAGAGCCGTATTTTGTTCTCGCTGACGTTACGACCGACCATACGCGACCGACGTCAGCGTGACAAGAATTCAGCCCTTAGCTTTTAAAGCTTAAATCAGTGTTTGACTGCATAGATTTCATATTGGCAAAACAATTTCGGGAATATTTTCCTATTCTTCTAAATCCAAATCTGTAACGAAAACAAGAAGCCTTTGTGTAGAACATGTTTTGTCAGCGCATAACAAAAAAAATACAGGCATGTCAGTGAAAATCCTAGTCATAAGAGTTAGAAAATCCTTAGGATTTATCAAACTGACAACATACGAGAATATTCCTATTCTCTTTCATATGAAATTTTTTGCTACGTTTCTTTTTTCAACAAGTAAATTGAAACTTAAAAGGCTTTGTAGGTTTTTTCTTTTTTGTGCGGTTTTCTGTTCAAAAGAAGGTAAAGAAATACAGCCTGAACACAAGGTCATGTGCTGAACCGAACATTCGAAGAGATGTCACATCCACCGAACCGGAAGTTATTATCTACTATAGAAAAGGCCTGTGTCCCATCAGTGGGAACATTCATCATCATCATCATCATCTCAGCCGAAAGACGTCCACTGCTGGACATAGGCCTCCCCCAACTGTTGCCACATTGACCGATCCCTTGCGTCTCGCATCCACCGGATTCCCGCAACTTTCACCAGGTCATCGGTCCACCTAGTGGGAGGTTTTCCAACGCATTTTCTTCCGGTTCGCGGTCGCCACTCGAGAACTTTTCGGCCCCATCGGCCATCCGTTCTGCGAGCAATGTGCCCTGCCCACTGCCACTGAAGTTTAGCAATTCTTCGGGCTACGTTGGTTCTCTTGCGGAACATTACAGGCTGATGTTTTTTATTGAAAAATGCCAGACGCATACCGCATATGCCTGACGACGTCAGAGATGCCCGCTTGGTTATGTGGCTTGCGTGCACCCACCAATCCTACTGACGTCTTGGTGGGTGAGCTTCGAGAACAGCTATGCATGACGTTCGCGATCCCTCCAGCTCAGTCCACTCTATTATCTGCCTAGCCTTTTCCAGCAGTAGCCTTTGTACAGTCTAAACGGATGTGGCTGAATACCAGTGTACCATGGAGCGGTCGCCTATCTGACCTCCACAACCAACTTAGTACTGTAATATATAAGACGATACCTCTTGGTAAGACTGGTTATCAGACTTTCGGGCCACTAACTACCTGTAATGACTGTCAAGGATCTACAAATGACAGCCGGGATCAACGGCTTAACGTGTTTTCCAAGGCAGAGGAAACTGGGTTTGTAATAGGTGGTCACCCATCCATAGACAAACCTAGGCAAGAACACAACCTAACAAAATAACAATGTTAATTTTTATGTGTTTTGTCCTGTACGCTAATAAATGCTTTTGCTTTTTCTTTCTTTCTTACAACCCACCTCCGAGCGCCAAACTCCTTTGGCGATGACCGGACATCACGTGATACCATGCAGTGTGATGCTGATGGGCTCCAATCTGATCTATGAGCCGCTCGCATCTCCTAAGTTGGCATCAGGTCGTGATGTCGCCTCCTCCGCCGCCCTGTCCTCTTGCAACAAATCGCATCAGCGAGGGAGAGAGTGATAATTTCAAAGCTAAGCTGATCTGAGCTAGGTTAGGCTGTAGTACAGAAGTTATGAACTTTGGTTCCACTTCACGCGAAAACTATTGCATTAAAATTATGAACCATCTGAATATTCGAATTAACTCTATTAAAATTCAAGAAATTCATTTTGAATGAACAATGAAACCAACCTGGCTTTTGTTTGTGAAAACATGTGCTAAGTGAATATCAAGTTAATCAGATTAGCTTGCTTTAAATTCATCTTTTGTAAGTAAACAATATGCGAGTCTATTTTAATCTGTAAAAGCCTGAATAACATTATATATTCGGTAAAGTTTAAGTTTATCTCTGCGTTAATTGAACCTAAGGATTTATGATATTCAGCTTGATGAAATGCTGAAAATCCTGAAATCTCTAACATTGTGTGCAGATGAAGTGCTTACCAACTTAATTTAATGGAGTTACGTTGGCTGTAGATTATACTAAGTTGGTAAACAGTTTGTCTGGGATCTAATTACGTTAATTTACCGGGTATTAAGTGATCTCCACCTAAAACATCGAGCTATAATGTTAGGTACCTATAGGATGTGATTGAAGTGGCCACTTTTGTCTGAGTTTTTTTTTCACAGCCCGCAGCCTTGTTTCTCCTGGTTACCTGAGCATTGGCTATTTCTTAACTCAATTCCGTAACAGTACCTATCTTTCATTAATTTAGTAACTCCATGGATACCTATTGATGAAGTTAGAAATAGACACATTCGAGAGTTGTAGTATTCTTTATTATTGTCAGCTTGTTTCATCCCTCGCTGGGAAAAGGCCCTCAGTGGTGATCATAACGATTTAATAAACATGTTCATTATAATAACAACATAACACGCCTGTTCTCCCGAAAGAGTTACGCAGAGGTGTAGGTACCTAGTACACCCACATTTCGCCATGTTTAAGTCCCGTGTGTTACCAAATAGCACGGCCTTAAGCATATTATTAAGGCCGTGCTGTTTGGTAACCGTTTGCAATAAGGTGTTAACTGTTCGTCAGTTGTTCATATTGCAAACGGTTACCAAACAGCACGGCCTCACTACCTTCGACCACTCACTCTCCCACAGAAGTAGACGATTCGAGCCCATAGTCCGCCTTCACATCCGGCTCTCGACTACTTTTTCCCAACGCTTCTTTTGCTACCTTGGTCGCTTTCTTTATTATAAGATAAATAGGCTGCTCCCAATATAAAACCTCACTAAAATCAACTGCAAAATTAAACTAAGGGATTGACTCTGGGAGCTAAACTATGAAGAAACAGAAAACCTACTTTCTGTCCCAAAATAGACCAATGTAACACATTCTGTTCCCCTCCCCAAACACGCACTACACATATATTCACACATTCACCTTACTCACTCACAGATGCACAACTATACAGATACCTACTAATATTACTAACACCGTGAATCAATAATTGTCACTATTTTCTTTATATTTTTATTTTACTCTTATCTCTAAATAAAAAAAAAAGTGGAAATTACGGTTTTTTCCTACTCCTCCGCTATACTTCCTGATTAACTTCGTTGTGGGATCCAAGACAGTTAAATTCATTCTCTGGGACTTCGTCGAGCTTCATTGTCTCGGCGCTTTTCTGGTGGTCGCCACTGTTGATTCTGGCTTTCAGGAGTTACAGTGGTTTGGGAATAGTGTGGCGGGCTTGTCCCAGAAAAAAAAAGTACAAAAACAAATACTCTATTGCACGAATTCAGACTACACGGCAGCTACTAAGACATTCCTTATAGAAAAACCCAGTAATACTTACTCGGCCTGCGTATCAATCTAGGACCTCATTCTAAGCAGTAGGCCTTGCGACCAAAATACCAACGAGGTAACATATTATTAGAGTACAAAGTAATTTCTTAAACACAAAGTCGTCGCCCCCGCCACCCCCCTGTACCAACATAACCTACATGTAAGAAAACATCGAATACGAGAGGAAATAGGTCACTTCCACGTAATTAAGGAACACGTCGGGACGAGAATGTGAAGTGACGTGCGTGAGGAAGCTAGCGTCGCGTACGTACACGTACGTATTATCATTTTGGCTTAACAAAGGCTTTTGACTTCACATTTGTATGTGTCGAGAAAGTGGGTGGTACAAGGCTTTGATTTTAAGAGTGTTGTGTTGATAGCAAGGTATTGATTGCCTCTAGAGATTTTGCAATTTAGCCCCTGTTGCCACGGTAGAAGTGTTGAAACAGAACTCACATTTGCGTTAGGCTCGACTTATTGAAGTGAAAACTTGTTTAACTCGCGTGACTGTCACGTACGCTTTTCGTAGCATTTGTCGACTACGCCGCAGCGGAGCGGCTACGAGTTTTCACTTTCTATCGGCAGACGCCAAAGACTGCACCGCATTTTTACTTTTGTTTTTCTTTTCAACGCCTGATTTACCCAACAAGAGCCAGTTACTATAAACATAAACTTTTGTGAAAAAAAACCATTATAAATATGCGCGGATATTTTGACTAACTGTCAATTCTCTGGGTCCCTACTCCCTATATCTGAAGTCTATGAATATGTCGTTGAGTTAACTTATTTACCGCAGTATAGAAAAGGTTCACCGCTCGTTCTATTTCTGAATGATGGAAGGCATCATTCAGCAAAAGAACGAGCGGCGATCAAATGATGACAGTTAAAAAGCTGACCCTAGACAAAGTTGGGAGAAGGCTTGGCAGAAATTGAACTCAACACATGATTACAAACGGTAAACAAAGAAGAAGAGGTGTTACTTCCATAAACCCGCACAGGGCTTACGCGAGGGTATTTTTTCCCTCTCACAGGAAATGGCTTGAGGAACATAATAATCTGCTTAACACAGCACCTGACACCGACTTGCTAAATGCAAAAAAAAATTAAGGAAATTTGAATTTCAGTGTGTCAAAGTGGCCCCACTTTGGCGCTTCTCTTTACCTTTTACAATGTAATTTGTGGGTTAAACTGTAAACCAAATAGCTCGTTCAACCGTACGTATTTAGTACGGCAATGATAATAAACCATTCACCACCTGGCGGCTAGACCATCACACAGCCACTCTAAACAGGTATGCAATCACGAAACAATGTAGCCATGTAGCCATCTCTCTAAGGCCCCGAAACTCGTAGCTAACGGGTTAATTGTGACGTCAGATCCTCTCGCCTGCTAGTAATTAATCACAGGCGGTAGACAGGCTCCGTGTACCTAACGTTGTTATCGTACTGCCACACGCCCGAACTTTGGTTGTTTCACACTAAGTTCGCGGGAGAAATTGGCCCCAATACTTTTTAAATCAAATTTAAGCAAGTATAGTTGTACTCTTGAGTTCGGTGCGCCTCAAGTGGACCTAGGCAGGACATTTGGCTAGACCCGGAGATGGCCGATGGATCAAGGCTTTGACCAAGTGGTGGGTTAAACCAGTGCTAGTTGGGTCGATGATATCGTCAAAATCACGGGAAACACCTGGATAACTTACGCATAGAACCGGGACGTGTGGTAGAAAAAAAGGCAGGCCTTTACACAGCTATAGCAGGCCTTTAAATCAGCCCGGAATTGCCTACTGGTAATTCCGGCCTGATTATGAAAGAAAGAAAAAAAAATATTTGACGTCAGATAATAAAGCACACAAAATAATATAAAAAAAAGATACAAAACAATGAGTAGAACATAGTAGAAATGTGCTGTGTGCTTCTTTATTATATCTATGGCTGTGTGCCTCACGGCTGCGCCCGAAAGGTCCATTTCAGCATTCATGCCAGACAGGTGATGAAGCTGTCTGACGCGAAATGAGCTATTCTTGGTCATGTCAATAATAGGGAAACCAGTTTAATATAACCAAATAAAGCCTAGCCAAATTTTATGCTAATTCTGTCTATACCTCGTAAAGTATTTCTAACGTTGCTCATAAATTTTGACAGCCTGAGCTCATTTTCGCTAAGGGTCGCCCGGAAAAGTAGAAATATAATATTGAATTATATTTTTGTTAAAACATTTACATTTTATCTACCTGTGTGTCAACTTAATCCAAGTGAACGTTGTCTGAATAACAATTAGTACGTGGCTCTCATAAATAAGTGTGGCACTTAGAATAATTTTGGCAGAGGATAATAAAATGTTAAGATTTGGAGACAAAAATGAATATTGTTTTGTATTACTAAAATAATTTCCTCGTTGGGTGCTAGCTAGAGGAGCTCGTAGCTAAATAATAACAGCCGCTCGGATCGACCTTTAGGTTAAGCCGTGCTTGCCTAGGTTGGTCTGTGGATGGGTGACCACCCTTACACGCTGAGTTTCCTCCGTGCGAGCACGTTAAGCTGTTGGTCCCGGCTGTCATTTGTCCAACTTTGTCAGTCATTACAGATAGTCAGTTGCTAAAATAGTTTGACAACCAGTCTTACCAAGTGGTATCGTATTGCCCAGTATTAACAGGGTTGTGGAGGTTAGATAGGTAGTCCCTCCATGTAAAATACTGGTATTCAGCTGCATCCAGTTAGACTGGAAGCAGACCCCAACATAGTTGGGAAAAGGCATAGTTTTTCATGTCAAATATTGATTCTGTCTCGGCTTATCTGTGTATTTATGTATTGTTATCAGTAGTAATTTCTAATGCAATACGTAATACACATTTTTTCTTTCTTAGTGTTATAGGGTTGTTCCATCAGGAATTTCTGGGCAACCACAGCGTCTGGATTTGTGTAAGCTTGATAAGCAATAGGCTCGCATCCTTTATATGGGACTTTTAAACATTACTGAGAATCTGGGTGAGCTTTATGGTACACCTTTACCTAACCCCTCAGGGAATACGGGAGCCAAATTAATTTGTATTTCTGTACTGTGACAAAAGTTCTTGACTAACTAGAACAATAAATATGGTCTGTAGTTGACTAGTTGTAATAAGCATGCCGACAGTATCGATATATTATACTATATGTCATTATTTTTAACCTTTTTATACTTATTGTCTCTTTGTGCTCTTTTTGGTACCATGAATGATGTTTACGATATTGTTTTGCTGTGGGGGGGCCCTGGTGACCTGTAACACAGGCTTCTTCGAAAGCCTACTTCAGGCACCAGTCTCTTCCAATGGTGGAATACAACCTTATAAAAAACATTGTTAACCTATAAGAACCAGTATTGTGAAGAGAGAATAAATAAATGAATTGAATTGATCGAAAAATTGTAAATTCTACGAGTATTTAGTCCGTTAGTTTCAGTATTGAAAAATAATGGACACGTCGTTTTTTGTTTTTGTAAATCAAAGAATATTGACAAAGATAAAACCATAGAGTATATATATAGTCTTTGGATAAAACGCATCAAAACTCGGCAGTCTCATGACGTCAAAACGTACAAAAAATACTCCAAGGCGTGACGTATTGAGAATTTTAAAAGCGTCGTATCTTCGCCAATATTGGTTTACGTAACAAAAGAAAAAATACAGTAAAAATATTTTATGATAACATCACTTTTTTTTTAACAATAATATCGCTGAACATTAACATACAGCGCCATCAAGCACCACACTAAGCAAGGCTTGTGTCGGGGACACCTGATAGTTGCTATACTGCACATATACATTTTTGTTTGTAAATACGTACTTATTATACACAATTATAAACATCCATGACTCGGAAACAAATGTTCATGACACAAACATAATTATGCTCAAACACTGTTTTAGGCTTTCACGGTTTAAAACTAAACTTATATTGTCACTTACGGGATAATAATCACGGAAGATATCCCGTAAGTGACAATATAAGTTTATAATTATGCTCCTACCGGGGTTCGAAAGAACGTAAGACATCCTCACTACTACGAGTACTACAGCGTCGGGACGTCAAACTCGCGTCAACTGACGGTCTAATTTAATTAGATTTTTGTCGTCTACCCTATTATTTAAGAATAGACATCCAAGCAGTTCCATATACCACAAAGCAACAAAAATAATAAACCTCCTTCGCAAAGCTTACCCTGATACCGTATCCCTATAGACAAACGATGACTATTCTATAGGGGAATACAAATATGACAAAATAAAAGGATCAAACTCAGTTATTTTATGAAAAGAAACGACCATATTTACTTAAATAAATATCGAAGTGTACAAACCCCAAGTGTAATTTCGCTCTGATCTATTATTATTACAAGAACATTATTATTTTAGTTCGTATTCAAGCATAATTTAATAATACATGTCGTACAGAACGCTATTTACGTTAAAATAACGTATTTCACTGGAGAATATTGTAATGGACGAGCTTAGGTGAAGTGTCCCAAGTTGATCGCGAATGAATTGTAGACGAGGTCAACAGAAAACCTGAAATTAAATTAGATAAATAAAAATTGTTGTCTGTAAAACATCTATTCTTGATAACAAAAAAAGGCCATGTAACATTAAGATCATCATCTGCCTAGCCTTTTAATACGGTACCCCTTGGTAAGACTGGTTGTCAGACTTTTTGGGCCACTCACTACCTGTAACGGCTGTCAAAGATCTGCAAATGACAGCCGTGACCAACGGCTTCAACGTACTTTCCGAGGCACGCAGGAAATCCGGTATGTCATATTAAGATCATCCTTATCATCATCATCATTTTTCTTGAGAATTGATCTTTGACACACAAAGAAAATACCAACTTCAAGTACTCATAAGTGGCTCGTGGCGATCCTATATAGATTTCAGGTAGTTGTAATAAGCCTGTCACTCTATTTTTTATCGTGTGGCTAGTGCCCAACCTGGTGTCAAAGTTTTTATGCCGCCCTCTGACTTGGCTTTATATGTCGTCAAGAAATATCTCTCAGGTATACTGGTTTTGTTTCAAGAGAGTCCATTTCTTGACAGTTGATCTTTAATAAGAAAATACCAACTTCAAGTACTCATAAGTGGCTCGTGGCGATCCTATACACCTTTCAGGTGGTTGTAATAAGCCTGTCACTTATTTTTTATCGTGTGGCTAGTGCCCAACCTGGTGTCAAAGTTTTTATGCCGCCCTCTGACTTGGCTTTACATGCCGTCGAGAAATATCTCTCAGGCATGCTGGTTTTGTTTCAAGATAGTCCATTTCTTGAGAGTTGATCTATAATAAGAAAAGATCAAGTACTCTTAAGTGGCTCGTGGCGATCCTGTATAAATTTCAAGTAGTTGTAATAAGCCTGTCACTTTTTGAAAGAGCTTTGTATGAAGCGTGACCAGATAAAGTTGCACCATTTTAGTTTTTTTTTCAGGTAGCGGCCACGCATAGGACCTATATTAATAGATAGCTAGTTTCAATACAAACAAGTTATGTATGAGACAAGATGTATTCAAGTGTCACGTTTCTAAAATACATGGCGTTGTGATCGCTACAAGCACAACTTTCTCGGTGATGCTTTAAAGATTTTGTCAAATCAAAATCAAAGGATTTGTTTCAAGTAGGCCAGTTACAGGCACTTTTGAATTGTCGAAACAAAGATGAAATTTAAATCGAGCTACAGTCCCAGTCACAAGACATAAAAATTGTGAAAGTACTGTAGTTGCTCATTACCTAGTGTAGTTCTCTATGGAGAAGAACGGGCAAGAAACTCCATGGACACTCTTTTAAATCAAAATATTGTTACAAAATCTTGATTACATCATGCATGTTGAGATGGTATATTATGTGAGAACAATGTAGCAAGATGTGCACGATAAAAGTGTCCATAGTAAAAACAAATAAAACATTTCTAAATAAAGTAATTACTCGTAATTTAAGAAAAGCCCTAAAAAACTGATGATATTAAAAATTGACTCATAAAAAACAAATTCCTTTCGGGTATATAAAAGATGGTAGAGAACCAGCTTGTTTTAAGCTCAGATAAAGAAAAATGCCTTCCAAGTTCTAAATAAAACGAATCAGCTTCGTGCCCCTTGTCCCACGTTACTTGAGGTTGGCGCAACACGTTTCATTCTTCCATTCTCCCCTGTCAACCGTCATGCTATCATTTACCCCTTTATCTTTCTTAGCATTCCTCACACAATCCATCCATCGCTTCTTTGGTCTTCTTCTCCCTCTCCATCCATCAACATTTAAATTCATCACTCTTTTAGTTACATGCGATTCATCCCTCCTCATCACATGTCCGCTCCAAGACAGTCGATTCCATTTCAACTTGTCTGTTACTAGCGGAACTTTTAAACTTCCATCTTGAACTACAGTACATTAATTCCCACACAAGAATACATATTTTATCAACGTTACCCCGAGCAATTTTCGCCATACCGATTTAGCTTCGTGATCTCTCAGCAATTCGTTTGAAGTAGAGCTTGTTCGAGAAATATTTTAATTTTGCGTTCCTTTGGAGGCCCGGCATCATATTAATGAGATTACAAAAATGAAATGTGTAACCTTTTACGAAGTCAGTTGGTGTAGTAATTCATTTCATTAGGTTTTATGGAATTAGTTAGTACTGGTTCTATAATGACTTAAGTAGGAAGAAAACCAAAGTTCTGGGTAGAACTTTCTAGGCTTTTGGGTGTATTTTTGTTGATGGTCGTTTGAGGGATGGAAACAAGGAGGTAACAGATCCATGCGAATCAAGGCACAGTGCACAAAACACAGGACAAATGTATTAATTACGGGAGGGTAGTTTAGAGGTAAAACAAAGTACCTAATACTTTCACATTATACCAGTTATGTTAAAGTCGCAAGTAATAGGAGGTAGACTCTACACCATAAACTGGGAAAATAAATCTAGATTCCGTGCTTTTTATAATTCCTAATAGAAAAATCAAAAAAATAGTTTGCCTGACAAGGGATCAAACCCCGAACTTCTCGCTCGGCAGTAGCGCTTGCGACTATTTGACCAAGGAAGCGATTCACTCCTATTATGTACGGAAGTTAACTCATGGGAACGTTTTAAAGCCTTATTACCAGTGATCGGAGTAGGTAGAATGATTTTTGGTACTTGTTTCATAAATGCACACAGAAATAATAACATGGACAAGCCATTTTTCCGGAAAGTAATTCCGGTATTTCGGGATTCAATTAAATATTGTTAATGTTGGTAGTAATATTATTACTACTCAATTCAAAATTTAAAGGAAGGTATCAAAACTAAATTAATGTATTGTTTATCTGTTGAATAATAAATACAATCGAATTCCGATCGAAGCACTAATATTTTTTTTCTATTTTTAGCCTTTTTATGGCACAATAATCAACCAATTCCGGAGGAATGTCTTAATATAAACGTTTTGGATCAATGACCCCAATTCAATCTACCTACTCCGATCACTGCTTGTAACACTCTGAGGCAATGGTGTAGCTAGGATTTTGTTAAGGGGGAAGCTGGCGTAAACATACCATGAATATTTTATGGCAAATACTGCATGAGCAACTTTGATTTGGTTTATTAATAGGTAGGTACCCTCTACATACCTCTTTACAATATAGGAATATTTGGTGCACGATCAGTATTTTTCGGGGAAGAATAAAATAGTTATTGTTACAATAGAATATTTGCAGCGCACTACAATAAAAAAGTGTTATATCTTGGTGTTAATTTGGAATTTGTTTGATGGTACATATTTTGTTGGCCGAGTTGTTTAATTATAGTAAAACAATTAAACGGGTTTAAGATCAATATTTTAGAAATGCATACATAGATGTACCTTTAGATTTTTGGTGAACACAAAAATATTATCCTTACAATATTAGCATACATTTAAAAGGACCGACGTATATTATTTCATGCCAACGGAATTGTCTAAAATAATATACTAAAATTCACACAGTATTTTGGTACCATTGACCCTAGTGCTTAACCTATCTTAATTAGGTTTATTTTGGCCTGAATTACGTTATGTAGCCACTAAAAGTAATTGCCTACATCAATTAACCGTATTTATTATATCGAGAATATCGCGCGAATTTTATCAGCAGTGCCTGAGGTGTGAAGCTTTTAGGGTCGTCAGATTTTAAATGGTAGCAAAATTATTGTATCTGCTTAAATTATGGAATCTATCAGATCCCAAACCCCATACTTAAGGGACCGGCGACGCATGAGTAGTTCATACAAACGTAATACCAAAATAATTTATAAATCAAACATATTGTATAAGAACGAGATATGAGGAATTTAAAATTTCCATAGAAACCTATTTTCATCATAACTATTGTTTTAATCAGCGTCCATTCAAAATATATTAGATATTCTGTAATCAAATCGTAATAAATTAACACTACCTTAAGAATATGTTTGGTTTAAATTTGTTTTGGTATTACGTTTGTTTCGTTTGTTTGTTCGTTTGTGTTTGTCGTTTGTTTGTTATTATTACCCATATTTGCAAAATAAAATTCTAATCTATTCTTTTCTATGAACATGCTCCGCCGGCCTCTTATGTCGCGAGTTAATGGGCTTCTTTTGGGTTAGCTCGTTCCACCATCGACCTCGTCTCTGTCCACAGGACCAGATTGAGGCCATTTCATCATAATCATCTGTCTGCCCTAGTCCCATTCTTTTGGGGTCGGCGCAATACGTTTTCCTATTCCATTCTCCCCTGAAAGACGTCACGGCATTCTTCACCCAACTTCAGATTAAGGCCATTTAATAATATAAAACAAAGTGGATTTCTAGAAATTTTCTCTGCATCCTGTTCTCCACTTACTGCATGCAGCCTGACCCAGCCACCTTTTGAGGACACCAGGTAATTTAGCTGGGGGCGTCTTACGAGACTCGTTTGCTCAACGAGCCATCACTCTTTGGTACGGGTTAGCTTTTGTCTTACTGCAGGCTGATACAAACTAAAAAAGAATCGCGCTTATAATCTATTTCAATTTTACAGTATCAACGCTCATATGTGCAAGGAGGTCATGAGTGTGTATCCCATGAGACCTCAATAGATCGGTATACTTTAACCAATCTATCTGTGCAGGCGGGAAAGCATAGAACTAAAATAAATGTAATACCAAGTTTAACATATGCGTGCAAATGTTCTTGACTACCAATGCCACTTTGAACTGCGCACTCAATGTGATCTTACTACAGTTATGTGACTGTAGATTATATTAGTTAATGTCAATGTCTGAACAAAAAACATTAAACAGAGCGTGATATGAAAGAAAGAATAATAAGACATACTAGCCAACAAGAATAATAATGATACTAATCAGAACTGTAATTTGTTTATTGTAATTATAATAAATTACAAATGAACACTAACGTTAATAAAAATGTTGAAAAATCAAAAACCAACTCCTACAGTTACTATTTTTATATGGGGGTTGCCATATAAAAATAGTAACTGTAGGTAAAAAACACTAAACAAAGCGTGATATGAAAGAAAGAATAATAAGACATACTAGCCAACAAGAATAATAATGATACTAATCAGAACTGCAATTTGTTTATTGTAATTATAATAAATTACAAATGAACACTAACGTTAATAAAAATGTTGAAAAATCAAAAACCAACTCCTACAGTTACTATTTTTATATGGCAACCCTACCCGCAATTAATTATATCGTGTACCGTTTTTACGGCACGATTCCGATTCTCGATTATAGAATTTCGAATATTCCGTACTGCTAAGTGGACAGTATTGCACGAATCAATTTAATTAAATGTCTCTTGGTTGTGGAATCCGATAAGGCTTTTTATAAAAAAAAAAGAAATTGGAAGCCTCGACGTTATATGTAGGTATTGATTTCTTGAATATTCATCGCCATTGAAGCTTAAGCTCTCAGTGATCGCATTGTAACGTTTTGGTTTTATTTTCTGGATGTTTCGTGAATTGCGTGGGTGGTTTTCATCATTATTCTCTGCTACAGTAATAAACCTTTCCTTTTCGTTTTTCTAAATTATTTGTGGCAATATCTGACGACGTCAAACAAAAATAGGTATAATGATTTATAATCATCATCATCAGCGTATTAATGTCCCCACTGATGGGAGAAAGGCCTCCTCTTTATGAGAGACACTGGGTTATAATCCACCACGCGGGCCCAGTGCAAATTGGTAGATGACACATGTCTTTATTTTTTTTGGTTCTGGTGCATGCCGGTTTCTTCTCGATGTTTTTCTTCAACGTTTTGAGAGCAGTGGTGATGAAATAAATAACACAACAAATCCTTATTTACCGCTAAACACACATTTAAACAAATTCAGCTATAACTAAAACATCCCATTTATACCCATACATTGCACAATTTTAACAAAACGACAAAAATAGTACTTTAAAGCCAAGCATTTTGACTATCGAAAGCTCTACCCCACAATCTCAAGACGGGTACAGATGGTCGAATTTTTTAAAGATACATCACGTATAAAATGTAAAAGATATTCCAACTTGGGACTTGCAAGATGGAAGTCTTGGATCTTGGAATAGTGACGCGGAAAATTGCAGAGCAGTCGGAACATCACACTTATAGGATTACTTACGTTGCAAACTTGAGGGTTTTGTTGAATAAGTTTATCGTACGGATTCAAAACATGTTGTTGTTAAGTTCAAAAACATGTTTTGTGTTTTAGAAGTTTTGTTTGATATGTACCTTATTTTTGAGTTGTGCACGGATTGAAGTAAAAATCCGACGACCTTCAAAAAGTAGCTGATATGGAAGGCTGGCAGACACATGGTGTTGTGGCGCACCTTGGAGGAGACTGGATTAATTTTATGACTCCTTCTTAAACCAAAGATGTTTTATCCAGTAGTTTCCGAGACCATAATTTAAGTAGATACAATAATATTGCTGTCTGTAAAATCTGACGAACCTAAAAGGTTCATTGAACACCTCATAAACTGACGGTAAAATGGAAAAAAGCTTATTCGGTTATTGATTGAAAAGTGACGAGATTATTCCTTTTGATCAATTAATTCTTACATTTTAAAATGTTTCGTCATTCCGTATTACAACACCAGAACAGGTAGGTACACAATGGGAAACTACGAACACAATAAATACAGGTCGATTAATTAACATGATACCGATACATCCTCTCTTTACTTTAATGAAGCTTCATTAAAATTCGTAAATTACATTGTAATTTTTACGAGCCGCCATGATCACATTTTGTTGGACACGCTCATCTTTGAGAAGTAATTTTATGATGGTAAAGTTGAGTGGTAATCGGTTGTCGTGGTATGGGCATGTGATGCGGAGGAATGAGAATTATGTCGTGAGGAAAGTTTGTTTAGTCAGAGAAGAGGAAGATCAAAGAAACGGTGGATGAACTGTGGCAAGAATTGAAGTGTCTGATAAGATGACGAAAAATTGTCAAGTATGGAAGTAAAAGACATACTGCGCCAACCCCAAAAGAATTGGGACAAGTCTTACTAAGGTGTATTGTTTTACGTTGTACTAACTGGGTTGTAAACGTTAAATAGGCAGTCGTTCCATGTAAAATACTGACTAAAATACTACATTCAGCTGCATCCATTTAGACCGGAAGCCGACCCCAACATAATTGGGAAAAGGAGAGGCAGATCATGATGGTTTTCATCGTACTTAAAGTATGAAAAGTGGCCAAATAAGGTAAGTTTAAGTGCCTAAGCTCTCCAGAAATTACAGGTTGTAATACGAGTTCTGAATTTTCAACCAAAATCTTGCCTTATAATTAACAACACAACAAACTGTTTCGTTTTCGGATAAGTACTTATTTATTTAGCAGGTATATTCGTGTTTCATTATTACCAATATAAAATTAAGTTTTCTCTGTGACAAAAAATATTTATTGTATACTATTTATTTATTACGTACACTTATAAATGCCCATTTAATATAATAACATTATTTATTTACCACCTACTACCCTCATCCGTGTGTCACTGCGGGGGGCCTACTGAAAACAGCGCTGAGTGTTTTACACCCAGCATATGCTGAGTTGGCTACCCTTTCGTTATGGGCATGCTCAGCGCAGTTGAGCTGTTTTAATAAATTGTTAAGCTATTTGTTGTTATAATCTATATGTATGTGCTGCTCTTTGTGTTGTGCTGTCCATTAGCGAATAAATGATTATTCTATTCTTCTATTCTATAACAACTTATTTTCATCCACATTTTTTCTAACAAAAGCATCATTTAAAGCTGGCTATACATAATATACACACATGTGTGCGGACAGCTTTAGATCCGGGAGAGGGGAGCCGGCGACGTTGCCACATGCGGTCCCTCCATGACATCCGGTAAAAGCTCCGCTTTCAGCAATGGTATTCTAAAAGGTTTCGATAAAATTACATTTAAAATCACACCCGTTTTTAACGATGAGCACTCGATAGTAAATAACGTATATTAGTTAGATAAAAGGGGGTACGTCCCAGCTAAATAATAACAGCCGATCGGGCGTCTATCTTCAGGTTAAGCCGTACTTGAATAGGTTGGTTTGTGGATGGGAGACCGCCCATTACATATCCAGTTTCCTCTGTGCCTCGCAAAGCACGTTAAGCCGTTGGTCCCGCTCCATGTGAAATCCTGGTATTCAGCTGCATCCGGTAAGACTGAAAGCCGACCCCAACATAGTTGGGAAAAGGCTAGGTAGATGATGAAAATATTCTAATGATTTTTTCTTTATATTTCTGCGTTATTAGTCCAGTGGTCGGTTCCCGCCTCGGGTATAGTGTTATTCGGTTCAATCGCCATTCATTTCTCTGTAGCAGCTTATACTGTCCTAGAACAGAAAATCCGGAGACACATTGTGACATTCACCAATTGAAAGTTGCTACTCACAGAAGAGAAGCCTGTGTCCATCAGAACATTCTACGCCGATTAAGCTACCAATTTTAAAAGTCATTAGTTCGGCCAGAAAGTGTTAAGCAAATAATAATAATATCGCTGGACATTACACACAGCGCCATCTAGCACCACACTAAGCAACAAGGCCTGTGTCGTGGACACCAGATAGTTGGTTAACTATAAATATACTTTTTGTTTCTAAATACAATCTTATTATACATATCCATGAGTGGAAAACAAAATATGTCCATGCTCATCACACAAAAATTTTCTCCTACTCGAACCCTAAGAACGTAATGGCTGCTACACACAGAAACTGTGCCGATAATTGTAACGTATGTGCCAGTCGTTTCAGTTTTCGCTTGGGTCGCAGTCTGAATGGTTGAGCGTGCTTTTGATAAAAATAGTGGCCACTAGTCTCTAATGGGGAGGAATAGCATTTCTCATAACTGTGTCTTGCTTCTTAATTATTGGCAATACCATGGACAGTAGATGTAAATAAGTCACTATACATACGTAAAAAAATATGCGAATCTTTAGGAACTAACTTAAGTTCTTCAATAAATTAACATGGGAATGAGCTTCTCTTTTCATTAGCCATTCTTTACAACGAATACGTGTTTTTTTTTTCTTTTTTTGCTTTTTTATGGCGAATAATAACCCAAAAACTGCTAACGCGTCGTCTGTCGAAGCCATCTCCACGAATGAATAATCGTACAGTTTTCTCGTAACATGTGAGTGCACCACGAAACTGTGCAGTTTAACCTGTACCGTCCGATCGTAACGTTTGTAGCTGGCATAAGGCAGCCTCACTACCACTGCGCCTTTCGGGTCGTTAATACAACGCCAAATTACATACAGGACAACTAAAAAGTTATACAATAACCTCCTCTTTTTGGAAGTCGGTTGAAAAGTGAACTACTAAATCACCTGGTATTTTTACATAAATAATATATGAGATGACAGAATAGACCCCAAGACCACGTCAGCTATTTTTTTGTTACTTCAGCCTCGTGCCGCCCGTGAGAAATCTTTTTAGTTCACCTACAGATTTATTTTTCAGTAGCTATTTGGTATTATTTTCTGTTGCGAACATAAAAAACAGTTGGATTTTTCCTTTTGTGCTTTTTTTATTATAATAACATTTAATTTATTTGTATCTGACAAGCAACAACGTGCTTTTTATAAAGTTCTTTGTTATTAGTTGATACTGTACTTTCATATACATTCAGTAAAAAGCTGGCATGTAGAAATTATATATAGATACTTCAATGTTTTTTTGCATGTATTGTAGAAAGTCGGCTGCAGGTCTGACTGATCCTCGAAAATATTTTTCTGCAGTCGCAAAGATAACAAAAATATTTAAAACTTTTAACCTTAGGTACTTTAAAATAGTAGTTTTAATAAAAATACGGCCTCGTAGCTAAACCCTAACACTACCAGTTGTGCTCGCTCTGACACCCTTTGTGTACTTGATCGGCAAACGGCAAAGGATAACAATTTTTTCGGTTTCTCTTTGTAAGGCTCGCGGCACTTACAAAGAGATTTTGCCGGCGCCTATAAATATGGGGTCCTGGCTTTATACCTCGAGGAATGTTCAGGTTTAGACTCTTAAATAATTTTGTTTAATGTTGATATCTTTTAATGTCTTTTTTCTTTTTTTTCCGTTAAAACTTATTACAGACAGATTTTAACTTTAGTAAAAGTTTTTTTTAGTAATTGAATTAAAATATCGTTAGTAAATCTTAGGCCCTAGTTTGACTCAGGCTCCTCACCCACGGCGACTATTTGTATGGGTGTCGTTTGTTTCCGTGGTTTTTGGTGTCGCTGATAATGAAAATGAGGTCAAAATTAACATGGGAAAAAAAGTTAACAGAAGCAAAAAAAAAAACAATTCTCTTTTTTTTTTCTTCGGCTTCCCCTGACAGTATTTACACCCTTTGCCACTGTTAGGTAAAGGTGCATCTAATCCTACACCCACATTTAGCTCATTTAGCTTACTTCTACCAACCGGGCACAAATAATATAATAACACTTTTCCCGTTCTGGAAATCGAACCCAGGACCTCATGCTCAGTAGCGCTTGCGACAACTTGACCAACGATGCAGTCTCACACAAGATCCATCAATTTTTTTTCCATCCGCTGGACATTTAAAAAATCATGGGCATCATAAAAAGAATCTTCACTAACCGTACAATTCATACAGCAAATTCAAGATGATAATTTTTCCAGAAAAACTCGTGAGTCGTAAAAATGTTTCTCATTGAGATCGAGTGCCCGTTGTAAGGTCACTACATAGATAGGCACAGAAGTTCGGGTCTTCAACATGCAAGGTGTAAAGATACTCTTCACGAATCCGTCAACCAAGCATTCTGTACATCTAACATCTAAATAACCCTATTCAAAAATTATTGCTGGGAAACGTTTTTTGGGGTTATAAAACACGTTTTAAAATTTAATGTGAAGCACTCAAAACGTTGTGAGGTCTTGGAGGTGTTTAAAGTAAAAATCTTATATTCAACACAAGTGGTCAAAAAGTTGGAACTTAGGTCTAGAACAAAATAAATAATTATCGCAATAACGGGAAAAAAAAGCGCTTTTCAGTTTAGTTGAGGGTATTTTTTCGCTGATTTTGTAGAACTTACTTTCTGTATTCACTTATCAAAAAGGTTGGATGTTATTGCATTCCCACTAAGATTTATTGTACCTTGTTTCGTGTGCGTTTTTATTAGAAGCATTGTTTGTTTCAACAAGTGCTGGTTTTGATTGTATTTTTACGTTATAAAAATAACGAAATAACAAAATAATAATTGTCATGGGTCAACGCTTCTTTTAAGGACAACGTTTAAGGTAATTTTAGTTTGAGTATGCAACATTGTACTCAATTATGTTCTCCCAAAGACTATTTTATGAATTCGTTTACGAGCGATAATTCTGTGTATTTTTTCCGTAGATGTTTAGTAACTCAATAGACCTCGCCATAAAAATATTACGCCAAAGTAGGCCATTGTTTACAGTCAAAGAATAACTAAATTCAAGTGAATATTTCTGCAAACTTGCCTAAAAGTGTTTACACAGAAATGATGTGAAGACGTCTGGAAGCCAGAAGTCTTTATTTACATAAGCCCCTCATATAAACGCTGAATATATAACATTTAAGTAAGCTACTGTACACACTTATTTGGGCCTGGAAAACTCATAAGTACATAAGCCTAGAATATGAGTACCAGTGTCGTAGCTAGTCCTAGTGGGGCCCAGTATCACTTTTTTGGGGGCCCATTAATATCAAACAAATGACTTTTGCAAAGCAAATAGCATCCTTACAATTGGAGCTTTCTTTTTAAGTTATATTTTAATTTTGTTTTTTTTTTTTTTTATTATCATGAAGAATATTTAAGGTTGTGAGAAGATTTTGTTATATTTTTTTCACGCGAACGAAGTCGCGGGCAACAGCTACTTAAGTATATATAATATTATAAATGCGAAAGTTTGTGAGTATGTATGGATGGATGGATGGATGTATGGATGTTTGTTACTCCTTCACGCAAAAACTGCTGAACGGATTTGGCTCAAATTTTTACACACAGATAATTTATAACCTGGATTAACACATAGGATACTTTCTATCCCGGTAGTAAGATCCCATGGGACAATTTTAAACATCACGCGGGCGAAGCCTCTGGCTGAAGCTAGTAAACACAAAATACCCACGTATAGGCACCTATAAACTCAAAACGAAGAAACATGATCCAATAACAACTGTCACTTTACCTAGCTTGAAAAGGGTAAAACACACATCTTCATTGTTTTCCACATAACGTCAAGTTACGTCAATATTTGTTCTATTTCCGCTACACGATCAAGTTTCGACGTAAAGGTAAGTGCTTGACAATGAAGTAAGGTATATGTATTAAGGTGTTATGTTTCGTAGTACAGACGGCAATAAATTAAGCTATCCGAAACTGTTACTTGTGTACTTCAACCTAATGCTTGAGCGATAAAGTTGAAAATCTATTAAATTTAAGTGAAATTAGTATAAAATTGCTTGTTTATTGGGAATAATTGAAATACAAAAAAAAATCACAATATGGCCTTAAAAACTATAGGTAGAATAGAATAGAATAGAATAGAATACTCTTTATTATGTACACCATAAAAATATAAATACAAACATTTTAAACACTTTACAAGGGGTGACACAATGGGCGGTCTTATCGCTAAAAGCGATCTTTTAAAGACAACCTTTGGTATACAATAATTGGATTCTATCAGAATTAGGAATAAACCTATAACTCAGTAATTCACTCAAGCGCTTATACATAAAGACCTCCCTCCATTCCCTTCCCTTCCTTCCTACTTCTTTCCAATTCTCAAGAAAGACATCTAGTTCGTTCCACCATTTCTCTCATGTCTGCCACGTCCCCGTATCACTATTTTAGGGCACCAATCTAGAGCTTTACGGGCCCACAGTTCGTTCGGCATACGACAAACGTGTCCTGTCCAGAAAGAATAGCATGAGAAGAATAACATAGTTAAAAAGTATTACAAAAATGTCCATTTAGGTGCAGTAGTGTTATTTCTCAAAGAATGGTTTAATTAGTGAGTAAATTATAACTAAAACATATTTAACAGTAACAAGTAACGATAATATTGTATTCAATAGTTTGGTAGTGCCCCATCTAGGTTTATTTAAATCCATCGCTTTCAGATGATAAGTTTATGAGACAAGGTTTTGTTTTTACATTAAAGTTCGGAAATCTAATTACTTTTCAGACTATAAAAACCTACACACAATACAAAGAGCTGTTTAAATCAACAACAAATCAAGAAATAAACTTGACAGTGCCCACTGGAGTTTACGATTCCCGTAATAAAACCTCGCGAGCTATCAGAGGGCGAAAGTGTTTGCCCATAAAACCCCCCTTTTTCCATCCGCTGGACATTTAAAAAATCATGGGCATCATAAAAAGAATCTTCACTAACCGTACAATTCATACCGCAAATTCAAGATGATAATTTTTCCAGAAAAACTCGTGAAGTCGTAAAAATGTTTCTCATTGAGATCGAGTGCCCGTTGTAAGGTCACTACATAGATAGGCACAGAAGATCGGGTCTTCAACATGCAAGGTGTAAACATGCTCTTCACGAATCCGTCAACCAAGCATTCTGTACATCTAACATCTTAATAACCCTATTCAAAAATTATTGCTGGGAAACGACTTTTTTTGGGGTTATAAACACGTTTTAAAATTTAATGTGAAGCACTCAAAACGTTGTGAGGTCTTGGAGGTGTTTAAAGTAAAAATCTTATATTCAACACAAGTGGTCAAAAAGTTGGAACTTAGGTCTAGAACAAAAAAAATAATTATCGCAATAACGGGAAAAACAAGCGCTTTTCAGTTTCGTTGAGGGTATTTTTTCGCTGATTTTGTAGAACTGACTTTCTGTATTCACTTATTTTTTGTTTGGATGTTATTGCATTTCCACTAAGATTTATTGTACCTTGTTTCGTGTGCGTTTTTATTAGAAGCATTGTTTGTTTCAACGAGTACTGGTTTTGATTGTATTTTTACGTTATGGAAAATAATAATTGTCATGGGTCAACGCTTCTTTTAAGGGCAAAGTTTAAGGTAATTTTAGTTTGAGTATGCAAAATTGCACTCTATTAATGTTATCCCAAAGACTATTTTATGAATTCGTTTAAGAGCGATAATATATTTTTTTCGTAGATGTTTAGCAACTCAATAGACCTCGCCATAAAAATATTACACCAAAGTAGGCCATTGTTTACAGTCAAAGAATAACTAAATTCAAGTGAATATTTCTGCAAACTTGCCTAAAAGTGTTTACACAGAAATTATGTGAAGACGTCTGGAAGCCAGAAGTCTTTATTTACATAAGCCCCTCATATAAACGCTGAATATATAACATTCAAGTAAGCTACTGTACACACTTATTTGGGCCTGGAAAACTCATAAGTACATAAGTCTAGAATATGAGTACCAGTGGCGTAGCTAGTCCTAGTGGGGCCCAGTATCACTTTTTTGGGGGCCCATTAATGTCAAACAAATGACTTTTGCAAAGCAAATAGCATCCTTACAATTGGAGCTTTCTTTTTAAGTTATATTTTAATTTTGTTTTTATTTTTATTATCAAGAATTCTCACAACCATATGGTTGTGAGAAGATTTTGTGTTTTTGCCTCATCAGGGGCTCTCGTAACTCGGGGACCCTGCAGCGGCAGCTACGCCCCTGAAGAGTATGTACGGTATAGAAAAAAGAAAAGTACCTAAGTTCTATGGTATCATCATCATCATCATCAGCCTATAATGTTCCCACTGCTGGGACACGGCCTCCTCTCAATGAGAGTGAATGGGCTATAATCTACCACGCTGGCCCAGTGCGGATTGTTAGATGTCACATGTCTTCGAATTTTTAATTCTAGGACATGCCAGTTTCCTCACGATGCTTTCCTTCACCGTTTTGAGAGCAGCGGTGATGAAATAAATTACACAAAGTAATGCGCCTGTCTGGGTTTGAACCCACGAATTACTGTTCGTAAGTCGGGGCCGCCACCACTGGGCCACCGCTGCTCCTGTTATTATTTAGAAGTTAGTTCTATGGTAGACGCGAAAATAAACTTGTTTTGTACGAAATAAACTTTGAAGATGATGTGTATCTGTGTCGCTGTACCGAACGTTGTCGATACAGCGACCATCGGTGTAGTTACTGGCGATATTATGACGGTAACCCCAATTTCCCAACTATGTCGGGGTCAGCTTCCATTGTTACATGATGCCCAGTAAGTATTTTATATGAAGTGACTGTCCTTGCCACCTACAGTTAGTATTGGGTAATATAAATGGTGTAAAACACCTCTTCCCGAAGCCAAAAGGCACTTGTTTTCCCTATCATTGCGATCATTTTTTTGTTCTACACCATACCTGGGAACCTTCTAGTTACGGAGATATGGGGGGTCAAAGTTACAACTTTTTGACAAGTTTTTTTAAAATACAAGTTCTTTTTTGTAAGTTTTTAACTTTTAACACCTCCACGACTTCCGCACTATCCAATCATCCATCAGCACAATGTTTTAAGTGCGTTACATTGAGATCTACCACAAAACATGATTTATAACCTCAAAAAAAAAAAGTAGTTTCCCAGCAATATTTTTTGCGGAAAGTTACTAAGTTTGATGTACCGAATGCTTGGTTAACGGCTTTGTGATTAGGTGGTTTACACCCTGTATGTTACTCCGTGGTAAGACTGGTTGTCACACTTTCGGGTCACTGACTACCTGTGACGGCTGTCAAAGATATACAAATGACAGCCGGGGCTTAACATGCTTCTCGATGCACGGACGAAAATCGGTAACCAATGGGTGGTCACCCATCCATGCGAATTTCATACAAACGGAATAATTAAATAATTTGTAAATCAAACATATTCTTAAGGTAGTGTGTATTTATTTTGAATGTACATTGATTTGAACAAGAGTTATGAGAAAAATATGTTTTCTATAGAAATTTTAAATTCCCAACAAAATAATAATAATTTCTTTCAAAATATTTATTTGGGAACATAGATATTCTATAATACAATCGAAATATATACACACTGCCTTAAGAATATGATTGATTTATGTTTATTTTGGTATTAAGTTTGTATGAAAACGCATGCTCCGCCGTGCGAGGTCATAAAATTTATTTTTACGTTTTTCCTGTTTCCTTGTCTGTTTAATTTGGTTGCGGGTTGCAAGACAGTTAAATCATGCCCCGGGGACTTAGAATGATTCAAAGATCTTTATTGTTGACTGTTATAAGCCCCCAAGGCCCAATGTGACTGTCAATCAGCGATGTAGTCTTGTATGGTTATTTTGGCGCGTGGCCGTAGTGGAAACTCCCGACGACGAAACGAAAAGGTCCTGTACGAGGTCAAAAGGCCACTATCTCAGCATGGTGCTGTAACATTAAAAAACCCTACAGCGCTGGTCAAAGTGAAAGTGATGCCACGATCAGATACGGAGAAGATGATGCTGAAAGAGAAATCACTATCACTATCAGTACGTATTATAAAATAAAGTCCTCCGCCGCGTTTGTATGTCTGTCTGTTCGTGATAAACTCAAAAACTACTGCCCCGTTTTTCATGCTGCTACCACCAATGGTTAGGAAGGTTGTAGTATATAAAGTAAGATCCCTTGGGACAATTATCCAACTTACCGCGGGTGAAGGCTGGGCAGAGCCTAGTCTAGTCAGAAAAAATCTCTAATTTAAGCATTCTTTATTAATAAAAAGGGATTAAAGATACTGCAAGTAAATATATTAATCTAGTTCTTTCCAAGTTTAAGTTATAAAGTATGTTTATATTTCTTTCTTCAGCTTAAGGAGCTCATAAGATTAGTTTTGTTAGTCTTTCATATTCTAGCATAAAGGTATTTATTTTTCACCAAACAATAGGGGTGGATCATTTACAGAGGGGTGAAGGCCGACAACCTCGGCCAAGTTCATTGCCTGTTCAACTTTTATAGCTAAAATGATATAAAGCGCCATCTTTTTAAATTAGTGAGCTTTATAATTACGTTAATGAGTTCGCACTTTATTAAACAAAGCCCATTTGTCGTTGAGACACGGAAGTCGCATTAAAAGTCTACCTGAGGTTATAAAATCGCGAAAATTAGAATGTTTGTGACTTTGGATGTATGTTGCTCAATCATGCTTTTGTTTGCAAAGACATACCGATAAATATGAAAGAAAAAGAAGAAAGAAAAGGTATTTATAGGTCGCAAAGTCGTGACGTGCATATGTTATGGACGAAGTGATGAATTGGGCATTATATATAATGCCCGGTCATTATGAAAAATGGCCAATATAAAAGTGCAATTTGATAAGAATTATTCAAATAATCAAATTGACCGGGCATTATACATATTGTCCATCACCTTTTGGGCAGAGTAATACAAACATATTTAATTACTATTTCTTTATTGTTATGGTCATAAATATTGAACCATTTAAATAATCAGACTCATTATTATGATTAATCAAATCATATTAAAAATATAACATAAAACAATAAAAAATTATTTTTTTCGAATATTGTTTTATAGAATTACTTATTATTATCCTACTTATCCTACTCATCATCATCATCTGCCTAGCCTTTTCCCAACTATCCCAACTATGTTGGGGTCGGCTTCCAGTCTAACCGGATGCAGCAGAATACCAGCATTTTACATGGAGCGACTGCCTATCTGACCTCCACAACCCAGTTAACTCTAGGAAAACAATACCACTTGGTAAGACTGATGTCAGACTTTTGGGGCCACTGACTACTGTAACGACTGTCAAAGATGGACAAATGACAGTCGGGACCAACGGCTTAACGTACTTTCCGAGGCACAAAGAAACTCGGTATGAAAGGGTGGTCACCCATCCACAGACGAACCTAGGCAAGCACGGCTTAACCTAAAGATCGACCCGAGCGGCTGTTATAATTTAACCACGAACCTTTGCCTTTGCCTTTTTGGCTTGGCGACATCTACATTATCAGACTTCCAACCATTTTTACAACCACATCTACTATAAACGTTTGTGATGAGAAAATAAACATATATATTATAACCTTGCCCTCCGCATTTAGAGGACATTCTGCAACACTTTCTCAGCGAAATCTTTGTCTCTGGAACATCTTCAGGCAAAATAAATCTTAATTTCGTAATGCAGTGTTAACACACTCGCGTTGACACTGAGTTACGAAACTGAAACCCATCCGCGTCCGTCAATATTCGCTTACATTGCAAAACTAAACAAAAACAATAGCGCTTGAAGTCAGCCGCACGAGCCGCGCGCTGCATGGCGGTCTCTGATTGGTCAAAGCGTGCTACGCTATGCATGCTCCCCGCCCTCACACCGCGTCAAATTTGGCTTTATTATCAAATTGCCCAATTATTATTTAGCAATATAATAATGACCGTGCAATGTAAAAAATAATGAAGTTAAGATAGTATTAATCACTTAGCCCGATAGAGATAGCCATTATTCATAATGCTTGAACATTATGTATAATGCCCGCATTAATCACCTGGTCCATAACACATACAACATTAACAGACATAGAACGCATTTATACAAACACAAACATTTAGACTACAACCGAAAATTAACACAACATTATCATTATAATAATTGCAAGACTAAACGGACAAATAATTTGAAATTGCACGCCGTGAGTGCGACAAATAGGTTACCACTCAGCATGATGCTGTGCCATGGGGAACCCACAGAACAGCGCTGGTTTTCAGTGGTCACCTGTCAAAACGTACGGAAGCCTATACAGCAATATTTGATTAAATGAGTATGTAACTAGAATAAAACAGATATGACTTAGATTAAAACATTATCCGCATAAAAAAAAAACAAACTACCTTTTGCTATTGAGGTCAGCGAGACTATTCAGATGCAGATGAATACCAATATTTTACGAGATGCAGTCTGACCTCCACAACCCGGTTACGACGCTTAGCGTCCATTCCGTGCGTGTCGACATTTAATGGATGGTGACTAATCCACGACCGGGCCTCAGTAAGCGTTGCGGCGGCATAAAGGGTCTAAAAATACCCTTAACGAAGCTGAAGGGTATTTGTTCTCCCCGTCATTGCGATCAATTTTGGCGTGCGACCATACCTAAGGACCTTCTTGGTGCGGAAGTATTGGGGGTCAACGTTTCAACTTCCTCACCCGTTTTAAATGTTCTAACTCTACTTGAAATACATCCACGACCCCCATATGGGCACTATCAGAATACCAGCGCTGTGACGTTTTTTTTAATGTAACAGCACCATGCTGAGATAGGAGCCTTTTGGCCTCGTACAGGACGAGTTTCATTTCTTTTAATTTTTAAATATATATTTGTTTTTTTTTCTGTGTAAGTTTTATACTGATTTTTTTTTGTGTTTTGTCTTGTGCGGGCTAATAAATGCTTTTTCTTTCTGTCTTTGTTAAACGTATCACAGTGGGTCGAGTGCGTCAAATTGAATTCTCTTTTCACCCAAAAGTCGTTGTCCAGCAACATTTTTACGTAGAGGTACTTAGTTTGATGTACAGAATGCTTGGTTGCTGGGTTCGTAAAGGGTCTATTCGCTCGGAAAACACACCAATAGACTAAAATCTGCTTTAAAGTACTGAACACTGCTTAACCAGATTCATGACATAGTGAAACTGTGAACAATGGCCACTTTCTTCATAAAGGTGTGTTTTTCAAAACTGTTGGATAATGCACATGGCCATTTACTATGTTATTATTTATTTAACAATCACTTAAGGTGCAGAATAGCTTGCAGTATATTACTGCAGGGTTAAGTTGGGTGGCTGTAAACCTCGTATTAATAATAATCTCTTAACATCGCTCCTGGGTGAGATATTCACGAAATTCGGTTGCACACTCGCGTCATATCAGCTTAAGGTATTACGTTTATTAATTAATTGAGCTTTTATTACTATATAGAGGAGCTCGTGGCTACAGTCGCTCGGATCAATACACAGGTTAAGCCGCGTTTGCTTAGGTTGGTATGTGGATGGGTGACCACGCCTCGGAAAGCACGTTAAGCCATTGGTCCCTGCTTTCATTTACGTGACCTTTCAGTGACGACCCGAATGGCGTAGTGGTAGTGACGCTGCCTTACGTTCTTAAGTTCCTGGGTTCGAATCCCGGTAGGACCAGATGTTTGTGTGATGAGCATGGACATTTGTTTCCGAGTCATGGATGTTTATATGTATAATAAGTATGTATTTACAAACAAAAAGTATACTATATGTAGTATATCAACTATCTAGTGTCCACGACACAAGCTTTGCTTAGTGTGGCACTAGGTGGCGCTGTGTGTTAATGGCCAGTGATATTTATTTTATTTATTTATTTATTATTTATTTGTAGATCTTAGACAGTCGTTACAGGTATAGTGGTTTGAAACTCTGACAGCCAGCCCTTCCAAGGTGTGTCGTATCTGTTGAGCATGATGTCCTGTGTTCGATTCCCAGGTCAGGTAAAGTATTATTAGGATGTTAAATTAGGAATACTCTATCACATGGAACTTAAATATAACTTGAAATGTGGGTGTACTATTAGATATGTCACCGTAAAATTGTCAAACACGTCAGATTGTAATTTCTCGAAGTTAAATCGTAATATTGTGAAATGCATGCGATGGAAGTCAACTCGCTATTGCCCCATGGTACCACTCTCATGAAAGATAATGTACCATTCCTGAGAAATATCGATTGATAATATTTCGAGAGTTTACAATCTCTCTAGTTATATTACAATCTTACGTGTTTGACAATTACACATCTGCTAAAACCTTTGGAGATAACAGGCATGAAGTAATGTAATGTTGAATGAATTTACTTGAAGAACTTTTCCACTTTCTATTTTTATTTTATCGTCATAATCATCCTCAGTGTTTGTCCACCCACTTTAGGCATTTATCTCTTACCTTTTCATGACATTCTTCCCTATTTTACGCCATTCTTGTCGACGACTTTCCGACAGGAGTGATAATGTCATCGGCCTCCATAGACCTTCCCACGCGCTGTATTCTCGGTCACCTTTATGTCAGAGATTTATTGTCTAAAGTACCCCGAAATACTGGCAGATAAGATTAAAAAGGTGACGCATTACAAAACGAACTTTTTATAAAACTTGCTCTGCTATGGCCTTGTGCAATATATCATTAGAATAACCGTTTCGAAATTAGAACAGTCTTTGTAAAGTTCAAACATTTTAAATTTCGAACCATCGTTTTTCGGTACCTCCTCTTTTCATGATTATCGTCATCCACCGTTTGATTTCACCCGCTGTTGGGTTATAGGCTTCTCTTTTTGTGTGCCTATCGTTCCTGTGCCAGCATCATCCAAGTTACTCCTCCAATGGCAATTATGTCGTCCGCTCTCCTTGTTCTAGTTCTTTTGAAAATCCCCTTTTAATCAAAAAGTCTGGACCATTGACAAAAAGGATAGTATTCCTTTATACAACACCCCGATTGTGTCAGGACATAAAACACAACAGTGTTCAAAATAAAGCACCACTTTACATCAGCACATAATGATCGTTGCCTAACAAAATATATGTAAGTTTAAATAAGCAACACACTGCTCAGCTCAAATAGGGTAATAAAAATAACCATTACAGTAAACGAGCAAGCTATCTTATACACTCTTTAGTAATAGAATCGTTCAGAAGGCCGTTAAAGTTCTTTAACATTGTTTGTTTTGCGCGCCTTTAATGATCTAGACATGTTTAAGTGACGTTTCGACAGTTTTTTGTGATATTGGTTGAATTTTTACCAAGAGATTATTTTATTTTAGGTTTTTTGTTATTAAATGAAATAAGAGATAAGATTTGATAAACTCTATTCCCTCTACTTTGTAATACGTTTTTATAAGCGTTCCCTGTAACAAACAATGTAAAAAATCTTGAAAGTTAAATTTGAGCTGAAATAAAGTAAATAGCTAAGTGACATCTTTCTGAATCCAATAGGTCCAGAAGATATATACGTACCCAGCAAACCCTTGCATTTGATACCTTATGCAAAACTGTTTGCTGAAACGATTACGAGAACTAAAATGACGTCAATCTAAAGAAAATTTTGTATTTTTTTAATATTACAACATTTTATTTGAAGCGACACTCATCTTGCGAAAAATATTGCGAAGAAAACAAAAAAAAAGTAGTTTAGACTTCACTGCGAGTCACTGAGTTCACTGGAAAGAAACAGCGCGTCAATGAAAGACACCTCTACATAATAATATCTACGGTTCACATCCGCAATACAAACCAGAACTAAGATCAAACGAAAGCATTTCCGCGACAAGACAGTCAACAAAGCCTATATCAAATTATGAGTGAATTAGTAACTCAAAACCTCAACGGATTGCGTAACATGTACCCAGCAGTTAGCTACATCGTATGTTTGCAGAGAACCCTCATCTCTGCGGTCATCTCCTTTTTGTTACAGGCTGGCTAAATGATCTCGTGATTTTCTTTGTATGTTTGGGATTTCATGTGCTGTGTACAAAATATAGAGGTTTCTTGTGGTTGGATGTGTAATTCTGGCGTTATGTTGTCATGTACCAACATATTAACTTTTTGTATTGTTCTTCTTACATAATTAAGTTTCAGAATTCTTTTTCCAGTACTAATTTTGTTGTGGAGGTCAGATAGACAGTCGCTCTATGTAAAATACTGGTATTCAGCTGCATCCGGTTAGACTGGAAGCCGATAGATGACTTCTTTTCCTGGATTAAAATTGTCACTTTTATCCAAGACAATTAAGGAGAAAGAGGAGAGGCCTTTGCCTATCAGTGGGACACTTAAATAGGCAAACAAAAATCGCTGAGATAAAGTAAGCTCAAATCAAAGGTGTGATTACGTCACGCGTCGTATTTATACCTACTTTATTCTTACATGTATACATAACATTACTCCTGTAATCCTTGAGGAGTGTGTGAAATGTGGGTGTACTATTAAGGTCCATGTTCACCAAAAAGATGACGCTCTGATTATCTAAAACAGCTGTTCAAAACACATTTTTGTATGGGAACATGTCACAGTGACAGCTGTTTTTAGATAATCAGACTGTCATCTTTTCGGTGAACATTGAGCTAAGTACACCAGTAATCGGAGGCGAGTCTTTTGTCATAAACCGGGCACAAAGCCAGACTCAGAAAAAAGTTACCATAGTAGGGCCAAAAGCGTTCTTTCATCATTCTCTTACCCTTATCCCAATTTATTTGGGGTCGGCGCAGCATGTTTTCTTCTTCCATACTCCTCTATTTTTAGTCATCTCATCAGACACTCCTTTTCTTACCATATCCGTCTTAACACAACGTTCTTTAAAACAAAAAAAAAAAAAGAAAATAAAGGTTTTTTTTTAAATTAAAAAGCATAGCAAAGAACAAAGAGTTATCAAAGTGAGTCTCAAATGGGATGCGTGTCTGGGGGCGAAACTTAACTAGTTACCGATTTAACACACTCGCTACTGCCTTTGTTAGTTTAGAGTTTTAGACAAACTTTAAAGGTTTTGTCTTCAAGATATGTTAGGGAATATTATGTTGTTTGCGTTCGGTTAATTTTGCAACTTTAGAACACGAACTACTATTGGTGAGGTAGTCGAGACAAAAAGCTAACAATAATAAATAAGTTATAGTGAAGTAATCAACAACAGGCCCTTGCATCAGAAAAAATACAGTTCTACACACACACAGACACACAGTTCTTAGATAACTGACTAAGGTTCATGTTCACCAAAAACATGACGGACGATTATCTAAAAACAGCTGTTTAAAACACATTCTTGTATGGGAAAATGTCACATTGACAGCTGTTTTTAGATAATCAGACTGTTATCTTCTCGGTGAACATGGACCTTAAGGTGACACCTGAACGTAAGGGATCCGTATGTGCGCTTATATTCAGGAATCCATATTTAAGTGTCGTCTAGTTTTTCTGAAAACGACTGATTTTCCTACAAATTTCTATGAGTGAAAAATACATAAAAGAAGATCTAATGCCGTTGTTACATTTAGGTTGGTTAATGATGACGCAGCCTAAAACGAAGTGAGCTGCCAACGAAATATTTAAACACCCATTATGTTTTACAGCACCCAATCCACGTTAAACATTCCTATTCTGCCAGTAAAACTTCACATTCAGTCCAGCATTTTAGTCATGAATACATCACAATCGATGAGACTCCCTACGCGTATATATTAGTGAGGATACGACACCTATAACCACTCACGGGAACAGACCTATTGTTAAACTGGGGCTAGAGTAGTGCGTGCTTGAAATGATAAGATGGATGGTATTGGGTGTCCCTTACTATTCTCAGCACGTTTTGTTGGTGTTGTATTTTCATGACACGTTGTCTGTATTTTTGACGACGATCCTGTAAACATTTGGTCTAAGAAACAGCTATCGATGTTGATGGGTCCTTGTGTGGCCTTTTAGTTTTGAAATCATGTAAAATAATGGAATAACTTCAAATTATTAGTATACTAGCGGACGTCACGCGGTTTCACCCACATAGTTCCCGTGCCCGTGAGAGTACGGGGATAAAATGTAGCTTATGTTATTCAGAGTGAATGTAACTTTCCAATGGTGAAAGAATTTTTGAAATCGGAAGTACCCATCCGGATTTTTTGAGTTTATTCATAACAAACGCCCAAAAGCTTTAAACGCTGTAGTGTTTAATTTGAGCCATTGTGAGAATTTATCTTCTATCATTCAATTTACCTACTGCTGAGACCTGTTCGAGGTTATTTAATTTTATCCTCTTGTGCTAACCCTACCAAAATAGGTAACAGTTTTGTGTGCCCCTGTTAATTTTTCCTCTTTATAATATTTGTGTAGATTAGAACTTTAAATCATATTCAGTAACATGAAAGTTTATCATCATCATCATCTTTCTGTCTTTGTCCCATGTTACTTGGAATCAGTGCTTTACGTTTTTTTCTTCCATTCATCTCAGTCAACCGTCACGCCATCATTTACTCCTTTTTCTTCCATAACGTTCCTCACACTATCCATCCATTTCTTTGGTCTTACTCTCCCTCTCTCTTCATCAACATTTAATATGAAAGTTCAAAACAAGAGACTTTTTTTTCTGGTACAAGCCCGCCACACACGCCCAAACCACTATAACTCCTGAAAGCCAGATTCAACACTGGCGACCACCAGAAAAGCGCCGAGACAATGAAGCTCGACGAAGTCCCAGAGAATGAATTTAACTGTCTTGGATCCTGCAACGAAATTAACCAGAAAGTATAGCGGAGGATTGGAAAAAAAACCGTAATTTCCACTTCTCTCCATATCAGCAAAACAAGAGACTGTTTGTATGTTTTAAATAATTGTGTTGGTTAATAAAAGTAATTGGATAAATCTCGAAAAATTATATCAGCTTTTAACTCATACACCGCCCTGTAAAACGCTAGAAATGCGAAGGTCGTATTTTTTTCATAAAATTTTATGTCGATTTACTTGTATAATTATGTTATAATACAGTCACACACAACTGTTAATCGGTCGAATCGAAACCACTTTAGACTGGTTGAGTCAAAATCCTTATGAAGTTAAAATGCGAGTTCTGTATTTAAAATATGTTGTTTACCTACTCCTAGAATTACACGTTTTTAAAAGGGTCACAAAAATACCTAAGAACCTAATAAGTTTCTAAGTGTTAGTTTTTTTAAAAATAGTTTTGATTGGGACATATTTTTCATCAACCAATCGCAGCATCTGACTCGGCAAGCTGCAAAAGGATTCTAAAAAAAGTGACTAATAATTCCATCACATATTTCCATTGATAGATGTCGCCACCTACGTTCCACCTATCACTCCTTCCCACTCGTAAAGGTGTCTATTCACAGTCAACGTGCTAGGGATTACAATACACAAAGACACAGTTGACATAATAATATTAACATACAGTATATCAACTCAAAACAAAATGGTCAGAACTGGCTCAAGCAATTCAAGAATTCTAAGCTTGTCATAAGTGAGGCTACCATCAGACGGACTGCATCGCAGCAACCGCATGCATTCGATATAAACTGCATGCAGTGGTACGTTCGACTTCGTTCAGTCATGATATCAACTTCATGCGGTCATCAACACTAGGAAGTGGCTTAGGGCTGTCGTTAAACGATGAGACCTTTCCTTGACCTTTGTATTTCTTGGCATTTAAAAAAAGCTTTTCAGCCTAATTTAAATAATTTACATTTTGTTTTCCTATTTTACAAAAAAATGCCGACAATCCTAACACTTGCATACGATTGCGTTTAAGAGCTTAGTTAGTTTACTGATTACCTTAATACTGTGACAAAGATAGGCCCTAATTATTCTCATCACGTTCATTTATAGGCTGTTGTATTTTCACGGCACGTCGGCTGTACTTTTGACGTCGGTTGTAAACATGAGACGGACGTGGTGAAAGTATGCTGTGTCTTTTCATGAGACCTTTTCCGAGGGTATGAGGTATACGGTTACGGCTGAGCATATTATTTTTAATGGTTATCATTGCGGTGGGCTTTTGTTTTTGCTTTAGGGTACTCAAAGTAACATAAAACAACAACGTTTGGCAGAGGTATTCATAACTATAATCATATTTATTTACGAATTTAAGACAACGACACAAAGTAACTTTATAATAAACACAAAATATACAGATCGTTGGATGTGAAATGGTACAATGCAAAGATTGTTTGGGTGTCTTTAGACTGATTCATTCTACTCCCCTCGTACTAGTATAAAACTGTATCTAACAGTACACCCACAGTTCGTTAGTTATGTTTTTAAGTAAAAAGGGGCGAGCTGACTGCCATCAACTGGGCTCAAATCCAGACGCCGTGGTTGATACTCAGGAATTCCTGATGAAAATCTTAATAAAACTCCTCGACTCGGCAATCGAATCCGAGACTTCATACTCTGTAGTCACGCTTGGGGCAACTAGACCAACGAGGTGGTATTCTCAAACTACGGGGATAAAAAGTGCGTGAAAGAGTAAAGGTCTTAGCCCAGTAACACGACTCCGCTCCCAGCCGGCCAAAATAATATAGGTAATTCAAATATGACGTTTAAGTATTTCTCTTTAGATGTACTTTACATTGGCATTGACTGCGGTAAACCGGCTGACAGCGAGCTGTCTGCTATTATAAGTGGCCAATGGAAAGTATATCCAAATAGCAATACATAAAGCTCATATTTGAGCCAAGTCGGAGTCATGTCAAACGAGACAGATTGTTTCGTCCATTCAATTTACATTCATATTACTTCCTTTAATCCACAAACTGTTTCATCTGCCCAATTTATTTGACAAAATACCAAATTAATTTTAATTTGTTTAACGAGCCTCTTGGAGTAATTGATTTAAATTTTCCACTTAAAATTGAAGCATGCTATCATCGGCCATGCTTAATATTCTCGTTTCGTCGCAATGATTTAAAATTAATATTGGTGCTCAATGTAAAAGCCTTCATTATAAAGATCCTTTTAAATTGCGATCTTAAATTCTTACGATACAGATTATGGATGGATTTAAAAGTAAAATCAACTAGAAATAATTTTCTGTACCAGTTTTAATCTTTATAGGATGGATGTAAATTACATACGATGATTATCTGCCTTTTTATGTGCGTGTGCTTTGTTAACTGACGTTATATAAATATTTTTCTTTCTTACTTTTTCTATCTACAACGTAATTTGAGTTAAAACAAAACCGATTGGATTATAGTATAAAACAGCTTAGCGTAGCACATGGCTACGCCGTAGCTGTATGTCTACGCCGTAGCCGCGTAGCTTGTCCACAGTGCAGTGTGCAGGCAGCCGGTGCAAAATACAAAACGGATTTCTATATTTTAATACCTATGCATAAGCATAAAGTAATAAAATTATATAACGCTTTATCTAAACTGCAAACTAACTGACATTAAAAAATTGAGGAACAAAGGTCACAAAGGTCAAGTATACCAGCAGACCTGGATCAATATCCAGGTGTATTATTATTCATACAACAGTACTATCGATTTACAGCACCTCCGGGAGAGAACCGATGATAGCTACTATAGAATTACGATCCGATCGAGTTGGGATCCTCTCGATTCCGTGAATTGCATCGAATGGAATGAATACTCGATGCCGTGCATTGAGATCCGTTCGTTGGCCTTTATGTTGTGTGTGTTAACCTATTTTATTTTACGAGAATAATATTTGGTGTGGTATTAGTTTCGGGATTAATATGTGAATGTTGTATTGATTGAATAGAGATTTTACGATCTTTAGAACCTTGGTTTACGTTCCATGAAAAATATTGTTTGTTTGAATTATTTTCGTTTGTAGTGTTTTTGTCCCGAGAGGAGCTCGTAGCTTAATAATAGAAGCCGCTTCGGTCGATCGTTAGGTTAAGCAGTACTTGCCTAGGTTGCTGTGTGGATGGATGACCACCCTTACATACCAAGTTTCCTCCGTGCATTGGAAAGTGCGTTAAACTGTTGGTCCTGGCTGTCATTTGTCTATCTTGGACAGTCGTTACAGGTAGTCAGTGGCCCAAAAAGTCTGACAACCAGTATTACCAAGTGGTATCGTATCTCCCAGTATTAAATGGGTAGTGGAGGTCAGATAGGCAGTCACTTCATGTAAAATACTGTTATTCAGCTGCATCCGGTAACACTGGAAGTGCTTTTTCCTAAGTATGTTGGGGTCGGATGAGTGTTTTTATCCGCACATGTATTATTTTCTTTAATAAATTTTTCGTTAAAATACTATTAATAATTTTTGATGTAGTGCACAAAAACAAAAGTATTATATAAATAGTCATTTAGACACAAGTGATTCAGTTGTGAGGATCTTTTAATAAGATTACAATTTCACAAGAGCACTTTTTAATTTAGAAACATGCACCAATATTATAAATGCGAAGCAACTCTGTCTTTGGCCTTTTCATGCCTTAATCGGATAATAATCAGATTTAGGGCCGATTTTTCAATCATTATATAACTTTTATCAGAAGAGTAAATCTGATGTTTTGGCATAGTGTCCATACAAAAACTGTCAAAATGTCAAACATATTCGTCGGATAAATGTTAACTGGCGGTTGAAAAACCGACCCTTAGCGTACAAATAGACTATGATTTGAATTAGGAAACAGTACTTTTGTCGTTTATATCAAAAGTAACTATCCACGGACAAAAATGCGGGCTAAAACTATATCTTGCTTAAAAATGCAGATAGAAAAAAGAAAGAAAAAGCATTTATTAGCCCGACAGGACATCACATACAAAAAATGGTAAAATAGTGATTATAACACTAGTTTAAAGTAAATATAATGAGAGAATTAAAAAAAAAACGAAATCATAAGAAAAAACAAACAAAATACAAAACAGAATTTGTTCTGTACAAGACCAAAAGGCTCCTATCTCAGCATGGTGCTGTAACATTTAAAAGAAAAACGTCACAGCGCTGATATTCTGAGAAGAAGAGATAAGCTATAACGCTCCTTTACACACCTACTACACTTTCAATTACATGCATCACGCTACTTGCACAAGTTCCTCTTAAACTTAAACTTGCACTAGTCGTTACCACTGACTGCACTTGCAAGCGGCTTTGCTGAAGTTGCAAAACATATTATAACTTTGTTATTTCCTGGTATAGGCACCCAGCCTACTTGACGCACTTGAAAATAAAATTTTGTTCAGAGCAAAAGTACGTTATGTTTGAGTTACTGGTCTTGAGACTTGATAGTCTTGAAGCACTTAGAATCCGTAACATATTACGGATTCGAGAGCTATTTAATTATATTTTTTTTATAGTTACTCGTATAAACTTTACTACGATTTCTAGATGGCTTATATTTTCTCCGTCCACTAGAGACTCAGCTTAAATGCAAAAATCTGTTTAATTTTATGCTCATGCCCTCTATGTTTTCTTATTTTTGTGTCATTGTTTTTTAGTCATATAAATATTTTAGTTAGAACTAAAGGACCTAAAGTCTTAAAACTCTCTGGGTCGTCAAATAGTCAAAATCATGGGAAACATAATGGATGTACAGAAACGAGAAGTGCGACTAAAGAAAGGGTAGGTCTATATGCAGCAGTGGGTAACTACGGGCTGTTCTGATGATGATGATGATGATGAAATATGCCCTGATCTTTTTGGCGTAGGATATTTTCAAAACATTCAGCTCCCACAGTAACGCGAACAGTTCCAAACACACATCCAAAGCTAATTAACATAAAATCCATACTTAAACATACAATTATATCCTCATTAGTACATAATGACGTCACTTGACACAACATGGGTTGCCAGCGAACAAAAATAAAGCTTATACAGACAGTAGCGAAGCCCGCACATGTTCACATCTGTTGAACAAATTAGTTAGGAGTGTTTTAACGAGCAGACGGGCCTCGTCGCGGCCGCAGAATGTGCGCTCAGGGATAAGTACGGAGGCCCTACCACGTGTAACAAGCCTATTTTCATTTCAATATTATGTTAGATATTTGAGAAATGCACTGTTTTAGACTTTCACGGTTTCTCACTACACTTGAAGTAAGGTCGAACAAGCTAATTGGTTTATATTTTATAATGTAATTTGTGGGTTGAATTGTAAACCAAATAGCTGGTTCGACAGTACTTCGGAATAATGGTGTCGATTCTGTTGAGCACTACTACAGCAAAACTAAACTTAATTTAGTCTATCTTTTTCTCTCTAATAAAACGAAAAAGAGACGGACGTTGTTTAGAGCTGTCAAATTTAATTGGAAATAAAGGGGCTTCTTGGCGTTCAAATATCTTTTGGTTAGAATTAAACGTAAGCAGAGTTTTATTTCGTGCAAATTGACGGTTATCATCATTTCAGCCAAAAGACGTCCCCTGCTGGACATAGGCCTCCCCCAAGTGTCGCCACATTGACCAGTCCCTTGCGAATCGCATCCAACGGATTCCCGCAACCTTCACCAGGTCATCGGTCCACCTTGAAGGAGGTCTTCTAACGCATCGTCTTCCGGTTCACGGTCGCCACTCCAGAACATTTCGGCCCTATCGGACATCCGTTCTGCGAGCAATGTGCCCTGCCCACTGCCACTTAAGTTTAGCAATTCTTCGGGCTACGTCGGTGACCGGCATTGACGGTAATAAAACAGAATAACAATATTATAGAAAAAAAAACGTGCGGGCATTCATGAAAACTCGTGAGAGCTACGATGGCGGAATATGGCGGGTTCTCGAAACAGATTTTCCATACAATTTTAATAGTAATTAATAGATTGTATTTCTAGACCCTCCTGCAGTGATTTCCCTGAAAAAATCTTTGAAAAAGAAAAAAGAAAACGAAACTACTATGATAATTAAAATGTTTTTTGTTAAAAGTCGTGTGTATCAAAAGCCTTTGTTTATTTTTCCTCTAAAAAAACCTTTGACAAATCAATGATTACGAAGTGACATAAACCTTGTAACAATATTTTGATTTAAAAGAGTGTTCATGGATTTTCTAGCCTATGGGCAACTACAGTATTGCCACAGTTTTATGTCTTATGACTGGGACTGTAGCTACATTTAAACAAACAGACTGTTCAATACTATACAAGTAGGAAAACTCCTGTATATGCATGTTTTCTGGACCTCTCCAAGGCTTTTGATCTCGTGTCTTACGACTGCCTATGGAGGAAACTATCAAATATTAAAGACCTTCCAAGCGATCTTATAAGAATGCTGAAGTTTTGGTATAACAACCAATTCAATTATATTAGGTGGGCGGGTGTCCTGTCAGATGCATACAGGTTGGAATGCGGAGTGAGGCAGGGGGGACTCAGCTCACCTAAGCTTTTCAATCTGTACGTAAATGAGCTGATCTGTGAGCTCAGCAATACCAATATCGGGTGCTCATTTGACGGGCACTGCGTAAATAATATCAGCTACGCGGATGATATGGTATTGCTGAGCCCATCGATCAGTGCACTTAGGAGGCTTCTCGGCATCTGTGGGGACTATGCGGTGGCTCATGGTCTCAGGTACAACGCGACAAAGAGCGAACTTTTGGTGTTCAAAGCGGGTAACAAATGTTACGACACCGTCCCACCAGTCACACTAGGGGGCGCTCAGCTCTCTAGAGTGACAAAGTTCAAGTACCTGGGACATTGGGTCACCGATAGTCTGTCTGATGATGAAGACTTGGAGAGGGAGCGCAGAGCATTGGCAGTTCGATGTAACATGCTGGCCCATAGGTTTGCACGTTGTACAGAAGAGGTAAAAATTACACTCTTTAGAGCGTATTGCCAAACTATGTACACTTGCGCCCTATGGGTCGGCTATACAAAAAGCTCGTACAATGCTCTGCGAGTCCAATATAATAACGCCTTCAGAATTTTGTTGGGACTACCGCGCTTCTGCAGTGTATCAGGGATGTTTGCGGAATACGGCGTGCCTGATTTTTACGCTCTTATGCGATCACGAATAGCCTCACTGATGCGGCGAGTGCGCGGTAGTTCTAACCAGGGATGTTACGGAGCTCCGATTCCGATTCCGATAAGTCGGAACTTCCGATTGTTTTTGAACCTCCGATTCCGATACCTGTTCCGAAACTTTTCAATCGGAGGTAATCGGAGGTCGATGCCTTGCGTCGGGCTTCGGCATACGGCCGCGGTCAACGCGTATAAACCTGTTTATCCGTGTCCCACGAGGTTAGCCCCTCGTAACGTGCTTTCTGTCGATTTAAATTACCAGCATAGGTACTTGCAAGTACATGCAATTAATAATTATTTTATTAATAATGATTGTTTTTTTATCAATGCCTCGTCAGGCGTTCTGTTGCTTGTATTTGAAATTAAAAAGACTGATTTTCAATGTATGTATTACTAGCTGACCCACGCCACTTCGTCTGCGTCACTTATGAGAGAAAAATTATAGGAAAAAACGCTCCTAATAATCGTAGCATGATGTTATAATAGCCAAAAGCTTTCCTCGATAAATGGACTATCCAATACAAAAAGATTTTTTTCAATTCGAGCCGATCGTTCGTTATTTCATTAATGAATCCTACTTTCTCACACATTCTCTTCTTCAGCATCGGCCTCCGATTCCGGTTCCGATTCCTGTTCCGATTCCGATATATCAAATTCAAAACCTCCGATTCCGATTCCGGTTCCGATATCATCACATCCGTTACATCCCTGGTTCTAAACAGCTTGGTGGCTATCATGGCTGACAGAATGGACAGTCCAATGATGTGGCACTGGATGACCACTCATCGTGCGTCATTTAGATATTTAAAATGAAATTCTCATTATAATGTATGTGTGTATCTATTCAATTTATGTACCTATGTTTTTGTGTTCTTTCATGTGTGTGTTTTTTATGTATGAATGATAAAAATTGTAATGTTTTAAATATGGACTTGATGGTCTGAAATAAATTTTATTATTATTATTATTATTTAAAGTTCATCTTTGTTTCTACAATTTAAAAGTGTCTGTAACTGGCCCACTGGTAATAAATGCTTTGATTTTGGGGTTGATTTTGCTATAACTAACTATAGTCCTTTTACATTGTTGTATCCTTGACAAAAAACCTATGTCAATAAGAATTAAGGTCAGTCTTGTTTATTACTCGTTAGTTAATACTTTGAAATGATAATTTTAGTTGTTGGAGGCGCGGCAAAGACAGAAAAAAGTCGTTTTCATGATTATTATTATTATTATAAGCCTACATTGTCCCACTGCAGGGCAAAGGCCTCCCTTCCCTCCTTCCACATTTCGCGATCTTGTGCAATTGTAGGCTTTAAATAAAATGTGATGGTCTACCTTTTATATACCTTAAGATTAATCCTTTCGACCGTTATCATAAAATACATTTAATTTAGTGTGTGATTCAAAAATAAGTCTTCTTTCAGTACCTACAACATCCTATATACGATATTAAATATACTATCTTTCCGAGTGCCATAACCGTGGAATTCCCTGTACCCACATTCAATTGTTTTCAAACATCTCGTTATGTTGAACAAAGAGCGCACATTTCTACAAACTATCCTACAGAAATCTTAACTCAGTGAGAAACGGTTAACACGCAGCAAACTACTTGTAACACAAGCTTACGGAACTTTGCTAATGGTTCCGACACACTGGATGTCTGTACCTATGTTTCTTCGTATTGCTAAACCAGCGTATACACCCTATACAATAAGTTTTGCTTATTTGCGACAAGTAAAAGCGTTGCCATGTTTTTGGGAAGGCTCATTGTCACTGTCAGTGTCATGTGTGAAACATGTCTCATACAGGTGTTGAGGTTGTTTGCCGGGGTTGCGGGCTTGTTCGAAAGAGATACCGCGGCCCCGGAACATAAAGGGCGAGGAATGAACATGGATGGGTTTTAGTCAGTAAGAGTCTGACACTCCCTCTCGCTCCGCCCAGAGTGGGAGAAGTCATTTGATGATTTCCCATGCTAATAAAAAAGGGTGTTGAGGTTGTTTCGGATATCATTCTAATTTTTATACTTCATCATTATCATCATCATTTCAGCCGAAAGACGTCCACTGCTGGATATAGGCCTCCACCAAGTGTCGCCACATTGACCGGTCCTGTGCGATTGGCATCTAGCGGATTCACGCAGCCTTCACCAGGTCATCTGTCCACCTAGTGGGATGCCTTCCAACGCAAAGTCTTCCGATTTGCGGTCGCCACTTTTATGCTGACATTTGTTATATTCCATGTTTACTCTTTTCACGTTTTTGATCAGTTTTCTATACCATTCTAGTCTTTGTAAAAATAGTGGTCTTTTGGTTAAAAATAGAGGTTATATGTAAAGTTTGCTAGGAGTTTTAGAAAAAAGGTAATTGAATAAATATCGATATGGTTTTTCCAATTTCAACTTTGCCGCTCGCAACGTGTGTTGAAGTACACTTTGTGGTGGTGCTCGTACGCCAAACCTCTTAATTTTATGAGGATTTTCTGTCTAGTTTAATATCATATTCAATAGTTCAATTTTAAAAGAAGTCGAAAGGGACATATTAGATACGACTAAAATGACCCCTGTACAAGTTACAACCTTATTTCAACTACCTTAGCAATCATAATTCCTCAAAACAAAGTGACCCATACGTTTCGCGAGATGCAATAGCGTGCCGCGGCAACCCGTGGAATGAAACGGCATGACTATTCATGCCGCAGGATCCCGCGGCACGTCGCGGCATCGTGGTATCAAAATAAAGTAAAATGAACTCTTGACTCATTGAAATAAGATTAAAAATAACTTGAATAGTAATAAAATCCTTCAGGCCGCCATCCGTTAGGCGTCATTTTTCCAATGTGGCGGCGAGAGCGGCAACGATACTTACTGATGTGAAAGAAAGAAAGAAAGAAAAAGCATTTATTAGCCCGCACAGGACAAAACACCTCAAAATAATGGCAACATGACAGCGACGGTGGCATGTGGTGGCAACGTCATCATTCGGAAAGAGCAAAGAAGATGGAAATCTTTAAAATTAACCATTTTCAGAAGCGGAAAATTTTCCAGGTTAATACCAAATGATTGTACTAAAACGATAAACGAAACAGATGACACAAAATGTAGCAAACATGTTTTGTGCGGCCGACCAAGATATTATTTGGTGTAAACCAAGTACTTTTGTGTGAACGCGAGGTAAGGAATGCGGAGTTTGTATCTGTTTCTTTGTTTAAGTTGTAAAGGATATATTTTATTTATTTATTTATTTATTTAAACTTCATGTACAATAGTGGTACATAGGCGGACTTAATGCCACAAGGCATTCTCTACCAGTCAACCATTGGGTCAAATAAGACAGCATTGTGATAAAGTACAATAAAAATAAAAATAAAAATAAACATGCCATTTTGCAAGAATAAAATCAAACACATAAATGGGTACCTACATACTAATACATAAATAAGCATATAAAATAAACTAATATATATTAAAATACATACAAATAGTCCGAAATACGAGAAACCTTATGATAATTATTACAACTCTAAAATAGGCTAGTTGGTAAACAATTTAGACAGACTTTAAATAAAACTTCCGAATTGCGATATATCACGGGAGTAACGATAGTTTTTAGAGTTCCGTACCCAAAGGGTAAAAACAGAACTCTATTACTATGACTCCACAGTCCGTCTATCCATCTGTTTGTCACCGGGTTATATCTCATGAACCGTGACAGCTAGACAAATTAAATTTTACAGATAATGTATTTCTGTTGACGCTATAACAACAATTACCAAAAACAGAATCAAATAAATATTTAAGTGGCGCTCCCGTACAGAAACCTGTTTTTTTTGCCGTTTTTTGCTCTATAATAATAACTGCAACAGGTAAACGTTTGAAATAGTCACAGAAAAATATATATTTAAGTGGGACTCCCATACAGCAAACGTGTTTATTTTTCATTTTGTCTAATGTAGTATAGATAACGGTACGGAACCATTCGTGCGCGAGTCGGACTCGCACTTGACCGGTTTGTTTTGGAGTCCCATTTTCTTAGAAACTCAATGTGGGATAAACACTGTTTCAGGCTAAACTTATAACTTACTAAACTTATATTGTCACTTGTATTGTCTGCTCGTAACAATTTAATTTACATCCACCCGCATACTCCAGTCAACCCGCGATCATGGCGCTTGCAACAGCGTCGAAATATCGGGAACTCGAAATAACAAATAATCACGGAAGATATCCCGTAAGTGACAATATAAGTTCAATGTGGGATAGTCCTTGGTAAACATAAGTTACACACAGCTGAGAGGTATTTAAAAAAAAAAACTATCGCCTTTCTAAGATGTTAACCAGACCATGGCAGTTTTACTTGACTAAATATCAGTCATAGCTGTTACTTTTTAACATTTTTAATTAATTCTTTACAAAACTTCGCACGTGTTGGGAACAAGGTCCAGCTACCAGTGGTTAGGTCTCCAGAGACAGGAACCTGACAATGCGAGCCGTATTAAGGAGCACTGTCTTCTGAATCAGGCCCTTAATCTAACTGCTTATTTCCTGTTTAGTGCAAAGCCCTTTACACACAATAGGAATCAGCGTGTATTCATTTAACATTTTTCACATACCATTGCAAAATCATCAGCAATTGATGTCACCAATTTACAACCTCATTATGTGTCGTTATCGAAGCTTCGTATCTGCCAACCTAAAGATAACACATCCGCTGTAAAAGTTCTACATCAATAAAGCGTATAAAATGAATCATTACCATTTGGCCACAAGCTATGCGTTCAGGCGTCAAGCATATTGCGACAGGCGGAGAAAACAAAGATAAGATAATATATAATTTATTGAGAAAAATATGGAATACAATACATAAAGGGTGTAAAACACTACTTAATCAAGCCGAAAGCCACTTGTTCTCCGCGCCATTGCGATTTTTTTTGTTCTACACCACATCTGGGAATCTTCTAGTTAAGGAGATATTGGCGGTCAAAGTTCCAACTTTTTAATAAGTTTTTTTTTAATACGCGTTTTACTGTAAGATTTTTACATTTAAGACCTCTACGACCCCCCTACTATTGAATCCATCGATCGTCACAATGTTTTAAGTACGTTACATTGAGTTCTACCACAAATCATGATTTTTCACCCCAAGAAAAGTCGTTTCCAAGCAATAATTATTGTTTTGTTTTAAAGTTACTTAGTTTGATGTACATAGTGGTCGGTTGACGGCTTTGTGATGACGTGGTTTATACCCTGTAGGTGTTATTAAAGCATAAGAGACCATACGAGTTTAGCTAAAAAAATAAAGCATGTAAACTTCAAATGAAAGTGGTTGCTCCACAAGTCACCACCTTGTGACGCAAAAGAAACAAATGGTGCCGCTTGAATACGATTTGGTCGTATCGCCTGAGTTTGTGACCGGGTCGTTATGTGTAGCAACATGAAGGATTATTAGGAAAGTTAGAAATGTAATTGTTTAATGGATGAAATTCGAGCTGATGGATATTTCTATAAGGAACTCGACCGTAATAATTATTATGATTGCGACATTGTATCTGTTTGTCTGTTTGTTTGTTGCAAACGTTATCAAGGCTAAACTGCTGCTTTAGTTTGATGACATTTGGTATTCAGCGTGTTTTTAAGGGTGACTAGACCTTGATTTAAAGTTTTCTTAAGGATAATAGGGTTATAAACGTGGATTTTATGTTAAATGACTTTGGATGAGGACGGATTTTTTTTAAGTAAAAACTTCTTTGGTTGCGTAGAGCACTTTTTAACAAAAATCATCGAACACGCGTGACCGCCACCTAACGCTTCGTAGCACACGTAGCCGATCCGCTACGGCGTAGCACGACAAGGCGTGCGCGGGCACGGCCCGTAGCAGATAGGTTATTTAGTTTTCACTTCTTTTGGCTCTCCCCAAAGACTACCTCTCATGTTTTTTTTTGAACCGACAATGGATTTTACGTTTTTGCAGTCTAAAATACCGTCCTACTTGTATTAAAAAGTACCTTAAAATTGGGGCACTTTTAGGTAGCTGGAGTCGGATTACTATGGATTTAGTTGATTTCAAGCTATCTGATTGAACCATATCCCCGGAGTAAATAACAGAAAAAGAATTTTTAGATTTTCTTTCAATGCTCATTAAGTTTCTTAATTGACTACGACTTACAATTAACATAAATCCTGCTACTATAGAAAGCATTCCCAATCATTGTTCACTACTAATTAGAATAGATACTAATTAACAACAGAACTAAAACAATACAAGAAATACAAACAATAATTACGAAAAAAGAACCTATCGTACCGTCAGTACACGCGCACTTGAAACGTCGACTGCAGAGTCTCGTAAAGCAAAGAGTTTAAAGCAAATGAATAGACCAGAAACAATTTCTAGTGCCATGCACGCATACAGTCATCCACCGTGCGCCACTTGAGAACGTGGAGCACTCTACAGGGAACTATTTCGTTATCTGTGGTAACTGTTTATAGAGTAAAAAAGTAGGCCAATGGTGTTGTTTTTGTTTTAAATGTGTGCGAAGTGAGTGTTGGATTTTTGTTTAAAATACTTTGTTTTATTCCAAAGAAATTGCAATATTTTTCTAATAATTTAATGCGTGAATGTGGAAGTGTGTTTGTCCAACTTATATAATATAATACATGCGAAAATTTATGAGGATGTATGGATATTCATTACTCTTCCACGAATAAACTGCAGAACGGATTTATTTAAAATTTATTGTAAACTTATAAACAGTAAGTCACCAGTCTCTAGGAGCTTACTTAATCGTTTGGAATCCAGTATTCAATGTAATTGACGAGATTATCGTGTAAAACAAAGGCCAAGATGGCGGCTTTGTGATTTAAGATAACCTTGGTTTTATAGAAATCTGTATAATTAGCTAGTTATTAAAGATTAAAACAAGGGATCAAGTTTCAATGTGCTGTAAAATCATAATAAAACCTGAAAAGGAACGACGAAAAGTGCTAAAGGAAGTGACAGTTAGAGGCAAACCACACGGGCGGTGCGGCGCCGCACCGCAAGCCATTTCGCCGCGCTGGCGACCACACGGGCAGAGCGGCGTCGCAACGTTCTACGGAGCCGCGGCGGCGCCGCAGCGGCGGCAAAATGAGGGGTATGCTGCGCAAACAAACAACTGCGAGCGGCGCCGCTCCGGCTCCGCTCTGCTTACACCCCTCCTCGCCTCGTCTCGATTCGGATGCGCGCGCGGCGCGGAGCACACCGCACGGCGCCATGTGGCTACAATGCATTTTTGTATGTAGAAAACCGCAGCGGCGCCGCTTAGGCGCCGCGCCGCAGCCGCGCCGCCCGTGTGGTTATACCCTTAAAGGAATAAAATTCAGACTTATTCAAAACTTTTACACCAACATTGAACATTAATTTCAGATTGTACACTGACTGCCTAAATTGTGTGTATTTTATTCTAACCACCCAGAGGTTTGTTTGTCAGATATCACCATGTGTAATTTGAACTATTTCTGTAATTTATTGTTTTATATGGTAACAATAAACTGTCTCATAAAGCAATAAATAAGATGACTTGTGTCTTCACAAATTGTCAATTGTTAACTATTTCTATCAAAAGATAGATAAGGGCAGGTACATTCCTGCCCTTATTGCTATTGTTTGGTCGGATCTTATTGGTCTGCATAAAACGCATACATTTCATTTTTCAGTAAGAATGAACACAATATCAGTTAGTATAAAGGGTGTAAAACACCTCCTCACGAAGCCGAACGGCACTTGTTCTTCCCATCACTGCGATCATTTTTTTGTTCTACACCATACCTTTTTTTTTTTTTTTTTAAGGATGGGAAATCATCAAGTGACTCCCCCACTCTGGGCGGAGCGGGAGGGAGTGTCAGACTCTTACTGACTAAAAACCATCCATGTTCCTTCCTCGCCTTTTACGTTCCGGGGCCGCGGTATCTCTTTCGAACAGGCCCGCAACCCCGGCAGGCTTCGGCCCTTGCGGGCCCCTCTCCTTTTGCTGACATCTCGTTGAGGCGCGCGTGCAACACGAACGCGCCGTCGACACGGCCTGTCGTCGTCGTTAGACGGCCGGACGGCTAGCTAGCCCATAGCCAGCCGTCCACAGGCCCGCATCTACGGTGGCCGGTAGCCACCACGTGGCCCCCGACGCCCGTTGCGTCTTCCGCGGCGGCCGGGAAGAGAGGATCTCTCCCTCTCTCGTTCCGCCACCTCCTTCGCTAGCATGACTGCTTCGCAGAAGGAGGCGACGGCTTCCCATTCCGTCTCGCTCCGGACCATGGATTGAACCAGGGCCGGACGCGAGAGGTCGCCGCCGCCGATCGCCGCCACGAGGACACGGCGGAGCTCCGCCCACGCAGACTTCCACCGTGTGCTCCACCGTGTCCTCCGGTCGATCCTCGCAGTGGAGACACCCGGGCGTCTCCTCCCGCCCGATTCGGTGCAGGTACCTCCCGAAACATCCGTGTCCGGTGAGGACCTGCGTCAGGCGGAAGGTGAGGACGCCGTGGCGCCTCTCCAGCCACTCCTCAAAGAGGGGACTTACCGCCACTATCGTGGCGTGCCCTTTCTACACCATACCTGGAAACCTTCTAGTAGCGGAAATATGGGGGTCAAAGATACAACTTTTTGACAAGTGTTTTTTTAAATACAACTGAACACCTCTACGACCCCCGTACTATTCAACCCATCCATCAGCTCAATGTTTCAAATGCGTTACATAGAGTTCTACCACAAAACATGATTTATAACCTCAAAAAAAAATTGTTTCCAAGCAATAATTTTTGCGTAAAGTTACTTAGTTTGATGTACAGAATGCATGGTTAACGGCTTTGTGATGAGGTGGTTTACACCCTGTATATTTCCTCAGTTATTTTTAAGACCCACGTAAAAACGGGGAATAAGATATCGCATACATTGCTAAAGCTAATTACCAGTTACCTAAAGCTACTAAAAACCACAGCAATGTTGCCGAAATCCCAAGCAGGCAATATTGGCGCTAACATAAAAAGAGCCTTCAAGAATTAAGCCGCGCCGTCAGCCGGTGAGCACATTTCAGCGCTCGGATAACTCTGCTCGGGAGGAATTTAGCAAATCTCCCTTCATAAGGATAATCTGGCGTCTAAAACGAGTGTACATTGCGGAGATATGTAAATGGAGTGCTAATCGATTACTTTGTGCTACCAATTTACGCCGTTTTATTAAAACAAGGATGGTATCTAAACTTATATTGTCATTTACGGGATATCTTCCGTGATTATTCATTACTAGCTGACCCGCGCAACTTCGTCTGCGTAAGACGAACCAACAGTTCCTAAAATTAGCGCGTTCAACCAACCTAACAAACAAATTCTACAGCTTTATAATATTAGTACAGATTGAAGTCAGTAACAATTCATTATTTCTCGAATAGGTTTACATTAAACGCCAAAATATTCAACTTATGTTTTTCCAAATAAGGACTCTTCCCTCGACAGCCTTACGTTTCTATCCTTGGACACTCGACAATATCATACTCCAGCTAGGTCGAAAGTTCTCATCAAGTGGCATGACATGAGCCGAGACACGTTAACGCTGCTTCAAACTGTTGCGGACCTCTCGCATCTGCCTTCCTTTTCCAAAGTCAGACCTTCAATGGTAGTCATACTCCAGGCAGGTCAACACAATACGATGTAGATACTGTAAACTCTTGAAAACCTATTGCAAATTCTTATCGTTTCCAAGCCTCCATCATGAGACCTTCGATGACAGTCATATTCTAGCTATTTCTAAAGTTCTCATCAAGGTGCATTAAGTGAGCACAATGACGATATAGCTGCTGTTAACTGTTGAGGATCTCTTGCTACTACCTTCAGTCTCTATTGTTAGACCATCGATGACAGTCATGATCCAGCTAGGTTTGAAGTTCTTATCAAGATGCTCGAAATGAGCCTTAAACACGATAGAGCAGATCTGAAGTGTTGCGGACCTCTTGTGACTGCCTTTCGTCTCCATCGTCAGACCTCCGATAATACTCATACTCTAGCTAGGTCTAAAGTGCATGAAATGAGCCGACACGCGATATAGCTGCTGTAACTGATCACAGTCATACTTCAGACAGGTCAAAAGTTGTCAAAAAGGTTTATGAAATAAGCCCCAAAACGATCTTCTTCTTTATTGTGTGGTTAGTGTCTAACCTGTTGTCAGAGTTTTTACGCCGCCCAAGGTCCTCTGTCTTGGCTTTACACAACGTCGAGAAATAACTCTCAGGCATGCTGTGGTTTTCTCACGATGTCTTTCTTCACCGAAGCAAGCGATCTTTCCTTCCTTATCGTGTTGTTGCCTAATCTGGTGTTAGAGTTTTTATGCTGCCCATGGGTCTCTGACTTGGCTTAACATGCCAAATGTATCTCAGGCATGTTGGTTTCCTCTCGATGTTTCAGCCAGCGATGATTATACAATACGCACATGAATTCGAACACAACTATTTTCAATAAAAAATGGGACAAAGTTTGCTAAAAACACATTTCAATAAAAATAATCATGAAAATCGGACTTCTCTGGAAAAAGTTATGCGTCGTCATCCATAGTCCAACTCCACCGACTGCTGGGTACAGGCCTCTCTTTGTTTGTGCCAAGCTCCACGCTCTTGTGCCAGTCTCATCCAGGATATTCCCGCAATGGCAACAATATCGTCTGCTTATCTCACCGCTGGACGACCAAAACTTCTGTTTAGATTTCTAGAATGCCACAGGACTTGGTCACAGCTTTACTCCACCTGACATCACCGCGCCTTGCTAGGTGTCCTGCCCTACTCCATTTGAATTATCATCATTCATCATTATTTCAGCCGAAAGACAGGCCTATGTCCACTGCTGAACATAGGCCTGTACTGTGCCCGGCATCTGACACGGGAGAAGTCATTCCCAGAGTGGGAGAAGTCATTTGATGATTTCACATCCTAAAAAAATGCCAGTATCATTCTTTCACGGAAAACCATAACACCGTGATTCAGAAAATGGAGTCAAATGAAATATAGATAATAAAGAGCACGAAGTTAAACTGCTAAAACATATGCATGGAAAGCGGTCGAACGGATACTCTACTGGCTTTGTAGATTCTTAAGGCAGGGTCATGTTGACTATTCTCTTCTTCTCTATCTTGTGATTTTTATTCATTAATACCATTTTGGTTTCATAGATGTCATTGCATGTATCCTTAGATCATGATGATAAGTTCTCCCTAAAAACTTTAAAGTCATATATCTTTTGATGGAGAGCACCGATTGCAAAGAAACAAAAATCAAAACTTTCTCTAAGTTATGCACAATAATAATTTGTGCATTAAATCAAACCACATTAGTTTTATAATTTACACGTAAAAGGGCTACGTAGAGACACACAGACACAGACGAAAATTTAAGAAATAGTAGAAAAAGGGTTCTGTGTATGATCCTTTATCAGTTTAAGCGCCATGTTTACAGATTTATTATTTGAAATAAATGATTCCCAAAAAAATATGATGATTTGGAAATATGTGACCTTTAAAAAAAAAACAAAATACTTTGTTACAAAAAGTGAAAACCGGAGGGTTTTTGAACGTGCGAATCAAAGTTATTATCGGAAATCTTACAGCATTACACAAAATCAAAAAGTATTTTATGTCTGTACTGAGGCTTGACCTTGCGACTCACTGTTTGAATGGCGGTTTCCGTCACCGACTGGCTATTTGTTCTCGTGACAATTTGTCTAAAATAGTTATTCTATTACAATGCATGTTATGACAGTTGTCAGTTGTCAAACAGTTGAAAACTATATACGAAACGCAATATTGCTCAACCCCGTAAGTAATTAGCGTGATAATGTATAGTCTATGTCCTTCCCTAGGTTGAAATACATCTCCTTGCCAAATTTTGTTACGATCCGATCAGCCGTTTTGTCGAGAAAAGGTAGCAGACAGACAGACAAACAGAGTTACTTTCGCATTTATATAATGGTATGGATTTTGAGATCCCGACATCAACCCGCGATCATGGCGCTTGCACAAGCGTCGAATAATCACAGTAGATATCCCGTAACTGGTAGTATAAATTTAGTTTTAAACCGTGAAAGCTAGATAGTGGTCAGTTTAATCACTAATCAGCAATTAATCAAAAGTACTGCTTCAAGTATCAGCAATGCGCAGAATGCAGGTGCTCATAATCAAAGTCGTCTGACAACACAGCAAAAAAGGTATACGAAAAAACCGTCACACGACGAAGAAGAGCACGTGGATCGGCAGCGGCCACAGCTATCGCTCCATTCGTGAATACTCCATGTTTTTCACAATGCGGTGTGTTCTCGTCTTAATTATAGTATTTGGTGGAATCGCGTTAAATCCGTAACGTTTGTGCTAAGAGTTAGTGTGTGTTGTTACAACTTGTTTTACTGAAGATCCTGATTGACTTGTTTGTTGTTTAGTTTAGATACGTGATTCTCCTTTGTTTAGTTTCTTTGTTTCGGAGTTAATTGTTTTATTAGACTTTGTGTTGTGAAGCGATTACTTTGTCTAACCCCTCGTATACATCCATACAAAAGCAATGTAAATATAGGAGTAGAGTGATACCTGGTGTTCAAATAATCTTGGAGGATTAGTCAAAAATGCGTCGTTTATATACATAAACGACGCATTTTTGACTAATCCTCACAAATGTTTCCGTTTTATAATATTAGTATACACTAATATTATAAAACGGTAACATTTGCTTGTAAGTTTGTATGTAGAGGTTAATTTTAGAACTACTGAATCGACTCCGAATTTTTTATTGCTAACGGGAAGCTACATTCTTCTTGAGTGTTAGTGCGTACATTTAAAAAAAAACCCGTGGGTGAATTTAAGTTATGTACGGAACTCGCAATCCAAAGCTAGTTAATCATTAAAAGTGTCGCTTTGGCGGTATGTATAGCCAAGTCAGAGACCCATGGGCAGCATAAAAAATCTGACACCAGGTTAGGCACCAACCACACTATAAAGGAACAAATTAATATTATATTGTTTGCCAATGCAACACCCTGAGGATGTTGCCCTGTAATAAAAGCTTATTGATTGCATACCATCCGATTTCAGAATTAATTCCTGCATTTTCGCGACATTAAAAGTTAAATGTTTTCCAGCATCAAAACAGAAAATACCACAATTTCGTTCATCTGGACATTTTAAGCTGGAATTCAGTGAAGAATATAACTAAAGCGGATTGCTTTAATATTTTATCTCGTTCAACTACATAATACCAATCACAGTCTACATTGTGCAAACAAATTGAAAACCATTATTTTGTAACGACTGAGATTTTCTCCAGCTCTCGGAAATTCAATTGTTCAAGAATTCTTGTTACTATCCTGTAACTCAAGCCTACAGGTAGAGGGTAGATTGAAGGAATCGACTGGAAACTGAATTCTGTGTAAATCATTTTGAAAATGTATTTTGCTTTGTAATTGGTTTGCTACGCCCTAGCTTCGTAGCTAGCTACGGCGTAGCAGCTACGCAGATTTAGGCGAGTAAATTCTTTTTTTTATTGTTATTGTTTGGAAAATAAAAAAGTGCTACCTACCCGATGGAAACAGATACATCTGTAATGACGCATGCATTCCATCTTTGGAAAAAGACAAAGCAAAATTAAATCGTGGCAGAAATAGACATGATAATAGTGTTTCACCGGTCAAGAATTTCCCAATATTCTCTGAAGAGTTAGGCAGAGGTGTGTATCTTTAACCTTGGTTTCACCAGTTTTAATTTTCTCTATGGGACAACTTCGTAATCTTAAAAAATAATCAGCTGTCTCATACATTTGGTCAAGTAGGTACCGGAATTTTGTACGGGGCACCTAGCCTTTTCTCAACACCCTTCATTTCACTAAAGCCTTCTCTCAATGCAGCGGAATACCAGTATTTTACAAGGAGTGGCCTCCGCAACCCAGTTAATACTGGATAATATGCGATACCACTTGGTAAGACTGGTTGTCAGACTTTTTTGGCCACTGACTACCTGTAACGACTGCCAAAGATGGACAAATGACAGCCGGGACCAACTCTTATCGTGCTTTCCGAGGCACAGAGGAAATTCGGTATGTAATCGAAGTTCGACCCGAGTGGCTGTTATTATCTAGCCACGAGCTCATTTTGATGGTCTGTAGCACAGCCTTGAATGTGACCAAAGCGACACCTTGTTTTTCAGCCTCATGAAATAGGGAGCTACTATGGATGAAGTCGCTTAAGTGTTGTTTATTAATCAAATTATGTCTTTAAAGGATTTCCATCCATAAATATTTGTTAGATATACGAAGATGTTCCAACTTTGCATGAAAGTTATGAAAATTTGTCAAACTCCACGCTTCCAGTTACGGTGATAATTAACAGATGAAGTGGAAAAAGGCCGCTTATTAACAGTTTGCTTTGAATCATGTCCTTGTTAAAGTATTTATTGGGCTCTTTGGATGTTGTCAAGGATGAAATATTTGATACAAAATACTTTCAATTTTTGTACATTGCCCTGGGAATAATTTTCTTTCTTCTTCCTTTTTTCCCAATTCTTGGTGAAAGTTGACGTTAAGGTTAACATCACGCTGCGACGTATAAGAGCCAAGCAGAATTGAACGGTGGTTAAAACAGCGGATCACAGTAAGGTCCATGTTCACCAAAAAAATGACGGTCTGATTATCTAAAACTGCTGTTTAAGACACATTTTTGTATGGGAACATGTCACAGTGACAGCTGTTTTTGGATAATCAGACCGTTATCTTTTCGGTGAACATGGAAAAAATCACTCAAATAAAATCCGGCCGAGTTCGAGTCGAACTCGCGCATGAAAGGTTCCGTACCATCTTAGTAGGGCAGTCCCGTTAATTTATTATTTGTTGTTATAGCGATAACAGAAATACACATTCTGTGACAAGTTAAAAATAATATTCAAAAAATAAAAATATCCCGTCAGTCATTGGGTCATAATTTCAAGAGTTTCATTTGATGCCGTTATTGAGGGAGTTGTGGAAAAAAAAGTATTTCGCCATTTTGTGGTGGTTGCAATCTTGGATTTGAAATTTATTATAGAGTACTTATGGTTTTCCACTATACGCTATAATACATTTTCCGCTATATCAAGCATAGCTAAGAACAGTCCTGACTAATTTACCTTTAAATAAAAACAACATCTTTCGTGAGCTACGATGCTACAGACACACACACACACAGACACGACAAACTTATGTCCCCGACGTTTTTGCGTCGGGGGTTAAAAATTTCAACTATCTACCGCGAATAATGCGGACAGAGAGACGGACAGCCAGCGGAGGCTAAGTAATAGGGTTCCGTACGTCACCCTTCGAACACGAAACCCAAAAAATTAAGCCTGTATAAACTATGAGCTCAGTAATCGTATCATCTTTTCACTATTTAATTCCTTACTCAATATCCATACAAAAATAACCCTGATATAAAAACTTCCGTTCTCGGGCCAATCTTTATCTTTTGTAGCAAAAAACGTGACCGTGGCCCGAATCTAGTCTAAGCTACATCGCATACACTTACATATGCATGTATATAGACACCAGTACTTTACATAAGCAGGTCAGGTCAACTCACATGCAGTTAACATTAGCATACCTAATTCTATACGAACTTGTTTAAGTGGCGCTCTTCGGAATTGTTTAGCTTGCTTTTTCTGGTCATGCCTGGTTTTTGAAAGCTTTACAAATATTTGGTATTTAACATTTTCAAGCTTAACTTCATCGTATAACTAGCTGGCCCACGCAACTTCGTCTGCGTCACATAAGAGAGAAAAAGGTCACAAAGGGAATAAAAATTCCCCCGATTTTGTAACATTTTTCATTGCTGCTCCGCACCTATTGGTCACAGCGTGATGTTATATAGCCTATAGCCTTCCTCTATAAATAGACTATCTAATGCATGAAGAGTTGTTCAATTCGAGCCGGTAGTTCCTGAGATTAGCGCGTTCAACCAAACAAACAAACAAACTCTTCTGCTTTATAATATTATAAAGTATAGATTAATGTATTAGCCGTGACCCACCTACGGCTGAGTATAAGGGAGGTGAAAAGACTCATAAAGAAGCCAAAAGGTACTTGTTCTCCCCATCATTGCGATATATTTTTTGTTCTAGACCATACTTGGGAACTTTCTAGTTATGGAAATGTTGGGGGTCAATGTTCCAATTTTTTTTTAATTTTTTTTTTTAAATACATGTTTTTAATGTAACAACTTTACTTGAAACACCCCGCCACAATCACACTATTCATTCCACCCACAGCACAATGTTTTGAGGGCATTACATTGGGTTTTACCGTAAAACGAGATTTTTCACCCCCAAAAAAAAGTCATTTCCGAGCAATAATTTTTGCGTAGGGTTATGTTTGCGTAGACTTACTTAATGTTTAGAATGCTTGGTTAATGGCTTCTTGAAGTCTGTTTATCCCCTCTATTAGACCTCCTTCCTTTTGTGCTATACTTTCCAGGGGGTTTCAACGAAACGACAAAATGACAAATAATGACTGATTTCTTTTGTTCATCAGTCATTTTGCCGATTCATTTTTGGAAGAAACTCATTTCTGCGATCATGCTACGCGGAAAGATCTGTTCGAGACTCAATCTAAATAGGATCTATCTAAGTACATAATAACTCTCTAATAAAAAATAGGTTAATTCGATTTATAGCCGACCCCAAAATAGTTGGCAAAAGAATACTGAACAGCTTTTAAAACGATTTTCTAAACAAACGGTTTACCCGGTCAAAACTATAAGTACAACTAGTAATAACTGTTTGTTCTGTTCCCTGCGCCCGGATTATGATCCGGATTTATTATCAGGGAATCAGAGTTCTGACTTTGTGCGATAAGTCCTGAGATACAAACTTTTCGCCGTAAGAGTGGGCTATGAAAAGAGCGACGGCTTAGACACAGTAAAAATATCTCTATTTTAGATAGTATTACGGACCATTATAACTCAATTTTAAAGTTTTGTGAAGTCTGACAGCCAGTCCTACCAAGGATTATCGCATTACCGAGTACTGATAGGGTTGTGCATGTGTGTTACTCTTTCACGCAAAAACTACTGAACGGATTTGGATGATATGTTTTTGGTAGAAAATGCCTAAGGCGATAAGTTCGCTTTTTTACGGTATTTAAATGTGCATAAAGACTTAATAAATAAATGAAAAATGACACACATATAGTTAATAGCCTGAATTAATGCTTTTCATACTTTTTGTCCCTAATTTATAGGACATAACCGCGAGCATGATCTAGTTATCAATAATGAGATGAAAAAGTGCTTAAATACATTTTCATGGTAATCTTGTATTAGTTAGGTTTTAACTCATACCAAATAACAAAAAACGTGTGCTGCGTCAATCCCGAGACCTAAGTGTGGACTACGTACAGTCTCACGATCATAATCAAAACTCAAAATGTCACATACGGGATATCTTTCGTTTTTATCTCATAAGTGACATTTGTGCGTCTCTTATTTAGGTGTTTCGATCATCGTAATCTAAAGATAAAAAAATCAAATCTGCTGTTGCACTCTCACCTAGAGGCCACGGTGGATGGAGGTCGCTCGATCTGGATTAAAATTCAGTGGCTTCCATTAGACTTCGCGCTTTGTTTGAGTGGGCATTAAACGGCCGCCATTTTGAATCCAACTTTTTTTTTACTTACCAAGACTGCCCGCAAAGTTTCGCTGTGATTCCGATCAATCGTTTTAAGTTCACAATGCGCTGTTGGAGCGATTTTTCATGTTTTGGTCGTACCTTTACTTGTGGAAGTTTAGTCATTATGGTTGATAATTTCGTGAAGGGTACCTAAGTATGGAAGTCTGTGTTTTGATGGATTACGAGTGTTTCATGGTTTGGTGAATTGGATTTTATTTTGCAAGTATTATCATCTGTCTATTTTTTTTACATGGAGTGACTGCCTATCTGACCTCGCAGTAAGTACTGGGTTATACGATACCCCTTGGTAAGACTGGTTCTCAGAACTTTCGGGCCACTGTCTAGGTCCCTGTTTGTGGATTTCTAAAATAATTAATTACATTGAAAATAACAATATTTCATCATGAATTTCACAGAAATTAATGGATTAATTATCAACAACAAACTAATAGTGGTTGCACATGAATTGGGTTAATCTACGGTATAGTTGTTATAGTTCAAGCTTTAATTTATTGGAATTCCTCAATTCATTAATTTACTGGTATTCCCGACATTATTAACTGATATTATAAATCTGCTTCAATATTACTGTGTGTTTAATTATGTTTATTAATTCAATCTGTTCATTTTGTAGTAAAATGCATAATACTTTAGATATCATCATCATCATCAGCCTATAATGTTCCCACTGCTGGGACACGGCCTCCTATCAATGAGAGGGAATGGGCTATAATGTACCACGCGGGCATTGACAGATGTCACATGTCTTCGTACTTTTTGGTTCTAGGACATGCCGGTTTCCTCGGTATCCACCGTGGCCTCTAGGTGAGAGTGCAACAGATGATTTCAGATATGTAATAACCAATCACTGTTTTAAAACTAAACTACTGTCTCGAATTGTTAATTAATTTGAGCTTCCTTTTAAATTTCTCTTTTATTTTGAGTTTGGATCTCGAAATAATGAACAATCACGAAACATATCCTGTAAGTGAATGTACAAGTTAATGTAACTAAACGTTCAGAAGATCAGTTGCTGAAAACGAAGAATGCCAAAAAAAAGTCAATATTTAATAAACATTTTAAATTCTACTAGAATTTAAATCAGTTAGTGAAAGTTCTAATTTTATTTGTATCCTTTATAGACCAGCAGTACAAGTACGTAGAAATCGTTAGGACTCGATAAGATAAATTTGACAGTTATTCTTGATAAAATGAGTTTTTATGCTTAAAATCACTGTCAGGTCAATCAAACGCAGGGTTGAGTATTAGTACTCAACCCTGCGTTTGAGTAAGTACGTGATCTCATTCGCGTTCGAACATCGTTATCTCTTTCGAACAGTCTTGCAGCCCCGATTAGTATCGGGGCTGCAAGACTGGACTAAATCCAAATCGTTTCACCCGTTCGGGCGCTACGATGTCACAGACAGACACACACACACAAACGCGTCAAACTTATAACACCCCGTCGTTTTTGCGTCGGGATTAAAACGACAGATTTGTGAATCGTCATCTGAAGGGATATAAGAGATGAGAGTTTGTTATCATTATTCTCCTGCCCTTATCACTATTTATTTTGGGACAGAGCAGCGTGTCTTTTTCTGCCATACTTCTTTATTCATCTCATCAGTCACCTTCTTTCTAGCCATATCATCCTTCACAAATCTATATCTATATCTATACTAATATTATAAAGCAGAAGAGTTTTTTTGTTTGTTTGGTTGGTTGAACGTGCTAATCTCAGGAGCTACTGGTTCAAATTGAAAAATTATTTTTGTGTTGGGTAGTCCATTTATCGAGGAAGGCTTTAGGTTATATAACATCACGCTACGATTATTAGGAGCGGAGCAGGAATGGAAAATGTTGCAGAAACGGGGATTTCTTTTTCCTTTCGTTTTTCTCTCTTATGTGACGCAGTAGAAGTTGCGTGGGTCAGCTAGTCTATACTAATATTATAAAGCAGAAGAGTTTTTTTGTTTGTTTGGTTGGTTGAACGTGCTAATATCAGGATCTACTGTTTCGAATTGAAATAATCTTTTTGTGTTGGATAGTCCATTTATCGAGGAAGGCTATAAGCTATATAACATTATGCTACGACCATTAGGAGCGGAGCAGGAATGAAAAATGTTGCAAAAACGGGGATTCTTTTTCCTTTCCTTTGATGTGACGCAGACAAAGTTGCGTGGGTCAGCTAGTGTTTATATAAGAGGTATTTCAACAGGATCACGGCTTGTATTTATGTAACTACATACATAGTACATGGGTATATTTAGAGGCATGTCTTCAAAGTGCTATTTATGATAACGCAATTATTAGAGATCTGCCTCAAGCGATAGAAATTCCTGAACATACTCAGACGGCATTTAAATTATTTAATAATAATACGTTAAAGGTGTACAATGTACGTGAGAAGTTTCTATATATAATTATATCAGAGAAAGCTCTTTAGATGTACTTACTCATTTGGATTTGAGATTCATGTAGAAAACTTGGGGTTTTTGTTTGCTACTGGGGTATGATATATTTAAGTACTATACTGACTGGCAGAATTCTGGGCACTTTCTCCGTTGACAGCGTTGAGGACAAATTTTTTAAACCTACCACAAATTATCACTTGTTTAGGTGAAGGAAAACATCGAAAGGAAACTAGCATGCCTGAAAGATATTTTTCGGCGGCATGTAAAGCCAACTCAGAGGCCCATGGATGGCCTGCCGGGGTTGCGGGCTTGTTCGAAAGAGATACCGCGGCCCCGGAACATAAAGGGCGAGGAAGGAACATGGATGGGTTTTAGTCAGTAAGAGTCTGACACTCCCTCCCGCTCCGCCCAGAGTGGGAGAAGTCATTTGATGACATCCCATCCTAAAAAAAAAACAAAAAAAAAGGCCAATGGATGGCTTAAAACTGTGACACCAGGTTAGGCACCAGCAAACGATAACGAAGACTCTAGTAATATAAAGACAGACTACTAGATATATAAAAGGAGAATTACCAAATTGGTCAAAAAGTGATAAGAAGAAATCAAGTTGCGCACATTTATTACCTAGCATGAGTGAAAGTTGAAAGAAGGGTTTAAATGCAACAATTTTTTTTATGGATCCAAAAAGATCGGTCTAACTAAATCATAGATATTATTAGCTAAAACGATAACTAGAGAAAAAGTTGCTCATTCACTGGACGACCTTTTCTTAATAGCAGGCAATATAGTAAAAAAAAACGAAAAAGGCCGACGGTGACACCATTAGCGTACCGTTTTTAATTAATTAAAGAATTAAGATTTACCATAAATAGAAGCAATCAATAGTGTATCGTTGCAGTATTACATATCGCTGAATTTGTCAATAACTGTGGATCAGAATTTGATGCACATTTGTAGTACACATAGTTAGTCCAATAGTGTAAGTAAACCTACAATAGTAATAATAATAATATAGTAATAGTACCTAGTAATATTAATGCTCACATGAGTATTGATACCTCGATTCGTGGGTCAGGCAGAGGGCGAGTAGATTAAGTTTGTGTACTAACAGTAGTTATAAGTTATTGTGCTACTAACAAAGTGGTATTAGTTATCTGTAATAAACGTTTATTATTATTATTAATAGAGCCAACCCAGCAGTGATACTTTTTTTTTGTCCAAACCTACCTTTTTGGTCATTCTCCTTTGCCGCTGAAATCTTCCCAATTCAAAGCAAATTGCGGGTAGCAATAGAACAAGCAGCTACGCAGATTCCGTCATTCATTTGTTTTATATTTAAAATGATGGGTCTTTATATTTACAAAACGAAACACGGGACCGAAAACCTATCAATAACAAATGAAAACTTTTGACAGCGGCCGATAACGTTCAAAGTTGTACCGTTGTTGTACCCATTTTAATATTAATAGCAGGTATATTTTCATATTAAAAAAATCATCTATACTATATCTATACTTAATATTACAAAGCTGAAGAGTTTGTGTGTTTGTTTAGTTAAATGCGGTAATCTCAAAAAGTAAAAATACTTTTGTGTTAGATAGCCCTTTAATCGAGGAATGTTTTAAGCTATATAACATCACGCTACGACCAATACATGACAAATGTTGCAAAAACAGGGAAAATTCATTCGTTTCGTGAGCTTTTTCTCTCTTATGTGACGCAGGCGAAGTTGCGTGGGTTAACTAGTCATATATAAAATCGGGTAAACGCGATTCGACCTCGCGTACTGAATGTTCCACACTTAACGTAACAACACGCCTGTTATTTTCGATGAGGCTGAAAAGTTCTGGAGAGACGACCACGAACCGGAAGACTTTGCGTTCAAGGCTTCCAAATAGGTGGACCGATGACCCGCTAAAAGTGGCAGGAACGCGCTGGATGCGAGTCGCAAGGGACCGGTCAATATGGCGACACTTGGGGGAGGGCTATGTCTAAGGAGTAAATAGGGGATGGAACTTTTCTATGAAAGTACCGTCAGTTTTAAAGTTAGGAACGTAAAACTTTGTGTGTTTAAAAAAAAGATTTAAATAAAAAGATATCTCTTGAGGTACTAAAAATATACATATATTCCAATGAAAGTAGACTTTAGGTAGGTATTATTTCGAACTATAGCATCTGAGTACTACACACAAAATTTTGTGTTTAGGCTGACGATTGAAAATAAATGTACATGTCACCGTAAAATTGTCAAACACGTTAGATTGTAATATAACTAAAGAGGCAGATACTCAGAGACTCTCGAAAGATTGTCAAACGAACATACTGGTTACAATATCATCATCATCATCATATGTATGCGATGGTAGTCAACTCGCGCAGTGTGTAGGAGGGGGGGGGGGAAAGAGGGATTCTCCTGGCCCATGGCACTACTCTCATGAAAAGATTAGGAGTACCATTCGTGAGAAATACCGATTAACATACCCTAACCTCAAAACACTTTATATTCCCAGAGCCCCGCTACGCGGGGCCCCTACTTCTGTCTGCAGGGTCTAAAGGAACCTAACTATCCTAACGTGGGGGTGCCCCAAGTCCCAATTATGGCGACAGAGATAATATCGTCGCATGCATTTCACAATATTACGGTTTCACTTCGATATATTACAATCTATCGAAAACTAAAGCGTTATATTGTAAGCAGAAGGTTCAGTTGACAATATTTCGAGAGTTTACAATTGCTAGAGAGATTACAATCTAACGTGGTGGAAAATTTTACAGTGACATATATGCATATGTCTCAGCGTTTTAAATAATTCCACCCACAAAGCGTAAAAAAGGGGGACGGAGTTGTGTATAGAAAGTCCTTAATTTTAGAAGTCAAAATCACAAAATTTATTATCTAGGCGTATGGTAGAAAGCTAACGCAACGATGTTGTTTGAATTTCAAGACTTGAGGGGGAGAATAAAGGAATGAAATTTTGTTTTAAGTTCAATTCACTAATATCATGAAAAATTACTTTATTACATAAAATGATCGTCCGTAAACCGACTTTACAGGTAACCTTTTTTCAGTAATGGCGGTTATTTACAAAAATACTTTGTTAAAATTTCAAATGGGTGGTTATTAAAGTTCTAGAGATACTTTGTGACTGACTGCCACACAGATAGCGTAAGCGGTTCCCAGGCAATGGCACCCGTTGTTACCGCTAAGGTACTCTAAAAATGTTTTCGACACCAAATTAAAAAGAAAGAGCCACTCCATCATTCGAACGGTTACAAGTGTTTTGTTTGACAATACTTTGGCTCCATCAGCGTTTTATTACGACGAGACGAGAAGGCTTTCCTCGTTATCTTTGATGGAAAGAAAACAACGATTTTATAAAAGAAACTCCTTTTTATTCTCCTTAGGTTTGTAACTCGATTCTTTTAGTAATAGAGGTGGTAGATTTTGTTCGTGATAAAATTAAATGATATTTTATTGTTGTTAGTGAGATTTTATAGACACCTGTCATTTATTTGTTCTCATTGCAGGGCAAAGACGTTCCTGCCGGGGTTGCGGGCCTGTTCGAAAGAGATACTGGCCCCGGAACATAAAGGGCGAAGAAGGAACATGGATGGGTTTTAGTCAGTAAAAATCTGACACTACCTCCCGCTCCGCCCAGTGTGGGATTAGTTATTTGATGATTTCCAATCCTAAAAAGAAAGGGCAAAGACGTTCCTTTTTCTTTCCTATTTTTCTCTTTCTAGAACTATTTCAGCCCAGTCCTTTAAGTGGGATTTACTACTACAAGCCATCTCCATCAGGACCTACCGCGTCGCTGATTCCTGGTATTGGGATTGGGTTCCCAATTCATAGAAATTTTTGCCCAATTCTGATGCGACATGCGGTATAATTATGTGGTGCATGAGGTGTGTGTAGCCCAATTTGTGTTTTTAAACAAAGTTTACTTGTTCCTCATACGATTTAGATTTAAAATTTAAAAAATAGAACAGTTTTTTGAACACTTTTAGGTCCATGTTCACCAAAAAGATAACAGTCTGATTATCTAAAACAGCTGTTTAAAACACATTTTTGTATGGTAATATGTCACAGTGACAGCTGTTTTTTGATAATCAGACTGTTATCTTTTCGGTGAGCATGGACCTTAGTAAAGCTCCTGTCCCGATTAGGCCTGAATTTTTAACGCGCTGTCGGTCGATCACACACGGTTAGTCGCGTACGAGTATACGTTGTGTTCTATACAGCACCATACTGCGACGATGATATCATTGGCGAACGACAGCTGTATTTTGTACTCAATGACGTCACGACCGACCGTACGTGACCGACCATCAGCGTGAAAAGAATTCAGGCCTTAGGCTACTAGCATCACAGCTTTTTTTTTGTAAATGTACCAATAATGCATGGGGACAACTCATCATAATTATAGGTTCTAAGACTATCCGCGACGGTACGAAATTATACAAAGGTACCTTAATTATAAAAATAATAAAATTTGCTGTTTTATTATAATAGAATATAATAGAATAGAATAGAATATAATAATATTTATTTGCTTAAAAACATGGTATAAAAGATGGTCAAATACAAAAAAAAAACAAGTGCATACATGTTTTTGCTTAACAGTGATAAGCGTACAAAATTTTCAATACAATTGTTGTTTTTAAATAAATGCATAGAATTAATAGGTGTCAAAATTGTAGAGCGAGAAAAATTGTAGTTTGTATGAGCGAGAAACTAAAGACAATTATTTTGGATCGCCGCCCGGTGTAATAGACGGTGATTTCGATGCAAATTGCTATTGATAAAGGATTATTTAGTTCAAGCGTGTTCCGGCGAATCACGACATCGGCCAATCTTGGTATCGTCCAACCATTTATTCTATGTAGCGTTATTCGGCGAAACTGTCGCTAAATAGATACCATTATTTAGCGACAGCACGTTTCGCCGAATAGTTTTCTCGTATCTCCGTTTGTCGGTGAACCATGCTATCTGTAGACAGATATATCGTTTAAGGGTAATTCGATATAACGTACGGGACTCCATACTCCCACGGTGCGAGGTTACTTGCCCGTGGTTCGCCGCAGGCATTATTAACATTGATTCAAGTATACATATCATAGTGGTGACTAATTGGAGCGGCACAGTCACTAGATTAGGTAGTGGGCATGTGATGGAGTTTTAGAGCGAATTAAACCAATAAAATTCAACTTGATTAACACATTTAAACCGCGAGAACTGTATGCCATCGTTCTTATTGAATTTTGACACTGACTGCTCTTGGATGCTGTTCAAATGTGCTGAATGCGTTCAATTTCAGGGTGACTTTCACTTCTTTCCAGAAGTATCCATCGTAGCTTTTGTTCAGCAGCTTAAATATCAACATAGCGACGAAATAAATGATGACCCAACTAGGCCGTGTCGTCCAAAGCACGGTCAACTAAATATTATGTATAATGTTTTGTATGAACACTCTCACGTTATACCGAGCGGCAACAGAGTGACGGCCGAGCAACGGTCAATAGGATACAATATAGCCGACACTCGGGTCGGATCCGACAGGGTCTAGCGTGAGTCAAGCTATAAGCAGTTTGTCGTGGACGTGGTATAACATCGACTAACTGTCATCACCTGCTCGCGTAGCCTGACCACCGTAGAGACGACAGAGAGTCGACAAACCTTTTGTTCATTTGTCATTTTGTCGATTGAATGACAGATGACGGAATATTTGTCGAGTCAGAAAGAATCTCGACTCTCGTTTCTCCGGAGGTCATGCTATGCGGGCTGATATGATTTGATCCTACGACGACGTTCCCTTAAAGTGACAGTCATCGACTAGTGCCAGTCTTATCCGACATTTTCGGTGTTACCAGACCCCGTATTCACAAACGTTCGACTCGTTTCCGATTCAACATCTCGTATATCTGTCTTCTTCTGGCATTACGAAAACGACCGAGATAGACATACGACTTACCGAATCGGAAGCGAATCGAAGCGTTGTGAATACGGGGGCGGGTAAGGATAGGCTGCGGGCATCGGACATCAGACACTCTTCCTTACATTACCTGTCACCTTACTTGTCAACAAAACACGCCCTCAAACCGATTAAAAAACATTCGTAGTACTTTCGCAAATACCCAAAGCAATAACAGAGAAGCAGTCTTATATTTACTTACACTAAGAAATTCTAAAAGAAATGTAAGAACGTAAGCATATTTAATCTCATCATTTACTAAACATACGAATAAAGAAGAAAGATCTCGAAACGAAACAAAGATTACCCTTTACGGTAAAGTAAATATACCTCTTTGTAACTGTATAATGTGAATAAATAAAGGTTACATTTTCCTTCGTAAATTACGTACATTCAATTTACTTTGAGAATGCCATCTTCCGTTATGATTTGATGGAATTTTCTTTTTTTATTTTGCCACCAAAATCAAATTTGGGCGAGGTTTAATTTATTGGAGGTTTAATTGATTGCTACTTAATTTTGTTGAGTATCTTAGTGAACTTACAGCCTTAGGTATATCCCAATTAACTACGAAGATGTCTCGACGTGCTCCATTTTTGTATTTTCAGAATACACGGTGATTTTTTACTAAGTAAAGATGCTATTTAGAAAAACAAAAGCCGTAAAATATTAACTACACGAGTATACAAAAAACGATGCGCCACAACTATAAAAACACCACTTCCACCAAATATACAGACACATCAAGCTATTTCAATCTGTCATCGCTAAAATTAGGTTCAAGGTTGACTGAGAAAGGGAGCTGGATACGCTGGCTGGCTGTCTGTAGATAATATTAGGATTCCAATAATTTCCACCAATTTTTTTAATGCGTACGTTACAAGAAGTGAAGTGGTGAGAAGATAGATGCATCAATTGACGCCCAACGAACCAATTTTAACGATACAAATAGCCGTCCTTGAGAGCAGCGGTGGCACAGTGGTGACGGCCCCGACTTACGAAAAGTAAGTAGTGGGTTCGAACCCAGGCAGGCGCATTACTTTGTGTAATTTATTTCACCACCACTGCTCTCAAAACCGGTGAAGGAAAACATCGTGAGGAAATGGATGTCCTAGAACCAAAAATTCGAAGACTTGTTACATCTACCAACCCGCACTGGGCCCGCGTTCGCGTGGTGAAGCCCATAATACGCGCTATGACGTGGAATTGCCGACACCCGTCCATTGAACAATACAATACAATAGCCATCCTACAAAACACTTCCTTAATTCCAAACAACACATCACTGTACACACATCACATCACTGTTTACAGCACAAGTGTTGTTTTTCACGACTGAGGGCAATTTGGAGGCAGATTACATCGGGATCGGATCGAATAAGTCCGTACTTACTATGACCGAGGGCTATAATTCCCCGCATTGCAGACAGCGCTGCAACAACTATGTGGTGAGAACGAATTTTAAGTTATAAGCTTATTGACTGGTGTCCGGATGAATAATTACAAAAAAATAACAATTACGGGATTTCTTCTGTGATTATTTGTTATTTTGAGCTCCCGATGTTTCAACGCTGTTGCAAAAAAAAAAAAAACAAAGAACAAGTTGGCCAGTTACAGGTACTTTTTAAATGTGGAAAAAAGCGCAATGATCGTGGATTGACTGAAGAATGCTGGTGGATGGTAAATACATTGTTAGGAGCAGACAAATATATCTTCCGTCTTTCTTTGTCTAGTTTGCTACGCGCACTATTGGAGAGAGGATGGTTTTAAATTGTCTAGTACATGGCATCTAGTTTTGAGTATGCTGAAAAGTAGCAGCCGGCATCATAGTAATGTTTCGTCTCGGTGTGAACTGACACTGACCGTTACTGACAATAAGGTTTGGTTTAAATCGAGAAAGGTTAAAACTGTGTCATAGATAATACACTATACAGGGTGTATTTCACCTCATCACAAAGCCGTTAACCAAGCATTCTGTATATCAAACTAAGTAACTTTCCGCAAAAAATATTGCTGGGAAACAACTTTTTTTTTTGAGGTTATAAATAATGTTTTGTGGTATAACTCAATGTAACGCACTCAAAACATTGTGCGGATGGATGGATTGAATATTACGGAAGTCGTAGAGATATTTAAAGTAAAAATCATGCGACAAAAAGTGGTATTTAAAAAAAAACTTGTAAAATTCTTGCAACTTTGACCCCTGTTATCTCCGTAACTAGAAGGTTCCCAGGTATGGTGTAGAACAAAAAAATGATCAGAATGACGAGGAGAACAAGTGCCTTTCGTATTCGTTAAGAGGTGTTTTACACCCTTTATAATACAAGATAGATGTGCAACTCCGGTTTTCGTTTTAAAAACTGTGTACCTCAACTGTTAGATGGCACTGTTAGTTTCTGTTCAACCAAATAAATACAAAAACTAATTCTTGACTACGGCTTCGAACCTGGGACCTATTTATTGCAAGGCAGCCACTGTCACCGCTAGGCTATCTACTTCACTGCCAATTGGCCAAAATAGCTGTTCTCTTTATGACAGTTGTAAAACGGACAAATAGTTGAAAAGTTTGTGTTCTCAAACACACAGATGGCAGCACTATCTATGAACATTTTGTTTGACCCTAATGTATGGAAGTTTCACCCCCCTGAACAGTGTTAAAATAACAAGAACCCATTTTGGTCTGTGGGTAGTTGACCACCCATTTAATAATGAAGTTCCCTCCATGCCTCGGAAAGTACTTTAAGCTGATGGTCACGGCTGTCATATGTAGATCTTTGACAGTCGTTAAAGGTAGGTAGTCAGTAGCCCGAACGTCTAACAACCAGTCTTACCAAAGGGTATTTGTATTACTCACTACTAACTGGGTTGTGGAGATCCGATAGGCAGTCGTTTCGTGTAAAACAATAGTATTGAGCTGCATTTCCGTCAATTATGGAAGAATATACTTGATTCCTTTTTCATAAATTTTTCAAAAATTCATTGATTTTTTACGATTTTTTTTAAACTAAGATCATATTTTTATTAGTCCGCTGTCTCCCACATCTTACACCACGGCCTATAGGACCGCGCGGCGCTGGTTTGATTACCGTTTTCCGTGCACCACGATCGACTGTTGTAATTTGCTTGCTATCATAAAACCAAACGCCCTTATTTGCTACACGGCAATATATTATTATTTGTGTACAGACTTTACAGCCCCTGCCTATAAATCGTGGAAAATGCCGCTAGAAATGTATAGCGAAGCGCTTCAAGCGATGTTTTATGCTGTAGCTGGAATAACATGAGTTTTATAGTCTATTGTAGTCTACGTTTCTGATAAATAGTCCAGTGTAGCGTGTTCGATAATATAAATAGGCTTACGCTAGTGATTTTTATTAGTGTTTAAACGCATTTACATGTGAATAAACTATTCTACTAATATTATAAATGCGAAAGTTTGTGAGTATTTATGTATGGATGTATAAAAGTATGGATGTTTGTATGGATGTTTGTATGGATGTTTGTATGGATATTTGTATGGGTGTTTGTAATGATGTTTGTATGGATTGTTGTTACTATTCCACGCAAAAACTACTAAACGTATTTGGCTGAAATTTTGCACACAGGTAGTTTATTACGTAGATTATTACATAGGATTATTTTTATCCCCGTAGTAAAATCCCATGTGACTGTTATTAAACTTCACGCGAGTGAAGCCACTGGCAGAAGCTAGTTAGTTTTATAAATAAGAGAGTTTATGAGGAAAGATGGATGGATGTTTGTTCTTTTTAACCGACTTCCAAAAGGAAGAGGTTTTCAATTCGTCGGAACCTTTTTTTATTTATGTACCCCGATTACTCAAAGATGGCTGGACCGATTTGAAAGGGTATAACTTCACAGATGGTCACATAATCATCAAGTCAGGATCTGATAATGGGATCCTGGAGAAATAGAGATAAATAAAATTTTCAAATTTTATAGGCACACATGAAGCAATTTGGGTAGTTTTCGGAAGAATACTTTCTCGGATTGGTCCCAATTCAATTTGGTGAAGATCTGAAAAAAAACTTCTGAGATAAGCAACGGAACTCGTCAATAAATGATAGCCAATGGACTGGGATTGCTCAAATCTCATATTTGTCTATTGTTTACACCAGTTCATAACATAACATCACACCAGTACGCTGTGAAAGAGTAAGTGCATATGCACCACAAAACAGTGAAAAATAAAAACTTATTTGCAAAAAATAAAATCGACTTCTAAAAACACGTAAAAAAAGAAAAATAACTTTAGCTTCAGAAGTCGTTGACAAAAAAAAAACTAAACCAATCAAACAAAGGTTCACCCACTTCTGAAGCTAATGTTATTTTTAACTTTTTTGTGTTCTTAGAAGTCGGTTTTTTTCACTCAAAAACGATGTAGAAATTGCTCTTATTTTCCCTATATCCCCTTATTTAAATTAGTAAATTTTATTTACTGAGTAAATTAAGTTTCTTTTTTTAAATTTTAATTTTATTAATCGGCTTATATCATGAATGAAACCAAAATATATTAAACTGAACAAATTAAGGATTATAGTTTATAAAAAAAACATTTGATTTGCATTCAAAAAATATTATTATTGATCGGATTTGAATGAAATTTGGCACACAGATAGTGTATAGCCTGAATTAATAGACAGGATACTTTTTGTCCCAGTAATATTATCCCGTGAGACAATTACCAAACTCAAAGCGAACAAAGCCACGGGCAAAATCAAGTCATCCATAAGGATTATCACTGAAATGTTAAGGCCTTCTTTAATACGATTAACAATTCAAGTAAGAGCTTTTAAATAAAAAAAAACTGTCACCGAGGCATCTCAGACAAATATTGAAAATGTTTAGCTAAATATTGAAATGCCCTTTAGAGTTCACATGTACCTTAGTCCCTTGATAACCCTCCTTTATTGATATTAAATCAGAGGCCACTCAAATGCCGGGGTTGCGGGCCTGTTCGACGGGGTTGCGGGCCTGTTCGAAAGAGATACCGCGGCCCCGGAACGTAAAAGGCGAGGAAGGAACATGGATGGTTTTTAGTCAGTAAGAGTCTGACACTCCCTCCCGCTCCGCCCAGAGTGGGGGGGGTCATTTGATGATTTCCCATCCTTAAAAAAAAAAAAAAAAAGGCCACTCAAATGCTAAAAATATATCAACGTAAACTAAACGTGGTCCCTTGTTAGAAATTTATTGTCAAAGCCAGATATAAAATCGTTCGTCTAGATTCTACCATTCGTAACGTTTTCACGTTTATTTTCGTTGGGTTATGATATTTCAAAAGGCTTAAAAGGGTTGCCTGTTGCTTTGTTTTTTAATTTAAATAATTTATGGTATACAGGTTTGCAAAAACGGCGATATGATGAATTTATGCAATATTTTTCCGAAAGTAAAAAGGTTTGGCCGCTGTAAAAACTCCTTTTTCAGTGATTTTTTTTAGGGTACCGTTCCTCAAACGGAATAAACGGAACCCCTATGGGATCATTTTGTTCTTCATTTGTCCGCCTGTCAAGAGCCTATTTGTCATAAGGCATATCAGATGTTTGGCTTTGTGATGAGAGAATCTAGAGATTTCCATCGTCCCTCCACCTTCTTACACCTGTATAAGTCCATAATTAGGCCGCAATTGGAATACGCTGTACCAATCTGGAATCCTTACTATGCGCGATATAACGAAATCATAGAATTAGTCCAACGCAAATATCTTCGTGCTATGCAATTTAGATGTTTTCGGAAAAAAAACATCATACCAATCGCTTCTTAAAGAGTACGACCTGCTAACATTACAGTCAAGGCGCGTCCTTCTTGAGACAATGACGTTATTCAGTGTATGCCGAAACAAGTTTGATTGCCCTGACTTAGTGGGATGTTTGTGTTACCTGGTTCCTCGAACAGTACATGGACGGGAGGTACGCACTAGGCGACTGTTCGCTACCAGCTTTTGTAGATCCAATGCTGGGGTGCGTTCACCGCTATACCGTTTAGTCGACACATACAATACGCGTTTTGGTGCAATAGACATATTATTCCTAGGCAGACATACATTTAGAAATTATATTATTAAGATTCTTAAGGATCAGCAATAGGCTCCATATGTTTTACAAAATGATTGTATCATTGTTAATAGACTGGGGACCCGTATGATACATCACGCATTATTTTCAGTATTGGTTTTGTATTTACTTTCTTTTTTTTTGTTTGTTTGTATATCTTTTCCAAAATATTGTATCTATATATATATATTTTTTTAACTATTAGCTTCTATGCCATTAATATAGCCCTGCTACATTACAGTTAACGTTTGCTAACAGTTTGTTTTTGTTATATAGCATTGTAATCTGTGGAAAATGTTGTGGGTAGTATATTTGATAAGTTAAATTTTAAGACAACACTGTTTATACTTAATATACTACTGTTTGTTTTCCCAAATAGAATAAATAAATAAATAAACGTGTGGAGATATCAAGCGGAAAAAAATATCAAATACTCAGCTCTGCTACCCCTTGGAAAATAAAATTGTATTGATTTCATTTGGGAATCAAAACCTACAAGCCACTTCTGTTTACCTAGAATCACTAAATTTGGTAAGAAACAATGTCTTGTAGCACATGTAAAGGAAAATATGTATAGGCAGCTTTTGGGCAAGCTCGTTCCATCATAAACATCATTAAGACATCATAGACATAGGTTAAGAGAACGCCCATTTGGTTATATAAAAAAATGTAATTATTTAACAAGTTTATACTGAACCCTTCTTGCACGAGTTCAACTCGCACTTGCTCGGTTTTTTGTATGGCAACATCAAGAAGTAACAAAAAAGAGGATGGATTACCAAAATATTGTTTTTATGATTGTTTCTGTGAATAGTGAACATTTATTCCCCTACAAAAATATATCATAGATCTGAAATAACAAAGATCCTTCGAAAAATGTTAGGTATAAGTTCTTTCCCGTGAAGATGAAATAATAATAAAATGTTGCCAGCACAATTCAACAATAATAGTGACTCTTTTTCTTTATTTTGTTAGGGGGAAAAGAAGACCTGTTGCTTACTTTATTTACTTTTGTTTTTCAGAAAGATTTACTTAGTTTGAAATTCAATTTCGTTTCAGTTTATCGGATTTCATTTGCGAGTAAAGTTATTGTGAAAGTATTTAAGTATTTTCATTGTTTTTATTCTGTTCAAGCTTTTGTATTTAAAGTTAATATTCTTTTTTGCTGGAAATGGCTGGAGATTAAACCACTGAGTTCATTGGAATGGAAATGGAAACAAAGATACTAACCCACTTGTCATTATGAGTAGTGACAAGAAGATTAGTAGATTCTTTCTGAGAGCTACTAATTATTATTTAGTGTTCACTCTTGGACCTTAAATCTATGGTTGTATTATGTTCGAAGGTGGAGGATGTCCCCCATGTACGGACATGATAAAGTCTCCATAATTATATTAAATTCATGCTTGCATCAGCTCCTTTATGATAATAATAATACCAGCCTATCACTGCTGGGCAAAGGCCTTTTCTCATAGAGAGAAGGCACGAGCATTTATCACCACGCTTGCTCAAGACTGGTTGGCGATTTCAGATTATTTTCTTTTATGATACAGGGTGTAAATAGACTCCTAAAGAAGCCATAAACAAAGTATTCTGTACATCAAACTAAGTGACTTTACTTAAAAATTGTTGCTGGAAAACGACTTTCTTGTTTTGGGTGAAAAAGCACGTTTTACAATAAGACTCAATGTAACGCACTCAAAACATTGTGCTGATGGATGTATTAATTAGTACGGGGGTCGTTAAAGTAAAAATATTACATTAAGCACATGTTATTTTGATCTCCGTAACTAGAAAGTGAAGGTGCGAATGGCGGGGCACTCAATACATGGAAGGTGCTGAGCAACCGGAGCGATAGTTGGTTGGAGAACAGGAACAAAACTCGGAGTTAGGTGTAAACTATTATATTTAAATGAAAATTTATGAACAAGTTACAAACTTTACAATGACTTTGGAAAACATTTTTATTACACGAAATTATGAAAATATACCTATTAAAACACGACATGAAACATTTTTAGTAAAGAAGTGACAGACACAATGAAAAGTTAAAAAAATTGAGTGACGCAGCACCGGCTAGTGACATACGCACTACTATGAACGCCGCGGCCTCGCGGCGTTCATAGTAGTGAGTTTGGCACCACAAAGGTTTCCTGGTATGGTTTAGAACAAAATAATATTGCAATGATGAGCAGAAAAAGTCTACTAGTTATACCCTCTACTACTACAAAGCCTATATAGGCGTCTCTTAACATCACATCTAATTGCTTCAAACGGGTAGAAGGTGTACTAGTACAATATTTTCCACAGTTATGTGCAAGAAGAGGGGACATATTTCAATGCGCATTTTACTGAGTAAAACAACCTAAGAATTACGATCAGAACTCTAACCCCGGAATACTGAAAAGTTGCTTAACATTTGAGCAGTTTCCAAGCTTTAAATTTTATATGACCAAACGTCACGTTTGAGTATCTGTTGAATATAAGTGCTACCTATTTAAATTTGAGGTGACGTTTAAGTGTACAGGAGTGAGATCAAAAGAAACATGAACGACCACTAGTCCACTGTATATTGAGCAAATAACATATATCTTATCTTATCTTATCTTATCTTACTGTTGGACTGGTGGGCTTCTCCAGAGCTGCGCCACAACTCTAACTGGATCCAGCTGAATACAAGTAGAATAGATAGAGCGACTGCCTATCTGACCTCCACGACCCAGTCAGTACTATTACCTACTACAGTAGGTAATACAATAAATACCATTTGGTAGGACTGTTTGTCAGACTTTCGGGCTGTTCATTCAATATTATATTACAAACTAGCTGATGCCCGCGGCTTTGCCCACCTACAAATTATATATTAAAACTATCCTCGAGAATTACTCTATCCATTGGTGAAAACAGCTTGAAAATCAGTGCAGTAGTTTTTGGCTGAGGACTTTGTTCTATGTACTACTAGCTTCTGCAGCGGTTTCGCCCGCGTGAAGTTTGATTATTGTCCCATGGGATCTTACTACAGAGGTAAAACGTATCCTATGTTTTAATCCAGGTTATAAACTATCTCTTCGCAAAATTTTATCCAAATCCGTTCAGTAGTTTTCGCGTGAAAGCGAAACAAACAAACTTACATTCACATTATAATATTAGTAGGGATTTATGTAGTGATAGTGATAAAGGAAGAAAAGTATCCTTTCCAAAAATTCACATCTGACTTATCGCCGTTGTAAGCAATACGTATCATTGAAAAACCCGGTTTTCACAAAAAACCCGGTTTTCACAAAAAACCCGGTTATCACAACACGGTCTATGCAAATAAAAGGCTTACCAAACCATACGGAACCCTGGTCTAAAAGCTGTTCCGGTATTGTATGCCAAGAGACTATAGTGGATGAGTGCTTCTTTGTTACGAACCTCCAGATTGGATCCCAATCCTGCAGGATTAAACAATAGATAGATATGTTGTGTTGTTCCAATATTGGGTCAAATGTTTGGGAGGTCTATGAATGTTTGCGTGGCGATTCAAGGAATCGTCGTGGGTTAGGAATATTAAATTTTTGCTTTTGTCCTATATTGGGTGTGGCGTATGGTATGCTAATATAGTGAATTTTAATATTCAGGTAGCAGACGGTGTGTAGGATAGATAAAAAAGATAGAAATAGAAAAATACAAGAAAAGGATTTTATCGTTATAATAATTCGTTATTTTTCGAGAAAATCACTTCTGAATTTTAACTAAGTGTATGTAATGTCAGGGAAATAATTATCGTAGATTTGCTCACTTCATGAAATTCTCGAGCATGAAATAATCTTTTCGATCTTTTCAAATAACCTTGCTCAATTTATGAAAACCCGTGGGTTTTGTTGCCCATATCAACGAAATGTGACCATTTCATGAAATTCTTGAACATTTCATGAAAATCTCGAACATTTCATGAAGTGAGTAAATCTACAACATGGGCACGACATTTACATTTAATTACACTGTACACATTAAACAGGCAAGAAGTATTCTTATTTATCAAGTTGTGAAAACATTACTTATTTGCCCAAGTCATTAATGCTCGCGCAATTAACAGTAAGTGCCTACTTGTTCATTACGTCTCAAAATGCTGACATATAACTTGAGACTTGTACAAAAAACATGAGTAGACCTACAAATCGAGAGCTCTTAACAACAGACGAGATTTTTCTACAACGTCGTTACGAGAATCCGACTAGCAATTGTTTTGACTGGCTTTGAGTATAGATAACTCAAGCTTCCAAAGGTAACTCTGGTACAGAAAAGCATTCACTGTTCGAACATACGTGTCATTTGTGGTTAGTTTAATTTATACGCAAAGGCTTGTGCCAATATAGTTGTGAGTCAAGAGGTCAGTGAGAGGAGTTCATTGTTCGAACTGGATTATACCAGTGTTCTAACAAATTCACTAGGATAGAACTATTCGACAGATGAAGGGAAAAAGGGAATGTTTGCTCGTAGTAGGTGAATTCGAGCGATAAAATGGTTATGTTATCGTTTCAATGTACCAGATACTAGACATAAAATATCGTTGGTATTTTTGTAAATAAGGGGTGTAGTAACAAGTTTAGGTTCTTTGTATACGTAATGTCCAGGAAATTATACTTCGCGTGAGTCAATCGAGTGTGCAATGTCTTTGAAACTATGCGTGTATAACACGCATTTGAATAAACGGACGGTGTAAAACACCTCTTAACAGAGCCGAAAGGCACTTGTTCTCTTCGTCATTGCGAACATTTTTCTTGTTCTACACCATACCTGGGAAGCTACTAGCTACAGAGATATTGGGGGTCGAAGTTCCAACATTTTGATAAGTTTTTTTTTTCATACAAGTTTTTATTGTAAGATCTTTATCTTTAACCAACTCTACGACCTCCGTACTGTACAATCCATCCATCAGCACAATGTTTTAAGTGCGTAACATTGAGTTCTACTACAAAACATGATTTTTCACCCCAAACAAAATATTACACCCGTCTGTTTACACCCTGTATACTTTCGACAGACATGATACTCAAACTTAAAAACTTAATGTATTTATTTTGAATCGACCCGTGACAGACACTTTTGCAGCCACAGGCATAATAACTGCGAATGGACTGTAGCAATCCAAGGTCGTAGATCTAATGGAGAAGAATGGGCTAGAAACTCCACTTTTTTTTTTGGGTGGTACAAGTGTTTCAAACATTATTTATTATACTAAATGCAGAAACAGACTACACGTGGGATTCGATTTGAGACTACAACTTTGTCGTAAACATCAAACCGAATATAGTTAAAGATTCCAAAAGAAGGAGGTTCTCAATTCGTCGGAACCTTTTTTTTTTTTAATGTATTTTCCCCGATTACTTGAAGACAGGACCGATTTGGATTATTTTTATTTGTTTGAAAGGGTGTCAGTCAGTGTCAAGTCAGGATCTGATGATGGAATCCTGGAGAAATAGAGAGAACTCTTCAAATTTTATAGGCACACATGCAGCGATTTGGGTAGTTTTCAGAAAAGTAATTTCTCGAAATGGTTCTACTTCAATTTGGTAAAGATCTGATGAAGAACTTCAGGGATAGGCAACGGAACTCCTCAATAAATGATATCAAATGGACTGGGATAGCTGAAATCTCATATCTGTCTAATATTTACACCAGTTCATAACATAACATCACGCCAGTACGCTGTGAAGGGGTAAACGTATGTGAACCAATAAAAAGTGAAAAATAAAAATAAAAATCAATAAATAAAACCTTCTAAAAACACAAAAAAGTGAAAATTACTTTAGCTTGTGCTGGTTTTCCCTAGGGGCTGCGACTAAAAAAAGTTACGAAACGATGTTCTAGATCATGAGATTTAGGTGCCCAGCTTAAAACGGTTGGTCAAGAAGATTGATTCTCTATGAGTAAATTAACAATTTTATTAGGTAGAGATGGCAAAGAACTTCATTTGTAAATATTGTGGAATACTGTGGAATACTTTCCCGGAATTAGCGCCATTCTGCTATATTAGGGTCGGCTATTTACTTTGGATTGGCTATTAGGAGCAATTTTGGTCAATAGCTATCACTTATAATAATTGGGTGCCCTCCATTACTTTGAACGATTTTCGACGCTTCGAAAAATGGTTTGAGCGGTTAACGTAATTAGGTCCACGAGGAGACCTCAATCACTTACCTAAGTTATTGTTTTTTAAAACCTTTGGGACAGATTTCTACGTCATTGGTTTTGATAGAGATTTGTGCTTGAACTCAGAATTTGGGATTTATGTACTGCATTTATTTCGTTTCTGAAACCAATCCCAGGGGCCAAAGTCTGTAGCGGCGATCCGCGGCGGCAACCTCTCGCGTCCGGCCTTGGTTCAATCTATGGTCCGGAGCGAGACGGAATGGGAAGCCGTCACCTCCTTCTGCGAAGCAGTCATGCAAGCGAAGGAGGTGGCGGAACGCGAGAGGCAGAGAGCCTCTCGCTCCAGCCGCCGCGGAAGAGGCACCGGGCGTCGGGGGCCACGTGGTAGCTACACGCCACCTTAGACGCGGGCCTGTGGACGGTTAGCTATGGGCTAGCTCGCTGTCCATCCGTCTTATGAAGACAGGCCGAGTCGACGGCGCGTTCGTGTTCCACGCGCGCCTTAAAGATGTCAGCACAGTGAAGGGGCTCGTAAGGGCCGAAGCCTGCCGGGGTTGCGGGACTGTTCGAGAGAGATACCGTGGCCCCGGAACATAAAGGGCAAGGAAGGAACATGGATGGGTTTTAGTCAGTAAAAATCAACGGGCTCAAGTTTAACTGTCTTTGGCCCCTAAAAATAAAATAAAATTCGAGAATGGAAAATCACTAACGGTTTCGGTAACTTTAGCATTAGTAATTTTAGTTTTAATTGAAATACGTTATTATGGTTTTGCGATGGCGTGCTACTGACAAGTCGTTGGCCTAGGGATAAACACACCATTGTGCATTCTTGGTTTTATTCTACGTGTTTCATTCTTTCACTGGCAAGCGGCCATTGAGAATTTAAAAGACTACTAATCACTCAATAGTAACAAAACTATGTAGTCAAAAGTCTCAACATAAAAAATACTGATGACTTATGGGGCATATCCGTCAAGGTTCTTGAATCAATCGAGGGCTTTTCTAATTTTGAAAAAAAAATGGGAAATCGCTTGCTTAAACTAGCAAGTCTTTTATTATAAACAGTATACGCTTTTATAACAAGTTGCCAAAGGCAGGTTTCGGTAATTTTAGCATAAGTAATTTTAGTTTTAATTGAAATACGTTATTATGGTTTTGCGATGGCGTGCTACTGACAAGTCGTTGGCCTAGGGATAAACACACCATTGTGCATTCTTGGTTTTATTCTACGTGTTTCATTCTTTCACTGGCAAGCGGCCATTGTGAATTTAAAAGACTACTAATCACTCAATAGTACTGACCGATGGAAAGTTCAAAAACTATATGAAACGTGTCCGTATGAAAAAAGCATATTACAAAGTCAAGGACTACGTTGATGACAAAGAAGTTTGGCTATGATTCCTTCTGCGCATGCGGCTTCCCTGGTAGCTCATAAACGGTACAGATTTGTGGATGTCTCCAACTATTCTCAATCTCATAATTCTTTTTCTTTTCATTCAGATTTTTACATTTTTTTTTTAGTTTTCAAATCATTTTTTCTTATATTTTGCTCAGAATAGTTACAGCACTGATGACAATATTTGTGTCACTTGTTTAATTTGGTTCTTTAATTAAATATTCTTTTTTTGATATACTTACCTTTGTATGGATGTTTTTACCCATTATTTGTGAATGAGTGAATATTGTAGGCTTTTTAGATTCCCGGGTTCTATTTAACTTTTGTTTTTATATAACGTAGCGTTAATACCCAAACAAGATACCCAAAAACAAACCGTCTAACTTTAATATCACTAAAACAGTTGACAAAGGGAATGTAAGAACGTGTGTGTGAAAATGACTTGGACTTTAATTCTGGCTTAAGTAGTAAAGTTTGGGTAAGCTCTGGTCTTCGTAGCTTTGTTCATACTTTAGAAGTCTGAAATACACGTGTGGATTAACTGATGAAAGTACTGAAAACGGATGGTTAGATCCCAGAGCAAATATTGGTATAAAGAGTTGTTTGACCCCAGGCCAAACATTGGTGGGAAGGGATGGTCATATTCTAGGGCATATATATTGGTGATAAAAGTTGGCTACACCCCAGGGCAAGTTTTGTCGAACAAAGTTAGTTAGACCTTTACGGAAATTTTGGTCGATCTAGGTCGAATATTGGAGGAATACGTTGGTTACATCGGACCAATATTCATAATATATTGGAAAAGTGTTGGGTGCATTTTTTTCTAAAAATAACTGTGCTTACATTGACGTCACTATTCAAAAACTAGATATGTTTATAATTTCAGTACACATCTATACTATATATATCTATACTAATATTATAAAGCAGAAGAGTTTGTTTGTTGGTTTGGTTGAACGCGCTAATCTCAGGAACTACCGGCTCTAACAGAAAAAATATTTTTGCGTTGGATAGTCTATTTATCGAGAAAGGCTATAGGCTATATAACATCACGCTATGACCAATAGGAGCGTTGCAACAGTCAGAAATGTTGCAAGCGGGAAAAAAGTTTCCGTTGAGCAGGCGATGCGTTGCGATATCAAAACTTCACGCGAACGTAGTCGCGGACAGAAGCTACTGTGTTATATAATACTTTTTCTCCCAGTATTATGTTGCGTGAGACAATTATCAAACTCTATGCGGACGAAGCCACGGGCATAAGCTACATACGACATCTTAATACGACAAGTCTATATAAATTACATTACAAAACGTTTATATTACGAAAAAAATCTCATCTTATTTAATAAATCACTCCCGCTATTTATTTTTATATACTTGCATCAAAAGCACCAGTTGCACTCTTTCCCGAAAACCCGAAGGGTACTACTCTAACTCCCTTAATCCCGAGCTTTCACCGAAATGAGAAAAGCTACCAAGGAGCGGACGACGTTTCTTTTATCTCGACCAAGTTTTAACAGTTTAAGGGAAACTCATTAAAACTTTTAACTGTTTTTACTTTCTAAGCACGTGGAAAATGAGTGGTTATGGTCTTCGGGATAAAGTCTTAATAAGACGCACTTCTTATATTACACCTTTAAAAAGGTGACAGAAATAAAGAAAATCGACTGACTGCTTTGTTGGTCTAGTGGTCGCTGAGCATGAGCGGTTCAATTCCCTGGTCGGGTAGTGGTATTTTTCATCAGGAATTTCTCTGCAGCAGGGATTCTGGAGTCGAGTCCGGTAGATGGCAATAAACTCGCCTCCTATAGACTAGTTTCCATCACTATCACAATTATAAAACCGACTTAAAATAAAGGACAAAAAAGTGAAAAATAACTTTAGCTTCTGAAGTCGGTGCCCTTTGTTTGATTGATTTAATTTTTTTGTCACCGACTTCAGAAGCTGAAGTAATTTTTCACTTTTTTGCTCTTTTTTTAAGTCGGTTTTATATCGGGATACGAACTCACGTCTTCATGCTCAGGAGTTGCACTTGTGACCACTCGACCAATGAGAGAAAGAAAGAAAGAAAAAGCATTTATTGGCCCATACAGGACAAAACACATTAAAATTATATAATAACAATGAAAAAAAGGAAAAAATTAATTTGCTCAACGAGCTTGCTTCATTCGTTTGTAAAATTACAAAATCAAACGATTTCGGAGAGTCATACAAACTATTCCGCGGTATCATCTCGTCTAACTTACCGCAGTGTCTCAAGACGAAAGTTGATGACCAGTGTATGTTGTCAGCGATTACATACGGGACCGAAACGTTGTCGCTCACAATGGACCTTATCAGAAGGCTTAAAGTCACCCAAAGGGCAATGGAAGAGGGCTATGCTCAGAATTTCCTTGCGTGATCGAATCAGAAATTAAGACATCCGCAAGAAAACCAAGGATACCGACGTAGCCCAAAGAATTGCCACACTTAAGTGGCAGTGGGCAGGGCACTTTGCTCTTACAACAGATTGCCGATGGGACCGAAAACTTCTGGAGTGGCGACTGCGAACCGGAAGACGTTGCGTTGGAAAACTCTAGAAAGATCGATGACCTGGTGAAGGTTGCAGGAATCCACTGGATGCGAGTCCTTGGACGTATTTTGGCTAAAATGATGACGATGATGAAACAAACTATTGGCACCATGATCTTGGTTTGGTCTCATAATGGAAATAATAGACTTGGCGGTAGCGAGTGCGCTCGATTCATTTATTCTAGTAGCCTATGTATGTCTGTTTTTACGTATTTTCTTCCGTAGTGCCTAAACTTTTGATCCGATTTTGACTTATAAGGTGTCAATCGATTCGTTATATTCGCCCGGTTAACATACCATTTTAACTGACTTTAACATCAGATTTTACCTTGTAAACCCCGAATTAAATAAGAGTGTTAATTTTCAGTAGTTGGGTTTTTTGTTTTTTAGCTGTAGTCCACACAAATTCTTGTTTATGAAGTTTCATGTTCTGTTGTTTTATTTTGCGTGTAATTGTCGGTCGAGGTTCGGCCGCGCCGATACAAACAAGATGGGAAAGAATTGGAAACAAAAACAAATGAATAAAGGATTTAGCTTCAAGCGATTTGGGGATGAAAGGCTTAGAATTCTATTGTTTATTTCTACAAGTTTGATTTTAGAACGATGTTTTTTGTTGTTTGATGTAATATCAACTTGTAGATAAACGTTTGTGATCACTTAAAATAATACTTTTGTGAATAAATAATCAAAAACTCAATTTACACACTCACTTAAATTTTTACAAATGGTTTCAATATTTGTCAACTGATTTTTTTTAACTACTCGTATTTTAGAGTCCATAAGCAAATCGTAAAATTTTACTAAAATCTTATTACAAAAGTAAATATCCATTTGGATGTGAATTTTAATCATACCTTAAAAAATATTTTAGTCAAAAATTGTCCTCAATATTCATAGTTCAGTTAATACTGTATAAATACGGTTTACTTGGAAAACATTAAGAACATCAATGGGAGCAAATATTTTCTTGCTTGGGAGTAGGTTTTAAAGGTCTCTTAAGTACCTTTTTTAATGCATCTTAAAATCTTTCGTGAGCAAAGATGGTCTTTGGTTGCAGGCACGTATTCTTGGTCCGATTCCCAGCTTTAAGAGGACTATCATAATTATTGTTATTGTATGTGTATGTGTATTTGAGTGTTTTATGAGTCTTATACAAGAAAAATTGTGATATTTATTTTGAGCACTGCCAAGAGAAAATCTAAACCATAATCACACATCAAAACTGAGAATTTAGATGTCTAAATGATGGCTTACAAAACTAAATTAATAAAATCACACATCAAAACTGAGAATTTAGATGTCTAAATGATGGCTTACAACACTTAATTAATAAAAAACATGCTCGAGAAAGTTTGATTATTTCTCTATGGAGTGCTCAAAATAAATATCACAATTTTTCTTGTATTTTCTTAAAACACTCTAATACACACACATACAAAAAATTGTGGTAACCCTCTTAATTTTCGGTATCGGCCCCGAGTCTAGATTTCAAATATCAATATCGCAAATATCAAAACACGGGTGTGCTGTTTCTCATATACCGTTGCTTTCATACAAAACATCACGCCTGCAATCCCTGAAGGGATTGAGCAGAGGTGTATCTAATAGTATACCTACCATTCGCCAGTTGTAAGTCCCATATCGCGGGCCTGTGGACGGTTAGCTACGGGCTAGCTAGCCGTCCGTCCGTCTAATGACGACAGGCCGTGTCGACGGCGCGTTCGTGTTCCACGCGCGCCTCAAAGAGAAGTCAGCATAAGGGGAGGGGCCCGTAAGGGTCGAAGCCTGCCGGGGTTGCGGGCCTGTTCGAAAGAGATACCGCGGCCCCGGAACATAAAGGGCGAGGAAGGAGCATGGATGGGTTTTAGTCAGTAAAAGTCTGACACTCCCTCCCGCTCCGCCCAGAGTGGGAGAAGTCATTTGATGATTTTCCATCCGAAAAAAAAGTCCCATATAATAGGGGACCAGCCTATTGCTATCAACCGGGCACAAAACTCCATGGCTGTGACAGAAAAAAATCTGATAGAAAATCCTAATAGCACTTCGCCCGGGCTGGGAATCGAACCCCAGGACCTCATGCTCAGCAGCCGCGCCGTCCCTCATCGTTGTTGCTTTCTTCTGCCGAAATAACAGGGTAATGTTAAAATTACCTTTTATTCCTGGCTGCACCTACGAAGATGTTAGGAACAGCAGGTACATAAAAATACACTAACTTTTACTCGCGCCTTCACACCCGCTATGGTCGGGAAACCCCCATGAGTACGTTTTACGTTTGTGTTACAAATAACTGTTGGTTAATATGCCTTCTTCCGTTGCTATCGGTGTTTTTATAAATAAACAATATCCTATCCGCGTCACATACCTGTCACTTATGCATAGACAACTCAAAGAAAGCTTTTCTGTGACTTTTTGTTTCTAACCAGTCAACAGAGTTAGCAAACTACCGAAACCGGCTAGTAATTTATTGTAAATTGTCGTTAAATAATATATTATTTAACGACAATTTACAATAAATTACTAGCCGGTCTACTAATTATTATAGTCTATGACTCGGGAATGATTGTTTAAAAAGTGAACTAAAATGAAAAGGTTTTGATTACAGTTCAATTTATTCGTTTCTAATAGTTTTACAAGGAACAATACGTCCATTACAAAGAAGAAGTGTTGAAAGGGGAGAAAAAAGAAGTGTTGCTAAGTTATTAGCAAAATACTACCACTGTGTTGCCAATGGTAATAATTTAAAAGTACTTAGTAAAATGTTGTAAAGGATCCCCACATTAAAACTTACGAAGAGTGTACTAACTGCTTTTATAATAAAAAAAACTAAAAACGGTTGAAATAAATGCCTTTTTAATATTACAGCGCTTCAGTAGCGTTCTACATCGACGTGCAATATCCGTCTTCCGTACGCGGAAATGGATATGCATTATACATACGAGTACATACAGACAATGTGTATAGACATAATACATGTGTACCTATGCCGGTAACATGGGTGCGCAAGTATGCATAGCGTTAAACTATTGAATAATGTTACTGAACTTGATAAAATCTTCTATGGGAATAGTTTCGTATAGTACTCGTAGTACAGCCTGTATGGGTGTAAACAGACTCATCACGAAGCCGTCAACCAAGCATTTTGTACATCAAACGAAGTACGACAATTTTTTTGGGGTGATATGTCATGTTTTGTGGTAGAACTCAATGTAGCGTACTCAAAACATTGTGCTGATAGATGGATTGAATAATATGGCGGTCCTGGAGGTGTTTCAAGTAAAAGACTTACGTTAAAAACTTGTATTATTAAAAAACCTTGTCAAAAAGTTTGAATTTCACCCCCAATATCCCGGTAACTAGAAAGTTCTGAGATATGGTGTGGAACAAAAAAAACGTTCGCAATGACGGGGAGAACAAATGCCTTTCGGTTTCGTGAAGAGGTTTTTAATACTCTTTATATCTCATAATGCCAGTGAGATATTTCTTGACGGCATAAAAACTAGCCATATTATAAAAGCAAAAGTAATGTTTATCGGTTTATTAAACTACTTGACCGTCACTGGAAGCTTTATATTGAGAGAGCATATCCGTTTCCGTCGATTTCTTGTCTTTTTTAGTACCTTGTTTAACCTACTCAGTGGCGCCACCTGGTGTTTGCTTGCCATTTTAGTTTCGTAAAATGTACGAGCTACTTTTTTGTTCATTGGCGTTTCGTTCTTCGTCGAAGCAACTTGTGAGCATCGGTTCACGACCGATGCTAAAAATTACACTATATTTTCTAAATTCAAATATTTATATTTCATAGAAAGTAACGTAGTCATACTTTTAACGGTTTTTTCCGTTCGGATTACTTTCTTGTAAGTAAAGTAAACCCATTCGTATGCCAGCAATGTGTCTCGCGTAGATCTACGTTCCTGGTACACGAAGGTTTATCAATTTAAAAATATAGTGCTGTTTTAATAGCGAGTTATTTTGAAGAAAAAACTGTAAGTACCCTACTTATTATAAAGTAAGTGATCTTTACTTTGAACAATTTTTTTTTTTTTTTATTTCCGTTCAGATCACTACTACCATTTTTATTATTCACCTACCTGAAATTTTTAATATATATGTGTGTGCTTAGAACATTATTGTGAGTCAAGAAGACTTTTTTGTTTTTAGATATACGTCTATATAATATACCTTAACTTGCAATAATGGATGACGTAAATGTTTCTGCTGCCGAGCCACAAGTTGTGGCCGGACCGAGTGGCAGGACCCGTAAAAGGAAAGTTAGCTGCTCTAGCAGCAGCACGACGAGCAGTAGCTCCTCAAGCTCGTCGTCTCCAAAACATGGCAAGCGGTCGCGCCGCGCACGCCGCAAAAAGAATAAGCGCGCCCAACAGTCTAACCCGACATTGGACAAGCTTATAAAAGAAGTTAATGAGCTACGCCAGCATGTTTTTGCTAATAATATGCATAGTGCTTGCCATGATGGGGTATCAGTTTGTTCTGGGGTCAGTGGGGAATTATATGACCAACATAATGTTGAAGAACAGTGCCCTGATGTTGAAGTTCAGAACTCAAATTCAGACTTCACTTTTGATATTGAGACAAAGCTTAAGGAACCATCAGTTCCAAAAACACCCGATAGTTTTTTTAAAAATGCTGCTTGATGTCCAGCGCTTAGGTAGCACAACTTGGTCTGAGGTAAGGTATTCTGATACTCAAAAGCTGTACAATCACAGCCCAGGTTTCATAGACTTAGATGCAAATGAAGAGATAAAAATGTATGATACCACACGTAACTTGGCACTTGCTGATAAATCCTATGCAGCAATTACTTTTTGCATCTTAAAACAAAAAGAATCATTACAAGAAGCAATTCGTAATCTCCTTTTGTGGTCTAAAAATACAGAAATTAATTTTGATAATTTAAGCGTGAAGGTAGAAGAATTATTTCAAAAAGGTGATTTGCACAAAATCTCTTCAGACCTGTTACAATTAGTGTGTGGCCATCGAGCCGAAAGTATAGAAATGCGTCGAGAGACGATTACTAGTCAAATTCGAGATCCATTAGTTAAAGCAGCTTTAAACAGAATTCCCCCATCATCTACTTATTTGTTTAATCCAGAATCTTTTGCGACAGCATTAGAAAAGGCGGGTGGTGTACGTAAAGCTTTTTGGCCCCCAAAAACTGATTCACAAATCAGATCTAATCAATCTAACTGCCGCCCCTCGCGGGGGCAAGGCGTACATAAACCAATAGCTCCACCGCGTGAAGCTCAATATTTTTGTAATGAACCAGGCATACCGAGGCACACACATGCCTATGACAACTCACCCTCGCGGGGTGGATATTTTCGCACCAATTACAAAAACAGAGGTCAGGATCAACCATCCTTTCGATCCGATCAATATACCAATAATAGAGGTTCATTTCACAACCGAGGCTCGCGGCCCGATCGTGGAAGTAACCGAAGTCGAGGACGTCCAAACCCTCCAAAAAGCTCTCGAGCGAACCAAAAACGATACAAGCAATGACTCGAATCGTTTCCGAGCAGGTCAGTTGGCAAACTACCACTCGAAATGGAAGGAAATGGGGGCACCAGAAATTGTTTTAAAATTAATTCAAGGGTATCGCATACCATTTATCCACAAACCTCCTCTAGCATACCCAAATGTAACCAACGGTCCCTTTCAAACACCTGTCTCAAAAGAAATGGCTGCAATTATAAACAAAATGAAAGCTCAGGGCATCCTAAAAGTGGTTCAACCCTCACCGAGTTTCATTTCCCCTCTATTTTTGATACCAAAACCCGACGGATCAACCCGTCCGATATTGAACCTAAAAGCGTTAAACGAATTTGTGAAGGCCCAACCATTTCACTTAATAAATATGTATCGCATCCCAGACTTTCTTCAACCACAAGACTGGATGTGCAAAGTGGACCTATCACAGGCATATTTCCACTTAAAAATTTCAAAATCACACAGGCGCTTCCTTCGCCTTGTCTACAACCAAGAACTGTTAGAAATGACCTGCCTTCCGTTCGGGTTGAGCACTGCACCCAAAACCTTTTCAATACTAACGAATTGGGTTGCCCAAATATTACGAGAACGATGGAACATTCGAATCATTGTCTATCTAGACGACTATTTAATAGTAAATCAAAATGTACACGTTCTTCGAGATCACGTCAAGCTCACATTAGATACATTACAAAATCTTGGTTGGCAAGTAAATTTCGAGAAATCTGTTCTTTGTCCTCAAAAGACTTTAACATATTTAGGAATATTGTGGAGTCCCTGAGACAATTTGAAATCCCTAACAAAAGAAAAAACTTCTTCTTTAATCAAAAAAGTGAGTCAAGTTCTCGATCAAGGAGTAGTAACTCTAAAGGAACTACAGAGAATAGTAGACTTTGCCAGTTATGTTGTTCCTCGAGGCCGGCTCAATCACCGGCAATTATTAATGTTCATGAACGCTCTACCAGACCCTTTACCGAGATCCTACCCACTACCACAAAATGTTCGAAAGGAATTGGAATGGTGGACTCTGAATTGTCAGTCATCAACACCTCTACATTACCCTTCGCCAGTAAACTTCCTGACAACAGATGCGTCAAACCAGGGTTGGGGAGCGCAACTGAACAATCTGGCTGTATCGGGCAGTTGGTCACAAGAGGAACAAGCACTGCACTGCAATCAAAAAGAAATGTTAGCCATACTGCGCGCCCTTCAAGACAACGCTCACCTACTTCGCAACAGCTCGATCCTGATACAATGCGACAGCAGGACTGCTGTCGGCTATTTAAGGAACGAAGGAGGTACGAAATCATTACCCCTAATAGAACTAACATATCAAATTCTGAATTTACTGGACCAATTTCAAATACACTTCAGCATACACCATCTCCCAGGCAAGTACAACAATCATGCCGACCACTTGTCACGCTTTCGCCAACCTCCGGAATGGCACCTAATGCCAGCTTGTACGGAAATGGTGTTTGCAAAGTGGGGAACTCCAATAATAGATTTGTTTGCCTCGGAGACAGCTCACGTAGTTTACAATTATGTATCCCGAGACCTGAGAGACCCACAAGCGCTATTTCACGATGCATTCAGTGTCCCATGGAACTATCCTCTCGCATGGATATTCCCGCCTCCGTTCTTAATCCCAAAAGTCCTAACACATCTCAATCAATCAACGGGAATATTTTTAATAGTAGTACCTCGATGGGAGAAGGTATTTTGGCGTGCAGACCTCAAAGTACGAGCGCTAGCACCACCTCTAACTCTAAAAAACTTACAGACGCACCTGGTCGACACATCGACGGGGCTTCCACCTCCACAAGTGGACAAAATCATCCTCGAAGTCTGGAAATGTGGGGGTGGTCCGAGGCGATAGAAACATGGACTGCTGAACAAAAGTTATTGCTCAGAAATTCCTGGCGGAAATCTTCCTTGAAGACATATGAGGTCGCTTGGAAACGTTGGACGTCCTGGTCAATGTCTAAAAACATTGACACCAATAATCCTACAGGTACGCAATTAGCCCAATTTTTATGTGACTTGCATCTAATTCATAAATTTTCATATAATACTATTATTTTACATAAATCTGTGGTTTCGACTTTGTGTAATGTTGAAAGGTCAAGTCAATTAAGTTCACATGTTCTTGTAAAACATATTTTAAAATCAATTGCTCTGGAAAATCCAAAGTGTTCTAAGCCACCAATTTGGGATGTTAGTAAATTAATTACCTTTCTAAGTAATTACACTGTAGACTTAGACAATCCCTTTCAAATATCACGCCACACTGCAACTATATTACTGCTTTGCTCAGGTAGACGCATACATGACTTAACGCTGCTTAGAGTTGATCCGGACCATTGTGTTAGATCAGATGATGGTGTAATATTATGGCCTCAATTTGGTTCGAAAACAGATTGTAGTAATCATAGACAGTCCGGTTGGAAACTTCTTGTAAATCCCAACAACTGTAACCTTAATCCTATATTCTGGATAGAAAAAACGATTGAAGTATTAAATGAAAGACGTAATGCTACAAAATCATTTAATTTGTTTATTACAGTCAGAGGTGTGCCGAAGCCCGCTTCACGCACCGTCATCGCAGGCTGGGTTAAAACCCTTTTCAAAGAAGCCGGCATCGCAGCAACTCCAGGCAGTACCCGATCTGCAGTAGCCTCTAAAAGTTGGCTAGAAAATCACCCCCTTGACGAAATCCTATCTCGAGGGAATTGGCAATCGGCTAAGACATTCCAGAATTTCTACAGAAGAGAAGTCATAAGAAGTGTTGATTCAAATCTAAATGTTACGCAATTGTTTAATCCAATTAATTAACTATAATATTATTAAACTTTATTTGTGTTATTAATTTATTCTTTATTTTTTCTTTTGATTAGATAAATAACAGACAGATTAATACATTGTACATATGTATCATTTAACATTCTGTAATAAATATACTTTCTGATGGCTTTATTGTGTTTATCACTATTTCCTATCACATTGGCGTTATCGTATTAGTGGCCCCACCAGGCGATAACAAACAGGTCTCAATATAAAGCTTCCAGTGACGGTCAAGTAGTTTAATAGCAGCGTTTTACCTGAAATAAAACGCATATTAAATACTTACCTCACTGGAAGCTTTAAGTTTACTTCTGCCTGGTTATATTGAGCCAATGAACAAAAAAGTAGCTCGTACATTTTACGAAACTAAAATGGCAAGCAAACACCAGGTGGCGCCACTGAGTAGGTTAAACAAGGTACTAAAAAAGACAAGAAATCGACGGAAACGGATATGCTCTCTCAATATAAAGCTTCCAGTGAGGTAAGTATTTAATATGCGTTTTATTTCAGGTAAAACGCTGCTATTTTCGCATCTTGTTTCAATAGCTGAGCAGGTTCGAACGCCCTGGCTTGGGAAATCGAATTAGAAAATTAGAATTTATTTTTTAACCGACTTCTAAACAAAGGTGGAGGTTCTCAATTCGGATGTTTCTATTTTTTGTTAATGTTTGTTTGCGCATAACTCCGTCACTTGCCAACCGATTTAAAAATCAGCAAGAATTGTACAGAACACGGTTTTCAATTTAAATACAATGGAATATACATGTTTAGAACTATTGTATTGAACCCATATGCGCAGTTCAAACCCAAAAGGTCTACCAATGTTGTCTTCTATTTAAACAAGAACTTTAAGGTCATGAATAATTGAAAACTCGTCGACCTACAACTACATGAGGTACCCTTTTCCAGCCTCCGGTTTGTTCCGAAAACGGGTTACTGTGGTTAGCCTCGATAAATTATCAAACGAAACTGAACGAAACTGACGTACGATCAACCGCAGCACAGACTGGTATTTGGTACTAAAAGTTGGCCAAAAATATTTTATGTCCTTAATGGCTCTCTAACATTGTTTTATTTCATTTTTAGCTTGGAAAAGGTTAAAAAAAGGCATACATAATATATACAAGCATTTACTCGTCATTTTCGTCGTCATCTTCAAAATTTTCATTAAAATTTGCGATTTCTAGTAACAAATTTAGAACGTCGTCCGAAAGTGAGAGTTTTGTTTTACTCTTCCTCTTTCTCAAGCCTGTCAGAACATGGTCAGATGTTAAGATGAGAGAGCATGAGATGCTTGTTTTGAGCATCAGCGTTGCAACTTTGCAAGCTACCCGGGAAAACTTCCGAGCGTAGTTGAGCCGGAACATTCTAACGTATTTGTTGCGTGCTTCTGTTGCTTCTTCGGACAATTGTTCAATGGGAAGAATGGCTTCCGCTACCACTTCGTCCCCACGACACAATACGTTATGTAATGTTGGAGAAATTGGATAAAAGTTATACAAGGAAACGTATAACTTAGCCGTTTCTTGGCGATATCTTTCAAACGCCTCCACGTTTATTTTAAAACCATAGCACAATGTGTCCAAAATTACTTCAAATCGATAAATCAAATTTAGATCTATCCCAGTAATTGCCGCCGACATTTCTAAGTTCTCAAAAATCGTCTACTGGTGTTTCCGTCATTGGTATTACCAAAGTTGGCTTTTGGCTTATCCACCAATAGACCAGGTTGCTCTCGGAACTTATCTTGGATTTCTTTTTTTGTTTTCCACTGCTTGCTTTTCTTCGGCAGTAAGGCGTACATTCCATTTTACGGGCAATCTATGTACCGGCCACATGTAAAATGCTCTCAAAAAATCTTATTCGAGCATGGTACAAAGATTAGCCGAATTCCATGTTTTGGAACACTTTGAAAAGCCTTGGCCTTCTCTAAATTATTATGATAATCGACAGTTTTTGCTTTACATCATCAATATTTTGGTGATTTTCTGCATATTGATTGATTAGTTCCCACTCCATAAATTGCAACTTTTTGATAAATGTTGAGCAATGAGAGCATTCCATAATATTAAATAAATCATTTCGAGTCAAAACCCTCATTCCAGAAGAGCCTATAACAAAAATACACAAAATATAAGTAAAAATTAATTTACAGAGTTTCGAAAGTGCTTACGGAAAAAAATCACCAAAAATAGGGGGGTGCATTGGGGTGGCTGTTTTGTGCTAAATTATATCCTATAAAGTCTACTCTATAACTAACAATTAGAATTTTGGCTTAGAAATGGTGAGAAACACATTAAAACCCCCTTTGATCTTCCAAAATGTGTTTTTTAAAGCAGTTTTTTGGTGCTTACATTTCAAGGACATAAATCAAGAAAGGCTACAGATTAGTTGTTAAAATTAAGTTCCAAATAAAGTACATACCTGGTTGTGTATAATTCACAGTGAAAACTAACACAAAATCGTTAAATCACAAGATAACAAATATTTCAAAACAGTGAAATTTGTGCGCATCGAACAATCACACGGACACTGTAGGCGAACGGTAACTTCCGATTGAACCCACCACGTGAGGGATGGTACTAGCGCTTTGTTTTTTTTGTTATTATTTGGAGCGGTTATACTAATTTTTGAAAACAATGGCTTAAAGGGAGTAGAACTAAAATAAAAAAAAGTAATTTTGGCCAACTTTTAGGACCAAATACCAGTCTGTGCGCAGGTCAGAAGCAACATTTGCTACGAAAATCTTCCTATCATGACCCGTCGCGTCGTTAGTCGCCTTACTTGTGACGCGACTTGCAACACGACTTGCGACACGACTTGCGACACGACTTGCGACACGACTTGCGACACGACTTGCGACACGACTTGCGACACGACTTGCGACACGACTTGCGACACGACTTGCGACACGACTCGCGACACGACTTGCGATGCGGCTTGCGACGTGACTTCATCATAGGACACGCAGGTGCTTCACTTGTTTCTTTTGTGTGAGTCTTGTCGTTCTGCAAGTTAAGCGATACATTATTGTAAAAATCTCAATCAAGTATAAAAATTGACATATCTCCTAAACTATAAAACTTTGGTAAGGAAAAATAAGGTCCAGTAATTAGTAAATGACATCCTCTATATGCGGATTTGCTAGTGCGGGTCCAGACCCAGTCACCCTGTATAGTTTAGCAATAGGTCCTGCTTTGCTATACTATATATCAGAATAGTATGTAGCGTAGTCTGAAACCAGCTTAATGCAAATAGCAATAAGGTTATTATTAGGTTTCAATCACTGAAAAGTCTACCACAATTACAATGACCTTTATTTCAATGGGAATAAGGTTCGTAATAGACTGCAGCTGTCAAAGGTACAATAATCGTAAAAGAGCTGTACGTGAGGTTATTTTATATTTTGTATGGAGATTTTATGCAAACGTTTGACACAGTTTCCAGTGTGAGCAGTGAGGGAGGAAGACATGCATGAATTGAGTTTAATGTACGGTTGTGTTCGGTCAAACAGGATTTCTGTGAAGAAAGGTGAGATAAACTTACCAAGTATTGTATTATTTTGAATATATAGGGTGTAAAACTCCTCTTAACGAAGCCGAAAGGCACTTGTTCTCCCCGTCATTACGATATTTTTTTTGTTCTACACCATACCTGGCTACCTTCTAGTTACGGAGATATTGGGGGTCAAAGTAACAACTTTTTTGTTAAATGCAAGTTTTTATTGCGAGATTTTTAAATACTTCCACGAACCCCGTACTATTCAATCCATCGATCAGCACAATGTTTTGAGTGCGTTACATTGAGTTATACCCCAAAATGTGAGTTTTGACCCCAAAAAAAAAGTTGTTTCCCAGCAATAATTTTTGTAAAGTTACTTAGTTTGATGTACAGAATGCTTGGTTGACGGCTTCGTGATGAGGTGGTTTACACCCTGTATGTTGAGCTTTGAGGGCCTATAAATATTGTATGCATAAATGCCTCCCACTAAATCTACTGATTAGGTACTTAAAATATTGTGTCTTAAAACTGTATTATAACATTTAGGTATTTCTACTTTAGTTTGAATTTGCTTTGAAAATTCTTCTTTTCTTTAAAAGTAACCGACTACCAATCTTTTCTAAATTGACCTTAAATCTAAAACAGACTACTTCAAGTCCAAGAATCTCCTAAACTCGATCTACCCAGGACCCACAGGGGCCATAAACCACAATTTACTTCAACAAAATAATGTCAATTCGATAATCGCAACACAAACTGGGCCCACATTAATAACCTGGACCCTTGACAGGGGTCGCGCAACGGTCATGGCTTAAAAGCCGTTGGATAGGACCAATACTTATCGATAGCGGTCAGTAGGGAGGTATTTGTTAGTATTATGGTTAAAGGTGATTTTGGGAGATTAAAAGGATTGGCTAGCGCCATGTAACATTAATATTTTTTTAACTTTTTTGCAAAAAATGAAACCGACTTCAAAAACACAAAAAAGTGAAAAATAAGTTTAGCTTTAGAAGTCGGTGACCTTTGTTTGATTAGTTTAGTTTGTTTTCACTTTTTAGTGGTTCACATGCGCTTACCCCTTTACAGCGTACTGGCGTGTTATGAACTGGTGTAAACAATAGACAGACATGAGATTTCGGCAATTCCAGTCCATTTGCTATCATTTGTTGAGGATATCTTCACTAAATTTTAGTAGGGCCTATCCGAGAATGTACCCTTCCGAAAACTACCCAAATGTACTACCTACCTGTGCTGTATAGTCTTTCAAACAAAATAAAAATAATTCAAATCAGTCCAGCCATCTTCGAGTAATCGGGGAACATCCATAAAAATAAAATAAAAAAAAGGTTCCGACGAAATGAGAACCTCCTCCTTTTAGATGTCGGTTAAAAATAATGGAAACAATTTAAGAAGGGCAAAAACCCTGTCTGATCTAAAAGGGGCATTTACTCGTAGGTATACCAATGACATTTACGCCATTATTATAAAGAGAAAATATTTGATTTTTTCTTTGTTTGTTATAATTTAACTCAAGAACTCCTCACCGGATTTGAAAAATTCTTTCACCATAGACAGCTAAATCTTTCGTCGAGTAACCTAAGCTATAAATTATATTGATATCATGCAAATTAGCCGAACTATCACAATTCTTGCGGATGAAGTTGCAACTGATGTGCTAGTTACCAAATAAACTAAGAAACATGAAACATTCATGAAAGAAAACATTATAATGAGTTTAAAACCCTGATTTTTGTTCCAAAAATACCAAAAATAAATATATTTTCCTAAAGTCTAACAAAATTTTAAAACGTGACGACACCATCTTCGGTGTACAGTGTGTTCAGTACATTCGATCGTCAGTTGTTTGTTTTTGACGTCACTACTCTACCGAAATGAGGAGTGTCACGGCCTGAGCTCCTGTGAAGCCTTGTAAGTTTTCTCATTTTAAGTAGTATATAGTACTTCGTGTGACCAGCTCGCGGAGCATGACCACCGAAGAAATGAGAGAGACTCGACAAATCTTTTGTTCATCTGTCATTGAATCGACAAAATGACAGATGAACAAAAGATTTGTCGACTCTCTGTCGTGTCTACGGTGGTCATGCTAAGCGGGCAGAGGGCTGTCTCTTTCTTTGACCAAAGAATTAGCATTGACATTCAACGTGGCAATGGTGTTAGTCTTCTGGGCACGTTTCCCGATGACAGCGATCCGGAGGAGTTCTTTGACGCCTAGTGTCCTATTGACAGTAGGCGTCAAAGTACTCCGTTAAAAAAAAAAAAAAATGAGTATATTAAAAATGTAAGGACGAAAATTTTACGTGATAACGTCCGTGCTTCTCTATCGCTTGTTCCGCGCTCTGGCTTGCACGCTCATCTCAAGGGGAACATGACAATGAGTCATGCTTTTTTTGTATTTGTAAGATTTGTAAGACGTTATCACGTCAAACAGTAAAATAACTTTAGCTTCAGAAGTCGGTGACCTTTGTTTGATTGATTTACTTAGTTTTTTGTCTCCGACTTCTGAAGCTAAAGTTATTTTTCAGTTTTTTGTGTTTTTTTTGGAGTAGGTTTTATTTTTTGCAAAAAAGTTTAAAAATAGTAGGTATTCCATCTACGAGTATCCTATCTGACTGCAACAGTATTTCAAAGTAAATACATAAACTTTGTTAAGTCATTTATAAACGTCAATTAAATCTCAAAGCCTTCCCATTAACCTTCCGGTTTGATAATAATCTACCTCAACAATCACAAAACCAAATTGCCATCACGCCGACCCCCATCAAACAGTTATCAAAAATCTACCCGTCCCTTTATCTCTCACTGATAAGGATGTTGAAACTCCTGATCATTATTATCAGTACCGCAGCTGTTCCTGACAACTTTCGTACTAATATTAATCGTACTAACTTTGAGTCGTTTGAACAAAATGTCACAGTTTGTTATGCAATTATGAAACCGCCTGTAGCTGAACGGGATGGCACTTTTTAAATTGTTTTGTTTATGACGATGATCATTATTTCATCATCTGTCTAGCCTTTTCCCAAGTATGTTGGGGTTGGCTTCCAGTCTAACTGGATACAGCAGAATAATAGTATTTTACATGGAGCGACTGCCTATCTTACCTCCATAACCCGATTAATACTGGGTAATACGATACCACTTGGTAAGACTGGTTGTCAGATTTTTCCAGCCACTGACTACCAGTAACGAATGCCAAAGATGAACAAATGTCAGCCGGGACCTACAACACTGTGAGGCTCTTTTGTAAACTCATCCAACATACGCAAATTCCGCGGGATCAATTGACCTATTGAATTTTTGAATTGCTAAACTGATCCCGTTGACCAATTTTATGATTTGTGGTCATAAATATAATGTCACCTTATTCAGGGTACTGTACACGAAGGGTAACCAACGGGACTCTATTACTAAGCCTCTGCTGTCCGTCCGTCCGTCTATCTGTCACCGAGCTGTATCTCATGATCCATAACTGGTAGACAGTACAAATATAAAAAAAAACAAAGGGGGCTCTCTTACTACGATGGTACAGAACCCTTTATGTGACAGTCTGACTCCTACTTGGCCGGTATTTTAAAATAGCTATTTAAACATTTTAAAGTACAAGGTAAACATAATTAATCATTACACTAATTTTATGAAAATGTTAATCGTAGAATGCCATGTCAAACGTTGTTTGAGTTTACATGAACACATAAATTATAATTATGTTGCTTATAATAAAACAATGCTATTACGTGACTCAAACATTCTCAGAATAGAAGCATGTCTACACAGTACACGAAATTAACGGTATTATTTTAACAAAACTTCAGAATCTCGCTACGCACGCTACGTCGTAGCGGTCTCGTAGCAACCTTGCTACGCCGTAGACCTAAGTTGCTACGGAGGTATTATAGTGCAGTGGGGGATCTTGATTAATATTTGCTTTGAGCATATTTACTTAGGGGTCGGGTGTTAATACGTGAGTACAAAGGATTTAGTATTAACTGGTTAGTGTTAAAACTTAGATTAAAAAGGCTAAGGATAAGCTGCTGCTCTGTTTCTAATGAGATAGGAGAATTAAATTAATAGTAGATGAGTGGCAATAATGTGTTTCAAGTAAAGTGTTAAATCTGGTCTGCCATTCAGATTATTTAAGTATCTTTAAGGTTTCATATAGAAGGTGTAATTGTAACTCAAATAATTAATTAATCAGCTGTTCCAATCAGTTTGTTACGTGAACATAAATGGATGAAGTAGCTTACTTTTATTTTTTTGTTCTTGGGTTGGTCCCCTAGTGGAATTTATGAATAATGATGACTAAATGAAGTTTTTGCCCTTTTCGGGATTTCAGTTTAAATGTATTTAGTATATCTGTGACAAGAACTTATGAGTGTGATGTTATCTTGTACTTACACCGTAATTCCAGAGCATAAAATCTGTACAAAAAAAAAACTAATTACTAATTTACAGTCGTAGTAAATATTAAAAATATAATTTCTCTTAAAAGTGAGTACCTACATCTTCTTCGTAAAATTTACTCCGTTAATTCTTTAGTAAATATCAATTTTATATGATCTCTTGAGAGGAATAAACCGTACTCCACTTGAGACACTTGTCGAAGAGAAGGTGCTTGACAAATACTTGTACCTAGTTGATACATTTTCAGAGGATTTTGTAAATTAAGAACAAAGGAAAGGAAAGAAGGTCCTTTATCAGCTAAATATGTTCCTAGTGCTGGGACACAGTTCTCCATTATATGATATGCTGTGGTCCATAATCAACCACCTGGGACTAGTGTGGATTTGTGTAGCATGGCTGTGTTTTTTTTTGAAAAATTTCAGGCTTTATTAGATTACCAAATCCACAGGAGACCTGAAGTCTAAACTTAATACTAGCCGCAATTCTTGAGACCATTCACACACGTTAGAGTAATTGAATCATATATTATTTAGTTCCTAAATTATTATCTCGCAAAAAAAAAACTTTGAAATAATCATGAATAATTTCAATTATTCATCATCTGCTCTCAGTTTTTTCCCAAATATGTTCGGATGCAGCTGCATACCAATATTTTACATGGAGCGGCTGCCTATCTGACCTCCACAACTCAGTCAATACTCGGTAATATGATATCCCTTGGTAAGATTAGTTGTCAGACTACCAGTACCAAAGATCTAGAAACGACATCCAGGACCAACGGCCAAACGTCCTTGTCAAGGCACGGAGGAAACTCGGTGTGTAATGGGTGGACACCTATCCATGGACCTATCCAGGCAAGTTAACCTATGTTTTTTTTAAGCTATTATTGCATAGCTTCTATCGCGGGCCTTGAGCGTGGAGACCGAATCCAGAAATTCCGTAACGAAAATGACCTAACGAACATAACCTAACACCCCATATCACCCCATGTCAGATAATGACAATGACAAGCTAGTTTCCTTTTTAATATATTGCAATAACTAGGAGTTGTAGGTTGTATACATTTGATGTTAGACCTTCTTTGTAACCATTTTTTATCAACTTATGCAATTATAAATTATTTGTGTATTTTATTTTTCCGTTTGTTGCTGGCTTGAGGACCAAACGCAGACTGAATTTTCAGGCTCGGCTTCCCATCACGATGAAATTATGAACTCAATGTTCCACACACACATACACAGACACGTAAAACTTATAATACCCCGTCGTTTTTGCGGCGTCCGAGCACATTCAGTCTGCGTTTGGTCCTCGAGCCGGCAACAAGCGGAAAAATAAAATAAATAAATAATTATAATTGCATAATTTGATAAAAAATGCTATGCAATAGCTTTGTCCCCGAGTGCCACAAATCTTTTTTTTGGTTTTCAAATTTTCTTTTTTTAGGATGGGAAATCATCAAATAACTTTTCCCACTCTGGGCGGAGCGGGAGGGAGTGTCAGACTTGTACTGTTCAAAACCAATCCATGTTCCTTCCTCGCCCTTTACGTTGCGGGGCCACGGTATCTCTTTCGAACAGTCCCGCAGCCCCGACGCGAATTATCTGAAGGTTGCTTCGAGTAGCTGTTATTATTTAGCACGAGAATAATATCAAATTAGTTTTAAAAAATAGTGTTGTTGCCAAAGCGAGTTTTAAATGAACACAGTCGTAAACATATTTGGCGTTCGTAGAATCTCTGCAAGGAAATGGTTCGGACCAAACAGGTGCTTGAGAGAGTAAATGGCGAAAGCGGGAAGATGGTGTTCTGTCACTGTGGGGCCACTAAATCCGCGGTATTTATTTTAAGATTCCGTATCTTAATAATACTATAGAATCCTTCATTGAAATTTGTTTGTCCTGCAGCATATTTGCGAACAAAAATGGCAAAACCTTTCATTTTGAAAAAAAAAATACAAATATACTCATTGCGCGAAATTTTTGAATATCTGTGATGTCAATAGGTTATGAATAGAGCTCGAATAAATATGTGCCAAAAATTCCAAAAAATGTACATATAATATGGGTCTAAAAACGGAAATATGGAAAAATTATGGACTAAAAAACATTAACAAATAAAACAATTTGTATATTGATAATTGTTTGAAAAAATAAATAAAAATCAACGAAATTAAATTGTTTAACTAACATTTAGCCTGCCTCGTAATTCGAGTTGTTGCAGTATACAACGATATGTTTCATAAAATAAATTAAATTGAAGCTCCTTCTGTTTGATCGGAAAAACGCTTTATATTGACTGAATGACCTCTCTACGTCGATATGCCTCCTCTGGATTGCCGTTTGGTGTTCCACTGAGAATATTGTTCTTTTTTTGTAGAGTCGTTAATCCTTCATTTGTTTCAAGGACATACCTTATTTTCATCGATAGAAAAATAGAGTCCGAGTTCCGCTGGACTCTACGTACATCCGTGTATGCCGCGCAACGACAATTTATTCCCGCGGCACGGCGCTATGTAAGCAAAAATTTTGCAGTTTTTGATAGTTCAATTATTAAGTTTTTGCTAGTTTCATTTTTAGAGATAATCTTAATATGGTCTTAACATTGAAATATGGAAAAATATGGATTTTAAAACCCTTATTTTCCAGCTTAAAACATCATAATTTATGAAGAAAACCAAATAATGAATGAAAATGATTCAAATAAAAAATATGTGCTTACATATTCATCCGAGCCCTAGTTATGAATACAAGACAAAATGTTGGAAGGTTTTCGGTATTCAACTGTGGGATTTTCTTAATGTTACCGATTTGTTGGATAGGTTAGTTAATAAGTCAATTAAATAATAATGACACTAAATAAGATAAGTATTATTTTGTATTTCAAGTTTGTGATACAATAGAGAAACTATATAAATGGCCAGCCAAGTTCGAGTCGGACACGCGCACAAGGATCCGTACCATTATTACAAAAAAATCACGTTCGTTCCATTTTTACGTATTATAATTATGTTAAATTATAATCTATCGTAATTATCTACAAGAATACCAGTTGTCTTAATGCTGTTGGCAAGGTTCGGTATTCCCAGTGGGCATGTCCTACAACACGATTAATCTTACTGTCTTATTGATGAGATTATGCAAGACATTGCTACAGTAGGATGATCTTTCCACTACTCTGACAATTTTTACTTGTGTTTGGTCTCGTGTTTTTATGCATTATGACCAGGCGAAGGCTGCGAGAACCCACTGTATGCGAGTCGCACGGGACCGGTCATTGTGGCGTCACTTGGAGGAGGCCTATGTCCAGCAGTGGATTTTTTTCGAGTGGAATGATGATGATGAAATCGCCGCCAATGTAGACCACGGCAAAAGTCGTATGTCGATCTGTTCTTGTTGAGGATAGAGAGGTTTGGAAGGAGAAAGGGGAGACATTTACTCAGCAGTGGGACACTCAAATGCGCAATTAAAAAAAAATCCTGATATTATGTGCAAGTGGTTGTGCAGGATGGGCAGAAGTATTTTTGGGGAGACCAATGTCAATGTGTTATATTATATTTTGTGTGTCTCTCAAAAACCTCACAAAATTATTTGATTTGCACTCAAAGGAAAAATGAAAGAAACTCGGCGCAATTTCGCACTCAGAACACAGTTAAAACAAGTTAGAGTAATTATTTATTGAATCTTACTTTGACTGTAAATTGCCCTGCTTTGTCCTATGATCTTTTTCTACATCATTACAAATAAACGGTGTAAAAAACCTCTAATCGAAGCCGAAAGGCACTTATTCTCCCCGTCATTACGATCATTTTTTTCTTCTTACTCCATGCCTGGCAACCTTCTAGTTAGGAAGATATTGGACTTCGATCGGAATTGGATTCTTACCATGTCGCTGGACCTGTTACAAATATGCATTTTGCTTGTTAGCGACCCTCGTGGGCAAGTGAACGAGTCTTATCTCTTCAGCGGTGGGCTCCGCTGCGCGCGCGACGCCGCAGCCGCCGCGCCCTATTGGCTCGGCTGAGGTGGCGTGATAGCGACGCGCAGCCATTGGCCCCCGCGCAAGTTGGCGCGCGATCGGCGCACCCATTGGCTGCGCGCTCAATCGACGTGGAGCTACACGTCACCCAGCAGTGTTGCCAGGCGGCGGAGGCCGGAAGATCCATCAAGATAATGTTTTAAGTGCGTTACATTGAGTTCTACCACAAGACGTGATTCTTCACCTAAAAAATAAAATTGTTTCTCAGCAATTATTTTTGCATAAAGTAACTAAGTTTGTGTACAGAATGCTTGGTTGACGGCGTCGTGATAAAAGTGTAGTACACCCTATATAGTATTCGCAAGTTTAAAGGCTCTACACGTTACATCAGGCTTAATGCCAGGTTTAGTTATATTGCGCTGGTGAAATGTAAACGCTACTACGATGCTATGTTTGCTGGCGACCATATTCCATGAATAAGGGGTTGAATGTGTTAATGTCAAACACACACAGAGAGAACTTAATATGCAAAGAGGATGTAGGCAATGGGATAGGGGCGAGCTTATTGCCGTCAACCATGAATGCAGCCTCTGTACTGCTGAAATAATTCTGATGAATTAAACCCGATAATGCACTACGCAGGGCTTGTGGCTAAATAATAACAGCCACTTGGGTTGATCTTTAGGTTAAACCGTGCTTGCTTAGGTTGGTCTGTGGATGAGTGACCACCCCTATATACAGGGTTTCCTTGGAAAGCACGTTTAGCTGTTGGTCCCGGCTGTCATTTGTAGCCCTTTGACAGTCGTTACAGGAAGTCAGTGACTCGGAAAGTCTGACAACCAGTCTTACCAAGTGGTATCGTATTACCCAGTACTGGGTTCAATTCCCAGATCGAGCAAAGTGTTATTGGGTTTTTCGATCAGGAATTTCTCAATAGCAGACAAGGAATCCGGGTTTGTGCCCGACCGACGGCAATAGGCTCGTCCCCTATTACATGGGACTTAAACATAACTGGTAAATTGTGGGTTTACTATTAGATACACCTCTGCCTTACCTTGTGGGGATTTCAGGGATGATGTATGTCTAAAAACTAATCAACAGTTGAATAACTTTTATTAATACATAGTTTTTAATAGAAAAAGTTAATACAAAACGCTATAAACGTTTGTTAAATCTGCAGCACTCGTCTGATTCGAAGCTTCTGTGTAATTGTACTGGAGAACCTAAGAGTATGAATCAGACATCTGCTTAGCCTTTTCCCAAATATGTTGGGGCCGGCTTCCAGTCTAACCGGATGCAGCTGAATACCAGTATTTTACATGGAGCGACTGCCTATCTGATCTCCACAACCCAATTAATTCTGGGTAATACGATACCACTTGGTAAGACTGGTGTCAGACTTTTTGGGCCACCGACTACCTGTAACGACTGCCAAAGATGAACAAATGACAGCCGGGGCCAACGGCTTCACGTGCTTTCCGAAGCACGGAGGAAACTCGGTATGTAAGGGTGGTCACCCATCCACAGACCAACCTAGGCAAGCACGGCTTAACCTAAGGATCGGCCCGGGCGGCTGTTATTATTTAGCCACGAGCTCCTCCGAACTCTTCAGGGATTATTGGCTCTGCATTCAACTCGAATGGAGAAATAAAATAATAGATAGATGGCCTTAAGTTAAAACAAGGGCAGGAAGGTTTACATTCAATTAAATTCGATTAAAAAATGTACACAATCTGTACGGTTAGGGACCTTACACCTTGAGTTGATGCTGATTGATACACTGATAACTGATTGATTGATATTTATTGATAAAGGTATGATTGCATGATAAATGAGTTCACGCGGTATGAATGCTATTCGTGTACTAAATTAGCCGGCCCGGCGCAGGTAAAATGCTGACATATTGATATGAAAACTGTGCTGTGCTTGCACTGTACATGCTCCAGGCCCGGAGAAGATAAGGGTGCACAGGATGATGTGAATCGTGATGAGTTACAAAGTGATAAAACATAATTTCTTATAAAATAACTTAAATAACACTACATTGATCTGTATTGACTTCCGAAACGTGGTGATGACGCCCTGTCAACTATGCGTGTGCTGCTGTGGCTGTTATCGACAGTAGCGATGGTCGGTGGCGGTGTCCTTGTAGCTGTCGTGTGGTGCACGTTGGGTTCCTGATGATTCTGTTGAACCGTGTCCCTGTGCGCTCGCAGCCGTCGCCACCCGTAGATGAGAACACCGATTATGATCACTGCGACTACAGTGTATATGGCGATGTAGTGGTGGATGTCGTGTGAAGATACTTGATCTGTCAATGCTTCAACTTCCTTCGCTCTAACATTCTTGATGGCGAGACTGATGACTTCCAAATCCTTTTGCCGTTTGATAGTCTCTTCGGTGTCGTTCAGTGCGGCAGCGGATGGCATAGTCAGATTGATGATGTGATTTATGGACGGAATCTCAATATCCATGATGTCTGTTTTTGTATGGACTGAGTTAGTTAGGCTCTGATGCGAATAAATCGTGAATGTTTGACCTTTGATAACGCAACCGTCACTGAGTGTCATTACCCCGGCCTTGCTGAGTCGTTCAGCAGTAATATGATCCTCACATATGACTCGCACTGTACATTGTCCACAACAATAATACAAATATGAGTTGACGATGCTTAATTCGGTCCATTGATCGATACATTCTTTGGTTTCGGTTTGACATTGATTTGCAACTTGATCTTTTACACACAGATTGTTGTCTGAGGTCATCTGATAAATAGGCCTTTTCAGAGGACAAATGAATGCGTCTTGGTCGTAAGGCGTGCATCTTCCCCAATCGGCTTCCGATATCGGTATGTAGGAGTCTTTGTGGATGTTTATCGCTAAGTGTTGCGCGATAGGTGTGATGGTGACCATGCTTTCAGCTACTTGCAGTGGAATTGGTATGAGGTTGTAAAGCTCATAGCCTTCTCTAGTCACAAGAGGAATCTTGACTTCAAAAATCATGTACTGTTTGGTTGCTCTTGCTTTTACTTTTAGTAAATGATATATCTTTGCCAGATCCGTTTGAATGTTATTTATGGGTATGGTCAGCTCCTTTGAAAGTTGTCCTGTTATAGTATTGAGTTCATCTCTTAGCTGTGTTGGCGTTAAGAGGTGAAAATTGAATTTTTCATAGAAAATATTCGCCACTGTATCCACTAGCGTTTCCTGGATATTTTTCAGGTCTGACAGCATATTGTTTGCCACCAAGGCTGATAAAGTGAAGTCACTTCTGCTGTCTGTCTTTTGAATCTGCTCTTTCAGTTTGTTTATTCCCTGGTTGCAGTTGATCATGTATTGATTAACGAGTTTGTGTTGTTTTTCCAAGGCGGTTTATACTCGTTTGATGACATTCAATTCTGCTTCAACGATTGATGTCTGGTTTTTCCACAATAAGGCAAGATGTTTTTGATCCTTCTTGATATGGTCAATATCTTTCTGATATTTTTCGGCAAAATCTTCGTCTAATATTCCGAATAAACTTCGTGCGATGGAGCCTACTCCGTTGATAAAGCCTCTACGTCGGCGCAATCGGTGCATTTGCTGACCAAGTAGAATGCTGTTGTAGTGTTCGAGTTCGGCGTACCCATGACGTAACTGTAATCGGACTACGTCACATTGTGGTATTTGATCTGTTAAACATATGTTTTCCAGGTGATTCATATATTTGTTGAGTACATCTATTCCTCGCCAATATGGAGCCATATCGCAGTAAACTATTAGCTTCCATTCTTCACGTTGTAGCCGCATATTGGCTACCTTGTCAAAGTATATGCTTTGATTATTGCTCAGGCTTGAGAACTTGTATTCGCCTCTTGCTGTAGGCACCATTATCATAAGAGTCATGAGTATGGTATAAATTAAGTTGCATAATTTTGATGACGGTTGTCGTGTTCGTTGACTTGATACGTTACTTGCGGATTTTTGATGTTCTTGCTCTTCTGATTGATTTTCATTTATAGGCAGTAATGATAACTTTGATATTGGTCTTTTCATTGACCCATTTTTTGTCCGAATGGTAACCACCCGGACGTACCCATCTTTTCCGGGATGAAGTTGCGTGATTCTTCCCATTGGCCATTTTCCTGATGGCAACTGTACGTCGTGTATGATGACAATGTCGTTAATCTTTAAGTTTGTGTGCGGTTGCCGCCACTTGCTACGAACTGAAAATTGACTTAAGTATTCCGTTTTCCACCTTTTCCATAAGTCATCCATGATTTTTTGGGTGAGTTGCCATCTCGTACGTAAATCTTTTTCCGTTTCGATTAACGTCAAGGTTGGTCCGCTTGCTAGAAAGTGGGATGGCGTGAGGTAATCCAAATCTTCTGGATCTTCACTTAGAGCGCACAATGGTCGTGTGTTCAAACATGCTTCGATTTGTGCTAGCACTGTTGAATATTCTTCAAACGTCAGCCTTTGTTCGCCAATCACTCTCTTTAGGTGGTACTTTAAGCTCTTCACAGCTGCTTCCCATAAACCTCCCGCGCTTGGCCAGGATGGGGCGTTGAAGTGCCAATTGATCTCCATGTCTGTGATTGCTTCGTAAAATTCGACATCTAACACTTTTTGAATGTTGATGAATTCTTCATTTAGAATTCTGCTTGCTCCTACGAAATTTGTACCATTGTCGCTGTATATATGTTTTGGGGTGCCTCTTCTTGCTGACATTCGGCGTAATGCTGATAAAAATGCTGAGGAGCTCAGATCTGAGACTAATTCCAGGTGCACAGCTTTTGTGGCCATGCAAACGAACACAGCAATGTATCCTTTTGTCGTCTTTACTCCTCGGCCTTTGTTTGTTTTAACGTAGACAAAGCCAGTGTAGTCAACCCCTGAGTGATAGAAAGGTCGTGCTGGATTGCTGCGTGCTGCAGGTAAGTCTCCCATTAACTGTTCTTGTTTGATTGGATCGTGGCGTCTGCACTTGACACAGTTTCTAAGGCGTTTCTTGACTGCTCGATTTCCGCCTTGAATCCAATATTGTTGACGAAGCCAAGCTTGCGTGATTTGAGCTCCGCCATGATACGTCATCTGATGTCCTTGGTCAATAAGCAAGTTACTGAGATGAGAGTTTTTAGGTATTATGAGTGGATGTCTCATATTTTGACTGATATTCGCATTAGCGATCCTCCCGCCAACTCTCAGTAAGCCTTCTTGATCCAGGAATGGGTTCAATTTCAACAGCTTACTTTTTACGCTGACTTGTTTTTGTTTCTGAAGACTGATGATATCTTCTCTGAATTCTGATTGTTGTACTTGCTTGATGATGAAATGTCTTGATTTCTTCATTTCGCCGATTGTTAAAAACTTTGGTTTGTGCTGATTACGTGTTATTGCGCGCAAAGTCCAAGCTAGTACTCGGGTTGCTCTGTTGAAATTGCTGCATTTATTTAATATTTTTTGAGCAATGTCATCTTTTTGTTGAATGACGCTTGTTTGTACTGATTTTTTCATTTCGTCTTGCGTAACATAAGTTTGTTGTTTATGTTCATTTTCTTGAAATGATGATAGCCATGTTGGACCATGCCACCATAGTGAATGTTCTTTTAACTGCTCTGCTGAACATCCTCGGCTAGCACAATCAGCTGGATTTTCAGCTGACTTCACATAGTGCCAGTTCTTGATTGGGGTAATCCCAATCAAGACTTGTTTCACTCTATTTGCTACAAATGGCTTCCAGCGATTAGGGTCTCCCTGAAGCCAGCCCAGGACTGCTGTTGAATCTGACCATCCGTATATCTTGATATTGTAGTTCTGTAAAGTATTATGTACTACTTTCATCAGAAGTGATAATAAATGTGCTGCGCTAAGCTCCAATCTTGGTAATGATATCGCTTTATTGACAGGAACATGTTTTGATTTTCCTGCTATTATGGTCACAGGAGTGTGATTGTTCTGATTGTTCTGTTTGATGATCCTGCAATAAATCACGCAAGCATACGCTTTTGTGGATGCGTCACAGAAACCATGAAGTTCAATTTCTGTGTTTTGCTGTGTTTGTAGCCATCGCGGTACATTGATATGTTCTATTTCTGGTAGATCTTTCTTGATCTTTTGCCATTGCTCGTTGATGTGTGCTGGTACTTTGTCGTCCCATTGGAGTGTTAGTGACCAGACATTTTGGAATAAAAGTTTCAGCTTGGTCGAGACAGGAGCCAGCCAGCCTAGTGGGTCAAATATTTTGGATATATCTGACAATAAGGTCCTTTTGGTAGCTGGAGCTGTCGATTTTGTGTCAATCTTCACTTCGAACTTGAATTGATCGTCCCGTGGGTGCCAACGCAACCCCAATGTTTTAGTTGACTCTTGATGTTTGAATTCAAATGATTGCGCTGTGTTTGTGGTGACGTCATCTAATACCTCTAATTTATTAGACGACCACTTTCTCAAATTAAATCCGCCTGATCTAAGTAATTTGATAAGATCAGATTTTAATTGCTTAGCTTCTTCGATGCTATGATGTCCAGCCAACAAGTCATCCATGTAGAAACAGGTTTCAACAACTGCGGCCGCAACAGGATACTTAGAGCGTTCATCTTTTGCGATTTGCTTTAGAGTCATCATGGCGAGAAATGGTGCAGATTTGGTGCCATATGTGACTGTTGTTAGCTCATAATCACGTAATTTATCTTGAGGTGAGTCGCGCCAAATGATTTTTTGATATTGTAGATCATCGTCATGACAATAGATTTGTCTGAACATTTTCTCGATGTCCGCTGTAATTGCATATCTATGTTGTCTCCATCTCAATATTAACGTAAATAAATCTTGTTGGAGATTTGGGCCACTATACATGCAGTCATTTAAGCTGTAGCCAGTCGATGTTTTTGCTGACGCATTAAACACCACACGTAACGCTGTTGTTGTTGATTCGGGCCTCAATACACATAGGTGAGGTAAAATGCAGTCTGGCTGTTTTTTACTCGTGCACTCGCGCATGTGACCTAGTTTGATGTATTCCTCGATGAATGCTTTGTAATCTTGCGCAATTTTTGGGTTTTTTCCAAATTTGTTTTCCAATTGATAAAATTGTGCAACTGCCTTGGGTTTTGATTTTCCCAAGTTTTCCTTTATTTCTGGCTTTAGCGGTAGTCTTACGACATATCTGCCATCCTTCCGTCGCAAAGTTTCAGTCTGATACTGCTGAATGCACTGATGATCCTCCTTTGACATGTCGATATTGCCATCAGCTATGTCTTCAATGGCCCAAAACCTTTGTATGTCTTCAATATTGTTCATTACGACGTGGCAGTGATATGATTTGACGTTTCCACTTAATATCCATCCAAGTTGAGTTTGTTGTGCTACAGGGAGTGACTCGTTTTCTTTGATGATACCTCCCATTATAATTTGGGAATATACGTCGGCTCCTAGTAGTAGATCTACTGGTTGGCTCGTATAGAATCCTGGATCTGCTAGCTGTATGTTCTGTAGGTATGCCCATGATGGTTTTGAGAATGTCTTGTTTGGCAGGTTGTGTAACAGTGTGTTCATTATCAGCACATCTGCTTGAAATGTGAACTCAGTGTGCATTGATGACGCAGTAATATTCATCTCTCCCTTACAATTGGCTTGACTGGTGCCGATGCCAAATATGACGCCTCTGCATGCTTGTCTTGGGAGTTCTAGTTTTTGAGCTGCGTTTTCTGATATTAAAGAGACTTGTGAACCTTGATCAATAAGAGCACGCAATGTGTGATATGTCCCGTTTCGTGCTTTGACACGAACGAGAGCTGTTGCTAGCAGTATTTCTATAATACTTTCATTTGAGACATGATTGACTGTGTCTCGTGTCCTGTTTTCTCGTGATATGGACGGTTGTTCTTCTGCAGACGACTTCGTGTTCCTTGTTCCGCCGTTGCAGTGGAGCGTATCGTGCAGCAAGGTGTTGTGTTTTTCTTGACATACTCTGCATGTTGTCTCCGAGTAGCATGGTTTGTTTTTGTGATCATAGAGACAATTTTTACAGAGGTTCAATTGTCTCACAATATCTCCTTTGGCCTCTGGCCTTGATTCTATAAATGTTTTGCAATGGAACAGTCCGTGATTGTTATTGCAGAGTGGACAGTTTGGTTTATTCATTGCAAAACTTTTGAACGTTGAATTGCGGAAAAATGGTTTGCCTGCATCGTTCTTATTATTTTGCTGATTAGGTTTACTTTGTTTGTTAGGCTGATGTTCTGATTCTTTTCTGTTGAATATTTCTTGCTTTGATTTTGGAGTATACTGCTTGCGACGAGACGATTCAAGAGCGGTATATTTGTTTTCCAGGAATGTTAGGAAATCGTCGAGTGTCGGCAGTGCTCTAGGATTGGTTAGCGATTGAATGTATTCCCCATGCGTCTCGCTGTCCAACTTCAATGCCAGCAGGTGCACGATAAGTGGGTCCCAATTTGATATGTTGACGCCGAGATTCTTTATGGCGTTAAGACATTCGTTGGTAGTGTCGAACATCTTCTTGATCTGATAATCTGCTTGATTTTGCATAGTAGGTATTGCCAGAAGTGCGCTGATATGCGAGCTAAAGATGAGCTTTTCGTTGTTGTATCGATGATTCATGATATCCCAGCATAGTTGATAATTTTCAGAACTGATATTTAAGTGTTGGACTAGTTTTTCCGCTTCACCTTTGAGCTTGCTTTTCAAAAACTGCATCTTCTGAGCGCTCGACATTGACTTGTTGTTGTGGATCGTTTCTATAAATAGATCCTTGAATGATGTCCATTTGAGGTAATTCCCGCTGAATATAGGAATGTCGATTTTAGGGGTGCAATTTTCACGGTGTGAAATTGAGCCCATCTTAATATTGATTGACTTTTTCATGTCATTGTATAACTGCTCATATTTGCTGTATGTTTGCTCGTAATCTTCATCTTCCTCGTACAGCTCACTGTCAATTTCCCAATGCAATGAGTCGATGACTGACCACCTTTTTTGTACATTACGCAGTAGATCTTCGAGTTCCCATTTTTCAGAGATGTTCTCTAAATCCACGCTCTTGATTGTACGAGACAACGCTTTGAAGTTGCTGTTTTGTTTTCGCAGCATTTCTTCTAGTTTGCTCGCATTTCCTTGAGAAACAGTTTTCCACAGTGACGTAGACTTACTGTTACCAGGGTTGCTGTTTGCTTGATCGGGGTCAGCTGATGACGAACTTGAAGATTCTTGATGATGTTTACCAGATGTTGCCGATACTTGTATTGATGGCTTGCTCGGAGATTGATCTCTTTTACTTTCACTCGGAACCTTCGGTTCGTATTGTTCGATAGTTTCCCGCGCTTCAGAGTAGAAGAGTTTCGTCTTTTGATAGCAATTATCGGTGAAATAGTTGGCACTGCGATTGTCGTATTCACATAATTTCAAATGGTTAGACTGGAACTCAGCCCAATAATTATCCAGAGTTTGCAGTCGTTTCTTGATATTGTACGGAGTCTTACGTTCTGCAGAATCTTTCTTGAAATTCCTTAACAGCTGCTCCATTGCTTGCATGATTTGATCTTGATTTGCTAAAATGTTTTCCATTGTGGAATTCATGGTTGATAGTTTTGTTGATTATATTCTTGACCGCTAGTCTTCAAGGAGTACTTTTGCGAACTCTCCGCGATATTAGCGACTTCTCAATCCAACCGGTGAGACCCGCTTGTGGGAGGCCGGCTGAACCGATTCGCAACCACGGAAAGAAGAGCAATGCACACTCTGTGATGATGGAGCCAGCAGTCGATGGCTTGATAATGTTGGTAGACCGGTGACCGTCGTCCACAGGTCGTGTTTACAGGAACAACCACTATTATGTTCGCAACGTGATTGGATCCTGCTTATCCGGCTCGAAGGACCATTAAGATGTACGGTTAGGGACCTTACACCTTGAGTTGATGCTGATTGATACACTGATAACTGATTGATTGATATTTATTGATAAAGGTATGATTGCATGATAAATGAGTTCACGCGGTATGAATGCTATTCGTGTACTAAATTAGCCGGCCCGGCGCAGGTAAAATGCTGACATATTGATATGAAAACTGTGCTGTGCTTGCACTGTACACAATCGTCTTTTAAACTTTAACAACTTAAAAGAATCCAAGACAAGAATTATACATTGACACAATGTATAGTTTGTCCTATTAATACTCAAAGCCGCCTATCGAAGGCAATGGCCACGGATATTTCTCCATCACGAGAAACTTTATCTTTCAATACAGACAGGCTATGGAAGTTAAAGTCTTTTCCCAGGAGTTATTAGTTTTCATTACGCAGCATTGTTTGAGTTTAGCGTTATCTCCTGGCTTATCTGTTGGAGTTAGGGGACGTTTCATTTATAGGTATCGGAGGGAATTTTGATGTTGTCTTGGTATTAGGGTTTAGTTGTTTAATGGCCGTGTCTACTAACAGTCTATTTATCCATCAACAAAATGTTGTAAGTGCGCTACATTGAGTCCTAACGAATAACGTGATAGTTCACCTAAAAAAAAGTAATTTTCCAGCAAACATTTTTACTTCAGAGTTACTAAAGTTACTGAGTTTGATGTACAGAATGCTTCGTTGACGGTTTTGTGATGAGTTGGTTTTCTCCTTGTATAATCTTTCACTCGCTGAATCTAAATATAAACAATAAAAAAACAACAATAAAAAAATAGTCACAGTTGGCTGAGAATAAATGTTTCCCAGTATTCAAAACTTACCTTTCTTTACTGCAGCTGGGCGCTGTCAGTTGTGACTGGTCATCTCTTAGTTGCCATGGCTTATTTGAAAGAATTATTTTGTTTTTACTATGGACACTTTTAACGTGCACATCTTGCTACATTGTTCTCACATAATTTACCATCTCAACATGAATGATGTAACCAAGATTTTGTAACAATAATTTCATTTAAAAGAGTGTCCATGGAGTGTCTTGCCCGTTCTTCTCCATAGAGATCTACGTTAGGGAATGGGCAAATACAGTACTTTCACAGTTTTTATGTCTTGTGACTGGGACTGTAGCTACATTTAATGTTCATCTTTGTTTCGACAATTCAAATGTGCCTGTTATTGGCCTACTTGAAATAAATGTTTTGATTTTGATTTTGCAGTCTTTTTTAATTTAACTTTGGGGTCATCTTAATCCTGCTTTCCTAGTATAAATGCTATACCTTTTTATTAGTAAAAAACTTTATTTTATTGCAAAGAAATCTAAGTATCCTTCAATCGTACAGTACTGAGTGCTCATTTACGCTTTCTGCCGGCGCCTGTCTTTGTAAACGAAACGCAACCGGACACCAAGAGAGCGTTTACGAGGAGCGCTTTACTTCACGACGAGTGCTGTACCAATAGACTGGCGAGGGAAACGGAAATGGTTAACTCATTTAATGAAATAATGTGTGAGTTAAGTAAAAAAAGGCATTTTGATGGTCACTTTTAGTTATTTTTCGAAATTGCGTCTGCCACTCGTCTTTGCATTACTAAAAGGTTGATTTGTAGAAAATGTCCGTTGTATTAAGACCGTCGTCGTGTCTCTTGAAATTTACGTGTAAATGAAATAAGTAAGTGCATCTGAAAACAAAAGTAAATTTAATATCATGCTAGCTCTCGCTCACGGTTGCTCGTGCGTAATTGTACTACGAGTATGTTTACATACGAACTAACAACAAACATAACTTTTTATACACATTTTCATACATTTGTATATTTTAAATTTTTATGCAAATTTGTTTTTATTTTGTCTGAAAACGGTAAAACTGTAACTGTATATAAACATAAAACATGAATAAAAACTACCTACATATAAATATAGGGTTTATTCATAATAATACGAATAAGTAGGTGGGTAGTGTCATAAACTTTGTTAAACGAGGTCGGGGTCAAAACTATAGCAGCCATTAATAAAGGAGCCGGCAGCCAGCCACTCCGGAAGCTACTCCGGACCCTCCTCAAGGAATATAGCCTGACCCTAGCATAAATGAGATATGGCAGAGGAAGTTATACATCTTAATAATTGAATGACGAGCTTTAAGATGATAATTACGATCTTGATTAACTTTGAGTTAAATGCGACAGAATTTGTGATGAATGTTAATAATCCAAAAAAAAAAACAAAATTAAATTTTCAGACCAGACCACAATCTTCAGAACAGATCTACACGCAACACACGACAGCTACCTAAATCAATTCAAATATTACGATAGCAAGAAGAAAACTTCTATCGAAATGATACGCCTTCAGAAATCTATTTGAAGACATGTGTGGAATAAAAACTGCCTTGGAAAAAACTTTTCTTATCTCTTATAACACATACTTACCATCCTTTTTCTTTTTGCTGGATTTTTCGATGTGTGCTTTGAAAACTTTTGCTCTAAATTTAGTGCGTGATTGTCGATTTTATCGAGTTTTTGAAAGTTTGTATCTGAATGGTAAATACGAGGGAAATGGAATCAAAACTTATCAACACGAGCGTAAGATGAAATTGTTATCTTCGTAGATTTTGGCATGTAGATCATTTTGTGACGGCTGAGTTACTTTTAAGTTGGTTGATTTCATTACTATGTTTGTTTTAACCCCCGACGCAAAAACAACGGGGTGTTATAAGTAAGACGCTGTCTGTGTGTGTGTGTGTGTGTATGTATGTCAGTGGCATCGTAGCGCCCGAAGGGATAAACCGATTTTAATTTAGTTTTTTTTTGTTTGAAAGGTGAATTAGTCTGGAGTGTTCTTAGCTATGTTGCAAAATGGCGGATTACATATTTATTCAACGACTCCCTCAATATAGGTATCAAATGAGAGGGCTTGACTATTAGAATACTATACACACTGTGATAAATTAAAAATCCAAGATGGCCGCCACCACAAAATGGCGAATTAACGAATTATTTACTATTTAACTTTTAGTACATTTTGTCGGGGGTTTTTAATTTAAGTACTTAATTTTACTAGTTGTTAAAATGAATCTAGATTTCAAACTGTCAAATTGAATTATTTGACAGTTTCAAATCTAGATTCATTTTTTAGCGTCGGCTTAGAATTCGGATCTTAATCTGACTCCTGATATACAGCCTAGGTTTACCTAGTTCAGGAGTAAGAGGCTTCAAACAAGTATATCAATGATAGAATTTGAATTGCCTAGTCCGCACTAGGTAATTAAAATGAAGAATTTAACTCTCTAGCAACCTTCTCCAGCTGACCAAGATGAGTCCCGACAGGGTCTCAACTGCCATGGTCTATGGGTCTACATGGACCACTACACGCCCACGACTATGTACAACTGTAGCGTGCATAGCTTACCGCGGGTAAATATTCGTGTAAAGCGTGATAGCGTGTACCACATGCACAGCGTGTATAGCGTTGTCAGGGTTGAGCTATGTGAGCGCCTTTTTTTTATGTAGGGCATCTCGCAGTTTAGTCTGAGAAGACTGGCTTCTGCTTAACCGGGCAAGTCCTGTGGATGCCTTGAATTTAAGGCCTCCAGCCAGGGCGAAAATGACTATAAACTAAGCGACAGCGCTCTAAGGGCACCTCCTGTGGGGTACGGACCTCGGCTTAGGGCGTCGCTGGGGGCAGCAAAGGGACCGGCTGGATCTGGTAACATATGTGAGCGCCTAATTCGACCAAGCCTATGTACTAATGGTGTCAATTTATGTATAGCGTGTCCATGGTTTACAGTGGACACAATCTCATAACATATTCTTGCAAAGCGAAGCTTAACACGTGCATAGCTTCTTCGTGCGCCACGGTGGGTTTTCGCCTTAAATCTATACTAATATTATAAAGCAGAAGAGTTTGTTTATTTGTTTGGTTGAACGCGCTAATCTCAGAAACTACTGGTTCAAATTGAAAAAATATTTTTGTGTTGGATAGTCCATTTATCGAGAAAGGCTATAGGCTATAACATATCACGCTACGACCATTAAGAGCGGAGCAGGAATGAAAAATGTTGCAAAAACGGGGATGTTTTTTCCTTTCGTTTTTATTCTCTTATGTGACGCAGACGAAGTTACGTGGGTCAGCTAGTGTTAGTGTGGTCGTCTTGTGTTGCGTAGGTATTCGTGTAGGCACGGTTCTATTGCCCTGAAGTGTAGTCACCGCAGTACAGCAGGAGGATCATGGATCTTGACTTGATAATGTGTGGATGTCGGAGGCGTTGAAATAAAAAAGAGATGCTTCTCGTTGTGAAGAATGGCGTATAATAATATTAAGAAAAAATTACATAGATAAAAAACTCTAGTTTTTATACAGATAAAACAAAACGATTGTAGTGGCTGTGAAAGAGAAAAGTGACGCCATCTACCGGGCAGTCGCGATGACATGAGCTACATCTGTGCACTAGTGCACTCGTCCGATACGAGATGGCGCTGCGTTAACATACTGGCCCCCCTTGAGAGCCATTGCTCTCAACTTGGGCTGAATTTTCTCCATCTTCTGGCACCGATGAGGGTACTGGGAGAGGGCAGATCTTCGAGAACGCCCTCTCGACGACGCCAGCTGCTGTCTTGATACGAGCAACTCTGGAGACCTTGTCACCTCCCGGGTACGTCAGCAGGATTCGTCCTAACCGCCATTTGAGGGGCGGCAAGTTGTCCTCTTTGATGAGCACCAAGGAACCGGGGATGAGTGCACCCTGATTCTCCTTCCATTTGATACGTCTTTGAAGCTCGGAGATGTAGTCCGTGGCCCAGCGCTTCCAAAAGTGCTGCCTGAGCTGCTCGACACGTAGGTAGCGGGATAAGGCGTGTGAGGGCCTCGCGGTGATGTCTGCCCCGGCAGGAGCCGTCAGAGGCCGGCCGATGAGGAAGTGACCCGGCGTCAGGGGCGCAAGGTCATCAGGGTCTACGGACATTGGGTGCATAGGACGGGAGTTCAGGACAGCCTCTATTTGTACTAAAACCGTGTTGAACTCCTCATAAGTTAAATGAGCCTTCCCTATTACGCGCGTTATGTGGTGCTTGCAGGATTTGACTCCAGCTTCCCACAAACCGCCAAAATGAGGGGCGTAAGGAGGGATAAATTTAAATTCTATTTGATTGTTTGAAGCATAATCAATAATACCTTGACAGCTGTTTTGCAAAAAATCTGAAAACTCCCTAGCTGCACCTACAAAGTTTCTACCATGATCAGAGTAAATGAGGGAAGGTTTCCCTCTACGGGAAATAAATCTTTTTAAAGCTAAGATATAACCTTCTGACGACAGTGACGTCACAAGTTCTAAGTGCAAAGCTCGCGTTGATAAACAAACGAATAAACACAGGTAACATTTCTCTAATCTAGAACCTCTACCCTTTTTATTTAAAACATACATAGGCCCTGCGTAATCAACACCACATTTAATGAATGGAAAACCAGATTGGAAACGTTCACTGGGTAGATTACCCATAATAGGTTGTATGGACTTTGCCCTCATTCGACAACACCTGACACACTGATGCACAACCTTCTTAGCTAGATTCCTACCACCTATTATCCACCACCTTTGTCTTATATGTGATAACAAAAGCTGTGGACCAGCGTGCAACATATCATCATGATTATGCCTAAATAGTAGTATAGTGAACGGATGTTTACTACACAACAACATGGGATGTTTTTGATCGAAGGGTAAGTCCGAATTGCATAACCTGCCCCCTACTCTCATTATATTGTTTTCATCAACAAATATATTTAATGAACTCAGTTTACCAGACGATTTAATTTTATGTTTATTAATTAGGGCACTATATTCAATTGGAAAGGCTTCTAATTGCGAAATTCTAGTAAGAAACATTAGAGACCCATTTAATTCCGTCACTGATAACGTACCTAGACTACGCTCAGACTTATTTTTTACACGTAGATTGTTTACAAATCGAAACACATATGCATAAACGCGTTGTATTTTTATGAATGAAGAATATCGATTAAAATTAACTATATCACAATTAGGATTATTGAACATACAAACTGTATTCGATTTAAGTTCTGGCAAGTTATCACAAAGTGGAACATCACCTTGTTGATTCCAGTTGGCAACCGCATTCAATAAAAATTCTGGTCCGTTCCACCACAGACTTGAACTACTGAGTTCAGTCAAAGAAGTACCACGCGATAACAAATCCGCAGGATTGGATTTGCCATCAACGTGACACCAGATTCCCTTACCTGCCATCAGGTCATTTATTTCCACTATTCGGTTTTGGACGAAAACCTTTAAGGAATGCGGTGACATTCTTAACCAACCTAAGACTATTGTTGAATCAGTCCACATTACGATCCTGTCAAAGTTAATGTGCATAGATTTTGTTATTTTAGATTGTAATCTAGCACCTATTAGTGCACCGCACAATTCCAAACGTGGAATGGTAACCGGTTTTATTGGAGCGACGCGAGTTTTAGAACATAACAGCCTAACTGTTACGTCATCGTTACTATTTACTGAACGTTTGAATGCGCATGCACCGTAGGCCGTTTGACTAGCATCGGTAAATACGTGTAACTCTAAACGATCTGGGGAATTTCCTATCACGTGACGAGGAATCCGCAGTTTATGCAGATCGATTAATGAATGAACGAACTTATGCCACGATACCAAAACATCTGGCGGTAATGAGTCATCCCAACCAGTTTTACTTAGCCAGAGTTTTTGCAATAGCGCCTTTGCTACTATTACAATAGGGCTTAACAAACCTAATGGGTCGTATATCTGAGACACAACTGATAAGATAAAACGTTTAGTTATTTTACATGTGTCAGATTTAATTTTGGTAGTGAAATGAAATTGATCACTATAGTTTAACCAGCCCAATCCTAATGTTTTATTAGATTGGTTCTCGTCTAACATTAATTCTTTAGAATTTTCATTCTGTATGGAATCTGAAGCCACTTCAGGGGAATTAAATACCCACTTACGCAGTGGAAAACAAGCCGAGTTGAAAACATCGGAAACTTTTTTACAAAGGTAAGCTAGATGCGATTTATTGTCGTCGCCCATTAGTAAATCGTCGACGTACATATTTTCTAAAATTATTCCTGATATTTCAGGATCCTCACAGTCTAGTGCACACTGACGGACGCAACGTATGCTTAGGTAGGGCGCGGAGGCCGTCCCGTATGTTACTGTGTTAAGTTGATACACACTGAGTGGATCAGACACATTCTCTCGCCACAAGATCAACTGTAACACACGTTGGTCTTCGTGTATGGAGATCTGCCTAAACATTTTTTCAATATCGGCACATGCGACATACCGATATTGCCGAAATCTCAATAGAATGACAAATAAATCATTTTGAAGAGGAGGACCTGTCCACTGGATGTCATTGAGAGATTTGCCGGACGACGTTTTCTGGCTTGCATTGAAGACCACCCTCAACTTGGTTGTAGTACTGTGCTCACGGAAGACTCCGTGATGAGGAAGAAAGTAACATGGCATAGGGTAATCTTCGATGCGAGTCATATGTCCAAGCCTCTCGTACTCTCGCATAAACTCAACGTACATAGTCCTATAATGCGGTTGACGTTGTAATTTACTTTCCAGGGACATAAACCTACCTTTAGCTACATTATAGCTATCACCAAGAGTATTTGGTGACTCCTTAAGCGGTATTCTAACAGAGAAACGACCGTTGTCGTCTCGCTTAGTAGTATCGATGAATAATTTTTCACATAAACGATCCTCATAACAAAGTGATTTTATACCTGGCGAAATTTCTTCTATTTCCCAAAACCCTTTTAACTGATCGTTTACTTCTAATTCTGAAATTTGGCCGAAATTACACTGCACCTGATTTATGCGCAAGCTCTCAGTGTGTACCGGACCTGAAACTATCCATCCTAGTTTCGTATTATTCAAATACGGACCACTGGGTAACCGAATTCTACCCTCAAGCAATAAATCCCAAAAATAGTTAGCACCGATTAAAATATCTACTTGAGAAGGTGTGCAAAACGAAGGATCAGCAAGCTCAATATTTTCGGGTATATTTAAATTACTGGCTACTCTAGAAGCGGGTAGCGTGGAAGTTATTTGTGGTATGGTCAAACAATGCATGCGTATTGTGTGATTATTCTTTAAAGAACGTAATTTAATGTAACAAGTTTCGTTCGTTTTTGTAACTGTTTGACCTATCCCACTGATTTTATAAGTGGACTGTAATTTCTCAGCGCGAATTTTTTTACACAATGTACTTGATATGAGGCAGTGCTGGCTACCGCTGTCCAATAAAGCACGGGCTCTGATATACTGTGTATTATTATCTGCAGCGACTTCTACTATAGCAGTTGATAACAAAACCGGTTCTAAAGTTGTGTGTATAATACTAGAGTGCAAACTAGCTGAAGAATTCTCAACCATTGGTTGTGACTGCAAATCAGAGGCAGCATGAGATACGGCAGAAACTATGCCCTCATTGTTGACAACCCCATGCAACAAGGAGTTGTGTTTTTCATTACACTGCCTACAAGGTCCGAAGAAACAGTCTTTAGTAGAATGACCCACACGTAAACAGTTAACGCACAGATTTTTACATTCAACTAAGTTTAATTTATCTTGTGGAGATAAACTTAAGAATTGACTACAAGTATAAACAGGATGATTACCCTCACACTTAGCACATACACGCTTAGATCTGTTCTTATTAGTCTTATTTGATGATTGATTACTTTGTGTAGAGACAAAAGTTTGAACCTTTGATGTCTGTTTTCTATTGTTATCTTGAGATACCCTACTATTCGAATTATTGGAATGACTTGCTTTAACTAAGTCTAAGACTTCAGCCTTTTCCTTTAAAAAGTTAATCAATGTGTCAAATTGAACGGATTTCTTAGTAGTTTTAATAAAATTAATTTTATACTGCTGCCACTCCTTATCTATGGCTGCATCAAACTTAGACACAATGATATAAATTAGCAAAGTATCCCAATACTCAATAGGTTCACCTAAAGTTTTAAGAGCGCGTAGATTTTTAACAATTGAATCAATCATTTTACGAATATAAGCTGCTGAATCCTTTGTAAGGGGCTGTACAGAAAAAATAGATCTAACATAATTATGTACCAGCAAATTTTTATTATCATACCTACCCTCGATCAGATCCCAAGCTATTTTGTAATTACTCGCGGAGAATTCTAGAGATTTTATTACCTGAAGGGCATTACCCGTAAGAGCAGATCTTAAATAGTGAAATTTCTGTATATCATCAAGCTCTTCAGAGTTGTGAATCATTGACAAGTATGTGTCTCGAAATTCTAGCCAATTTTCATAGGATCCATCGAACGAGGGCAACGTTATGGTGGGCAATTTAACCAGTAACTTGTTTTTGCAGCTATGAGAATTATCATTGTCACTAATAGTATTATTAACGTTTTGATTGTCTAACAAACACTCAATAGTAGCCATAGCACTATAATAAGAATTCTCAAACATTTCACGTTCTAACAACTGTTTATCATATTCCTTTTCATCTACTAATTCCTCAATAGCATATTGAACAGAATTAAAGTTTTGTAATAAATTAGCTGCCGACCGTTGTCGTAGCTTTAATTCATTTATTTGCTTGACAGTTAACTCAGTAGAATTTGACAAGGAATCTACATTTTTCACAAACAGCGTCAAACCTCCCTTAATAGGGCCTCGTTTTCTAATTAATTCCTTAAACGCCTCACTCATGATGACGATCAATGGAAAGAAAGAGTACTCACTATTATCCTGCAACCACGTGGTGAATCATGCGCACCACACACCGTTGTTCCTATAAAGAATAAGGCGATTTTAGTACAAATAGGGCAAAGGTGTACGTGGGGTAAGGATGTGGAAAGGTCTTACGCCCCTGAGCCAAGGCACTCTTCCCGGCCGGCCGCTAGTGCTCCAATTTCTTCAGGTTTTTCTTCATTCCCGCCGCTGGTGATCTTGTATATTTGGCTCGTAGGACCATGTTAGTGTGGTCGTCTTGTGTTGCGTAGGTATTCGTGTAGGCACGGTTCTATTGCCCTGAAGTGTAGTCACCGCAGTACAGCAGGAGGATCATGGATCTTGACTTGATAATGTGTGGATGTCGGAGGCGTTGAAATAAAAAAGAGATGCTTCTCGTTGTGAAGAATGGCGTATAATAATATTAAGAAAAAATTACATAGATAAAAAACTCTAGTTTTTATACAGATAAAACAAAACGATTGTAGTGGCTGTGAAAGAGAAAAGTGACGCCATCTACCGGGCAGTCGCGATGACATGAGCTACATCTGTGCACTAGTGCACTCGTCCGATACGAGATGGCGCTGCGTTAACAGCTAGTATTAAATAAGCTATGTACTCGTAAAACGAACACATCACCATTTTTGTCCGAACAATAAAAAATAATGATAAACCAACGCTGTATTGATACTGTAACCATTTTTTATCACGTCCCATTCATACGTGTGAAGTGTACCTTAAGAATAAGTCTCCGTAGACAAACTTATTATATTTCTGTCCGCGTAGTCCACTGAAGATACAAACTTCTGGACGGGCACGGAATAATAAAGCTGATTATAAGGTATTAGAGAGGGTTTAGAAACTTATGGAGGGTAGCAATGGGTTTCTATAAAGTTGAAGGTATCTTTTTCAGTTTCTTTGCTTTTCATATTTATGGAAATAATGATTTAGGTAGAACTAATAAAACTTGAACATATTTGCACTTTCGAATGAGTTTATTTGATAAATAATTTCATGATTGTTCCTGAAACTTCACATAAGGATGATACTTAAAGATAATATTAAAAATATACTACCATTTACTCGATACCTTTTATTCAGGGAGATATTGAGGGTCAAAGTTCAATTTTTTTACGTGAAATAAAGGTCCTTAATGTGAGAACTTTACTTTAAACACCTCCACGACCCCCATACTATGTTCCCCAACCCCAAAAAAAGGCCACAAATAAAAGCCCAGCAATAATTTTTGTGTAGGGTTACTTAGTTTGATGTACAGAATGCTTGGTTAACGGCTTCGTGAAGAGTCTGTTTACACTCTGTATAAATGAATAAAAAACATCGAAGTATCTGGAATTACTAAAGTGTGATTGATGTACCCTGTTCAAGAGAAAATGCTTAGCCCAGGTGTGAAATAAGTGGGCTGCGAGATTGTTCGAAAGAAATACAGTGGCCCCGGAACATAAAGGGTGAGGAAGGAATATGGATTGGTTTTAGTCAGTAAAAGTCTGACACTCCCTCCCCGCTCCGACCAGTGGGAGAAGTCATTTGATGATTTTCCATCCGAAAAAAAAGCTGTGAAATAAGTACTGACTAATTTAATTACTATTCAAACAATGAAATTAAAACAAGTAAAATTAAATTAAAAAATTAAAAACCGCCGACTTATATTATAATTTAATAAAAGTTAAATAAAAATAATTCTTTATCGTTAGGTCCAGGGAACCAGTCCTCACTCCACTTTTCTCATCTCATTTCGTTTGTTAGTATTCCTTATTCTTTTTCAATTTTGTTTCAGTATTGTACTAGTCAAGCCCTTTCATTTTATACCCATATTGAAAAAAGATAATTCGCCATTTTGACGACCCGAATGGCGTCCTGGGTTCGAATCCCGGCACGAGCAAATGTTTGTGTGATGAGCATGGACATTTGTTTCGGAGTCATGGATGTTTATATGTATAATAAGTATGTATTTACAAACAAAAAGTATATAATATGTAGTATATCAATTATCTAGTGTCCACGACACAAGCTTTGCATAGTGTGGCACTAGGTGGCGCTGTGTGTTAATGTCCAGCTATATTTATTTATTTATTTTTATATTCAACTAGCTTCTGCCAGCGGCTTCGCCCGCGTGAAGTTTGATAATTGTCCCATGGGATCTTACTACCGGGATAAAAAGTATCCTATGTGTTAATCCAGGTTATTAACTATCTGTGTGCAAAATTTCATCCAAATCCGTTCAGTAGTTTTTACGTGAAAGAGTAACAAACATACATCCATCCTCACAAACTTTCGCATTTATAATATTATTATAGTAGGAAGTAGGATTAATCATAGTGCGTAGTATTCTACTTGTCAAACCCTTTAATTTGATACCTACCCATAATTAGGGAGTTGTTGAATAAATATGTAATTCGCCGTTTTGTGACGGCGGCCAGCTTGGACCGATTTTCATCAAACATAGCTAAAAATACTCCCGACTAATTTACCTTTGAAACTAAAAAAACAAAATCGGTTCATCCGTTCGGATGTTACGATGTCACATACAGACACTTACAAACACACAGACACGTCAAACTTATAACACCCCGTCGTTTTTGCGTCGGGGGTTAAATACTCATCGCTTTGAGTTAGCTAATTTGTAAATTGGACATAAATTAACTTTTTGTAAAGTCAAAAAACTAACATCGTTATGAATTTGATGCGCACTTTGTCATCAAAGATCTCTCGACTGTTTAATTTTAATTGAAATTTATTTTTGAAGAATTTTTCATAAAATATTAATAATTTCACTTTGACAATATTTTTCTTGAATGTTTTTTTCCAGTTATTGCACAGCGAATAATCATTCTATTATACATATATGAATTGTTAGTCGTTATGCTTGCGAAGATACATATTCATTATTAGCACCAAGCAACTTTGTCTGCGTCACATAAGAGAGAAAAACGAAATAATTTTGAAGAGTTCCATAACCATTAATATCTTCAAAGATCAGCATTAGATCATTGAATGCATATATGACAATTGAAGACATATTTATTGAGGAAGGGTTACTACAGCGTTGATGAGTACCTAAATGATAAGCGACAACCTTAATATTATTGTTTAAAATTGTAAATTATCATAAATGTTGAACGTTATTACTTTGATATTTCTTCTAAACATAGTATAGTTATTTTTTTTTTATTCCTTTTTTTACTTTTTTTCCTTTTGTAGTATTACTTATTTATTTATTAAAACTTTATGCATAAGTAAAAACTCTAGAAATGCGGACTTTATTGTGTTACTCAGATATTATACGAGTATGACATCATTAGATATATATATTATCAATAGTATCTGTATAATTTTATATCTGACATTATATTTCTACAATTAGATGACATAATATTACCCTTTTTTATAAGTAATTGTTTTAATTCATATTTGACATTCTATTATTATTACTGATTATTCACAGAAACTTAGACGACATATTGTTATTAATCTTTTTAACACAATTTATTTTTTATTTCATTGCATTATTCTTAGGAAAAAACACTTATTTGTTTTCAGTTTTTCCTTTTTATTTGACCATTTGTTATATTGTAAATTATTTTAATTTGAATGGGTATGGACTATTATCGTCTTGAATTTGTCATTTTTATTATCTTTACATGTTTTTTTTCCGACTGTTATGTTTTTAAGGTTTCGTTTTATAAAATTTCTACACAATGTATTTTGTTCTGAAATAAATGACTTATGACTTATGATCTTAACCAACTGAAGTGGGACCACACGAGAAGCAATTGCTTTTAAATAAAAATAATAAATAATAATCAAAATCGGTTCACGCAGTCGAAAGTTCTGAGGTAACAAACATAAAGGGACTTACCAAATAGCGGGCAGCAGCGTTCTCTTAGACAACCGTACTGCGATCGCCTACCTGCCTGCCAAGCGTGACCCCCAAAATTCGGGGCGCCAATGTCCAGCAGTGGACTCCTACGGCTCAAATGATGATAATGATAATGACTTAGGAATTTTTATTTACCTTAGTATTTGTATAGATCAGGGAAATAAATCTATGGAATTGTTATTCTGTCTCTTTTCAAATATTAATCGGTGAAGTTGGACACCTATTGTGTTTTTTGTAGTGCGAACGCCAACACAATCATTTGTGTTATTCATATAAATACCTAATTGGGTTGCAATTCTACAAGTATACTTACGCACAATAACTTCTTACCTCGGGAGGAAGGAGAATTTACTTTCATAAAGATTGCTGTCTTGGCACAATAAGAAAGCATTTCCAATAGGTACCGTTTATATCTAGATCAAGCTACCTGAGATTGGAATACAATCGCTATTGTATCGCCATTTCTGCCTCAGTCTACCGCAGCTATTTCTACAGAATGCTGCAATTGTTGTATTATTCATTCATTTTGTTTGCTTACTAAAGATTTTAAATCATTCGATTCGAGTTTTTAATTTCTAGACAGAAAGATTAAAATGCATGACGTGACTGAAAAAAATGATTTTTGGGCGACACGTGCACGAGTATGTGTTGTCCCTAAACAATTTTGTCGTGTTAAGCGTGGTCATGTCATGTAACTTAGCATAATCAGGCTACATTCCCACTGCTGGGACACAGACCTCCTATTTATGAGACGAGGTAGGCTTCAACCCAAAATAATGCGACACCGAAAGATTTGTCGCGCACATTAGTCACATATTAGACACAACTTTTTTTTTTTGGGATGGGAGATCATCAAATGACTTCTCCCACTCTGGGCGGAGCGGGAGGGAGTGTCAGACTCTTACTGACTAAAACCCATCCATGTTCCTTCCTCGCCCTTTATATTCCGGGGCCGCGGTATCTCTTTCGAACAGGCCCGCAACCCAGGCAGGCTTCGGCCCTTGCGGGCCCCTCCCCTAATGCTGACATCTCTTTGAGGCGCGCGTGGAACACGAACGCGCCGTCGACACGGCCTGTCGTCGTTAGACGGACGGACGGCTAGCTAGCCCATAGCCAACCGTCCACAGGCCCGCCAACCGTCCACAGGCCCGCCAACCGTCCACAGGCCCGCCAACCGTCCACAGGCCCGGTTTTGTAACATCCTAATTCCTAAAAAAAATAACTATTCTGTTTTAATTCTGCCTCAACATTGTAAATTGTAACCCATAGGAAGTTGCGAGGTAACCCCATCACAAGTATCCTTATAATTTAACGGGGCTGCCTCAATTTTGTGCTGTAGAACAATTGTATGAGAAATAATAAAAACTTTTTTTTTTCTATTAGTCCGACGGTAGTCTATACATTTTAGTATTTTTATGGCATTTTCATAGTCATTTTACTCGTAGTCACCTTAACTTCTACAAACCTGAATTGTCAGTTGTATCACGACTCGTTTCACCCACTGTACAAGTTTCGTTGTCAAGGTTTAAAATGGCGCCGCTTTTGCGGAATGATAACTGAACTTCTTGGTGTCTTGGAAACGAAATTGGTCGTGCTGTAAATCCGGGTTATTTTGGGGTGCGGAAGTTGTACTATAGTTAGTGCCAGTTAAAATCGCGGTCATTAAACCACCTACATTTATTATATTTCTTAACTTTGAAATTAGAAAATAAGCCTGCCAAGTCTTGAACTGTCATCTATCGTGATCTTCAAAGGAGACAATTTTTTTTGTTCGGGGATTAGGCCACCCACATAAATTGCAGCATTTAATAATGAAACTTACATTGATTTCTTCCTTATAACCTCTAGATTCTAGGGGTTAAATTAGCTACGCATTGTCTAAACGGAATAAATGCGAAAAATCTGCAAAAACACTTACGAAAACCAAAATAAACAGAAAAAGTAAATGATAAAATAATGAAGTTGGCTGTCAATCACTAAAAAAGTGGGTATAGAACGTTCCGTGCCACGTTGAATATTTAAACCTTCTATGCGATTTTAGTATAAACCTTTAAAAATAGCATTAAAAATGCTCACAGTTTAACAATATTTATTTTTATGTTCTTTCTGATCCTATAATAATTATAGCAGATATGATTACCATCGGGTACGTACCGTATTTTTTTTAGTAAACAGAAAAAAACGCCCCTATTCACGTACCTAAGTATTTGGTGTCAAATGACATTGACCACAACAGGAATGATTTGACTCGCAAAAAATATCATAACATAGCTTATTTATTATGATTTTAAGATTTCGTTTACATTTCTACGTAATATTTCGTTTAATACCATAGTAAATTGGTTACTATATTTAGGTGTTAAATGCAACGACCAGGTGGGCCCAAAAAAAATTATCTCCTTTTCTAGTGAAAAACGATGCATGGTTCATTTGTTTTGGTTCGTATGAAGAGATATTAGAGGGCAATGACCGCTATTATCCATGTTCAACAAAAAGATGACGGTCTGATTATCTCAAAACAGCGGTCACTGTGACATGTTCCCGTACAAAAATGTCTTTTAAAAAGCTGTTTCTAGATAATCAGACCGTCATCTTTTTGGTGAACATGGACCTTATTAGAGTAAAGGATGTTTTATCTGTTATAGTATTTTCATGTTTCAGACACTTTATACTTATGAGGAAATATAGTATTTAGACACTATAGGTACTTACACTTTATACATCATTCATATTCATTATCTTTGCATATTTTTATACATCTACGTCGCGCTTTGGCAGTAGTTCGCTTCCGCGTCGGCTTCAGGTCTTGGGGCGCGACAGTGGACAGGCAAGGTAGTTCTTGGTACAGTAAAACTACCTATAAGTCCATTCTGAGCAGCATATATGTTTAGGTCATTTTTTAATTAAACTTATTTGTATGTGTTACTTTTTTTTTATTTTCTTGGGATAAGTAACACGACAATTTGGCGCCAAACTGTAACGTTACGTTTTCCTGGGGAGGAAAACGTAAGGTTGCATTATATAAAATAAGAAAAATGGCAAGAATAAATAATAGCAAGATGATTTATTAGACTAAGGAAGCCGAGGTAACGTGATGAGAAGGGTCCAGGTCTGAAGCTCGCAGTAGGCAGGAGCGGCTCTCCGCAGCGTTAGACTCGCTTGCAGACGCCATTCTTGCGAGGGTTCGAAGGTCGAGGCTCACCCGCTGTCAATGTCCAGGTTCTCGGAGATAGTAGTAAATGCCTTTTCGAGGCCGTCAGCGTCCAAGCTCTCCGTAGTGGTGTAGCATTGTTATGTAGTAGCAGCAGCTTTTCAAGGATGTTAAGCTGGATTTTGCAAACTTAGCGATCACATTCAATAGTTCAGAGCTATGTCTAGCTTGTTGCTGGGTCAAGGACCACGACGCGTCCCAAGCCCATCAAGTACAGTAAAACTACCTACTATAAGTCCATTCTGAGCAGCTAAATGTTTAGGTCTTTTTTAATTAAACATATTTGTATGTGTTACCTATTTTTATTTTCTTGGGATAAGTAACACGACAATTTGGCGCCCAACGTGGGGCCCATTAAAAACTCTATTTATTTTATAATTCATTCATCGGTTCTTAAACCATTATTAGATTATTATTTTTTTAAACTTTCTTTTTATCTGTTCCGATCAGATATCCCTAAGAAGTGCTTTTAGGTACAAGTTACCTAACCTTCGTGTCAACTAACTCTACAAGTTAGTATGACTTGTTTCTTACTATCGACTCTAAAAGTTGATTGATAATTTTTTAATCTTTCTTTTTATCTGTTCCGATCAGATATCTCTAAGAAGTGCTTTTAGGTACAAGTTACCTAACCTTCGTGTCAACTAACTCTACAAGTTAGTATGACTTGTTTCTTACTATCGACTCTAAAAAGTTGATTGGAGCGGCTGATAACTCCATTCAAAATAAGCCCTTATTATATAGCTACTAAAGTCTATTTCATTTCATTATGGGTTTTAGACGAGAGCGGATTACAACTCCGAAAAGAAGCCTTAAAGTTATTGACTTATCAGGTTGAGTAGTGATCATTGAATGTGAATCCTACCTGACTAACTACGTAAGATGTCGGTGTGATTGAATGAAGTATGTACGTTTTGTGAATGCTGTTATACTTTAACCTTACAAAATTTTTGTTCTAGACCAAAAATTTTCTCGGGGTCAATGGGGAAATATAGTATTTTCATGTTTCAGACACTTTATACTTATGAGGAAATATAGTATTTAGACACTATAGGTACTTACACTTTATACATCATTCATATTCATTATCTTTGCATATTTTTATACATCTACGTCGCGCTTTGGCAGTAGTTATTTTAGCTTGCGTTAGATTCGATCTAGAACGATGTTTTAACATTGATTTAGCTGAAATAAAAATTATTTTCTCAATATTTACTTTGTTGACATTACGTCAATTGTCAAGCTGTCAGTTACTTTTCCTCTACTTATAATTTTCTTACTGGTCTAGGCCTATGAAGGTTTCTTTTGATTTATATAATTTTATTTTATTTTATTAATATATTAGCTCAAATAATGTATTTTAGAGATAATTACGATTGTTTACTAAATAACAGTATCTTATCTTACTTTTATAAAATTAATTAGCACGCTCTCAGAATTCTTCGAGGAAGTTTTTACTGAATAATACTGGCTGTTTTAAAAACAGGCAACTGACATTTTTGATTTTAAAGTCAAATAATTCTAGGGAGAATTATAGAATTATAATAAAACAACTGATATGGAAAAACTGCGGATTTTTGGCTATAAAAGGAGATTTCCTGTCACATTCGGCAGTCTGGAACGGGATCTCATACGATATATAGTATATCGACACTATTGACACTACAGTCTAAAAGTGAACGTACGTGGAAGCTGAACGTCGGTCTTCAAGTCTACCTTGCCTGTCCACTGACGAGCCCCAAGCCCTAAAGCAAGCTGAACGCCGGTCGCCAGAACTACCTTGCCTGTCCACTGTCGCGCCCCAAGACCTGAAGCCGACGCGGAAGCTGTTCGTCGATCTTCAGTGCGGGACCCTGCAAGTCGGAAGCTGGTCATCTGTCTCCAGTGCGGGACCCTACAAGTCTACCTTGCCTGTACACCGACGCGTCCCAAGCCCATCAAGTACAGTAAAACTACCTACTATAAGTCCATTCTGAGCAGCTATATGTTTAGGTCTTTTTTAATTAAACTTATTTGTATATGTTACCTATTTTTATTTTCTTGGGATAAGTAACACGACACTGTCTGGATAATATTCGAATAAACATGAATCTAAACATAACTCAGCTCAGTACACATGGTAAACTAGCTTCTGCCCGCGACTTCGTTCGCTTAAATTTCCCGCTTGCAACATTTCTTATTGCTGCTCCGCTCCTATTGGTCACAGCGTAATGTATAGCCTATAGCTTCCTCCATAAATGGACTATCCAACGCAAAAAGATTTTTCAATTCGAGCCGGTAGTTCCTGAGATTAGCGCGTTCAACCAAACAAACAAATAAACAAACTCTTCTGGTTTATAATATTAGTATAGATATACAGTTTGTACCAAACGTATGTGTGTGTACGTGTGTGTGTGTTTGTGAGTGTTTGTTATGTTATTGGTTGTTTGTTTCATCATCATCGTCATCAGCTTATTAATGTTTATACTGCTTGGACTGTAAGGCGGGATCTCGAGGAGATATTGAAACACCGAGAGCTGAGTCTATACTGTCTTTATTATAATGATTAAACGATTAATAAGATTACATCTAGGTACATATATGATATAAGGCGGGTTACAATCCAATAAGGTTGCTTACACACTACATCTCCTTCCCAAGGTGAAAAAAAAATAAAATTATAATTATTACATTTTGTTTTTTTTTTCAATTACAAGTTTTGAGTTATAATATATGTTAGTTCAATATTTTGATTAAGCATTGATTACATTTGATTACAAATATAGAATAAACACCTTAACTTAAACATATACAAGTACGAGTAGTTTGTGTTTACACAAAATATATCAAAATAATGTAAATATATTTCAATTTCACCTGGTTGGTGAAAACAATTTTGTGCGGTTTTTGTGGATTACATCTAATTTTCCATTTTTATTTATTTGAACATTTGGTGACATATCTTTCACTACTTCAAAAGGTCCTGAATATATGCTATCCATTTTATTACTATTTTCATTTTTTACTAGAATTAAATCATTTGGCTTATAAATTACGGGATTTGTACTTTTATCGTAAGTATTTTTTCTTTGTATTTTACTTCTGATCAAATTCTCCCTAGCTTCTTTTTGAGTTAACTGCAATCTAAATTTTAATTCCAAAGGATAACTTTCGTGATTATAAAGTGGTTTAACAATATTGTTATCTAAGTTGCTGGGAAGTGAACATATTTTACCAAAGACCAACTCAAATGGTGTGAATTTAGTTTCCGAATGTACTGTTGTGTTGAAGGAAAAACACCATTATGGTAGCCATTGACTCCATGCTTCTGGGTGATTATCGGATTGAATGCGTAAAAATGAGCCTAAATTTTTATGAGAATTTTCCAACGCACCAATACTTTGGTGATGGTATGCTGTGGAGTTTAAATGAGTTATTTTTAAAAGTTTACAAACCTCTTGAAATACTGTAGACATAAACTCGGATCCTCTGTCTGTTGCTATTTCCTTCGGTAACCCGTAGCGAAGAATAAAACTATTAACTAAAGCCTGAGCCACCTCATTAGACTTTTTAGAAATTAAAGGATGTGCCACAACATATTTAGTCAACTCACATTGTATGGTTAGTATATATGAAAAATTATAACATTCCGTATGTAATGGTCCTACTAAATCTAAAAATATTTTTTCAAATGCCGTTGTAGCCGTTGTGGTAATAACCATAGGCTCCTTAACTAGTCTAGCATATTTTTCCTTTTGGCATTTCGTACATTTTTTAACGAACTCTCGAACATCTCGTTCTAACCCTGGCCAGTAATAATACTTCTTTATGTTATTTGCCATCCTTCTCATGCCCGCGTGGCCACTGGTAGGCAAGAGATGGAAGTCATTAAGAATAACTTTTCTGTCGTCTTTATCGTCTATTCTTCGAACATCATTTATTATATAAATTCGTGGTACGTACCTATTTTCTAACGATTTTATCTCACTTAATAATTCTTCTATAAATTCTTTGTTTTCTCTATTCTTTACTATACATATTTCGTCGACGTCTATTAATTTGCAAAATCTACCTAACTCCCTCACAAATGCGGCTCGCGTCAATTGTGTTTGGTAGTCGGGATTTATATAAATTGTTAACTTGCTTTCTACATAGCAAAACGCGTTTTTTTCTTCAGTTAATTTGTTTTTCTCTCTCAAAATATCTAACTCCTTTTTCTCGATAAATCTAAGTTCTATCGCCTCTCTTGGTTTCGTATGACTTCCCACGACACCTGGTTGATCAGGCCAAGTGCTGTCAGACGTCATGTAACACGGTGAGCTTTGCAGTTTTCTCGCCTGTGCCCTAGTTGTCACATTTATGTATGATTCACCCATATGCTTTAAATCTTCACTAGTGAAAGAAATCCGGGACAAAGCATCTGCAGCTGCGTTGTCCGAACCCTTTACATACTCTACAATGTAGTCGTACTCCTCTAATATTAATCTAAATTTCATAAGCCTACTCGATGGATCCCGCATATTAAAAAGATAAATTAACGGACGATGATCTGTCAATATTTTGAATTTTGTCCCATACAGATATGGACGGAAATACTTTACTGCCCAAACTATTGCCAATAATTCCTTCTCGATTGTTGGGTAGCGCCGTTCTGCACTATTTAAACCTCTGCTTGCATATGCTACTGGTTTTTTATTTCCATTACTTAAAATAGCGCCAATTGAATAACCTGATGCGTCTGTTTGTACTATAAATTGATTAGTTTCTGTAAAATCTGGATATTGCAGAACTGGAGGAGAGACTAAACACTGTTTTAAATCTTCAAATGTTTTCTGACATTCTTGGTCCCCTTTAAAAGTCGCATTTTTCCTACATAATTGATGTAAAGGATAAGCTTTTTCCGCAAAGTTCGGTATAAACTTTCTATAATAATTTACGAAAGCTGTAAAACGCTTGACTTCTTCGACTGATTTGGGGCAAGGGTAACTTTCAACAATTTTTATTTTTTCTGGATCGGGCACAACACCCTCTCGAGATACCACATGTCCTAAGTATAGCATTTCCTTTTTGAAAAACTCTCATTTTTCGGGATTAAGCTTTAAATTTACTTTCCTTAGCCTTTCGAATACATCTTGTAAATTTTTATTTTTTTTCCTATTTACGACCGAATACTATCAAATCGTCTTGGTAAATTAGACACTTATCATATGAAAGACCTGCCATAGCCATTGTCATCATCCGGGAAAATGAAGAGGGACTGGTCTTGAGCCCCATTGGCATTCTTGTCATCTGGTACTGACCAGAACAAAAGGCTGTATACTTTCGACTATCTTTATCGAGTTCTACATTATGAAAACCCTGATATAAATCCAAATGACTAAATATGCATCCTGACAATGAATCTAGTATTTCTGTTATGTTTGGTAGTGGGAATTTATCATTCTCAATACAATTATTTAACTTCCTATAATCAATAACTAATCTCCACTTTTTCTGTCCGCTAGTATCTATTTTTTTCGGAACTAATAACACTGGACTACTCCATTCACTTCTACTTTCCTCTATAATTCCTTCTTGCAACATTTTTCCTATCAGTTTATCTATTTCCTTTTTCTGAGCGTGAGGTAATCTGTATGGTTTTGAAAATATGGGAGTCGTATTAGGTTGCAAAGTAATCGAATGTTTATAAATGTCAGTCGTTGTTAAACTATCTCCCGGTAAATAAAATATATCACTGTATTTTGCGCATAAATTCTCGACTGATGTTTGTTCTTCTCCATTTAAATGACTTAATTGAAACAATGATAATAGTTTCCTAACTCGAAACGCATTTGATTCGCTTTGAGAAAAGGAACATAAATTATAGTCACTAAGACTATGTATAGTTGGTTTAATTTCTCTAAGTGTTACATAATCTTCCGTAGTATTTAATATCTTGATAGGTATCCTACCACACACTGGTTTTACCAATGAACTCGCTAAGTAAATACGAATAGAACTCGAGACCTATGAATTGGCAGTTCAACGGTCTACCACTAGGCTATCACGGCCTGAGGACACGGTGGAGCACACGGTGGAAGTCTGCCCTGTGTGGGCGGAGCTCCGCCGTGTCCTCGTGGCGGCGATCGGCGGCGGCGACCTCTCGCGTCCGGCCCTGGTTCAATCCATGGTCCGGAGCGAGACGGAATGGGAAGCCGTCGCCTCCTTCTGCGAAGCAGTCATGCTAGCGAAGGAGGTGGCGGAACGAGAGAGGGAGAGATCCTCTCTTCCCGGCCGCCGCGGGAGACGCAACGGGCGTCGGGGGCCACGTGGTGGCTACCGGCCACCGTAGATGCGGGCCTGTGGACGGCTGGCTATGGGCAATAGCTGGCCGTCCGGCCGTCTAACGACGACGACAGGCCGTGTCGACGGCGCGTTCGTGTTCCACGCGCGCCTCAAAGAGATGTCAGCAAAAGAAGAGGGGCCCGCAAGGGCCGAAGCCTGCCGGGGTTGCGGGCCTGTTCGAAAGAGATACCGCGACCCCGGAACGTAAAAGGCGAGGAAGGAACATGGATGGTTTTTAGTCAGTAAGAGTCTGACACTCCCTCCCGCTCCGCCCAGAGTGGGGGGGGGTCATTTGATGATTTCCCATCCTTAAAAAAAAAAAAAAAAAATATCTGACGCGCAAACTAAGCATTCATCCTCAATATCTGTCGTAATATAATGAACTAGCTTTTGCCCGCGACTTCGTTCGCGTGGAATAGTGACTTCCGGCAGATTTTTGGTTTTACCTACATTGCCGACTCTTGACCAATAGATGGCGCTGTATGTCCGCAATAAATTTTATTTTTAATTTTATTTTTTGTAATAAAAACTATTCTATGTCCTTTCTCAAGTTCCAAACAATGTCTGTACCAAATTTCACACAAATCGGTTCAGTAGTTTAGGCGTGAAGCAAAGACAGACAGACAGAAAGACAGACAGACAGAGTTACTTTCGCATTTATAATATTAGTTTGGAAGTTTGGATGGACTCACATCTTGGTGGAATATCCAAATTATTGCTAATGGTATTAATTGGTAAATTAATGTTATTGTAATAAGTAGACAAAGTTATTATATTATGATTAAAATCCAATACCGCTTTATACTTAGTCAGAAAGTCCTGACCGATGATGCCATTCGCCCTAATTGGTAAGAAGTCAAATACATAGAACTTATGTTTCAATTGATGCCCATTTACGTTGAAATTTAAATAACAATATCCAATTGTTGTTACTTTGCCTCCGATACCATTTATAGAAATGTTTTCTTTGCAAAATGCGATGCGCTCTTCTAGAACATGTTTATACTTTATCGCTGAAATCGATGCACCCGTATCAAGTAACCATTGGAATGCATGACTGTTTATTGGTAGACTAATTGAACAATTACTTTTACATGATAGAATTTTATTCACGAAAAAACTTTTTGTTTTTATCATTAGAAGTATGGGCTGATTCTACGTTTACTTCCGGTTCAGTTATCACGTTAACCTTGTTAGAGTCGTTGTTACGCATCCTTTGATTTCTATTGTAGTAATACTTACCCCTATATCCCTGGCGATTTCGGGCTGGGGCCTGCTCTTGCCGGTGGTCGCGATGCCCATTCCATCCACCGCGACTGCCGTTGTTGTTGTAGTAGCCTCCACGATAGGGTCTTCGATGCGAATGTCTTTGGTTGGCGTGACCTCGATAACCTCGGTTTTGCCTGAAACCCCTTGAAACTCTTCCGTCATTATTATACATACCTAGTACCTCAGCCGAACTTGGAGACGACGCTATCTCTTCGTCTTGAGCCGCCTGTATCGCATCCTTGAGAGAGCTTTAATTTCGAGCAGCTATTATTGTGCTTAGCCTGCGGTTTCGCAACCCATCGGCGAATTTTTTAATCGCGTATTTGTTCATTTAAAGGTTTTAAAATGTTATAGTTCTCGGATTGTCCGTTGGCCTGTGAAACCGTCAACTGCACGAAAAGTTCGGAAATTTCTTTACCATAGTCCTGTGTAGTTAACTCATTTTGTCTCATAGAAGTTAATTTTGTTTGCAATGCCGTGGCTGATTTTTGAGGTAATAACACCTTTTTCATATCAATAACTAAGTCATCCACAGTGGAGTATTGTGGACATAATCGTAATTTAGCAGCCTGGGACAATCTACTCTTAAGTACAAAATTAACTAACTGCTTCTTACAGTCTGGTGTTGAAAGAGTAGAACTATAATACACAATGTTATCTATTAATTGCCTGGTATTAGCCTCCTCGTCAGTCATGAGTGGCATTAAGTGTAACGCAACTTTAAGGTCAAAAGTAGCCATTGTTTCAGTTTTACTTGACTTACACAATTCTATAACTTCTGCATATAAACTCTGAAATCTCTCGATATACTTATAAATTAATTCTGACTCACTACCGGTCACTTTCCCTTTTTGTATATCACTTGTAATTTGGACTACATAGTCAGAATATTTCGTGAAAATATCATTTGCCTCAGAGAGTTTCTTAGTCAATACATTGCCTGTTCTACGACCAGGACCAATTTTAATAAGATACACTCTTATGTCTTTAATGCCATTACACAATTGTTCTAAACTAGTTGCCATAACTTACCATAATAGAAGCTAAATCTTCTTCTGCATACATTATTCGTTATTTAATTGAAATAAATCATAATTAAGTAAATGACAGTTATGTTATCTTAAAGTTCCTAAAAAGTTTCGTCATTACACCGATTTTTTCTCTGTTATGATATTAAGTGTCATATTAAATGAAATGTTGATCGCACTAGACCGCACATGTATCTTATAATGTAGCACTGCACAAACACTATATTTTCGACGATTTTTACACTACTCCGTTGTCCACGTCCACGGTCGGACGAACGAAACGAACGTCGCATAGTATGCTGTTGAATCTGCTGGTCAATCCATTGAAGGTGACATCTTCTATAAATTCTGTAGATGGCGTAAAGCGACGCCAGCGACACCAGAGTGAGGATCAGCAACAAGATTATGTTCGTGACTCCAATATGCGTCCTTAATTCTTCTATTGAAGCCTGGTTATTGCCCGCAGCAGCATTTTGGGCAAGGATTACTTCCTCCTTAGAGTTATTAGTACCCATCTTCTCCGGTGATAATTATAACTCGAACAGTCGAAGTAAGAGAGTTGAAACCTGGTAGCGCGCCACTAATTATTCGTATTGACATTTTATTTCTAAGTCCCACTCGCACTTAACATATTAATAAATCTGTCATGGTATTTTTAAACAAATCAAGCCACTGCCATTGCGCTTTGGCAGGGTCGCCATGTAAGGCGGGATCTCGAGGAGATATTGAAACACCGAGAGCTGAGTCTATACTGTCTTTATTATAATGATTAAACGATTAATAAGATTACATCTAGGTACATATATGATATAAGGCGGGTTACAATCCAATAAGGTTGCTTACACACTACAGGACACAAGCTTCGTATCTATGAGATGTACCACGCAAGCCCTGTGCGGATTTGTAGATGTCACGTCCTGGTTCTAGGACGTGCTGGTTTCCTCACGATGTTTTCGATTTCCTTCGCCGTTTTGAGAGTAGCGGTGATGAAATAAATTACACAAAGTAATGTGCTTGTCTGGGTTTGAACCCACGTTCGTAAGTCGGAGGTGCCACCATACTACTACCGCTGCTCCAGTTGTTTGTTTACTGTGTGTAATATTTGTCTTGTATTTTGAGCTCTCGACATTTCGGCGACATTGCGGTGGTGGTAGGTGTTTAAGAGCAGACAAATCGATCTATACGTACCCTACGTATCTTCCTTGTACTTTTTACTTACCGATACTGCCGTTTTTAGTGCTAATGACTTTGTCAGTTTAAAAATTTATATCCGCCTATAAGTTTCCCTCTGGTGAGACATGGGCCTCCCTGAGAATCAATGACGGGGAGAACAGCTGCCTTTCGGCTTCTTTAAGAGATGTTTTACACCCTTTATTAACAAACCATTTTAAGTATAAAGTCTTTGATATTGTTGGATATTACCTAATTTCCTCAAACAGGCAATTCAATTAATGGCCAACATAGACGACATTGTAAAATAAACAATGACCGATCAACTGTCCTACTGAGCCACTGAGTCTATTGAGCCACTGAGTCTAATCAGTCACTGAGTTAACAGCAACTAAGTTGACAGGACACGGCGCGAATTGCATTGCGTGTAGGAAATTGCCAATAGATCCAGTCGATTAGTAACGTTGATTGAGCGTAGGCACTAATGTTTGTTAGAGAATAATTATAATGGATAGATATGACGTGTTTGTTTTGTTTAAATTAATTCTACTGAGACCATTTAGGGTCGATTATTAAACGTTGTTTTAAGTTAACTTATGGTAAAGCTCTGGTTAACCATACATTTATGAATATCATTTAACCTTAAATGGTGTACTGAATTGCCTCAATGGTCTAGTGGTCGCAAGTACGACAGCGAGCAAGAGGTCCTGGGTTTAGTTTGCCGTTCGGGCACAGTGTGAATTTCCCAGTAGCAGTCACGGATGTATGTGCCCAATTGATGGCATTAAGCTCCTATTGCATGGGACTTTAGTTTTACGTAAAAGTTGATTATAAGACGTCTGATAAAATCCGCACATTTATGAAAAAGTCCTGCTATTGGTAAAATGTAATTCTTTGTTTGGTGTGTGTGTTTTGACGAACTGCATCACAATCCAAAAATATGGTTCCTTTTGACTTTGTTCTCCAAGAAGTATTAGTTGTGTTACTAGGTGATTTGAAATTGTTCTAAACTCTTGAATCACAAACCTTAAGGCTCAAATAACAAACGAGTCCCAAACTTCATCAACACCAACAATAACATTCTCAGCTACCCCCTAGACGTCTAGTTTACATCACAACTACCCGCAATAAGATAATCCTATTAACATCGCCTTGTCGTGCACTTGTCCATTATAGGTCACTCGGGAGACCGGTATTCTGTTCGTAGTTAAGGTGACTGTACATTCCCGACGAGACAGGGCGAGACAGGGCGAGTGCGAAAGTCTGTCGTCATCTGTCTCGTCTTTTCCCTACTATGTTGGGGTCGGCTCTCGTTTTAACCGGATGCAGCACCAGTATTTTACGTGAAGCGACTGCATAATTTTTTTTAAATCATTTATTTAGTGCACACAAAAGACATATCACAACACACTTGAATGATATAGTTTTAACAAAATGATATAGTAAAAAGCAAGGTGCCTTTTTCCACAATGAAAAACATGTTCACGAAATCATTATAGTGACAGACTTCAAATAAAATAAAATAATAACGAGTGCGAGGTGCGGTGTGCGTCTCAAGGTTGCACCAAATGGGAGTCCAGCTCAGCATCTGTCAGGCGTGCACCTGACGCTGATATTCTGCTGGATCCCTGTAGTGACATACGGCCGTCGTGACAAAGTATTTCATGCGCGGAGTGAAATTATGTAAGTTCACCCTCAACTTAAATAAGGTATATTACTGTAAGTTTACTGTACTGTGTTTGAAACGTTCTTGTTTGTTGACGTGTGTTTTAATACGTTTTAGGTTATATGATATAATAAAGTACTTAACTGACTTATTTAACTGACTTCCACAACCCAGTTAGTACTGGGCAACACGGTACCTTTTGGTAAGACCGGTTGTCACACTTTCAGGCCACTGACTACTTGTAAAGACTCAAAGATCAGCCGGGACGAACGGCTTAACGTGCTGTCCAAGGTACGGAGGAAACTCGGTATGTAATGCGTGACACAGACACACCCAAGCAAGCACGAGAGCCGTGTCGACGGCTCATTCGAGTTCCACGTGCTCCTGAAAGAGATGTCATCAAAAAGGAAGGGCCTGAAGGGGTTGGAAAGAGGTACCGTGGTCATGGAACACAAATGGCTAAGAAGGAACATGGTTGATTTCCATCCGAAAAAAAAGGCAAGCACGAGAGTGCGAGCGTACACAGAGTGTAAAAACACTCATAACGATGCCGAATAGTCCTTCCCGTCATTGCGATTTCTTTTTTTTTGTACTAGACCATACCTTTTTTTTTTTTTTTTTAAGGATGGGAAATCATCAAATGACCCCCCCCACTCTGGGCGGAGCGGGAGGGAGTGTCAGACTCTTACTGACTAAAAACCATCCATGTTCCTTCCTCGCCTTTTACGTTCCGGGGCCGCGGTATCTCTTTCGAACAGGCCCGCAACCCCGGCAGGTTCTCCTTTTGCTGACATCTCTTTGAGGCGCGCGTGGAACACGAACGCGCCGTCGACACGGCCTGTCGTCGTCGTTAGACGGCCGGACGGCTAGCTAGCCCATAGCCAGCCGTCCACAGGCCCGCATCTACGGTGGCCGGTAGCCACCACGTGGCCCCCGATGCCCGTTGCGTCTCTCGCGGCGGCCGGGAAGAGAGGATCTCTCCCTCTCTCGTTCCGCCACCTCCTTCGCTAGCATGACTGCTTCGCAGAAGGAGGCGACGGCTTCCCATTCCGTCTCGCTCCGGACCATGGATTGAACCAGGGCCGGACGCGAGAGGCCGCCGCCGCCGATCGCCGCCACGAGGACACGGCGGAGCTCCGCCCACGCAGGGCAGACTTCCACCGTGTGCTCCACCGTGTCCTCCGGTCGATCCTCGCAGTGGAGACACCCGGGCGATTCCTCCCGCCCGATTCGGTGCAGGTACCTCCCGAAACATCCGTGTCCGGTGAGGACCTGCGTCAGGCGGAAGGTGAGGACGCCGTGGCGCCTCTCCAACCACTCCTCAAAGAGGGGACTTACCGCCACTATCGTGGCGTGCCCTGCACGGGGTTGCGACAGTCGCTCTCTCCATCGCGCCGGAGGTCAGTCCGCTGAGCGGCAATTTGCCGCGGTAGCGGAGTTTCCCCCCGGCGTAGTACCTCGGCGCGCCATTCGTGTAGGCGCGCGAGGACTATCGCCTCCAGATCCTATGGCGGCAATCCGGCAAGCAGGCCCGCCGCTTCGCGAGAGATCGTGCGGTACCCACGGACCATCTTTACGGCCACCACTTTTTGGGGCGCGTTCAGATGATGAGCGGCTCGCCGCTTCAACGAACGCGCCCACACTGGGGCCCCGTAAAGGGCCATGGACCGCACGACTCCCGCGTAGAGCCTGCGGCAGGAGGCGTTCGGCCCCCCAAGGTTGGGCAGGAGCCGCCTGAAGGCAGCCCCTGTCCGTTCCAGCCTGGGGGCCAAACGTCGGAAATGCTCCACGAAGTTTCACCGGCTGTCGAGGACGAGTCCTTGGTACTTCAACGTCGACTCGACGCCGATGGATACCCCTCCTTACTAGACCATACCTGGGAACCTTATAATTTAGGATACATCGAAAGTTTAATAAAATAAAGTTTATTAAAAGTTATAACTTTACTTTAAAATGAAGTTATAACTTTTAATACTTGTTTTTTAAAATAAACTTAAAATTTCGATATATCCTTTGGAAGAAATATGACCCTATTCAATGCATCTATCAGCACTAATTTTTGAGTGAGTAAACACGTAAACGATGATATTTTACATCAAAACAATGTTCGTTTCCCAGCAATAGTTTTTGCCCAGAGTCACTTAGTTTGATGGCTGACAGCTTCCTGGAGGGTTCGTTTAGACTCTGTATAGGAGCGCTCGACTAGCCCCGACCTATCTCGCTTAGCTACACACTCTCGCCCTGTCTCGTAATGTCTCGGCGCAAGTGTACAGCCACCACATTATGTAGATTGTATGGATTATTGTCCGATACAATTTAGTTATAATTGATTTAAGATAATGTTATTTGTTTGATTTGAAATAATGTTATGTGTTTGGCTTGTTAGGGTGTGTGTGTAATGCGGTATTAAATTGATTTGTGCGGAATTGTTTTATGTGAATAATAGTTATGATTCAATGATCATTCTGCATTGCATTGCGATGATAAACATTCTCAATAGAGAAATTAGTTATAGCGTACTTTGTAACTGACGCAAATTGTTTTTTTTCTGTCAGATGTTTAATATGACAGACGAAATAGTGGTGGGTCTGATTTGGCCTAAAATCATTAGTGATGTTTATTTCAAAAAACGTTGAAGTTTGTATGGATTTTATTGTTCTAGAACATGCCGTTTCCTCACGTTAATTCAACGAAATAACCATTGGCAATGAAATAAATGTCACATATAATTTTATTTGTATGTTTGTTCAAATCTCAACGAAAAAGATGAAGAGCTTCGAAGAAAACAATCCCAGTATACCCAATGGTACCATTTTCATGAAAAGATAATGTACCATTCCTGAGAAATACCGATTAATATAACCTAACCTTTTAACGCTGTATATTCCGCTAAAAAGCGTAGTCGACGGAGCCCCTATTTCCCGAGTGCAGGGTTTAAAGGAACCTAACTAACCTAACATGGGGGTGCCCCAAGCCCCGATTATGGGGGCAGAGACAGAGATACTTCCGTATGTTCAGTTAACAATAATTCGAGAGTGTACAATCTCGCTAGAGAGATTACAATATAACGTGTTTGACAATTTTACGGTGACATACACATAGTCAGCGGTAAGAAAGTCTGCCAACCAGTCTTACCAAGGGGTATCGTATTACCCAGTACTAACTAGGTTGTGGACATCAGATAAGCAGTCGATCCCTGTAAAATACTGGTATTTAGCGGCATCCGGTTAGACTGGAAGCCGACACCAAAATAGTTGGGAAAAGGCTACACGATTACAAGTGTATGTATCCTTTTTATTTTAAACCGGACAATTTGTTTCGAAAAATGATCTGACCTTTAATATTGTAAATGCAAAAGTGTGTTATTTGTTACCTTTTCACATAAATATATATGCCATTTCATGCATAAATCAATGAAACGATAATCCAGATATTTTGGATATACCTAGTAAGGTGTACAGAAAAGTATATAGGGAAAAAAAAAAAAAAGAAAAAGAGAAAGCAAAGAAAATAAAATATATCTTAAGCAAATAAAATATATCTTATCTTATCTTAATATATATCTTATCTTAACAGTACTTTTCGAAACTGAAATACCTAAAAAAAAAGAGAAAAAAAAAATGAAAAAAGAACAAAAGAAAAAATGTGTAAAAATGTACTATTCCCAGGGAAAGCCACATGACGTTCTTATAATAATAGATGGCGGCACTTGTATTTCGAATCATGACTGAAATAAAGGGTGTAAAACACCTCTTCACGAAGCCGAAACGCACTTGTTCTCCCCATCATTGCGATCATTTTTTTGTTCTACACCATACCTGGGAAGCTTCTAGTTACGGAGATATGGGGGACCAAAGTTGCAATTTTTGGACAAGTTTTTTTTGAAATACAAGTTATTTTTGTAAGATTTTGACTTTTAACACCTCCACGACGCCCGTCCTATTCAATCCATCCAGCACAATGTTTTAAGTGCGTAACGTTGAGTTATACCACAAAACATGATTTATAACCTCAAAAAAAAAAGTTATTTCCCAGCTTTAATTTTTGCGTAAAGTTACATAGTTGATGTACAGAATGTTTGGTTGACAGCTTCGTGTTGAGGTGGTTTACACCCTGTATGTAACTACAAGTAGAGTACAACCCAAATTAATAGGCCAATTCTAAAATAACGCGAGCAAAGCCGCGTATAAAATCTAGTTTACTATAAATTCAAGCAACACAGCCTAATAATAACAATTGAGTACCTTTCATGATCATTATATTCATAAATATTAATGGAAACGATATTTTCGTGTTGGTCCAATGAAGCTTTACCAATATCGATATCGTTTTATTGAGTATAACTCGATTCTTATCTTGAACGGTGTAATATTCCGTAAATATTTACTTAAGAAGGCGTGCGAAATTGTAAGTGCTTCTACCGAGGTTTTTGTTCAGATAATATTGGTGGGATTTAAATTTTACGGGTAATATCGTTATTACCATCGCAGTTTTATTAGTTGACAGCGTTGAGGAGGAGTTTTTTGATGCCCGTTTATAGTTTATTAGTTTATTTATTTTAGTTTTTAATTAATGTACCTACATTGTTAGTTTATGATTAATAGCATGGTACAATATTGACCATGATTAATAGTATATTTTATAACGAGGGACTAAACGAAGCCATTATATACCCGAGGTGGTTTGACTCCCGAGCTTGCGAGGGAGGCAATGAAAGTGAGGGTATATTAAATTGGCGTTTAGTCTCGAGGTGCAAACTGTACTTTTCACTTCGAGTGCGAGAAAATAGTCATTTAAAACCGAACAAATTTACACTCGACTAAAATTCTGAACTGAGCAGTCAGATTTTCTTCTATCAGGTCAGTCACAGATTAACAATTTTAAACACAACACAAACTCTCAACATTCTCGCAATGAAGATGATCCACACTCCGCAGATAATTATAGTAAGTACCTACATTACTGCAGCGGCTAGCAACAGAGGCATTCCACATACTTTTTCAAAATCAACGATGCACACAAACACGTTGTTTCCCGCGTTGAAGAGTTAATTTGTTTTTTTTTTCAATATACCGCTTTCTACTTGCAAGCCAATTCGAAATTGAAATAAAACCTTTGCCAAGTTACTCTTTTGTGACCATGTTTCAGAGTAAAAGATCTTTCCATTTTTAAATTACTTTTTACTCCCTAGGGAATAAACGGTCACTTTAATCCCGCTTCGTAGGGCTATAATGGCGTACTTTTAGAGCATGAGAAGTGAAAATAAATAATCTTCATTGTAAAACATAAACCTACTCGTATTACTTTTTTGTTTTTATTTTACGGTGTTTTGTTTTAATTGTTTTACAATGGAAACAAATACAAATACATACATTGTCTTCATATAGTTAAAGCCCCACATGCAGCTCATTGAATACATCGCACTGTGTTTGCCAAAGAATTAGCATTGCCATCGAACGTGGCAATGCTGCCAGCTTGTTGAGCACTTTTTTATTGACTGTGAATATTTTGACGCCCTGTAATACTTTTGTCATTTTTTTTTTAAATTTAATACTGTATACCCAAGTATCTTTATATCTACTGAAAACATAATATGACACTACGCCTAGGCTGGGATCTCTTTAGGGTCAGGAAGAGGTGTAAGTTAAACCTCTGTAGTATCAGTGTACAACCAACGCGCCGTTTTCACTTCAAAAATACGTGATGAATGCGTGCCTTCTCTGTATGAGCAGAAGCATTTGCCCAGCAGAGGGACACAAAAAGGCTGGAATTGAAGAAAATGTACGGTCGAACAAGCTATTTGGTTTACAGTCTAACGATCAAATTACATTGTAAAATGGGTACGTATCATAATCCCGGCCGGCCAGCAAGCCGAAGCTGCGGTGGTGAGTGTTAAAACCCTCTGCGACGATAAGCTCGCGTGTGACCGCCAGAGCCCCGCAGCGTCGGAGCCGTGACAGAAACCATGCCTGCTGCATGGTGTATGCTTGCATAATGCATGCTTGCTGGTTGCATGCTTGCTTCAGGCTTGCTGCATGCTTGCTGCATGATTGCTGTATGCTGCATGCTTGCAAATGTTTTTCTCGGAAACGGTGACTATTTCGGGATTCTGAACTACGGGATTTGGAACTTCGGGATTTTAAACTTTCGGGATTTTGAACTTCGGTATTTTAAACTGTCGGACAAAAAAACTTTCGGGATTTTGAACTACGGGATTTTGAACTACGGAATTTTAAACTCCGGGATTTTGAACTTCGGGATTTCAAACTTTCGGTCTAATGAACTTTCGGGATTTTAAACTTTCGACCAAACAACCATTCGGCGTTTTAATTTTCGGGATTTCGTCCATCGGTATTTTAAAATTCGGTCTTTGAAAATTCGGGATTATGATAAAATCTAAATCCCTGTAAAATGTATACCAATTAGCTTGTCGAACCGTACATCCAAATTTTGAACAGCCAGGGATTACAAAGAAAACTTACTATAGAAATGGTGATTTATAGCGAGTTCTATAATTAAAGACAACAATGCGACTTTTGTAATTACAAGCGTATACCTGTTGGATTTATAATTGGGGAGCAGGGACGCTTAATGTAAATATGGACCCAGCTTACAATGTAATCTACACGATACTGAAATTAGAATGTATCGTTTATAGGTTGTAAAAGACACTAACGCACACACGGCTATCACGTATTCAGAACGTCACACTGAAAACTCCCACAAAATTTTTTCATCGGTAATAAAAAAAACAGCAGTTCAAATTCAAATATTTTTATTTGTAGAACATAGGTAACAAAAGTATAAATGTCAATATTTATAAAATGAGCGCTATGTCTTGCCGTCAACGGCGTACAAATATTCTAATTATAATTTATTTTCTTATGAATAATAGGTAAGAATAATAGAAACAATCAAGATTAATATTTAAACTCAATTATAACAATCCAAAACGAAGCAAAAGTAGTAGTTCCATTTCACTTTTGTAGGAAACTGCTTTTTTTGAAGTGAAAACTTCTTTAGGCGCGCTGTGCACTGTTTGGGTGAACAAAAAACATATGACCGTCACCTAACTCTTCGTAGCAGTCGTAGCCGATCCGCTACGACGTAGCACCACTTGCTACGGCACAACCCGTAGCAGATATAGATTACTTAATTTTACTTCTATCTGCAGTCCCCCAAGACTGCCGATGTTTTGTTTTTTTATTATGCTTGTTCTATCCACCCTGTACATGTATAGATAATAGGTACTTCGAATTAACGAGATATAATAGATATTTTCTATGTATGGAAATAGTAAGTACAAACCTTAGTGGTTTATAAATGCTATTCTGCCTAGACAAATGTAATATTTTTTTTTAAAGATAAATAAAAAAAAAAAGTATTATAAATAAATCTTCTATCTATCTTCTATCTATATTTACAAAATAATAGACTGACTGACTGACTGACTGGGTGATATATCAACGCACAGCCCAAACAGCTGGGTTTACAAGCTCCAAATTTGGCAAGTTAGTTTCGTGGTCTAAGGGTGCACTAAGAAAGGATTTTTCAAAATTTCTCCTCTTAGGGGGTGAAACGGGGCTCAAAGTTTGTATGTGGAAACAACATTACTTAGACGATTTCATTCAAAACTTCACAAGACTACTCCTATTGATAAATGAGTAGAAACGGGTTTCAGGTTTTTTCTGAATTCAACCCTTAAGAGGGGAAAATGGGATGACAAAGTCTAAAAATGTATGCACAGCCCCAACCGCGGCATCTACAGATTCCAAATTTGGCAAGTAGGTTTCTTATGTGGTCTAGGGGTGCATTAAAAAAAGGATTTTTCAAAATTCACCCTCTATGGGGGTTAAACGAGGCTCCAAAGGTTGTAAGGGGGAACAAGATTAGTCAGACAATTTTTTTCGAAATTTAACAGGTGTACTCCTATTTATAAATGAGTTGAAACGGGTTTCAGGTTTTTTCAGAAATCAACCCCTTAGGGGGTGACAAAGTCTAAAAATCAACGTACAGCCTTTGGGCTGTACGTTGATTTTTAGACCAAGTCCAAGTCCTGCGAAACGGCTTGACTGATTTTAATGAAATTTTTGTGTATATTTCGTAGGTCAGCGAACAAGTTGTAGGCTATTTTTATACCCTTAGGTGACAAGGGTGGCAAGTGGCAGCTAGTAATATTATATTAACATACATTATACACGCTTGGAAAACACCTATTAATACGATATTTTCTTCGCCGTCTTATTGCAATTACTAAGAAGAGCTGTAGTCGTATACAATTCTCCTCTGAGATGCTAACGAGTACCGACTATCTTCAATAAGGCTGCGAGACGAAGTTCCTTTGTCTCTGGGCGCAATAAAGATGGCGGCTGTCACAGCCTTGCATTATCTCATACATAATTCCTATACAGGTTGTAAAAGTATCCAGCACGTCGTTATCATGTTTTTTATAATACTTAAATCAACAGAAATAGTTATTGAAGGGAAACGACTTATTTTTACATATTTTTAACTTTTTATGGTAGCACGTTATGTAATGCACAAAAACATTTGTTAATTAACAGTACATGAGTCATGGCGGTGTTTAACGTAACATTTAAAACATATGTTTTCCCTTGGAAAAAATATGGATCCTTTAATATCTCCATAACAGAAGGTTTCATTGTCCAGTCAAAAAAAAAGTAATGACTGGTAAAATTAGTCATACGGCTCTGTGTATGTGTCTTATGCATAAACAATGTATAATATTTTGATAACCAGAACACTCGCGCGCATAAAATCGGGTCCAGACGTGTGTAACGCGTAATGTAATGTATCGTGAAATGTAAAGCCGCGTCCAGACGTGTGTAACGCGTAATGTAATGTATCGTGAAATGTAACGCGAATTCTATATGTGGACGTCACCGCAAGCCTTGCAGTAACGCGCGTAGTGCCGTTCACACACAGACTTCGCGTTACATTTCAAGTACACAGTATCATCATAGCATTAGAGTTAGCAGTGTTATATAGCATAATGTCGGATAGTAAGATTTTTTATCGATTCAAAAATTGACCTTTTTACATTACAATTAGACCACGCGCTCGTGACTTTGTCCTTTAGGCCCTTAAGTAGAGTACGTGCCTAATGCCCAAGAGATTAGAAACGGACTGACCTATATAATCCTTCTAACATTGTACTCTGAATTCCTGTAATCAGATTTGATTCCTCCCGATTGTGGGTCAAGAGGGCATACAAAGGGATCTGCCAAAGAAATACTTACAAGTTTCGTGGTAAAACTTTCTTTTTAGACCTCTGACCCTTTTACAAGATCAATGAACACATGACAAAGTAGAATTTTATCGGAACTCTTATTTGATTTTTATTTTACGTTCTAGTTTATCCGCTCATGCCTTGAACGGTTCTTACTATTTGAAAAAACATCGAGATTACTGTCAGTTTAAGTAACTTTAATGTTGAACTGATAGGTTCGCGGTTAAACCTAAACCTTTCAGGAATGCGCTCTAAATAATTGTGAAAACTCCCTCGTTGGTCAAGAGGTCGCAAGCGGCCGGTGATCTCCATAGCGCAACGAAGGTTGAGTGGGTGAAGGTCAGAGATGTAAAAACCATTTTTCAAAGTCGCTCCCCTTACCCCCTTCTCCTCCCCTTTTAGGCGAATCTCGGAAGTTGAGAGACTTCGAACATTTTTTTTTCAGTTTCATAAAAAAGGGCCCTGAGTCAGTCACAATAATCTTTCAAAACTCCACTGCTGAACATCCTGGGTTTGATACCCGGATCGAGCAAAGTTTGATTTGGATTTTTCATCAGGAATTTATCAGTAGCAACCACGGCGTCTAGGTTTGTGCACCGGGCACAAATACCCCAAAAATAGGTCTTAAAAACATAACTGGTATAATGAGGGTGTACTATGAGGTTTACCTTTGTCTAACACCTCGGAAATTACAGGCGTGATGATATTACGTTAATTATGAAAACTGCAACAAGATCGAGAATAGCAGTGGCCCAGTGGTGGCGCCCCCGGCTTACGAATAGTAAGTCGTGGATCAGGCGTATTACTTTGTGTAATTTATTTCATCACCGCTGCTCTCAAAACGGTGAAGGAAAACATCGTGAGGAAACCAGCATTTGTCCTAGAACCAAGACGTGACATCTACAAATCCGCACAGGGCCTGCGTGGTGGATATAGCCCATTGCATCTCTTAAAGACGAAGCCTGTGTCCCAGCAGTGGAAACATTAATAAACTGATGACGATGATGATGAAACAAACAACCAATAACATAACAAACACACACAAACACGTTTAGATGTTTTCTTGCTCTCAAAACGGTGAAGGAAAACATCGTGAGGAAACTGTCATTTCCTAGAACCAAAAAAATCTAAGATATGTGACATCTACCAATCCGCACTGGGCCAGCGTGGATTATAGTCCATTCCCTCTCATAGAGAAGAGGCCTGTGTAACTGAGGTACATTAATAGGCTGATGATGATGATGACTTGGCTGACTAGTCGGTCCCTTTGCAACCGAGTCGGCTAGTCGACAGTCGGTTAAAGACAGAGTCGGCGTTTTGAGTATATCCATATACAAGAGAAGCATGTCTTTACTTTCAGCAGGAAAAATATGACGAAAAAATCTAAAAATCTAATAAACAATGCATTTTCATAAAACTACAACGCTAAAATAGTAACATACAAGGATTGTTCTAGCATATCAAAACTTTTTTAGTATCCCAAAAAGAGGATAAACAAAGCGAACAGTGTTTTATGTGGGCATTAAAATATTATTTAACAATTTTGTACGTAAAACCATTTGTGCGATATTAAATACTCTTTTTATGTCCTTGAACAGTTTACTTTTTAATTAAAATTATATTTTTTGGGACGTAAAGCAACTACAGTGTTTTCATTAGCTAATAATTTAAAAAATATGCGATGTTTGGGGACTGCCGATATAAGTGAAGCGTACGTGACAGTCACGCGAGCTCCATGATTTTTGTTCACTCAAAAAATGCTCAATGATCCCAAAGAAGTTTTCACTTCAGAAATACAACTCCAATGTGTCACGGTTTTCATGTTATCGCTTTGCCAGTGACTTTTACACTTGAATTTTAAATTTTCTTATACCTACAAATAGAAAAACCGTCACGGGGTACCAATTGTTGTTTGTTGTTTTTTAGTGTTTAAGCTGGCATACCACGGGGTATCGTAGTACTCAATACTAACTGGGTTGTGGAGGTTAGTAAAGTAGTCGCTCAATGTAAAATACAGGTTAGATTAGAAGCCGACCCCAACATAGTTGGGAAAAGACTAGGCAGAGAAGATCTTTAAAATAGTTTCAGCGATTTCAACGTGAATATGCAACAAATAGGAGCACCTTTTTGGGAAAAGGCTAGGCAGATGATGGTGATCGTGTTCTTCTTTTTAATAAACAAATTGATTTCTAACAATAAATTAGGTAAGTGTATGTATTAGACGTTAATAGCAGACATAAATCAACAAAAAATTATATCAGCCGGTATTATTGAATCTTTTATTACTTTTATCTATTCTGTTACTGAATTCTTCTCTCTCAGTTCTAGTTAGCGAAGTTTTGTGGGCTTTGAATGTTAATATCATTAGTTTAACTCAACTAAATGCCACAGAGCCGTTCGTGAGCTACGCACCAATTATTGCAAATAGTTCATGCAACCACTAGAGCTACATTAGACTGGATGCAGAGATCCGATTATGTTTCGCAGGCTGTATTTGTTGGTTTAAATGGAGCATTCAACTCAGCTTATCCAGTCCACACATTGAGAATGAACCAGGATTTAAGGAAAACATTCCTTAAAAAGGTTACACATGGAGGAGAGAGCAGCTGTGGCCCAGTGGTGGCGGCCCCGACTTACGAATAGTAAGTCGTGAGTTTGAGCCCAGGCAGTCGCATTACTTTGTGAAAACCATTTCATCACCGCTGCTCTCAAACACGGTGAAGGAAAGCATCGCAAGGAAAACCGGTATGTAAAATAAAAATCGAAGACATGTGACATCTACCAACCTGCATCTGGGCCCGCGTGGTGGATTATAATATATAGGCTATTATAAAATGCGCAAAATGCGTGCTTTGACGTGGAGTTGGGGACACTAGCCTGTTGTACAATACAATACATATGGAGGACGTTTTCCACAGTTACTTACTACAGACAAATTTAAGCTTAGTTAGTTCAATCTATTAAGACTTTTCAGTTGTAAGTACCCCGTCGGTCTACTAGTCGCAATCGCAACTGCTGCGCATAAAGTCGTGAAATAATAAAGGCAAATTGTTATTGGGACATTGCACACAGCGCCAACTAGTGCCACACTAAGCAAAGCTTGTGTTGTGGACACTAGACAGTTGATATACTACATAATATATACTTTTTGTTATAGCTTTGCTTTGTGTTTGTTACTTGTACTTATATCTGATAGTTAGGGTCTGTTTTTGCTCACTCTTATTTAGGCGAGAACTTCTAGTGTAGTCTTCGAAGACAGCGAATCGGCAAGGTGGGACACCTTCAGGATCAGTGGAGTGATGATCTTTGCAGGGTGGGTGGTAGTAACTGGATAAGAGTTCTGTTTTAGGCTTTCACGGTTTAAAACTAAACTTATATTGTCACTTACGGGATATCTTGTCGCAACCCGCGATCATGGCGCTGGCAACGGCGTCGAAATATCGGGAGCTCAACGTAATAAATAATCACGGAAGTTATCCCGTAAGTGACAATATAAGTTTAGATAAGAGTTGTCGAGAATCGAGTTAAGTAGCGTGCGATTGAAGAGGCCTATGTATAACAGTGGACTGTTGTAGACTGATCATGAATGAATTTCTAGTGACAGTAAATAAAAATCCATTTCATCACCCGATGTGATCACCCAAAACATGAGACCTGGCCCACATAGCCCTCCCATAATTGTAACGGGCATTTTTCTCATGTTCGATAATTATTCGAGTTCGTAGAACTACATCCCCGGCTCCTCATAAAGGGTGTAGAAAACTTTTGACAAAGCCAAAAACTACTGGTTCTCCCCGCCATGGCAATATATTTTGTTTCTACACCATACCTGGGAAGGTTCTCACGAATGGTGTAGAATCAAAATAGCCAATCCCAATATCTTCGGAACTAGAAGGTCTAGAACCTTCTAGTTCCGAAGATATTGAGAGTCAAAGTTACAACTTTTTGAAAAGCTTTTTTTAATACTAGTTTTTAAAAGTAAGATTTTTACTTTGCACCCCCCCCCCCCGACCCCCCACTATTCAATCCATCCATCAGCACAATGTTTTGAGTGCGTTACATTGATTTCAACCACAAAACATGATTTTTCACCCAAACAAGAAAAGTCGTTTGCTAGCGATAATTGTAAAAAGGTACGAACGGTAGGTACGGTTGTATATTGTGTAAAGGTACTTAGTTTGATGTAGAATAGAGTGAAATAGAATAATTTTTATTTGTGTAAAAACATGGTACATTAAGCTTAGGTCTACAGAACTATAGTCTTACGTCTTACTGTCTTACTTACTACAGCAACCTTACTTACTACGTCTTACAGTCTTACTTACTACAGTCTACATACTTACTACGTCTTACAGTCTTACTTACTACAGTAAACTTACTTACTACGTCTTACAGTCTTACTTACTACAGTCTACATACTTACTACGTCTTACAGTCTTACTTACTACAGTCTACATACTTACTACGTCTTACAGTCTTACTTACTACGTCCTACAGTCTTACTTACTACAGTCTACTTACTTACTACGTCCTACAGTCTACATACTTACTACGTCTTACAGTCTTACTTACTACAGTTAACTTACTTACTACGTCTTACAGTCTTACTTACTACAGCAAACTTACTTACTACGTCTTACAGTCTTACTTACTACAGTCGTAAGTCGTGATGAGTCTGTTTACATCCTGTATACTGCTATGTATAAGACCAAGAAGGCAGACAATAGGCATACGGGAGTCAAAGATGTCCACTATATACCTATGAATAATCATAAGTTTAGTACAAGTTATTGTATAAACAGCTCCTGTCGAACTTTACCCGCAATTTACCATACAGTCTAATCGAGTTAATGTGACTTAAACCTAGTTACTACAACAATAGAATAGAATATTGCACTAACTATAATTTATGAGCAGGTTGCGAACTAAAATTCGCATTTGTCGGTACTGTGTACTAAAACAACTAACATTGAGTTAGTCGACGCGTGTAAACAGCTGTTAAAGTGTCGACTAATTACTTAACAAGTTGATAATTACCGTGAGACAGCCTAAAGGGTGTAACAAAATGAGTGCAATGCTTCTTAGGTGGTTATTTAAAACAATTTGTTTATGTACATGTCACCGTAAAATTGTCAAACACGTTAGATTGCAATCTCTCTAGCGAGACTGTAAATACATTTTATAATATTATGGTTTCACTTCGATAGATTACAATCTACCGAAAACTAATGCATTGTAAGCAGTATGTGCAGTTGACAATATTTCGAGAGTTTAAAACCTCGCTATTGAGATTACTATCTAACGTGTTTGACAATTTTACGGCGACATACACACTACATACAGAAAAGAAAGGAATAGAAAAAAAAAAACAATAAAAGCTGACATTTATCATCGTCATCATCTGCTTACCCTTTTTCCAACTATGTTGGGGGTCGGCTTTCAATTTAACCGTATGCAGCTGAATACACAACCCGTAGCAGAAATAGATTACTTAGTTTTCACTTGTATCGGTAGTCCACAACAAGTTTTTTTCTTCTATTCTCCCCTATCAACTGTCACACAATCATTTACACCTTTTTCCTTCATATCATTCCTAAGGCAATCCATCCTTGGCCCTCTTTTACCTCTCCATCCATCAACGGGTACTAAAAAAATCCCTCAAGATCATTACCCTCGGGAAATGCATCGCTCCTCCGAAAGTTTTACGATGTAAGTAACAATCTGAAGGATTTAACGATCCTTGTTGATCTGTCGTCTAATTTTAATATAAAGACGAGCGACGAAGATCTATATCCAACCTTCAGGGTAGTTTTTGTTATTAATTAGGATTTAATTCGGAGTCACATAATTTTATAAGTGGACTTGGATCTTAACTTTGTTTTATTTATAATATAACTAGCTGACCCACGCAACTTCGTCTGCGTCACATAAGAGAGAAAAACCAAAGGAAAAAAGAAACCCCGTTTTGGCAACATTTTTCATTTCTGCTCCGCTCCTAATGGTCGTAGCGTGATGTTATATAGCCTTCCTCGATAAATGGTCTATTTCATTCGAGCCCGTAGTTCCTGAGATTAGCGCGTTCAACCAAACAAACAAACAAACTCTTCTGCTTTATAATATTAGTATAGATTCATGCTAACCACGTCTTTTCTGACTGTTCAAATTCAATTCTGCAGTATAAAAAGCCGACCGAAATCAGTAATTCCTGTGCCGATTAAACGCGAACACTTCTCACAAAAATAAAAAAAAAGAAATGAAACACAAAAGCTTAAGTTCCGGGTATGTAATAACACACCCGGAATTAAATCATGAAAATAATACATTATATTTTTAACATTGTTCACAGTGTACCTGGAACTTGTTTTCATACATCGTGTTTCTTTCGAATTATGTAGGCAATTTATTATTGTAACTTGAGATATTTAAAATGTTACGGCACGTTCCCAGAATATTTGCACAACTAATAAGTAAGTAAATTAAAGTGTTCCAAACACTTTAGTGCGTATAAAAGTACCCTTGTTTATTTATTTATTAATATAGGTTCACCAACAGCTTCTGTGTACAGCAGAAAGGCTTGTTCTCCCCGTCGCGTCATTCCTATATATTTTTTGTTGAAGAGCATAAATGGGAACCTTTATAAAAGGTGTTATGGATTAAAGTTCAAAAATTTGCATTTCTTTTTCAAATACAAGGTATTAATGGTATACTTTAAGCACCCCCACAACCCCCGTACTATTAAATGCATCCACCAGCACAATGTATTCAGTGCGCTGCATTGAGTCTTACCATAAAACGTGATTTATCACTCCCAAAAAAAGTCGTTTCCATCAATAAATTTTGAGCAGAAAACATCATTTTTTATTTAATTTATCTGTTTGCGACATTCTCAATTTTCAGAATACTTCATTTGGTGGCATCCACATCGCAGTTACTTTTTGAGGAGCAACACTATGCAACACGGTAACATTAGATAATAATCTGTAACTTTTATGGCTACTTGTTACTATTTGTAGGATCGCATCCATACCGTGAGTATCATAAATTAACAAAATATAACAAACAGTAACTTTTTCTCTCGCGATTTTTTTTTGTTCTGGACCATGGGAAACCACACAACAGAAACAACACCTGGGAACCTTCTACATAGTACTGAGATATTGGGGGTCAACGTTCCAACTTCTTGACAAGTTATTTCTTTTTTCAAAAAGTTTTGAATGCAAGATTTTTACTTTAAACACTTTCACGACCCCCGTACTATTAAATCTATTCATGAGCACATTGTTTTGAGTGCGTTACATTGAGTCCTACCACTAAACATGAATTTTCACCCAAAAATAACACTCCCGTTTCCCAGCAATAATTTTTGCGTACTTAGTTTGATGTACAGAATGCTTGGTTGACGGCTTCGTGATGAGGTTGCTTACACCCTGAATATTAACACCTGAATAGCAACATATGGCTGACGACCCGAATGGCGTAGCGGTAGTGAGACTGCATGCCTTACGTTCATAGGGTCCAGGGTTCGAATCCCGGTAGGAGCAAATGTTTGTGTGATGAGCATGGACATTTGTTTCCGAGTCATGGATGTTTATATGTATTAATAGCGGTTAATATCAAATTAATTTTAAAAAAAATAAGCAAAATGACGAAACACTCGTCTTTAATCAATTTAAAACAAATACAATTTTATAAACTTAAAATAAACAAATACTTCCTGATAAAATAACAAAATAACGACTTTTCACAATATTCACAACGATGTTATCACGACGACTGTTCGAGACGGAGTGAGCGGCGAGTACTGGCTGCGCTCTGTTTTATAGGCACGACCGCACGGTAGTTTAAAAAATAAGGTTTGACTCTAATACGGCCTCTCCTGACGTGTGGTTGTCCTCAGCCACATTGTTCAGATGATGGTCCTTGTTCGTTGCAGTCATGATCTTCGGCAAGTAGACTCGGGTGACGCGAAGGGCTCATGTCTTCCATGGCTGCATTAGCAATTGAGGGACCCCGGTGTGTGTCTGCATCTCCACGACTTGAATAATTTTCGCATCTAGTTGCACTGGTAGATGGTGCTGCGAGACTATCCTCTTCAGCTATAAATGAGAGAATGGCACGTATTAGTGATATCCTCTAAAGATATGTCTAGTAGACGGAGGCACCCAGTTAGCTCGTCTTGGCAGAGACATATCTCAATGCCTTTATAAATAAAACTGAGACGGAGGCACACAGTTAGCACGTCTCGGCAGAGCCATTGCTCAATGCCCACATAAACTGAGACGGAGGCACACAGTTAGCACGTCTCGGCAGAGCCATTGCTCAATGCCCACATAAACTGAGACGGAGGCACCCAGTTAGCACGTCTCTTTCGGCAGAATTACATATAACTCAATGCCCTTATAAACAGACGGAGGCACACAGTTAGCACGTCTCGGCAGAGCCATTGCTCAATGCCCACATAAACTGAGACGGAGGCACACAGTTAGCACGTCTCGGCAGAGCCATTGCTCAATGCCCACATAAACTGAGACGGAGGCACCCAGTTAGCACGTCTCTTTCGGCAGAATTACATATAACTCAATGCCCTTATAAACAGACGGAGGCACACAGTTAGCACGTCTCGGCAGAGCCATTGCTCAATGCCCACATAAACTGAGACGGAGGCACACAGTTAGCACGTCTCGGCAGAGCCATCGCTCAATGCCCACACAACCACTATGTATGTACACGCGACTCTTTCAGTCCATGTGATCAAATACATACACGATAAAGCAGATAGAAAGTAAGTACAGAAGTCTACTTACTATCAAAGAACGAGGCACATGACTCAGGGGTCCACTCTCCTCGCCACGCAACCATATGCTCGGCGGCAGCCTGAGTAACTTTGCCATACGAACCAGTTAACAGCTGTAGTTCGTATCGATCGTGGGGAAGGATTTTCGCCACACGATATGGCCCTCGCATCCCCGAGTCTAGCTTGCCTGTAATTTGAGAGGTTTTTATTACAAACACATTATCGTTCAGATTGAACGTACGCTTGACCTTCCGGTTTTTATTAACGTATTCATCTTGTTTACGTCTATTCTGGTCAAGCAGTTCGCTAGCACGCTGTCTTTGTAATTCTCTTAACCCCTCGCGATTCGGTCGCACGTCATCGATAGCGACATCGCGAACCAGTGATCTTATGACTGGTGTGACTGCTTCAACACCAATGAGTAATTGCAAAGGTGAGATCTGAGTGGTTTTGTGTTTAGTGCAGTTGATAACAAGCTGCATTTTCCACAAGGAATCGGACCATTTACTCTCTGGCTTAGACGCCTCTATGCGTAACATATTGAGCAGAGTACGACAATAGCGTTCGACTTGACCGTTCTCACTATGCATCTCGGGTGTAACAAAATGAATTTCGCTACCCATTTCAGTAACCCAGCCCCGAAAACTCGCACTCTCAAACATTCGTCCTCTATCACACACAATAAGTTTGGGAGTACCAAACAGGGAAACGGCATTTGAAAACATTTGCTTTAATTCGTTGGAATCTTGCCTTTTTATCGCATAAAACAAACAATACTTAGAGTAAGCATCTACAACTAGCAGTACATACTTCTTATCATTAGAAATAGGGAGGGGACCTAATACGTCCATGTGGACTGTGTTAAATGGAATATCTGGCTTATGCCATGATGAAATCGGATAATGGGGAGCCCTAGGAACTTTCTTGGACGAAAGACAAATCAAACAGTGACCTACGTATTTCCTAACAAATGCATAGAGCCCTGGAAACCAAAAATGACGCAGAATTAGGTCAATGGTCTTATCTGCACATATATGGTCATGCTGGTCATGAAAAATCCTTAAGAGACTTAACCGGTGCCCTTTGGGAATGAAGCATAGTAGCTTTGGCTCCTGGCCCGTGGGGGTGTACTTATAATACAACAGATCGTTACGGACAACATACCTCGAAGAGTCTAACTCGTTATTGTTGACTTTGTCAATCAGCGTACGAGTTTCCTCATCAGCAGATTGAGCGATCTGTGCCCAGTTTTTTGGTCTAGTTATTTGGAGGACATCAACAGGATTTCGACTTAGATAGTCAGCGTGCTGCATCATAACGCCCTTTCTGTATTCTATCGTAAAGTTGAAATCCTGCATGTATATCCACCAACGCGCGACCCGTGGCAAAAGATCTTTCTTTCGCTCCGTCAGTTTAAGCGCGTTACAGTCCGTCACAATTTTAAATGAAATACCCAACAAATAGTGGCGAAAATGTTGTAAAGCTTTAATAATCGCAAGCGTCTCAAGCTCATAAGAATGGTATCGCGATTCGGCTCCTTGCGTAGTTTTACTAAAGTACGCCACTACTCGCCGTTTACCATTCTCATGCACCTGAATAAGAACTGCGCCATAACCGATGGAACTCGCGTCCGTATGTAACTCGGTTGGTAATGAAGGATCAAAAATAGCGAGCACAGGTTCACTTGTAAGACAACGGATTAGGTATTTACGAGAGTTTTCTTGTTCTTCGCCCCAGTGAAATTTAACGTTAGCCCGTGTTAAACTAACAATGGGAACTGTCTTAGATGCATAACCAGGTATATAGCGCCGAAAGTACCCTGCCAAACCGAGTAGCTGTCGAACCTGTTTCACATTTGTGGGCACAGGAGAGTCAATTAAAACCTTAATTTTTTGTGCGCTCGGTCTAACCTGACCCTCAGAGATAGTTCGACCTAGGTACTCAATCTCTGTAGCCACAAATGTACTTTTCTTAAGGTTTATAGAGAACCCCGCAGAAGTAAGGGTTTTTAATACCTCGCGTACGTTCTCGATTGCTTCATCGATGGAAGACGCCAATATTAACACGTCATCGATAAAAATGAGAACTTTACCAGACTCGATTAGTAATTTAAGCGTATTTGTGATTATTCGTTGATATATGACCGGCGCGTTCGCAAGACCAAACGGCATTTTCAAAAATTCATAATGACCCTCCGGGGTCACGAAAGCGGTCTTCGCTACAGAGTCGTTATCCAGTTTAATTTGGTAGAAGCCTGTCGCCATGTCTAAACAGCTGAAGAACTTGCTCTTACCAAGGCGATCAATATGATCTTCTATCAAGGGTAACGGATAGCGATCTTTCACGGTAACTGCGTTCAACGCGCGGTAATCAACGCACATACGATCTTTTCCGTCCTTTTTCTTAACAAGAATAATCGGACTTGAGTATGGAGAGTTGGACTCGCGGATTATTTTCTTGTCTAGCAAATCTTTTATCATATCGCGCACTTTTAATTTTTCGTCAAATGAAAGTCTGTACGGCCTATAACAAATCGGTGTTTCACTCGTCAACTCAATGCGCATATTACCAGTCGTGACTGTTGTTAAAGCAGTCCCAATAATAAAGAATTCCTTAAACTGATTTACAACTGACATTAGTTTTTCACGATCGTTACCTTCAAGCGGCGTGTTAACCGAAAACTGATCACTTGAGTTGATGAGCAATACATTTTGACTAACCGAAGTGGGGATTCGAGTTATACGTTGCTCATTGTTTGCACGAATGTACGTTACTCCCTCGCGGTTCAATACATCCGTTCCTATTAGTACTGGCACGTTTAGACACTTCGGGGAAACAACAAAAAGATCCACCTCCAAAGAGATTTCGCTAAATTCTATAACTAATGTGACGCGGCTATTACACTCTATATTTTGATCACCTATGCCACGTAATACTTGATATGTGGGTAGTCGAGTACACTTAAAATATTTCAAAACCGATTCTGAAATGAGGGAAACGCGCGATCCGCTGTCTATTAACACGTCTGTAGGTACACCCTGTATTACGGCCGTTGTAACGTCACTGTCTGTTGACGCGCCTTTCAACTCTAAACAGAAATTAACATTGTTTTTATTACGCGCTTCAGATCTTTGTTTAGCAAAACAAACAGAGGCGTCATGGCCAGATTTTTTACAGAATGAACACGACACATTCGGTTTCTTGTTAGACGTTTCCGTTGATTCTTCAGATTTATCCGTTTTTGATTGTTTAGAGCACTCGCGCTGCACGTGACCCACATTACCGCAAGAAAAACACTTTATTTCACGACTTTTATTACTATGTGGACGTTTTCGAGAGTTTCGGTCAAACTGTTTACTATGGGAAGATTTCACAGCAGTTACAGATGGGTTAGGATTCGGTTTGGTATAAATAGATAAAAATTCAACCAGATCTTTAGTAGATAAGTGAGCGTTAGTCGCAGCGGCACGTACTTGTGCGTCAGTTATACCACGTATCACAATCGCGACCGTTAAATAATCGCTTAACCCTCTAACAATATTTAGTCTCAAGATGGAGCGCCTAGCATATTCTGCGTACGTGGAATATTTGTCGGAATTTGTACTCATGACGTCAAACAATATATTTGCAACATCGATTCTTCGTGAGCAAAGTGGTTTAAATTCGATCTTAAAGTTAGACCAGGTGCGGTCGCTGGTGACCCAGTCATTTAACCAACTACGAGCGTCTCCCTTCAGGCAGTTAGCAATCCGGGATAAACACTCGTTGTCATTCCATCTATTAATATCACGAGCCCTTTCAACTTCCTCACACCAAGAATCGATATCGTGTAAGCTGGGATCAAAGTTTGAGATATAATAATGGTTGGATCTGACCTGGGTTAACGCACTCAACGCTCCAATGAGGCGATCTGTAGCGTCCAGTGACGTCGAGGTGCTTGCAAGCGATTCTCCAACAATGCTGGTGTTTGACTCCGGCACTGCTGGTGGTGGCCTCTGCGGCGAAGACTCAATGATCTGCTCAGGCACCACAACAGCACGTGCATCCGGAGTCACAGCCGCCGACACTGCGCTAGTTGGCACGGGTAGGTTGGTGTTTTCTAGCGCGGTCAGGCGCGCCAGAATAGCTCCAAGAGTTTCTTGGAGCTCGGTTGCATCACTATTTTGATCACGCCTATTTCTACCCCTATTGCGAGTGGTAGCTCGTTCGGACATGATTCAAAAGCTGTTCGAACAACACAGCAAGATAAGATAGGCAATGGAGCCTATCCCACTTCTGATAATAGCGGTTAATATCAAATTAATTTTAAAAAAAATAAGCAAAATGACGAAACACTCGTCTTTAATCAATTTAAAACAAATACAATTTTATAAACTTAAAATAAACAAATACTTCCTGATAAAATAACAAAATAACGACTTTTCACAATATTCACAACGATGTTATCACGACGACTGTTCGAGACGGAGTGAGCGGCGAGTACTGGCTGCGCTCTGTTTTATAGGCACGACCGCACGGTAGTTTAAAAAATAAGGTTTGACTCTAATAGTATAATAATGTATGTATTTACAAACAAAAAGTATATAAGTAGTATATCAACTACCTGGTGTCCACGACACAAGCCTTGCTTAGTGTGGCACGAGATGGTGCTGTGTGTTAATGTCCAGCGATATTTATTTATCTATCTCTATCTTTTTTTTAATTTATATAATAACAATAAATATTTTTTTATTATCGGTTATTACTCGTTAACACTTGGAAACGTTGCTTCACAAAAAATAGGTGGATACAGTTCGGATGCACCATTTCAGGTTGAATGTGATATCGAGTAAGCACTTACTGGGACTTCGTTTCCCCGCCGGAGAAAAGGATTTGCTGTAAGTAGTTGAGTAAAGTCGACATCTTTATGCCGTTATCTCCTGAGGTTTAATGCCACTTGCATCTTGTACGTCATAAATAAATAAAAAAAAAAAATAATTGCGAACATCAAGGTCTATACAGGGTGAAATTGAATAGATGCGACAAATCTAAATATGAAATAATACGTGTTGTCAAGAAAATGTATTAAATATAAAATTAAAAAATAATTGATCAGTGTTACGAAAACCGTTAAAATAATAAAAGTATCAAAAATCTTGCCTCTCACTACTCTACTCATCGCAGTGCTCAATATAGCGGTCATTTACCTAATTTTGCCTTAATTTTTCTTATTTATTTTGCATATTACTGGAATACCGATAATTCGTACTTAAATAAAGATAATAACATCAATGGACCTTTTGAAAACGATAATTTTAACGATTTAGATTTTAGAAAAAACTGTTTATAATTACTATGTTACTGTAACTGGAGCTCCAATTTCATTTTGTCGCATTAATTAAAATTCACCCTGTATTGTGAGATAGTAAAAGAGCACTTAAGAACTATATTAGCGGTGACAAATTAGGTTACATTCATTAATCCTACTTAAAATTATAAATGCGAAAGTTTGTGAGTATGTATATGGATGTATGGATGTATGGATGTTTGTTACTCTTTCATGCAAAAACTACTGAGCGGATTTGGATCAACTTTAGCACACATTAGTTTATAACCTGGATTAACATATAGGATACTTTATATCTCGGTAACAAGATCCTATGTGTCAAGGGTTGTTTCGTGTTTTTCTATTCTAGTTCTAGTTGTATTTGTGGGCATATATTTCAAAATTATCTGTTGTACGGTCAAACGCACAATCGTACTACTCAATGCATTCACCATCATCATCATCATTAGCCTATTAATCACTGTTTTAGGCTTTCACGGTTTAAAACTAAACATATATTGTCACTTACAGGATATCTTCCGTGATTATTTATTACGTTGAGAGCGCGGTGAGCGCGGTGAGGGCATTTTGTCGTGACTTAGTGTCGAGTTCCAATAGTGCGCGTAGTAAAAGACAAAGAAAGAGGGTAGACAGATTTGTCTGCTCGTAACAATTTAATTTTCATTCACCCGCATACTCCAGTCAACCCGCGATCATGGCGCTTGCAACAGCGTCGAAATATCGGGAGCTCAACGTAATAAACAATCACGGAAGATATCCCGTAAGTGACAATATAAGTTAAGCCTATTAATGTTCCAACAGCTGGGACACAGGCTTCCTCTCCATAAGAGGAAACGGGTTATAATCCACCACGCGGGCCTAGTGCGGCTTGGTAGATGTCACATGCCTTCGATTTTTTTGGTTCTAGTACATGCCGGTTTCATGAGGATTTAATAAAACATGATGTTTTCCTTCACCGTTTTGGAAGCAGTGATGATGAAATAAATAAAAACAAAGTAATGTGCCGGTCTGGGTTCGAACCCACGACTTACTATTCGTTAGTCGGGGCCGCAAAAACTACAATAAAGTAGTTTAAATACAAAAAATACAAAATGGTTTATTGCGCTAATGAGATGTAACATTACATGTAAATGTGTTTGGAGCCTCCATTTAGGCAAACAATGCCTGTATTAGAAGACTTTAACATCATTGAAGTACACTTAAACTAACTATGTACTAACTATACTAAACTAACACGAGTTGATGTAATAGTGTACTGTGACCTTTAGGGTAAATATGCAACAGTACCAATAATATACAATAGTTTCCATAATCATTTTTGCGTAGAGTTTGTTAAATGTTTGTACATAATGCTTGGTTGACGGCTTCGTGGCGGGTCGGTTTACAACATAAAGGGTGTAAAACGCCTCTTCACGAAGCCGAAAGGCACTTGTTCTCCCCATCATTGCAATATTTTTTTTGTTCTACACCATACCTGAGAACTTTCTAGTTACGGAGATATGGGGGGTCAAAGTTAAAACTATTTGAAAACTTTTTTTTTAAATACAATTTTTTTTGTAAGATGTTGACTTTTAACACCTCCACGACCCCCATACTATACTGCATGGCAGGGTGAGTTGAATTCATCCATCAGCACAATGTTTTAAGTGCGTTACATTAAGTTCTACCACAAAACATGATTTATAACCTCAAAAAAAAAAGTTGTTTCCCAGCAATAACTTTTGCGTAAAGTTACTTAGTTTGATGTACAGAATGCTTGGTTAACGGCTTTGTGATGGGCTTACACCCTGTATATAATAAAAAAAAACAGAACAGAGCCACACTGACGAGTACTAGTGTACGGTCTCGCAAATGCCAACAAAAAACATCACCGCCCGTTTGACATCGTAGTTACGTTGGTTGTCAAACTCACAAAGGATCAGTACACAAAGTAGGGATCGCTCGGACCTGACCTGAACCTGACTGACCGCAGAACTAACTCGGCACGGCTTTAAGTATGTATTTGACATCGGATCCGTCCATCAGAAACATGAAGCGATACGAATTGTGAAATTCTAGGACTTACTGAATATCTTCGACTAGAACGCCGTTTTGTGGATTTCTGCAATTGTTCGACAGAAATAAAAATTATTCGTTCAGTACTTTTCGTGTGAAAGAGTTACAAAAATCCATCCATCATACAAATAAATAAAATTTAAGTGTCTGTCTAAATTAAAAATAACTGATTTTCACTAAATTCATTTGGAAATAATCATTTAAGGCACTTCTTAACACACATTTTTTAAAATTTTGGTTTGTCTGTCTGTTTGTTCCGGCTAATTTCCGAAATGGCTAGACCGATTTAGACGGGACTTACTGGCAGATAGCTGATGTCATGAGGTCCAACTTAGGCTTTTATTTAGAAAATTAAGTTTTCCGTGCTTGAATTTTATAATTACATATACATAGAAGCACTCAATAGAGTAACACGATTTAACTTTTATTTAAAAAGCAAAGTCAGACAAGACTAAGAACTAATCCAATTAGTAGATACTACATACACAATGATACTTTGACAATTCAATTATCCGCTAAAATGTGCTCCTAAGAGCCTGTAAATTATAACTAAGCTTTAAATTAGAAAAGTAAAGAGTACTTACGTTAAAATGTATTGTTGATTATTTTTATTTATTTATTTACCACCAATTATAACATCCATACAGACTATTCCAATACGATGCTATAAGACATACCTACATTATAGAACACATATTTGAACACATATACAGGGTTATTTTTTGTTTACACTAAACCCGAAAAGGGGTCATTGTACTCATCATTTTGAACAACTTTTTCTATGGGACGAACCTTGAAATCGCGAAAAAAAAATCAGCTGTTCCCTACATTTATGTTCGCATAACTCGTCAAAATGTAGGGAACAGCTGATTTTTTTTTCGCGATTTCAAGGTTCGTTCCATAGAAAAAGTTGTTCAAAATGATGAGTACAATGACCCCTTTTCGGGTTTAGTATAAACAAAAAATAATGTTGAATAATAGAAAAAAAATACAATATTAAAATAAGTAAAATTACCCAGTAAAAATAAAAACACCAAAATAAATAATAAATATCGCTGGACATTAACACACAGCGCCACCTAGTGCCACACTAACCAAAGCTTGTGTCGTGGACACTAGATAGTTGATATACTACATATTATATACTTTTTTGTTTGTAAATACATACTTATTATACATATAAACATCCATGACTCGGAAACAAATGTCCATGCTCATCACACAAACCTTTGCTCCTACCGAGATTCGAACCCAGGACCCTAAGAACGTAAGGCAGCGTCACTACCACTACGCCATTCGGGTCGTAAATATATTGTATTGTATTGTATTGTACAACGGGCTGGTGTGTCCGCAACTCCACGCCAAAGCGTTTATTTTGTGTATGGGCTATAAGCCCAGTCAGGGTTGGTAGATGTCACATGTCTTCGAATTTTTTGTTCTAGGACGTTTCCTCACGATGTATTCTTTCACCGTTTTGAGAGCAGCGGTGATGAAATGAATTATACAAAGTAATGCGCCTGTCTGGGTTCGGGGCCGCCAGTACAGCACCACCGCTGCTCTCATGAAAAAGATAATACCTTACAGGTATATAAGTCTAGTAAATCGTTTGTTAGCGTTTAAATGAAACACGGTTTATGAAAACAGATGAAAATAAATAAATATCGCTGGACATTAACACACAGCGCCACCTAGTACCACACTAAGCAAAGCTTGTGTCGTGGACACTAGATAGTTGATATACTACATTAGACTACATATATATTTTTTTGTTTGTAAATACATACTTATTATAGGTACATATAAACATCCATGACTCGGAAACAAATGTCCGTGATCATCACACAAACATTTGCTCCTACCGGGTTCGAACCCAGGACCCTAAGAACGTAAGGCAGCGGCACTACCACTACGCCAATCGAGTCGTCAAACAGATCAGAGCAAAATAATACACATGTTCACAATAAAATGTTTAGGAATTGTTAGAATATTCAAGAATCTTCACGCATTTTTGGGCCATTATAACAGCAGTCGTTATTACTGGGTTGAAATTCAAGTAACATTTTAATCCGAGTCATCTATTTCCTCCATGTACCATAGCAACCGTTTTTATGCAATAGACGAGAATTAGAACAAAGTAAATCCGTCAAAGAAAGAATTCTAACGTTGACAGTCGTAAATTCTAACGTTGACAGTCGTAAATTCTAACGTTGACAGTCGTAAATTCAAGCAATAACTAAATTCATCATCTGCCTAGTCTTTTCCCAACTATTTTGGGGTTGGCTTCCAGTCCAACCGGATGCATCTGAATACCAGTATTTTACATGGAGCGACTGCAAACCTGACCTCAACAACAAAGTTCATACAGGCTAATACGATACCACTTGGTAAGACTGGTTGTCCAACTTTTTGGGCCTCTGACTACCTGTAACGACTGTCAAAGACGGACAAATGAAAGCCAGGATCCAACAGCTTAACGTGCTTTCTGATGCTCTGAGGAAACTAGTTATGTAAGAGTGCAGAGTCACTTATCCACAGACCAACCTAGCCCAGCACGGCTTAACCTAGAGATCGACCCGAGCGGCTGTTATAGCTCCTCCAAGCAATATCAAAACTACAGAATCAAAATCATGTTTTAAATAATGGCTTTGATGTTTACTCAAGTGATCACTTTGACTTGTTTATAGATGACTAGCTGACCCACGCAACTTTGTCTGCGTCACATAAGAGAGAAAAACGAAAGGAAAGAAAGTCCCCGTTTTTGCAACATTTTTCATTCCTGCTCCGCTCCTAATAGTCGTGGCGTGATGTTATATAGCTAAAAGCCTTCCTCGATAAGTGGACTATCCAACACATAAGATTTTTTCAATTTGAACCAGTAGTTCCTGAGATTAGCGCGTTCAACCAAACAAACTCTTCTGCTTTATAATATTACAGTATAGATATCTTATGGGTGACAGAATCAAAAAGAAACTCTCACTTGGACAAGAAGACTCGCACTTGGACGTTTTTTCTGTTACAGGCACCACTTTCAAACTTCCTCTAATATACTCATTCCTTACTGAATCCATTTGTATCACTCCACACATTTATTTCAACATTCTCATCTCCGCTACATGCAGAGATGGAAATGTTGTTGTAACTCTGTGGTAAATAATAATTGGTAACAATGAACCAGAAACATTTCTTAGAATTATTATTTTAATTGGTCTCCATAACTGTTTCGCCTAAAACGTTTGAAATAGGTGGTTGTCTGCTCGAGTACACTGGGCTTCACTAACCAATCAAATTCATGGATCAGTAAACTCGAGAACGTAATTAAATTCAATTACATTTAGTTGTAATCAATTCTTGATTGTGGTAGTTTATACAAGTCAACACAATTTGGGTATTGATTCAAGTCAGTGTAGTTATGAGATCTATCTATCTATACACACGATATATGATAACGCCATTAAGCCCAGAAGAGTCAGGTAGAAGTGTACATATACTAACTCAACTCATTACACACAACTATCTTACTGTTCGTAAGTCAGTGCCGCAACCACTAGGCCACCGCTGCTCTCTTGGATTTTAGATGTATTTTGCTTTAAAAACGGTGAAGGTAACATTGTGAGGAAACCGGCATGTCTTAGAACCCAAAATTCGAAAACATTTGACATCTGCCAACCCACACTGGGCCCGCGTGGAATTATAGCCTATTCCCTCTCATAGAGTCCTCTCTATGAGAGGGAATAGGCTATAATTCCACGCAGTCGCAGCCGTGTGTTCCAGCAGTATTAGTAGTACCAACTATCTAGTACCCACGACACAAGCTTTGCTTAGTGTGGCACTGGGTGGCGCTGTGTGTTAATGTCCAGCGATATTTATTTATTTTAATTTTATATAGGCTGATTAGGCAATAAAAAGAACTTATGCAAATTATTTTAAATCAACATTCAAACTTTGTCGAATCATTAGAAGCCCACAGCTCTCAAATTTTCATGCGAAAAAGGTTCCTTTTTAAACGAATTTCCAGTTTATTTAGTCTTAAGTCGATATAGGTTGGCTCAGTAATCTTTATAAATAGTCCCCGTTGAATCTGAGTGCTTTATCCCGACCGTCTTAAGCCTCCACACGACAGATATTTTACCCCAGATTTGTCGGTCCAAAACCTTATAGATTCCAAGAAGATTTTGAATGTTTCTTAAAACCTTTTTAGCGTTTAAGGCCCTTTGATTAATAGAAAGCGATTTTTTTGCTTAAGACTATTTGGAAGGAATTTTGTTTATAATTCAGATATGTGTTGCTTAAATATCTTCTCGGATTTGCAGAAGCATACGACGAGGGAAAGTATTTTTCTTTCGGTCATCATTTTATTTCGTTATTTTTAAGCTCGTTGCTAAATAATAACAGCTACTCGGGTCGATCTTTAGGTAAAGCTATGCATGCCTAGGTTGGTCTGTAGGTGGGTGATTAGTGACTCACCCTTTACATACCGAGTTTCCTCCGTGCCTCAGAAAGCATGTTAAGCTCTTGGTCCCGGCTATATTTGATAGTCGTTACAGGTAGTCAGAGGCCCAAAAAGCCTGAAAACCAGTCTTACCAAGGGGTATCGTAGTACCCTGTACTAACTGGAATGTGGAGGTCAGATGACGATTTTATTTTGTCTCTAAAACTAAAAGCATACAAGTTAAAAATTAAATGAGCCAAACACAAGCCGTAGTAAACACTCAAAAAATGACAAATTTACGTATGTGTTACGATTTAACGCAAAACTACAAAACCGATTTTAATAATTCTCCATCACTAGGAAGCCACGTCTTCACTGAGTAAGGAAGTTTATATTTTATCGCCATACTCCCTCGGGAACGGGAACTATGCGGGTGAAACGGCGTGACGTCCGCTAGTCTGAAACAATTTCGAAGAAAACTTCCGGTAGTATTCGACGACCCGATTGGCGTAGTGGTAGTGACGTTGCCTTACGTTCTTAGGGTCCTAGGTTCGAATCCCGGTAGGAGCAAATGTTTGTGTGATGAGCACGGACATTTGTTTCCGAGTCATGGATGTTTATATGTATAATAAGTATGTATTTACAAACAAAAAAGTATATATGTAGTATATCAACTATCTAGTGTCCACGACACAAGCTTTGTATAGTGTGGCACTAGGTGGCGCTGTGTGTTAATGTCCAGCGATATTTATTTATTTATTTTATTATAGTATCTTCTGCCAAATAAGGAGCAATTCTCAATACTTTATTTGCATTCCACAATGTGTACTTAGGTGGTAAATTAAAAAATGAGATCATTATGGACCCTGTCGGGCACAGCAAAAGACAAAGACAGTAGGAGAGGAGACAGGAAGCTTTAAAAATACAAAAAAAAACATCTAAAATAAAGGTGATACCATAATAGGAATTCTTTATATATTTAGAAAATTTTATACATTATTAAATTATATTTTATCGTTTAAATATTCATTTATACTATAATAGCATTTGCAACCTGTTAGTTTATAGAGGGCTGTCCCTTACACTTTATACAATGTTATTTTTAGTCGTTTTAATCCCTCTAAGGGCGGATAGTACTCATGAAAATGAACAACTTTTACTATGGGACCGACTATGAAATCTCGAAAAAAAATTCAGCTGCTGCCTAAATTTTTTCGAGTTACGCTTCCAATAATGTATGAAGCAGCTGTTTTTTTTTTCGAGATTTCATAGTCGACTAAAAACGACTAAAAAATAACGTTGTATAAAACGGTTAGTCCGTTCACAAAACCATAGATAATACACTTTATAATACAAGATAGATGCGCAACTCTGGTTTTCGTTTTCAAAACTGTGTACCTAAGCTGTTAGATGGCGCTGTTAGGTTTTGTTTAACCAAATAAATACAAGAAGTAATTCTTGACTGAGAATTCGAACTTGAGAACTATCACACACAAGGAAATCGCGTTCACCGCTAGACTAACTACTTCACTGACAAGTGATCTAAAATAGCTGTTCTCGTTATGACAGTTGTAAGCTGTCAAACAGTTGAAAAGTTGGTGTTCTTAACCACACAGGTGGCAGCACTGTCTATAAAAATTTCGTTTGAAGCCAATGTATGGAAATTTCACCCCCCTGCACAAAACCTATCCCAAATCTGATGTGGCATTGCTGTCAAACTCAAAATGATCTATACAGTCATAGCAAAAGGTCCTGTGTTCGATTCCCGGGTCGAATTTCTTCTCTTTGATAGATCTTTTTTTAACCGACTTCAAAAAGTTCTCAATTCGTCGGAATCTTTTTTTATTTTTATGTAATATATGTTATATTACATAAAAATAAAAAAAGATTCCAAGAGAGATTTTGCTCAGCAGTTGCGATACCGACCACTAGGTAAGACCATCGAGGTAGATTTTTTATTCTTAAGGCGACTACAGAAGCTGAACGCGATTACTCGAAGATGGCTGGAGCGATTTGAATTATTCTTTTTTTGTTTGAAAGGGTATACTTCCCAAGCGGTCCCATAATCATCAAGTTGGGATCTGATGATGGGATCCTGGAGAATTTGAGCAAAAACTCTTCAAATTGTGTTGGGACACTTGATGGATTTGGGTAGTTTTTGGAAGGATACTTTCCTAAACTGATCCCATTTCAATTTGGTGAAGATCTGATGAAGAACTTCGGAGATAGGCAACGGAACTCCTTAATAAATGAGAGCAAATGGACTGGGATTGCTGAAATCTCATGTCTATCTATTGTTTACACCAGTTCATAACATCACGTCGCTACGCTGTGAAGGGGTAAGCACAAGTGAACCGACTCCAAAAAACAAAAATAAAATCAAACAAAGGTCACCCACTTCTGAAGCTAAAGTAATTTTTTACATTTTTGTGTTTTTTGGAGTCGGTTTTTTGTGTGGATTGTTTGGGGATTTCTTGTCCCTTTGATATAATTATTATCTTGCGTTTTGATAGTGGGTTTGAATTTTGATTGGCAACTTGTCATAGGGATGATATTGGCTTAATAACATGCTCTATCTTCTATATATAATTATTACATAAATTACAACGCAAGGAATGCTTTGAGCAACAAAATTACTTGGAAGTTTGCACATACAATATTTAGCTTACCAAAGTTTGCAGACGCAAATATATATTAATAGAATGTGACGTATAAGTACTAAATAGAAAGTACATGTAACTTTTAACTGGCGACCCACCCTCTGTTTGTGTGAAATTTAAAAATCACAAAAAACCAAATGAAGGTACAGTATTTTCACAGGTTTTTTTGTACCCAGAATCCAATCACTAAGCTACCAGCAACATTATTGCAATGACTGTAAAGATCATTTTGAGTTTGACAGCAATGCCACATCAGATTTGGGATAGGTTTTGTGCAGGGGGGTGAAATTTCCATACATTGGCTTCAAACGAAATTTTTATAGACAGTGCTGCCACCTGTGTGGTTAAGAACACCAACTTTTCAACTGTTTGACAGCTTACAACTGTCATAACGAGAACAGCTATTTTAGATCACTTGTCAGTGAAGTAGTTAGTCTAGCGGTGAACGCGATTTCCTTGTGTGTGATAGTTCTCAAGTTCGAATTCTCAGTCAAGAATTACTTCTTGTATTTATTTGGTTAAACAAAACCTAACAGCGCCATCTAACAGCTTAGGTACACAGTTTTGAAAACGAAAACCAGAGTTGCGCATCTATCTTGTATTATAAAGTGTATTATCTATGGTTTTGTGAACGGACTAACCGTTTTATACAACGTTATTTTTTAGTCGTTTTTAGTCGACTATGAAATCTCGAAAAAAAAAACAGCTGCTTCATACATTATTGGAAGCGTAACTCGAAAAAATTTAGGCAGCAGCTGAATTTTTTTTCGAGATTTCATAGTCGGTCCCATAGTAAAAGTTGTTCATTTTCATGAGTACTATCCGCCCTTAGAGGGATTAAAACGACTAAAAATAACATTGTATAAAGTGTAAGGGACAGCCCTCTATAAACTAACAGGTTGCAAATGCTATTATAGTATAAATGAATATTTAAACGATAAAATATAATTTAATAATGTATAAAATTTTCTAAATATATAAAGAATTCCTATTATGGTATCACCTTTATTTTAGATGTTTTTTTTTGTATTTTTAAAGCTTCCTGTCTCCTCTCCTACTGTCTTTGTCTTTTGCTGTGCCCGACAGGGTCCATAATGATCTCATTTTTTAATTTACCACCTAAGTACACATTGTGGAATGCAAATAAAGTATTGAGAATTGCTCCTTATTTGGCAGAAGATACTATAATAAAATAAATAAATAAATATCGCTGGACATTAACACACAGCGCCACCTAGTGCCACACTATACAAAGCTTGTGTCGTGGACACTAGATAGTTGATATACTACATATATACTTTTTTGTTTGTAAATACATACTTATTATACATATAAACATCCATGACTCGGAAACAAATGTCCGTGCTCATCACACAAACATTTGCTCCTACCGGGATTCGAACCTAGGACCCTAAGAACGTAAGGCAACGTCACTACCACTACGCCAATCGGGTCGTCGAATACTACCGGAAGTTTTCTTCGAAATTGTTTCAGACTAGCGGACGTCACGCCGTTTCACCCGCATAGTTCCCGTTCCCGAGGGAGTATGGCGATAAAATATAAACTTCCTTACTCAGTGAAGACGTGGCTTCCTAGTGATGGAGAATTATTAAAATCCCAAGTGTACCAAATCCATCAAGTGTCCCAACACAATTTGAAGAGTTTTTGCTCAAATTCTCCAGGATCCCATCATCAGATCCCAACTTGATGATTATGGGACCGCTTGGGAAGTATACCCTTTCAAACAAAAAAAGAATAATTCAAATCGCTCCAGCCATCTTCGAGTAATCGCGTTCAGCTTCTGTAGTCGCCTTAAGAATAAAAAATCTACCTCGATGGTCTTACCTAGTGGTCGGTATCGCAACTGCTGAGCAAAAGGTCCTGTGTTCGATTCCCGGGTCGAATTTCTTCTCTTTGATAGATCTTTTTTTAACCGACTTCAAAAAGTTCTCAATTCGTCGGAATCTTTTTTTATTTTTATGTAATATATGTTATATTACATAAAAATAAAAAAAGATTCCAAGAGAGATTTTGCTCAGCAGTTGCGATACCGACCACTAGGTAAGACCATCGAGGTAGATTTTTTATTCTTAAGGCGACTACAGAAGCTGAACGCGAATTGAATAATGCCTGAAAGTATATTATTCACTACAATGCGTACACTACATATGCTAGTATGATAGTGTTTTGAAAACATAATTAATACAGTTATTTTTATTCGATAAATAAAATCACGAACTTATCTTTGTAATTTTCTATTGACGAGTAAAAACGATACTAAGATACATGCGATCATTCAGATTTTTTGGAAAATTATTCAACAAGTGTTGCTTGTAGAATAATTTTGCCAAAAAATAGCATCATCAATAGATTATTGTAAATCGCTCGAAACCACTCATTTCGCACTATTCGGCCCGCAGTGACTGACGTAACACCACTTTGTAGTGCAAGCTGATTAGAACTTTATTCTGACAGAATTTCAGACGAAGTTTGAGCCACCACAAATAGAGTTGCTAATTTCGCTCCTTTTTTGATGGGATATCATCAAATAACTTCTCCCACTCTGGGAAGGAGTGTCAGACTCTTACTGACTAAAAGTCATCCATGTTCCTTCTTCGCCCTTTACGTTCCGGGGCCGCGGTGTCTCTTTCGAGCAACCCCCCACCTAGTGACCTAATACATAAAAATCATGTATATGTGCGCTCTAATTTCCGAGACCACGAAACCAATTTCAACTAAACTTTATAAATAGATTCTATAGCTTGCAAGATAGGATAGTTAAACCCATAAGAATGAAGCGACAAAGCAGAGGCGGGTCTCTACTAAATTTTAACAAGAATTTGTGTTGTATACTGTAACTACTAAACCCTACTACAGATAAAGCACGCTCGAAATAAAGTCGGGGTTTGCAAAGTAAATTTTGACTTCTCCTATAGTCAAAGCCCAAAATTTAAAATGTAGCCTATGATGATGGGGCTATTATAACAAATCTATTGACATCTTATTTACCAAAATCGGATGAATAGTTCTGGCGCTATGGTGGAACATATGAAAATACCATAATTATGTATATGTTGCAGCCACACGGTTAAATTAGCCGTTCAATTAACCACCTAGCCTCTTTACTTTAAGGAAACCTAATTAACCTAACTTCGCGTCGGTGTGCCCTAACCTCAAAATACTTTATAGTCGCCTAAAAAGCGTAGTCGACGTGGCCCCGCTCCCGGTTTCTATTTCTGTCCTCAAGGTATAATTAAAGGAACCTAACTTACCTAACATTGAGGTACCCCAAGTCCCGAACTTAAATCAAAATCAAAATCAAAGCATTTATTTCAAGTAGGCCAGTTACAGGCACTTTTGAATTGTCGAAACAAAATGAACATTTAAAGTAGCTACAGTCCCAGTCACAAGACATAAAAACTGTGAAAGTACTGTAGTTGCCCATTCCCTAACGTAGATCTCTATGGAGAAGAACGGGCAAGAAACTCCATGGACACTCTTTTAAATCAAAATATTGTTACAAAATCTTGGTTACATCATTCATGTTGAGATGGTATATTATGTGAGAACAATGTAGCAAGATGTGCACGTTAAAAGTGTCCATAGCAAAACAAAATAAAATACAACTCAAAAACTAAATAATTAATTCAAATAACCCATGGCGACTAAGAGATGACCAGTCACAACTGACAGCGCCCGTTCACGAACATGACGCATGGATCAGCACCATTCAGCTCAACCATTTTGAAGGGAACTAAATGGTCCGACACACGCGCCACCATCAGCGAGACATTTGAGAGAGCATGACATACTCTCAACCGCCAGGGCACATTCTAGTCAAGAACTGCCGTAGGCTTCCAGTGAATGATAGCTTTCTAGTACATAGTACTCACACAATATGGGCTATGCGATTATATAATACTAACATTGAATCTATACAATGCAAAGATAGTTAAGTACAATCTTCAGCAGCTCCAACAATACCATTTAATGCTATCAATTTATGCGTCCCTGTCCTTATGGAGCAGGACCAGCATTGAGCCAAGCATCTCTATCAGCGATATAATCGCTCAACTTGTAATATGCTTGTTGACAAAGTGTGCGTTTAATGCATGTTTTAAATTTCGTCTCATTCAGTTCAAGAATACTTTGTGGAATTTTATTATAGCATCTCAAACAGTACCCCATGATAGATGAGTCTACTTTAGCGAGTCTAAAGCCTGGCTGAACTAATTGGTCCCTATTTCTAGTACTGTAGTTATGTCTGTCACCTCTTTTACCAAAAAGATGCAAGTTTTTTCTGACGTACATTATGTTTTCGTAGATGTATTGACAATGTACCGTCATAATGCCAATATCCTTAAACAGCTCTCTTAGAGAATCGCGCCTACGAAGATTATATATGGCTCTAATGGCTCTTTTCTGCAGCATAAATATAGACTCAATATCTGCAGCTCGTCCCCATAGCAAAATACCGTAAGACATTATACTATGGAAGTAACTAAAATAGACCAGTCTAGCGGTATCTACATCAGTAAATTGACGGATTTTTCTAATGGCATATGCTGCTGAGCTTAGCCGCCCCGCAAGAGATGTTAAATGAGAACCCCATTGTAGCCTTGAATCAAGCGTAATCCCCAGGAAAACCGTTTTATCTACGAATTCAAGTTTCTCATTATTCAATAATATATCACAATCACTACCCTTAACATTCGGTAAAGCAAATCTTATGCATTTGGTTTTTTTTTTCATTTAATACCAAATTGTTTGCTGTGAACCAATTTTGGACCTGCAGTAGGGCATTATTCACATCATCTAAATTTTGTGCCCGTCTATTTATCTTAAAAATCAGGGAAGTGTCATCAGCAAATAACACCATATTTTGAGGTTGGTTTTTCAATAAATAGGGTAGATCATTTATATATACTAGAAAAAGGAAAGGACCCAATATTGAGCCTTGTGGAACCCCCATTTTTATTTTTAAACCCTGTGAGTTGACACCATTTATCTGAACATATTGTTGTCTATCATTTAAATATGATCTTACCAAACTAAGTGCAAGTTTACCCAGTCCGTAATGCTCAAGTTTCATAAGTAATGTGTCGTGGTTTACGCAATCAAACGCTTTGGAGAGGTCACAAAAAATTCCTATAGCGTCTTGGGACTCTTCCCACGCAGTAAATATGTGCTTTAATAAGGTTACACCGGCGTCAGTTGTACAACGTCCCTTGGTGAAACCATACTGTTGATCATGTAAGATTCTGTTGGTGTTAAAGTGATAGAGCATTTGATCAAGCATTACTTTTTCAAAAACCTTGCTAAAAACTGGCAACACGGAGACAGGTCTATAATTGTTAGTATCTTTACTGTCCCCGGATTTGAAAAGAGGTATGACTTTACTGTATTTCTGTTATGGTAACACCATCTGTGGGTAATACTTTAGTGTATTTATGGTCAGACTGTTGCGCCAGTCGAATAAACGAGCTTGTATGTACCGGTTGTGTCATTCGGCTACCTACCCCCCCCCCCCTCACAAATATAACAGTGGCGACGAGAAAAATTCAAGATGGCCAAAGTAACGGTCGGCACCTTATCGACCTTCAACCACGAGGTGCAGGAATGGTCCGTATACAAGGAAAGATTAGAACAATGGTTTCTAGCTAACGACATTGGGGTGGATTCGGACAAAGCCGGTTGTAAACGTCGAGCTATATTACTCAGCAATCTCGCCATATCGTCGTACAAATTAGTGCGTGATCTAGCTTTACCGCGTCAAGTCGGTACATTTAGCTATGATGCGGTGGTCGAGCTACTGGATGGGCATTTCAAGCCAAAGAAGTGCACCTTCGCGGAACGATACAGGTTCCACAGCGCGACTCAGCATGCTGGCGAAGGATTAGCTGAGTGGGCGGCGCGAGTTCGTGGTCTAGCAATGCACTGCGGATTCGTGGCCCAGCATCTGGATGAGCAGCTTCGCGATCGTTTTGTGTTGGGAATGGAGTCCGGACCGGACAGGGACAAGCTTTTCACCAAAGACTTGTCGGAGCTGACCCTAACCAAAGCAATAGAAATAGCTGAAGGAGTACGCAGCGCCCGCATCGGGGCCCAGGAGACCCTACAGCGATCGGAAGCTACACAATTACACATGATGAAGGTAACGACAGCGGAGGCGCAGGGAGCAACAGTGCGCGGGGCACACTCGCAGCGCCGCTCAGCAGCGGCCAGCGCAGCGAGCTCAAAGCCTGCGAGCGCTGAGCGAACCAGCAGTGACAACATGTGCTCGGCGTGCGGCTACACCGGGCATCAAGCATCGTCGTGTCGTTTTGCGCGATATAAATGCAAAAAGTGCGGCATTCAAGGACACCTTAAACGAATGTGCAATAAAAAAACGCATAAAGTTCAACATTTTATCGAGTGCTGTGCGGATGATGATGATGGTAAGTGTTTAAAATGTTGTAATATTCGCACCGAGCGCGGTGAACCGATGCAGGAATCTGTCGTAGTTAATGAAATAAAGTTAACTTTTGAAATAGATACGGGTTCGCCAGTTACCGTTATCTCTGAGCAAATGTATAAACAATATTTTTCAAATATCGCGTTAGAAACGAGTGATCTCATATTGCATAGTTACAGTGGCGACAGATTAAACATTATGGGTAAATTAAAACTCCATTTTGCTTATAACGGAAAGTCAAACTATATTAATGTATATGTCGTGCGAAATGGCGGCCCCCCATTATTAGGAAGAGATTTTTTCTCCCGTTTTAATATGCAAATTTGTTCGGTAAACAGTTGCGATGATTTCGGACAAACCCTTATTTCAAATTACCCTAAATTGTTTTCCGACCAATTAGGTTGTTTTAAGGGGGTAGACGTAAGTTTAACTCTGAAACCTGATGCATATCCAATATTTTACAAAGCAAGGCCGCTACCGTTTGCGCTTCGTGATCGTGTGGAGAATGAGCTAAAGCGATTAGTAAATTTAGGTATTCTTCAGCCTGTAAAGTACTCGGACTACGCAAGTCCAATCGTACCAGTTTTAAAGCGTGACGGGTCAATTCGTCTTTGTGCCGATTATTCGGTAACGATCAACAAACAGTTGCTAGTAGATACATATCCCTTACCTAGATATGAGGAGTTATTCACTAAACTTCATGGTGGTAAATATTTTAGCAAATTGGATCTTTCTCAGGCTTATAATCAGTTATGCCTTAATGAGTCCTCACAAATGCTTACATGTATCAACACACATAAGGGGTTATACAAGTTCACAAGGTTAGTTTTTGGTCTGGCTAGCGCACCAGCAATCTTCCAAAGGACTATGGAGTCTCTTCTTGCAGGGTTAGATGGAACACTCCTATTTCTAGATGACATTTTAGTATGTGGGGTAGACAAAAATCAATTATTAAAAAGGTTACAGGAGGTATTTAACAGACTACAAAACGCGGGGCTAGTCCTAAAATGGAAAAATGTTCATTTTTTCAAGAATCCGTTTCATATTTAGGATTTGTAATAGACCGCAATGGTATTCACAAATCCCCAGATAAAGTTGATTCGATTCTACAGTCCCGAGTACCCACGAATGTATCAGAGTTAAAATCTTTTTTAGGTATGGTAAACTATTACCGTAATTTTATTCGTAACGCATCATCTATATTACAACCACTCCATAACCTATTGCAAAAAAATGTGCCGTGGCAATGGACCGAGGAACACGCTGAAGCCGTGTCGGTTATTAAGCGTGAGCTGGCATCAGACACGACGTTAGCGCATTTCAACCCAGAGGCACAGCTGATTTTAACAGTAGATGCGTCACCGACCGGTCTTGGTGCAATTTTGTCACAAATTGAAAACAACGTGGAGAAGCCAATCGCATTCATGTCGCGCTCACTTAACCCAGCTGAGAAACGGTATAGCCAGATCCAGAAGGAAGCCACAGCTATAATATTTGGTATAAAAAAATTTCACCAATACTTATATGGGCGAACGGTACCGTTTACGCTAAGAACTGATCATAAGCCACTAATATCAATATTTAATCCAGACAAAGGCATTCCTGAAATATCTGCGAACCGGTTACAGAGATATGCGATTTTCTTGTCAGCATACAATTTTAGAATCGAATACGTTAGTAGTGTACATAATAGCGCAGATTATCTAAGTCGATCAGTGAGTGAGACAGGTGGCGAGCCGTCCGCAGCACGGTCGGCCCGAGCGAGTAATGATTCATCATTAGATATGTCGAGTTATGTACATTTCGTGTACGAAGGGGAACGGTTTCTTTCCTTAGAGGGCGTAAAACAGGCTGTTACGCGTGATGACGTAATATCATCAGTCATCGATTATGTTTTAAATGGATGGCCGCGTAAAATATGCGACCCTTTAATTCAAGTTTTTTATAGCCACCGTATGGAATTATCGGTTGAAAACGGCTGCCTTTTAAGAGGCCATAAACTAATTATACCCAGAAGCATACAAAAAATAGTATTAGATGAATTGCACAAAGGTCATTTAGGGGAAACCAAAATGAAAGAGGAGGCTCGCAACAGATTCTGGTGGCCGGGAATGTCTGTCGCAATCGAGCATTTCGTCGGTGCGTGCGCCGTGTGTACATCGCTGCGTGCCTCACCCCCGCGCGTCGCACTTACTCCGTGGCCCTATCCGACACAGCCTTGGTATCGCGTGCATGTAGATTTTTTGGGACCAATAAACGGTCGAACATTTTTAGTTGTGGTTGACGCGTATTCCAAATGGGTCGAATGTTTTGATGTGTCGTCAGGTTCTGGTTCACGTATTGTTATAGAAAAACTATGTGAAGTAATGGCTAGATTTGGATTGTTTCATACAATTTGCTCAGATAACGGTACGGCATTTGTATCTCACGAATTCAAACAATTTTGTTTGCGTAATAACATAACTCATCTGACTTCACCAACATATAATCCAGCCAGTAACGGCCAAGCTGAGAGCTATGTGAAGATAATCAAGAAAGCAATAAAATCAATTTTATTAACAGGTGTAAATACCCGTGACATAAATATTAAATTATTAGAATTTCTTTTATGCTACAGGAATTCCGTTCATTCTACTACGAACAGATCACCTGCGGAGGTACTATTTGGCCGCAAATTAAGGTGTAGGTTGGATTTATTGAAACCTACCATTTCAGCACCATCCGACCCGGCACTTGATAAAGTTGTTAAAATTAAACAGTGTTTGCAGAGTAACCACTACCGCGGCAACCGAAAAGTGACGTTCAATATCGGTGATAATGTGTTAGTGAAACAATACAAACAACAAAGACATTATTGGTCTCGGGGTTCAGTAGTAAAGAAAATAGGCAACTCAATTTATATAATACAAATATGCAACAGTGACCAAACACTGAAAAGGCACGCCAATCAGTTGCTGAAATATAAGGGGGAGGAAGATATCGTTCCTGCATTCATAGTGCCGGCATCAGACTCAGCAACTGGCATTAGTCATGAACAGTCTTCAGCTGGCTATCATCAGTCACCGAGAGAGGCTGAAGCTGTGAGGCCAGCACACGCTTCCGAAGACACTGACTCCAGGACCACTGATTCGCGGACACTCATGCAGACACCACCCGTGACCACTGATAGCGATAAGTCAAGGACACTCCAGAATGAGTCGACTACTAGGTCTAAACGCCAAAGAACCCCTGTAGACTATAGGAAGTTTTTTAAATAAAGGTGGAGGAATGTTATGGTAACACCATCTGTGGGTAATACTTTAGTGTATTTATGGTCAGACTGTTGCGCCAGTCGAATAAACGAGCTTGTATGTACCGGTTGTGTCATTCGGCTACCTACCCCCCCCCCCTCACAAATATAACAATTTCATTAAATCAGGGAAGACTCCTTGGTCCACACATAGATTATAAATTAAAGCTAAGTATGGGGCTATAGTCTCAAGTATGGATGTACAAACTTTGATAGACATTCCCCATAGATCTTCGGTCAGTTTGATTTTTATTTGCCGGAAAGCTTTAATAACTACCATAGGGTTAATGTGTTTAAATTTAAATTCAGCCAGGCAGCCAGACACATTCGCCTTTAATAAACCCATTGAGACTTCAGGAGAGGAATTAAGAGCCTCCGTAGTTTTTAATGGTATCTCTGTAAAGAAATTTACAAATTCTTGAGCTACTTCCTGATTAGAGCTTTTAGGACCACAAGCTGTATCTAATGTGTAGCTAGTGTTGCGTATTTTCTTCCTGTTAGTCTCGTTATTTATGACTTTCCAAACTGTCTTTATTTTATTTTCTGCTGTTTTGATCTTGTTGCTAATGTACAGGGCTTTAGCAACCCTGCATGTATTTCTAAAAATTTTTGAATACTTAGCAACATACTTGTTAAAAGTTTCAGTGTTAATAAAAGGCTTAAGGCCATAAAGCTCAAATAGTCTTTCCCTACTTTTTCTGATACCTCTAGTTGCCCAATCACTAAATATGAATTTAGGGCTAATACTCTTTGTCTTCTTTTCAAAAGTTTTGTTGAATTCCATGTGAACTATTGAAAAGAAACGATTATACAATTGATTTATATTAGTATCGTCATGGCTCATAACACTTAACTTGTTCTGTAGGGAAATATTAAACCCATTTAATTTGCTAGAAGTTATGGGTCTAAATTTAATCTGTACTTTTTGCAATGGTGTATTACACCTATAAGTTACAGTTTGTCCGCTATGGTCGGACGGCAAACAATTTACTATGGCTTTATCTAAGTAATCACAATCGCAGAAAACATTATCTATACAAGTAGCAGAAGATGTTGTGATTCTAGTAGGTTCAATAAAAACGTTAGTCAAGTCAAATGATTTAAAAAGATTTAGTAACCGACCGCTATGTGAATTTTCTTCTAAAATATTGATATTGAAATCACCACAAATTATTGTAGATTTATTACTGGCTGCAAGTTTTGCCAGGACATCTTCCATTATTGATTCAAATATGGAAAAGTTTTGATAGTTTGGGGGTCTGTACACACACACAATAACATGCTTATCTAGCTCAACACAGGACAGTTCGACGCAATGTTCAACCGAGAGACCTACTATGTCATCACGTGGCTTATATTTAAAACTATTTTTTATTAATATTAGGGAACCTCATGAAATGTCACACCGATTGGACCCAACATGCAGCTGCGCGCTGCTGTGTCTACGACGCAGCTGTACATTTCACGTCTGCATCACTCCACTACTGAGGAAGTGGTGCAGTACTTGAAAGTGAAGAACAACTTCATTCTGCGGGTTAAAAGGTTGGAATCGCGCCACAACGTCAATTTTAGGTAATTTGTGGTTCGACTTCCAACCCGACATCTACAGACCTGCTTGACAGAGGAGTTTTGGCCGAAGGGTGTCGTATATCGTCGCTTCCGAGGACGGTTACGCGGCAACACGCAGCGAAACAAGACGTCAACAAAACTACGTGCATAGTTTTAGTATAAGGTTTAAAATATGTATTAGTTTTATTGTTGTTTAATGTTATTAATCTAGTTGCCTGATAATACAATGATTATTGTTATTATTATTAAATGTTGTTTGTTTCAGGCCGCTGTTTAGTAAAGACGCTAGGCGGTTAATCGAACGGCTAATTAAACCATTCGGCTGCGACATATACAATTATACATATACTGCTAAAATCATAACCCTTCCTTTTGGTTTCGCCGTAATCGGGTAAAAAGAAAGAATGAAATAATAGACTTCAAAACGGTAGCACTAGTTTAATTGTAAAAGTACTCGAGCCAATCTTTCAGAGCTGGAGCGCAGTAATCCATTTTCTTTTGTTGACCAGCACCAGTCGATAACCAGTCGATTCCATTTACTTTTTTCTTTCATGTTGAAAAAGAAAAATGAATCGGTTCCTACTTCTTACAAAAGAAAGGTGCACTCTGAGGATAAACCTACTTACTTTTTTGTAACTCCAGCTTTTTAAGACGTAAGTAATTTAACACTCGTTTCCGCTTATTTGGGTTGATAACTCAGTGACAAATTGACAATATTAGGACGTTAATAGACCTGACGACAGTTTAAAAAAATAACTAATTAATTTAGTATTAAAAAGTTAGAGTATTGGAAAATAATCGACACCTATTTTTGTTTTTGTAAATCAATGAATATTGACAAAGATAAAACGCATCAAAACTCGGGAGTGAGGGCTCGTGACGTCAGAACTCACTAAAAATTTACCTAGGCGTGACATATTGAGAATTTTAAAAGCTTCGTATCTTCGTCAATTTTGGTTTATGTAATAAAAGAAAAAATACGGGTCAAATATTTGTTGATAATCTAAGTGACGGACTAATTAGTTTTCTGACGTCTACCATATTCGTAGCAACACAGAGCATACGATTAGCAATACAAAAAAAAGAATGTTCTTCGCTATATGTATATGGTCAAAATATATTTCAAAACTGCCTACAAAACTTCGTGTTTTCAAATTATAAAAGGTCACACATATTCGATAGAATGTATCGAGTGAAATAATGTGATAATTTGCTATGATTAATGAATCGCAAGGAGAGGGCGCTACCAAAAATTTCTCAAGTCTGCTTTTAGTCAAGTGGCATCACTTGGAAGCATTTGACATGTTTGTGACAGGTCTCCTGTGAAAATACTTTAGGCTGGAGCAAAGAATAAAAACTGTATAGAATTGCTCTTTACTAATACAAAATAAAAACACTTTATTGCCAAAAATAGTACACCAAGATTTTACATTGACCCTAACTAGGCAAAACCGAGCACTCACTCACTCTCATTTCCCTAGCACGTACAAATCGTTGTGTTTCTATAGGTATATGTTACTAGTACCCAGACAGGCGCATTACTTTGTGTAATTTATTTCATCACCGCTGCTCTCAAAACGGTGAAGGAAAACATCGTGAGGAAATCGGCATGTCCTAGAACCAAAAAATCGAAGATATGTGATATCTACCAATCCGCACTGGGCCCGCGTGGTAGATTATAGCCCATTCCTTCTCATTGAGAGGAGGCCGTATCCCAGCAGTGGGAACATTATAGGCTGATGATGATGATGATGATGTTACTAGTACTTCAATTCGAGCTTGTTGGGAGGAAAATTCGTTTAGGGCTTAAAGCCCTACACCTCGCTTCTGCTCTTTTAGTTGTTCTGTGGCTTGCGTAAAGAGATACGTTTTTGTTTATTTCTGAACAGGATTTATGCTGAGAATTACCTGGTGAGGGTGACGTGTTTTTTGGAGGTACAAGACCGTGGAAATATTACTTAAACTGACACAACGTTTTTACCTTTGGTTAAGAGTGGCAGACATGCCGTTTTTCATCTGACGAGGTGTCTGCTGCGACTTCACAAAATAAAGTCAAGAGTGAGATGTCATTAAAATCTAGTTAGGATTAAGATAACTGCCCCTCACTGAACTTAGGGCATGGCATGAAATACTTTACTTATTTGGATGTATCGTTCCACTTCTGGGCAAAGATCTCTCCCCATGGCTTCTAGTTTTTTCGATTTTGGACTAAGTTGGTTTTGTCCAGCCCGTCTCGCCATCTTCATCGTAGTCTGTCGCGTCGCTCTCTGGCTCTGTCAGGGAGCTATATGGATTATTTAGACACACAGTACATACAATGCATATGCGTTGTAATACTGCTGTAATACTGGTCGCCGACCTTAACACATTTGGGATAAGGCTGCTCAGATGATTAGGCAATTCATCATCATCATCAGCCTATTAATGTTCCCATTGCTGGGACAGCCCTCCTCTCTTTGAGAGAGAATGGGCAATGGGCAATTTGGAATTGCGTACAAACTATTACTGTAAAAGGTAAGATTCTTTTCAATACACTTCCTCGAAAACTGGTTCTTTTCGCACTACGATTAGGTTCAAAATGCGTATTTCACATACGTGCGTATTTTATGTTTTTTCCACACATGTGCAGAAAGCCAAATTGCCACAGATAACTATACCTATACTTAGTCCAAACTGGTCAATGCATAATTAAAAAAAACATTCACATCTGGCGAAAGAGTTAGAGGTGAATGTTCACAAAACCATCGTTAAGATTTTCATATTCAAATCATTCTCAGAAATGACAACCCATCTTCGTAATGGACGCCTTTTGTCCTCAGTTCAATAGATTCAGTGGAATAGTGGGAGTAATGCAGGTTCCACGTATGCAGAGCTCAAACTAGTGATGCCGATGTGTAGTGCGGGCTTTACAGGTATACGAAATACGGAATACGAATACAGAATTTTTTTTTTGGTTGATCATCATCATCATTATTTCAGCCGAAAGACGTCCACTGCTGGACATAGGCCTCCCCCAAGTGTCGCCACATTGACCGGTCCTTTGCGACTCGCATCCAACGGATTCCCGCAACCTTCACCAGGTCATCGGTCCACCTAGTCTTACCGTAGTCTTCCAACGCATCGTCTTCTGGTTCGCGGTTTTTGTTGGTGCCTATGAACTATTAATAAAAAACCGGTGCATGTGCATCTTGGACTTCCGCACCAAGGGTTACAAACTTTTTAAAATCAATAGGGTACTTCTGGTTGACCTAGAATTGTCAATTTTGGTTAAAAGCAAGGTCTTGCAGCACAAGTAAAAGAAAAAATCCGAAAAATAAAAAAAGTTGAACATCGAAATTTGCCTAAATATTATCATCGTTTTGACTCAGGACATTGATGTTTATACACCTAATATCTATTGCCCATAGTAAGTAATATTTTCAACAAGCTAGGTCCTCCCATTCTTGAGAAAATCGGCATTTTACTTTCAATACCTCCACGAACCCTCTAATATTCAATACATCCATCAGCACAATGTTTTGAGTACGTTATTTATAAATGAGTCTAGCGTAAAAGTCGTTTTCCAGCAATCATTTTTGCTAGTTGCTTAGTTTGATGTACAGAATGCGTGAAGATTTACACATAGTATATGTGGGTCCGGACAAAAAGATGTTTTTTTTTTGTTTTTCTTTTCAAGCATGTGATTGTTCTGTGCTACATTCATTTTATAAAGAATCTGTGGCTGTTTTCTGTACAAAGGCTTTAATTTAATGGCAATTTTCTTAATAATTAATGACCGACAGGGTCACATGACATAGTTCTAGTAAATCAACTACAATGCAAAGGCGTAAATAGGTTACCAGAGCAATCTATTTTAAGAACAACGGATTGAGTCTACACAATCGATTCGGTCGGATCGCAACCACAATATATAAAGTGGTATTTTAGTTTTACGAATGTGACTTGAGTAAAGCATGTGAATTTTGATGGATAGAGAGGAAGAAGAAGACCAGGGAAGCGGTGGAAGAATAGGGTATATGATACCATAAAATATATGGACCTTAGATAAGCAGTCAGCGTGTATGCTGGTATTCACTTAGATTTGAAGTCAACCATAACACAGTTGGGAACAGGCTAGGCAGACGAATATTTTGCTGGCAGGAAACCGATTAATTTAGTTATCAAAGATACACACAAATGATGTCAATTAAATCGCTTGTTTCCAAGCTACATGCCCCTATCTTTATATTCCAATGGATAATGTAGACTTGTAGAGAGTGCTGTTGTAACACCAATACGTAGACCGTACGTATAATATATACCAAACCAGCCGAACAGCTCGATATGGAAATTGGGATAGATTTCGCACAAAATTGCTTTAAAAATGGCAAATTTTAAACAGCGGATGACAGAAGGGTTCGACTGATTGATTTTCGGAATATTTTTTGTACAATTTATGTGTCCTGTTAATATGGGTTTCTGAGAGAAAATTGGGATATGGAAATATAATTTATTGAATCGGCCGCTTTCAGAATGTGTCAAATATGAGCGAGGTCCGAACCGATGAGATTTGTAAAATTGGCTTATTCTTTCAATTCATAAAACATTGTTTTGAAGAGATTAGAATTCAGGATAATCTCAGCCTCAAATGTCAAAAAATGCTCGTCACTGACAAAAAACATTTGCCATTAATGGCCGCTAAGATTAAACTGCGACTTGAAATTACATGCCGCCGGGAAATATCTGTCAGGCATGCTGGTTTCCTCACGTTGTTTTTTCTTCACCGCAGCAAGTGATAATTATACAATACGCACATGAATCTGAAACATCAGAAGTGCGTGTCTTGGGTTAGAACTATGAATTGGCCGTTCAACGGTCTACCACTAGGCTATCACGGCCTGAGGACACGGTGAAGCACACGGTGAAGGTTTGCCCCGCGTAGGAGGAGCAACGCCGTGTCCTCGTAGCGGCGATCGGCGGCGGCGACTTCTCGCGTCCAGCCCTGGTTCAATCCATGGTCTGGAGCGAGACGGAATGGGAAGCCGTCACCTTCTTCTGCGAAGCTGTCGTGCACCTTCAGCGAAGGAGGTGGCGGAGCGCGAGAGGGAGAGAACCTCTCGCCCTAGCCTCCGCGGGGTACGCACCGGCCGTCGGGGGCCGGGCAGGGCCACCGTAAGAAAGGGTTTATGAACGGTGAGCTATGGGCAAGCTTGCCGTCCTATGACGATAGGCCGTGTCAACGGCGCGTTCGTGTTCCACGCGCGCCTCAAAGAGATGTCAACAAAATGAAGGGCCGAAGCCTACCGGGGCTGCGGGATTGTTCGAAAGAGATATCTGGCTCCGGAACATAAAGGGCGAGGAAGGAACATGGATGGGTTTTAGTCAGTAAAGTACTGACACTCCCTCCCGCTCCATCCAGAGTGGGAGTAGTCACTTGTTGATTTTCAATCCGAATAAAAATAATCCGAAAAAAAATAGGCTATCACTGCCTCCGAATAGTGTCAAATCGAGCAGACTGGAGGACGGTAATCGATCTTTGACAGGTAGAGTTGTCCCAATACGTCAGTAACTGTTACGAACACTGAAGCAGAAAGGGTCATCTCTTTCTCTTCCCCGCTTGTCACCAAACCCACCGCCGAATGAAACAAATCAAGGGCGGCCAGCGCGGCTCATTGAGTTTCTATCCGTGTCCGTTATCAATCACGCCGCCGCGGCGCCTTAATCCCTCTAAGGTCCACTAAGCGCGCCCCACAACTCTTAAGAATAACTGACATGCCCACATTTTTTGTCAAAGGTCTTCGAAAAAGGGAACTGGAGAAGATATTTAAAGTTAAATTGTAAAATTATGGCTGTGGTGTGATGTGGTATATCAGATAATTGAATGGTATTTTAAGAATTGTTGTGAGTGATTTTATCAAGCTTAAGGCAGCGTGGCTGAAAATCATAATTTTTTGTGGTCTAAGATCCCAACTAAACACAACAGTAACTGGGGCATTACTAGAGCTTTAACGAAACTACACTAGTTTATTGGAACTCACAAATTTTATTTGAAATCAATATTAGTATTTCTATCTGATGACAGTCTTACATGAACTGTAATAATTTACTACTTTATCCCAGAGAACATCAAAAAAGACTGTCAACGCGGATTTTGGTGTAAGTAATGAAACCACAAGAAGGCGACACTACCATCGTTCACTTCGGTTGGCACGCATCAGTGACAATGGTTGCAGTTCTGTTCAAACTTAATTTAGGCTATTGCTATCTATTGACTGGTTACATATTGACCTCTAGCCAAAACAGAAGTCGTTGACAAAAAAAACAAAACAATTAAACAAAGGACTTCTGAAGCTAATGTTATTTTTCACTTTTTTAATTTCTCTGAAGTCGGTTTTATTTTTTGATAAAAAAAAATTATATTGTACAGAATGCTTGGTTGACGGCTTCGTGAAGGGTTGGTCCGTTTACACTCTGTGTATTTTTTTTGGAAAATAAAAGATTTACAGGCAATTACGAGTAGCTCTGGCTTTTTCACTTTATCTCGACTTTCAGCTCTGAATTATATTTTCCTCATATATTTACATGACTTCCCTTTTCACGTAAAAAGCTCTATGATTTATTTATCGCTTAAACACCTCTCGCCTCTTGAAGAAACGAACGAAGTACCAAAAGCGACATGCTGAAAATTCACGTGCAAATATCTATTTTCTTACATAGCTTCGTCAGGAAAGAGGTCCAAAATTGTCCCACGGAAACGCACTATTGGGAAAATTAATATCCTATGTCCTAACAATATCGTGGTCTTGTCTGGTAATGCGGGTGTAAAAAGGTGCCAAATAGAAAGCCAGATGATCAAAGTTAATCCCATAGTAATTATTTTAGAATGGACAGCTTTGACCCGGCAAAGAAACATCATCTGCTCAGCCTTTTCCCAATTGTTCCCTATGTTGGGGTCGGCTTCCCATCTAACTACCAGCCACCTGTATTTTACTTCGACCGACTGCCTATCTGACCTCCACAACCCAGTTAATACTGGGTAATACGATTCCCCTTGGTAAGGCTTGTCAGACTTTTCGGGTCACTGTAACGACTGTCAAAGATATACAAATGACAGGCGGGACCAACGGCTTAACGTGCTTTCAGAGGCACGTAGGAAACCCGGTATATAATGGGTGGTCACCCATCCACAGACCAACCTAGGTAAGCACGGCTTAACTTAAAGACCGACCCGAGCGGCTGTTATTATTTTGCTCAACCCGGCAAAGAATTATATTCAATTTATTTGTTTTTTTTTGCGAGAAACAGGTTACACCGGATATCAAACTTGGGGTTGCCAGTTGCCAGCAATTATTATCGTAAGTCTATATTACCCCATTGCAGGGCACAGGACTCTTTTTCCTCCTTCAAATTTTTGCGATCTATTGTGAGTCTAGGCCAATTTTTTAAAATTCTATTGTGTGGTTAGTTGCCTAACCTTGTGTCAGAGTTTTTAAGCCGCCCATGGGGCTCTAACTTGGCTTAACATGCTGTCGAAGAATATCTCGCAGGCATGCTGGTTTCCTCACAATGTTTTCCTTCACCAAAGCAAGTGATAATTATACAATAAGATAGATAGATAGAATACTCTTTATTATGTACACCATAAAAATTAAAATACAATAGTTTTAAACATTTTACAAGGGGTAACACAATGGGCGGTCTAATCGCTAAATGCGATCTTTTAAAGACAAGCTTTGGATGGTATAAAAAGGGAAGGTGAGACAATACTGCAGGTAGCCTGTGGTGTACCATTTACGTATATACAATAAATAAATACATACATATACATACATAAGACACTCATATAAATATTTATTTTTTCCAAAAAACAAGTGCGAGAGAACATACCTATAAAAAAATTGCTTAAGTAGAGAGATACAGTTTTTTTATCATGCTTTTAAAAATTGTACGCACATTAATCCGAATAATCACAGGTACGTGCCTTGGGCCAATCTTCATATCACATAATCTACATAGTTTAATTGATGGACGCTGAATGTAACCTTCTTTTTACGTTTATGATGTGATTAAAATGGAAAAGGATTAGGATATATACAGCTTGGAACTCAGTCAAAACCACACGCACGCCTCGGCAACCGTTTGGCTGCTATGCGGACATAATTATATTATGCTTTTCATCCCGCACGGTGCGTTGTGCAACAGAGCGTCTCGGCCAGTGTATATCTTACCACAACATTTTCGGAAACAGCTGTAAGTAAGTTGATAGTGATTTCAAGTCTGAAGGTCAAAAGTGACAAAACATCTATTAACAAAATCAAATCACTATAACTCCAACATCATTACAGTTATCGCTAATAGAGTATTGATTAATGATTCGTAAATTTTTTAATCGATTTTTCTAATTCATACGGGGTTAAGAGAAAGTGTAATGTGATGATCTGATTTCTCAGTTCAAACTGTACTAGAGCAGTTATGGAATCTGTAATGTCCGAAAAATATAAGTTTGCATTTTATATTATAGGTAGTTTTTTACTTTTAACAGTGCAAGTTGACGGTACTGGGACAACGATGGCAAGTAAGTGTTTGACAGATAGGCAACTACGATGAAGAGCTACTCTGAAAGTCAACAGTGCGCCGGCGGAGCATACGTATTTCATACAAACGTAATATCAAAATAATTTGTAAAACAAACATATTGTTTAGGTAGTGTGTATTTATTTCTATTGGGTTACTGAATATCTATGTTCCCAAATATATATTTTGAAAGGACAAAGATATAAAGACGAGATATGAGGAATTAAACATTTCTATAGAAAACTTATTTTTCTCATACCTCTTATTAAAATCAGTGTCCAATCAAAATACATATTTGGGAAACCATATATTCTGTAATCCAATCTAAATAAACACACACTACTTTAGGAAATAATATGTTTGATTTACAAATTATTTTGGTACTACGTTTGTATGAACTACGCATGCTCCGCAGGCCTCTTAGGTCCATGTTCACCAAAAAGATAACAGTCAGATTATCTAAAAACAGCTGTCACTATGACATATTACCATACAAAAATTAGTTTTAAACAGCTGTTTTATATAATCAGACTGTCATTATTTTGGTGAACTTGGACCTTAATGACCTAGTTCTACCTACTCTGTTGATTGGCAAAATAGTTTCACAATAATAGATGCAAAAATCTTTCAAATCTTTGAAGCCCGTATTATTCTCCAACATGTGCATCTCATTACGATCCGGTAGTTAGCTATATTAATAGCTTACTACGTTTCGTTTTCAGATTGTATCGGTGAACTAATGCTGGGCATTAGGTCCTGGGTTCAATAAATTCCTGGTCGGGTAAAGTAGTTTTCGGGTTTCCAATCAGGAATTCCTCAGTAACAACCAGCGTCTGAATTTGAGGCCGTTCGACGGCACTAGGCACCTTTCGAAGTCTGAAAATAACTGAAGAAAAGGACCTATATATGTATGTTTTGATACTTCGACGTTTTTGTTTTTTTTTTTGCAGCTGAGGAACCTACAGACTCAGACATGGAAATACATGTACCTACGCCGACGGTCGATATGGAAGCCGTTCTAAATATGGATGATGGAAAGTACAGCACTGTCCCTTTTTGTTATGAAGCTGAGCAAATGGGAGGTTTTAGAGACGATGAATTTTGCTACGATGATTTCATCAAATGCATAACTAGCCTGTAAGTAAACCATAAATAGGGTACATTTTAAGACTTATGTAAACGGGTATTTATCGCGAGCTTTACCTTTAATTTAAGCCCAACGTTTCGACTAGATTGCACCAGCCGTGGTCGCGATTAATACCCGTTTGTATAAGTTTTATAATGTGTTCTGATCGTAAAAGTTAAAAAAAGACATAAATAGTGTACAAATACAAAGTATTAACTTAAGCCCGCGGCTTTTCTTGCGTTCAGAATAGGATCAGGAGTCCTGAAAATTACTCCTTACGTTCTAACTAATAAAGTTTACCTATTTAGATGTACAGTTACGAAAACTACATACTACGTTACGGTTACATAAATATTTTTAAAAGTAGGATGCGGGATAACTTTTAACACTACAGATTAAAAACCAAATATCTTTAATACTCTTAAAATACTATTCACTGTTCACTTAGATATCGCACTTCTAGTTCACCTTGATTCACTTCGTTGTGAAGCCAAAATTAGACTGACTGCTCCCGCAAACACGACGGATATTTGAGAAAGACCATATCTTTCTGGAAGCTTCTTCTCAGTTCCGTTTTGGAATATTCTAGGATTACTTTCGAATCTTCTAGAACGTTCCATAATGGAACATTCTAGACTCGAACGTAATCAAGAATGCTCTCGTAAAACAACACAGGTAACAATACATTTTTATGAAACATTTTAATTTTTTTTAGGATTACATTTACTCAAAATTCAAACGTGTTTTTTTGTGAAATTTTGACAAATTATGTGAAATTATGACAATTTGTATGTTTATTAACGGAGAATCACCATAGCTGTGGTGTGTGGCCTCTTTAACTTATCGAACTGTGACATTGGTGCGACTGTGATCGGAAAAATACAGGGTGTAAATAGTCGTCAACCAAGCATCCTGTACATCTAACTAACTTTACGCAAAAGTTATTGCTGGGAGTGGGGGCTCGTGACGTCAGCACTCAATACAAATTATTATACCAAGGCGTGACGTATTGAGAATTTGAAAAGCGTCGTATCACCGTCAATTTTAGTTTATGTTACAAAAAAAAAAGTACGAAAATAACCGTGACTGTTTCACGTTGCGTTTAGGCGAAATGGTATCGTGGTCGTGTAGATTCGCAGGGGGTGAAGAAGACGCGGAGGGGTGAGAGGCGCACGAGGCGTTTCAAATTTACATTTTTTTTTAACAGTTTTTTTTTATTTACAGAACTGCTCCTATGCCTGTCTGTGCATTTTACAGTATACGGCATTGGAAATCGGTAAATTCGTATTGCGATGTATATTTTGAAAATTGCAGAATCACATATCGTAAGTAATTCATTAATTGTTAACAGAAAATGTTACTGTTAAATTTCTCCAAATGATTTGAATCCACAATATATTCAAGGTTTAGTTCAAATAAACTAGCACTTCGCTCACGATTTCAATCGTGAAAATTTTGATAACTCAGCTTGTTTGCAAGATATCAATATAAATTATAGCCCATGTTAGGTACTTGGTAACGATGTAGGTAGCTTTCTTATGGTGAACGAATTTTTAAAACCGGTTGAGTAGTTAATGAGTTCAATCGTAACAATAACATGATCAAAAATCAAATCTTTCCTCTTTATAATATCATGATACGAGTACAAATATTATGTACTAGCTTCTGCCCGCGACTTCGTACGCGGATCCTGTTGCTTATGCCAGCGACAACGGGGCCGTCAAAATCGAAGATCTGAATTCCAGATTCTCGATTTTTATAAGTCAACAGAGAGTGCCCATCAGATTGAACAAGTTTTGCTAAGACGTTATTCTTATATGTGTTATGGTGTAGCTGGGCTCTTGGAGTTCCACATCAGGTGTTCCAGATCTTCAAATTTATTCTCTCAACTGAAAATGCTTATCACGTGGAACATTTTTTGCTATAGAACCATTTTTGTATCTCTTATAGTTTAGCTGGTTTGTTGCGGTTCTGCATCAGGTGTTCAAGTTTCTGAGTCAAAAAAGAATCATTCAAATCCGTCCAGTAGTATCGAAGATTAGCGTGTACAAACAAACAGACAGATTTTTTTTATGATTCCTGCTATTACTGTTTCTAAACTCACCTCAATTTTTTTTTATTGTATTCAATGTGCAGACACAGTTTTTTTACTCTTTTATTATATGTATAGATAGATAGATATAGATATAGAAGATAGATAGATTATTATTTTATTTTAGTTTTAGTTTAATAATATTAGTGTAAACAGAACAAAGTGACTTAGGTTATTATTATTATTTTCAGGGTATTATCGGATCGTTGGCTATGGAGCCTGTATAAGAGATACACATATAGAGGACAGATATTATTAGTTAAAATTATGATATATTAAATATAATTTGCATAATCATATAGTTTTTTTTTATTTTTATGCAGTTAGTCCCGGCTGTCATTTTTGTTGATTTTTGACAGTCATTACAGGGAGTCAGTGGCCCAAAAAGTCTGACAACCATTCTTATCAAGGGGGATAGTATTACCCAGTGCTAATTGGGTTGTGGAAGGAAGCAAAGACATCAACATATAAAAAACTGATATTTAGGTGCATTGGGTTAGACTGGAAGCTGACCGTAACAAAATTAGGAAATTGGCTGATGATGAATAAATATTATGCAAAAACCATATTTCATTCTAATGTTTATAACTATTCGTTTGAATATTTTGAATTAAATAAATAAGGTTTGTCTTTTTAGGGTTCCGTAGTCAACTAGGAACTCTTATAGTTTCGCCATGTCTGTCAGTCCGTCTGTCCGTCCCCGGATAATCTCTGTGACCGTTAGCACTAGAAAGCTGGAATTTGGTACCAATATGTATATCAATAACGCCGACAAAGTGGTAAAATTAAAATTGGAAAAAAAACATTTTATTAGGGTAGCCCCCCTATATGTAAAGTGTTTTTTTTTCTAATTTCAACCCTAACGTGTGGTATATTGTTAGAAAGGTATTTAAAAATGAATAGGGGTTTACTATTATTATGTTTTGATAATGTTAATAATTTCGGAAATAATCGCTCCAAAAGTAAAAAACAATGTGTCCCCTCTCTCTAACTTTTGAACCATAAGTTTAGAAAATATGTAAAAAATCTCAAAGTAGAACTCTATAAGAACTTTCAAGGAAAATCTTTATAAAGTTTGAACTTGGATGGAAACAACAGTTTTTGTACATAAAAGACAAAAACTTGTACATATAATTTCTGGACTAAGTTTGTAGTATAATCGTATATGCAAGCATTTTTTTATTGTGACGGACGGGAAACTACGGAACCCTACACTGAGCGTGGCCCGACATGCTCTTGGCCGGTTATTTTAGTTCTATCTTAGTATAAACTATGGTAATTGAAAGAGCGAAACACAAAAAACTCAAAAAGGGAAACAACACAAACCATAATGGGCATGCCGACAGTATAAAAAAATTGCGAATCTACAATTTAGTCCGCCAGTTTTCAATACTCTAGTATTGAAAAATACTGGCCACGTATTGTTTGTTTTTGTGAATCAATGTATAAAAATAGCCCAGAATATCGAAACATACAGATATACAACAAAATACCTGAAAATATACGGTCTACAAGAACACGATGTGTATTTAAAGCTAGGTTAAAGTCATTGTAAAGTGTTATTATACTATCCAAGAATTATTTATGGAAGATAAAATGTTAATATAAATGTGTATATATTTATTTGGAATCTATTTTACATTTGGCATTTTTACATAAAATAACTCATATATAGAGTCCAAATATATATTTGGATAGAGTCCAAATATATATTTGGACTCTATATGGTGGTTGGTTGGTAGCTGGTGGTTTTTTATGTAAAATAAATGCCATTTTGTGGTTTTTTTTTATGTCAGCCTGATCTGTCCCAGTGCTGGGCAAAGGCCTCCCCCATTACTTTCCGATCCTGTTTGCAATATGCCCTTTCTGACCAATCCGTCAAGAACGAGTCCAGATCGTCACGCCAGCACCACGCACCCATGACTGTGTGACTATCTTCGCCCATCTGCCCGGCCCCATCCTAGAGACGTGACCCGCTCAGTCCCATTTCAGCTTCGCAGACTTACTGCCAACATCGGCGATACCTGTCTTTGACCGTATTAAGGTGTTAAGCATTCGATCGGAGAGTCTAATATTTAGAATGCTACATTCTAAATATCTCACTAAACTCTCCTATCGAATGCGTCATGTTCCATCACTCTTTGTCAAACGTTGAGTTTAGACTTCTGGGCTTCAGTCAAAGACCAAGTCTGAGCGCCATAGGTTAGGATAGGCAGGATACACATGTCGACGAGCTTGCGCTTTAGTGAAATGGGAAGGTCGCCCTTCATAAATGCTTTCATGGACCAGTAGCTCCTCCAGGCATTTTCGACTCGACGGTCTATCTTTTTGTCCTGTCTGTTATGGAAGGAAACTAGCTGGCCCAGGTAGATATATTCGTTGACATAGTGTATTTCCTGCCCATCAACAACGACCCTATATTTGGCAGCATTGCTCATGGCTTTAGTCTTTGACCAATTCATCGTCAGTCCATACTCAAGGCTTGCAGTGCTCAGGTCTTGGAGCATTTGTTCGAGTCGATTCGCTTCCGAAGCAAAAAGAACCATGTCGTCTGCGAAGCGAAGGTTCGATAGCATTTTGTCCCCGAACGGAATGCCTTGAGGACGACCCATCGGTCTGTAAGTTTTTTAAAGACCTCTTCGAGGGTGCTGGTGAATAGTTTAGGAGAGAGCGGGTCTCCTTGTTTAACTCCTTTTTCTATTGTAAATGTTGGGCCCATAGAATCCAGTTTAACATTGGTCGAGCTCTTGTTATAAATATTTTGCAATAGTACTATATAAGTTTCCTCTATGCCATGGCTTCGCAAGGCAGAAAATATTGCACTGTATTTGACGCTATCGAAAGCCTCTGTGTAGTCTACGAAACCCAGATACAGAGGTTTTTGAAATTCCGAGTGTTTTTCAATAAGCTGATTTAGTGTGTGAAGGTGGTCAGTCAGTGGTAGAGTAACTTGGACGGAATCCGGCCTGTTCAAATATTTTTTTATAATCTAATTGACGGATATTTTTTTATGGTCGTCTACCCTCTTGCCTACAGACACTGAGCCTTCTATTTAGACGGTCGCAAACGACATTATGCTGTTGGTTCTAAGCGTCCTGAACTTCGCGAAGTCAAGATTCCCTTTTCATCCTTTTCCTATAATCAGTGTATTTTTATGTTTTAATAAACCTGATAATGTGTCGTGTTTGGAGCCCCCCCTACAGGTATAGCTTCTAAATTCGTTTTTTCAACGAATTATGGATCCCTGAGATTGCTCGCGCTACATCTTTATGTTACTCATTTTTGTGTCGTATAGCTTTCTCGAAGAAGAAACACATTATGCATCGTGAGAAGTGGAAGGAATGGGGGACGCCTATGCCAGTGATCAGTGTTAATAAAAAAAAACAAGGATCAATTTTACAAAGGGTTAACGAAGCTGAATGGCATTTGTTCTTCCCATCATTGCGATCAATTTATTTTATTTAATTCCAAAGATATAATAATAACATCAATTTTAAACCACTATTTTCATATTTAGCTTATCAGAGAGGTTTAACAGGTATATAATAGAATACCTTTACAACAGAATGTTTAGTTTACGGCATCGTGAATAGTGTGTTTTTACGCCCTGTTTTATCCATAAATCAGCTTTGCCATACATTATGATCGTGTAGGTATTTTACTATTGTGGGCAGTAGCAGCATAGCACGATCGCACGATAGCACGGTTCGGAATGATGTAGTGAATAAATACGCAATAAGTAATTGCGAGAGCAGCGGTGGCCCAGTGGTGGCGGCCCCGATTTACGAACAGTAAGTAGTGGGTTCGAACCCAGACGGGCGCAATGCTTTGTGTAATTTATTTCATCACCGGGGCTCTCAAAACGGTGAAGGAAAACATTGTGAGGAAACCGGCATGTCCTAGAACCAAAAATTCGAAGACATGTGACATCTACCAATCCGCACTGGGCCCGCGTGGTAGATTATAGCCCATTCCCTCTCATCGAGAGGAGGCCGTGTCCCAGCAGTGGGAACATTATAGGCTGATGATGATGAATTGCGATATCCCTTTCACCCTTTCGCAATGTGGTTAGGTTACATAAAGATGCAACCATTTTCTCAGGGTTGTGAGTGTGTAATATACGAGCATCTACCTTGATTTAAAAAGATTTTCCATGTAGTGTTTCGCCGATTTCCTGTATGAGATCTCCGCTTTGGAACGAACAGCCTTAGTCCACTCAAAGTTATTGCAAGAACTTGAATAGTACGGTGGGAGATGTTTAAAGTAAAAATCTAACATTCAAATACGTTTAAAAAAAAAAGTCTCTGTAACAAGAAGGTACCCAGGTATAGTCTAGAACAACACAACCATTTATAATGTATCTACATCCTTAGAATATAAAGTCTTAAATTCACACACACACATGGATGCCCATATGATTTTTACACTACTCTGAAAACTGGATCTTATCACTCTATTATGAAGTTCAGAATGCGGAGTATTTCACACTCGTGTATTTTTGCAATTTGTTTCTACTACATACTCGTAGTAGTGTTTTATTTTTTGATTCCCCCTAGGCTGCAATGAAAAAGTTTGCCCAGGGGTATCAAAATGTACTATTCTTTTTTTCCGTTAAGAGTAAATAGGAGATGATAACTTGTGTGAAAGTGCTTCATTTTCAGCTTGTTATCGTTTTTAGACTTCACATTGTCATTTAAGATGAAGTATACAATATATCTTTTAACTATGAGACATGTGTTTAAATAAGTAACCGAGTGCCGAAAAAACTCCTTTTGTTCATCATCGCCTCAACATAACAAGTTATAGTCAAACATAAACATAAAATATGTTCACCGGCAGGAACGCGACGTGTTAAGAGTAAGTAGGTACGTGAAAGTATCCCATCTAACGTGGAGGACACATTTCGTCTGATTGTTCTGAGCTAGCAACGGTAATAGGGATCATAAAACACACCGTTTTTCCTCGTTTTATGCAACATTGTTTCATTATAGTCACTGAATAAGATACTTCAGAATTTCCTATTAAGAAACTAGAAATTTCTGCTTTTCAATATTAGGCTTTACTAGCCTCGTTTTAAGGTTGTCGGTCCATTGATGTCATATTACACTTGCCAAGCTGTCGAAATAATGTTGCTCACAGATCTAGCAAGCTGAAACTTAGCACCAATTATCGATAAAGGACGTGTTCTTATGAAAAAACCGCGCATCGGCAAACGTACGGTGCCTGAAAATCAGCGCTGCTGTGAGATTTTTAAATGCTCCAGCACCATGCAGATATTGGGGCCTTTTGGCATCGTACAGAACCAATTTAGTGTGGCTAAAGGTACGAGATTGAAGCGGACCGCACACATCGTCAGAAATCAGAAATCAGAAATCAGAAATCCACCCATTACTCCCATTGGGGAGTTGCCGTTGAAGAGATTTATTTCCAACAGTAGGCTGCAGTTAGCTGATGATGCCACTGGTACTAACTTAAGCTGATAGTTCAGCCCTATTAAGACGCAGCGTAATGATGGCTGTTAAAATAGTCGACTTAAATAATTTTAAAAATAATTTAAAAAAAAACTAAAAACCGTAAACATTAGTAAAGGACCTGGGCCGGATGGTATCCCACCCATCTTTATTTATAACTGTGCCACAGCTCTAGTATCTCCTTTACTAATAATATATAATACATCGCTGGATACTGGAACATTTCCATCTAAATGGAAAACAGCCAAAGTAGTCCCAGTGCATAAGTCAGATGAAAAAGATAACGTAAGCAACTACAGGCCAATTTCAATTCTATCCACATTCGCAAAGATTTTTGAATCTATTATATGTCCGCACCTTCAGCAGCAGTTAGGATTGTATCTTAATGATAACCAACACGGTTTCGTACCATCCAGATCTACAGCCACAAATTTGGTGTCATTCACGGAGTCCCTGATACAGGCTGTAGATGAAGGCAAACAATTTGACGTGGTGTACACCGACTTTAGTAAGGCTTTTGATAAAATGCCTCACTCTATTCTGGTGTATAAACTAGCAGCATACGGTATTACAGGGCCTCTGTTAAGCTGGTTCAAATCCTATCTTGCGGAACGCGAATTTTTTGTTGTCGTAAACGGTTTTCGATCGGCTGCACACAAAATAACATCGGGCGCCCCTCAAGGATCTCACTTAGCTCCAATACTATTTATTATGTTCATTAATGACCTTCCTGAGTGTTTTCGTTACTCCGAACCTTTTCTGTATGCTGATGACTTAAAATTTGCACGAGTAATAGAGTCAAAAAGAGACTGCGAACTTCTGCAGCATGATCTTAACGAAGTTATAAAATGGTGTCACAATAATAAAATGCAACTGAATCCGAAGAAATGTTATCATGTAAAATATACGCGAAAACTTAAATCGATTGACACAGAGTACTTCATAGACCAAGAGCGAGTCCAAGAAGTCGAAACAATAAGGGATCTAGGAGTACACTTTGACAAAAAGGTCACTTTTGTGCCTCATATTGATAAAATTATTAAAAAGTCGTCAAAAATGCTTGGGTTCCTACTACGTAACACCAAAGGCTTTCGTAAAAGTGGCACCAAGATAATGTTATATAACAGTTTCGTACGGAGTGTTATGGAATATTGTAGTGTTGTGTGGAGACCTCACTATGCCACTCACATGTTGCGTCTGGAAAGGGTTCAGAAACGTTTTGTGTGGCATTTAGCTTTCAGTGATGGGAAATCTAAGCGTCTGCCCTCCTATAATGTTCGTCTGTGCCATTTTAAGATGCAGTCGTTGTCTATGCGTAGAGATAAAACCGATGTTTTGTTTCTTTACAAACTGTTACGCAATAAGATCGACTGCCCCGGTTTACTGAATCTTATTAGATTCCGTGCCCCTTCCAGATATCCTAGAAATAAGATAACACCCCTGTGTCCGCCATTTCGAAAGTCTGTGCTTGGTGCGAATTCTCCGATACCTAGATTGTGCAAAATCCTTAATGGCTGCAGTGACTTGGCAGATATACACCACGATAGTATAAATAAATTCCTACGAGCTTTTGTAAATAATTCCAATGGTGATTTAATTTAATTTTGATTTTAAATTTTGATTTTAAATTTTAATTTTTATGTTGATCTTAATTTTTGTTTTTAATTTTGTTTTTAATTTTAATTTTGATTATTATTTTAATTTTAGTATTGATTATTATTATAATTTTTATGGTTACTTTAATTTTGTTTCTGAATTTTAATTTTGTTTTTATTTCTAATTTTATTTCTAATTTTGTTTTTAATTTTTAATTTTAATTGTGACTTTAATTTTGATTATAATTTATTTTATTTTGATTTTGAATTTAATTTTGATGTTAATTTATTTTGGCTTGGATTTTAATTTTGATTTTGGTTTTATCTCAAACCTGTTTTCAACTGCGTTTTTTTCTTTTTTGTAATTTCGTTTTTATAATCCAAAAAATTATCACAATTTCATCAATTTCAATTAGTTTTTGTAAATAATTCCAATGGGGATTTAATTTAATTTTGATTTTAAATTTTAATTTTTATGTTGATCTTAATTTCTGTTTTTAATTTTAATTTTGATTATTATTTTAATTTTAATTTTTATGGTTAATTTAATTTTGTTTCTGAATTTTAATTTTGTTTTTATTTCTAATTTTGTTTTTAATTTTAATTGTGACTATAATTTTGATTATAATTGTTTTTTATTTTGATTTTGATTTTAATTTTGATGTTAAATTATTTTGACTTGGATTTTAATTTTGATTTTGGTTTTATCTCAATCCTGTTTTCAACACTGCGTTTTTTCTTTTTTGTAAATTCGTTTTTATAATCCAAACAATTAGTCACAATTTCATCAATTTCAATTATATTTTTTATCAGTATTATATACAGCATTGAATGAATGATTTGATAGCTTTAATTATTATTGTTTTAATTATTTCTTTGCATATAATGTATAAATAAGTTCCAATGTCAATAACATATAAAATTATGTTATGTTAAACCGTTTTTGTGCATGTGGTGTTAACCTGTAATTAATTGTTGCACTTGTAAATGTTACTCTAGTCATTAAGTCAGAAATGTACATTGTGTAAACAATTGTTGGTTAACCTAAATAAAAAAAAAAAAAAAAAAAAAAAAAAATAAATCTCGAACCTTGATGTTGGGTAAATTGGTTATTACCAATCGCATTACTTCATGCATCTATATGTTCCAGAAACCGGGCAGAGGCAGCTTTTCATGAATGTGAAACTCTAAAGTTTTGATTGTCATTTAAATTTCTCGTCAAACTTAACCTTCTGCTTCGTTCCTGTTTAGTAGTACTTACTCGGTTTACTCTTGAAAGCTGTTTCTTTGTTAGGAGCAGGTAGATCGATGTTCTGAATAAATTAAAAGGGAGTGACGTGGTATGGGAAAAGGTCTCAATTCGTCTAGATGCTGTGAATTCATAAATATTTTTCGTGTAAGGAGTGGGAATGGTTTATGTAGGCCTGGTCTGATGGATGTTTTTTTGTGGATGCAGGTGCGTTTTTAAGTGAAGCTGGAATAATCAGCTTACCGTTGTTCACTCCTTCTAGTGAAACAAAACAGCGGAATATGGACCCAGTGTGAAAGCGTAAAAGATTGCGATTGCAACATATAATAATGTATTCCCCAGTTGTCTGCCTTTAGAGGATTTTTTTTTCATTAATCAAGGTTCACTGTAGACATGACACTGTTATTTGCTTTTTTTACAGCAACTTATTTAAATAAGTAAAGAAAATATGCCCTCCAAAAATGACCCAAAATGCTCTATTGTTAAAATAGAGCATTTTTGGTATTTTTTCTTCCTGAATAATGCCTATTGAGGACTGTTTTTTCATAAATCAAAGACTGCAGTAGACAGCACTCTGTTATTTGCATTTTTTCAGCAACTAAAAAAGAAAAGAAAATAAAACCCTATAAAAATTATCAAAAATGCTCTATTTTGATAGTCGTGATAACCAGCCAAATTCGAAAAGTTTTTAACATAATAGTATTTTTTATAACGAGGGACTAAACGAAGCCATTATATACCCGAGGTGGTTTGACTCCCGAGATTGCGAGGGAGGCAATGAAAGCGAGGGTATATTAAATTGGCGTTTAGTCTCGAGGTGTAAACTGTACTTTTCACTTCGAATGCGAGAAAAATAATCATTTCAAACTGAATAAATTTACACTCAACAAAAATTCTGAACTGAGCGGTCAGCATTTTCTTCAATCAGGTTTACAGATTAACAATTTAAAACATAAAATAAACTCTCAACATTTTCCCAATGGAGATGATCCGCACTCCACAGATAATTAGTACCTACATTATTGCAGCGGCTAGCAACAGAAGCATTACACATACTTTTCAAAATCAACGATGCACACAAACAACAAAAAAATTTCTCGCGTTGAAGAGTTCATTTGTTTTACATACGTCGATCTCGTCAAAATGTTTGTATAATTGGTCTGAGCTGCTAAATGCCGATATCGCACTCTACGGGGGCAGGATGATGCAGCGTGACGGCAATAGTTTGTTCAAATACCTATTTTTCAAATTCAAATTTGACGTCAAATCAACAATATTGTGAGTTCAATTGTTTATTTTTTCAATAAACCGCTTTCCAAAAAATAATAAATTACTTTTTACTCCCTAGGGAGTAAAGTGGTTACTTTAGTCCCGCTTCATAGGCCTATTTTATCGTACTTTTAGAGTACGAGAAGTGAAAAAAAAACATTAGCATTCTTCACTCCTCATACAAACTATAAGTGTGCGAAAGGAAATCATTCACTTAGTTCAATGATTTGGGATAAAAAATGTCGGCGGCCACGAATTAATTTAATTTAATTTAAATGGTGGCAGGACGCTATCACGGTAATGCTGTAACTAATTCAAGAACAAAGATATACAACGATATAATTCAAACCCCAGCACAACATAATTCCCGTTATGTATTTTATCAAAATTGAACTCTTTCCTTAAATTTCCCGTATGTTATTATAAAAAAAAAAATAAAAAAAAAATGTTTATTTCAGACTAAGTGATGTCCATACTTTGTTAGTAGCATACAAATTAAATATCTTAAGACTAAATTAGTAGCAATGTATGTAGGTAGTTTAGATATAGGTACGAAAAATTCATCCAAAAAATTAAAATTATTATAACTTGATACAGTAAATTAAATTGAATAATAAACAAATAATAAATTAAATTAAATAGAATTGAAACCAATTATGTCAAGTTACACAGAAACAAAATTACAATTTATATAAATTTAACAAATAGATTATAAATAATAATATTTACAATTAAATTCATTAGAAGACGTGTAGCCTGATAAGCCTTCCCAGCACTGGCGATACTGGTCGATCCGCAATCATCTTTAGGATTCCGTTGCTACTACCTCGAATTCTGCGAATTAATGATGCTGACTTTTTGCGCATAATAGCATAAAAATCGTCTACCCTCGCGTCGGCAAACATGCCTGAAGCACTACAAAAACGAGGTAGCCGCACCAAAATCCTAAAGGCGTTGTTATATTGCACTCTGAGAGCATTGTAGGCCCGCTGCGTGTAGTTGGTCCATAAGGCGCTGGTGTAAAAGCTTTGGCAATAGGCTCTTTATTACTTCACAGAATTTGATCCTTACTAGCGTCACTATAGAATGGTGTAATCATCTGTGTGTGTGTGTTTTTTTCCAAAATCAATGGGTTCGATTCCTTGGTAGGAAATTAGGAATATTTTTTTAAATCTAAAATCTAATGATACAGTTTTAGTTTTCATCAGCATTTTACGCTATTCTTTATATATCATATAATGCAGAACATTCTTGAATAAGGTCGATCGTTCGGAGGTAAGTCGTTCAACTTTCTGTTATAGAATCCTTTTGAGTTTCAGAGACTTGGCGATTTTGATCTTAGAGCGGAACGGCTAAACGGTTCACTAGAGAGGAAAATCTCCTGAAGGAATTGCACTACTTTGGAGTGGATTCTGGGCTTTAAATATTAATGGAGGATTTATTTATGAATGTTATCTTGGCGAATAACGATTAAACTCTACGAATATTTTCAACGATCGCCAAACGTTAATCAACTAAGGTCCATGTTCACCAAAAAGATGACGGACAATTATCTAAAAACAACTGTTTAAAACACATTTTTGTATGGGAACATGTGACATTGACAGCTGTTTTTAGATAATCAGATTGTTATCTTCTCGGTGAACATGGACCTTAGAAGGGGTTTGAATTTAATGGCCGGTCTAACAACCGCCATTTTTTTTTTAAAGATGCTGCCACGCTTTGCACCTACATTAATCGATAGCGGTATCAAAACAAACCAGTTTTGTATGGGCTAACATGTTCAAAAATTTTCACGTTTCTAAGACATAGGCTATGAAAGTTTTGCTGAAAATGCCGTCAGTGAATGGACTTTAATTTTGATAGCATAGAACATTTTACCTCATACCAAACTTGTTTGAACCCCAACTTAAAAAAAAAGAGAGACGGAAGTTAGGGCAGCCAGGATTTATATAAAAATCTTCCAAGCCCTTTCACTAGCGCTGATCTTAGTAAATTTGGTAAAGAAAACTTATCATCCTTTCTGTTTTTTCCGTTTTTCTTATCTTTAATTCTCCAAGCAACTACCTAATACACGCTTTCATTAACACTAAACTGTGTAAATCCAACAGTGCTTAAAAAAACTCGCTTTTTAACCAATGTGTCCAGACAACACGGTTCCGAGATATGGACGCTGACAAAAGAGACTGTCCACGGAACACGAGTGGTACAAAGGGCCATGGAGCTAGCCATGCTTGGCATAACCCTCTTATAGGGTTAGGTTAGGGTACTCCGAGTGCGTAACACCTAAATTCTAGGACGAAAATCGAGCCGAGCGGTGCGCCTCAAATGGACCTGGGCAGGGCATTTGGCTAGACGCAGAGGTGGCCGTTGGTGCAAGGCTTTGACCTAGTGGTGGCCATGTTTTGGCCAAAGAAACCAGGGCTGTCTTCAAAGACTATAAAACCACTTGACTGCGCATGCAGTGCCCCGACGCACGAAAACTGTTAGTAATTTTGCACCTACAAGTAGGCGACGGTAGACCCATATGCACGCTAAATAATTATAAATTGATGCGATTTATTTATACAATTTAAATCGCATAAAATGCCTAAATGCGCTGTAAACTGGTGTGGGAAATATACCAAGACATCTAGGATATGCATACCTTTTCATCAGTAAGTAAACACTACGAAATTATTTTTTAATTTTATCAGATTAAGAGCAACCGCAGGGGTCTATTTAAAATGGTGGAGTGTGAAAAAACACACGAAACAGTGACCCGCGTTTATGTCTTTTGGAAAAGTCCCTTTCTTTCACTAGGAAATTCTAATTCTTTTATCCCTTTCTCTCCCTTTGTATTTTTATCGTAAAAATCAGAGCCGTTACCTTTTTAATGGCTGAAGTTGATATCGATAAAAATACAATAAAACATCATACAATTTTTATATTATTTTAAGAAATTAAATACGAAATATAATTCCGACGATTTTATAAGATCGTTATTACAATCTCTAATTCGGTATAATTTATTTTTCGGGATATTAATTATAATCAATATGAAATAGAATCAACAAATCATTGTATTTTATGAGGAAGATGCATAATTCAGAAATAATTATGTAGACGCTAGTTTATCATTTTTGACTGAGATCAATCAAGACCCTAAAACTATAATTCGAAAAATATAAATAATTCATTTTAAAAATCAGTAAGAAACAACAGTTGTTTTTCTTTTTGTTATTGACTGATGTTGATTAAATTTTATTATGTAATTTTTAATGAGTATTTTTTTAATTTTATAATCCGTTTTATCGATATCGACTATTTTCCCTTAGTCAAGTAGTGCAATCCCTAACTAGACATACCTACGCAACTTGACCTTGAACTGACCAATTGCAGCCGCGCATTCTTCTTCGTCCCCCGGCCCGCTGTGGTGAGTTGTGTTCTTAGAAGAAATCGGCCTATACGCTCTCTAGTGGTTATATACTCTATGGCTGTCTTAGAGCTTGTTGGGTTGACAATATCGTCGCGAAACACTTGTATCAGGGACGCACATAACCAGAAAGTGTGGCAGAACTCCAGGCTGATATGATGGTAACGCCTAAAAAGTCCTAGTGCAATAAGTTGCAAGAGCAAAAAAAACTAGTAAATAAATAATAAATAATAATAATAATAATAAATATCGCTGGACATTAACACACAGCGCCACCTAGTGCCACACTAAGCAAAGCTTGTGTCGTGGACACTAGATAGTTGATATACTACATATATACTTTTTTTTGTAAATACATACTTATTATACATATAAACATCCATGACTCGGAAACAAATGTCCATGCTCACCACATAAACATTTGTTCCTACCGGGATTCGAACCCAGGACCCTAAGAACGTAAGGCAGCGTCACTACCACTACGCCATTCGAGTCGTCACAATAATGAAATGTTATTTTTATTTTCTAAGGGTATTCGTAAAATTCGTATTTTTTTTAGGGATGCATCCGATACCGATATATCGGCGATACTTCGAGTTTGCCGATATATCGGTATCGGCGATATGTTTATGGCAGATTCAACAATACTTTTCAAATTTCGCGTTTTAACGTCGTCTGACGTCTTATACCCAAACTTGAAAAAAATGGCGCAGAAGTACTTTAGTTTCCAAATGAGTTCTGTCGCATCTGAGAGACTATTTTCCACCGCAGGTCATATTCAAACAGACTTGCAAAATCGCCTTTGCCTGCAAAACTTAAGAATACTTTGTTTTTAAAATAAAACTCTTATAAATGTTCATTTTGATTACTAAAACTATTAATGAATTGTGTTTTATTTATTCTACCTTACTTTTTGAATTCAATAGCGGTGAATATCGATATCAGTCTCACCGATATTTTTATAAGTAAGTATCTGTATCGGTATCGTATCGGCAAAAAGGCGTATCGAGGCATCCCTATTTTTTTACGTTTTATGCATTATAATATTGGTTAGATATGTGATGAACAAAATAAGATTCGCGCCCGTAACACGTATGTATATAGTTAAAAGAGTTATCATTATTAAAATCATCATTACAACCCACGAAGTGTATTTAACACCATCATCATATTGTTGGGGTCGGCTTTCAGTCTACCATTTATTGACTATATATAACATTAAAAACTCATTCAATGGGATTAAATGAACTTGTAGGGTTGTATTGATACGGTTGGCTATGGGCTAGCTAGCCGTCCGTCCGTCTAACGACGACGACAGGCCGTGTCGACGGCGCGTTCGTGTTCCACGCGCGCCTCAAAGAGATGTCAGCATAAGGGGATTGGCCCGTAAGGGCCGAAGCCTGCCGGGGTTGCGGGCCTGTTCGAAAGAGATACCGCGGCCCCGGAACATAAAGGGCGATGAAGGAACATGGATGGGTTTTAGTCAGTAAGAGTCTGACACTCCCTCCCGCTCCGCCCAGAGTGAGAGAAGTCATTTGATGATTTCCCATGCTAAAAAAAAAAAAGAAAGGGTTGTACTAATAATTTTAATGATTATGACTCTGTAAAGACATATTTGTTAGGTATAGTCGCAAGTCATGTTTTAGTCAACATAAAACATGATACTGACCTGCAAATTGCTACCCTGGTGCTTTCACTTTAAGCATACATTCAGTTATAGTTAGTGAAATCTATAAACATTTAAACAAGAATTTGTTGCAATAAAATGTAGCCCATGTTACCCAGGCCATAATAACGAATCCATCAATAACTTCCCAAAATCAGATGAATAATTTAGGCACTACGGTGGAACACAAGTAAACACAAACATCCATACATACATAGATTGCTTAAATCAAATCCCTTCTTTATTGCTTCTCAAAGGCGGGTAAAAAATGGAAATCTTATAATAAATTAAGTAGGTACATTATTTACTAAACTACACCAAACATTCAAAGAATTAATTAAAAAAGCTTTCCTACTAGCCAGACACGATTAATGGATTGAGTCATTAGCGCAAAAATACGTCGTTTCACTAATTAAGTGACTCAAGTTCCACGGAAAGATTCAAAGTCTTAGTTACTGCTTCAGCTGTTGTAACAATATTGAATTATTTACTTTACTAGAAAATTCTTCAATTATGTACGGTCGAACAAGCTATTTGCTTTACACTTTACTATGTAATTTGTGGGTTAAACTGTAAAGAGGAATGGGTGATATCCTGAGGGTGTTGAGAGGACTAAAACGCGGTATCTTGATGTGTAGTAGACTGTATAATGTTATGATTTTACAGAGGAAAACAAAACGGTAAATTAATTTGAAATAGGCGAGAAAAAAGAAGTAATAAGTCGCTCGGTGGACGATGATGCAATGCCGGGCCGACCAGTGCGCGCTCGCACATCGAGTGCCCCCTCCGCGGCCTCAGCTACCCGCCCGCGGTCGCCCGGCTGCGTCCGCGCGGCGTGACATTCTCGACAAACTGTAAACCAAATAGCTTGTTCCACCGTACTTGTAAAATCTTCTTCTTAAAAAAAACGGATGGCAATGACTGGGAGAAAAAGTGTTCTTCGGCTTCTTTGAGGTTCTTCATTTGATTTAACGTCGGTGGTCCGGCTGAAGTGAACCTGGGCCTCAATTCTGCTATTACAATAGTGCCAGAATAGTCGATCATTGATTTCATTATGGTCAAGTTCTGTCAAGTTTTGACAAGTTCGGTAATCTATATCTATACTAATATTATAAAGCAGAAGAGTTTGTTTGTTTGTTTGTTTGGTTGCTACTTGTTTAGAATTTTAAGTATTTAGTTAAACGCCTACATAAAATGTAATAGCAATGTGACTACTCATCTACGCCTCATTGCCAAGAGCGTTTAGGTAGTAATTATTAATGTGTGTGTACCTACTATTAGTTACTTTTTTATATTTTTTCTTCTTCAATTTGGTTTTGCACGGAATACAGCTCTAAAATCGTCGGAAGTCTTTTATTTCAATAATTCTGGATATAAACCCCCAACATGGTCCTAACGAGCGGATATATTCAATAATTAATCAGTGGAAATAATAAAATCAAGGATTTATACTGGAAATTAAAATATTGAAGAACATTGGATTGGCTCAGTACACGGAGTCCAAAGGCCAACGTGAATTTCGACTTGGAAAACTTGCTATATTTGGAGAAATTGGATAGCTGGATGTGGATAAATGTGTTCAGTGGAAAATAGTATCAATAATACCCAATACTCTGAATTAGGTTTGTTTTAAGGTAAAAATAAGTGTAAGTTTCCGAAAATTGTTAAGGTTAGTACTACCTACTTTAATTTACTTAGATTGTTATAACCAGATAATTAATTTATTTGCAGTTAACCGATTACATTGTTTAAACTAAGCAGAGTCTAGGTGTATTGTTTATAAGTAATTATATCAATATATCATTAGCTATTGCAATAATTCTTCAGCTGAGTTTATTAGTGTAAGGTATAAACCAATCTGTTAGGTGGATTACTATTATAATTATTATACTTTAACTTGTTGTATTTCAGCTGCAAGACACATTGTTATTGTGAGGCATTTGTATGTTATTTAATTGTTAATCTTGTATGTTTCAGTTTAATACTGGTGTCTCAAAATGACTGACAAGGAGTTAATTAAAAGACGGGCAAGTTATAAGGGACGTTTGACAACGTTCTCTAAATATGTTAATGATTTGGAAGATTCGTTGAATCCATCACAGGTATGCGAATTGCAACTACGTCTAGGTAAGATTGAACATTTATTTGTACAATTTGACGAGGTTCAATTAAAACTGGAGTGTTTGGTTGATGACGTCAACAGTCAACTACCAGAGCGAAATGAGTTTGAATCTTTATACTACAAAATGTTTTCAAAGGCACAAGAGGTACTTGCACGTAATTTGAAAACAATTAAGGATGATTCTTTGGAAAGTAATAACGGTTCATCACGATTGCGTAATCATAGGCTTGTTAAATTACCTACCATACAATTGTCAAAGTTTTGTGGTTCCTATGAGAAATGGTTGGAGTTCCGCGACACGTTCTGTAGTTTGATACATTCCAACGATGAAATAGATGACGTCAACAAATTCCATTACCTTAGGGCTTCTCTCGAGGGGTCAGCTGCTGTGGTGATTCAATCTATACATTTTTCGGCCAGTAATTATTCAGTTGCGTGGAATATATTGTGTGAACGTTTCGACAATAAGCGGCTTTTAATACAAAATCATGTAACTTCATTATTCAATCTCGAGGCAATAAAGAAGGAGTCATCTGTTGCTATAAAACGTTTAATTGATTCTGTAAACAAGAACTTACGTTCATTGGAATCATTAGGAGAACCAACAAGTCATTGGGACACACTCTTGTCTTACTCTTGATTGTACTGATAAAAAGATTGCTGGGATCATAAAACATGATTTTTACGTCGATGATTTGCTTTCTGGCGGAGATTCAATTAATGAGGTCATAGATATACGTCGTAAGGTAACTGCTGAGCTGGCATCGGCTGGTATGCCGTTACGTAAATGGAAATCAAATAATGCTCAAGTAGTATCTGATCATACAGATCATTCTTCATTAAATTTGAACATTGGTTCAATAGAACCCTGTAAAACGTTGGGTCTGAGCTGGCATACAGAGCCCGACGTGTTATGCTATTCAATTAATCCCAATATTACTACTGTAATGACAAAACGCGGTGTACTTTCTGCAATTTCTCAGATTTTTGATCCGCTAGGTCTATTGGCCCCTTATATTATTGTCATGAAAATAATTATGCAAAAGCTTTGGGTACATAAATTGGGATGGGACGATCAGTTGCCATCTGACATTTCAATAATTTGGTCGAATATTATACGTGACTTACCTTTGCTGAATACATTGAGTATTCCACGGATCATACTTTGTGATTCATATAAAGATATAGACCTACACATATTTAGTGATGCATCACAAATTTTATACGGTGCATGTCTATATGTTCGAAGTACTAGTCATGATTCTAATGTCCTAGTACGTTTGCTTACAGCCAAGAGCCGAGTAGCTCCAATTAAACCAACTACGATACCAAGACTTGAGCTGTGCGCGGTGTTGGTTGGTGTTCGTCTTTACGAGAAGGTGATTTACGCTCTTAGAGCTCAAGTTAGAAGTATCACCTTTTGGACTGACTCCACGATTGTGTTAGGCTGGCTTAAGATGTTGCCAAATAAATTACAGCCGTTTGTGCGCAACCGAGTCGCAGAGATACTGGACAAGACAGCTGCTTGCTCCTGGAGGCACGTCCCTACAAACTTAAACCCAGCTGACCATATTTCACGCGGAGTAGATGTAAGTCTTTTGCAATCTTTAGATTTGTGGTGGTCAGGTCCTGAATTCTTGAGATACGAAATCTCAAAGTGGCCTAGTACTCCTACAGTACCTAAGGGAAAACTTCCTGAAATTCGGGCTGAAGTTTCTTTATTAGCTACAACCGTAAATTCACGACCAGTTATTGAATTTAATAGATTTTCAAGTTTCAATATGCTTAAACGGTCGGTGGCATACGTTTTGAGATTTGTAAGTAGTTTTACTAAAAAGGGATCACCCAAAAATCTATTTTTAAGCACTGATGAATTAAAACAGTCATTATATTTTATTATTAGACTCTCGCAAAAGGAATCATTTCCCGAATACACACTATTATTAAATAAGATGGAACTACCAAAGAGGAGTCCACTAAATAAGTTTAAGGTTTTTCTAGATGAACATAAATTACTGCGTGTCGGAGGTCGACTCGAAAATTCTCAATTTTGTTACGACAAAAAACATCCATTCCTTCTACAGTCCACTCATATTGTCACAAAATTGTTATTTGAATTTATGCACAAAAACCTCATGCACGCTGGGCCGCAACTATTACTAGCGTCAATTAGAGAAAATTATTGGCCAATTGGTGGTAGACGATTAGCTAAATTAATTTGTAACAAATGTATTTTATGTTGTCGTTTGAAAGGACAGGTAGTCTCACCTCTCATGGGTAACTTGCCACAGCAGCGTTTGACTCCAGGGGGTTACCCGTTTGAAACAGTAGGTGTCGATTATGCTGGACCGATTATGTCAGCCACTAGACAAGGACGTGGTTGTCGTCTTACTAAAGTATATATAGTTCTTTTTGTATGTTTTACGACAAAGGCTGTACATATCGAGTTGGCAGGTGATTTAACAAGCAATAATTTTTTATCAGTACTTCGAAGATTTGTTTCGCGAAGAGGAAAGCCTAAACACATCTATTCTGATAATGGAACCTCGTTTGTTGGAGCATATCACGAACTTGGCAAGTTTATTAAGGGTAATTGCAATTCGCTATCTAATGATTTAGCAAATGAAGAAATTAACTTTCATTTTATCCCTCCTTATGCTCCTCACTTTGGAGGTCTTTGGGAGGCCGGTATTAAATCTACCAAGTATCATTTAAAAAGAGTACTGGGAAACTGTAATCTTACTTTTGAAGAGCTGAACACTGTATTGGTACAGATAGAAGCTTTGCTCAACTCTCGCCCACTCACACCACTCTCTTCGGATGCCAACGATTTGTCGCCGCTTACGCCCGGACATTTTTTAATTGGACGGCCACTGACAGCACTACCCGCACCTAATCTCGAGGACCGATGCGTGACTCATTTGACGAGGTACCAGAGGATTGAACAACTCCGTCAGCATTTCTGGTCACGATGGAGCAAGGAATACGTTTCAGAGCTACAGCAGCGAGTGAAATGGCGAAACTGCACTAAGGCATTAGAAAAGGATACGTTGGTGCTCATAAAGGATGAAAAACTACCTCCTTTGAAGTGGCGATTGGGCCGAGTCACGGCAGTCTTTCCTGGACAGGACGGTATCAGTCGCGTCGCTGATATTAAGACGACGTGTGGAGTGGTTCGTCGAGCTTTCAGCAAGATATGTCCGCTACCGTTATCTCATAAAGAGGATTCTGGTTGAGAGACGATCTCTCAACGCCCGGCGGGATGTTTAGAATTTTAAGTATTTAGTTAAACGCCTACATAAAATGTAATAGCAATGTGACTACTCATCTACGCCTCATTGCCAAGAGCGTTTAGGTAGTAATTATTAATGTGTGTGTACCTACTATTAGTTACTTTTTTATATTTTTTCTTCTTCAATTTGGTTTTGCACGGAATACAGCTCTAAAATCGTCGGAAGTCTTTTATTTCAATAATTCTGGATATAAACCCCCAACACTACTACTGGTTCGAATTGAAAAAATCTTTTTGTGTTGGATAGTCCATTTATCGAGGAAGGCTTTAGGCTATATAACATCACACTACAACCAGTAGGAGCGGAGCAGGAATGAAAAGGTTTTTTTCCCTTTCGTTTTTCTCTCTAATGTGACGCAGACGAAGTTGCGTGGGTCAGCTAGTCTACTAATATAAAGCCGTCATTATGACTTTTCAATGGTCAACCACTGACAGACCATTGAAAAAATGTCATAGAATGGTAATCTCGTACATTCATAAAATTTATTCTAAATGAAATCTGGCACGAATAAAAGTTCGCATTTAGTAGCAGATTTCGAAAACCATTTGTAGTAAGGGTTTCATAATAATGGCAATACGACAATGTCATTAAAACACAATATTATTACGACACCATTGAACGACCATTTTGAATTTAGCAGATTACGAATTTAAGCAAAATGACAATGGGGTGGGTATGGAATCGTGTTGGGGTGACGAATTTATAAAAATAGCAGAATTGGACCCCTGGGCAGGACATCTAGCTAGATGCGGAGATAGCCGATGGAACAAGGCTTTGACCGAGTGGTGGCCAAGATTGGGCCAAAGAAGTCAGGGCCGGCCTGAATCTTTAAAGTTGCGGGGAACACCTGGATCAGGGAGGCACAGAACCGGGGAGAAGCCGTCAACCAAGCATTCTATACATCAAACATAGTATCTTCACGCTAAAATATTGCTGGAAAACGACTTTTTTTTGGGGATGAAAAATAATGTTTTGTGGTAGAACTCAACGTTACGCACCCAAAACATTGTGGTGATGGATGGATGATAAATGCGGGTTTCACTCTGCTTGTAATAATTCAATCATGATTTATTTATTTGTTTGGCTCACCAACAATTGATACACTGCTTCAAAGATACAAGATACATTCAATAGAATCACAGACAAGTGTATCAACCTCTTACAGGAAGCACATCATGCACTAATTATTTGTCGTTGAGTGTCTACTGAAAATCAGATGAGTACCCAAGTACTCACACTCAGCTATGGTTTTTGAATTATTTACTTCTTGTATGCCGTAATTATAGACACAATTAAAAAGCCACTGGTATTGTGGGTACTCCCTTGATTTTCCTAAAAGTTTTTGTCCGAAAATCATTATCCTTAACACGTTTGCTATAAACTTCCGTAACCATAATGTTCAAAACACCGAAATCATGTTTTACATAACTAACTTTACTTCTAATACTATTTTGTCATAATATTGAATACTGTAATAATTGAATCTCCTAATTTTACATGACATAAAGTCGTATGTCCTAAGTATTGTATCACATAATGTGTATAATTCCGAATGGTCATATATAAATTGTTAGTCGCTAAAAAAATCCCTATAAGTTAGGTTTTAGTGAAAGAAACGATTTGCTGTAAATCCGACTCCATGCAGTCTTGTCTGCCCTATCCCAAGAGTGTTATTTAAAATCGCGTAGGCGCGGAGGGGCGGGGCGGGCCGCGAGTTGAGGAGCAGGTGGTTGTAACACTCGCCGCCGCGGCTGAGGCTGGCCGGCGTTTGCCGGCCAGCAAGCCGAAGCTGCGGTGGTGAGCGTTAAACCTATCTGCGACGATAAGCTCGCGTGAGGCCGCCGGAGCCCCGCAGCGCCGGAGCCGTGACAGAAACCATGCCTGCTGCATGATGCTTGCTCATTTGCATGCTACATGCTTGCTTGCATGCTGTATGCTTGCTTGCATGCTGCACGCTTGCATGCATGCTTGCTTGTTGCATGCTTGCTTGCTACATGCTTGCTTGCTTGCTGTATGCTTGCCGCATGCTTGCTACATGCGTGCCGCATGCTTGCTGCATGCTTGCTTGCATTGCAGGACAACGCCTACATACGATTAAACATTTACTTAGAATAGGACTTATGACTTTTATTGAAAACGATTTTATGTCTTTTGTATATTATTGATTGTAATACTTATGACAAACGGATTTAGGGCCTATTATATTTAGGGATTTCAACTTTATGGCATATGATATTATGTGATTTAAAGTTCGGGTAAATTATCATTCGGATGAATGATGATTATGACAAAAAATGTTATGTCATTTTAGATTATGGATTAAAAAGTTATATAATACGATAGAGAACCGTATTGTGTCTATTCGAAGGGTTAAATCCAAATTAATTTCAATTTCACAATGCAAATTACGAACAAATATAGTATACTATATAATATAATCTATACTAATATTATAAAGCTGAAGAGTTTGTTTGTTTGTTTGTTTGAACGCGCTAATCTCAGGAACTACGGGCTTGAATTGAAAAAGTCTTTTTTGCGTTGGATAGTCCATTTATCGAGGAAGGCTATTGGCTATATAACATCACGCTATGACCACTAGGAGCCGAGCAGCAATGAAAAATTTTACAAAATCGGGGGAAATTTTATTCCCTTTGTGAGCTTTTTCTTTCTTATGTGACGCAGACGAAGTTGCGTGGGCCAGCTAGTAATATTATAAAGCAGAAGAGTTTGTTTGTTTGGTTGAACGCGCTAATCTCAAGAACTACTGGTTCAAATTGAAAAATCTTTTGGTATCGGGTAGTCTATTTATCGAGGAAGGCTTTAGGGTATATAACATCACGCGGCGACCATTAGGAGCGGAGCAGGAATGAAAAATGTTGCGAAAACGGGGATATTTTTTTCTATTTTATGTGACGCAGACGAAGTAGCGTGGGTCAGCTAGTCTAAATTAAAACTAAAATCAATAAAGACAAAAATCAAAGTTTAAAGTCAAAAACTAAACTCAACATTAAAATTACAATCCAAACAATGATTCGAAAGATATAGCGATCTATTATCATAAGAACATTATTCTTGTTTCCTCGGGAATAGTACTTTTTTTTTGGGGTGAAAGGTACACCTTATGTCAGTTTCTGTACACTTGACAACGTTTACACAATATTTCAGGGTAATAGTTCAATAGTTTACGTGTGAAAAGATAAGAAACGAACAAACAAACTAACTTTCGCATTTTTAATATGAGTAAGGATTAATATGAAAGAAGAAGATTATTATCGTAAAAACATTCGTCCAATTAATTAAGGAACTTGTTTAAAACACAAACACTCATTTCTAAAAGTAAACAAATTATTAAAGCGACAAATAACTTCTGAAGTTGTCGTAAATAATCGGAACTGACCTGAAGTAAATGTTTATCTGTTTACCGTCCTCAATCCAAAAGTTATCAACAAACTTTTTCAATCTAAATTAACAAAGAAAATTATAAACATTTTGCATTTAAATGTCTTTAGTAAGTTGTTCGGTGACCCTGGTCTCAATCTAACTGTTTTGACTTATTTTTTTAAAAGATTAGAGTTTGTTAATGATAAGACTGGGAAGTTTGCAAGAAGTCTTATATCAGACCGTGGTTGCAGTGGTCACAAATACGCGACTACTGAGCGTGAGGTCCTAATACCGGGTCGGGCAAAGTATTTTTGGGTTTTTCCATCTAGATTTTATTAGTAGCAGTCTCGGAACCTATTATTACATGATACAGTCACGTCTAATAATATGTAAACACTTGAGAATTTTTTAAATTGTGTTTCTTCTAATGTACTGATTAAAAATTAATGTTATTACGTACATAGGTAGTATTCTGGTTCTGGAACTCATAGCTTTATGAAAAAGATCCAATCTCCTAGTTACAATCGTTATTTCTCGCGAAAATAGCTATAGTATTAAGGAAAGTGTATACATATTATTACGTATACACTTTCTGCCCTTTTCGGTCTGGATATCCGCCACTCGTGCAACTCCGTCGCTGCCTGGAACGGTGTTGATGATACGGCCAAGACACCATTTCAGTGGCGGTGCGTGATCATCCTTTATAAGTACCAGTGTGTCTGGCTTCAGATCAGCTTGCCTTGACTTCCACTTTGTCCTGGTCTGCATCTCGGAGATATATTCTGTGGACCACCTGCTCCAGAAATGTTGACGAATTTGCTCCACTCGCTGGTAGCGTGACAGACTGTGTGGACTATTGTCGGTCAGGTCCTCGCAGACCGGCGCTGTCAGCGGACGGCCAACCAAGAAGTGAGCTGGGCATAGGGGTTGATAATCATGGGGATCTGTGGACATAGGACTAAGAGGGCGGGAGTTCAGGACTGCTTCCACTTGTGTCAAAACAGTGTTGAACTCCTCATACGTTAAGTGCAAATTCCCTACAACACGACGTAAATGATGTTTACATGATTTTACCCCAGCTTCCCATAATCCACCAAAATGCGGAGCGTAAGGGGGAATAAAACTAAATTTGATATCTTGTGAAGTAGCGTAATCTATGATATTTTGTGAATTTATGTTCATGCGTTAGGCGCCTTCCTCTTCAGTTTGTGGTTGTGAATTTTGAATGATAAGTTTCTCCAAATAAAAATGGTTTATTTCCTTAGAGTTAGTGATGGTACATTTGAAAAACGGTTCAATATTTTATAAGTTGAGTATGAAGCTATACAGAGCAAGGTTGAGATTTGAATGTGGTTAGTAATAATGGAAACCCGAGCGGTCAACGTTCCACGGGAAAGGATTCCGAAGTCTTCGTGGACTGCTCCTATTGGTGCTTCTTCGGTGGCATCCCTTCAGGTCCTCTCATTGGCTGTCCGAGGATGATATGAGGATTTTTGAGTCGTGACGTAGTAGTAGTGTAGGTAGGTGCCCAAAGAACGGAACGCCTACGCTTTAGCAATAGCAATACGCACGTCGTCAACATCGTGCGTGAACATCCTCCCGGCCTTGAAAGATGGTCTTTCAACGTGTTTACTCAGCGTCATTCTCCCACAGTGGACAAATCTTGGAAAATGCCCTTCTTATGATGCCCTTTTCGGTCTGGATATCCGCCACTCGTGCAACTCCGTCGCTGCCTGGAACGGTGTTGATGATACGGCCAAGACACCATTTCAGTGGCGGTGCGTGATCATCCTTTATAAGTACCAGTGTGTCTGGCTTCAGATCAGCTTGCCTTGACTTCCACTTTGTCCTGGTCTGCATCTCGGAGATATATTCTGTGGACCACCTGCTCCAGAAATGTTGACGAATTTGCTCCACTCGCTGGTAGCGTGACAGACTGTGTGGACTATTGTCGGTCAGGTCCTCGCAGACCGGCGCTGTCAGCGGACGGCCAACCAAGAAGTGAGCTGGGCATAGGGGTTGATAATCATGGGGATCTGTGGACATAGGACTAAGAGGGCGGGAGTTCAGGACTGCTTCCACTTGTGTCAAAACAGTGTTGAACTCCTCATACGTTAAGTGCAAATTCCCTACAACACGACGTAAATGATGTTTACATGATTTTACCCCAGCTTCCCATAATCCACCAAAATGCGGAGCGTAAGGGGGAATAAAACTAAATTTGATATCTTGTGAAGTAGCGTAATCTATGATATTTTGTGAACATTTGGATAGGAATTTTGAAAATAAATTCATTAAGCCAACGAAGTTCTTTCCGTTGTCTGAAAAAATGTGTGACGGTTTGCCTCTGCGCGAGACAAAACGCTTTAGAGCTAATAGATAGGCGTCTGTTGACAAATCACCTACAAGTTCCAAGTTAACCGCGCGCGTAGTGAAACATATAAATATACATATGTATGCCTTCACGGTTCTAGCACCCCTACCTTTACGGTTCAATATGAGAACCGGTCCCGCATAGTCCACACCGGTGGTCATAAAAGGGAACCCTGGAGACAAACGTTGTGCAGGTAAGTTACCCATAATAGGTGCAATAGGCCTAGCACGGAACCTAGCGCATCGAACACAACTATGCACAACTTGTTTGGCGAGATTTCTCCCACCCACCGGCCACCACGTCTCTCTGAGTGTGTACAAGAGGGCCTGCGGCGCGGCGTGCAGTAGTCGCTCATGTTCGGCGCTAAACAACAGCCGTGTGAATGTGTGCTTACTGCTTAGTAGTATTGGATGCTTCTTACTATACGAAAACTCTGGTGAATTGCACAAACGTCCCCCGACTCTAATTAAGTTTTGTTTATCGATGAAAGGATTTAATTTTATTAAGTTGTGTGAGTGATGTAACGGTTTGTTTTTAATTAAACTATCTAGAATGTCGGGGAATGATTGTGACTGTGACGCCTTTGTTAGAGTGGTTAGTGCTTCGTTTAACTCGGTGACGTTCAATGAGCCTGTACGCTTTGCAGCTTTGTCTCGCGCATTATATACAAAACGTAACATATAGGCACAAACACGTCTCATGTGATTGAATCGAGTGAAACGATGAAACGGGAACCAACTATCCGTATCCGAGGTTTGATGAGTGTGTGTTTGAGACCTAATCTCAGGTAAATCAAGTGTGGTATAGTCTATGTGGTCAGAGCTATTATGATCAGGTATATTAAATGACGGATCTGAAAGGAAAGACGGCCCTTCCCACCAGAGCGTGCATGAACTAAGTACGTCTAAAGTCACCCCGCGTGATACTAGATCAGCTGGGTTTTCCTTACCAGAAACGTGGTTCCAGGGCGTGCCCTTAGTTAATTCGTGTAGCTCCGCGACCCTATTTTGTACAAAAGGCTTTAATGAGTTAGGATTCATGCGTAACCAACCGATCACAATAGTGGAATCTGTCCAAAATGTGACACTGTCAAAGGTACAACGAAGGGACTTTGTGATTTTATCATGTAACTGGGCTCCTAATAGGGCGCCGCACAATTCCAGCCGTGGTATGCTAACGGGTTTCAAGGGTGCAACTTTTCCTTTAGCGCACAGTAACTTCGTTGTAACTATGCCATTGTCTGTTATGGAACGGATGTAAGCACACGCGCCGTAAGCAGTTTGTGAAGCATCGGTAAATAAGTGTAGTTCTACGCGAGTAGCATCGATACCTATAGCGTGCCGCGGTATTCGTAATTTACTTAGCAATGCTATACCGTTTACGAACTGTGCCCAACTGCGTGTGACGTCACTAGGTAACATATCGTCCCAATCTAATTTCAATAGCCATAGCCTTTGAAGTAGAACCTTTGCAGTCATTACATAAGGACTAAGTAATCCTAACGGATCAAAGATTTTAGAGACTTCCGACAATATGATGCGTTTCGTTAATTGCCGACTGTCATTTGTGTACTCTGTGTGGAAATGTAAAGTGTCAGACTGATTATACCAGCCTAATCCTAGGGTTTTGTGATGTGCGTTTTCCCCGAGTGAAAGTTCCTTTGAATGAGACGGAAACTCTTGTGGATCATGATCAAAATTGAAGATCCACTTGCGAAGTGGGAAACAACCACCCTGCAAAACTTTAGTTGTTTCGTTAGCTATATGTTTTACCGACTCAATACTGTCAGCACCAGTCACTAGGTCGTCGACAAAAAAATCATCCTGAATGACTGTACGAATCGATAGATCGGAACATTCCAATGCCAGCTGTTTTAAACAACGTACGCTAGTAAACGGTGCGGACGCGGTACCGTAGGTGACAGTATTGAGCCTGTAAATTTCTAATGGGTCTGTGGGATTGTCACGCCATAGGATTAAAAGTAAATTTCGCTGACTCGGATCCTTTAGAACTTGGCGGAACATTTTCTCGACGTCTGCACATCCTACCCATCTGTGTTGTCTAAACCGGAGCAAAATAGCAAACAAATCACCCTGTATTGCTGGGCCTACGCATTGTATATCGTTGAGTGATTTGCCAGTCGTGGTTTTGGCACTTGCATCGAATACAACTCGCAGTTTCGTGGTGGTACTGTGCTCGCGGAATACACCGTGGTGTGGTAGAACGTAATAAGGTGTGTTGTATGTATGGATACGTGACATGTGACCCATTGCTATGTATTCATGAATGAATTGCATGTATAACTCTTTATAGGCCGGTGTGCGTTGCAGACGCTTCTCTAGTGCGTAGAAGCGACGTTCGGCCTGAAGAAATGAGTCACCCAATGCGTCAGGGGACTCCTTCAAAGGCATGGAAACACAAAACCTGCCATCAGCGTCACGTGTGGTGGTTTTTATAAAATGGTCCTCACAAACCTGCTCCTCATTACTGCGGACATCAGTCGATCTGCCTATCTCCTCGAGCTCCCAAAATTTCCTCAACTGTTCATCCAATGATGATGTGATATTACATGAAACGTGATGACTATGTGCGAGAGTATTCAAAGGCCCTGATAAAATGATCCACCCTAATTTTGTGTTTTGTAAGTATGGACCATTTTTCAACCGGAATCTTCCGTTTTCGAGGAGATCCCAGAAGTGATCAGCACCAATCAGTATATCTATGTCTTGAGACTCGAAGAAATAGGGATCGGCTAACTGAATGTTCACAGGAACGTTAAAACCATTTTCAGATAACGACACGGCTGGTAATTGTGTAGTTATTGAGGGTAAAATTAAACAATGTATGTGTGTAGTGTAGGAACCTACCAGGGACCTAATTTTAACATTACAGGTCTGTGTGCACTGGGAAACTGAGTTACCTACACCTGTTATATTGTAAGTGGACTGTATCTTTTGTGAGTGTAATTTATTACATAACGCATCTGTGATGAAGCATCGTGTACTACCGTTATCGAGAAGCGCGCGCGCCGTGTGATAATTATTACGAATATCGGCTATCTCGATCAACACGGTGGACAACAGAACTGGTTTGGCGACTGGCCCTTGCGTGGTGGGGTTGCCGTCGCAATTCGCATTATGTGTGTGTGATTCTAATGCGGGTTGCGAAATTTGTCCTACTGTCACTAATGAGAGAGGTTGATTTTGCGTGTTATCCTCTGACTCGTTACTATGTAGTAGTGTGTTATGTTTCTTGCAACATTTCCTACACGGTCCAAGCGGGCAGTCGCTCGCTTTGTGTCCTGAGCGCAAACAGTTTGAACATAATTTATTTTGTGTGACAAAATTATGTTTGTCTGCGATGGACAGATCAAGGAATTTCTGGCATGAAAATAACGGATGTTTTTCCTTACACACTTCACCTGGCAAAATGTGGGTGTACTAATGAATACTTTCCTGCCTTACCCTTTAGGGATAACATTATGGATATTGTATGTTTATAAGAAATAAGCGGACGTCACGCGATTTCTCGAGCGTAATAGGTATGACGACACTATTAAAAATTACAAATCTATTAAGTCCGTCAGTAAGAGAATTAAAAAATAATTGACATGTATTTTTTTTTTTTGTAAATCGAAAAATATTGACATGAATAAAACGCATCTAAACTCGAGAGTCCCCGCTCGTGACGTCAGAACTAGCTAAAAATGATACCTAGGCGTGACGTATTGAACATTTTAAAAACGGCGTATCTTCGCCAATTTTGATTTACGTAAGAAAAGAAAAAATACGGGTCAAATATTTTTAAATAATTTATCTGACGGACTAATTAATTTTTTTTTGTCATCCTTGTCGTCTATTCCCGCTCCTTTGGGGAACAAAGGGATTAAAAGTAGCCCTATGTCACGCGGATCTATTGTAGCTTCCCAACGATGAAATGATTTTTCAAATCGGCCCAGTAGTTTTTGAGTTTATTCGTTACTAACAAACAAAGCTTTCTTCTTTGTAATATTGTTAGAAAGAAATGAGTTTTTGCGTAGTATTATCACAAAGGTGTTATGAAGAAATGAGTTTGTAGCACAGGTTACTTCTATGGAAAGTAGTGACAGACAACTTGCAATGGTCTCTGGGCCTCGAATCTGCTATTACAATAGTTTCAGAGTAGTCGATCATTGATCATTCTGTCAAATTTGTTAATTCTACTATCAAAATGGCGCCATTATGACTTTTCAATGGTCAAACACTGACACTTCATTGAAAGAAATGTCATAGAATAATAATCTCGTACATGAAATCTGGCATGAATAAATGTTCGCATTTAGTAGTAGATTTTGAAAACCATTTGTACTGAGGGTTTTATAATAATGACAATACGACAATGCCATTAACACACAATTTTATTACGAGACCATTGTGAATTTAGCAGATTACGAACTTTAAGCAAAATGACAATGGGATGAGAATGGAATCGTGTTGGAGTGACGAATGTATTCAAATAGTAGAATTAGGCCCCTGGTCGCGAGAGACTTGTTGGGAATATCGCTCAAAGGGCTGTTTTTACTCGCTATTTTTGTAAACAATTACGTGTTAATTGAATTCAGTATGATTTATGGCGGTTATGGATAGTTCCAGCAATTGATATTTTGTTACAAATTAGAATAAACGGTTGAATTCGTTACTTTATGTACCTTGTTGTTCTATTTTAAACATTTTCACTTCTGGATGCTAAATATATTGTAATAAAGAAATGTACGTAAACTCAAAAATTGAACCACAACTTAAACAATGTAACAAATTGAGTACCTCCTCTTATCTGAAGTCAGTTATAAAAGTAACTCCAATTTCAATCCAATCGCTACCACACCGCACCGTTGCTATACAAGTAAGCACCTTATTCAAAATCGGTTACAGTTCAAAATAATATGCGGAAACTTTAAATTTTATTTTCTACAGTTTCGCAGTCCCATACTGAAAGTTTCAGTTTGTTCCCGTGTTTCAGTGGTAAGAAAACTTTTTAAAATTGTGCCAAGCTACTTTATACATTCAAATGAGCTTGCTACTGTTTCGAGATGTCGTGAAACGTAAGTTTTTCTTTGGCATTCATAAAAAGTAGCTTGCAATTGTTTATTTTAAGGTGCTTGTAAACTTGTTTCCCAGTATTGTATTGTTATTGGAGCGGAATTCAGATGTAATTGAGGCTTGAGTAACTGTGATTGGGAAAAAGTATATATTTTTAAATTATTTATTTATTTATTTATGTTTCCTCGGGTTGAGTATTAGGTAATTAATAGAATCGTATGACCTAATAAGCAGGGTTCGAAGTGATAATTTTCATTGATAATTATCTTGCGCGTATTCCAATTTATTGAGGTTCCAAGCAGCATGTCTTATCTAATAATTATACCTTGATAATAACAAAAATCATAATCAATGTCGGCCCAGCTACCTAGCCCTCCGTCCGTCTAATGACGACAGGCCGTGTCGACGGCGCATTCGTGTTCCACGCGCGCCTCAAAGAGATGTCAGCGGCCGTCTTCGGCCTTTGCGGGCCCCTCCCTTATGGACGGGCCCGCAAAGGCCGAAGACGGCCGGGGTTGCGGGCCTGTTCGAAAGAGATACCGCGGCCCCGGAACATAAAGGGCGAGGAAGGAACATGGATGGGTTTTAGTCAGTAAAAATCTGACAATCCCTCCCGCTTCGCCCAGAGTGGGAGAAGTTATTTGATGATATCCATCCTAAAAAAAAAAGGTGGAAACAACAAGGTAGCCCGCGAAATTCAATTACGACGAATGACGACTTAATGACATACTTACCTCTGGTCTACCTGGGACAGTGTTATGCAGCTGAACACCTCCACAACCCAGTTAGTTCTGGTTAATAAGATACCCTTTAGTAAGACTGGTTGTCAGACTTTCGGGTCTCTGAATACCCGTATCGACTATCAAAGACCTACAATATTGACAGCCAGAACCAATGGCTTAAGGCTGTGGTATCTGCTAAATTAGCAACTCTATTTGTGGTGGTTCAAACTTCGTTTGATATACTGTTAGAATAAAGTTCTAATCAGCTTGCACTACAAAGTGGTTCTTACGTCAGTCACAGCGGGCGAAATAGTGCGTAATGAGTGGTTTTTATTTCATTGTAGCCCAATAAAGCATTAGATCAAAATTCCAATAGTACGCTTTGCGAAGAAAATAGCGACAAATATTTGTGTGTGAAAAAAAACTAAAACTTACTGCCGTTTAGGATTAGTCTGTTACGAAATTTCAAAGACAAAAAGCTTTACTTTAAAAAAAAAAATCATAAAGTAATAATGAAGTTAGAATTTTTTCAACCGTGCCAATTAAAGTTCAGAGTCTATTAAGCAACATATATATATTTTTTCCATATTTACTTTCACTCATTAAAGAGGAGTTACATGGAGACCTCTCGTGAGCAGATACCACCCCCTTTAAGTGTTTTCCGAGGCACGGAGGAAACTTGGTATATGATGGGTGATCTACGTATCAATCTAGGCAAGCACGGTTTAACCTTTATTTTTTCCATGAGTCCCTCCACTCTACCGCTCAACCGCCCCGACCCACTGTAAGTCTTCCTAAAATTAATTTATCCATTAAAATGATATTAGACCTTTAACAAATAAGGAACTCTTCGCGTCTCAAAATCGCTTGTACCATAGTCCAATAATGTTTTTCAATTTGGCACCCGTTTCAGATGGCAGGGTAGTCATGTAACACGATGGAGCACACGGTGGAGGTCTGCTTTGCGTGGGCAGAGCGCCGCCGTGTTCTCGTAGCGGTGATCGGCGGCGGCGACCAGCTTCTGCGAAGCAGTCATGCTAGCGACGTGGCGGAACGTGAGAGGGAGAGAGCCTCTCTTCTTAGCCGCCGCGAGAGACGCACCGGGCGTCGGGGGCCACGTGGTGGCTACCGGCCACCGTAGACGCGGGCCTGTGGATGGTTAGCTATGGGCTAGTTAGCCGTCCATCCGTCTAACGGCGACAGGCCGTGTCGACGGCGCGTTCGTGTTCCACGCACGTCTCAAAGAGATGTCAGCATAAGGGGAGGGGCCGCAAGGGCCGAAGCCTGCCGGGGTTGCGGGCCTACTCGAAACATATACCGCGACCCGGAACATAAAGGGCGAAGAAGGAACATGGATGGGTTTTAGTCAGACACTCCCTCCCGCTCCGCCTAGAGTGGGAGAAGTTATTTGATGATTTCCCATCCTAAAAAAAAAAGGGTACCTAGTCATGTAAGGTTGTCGGTGTGCAAGACTCTTCGAAAGAGAGTTTTAGTCAGTAAATGTCTGACACTCCCTCCTACTCCGCCCAAAGTGGGAGAAGACGTTTGATGATTTCTCATCCGAAAAAAATGGTTGTCAGTTCCGGAATATGAGTAAAACAAGTCCTTCCATTGGAATCTCGTGATGTATTACTAGATAGACTACGTACAATCGTTCGTTATTGATTCTTAATATTAGAATACAGATGAGCATACATACATGTATGTGTAGTGAGTAAGACTTATGTGTAAGTTTTACACACTACAGTATTGAAGCAATAATTCCTTGCAATACTCATTTCTATGAGCAATGCAGACCTCTGCAAGAAGCCGAGATCACGCCTGAATGAATGGGAAGATCATATCCGTATAGAAAAGTATCTTTAATAGGTACCTAGGTATAAACTCTGAAAGAAATGAAAGACGGGTTGAACAAAATGGATGAGTACAGAAGGTAAGTTCCGTACTTCGAGGGGAATATGCAATAGGCGCACATACTCCATACACCCTTAATCTGCGCCGCTTATTTGTGGTGTGACTGCAGAGCTTGAAGTCCTTCATTAGCATGAAGGATTTCATGATCAGTGGCGAGCTTGTCTCGAAAAAAAATATTGAAGAATAAGGTCCGAAGTCTTCCGGGGCTGCGGGACTGTTCGAAAGAGATACCGTGGCCCCGGAACATAAAAGGCGCGGAAGACACATGGATAGGTTTTAGTCAGTCAAAGTCTGAAACTCCCTCCCACTACGCCCAGAGCGAGAGGACTCATTTGATGATTTTCCATCTCATTCTCGGGTGGAGAAAATTCTTTTTGGATTTTTCCATCAGGATTTTTTCAGTTGCAGTCACGGAGTCTGGATTTGTGGCCAATTAATGGTAATAGGCTCGCCCCCTATTAAAAAGGGCTTAGAAATGGCTGGTAATTTGTGGGTGTACTATTAGAGCGGTTTCGCACTACGTCCGATCCGAACCCGGTCCAGAGTAATTGTAGAACTATTGCTATGGTAGTTTACGCACTAGATCGGCGTCCGTCATCCGATTTTGTATTGTAGTGTACTTTCACGGGTACGGATCGGACTCGGATCGGACGTAGTGCGAAACCGCTCTTCTAACGCCTCGGGGGTTACAGGCGCGATATTATGTGGTACTTGCTGCTTACTTCGTTTTACATTTACGTGCTTTTTCGTCCGGTGTACACAGCGAACCTTCTGCCATGTGTATGCTATAAATATCGTGACTGTAGCGAAAGTAATCCGTACCCGTCAGTTGGTAAAACCTGTGGATTTACCTGTATTAACTTTTTGATTTCACTGGCAAAATTTCCGTCGCCCACGATCCGATACTGTGAACTTTAATCAAGTGAGGGGGCTCACTTGATTTAAGTTCACAGTATCTTAGCAGTGATAAGGAATCATTCTGGTATTGCACGTACATATGAATGGTGAGAATCAAATCAGATGTTTGACACTCTAGGGCATAGTCACCAAAAGTAAGAATTTTTAGGTTTGTTCAATTTCTTGTCTTAAGCATAAAAATGGTTGCTGAGTCATTACTTAAACTCTAGCTTAAGAACTAACTTGAGTATAGACGTGTCTTTAGTCAAACTCTAATAATAGAAGTAACTTGACTATAGATGTATCTCAAGAGTCAAGTTAGTTCTATAATTAGAGTACAGAATTAAAATCGAATCTGCTATTACTTTTACTCAAGTAATAATTTTGAATGTTTATTGATACGGGTGAAAAGTGTACTTTACCTTTTTCACTAATTATAAAAAAATAAATCGACAGAAGCGAAGCGAAACAAGAAATACTCGTACTATGAATTGGCAGTTTGTGAGCATTTTTGTGGTTCATATTATTACCCTGAATCTTAGAGGAGCACTTGGCTAGATAATTCTCAATTCAATTCTTTATTGCGTACCATAATGTATAAAGATGGAAGGCAAAATATAGTCACAATTATGGACCATGTCGGGCACTGCATATATTTAGTAGGAGGTATTTAGAGGACGAAGAATACTGGCCGTTTATAGCACTTGGTAAATAATACTACTTTTTTATTATAATTATTATTGTTTTATAATATCAGCCGCTTGCTCGTCAAGGCTGATGCTTCTGGGTAGCCCGCCAAATTCAAATTTACTTAAGTTTTTTTTTTATTTGCAGGCCAGTCTAAAATTGCTTCTTTATTTAAAATTTGAATTTCGCAGCTATCTTGAAGCTTTCACCTTACGACGCGGTTACCTAGCTTAGTCTGTGGTTGGGTGACCACCCATCACACACCGAATTTCTCCAAGCCAGGCCGGACCAATGGTTCAAGGTGCTTTCCGAGACTGTCAATTCTAGACCTTTCAGAGTCGTAATAAGTAGTTGGTGGCCAAAAAGTCTGTTAACCAGTCTAACCAAGTACTATCTTGGTTGTGAAGGCCAGATAGGCAATCGCTTCAGATAAAATACTGGTATTCAGCTGTATCCGGTGAGACTGGAAGCCGATTTCAACATAGTTGTGAAAAGGCTTGTCAGATGACGAATAACGTCTTACCACATGCACTTTAAAACCACGAAAATAACTTATCTTATAAAAGAAAAAAACATACAAGCTAAAGTTTTCTTGTTACAAACGACAATTTATAGCTGTCATACGGTGTTCCGGTATTGAACAATACTAATGAAAAATAGTTTAGCAGGAAATTGTGAGTTATTTCTTACGATGTATTGTAGAATATACAACGTCCTTTAGTTATCTATTTTAGCCGTTCTTTCTATACAAATAAATAAAATTGAAGTGTTCGTTTTTAATATCAAAATATCAACTTTTACCTGAATGCGTAAGTATTTACCTATACAGGGTGCGAAACACTTCTTCACGAAGCCGAGAGGCACTTGTTCTCCCCATCATTGCGATTTTTTTTTGTTGTACACCATACCTAGGGAGGAACCTTCTAGTTACGGAGACATGACTTACAAATTTTTGAAAAGTTTTTTTTTGTAAGATTTTGACTTTTAACACCTCCACAGCCCCCGTACTATTCAATGCATCCATCTACACAATGTTTTAAGTGCGTTGCATTGAGTTCTACCACAAAACATAATTTATAACCTCAAAAAAAAAGTTGTTTCCCAGCAATAACTTTTGCCTAAAGTTCACCAAAAATATGACAGTTTGATTATCTAAAACAGCTGTTTAAAACACACTTTTGTATGGTAATATGTCACAGTGGCAGCTGTTTTTATATAACCAGACTGTTATCTTATCGGTGAACATGGACCTTAGTATGATGTATAGAATGCTTGGTTAACGGCTTTGTGATGAGGTGGTTTACACTCTGTGTAAAGTACTATTAACATTTCTTTTTGGCCATCTGTTTGTCTGTCTGTATGTTTGCTCCGAGACGGCTAGACCGGCGGGACTGTCACTAACAGCCGGATAGCTAAAGGCTTTCGTGCAAAAAATTTAAACCGTTGAACTTGTTAACAAAATCCGATTCAAATAGCGAATTAAGGTCGAAGAAGGTCGCGAACGTCTAGATAGTCTTCAATAATAATAAAGGGTGTAAAATACCAATAAAGAAGCGAAAAGTACTTTTTCTTCTCGTCATTGCGTTTATTTTTTTGTTCTAGACTACTCGTATTCCTGGGAACCTTTTAGTTACGGAGATTTTGGTGGCCAAACCACTTTTAAACACATTTTTTTAAATTCATGTGTATAATGTAAGATCTTTAAACACCTCCACGACCCTTCTACTATACAATCCATCGATTTGTACAATGTTTTGAGTGCGTTACATTGAGTTCTATCGTAAAACAAGATTTTTACCCCCCAAAAAAAAGTCGTTTCCTCGGTATAATTTTTGCGTTAAGTAACTTAGTTTGATTTGCAGAATGCTTGGTTGACGGCTTCGTGAAGTATTTTTAACACTCAGTTTTAAAATGATCTACGATTTTTTAACCAGGGGCTAAATAATTCGTTTACGTACCAATCGAGTTGAGGCCATGCGCCCAGTTGTGATTGAATTTTTAACCGACTTCTAAAAAAGGAGGAGGTTCTCAATTCGGATGTTTCTATTTTTTTTTTTTTTTTTTTTTTTTTATGTTTGTTCGGGCATAACTCCGTCGCTTGCCAACCAATTTGGAAAATTCTTTTTTTGTTGGAAAGGGTATTCTTTCCAAATGGTCCCATAGCCACCAAGTTGGGATCTGATGATGGAATCTTGGCGAAATCGAGGGAACTCTTCAAATTTTATATGAAAACGTGTTGCGATTTTGGTATTTTCTACAACAAGTGAAGCATTTGCGTTCGATAAGAACCATTCTACCATCAGATCTGATGATGAAGCCAAGAGTCACGGAACTCCATAATGAGACAATGTGTCCTAGTCGTGTTTGGGCTTGTTGTAATTGTAACGGTATGCACTTTCCATGTTTATCAAGCACATGTGAACCACTAAAAAGTGAAAAATAAAAACTTTTTTGCAAAAAATAAAACCGACTTCAAAAAAAAAACAAAAAAGGGAAAAATAACTTAAGCTTCTGAAGTCGGTGACAAAAAAACTAAAGCAATCAAACAAAGGTCACCGACTTCAGAAGCTTAAGTTATTTTTCCCTTTTTTGTTTTTTTTTTGAAGTCGGTTTTATTTTTTGCAAAAAAGTTTTTCACTACAGCTTTACACGGGCCAATAACCACAGTGTACGCGGCGTCTATTAACTATTTTATATTTCGCTGGATTTTCATATATTACTTTTGGAAAATACTGCTGCGTAACTAAACATTTACAGCGTTTTAGAAATTGTGTGTTGATAGATACACCATTTGTTTTGTAGTGCACGCAAAAGACATAGCACAAGATACAGAAGTACAATAAACATCTAAAGGGAATAAATAAATACATGGAGTTGTACAGAAGGTATAAAGGCAATCACCACACACACACACCGCTATAACATACTCACACACCCACTTTAACTCCTCAGGCACACACACTTTCACACGCTGTATTCTTAGCTAAGTATAGATATTAAATTGTAAATCCTTAATTGGCTGTAAGATTAGTTTAAATAGTTTAGATTTTGAATTGTAAAGAGCTGTGGATTTTGTAATAAATAAATAAATAAATAAATAAATAAAATGATACAGTTTACATGATTTTAAAAACAAGGTGCCAATATACAATAAGAAATAAGTAGAGTAACAACATGGCATACTTCAGTTCAAATAAAAATAACAAGTACACGTTGCAGTGTGCGTCTCAAGGTTGTACCAAATGAGAGTCCAGCAGCATGTTTCAGGTATGCATCTGACGCTGACGTCGAGCTGAAGAGATAAATCGGTGTTGTGACAACGTGTGTTTAGATTACAGGGATATAAAGAAGATTGTGTAAACTTCATCTCTCATTGAAAAGGGAGACAAAACAAGACAAATCCGGACAGTTGTTGCCAGGCTTGAATACAGGGTGTAAACAACCTCATCACGAAGCCGTCAACCAAGCATTCTGTATATTAAAATAACTTCACGCAAGAGTTATTGTTTTTTGGAGTGAAAAATCATGTTTTGTGGTAGAACTCCATTAAACGCACCTAAAACATTGTGCTGGTGAATGGATTGAATAGTATGAGAGTCGTGGAGGTGTTTGAAGTAAAAACCGTACAATAAATAAAAATGTTTAAAAAAAACAAAATGACCTTTGACCATTCATATTTCCGTAACTAGAAAGTTCCCAAGTATGGTGTAGAGCAAATTTTAATAAATAATCACAATGACGGGAAAAACAAGTGTCTTTCAGCGTCGTTTAGAAGTGTTTTATACCCTTTACAGAAAAACAGAGCACATATATACTCATAAGTCGTGGATAAGATAATAATTTATATCTTTTCCAAAAAAAACTAGGCTATGTCTGAGCCAATGGTAATAAAACTAGTCGAATGAATGGGAATATCAATCATTATGTCAAAAGAAATTGACGTGAAAGCCAGGCTTTAGCTTAATATCCTTTATACCTTGTATACAAAAAAATATTGGTTTCTTTCATAAATAAATAACGGTAGAATTCCTAGATTAGGCAGGCTGTTGTTGCTTAGGGCTTAAGGTAAAAGATTGACTGACACTCCGTCCCCCTCCGCCCAGAGTAGGGGAAGTCATTTGATGATTTCCCATCCGATAAAAAAATGGGAAGGGAAAACTTTAAAAAATGATGCAAATTTAGCAACTTACCAATGTAATACCCCATTGTTAAAAATAACGTGCCTCTTTTCATCATCATTTCAGCCGAAAGACGTCCACTGCTGGACATAGGCCTCCCCCAAGTATCGCCACTTAGACCGGTCCAACGGATTTCCGCAACCTTCACCAGGTCATCGGTCCACCTAGTGGGAGGTCTTCCAACGCATCGTCTTCCAGTTCGCTTCATTCCTGATTCGATCACGCAAGGAAACTACGAGGCCTATTTTCGTTTAAAAAGTAAAGAGTTGGACTCCCGCATCAAGAATGACTTACGTATAAACTTGTAGGTATTTGGCACAAGGGAATCAAAACCTATAACGTACTTCCCGTTGACCTAGAAACATGAAATTTGTCAAGAAGCAATATCTTACAGAACATATGAAGGAAAAAATGCCAATCTGAATGCCGTTTTGTTAGTTTAATAACATAATATCTCTTATACATTTTTTGTTCTTAAACTACATTTTGTACGGAACTCGCGCGAGTCCAACTCGTACTTGACCGGATTTTTTTGTTTGATCATTGTTATTATTAATAGAATGTCGTGTGTCCAAAGGCCCTCTTCAAAGACGTCAAAAACAAGCATATGCGTCTTGTTCGTAACGTATTTTGGATAAGAGACAAGTAGAAGTAAGTTCATTTAGACGTTCCTGGAACATTCATTACTCAATATTTGACAAAGACTGTCGTCTCTTGTGCAATGAGTCACACTAACGTTTTTTTTTTGTTATACTATTTCTACAAAATAAGTACCTCGAGAAAAAACCATCAGCTTTTTTATCTTCAAAAATTATTGACGGCCTCCGCGGCAAACACCGACCAAACGAAAGCGCTGACATGTGACGTCAAGGCGTGCGCTACAAATAAGTTTAATTTATTAATTTTATATCAGGTGGCGCAAGAGAAGAGTCCGAGAAGGATAATTATGGAGGAGAACTTTACCCAGCAGTTGGACCTCCAAGGCTACTAAAACATAAAAAAATAACAATAATATTTAAACACAAACACTTACAATAATAAGTGCAAACCACTTTACAAATGAAAATTTATGAACGGAAACACTACGCATCACCCGCAATCGGACATGACACTAGGACGTGACGTCATCGTAGTAACTTGCGAGGGAAAGCAAAGTTAAAAAAAGCGGTGATACTTTACAACGCCGCTGTAACTCTGGAAATCCTGGGCCAATTGAAATGGAACAAACTTATTATTATTTGCACGATTGTGCGCATTCAATGCAGTAATTTTTATAGTAATACTAGCTTTTGCCAGCGGCTTCGCCCGCGTGAAGTTTGATAATTGTCCCATGGGATTTTACTACCGGGATAAAAAGTATCCTATGTGTTAAACTAGGTTATAAACTGTCTGCGTGCAAAATTTCATCCAAATCCGTTCAGTAGTTTTTGCGTGAAAGAGTAACAAACATACATCCATCCTCACAAACTTTCGCATTTATAATATTATATTATATAAGTAGGATAGGATAGTAGGATAGTAGGATAGGATTTTGATGTGAAGGTGTGACTCAGTACGAATCCTCAGGTTCTTTGGACATGTTTCCCACAACAATGATTCCACGGAGCAGGCAGAATCAAAACCCCGAGACCACGTGGTTGATTGCCAAACCGATGGACAGGCTTCATCAAATGTGTCATCAAGATCTCTCTGGCACAATGTTTTCGCCATGCATTTATTAGAGGCTGGTGGAAAAGGATCGCGAAAGCAGGGACCGTTAAGAGTGAACGACTATGAAGAGTACATGCATTTTCTAAGCCGGAATATCGAATCACAATAATTCTTCGCATTATTTATTTATTTATATAACATGGGAGACTTACAGCTAAAACAAGCAGATCAAGGACAGTACAAAAGCCAATTACAGGTCTCCATTTATGATTGAAACTATTTAACGCAATTAGGGTGGAGGTATATGTATACTTGACGCACGTTAAAATCAAGAACAATTTATTTGTGTAACAGCCATAATATTGGAAATTGCGTGAATTAATTTTTCATGAATATTTTGGCTGTCAGTGACGGCCAACGGTTTGTGTAATGAAACGTGAAATCAGAGTTGCATGTTGAGTGTGTTCAAAATGATGAGTAACGGTAATTTGAACGATGGTAGCGCCGTCTTGATGATTTCGGCCACAGTGACTGCAATCAGATCCGTAATTCCGAAGATTACCTCCTACATCATCATCATCATCATCTCAGCCGAAAGACGTCCACTGCTGGACATAGGCCTCCCCCAAGTGTCGCCACATTGACCGGTCCCTTGCTACTCGCATCCACCAGATTCCCGCAACCTTCACCAGGTCATCGGTCCACCTAGTGGGAGGTCTTCCAACGCATCGTCTTCCGGTTCGCGGTCGCTACTCCAGAACTTTTCGGCCCCATCGGCCATCCGTTCTGCGAGCAATGTGCCCTGCCCAGTGCCACTTAAGTTTAACAATTCTTCGGGCTACGTCGGTGACCTTGGTTCTCTTGCGGATGTCTTCATTTCTGATTCGATCACCTCCTACATACAAACTTATAAACAAAAAGTATATCATGCATAGATAATTGTCATTTTTATAATACGAGGAGCTCGCGCCTAAATAATATCACCCGCTAGGGCCGATCTTTAGGTTAAGCCGTGCTTGCTTAGGTTGTCTGTGGATGGATAACCACCCTTACATACCGAGTTTGTTCCGTGCCTCGGAAAGCACGTTAAGCTGTTGGTCCCGGCTGTTATTTGTCTATCTTTGGCAGTCGTTAGAGGCAGTCTCTAGACTGGAAGCCGACCCCAACATAGTGGGGAAAAGGCTAGGCAAATGTGAATTGTCATTATTATAATTGGCTATTGAGCAGTGCATATGAATGTCGTTTGTTCTAATCAAAACAAACTTTATGTAATTTCCATCAACACTACTCTTAAAATCTTGAGAAATCTATACTAATATTATAAAGCAGAAGAGTTTGTTTGTTTGTTTGGTTGAACGCGCTAATCTCAGGATCTACTGGTTCGAATTGCAAAAAATCTTTTTATGTTGGATAGTTCATTTATCGAGGAAGGCTATAGGCTATATAACATCACGCTACGACCATTAGGAGCGGAGCAAGTATGAAACATGTTGCAATAACGGGGATTTTCCTTTCTTTTTCCTTTTGTTTTATGTGACGCAGACAAAGTTGCGTGGGTCAGCTAGTCGAGAATATCCGGGAAATAAAACTTCGAAGAGGTTTAGCACCTACCAACGCCTGGGTCCGCAAAGTAAATTAACACAGTGTTTGTTATCGTACTTCGTCGAAACGGCTGGACCAATTTTAATGTTTTATTTTCATTTTTATTTGGTAGGTCTGAGAATAGGCCGTAAGCTAGTTTTTAATCAGTCTCACACATTCTCATCAAAATTTCCACGCAAACAAAGTCGCGGGCAACAGTTAGTTTTTATACAGGGTGGTGATGACAATACGACAATAAATTAAACTACGGATACCTCAAGACGTTCCTAACAAACAAAAAAAAATCGTTTGAAAATATCAAGTAGTTTAGTCACAGGAAATTATTTTTCACCTCTGATTTTAAGGAAGCACTAACAGGTTAACGACCCCCGCATCGGTAAAACGTCAAAACATTGCCAACTCGCTATTTAAAAACTTTCGCTAAATTTGATTTACTGCAAATTAGACCTTAAACCAGGCCAATAAGAGTCATAAAGAGTATCCTTAGAGTTAGATTTTGTCTGTTTTTTTTTAAAATTTCGGTTTTGGATATTTTTAATAGTGTAGAATTATTCCTATGAACTAGTATTACGTGTGTTTTCATTTATTGTCGTATTGTCTTCTCCACTCTGTATAAAAACTTCTATTAAAAAAAAACACCATTTACAAATACAATGCAACCGTGCAAAGTCGCAAGCTAAAGCTGTTTGATCATAAAAATCCGATAGTTTCGTCCGATATTAGTTCGTTGCAGCGCCGAACAATCCGGTAATTTGTTTACAGTTGACGCGGCCCGTCGGACGGAACATTGGACGACCTGGTTTCAGCCCTTTGACCTTTCGGCCTAAACTGGCCGATATTAAGCTTGTTATACACAACTGTCGGGAACACTTAGACTATTTCTGATAGTTTATTTTTGTTACAATTCGAGAGGAGCTGTGACTAAATAAAAATAAAACAGCCGTTCGAGTCGATCTTTAGGTGGTTATGCCGTGCTTGTCTACGTTGGTCTGTGGATCGGTAACTACCCTTTTTTTTTTATTGTTTAGGATGGGAAATCATCAAATGACTTCTCCCACTCTGGGCGGAGCGGGAGGGAGTGTCAGACTCTTACTGACTAAAACCCATCCATGTTCCTTCCTCGCCCTTTATGTTCCGGGGCCGCGGTATCTCTTTAGAACAGTCCCGCAGCCCCGGCAGGCTTTGGCCCTTGTGGGCCCCTTCACTTTGCTGACATCTCTTTGAGGCACGGAGAGCTAGCCCATAGTTAACCGTCCACAGGCCCGCGTTTACGATGGCCGGTAGCCACCACGTGGCCCCCGACTTATAGTATTGGAAAATAATGGAAAAAAAATTGTTGTTTTTGTAAATCAATGAATATATAACGCATCAAAACTCAGGAGTGAGGGCTCATCACGTCAGTACGCTCTTGAAATTATACCTAGGCGTGACGTATTGAAAACTTTAAAAGGGTCTTATCTTCGTCAATTTTGGTTTACGTTACAAAAGAAAAAATACGGGTCAAATATTTTTTCAAAACTCAAACTCAAACTCAAACTCAAAGCATTTATTTCAACTAGACCATCACGGCACTTTTGAATGTCAAATTACAAATAAAATCAAAGCTACAGTCACAGTCACAAGGCATAATAACTTGAGAAAGTACTGTAGTTGCCCATTCCCTAGCGTAGATCTCTATGGAGAAGAACGGGCAAGAAACTCCATGGACACTCTTTTTAAATCAATACATTGTTACAAAATCTTGGTTACATCATTCATGTGTGATTATACATATGTGTGAGAACGATGTAGAAAGACGTGCACATTAAGAGCGTCCAGAGAAAAGATTAAATCAACAATGTAAGAAAAAAAAAGAAATTAAAATTAACCATGGCAGCTAAGAGATGACCAGTCCCAACTGACAGCGCCCGTTCACGAACATGACGCATGTATCGGCGCCATTCAACTCGACCATATTGAAGGGAGCTAAATGGCCCGACACACCCGCCACCATCAGCAAGACATTTGAGTGAGCATGACAATCTCTCAGCCGCCAAGGCATATTCAAGTCAAAAAAAAAAAAGACAACTAAATGTAAATAGTGGCTTTACAGTACATAGAACTCACACAAATGTGCTATGCAATTATATAATACTACGAAATGGATTCTATACAATGCAAGGATATTTTACAATCTTCTGCAGCTTCCACAATAACGTAACCTGGGAATCAGTTAGTTTGCCTATGGTTGTGGAGCAGGACCAGCATTGAGCCAAGCACTTTTATCATTAATGTAATCCCCCAAATTATAATATGCTTGCCTACATAGTGTGCGTTTTATACAAGATTTAAATTTCGTCTCATTCAGTTGTAGAATGTGAGGAGGTATTTTATTGTAACATTTTAAACAGTACCCCATGAAAGATGAATCTACTTTAGCAAGCCTGAAACCTGGCTGAACGAGTTGGTCCCTATTTCTAGTATTATAGTGGTGTCTGTCACCTCTTTTACTGAATAAATGCAGATTTTTCCTAACGTACATGATGTTTTCATAGATGTATTGGCAAGGTACTGTCAAGATGTTAATTTCCTTAAACAGTTCTCTCAGAGAGTCGCGTCTACGTAATTCGTATATGGCTCCGATTGCTCTTTTCTGCAGAATGAATATAGACTCGATGTCTGCCGCACGTCCCCATAGTAAAATACCGTATGACATAATACTATGAAAATAACTAAAATAGACTAGCCTCGCGGTATCAACATCAGTAAATTGACGGATCTTTCTAACAGCATATGCAGCTGAGCTCAGCCGTCCTGCAAGAGATGTTAAATGAGGACCCCATTGTAGCTTTGAATCAAGCGTGATTCCCAAGAAAACTGTTTTATCGACGAATTCTAGTTTCTCTTGATTCAACATTATGTCACAATCACTACTTTTGACATTTGGTAGGGCAAATCGAATGCACTTAGTTTTTTTCCCATTGAGTACTAAATTGTTAGCGGTAAACCAGTTATGGACCTGCAATAGGGCATTATTTACATCGTCAAAATTAGTGGCACGTCTGTTTATCCTAAATATTAACGAAGTATCGTCAGCAAACAACACCATTTGCGGGTGGTTGTTAAATAAATGGGGTAGGTCATTAATATAAACTAAAAAGAGGAAGGGACCCAGAATCGAACCTTGTGGTACACCCATTTTTACTTTTAAACCCATTGAATTGACACCATTTATTTGTACTTGCTGATGTCTATCATTCAAATACGACTTTACTAAACTAAGCGCAAGTTTACCTAAACCGTAATGCTTAAGTTTCAAAATCAGGGTTTCGTGATTTACGCAATCAAATGCCTTCGAAAGGTCACAAAAGATTCCTATGGCATCTTGTGCCTCTTCCCACGCAGTAAATATGTGTTTTAATAAAGTAACACCGGCGTCAGTTGTACAACGTCCCTTGGTGAAACCATACTGTTGTTCGTGTAATATTTTATTGGTGTTAAAATGGCAAAGCATTTGATTGAGCATTATCTTTTCAAACACCTTGCTGAAAACAGGCAACACGGATACTGGCCTATAGTTATTGGTGTCTTTACTGTCCCCGGATTTAAAAAGCGGTATCACCTTACTGAATTTCATTAGATCCGGGAAGACTCCTTGATCCACGCACAAATTAAATATTGAGGCTAAATACGGTGCTACAGTTTCAATAATTGAGGTACAAGCTTTAATAGACATACCCCATAGGTCTTCGGTTAATTTGATCTTGATTTGTTTAAAAGCTTTTATGACTGTCGTGGGGTTTATATGCTGAAATTTAAATTCATTTGGACAGGCTGAAACGTTTGCTTTTAATAAATCAATAGAGAGCAACGGAGAGGAATTTAAGGTTTCAGTAGTTTTATGTGGGATACTGGTAAAGAAGTTTACAAATTCTTGAGCAACTTCATTATTGGAGCTGACAAGGCCACCTGAAGTCTCTAGTGTGAAGTCATTACTATGTTTTATATTTCTGTTTGTTTCACTGTTGATAATTTTCCAAACCGTTTTTATTTTGTTATCGGCTGATTTAATTTTATTGCTAATGAATAAGGATTTGGCTACCTTGCAGGTGTTTTTAAAAATTTTCGAGTAATTAGCAACATATTTATTAAAAGATTCTGTGTTGATGTAAGGCTTAAGGCCGTACAGCTCAAACAATCGTTCCCTACTTTTTCTAATTCCCTGTGTTGCCCAGTCACTAAAAATAAACTTTGAGCCAATAGTTTTGGTTTTCTTTTTTAAAGTGTTATTGAACTCAGTGTGCACTACCGAAAAGAATTCTTCATACAATTCATTTACATTGTTTCTAATATGGCCTGGTATATTTAGCTTGCTAATTAAATTATTATTAAACTTTTCTAACTTGCTGGGTGTTATTTGTCTGGTCTGAATCTGAATTCTTTGTAATTGTTTATTGTACGCGAAAGTAACTGTCTGCCCGCTGTGATCTGAAGGAAGGTAATTTACGATAGATTTATCTAAGTAGTCGCAGCAACAAAAAACATTATCAATACATGTAGCAGTATTTGTAGTAATTCGGGTTGGTTCTGAAAAAACGTTTGACAAATTAAAAGATTTAAAGAGACTTAAAAATCTACAGCTGTTTGCATTATTCTCTAAGACATTAACATTAAAGTCCCCACAGATTATTATTATTTTATTACCAGTTACAAGTTTTGCTAAAGCATCTTCCATTACTGACTCAAAGATAGAGTAGTTTAGGTAATTAGGGGGTCTGTAAACGCACACTATTACATGCTTATCTAGCTCAACACAAGATAATTCAATACTATGTTCAACCGATAGTTCGACAATATCATTACGAGTCTTAGATTTAATGCAATTTTTGACTAGGATTAATGAACCCCCACGCATCTTAAGTTTACGGTTAAAGCAACTGCTCACATTGTAATTCTCATAATTTATTTGCATAACTTCATAATCTTTCATCCAATGTTCAGTTAAACAGACAATATCAAACTTAGTTTTTTCTAAAAATAGTTCTATTTCTAATTGTTTGGAAGAAAGTCCCTGAATATTCTGGTGAAACAATTTTAAGGAATTCTGCTCAGCCCCTTTTTTACAATTAATTGATCGAGAGCTAGAAGATACCTCGAAGTTGTTGACGAGTTTAACTAAAGTTTCACTCGTACCTTCTATTGTCTTATTGACTAGTTTAAATCTAAATTAATATGTGTATAATTACAATTAGTATAATTACTAATTTCAGTAGACCTATTTACAGAAAACTGCGACATACCACATATGTCTGAGTTTATACTAAAAGCTAATAGCCGAGCTATTTGACGTCTAAAACTAATAGGCAAGTACGCATTACTCCTAGTTGACTTCAGTTTCTGAACGAAACTGTTAGTGTCGAAAAATGTCAACCTGTCACTATAGTGACTAGCTAATAAACACATGCGATTGTTCAGGTTATGGATGTAATGATTTTGCCTGCTTGACAATTTCTGAAAGTATGGAAAGGCACACAGAATTATTTTCTTACAATTTAACTTCAACAGTTGAGTGACATTGTCAGTGATATCATCAATTTTTATGTTCAAACTGTTACCAACAAATATAGTTAAAATAGCATTAGGATCTAATTCCTTCCTAGTAATGGATGAAATTATCTGGTTGTAAGAAGCCTGAGGTGTACAATAATTTTGAAAAGAATGACTCAGATTATTACTAATTAATTTTCCTAACCCTATTCCTAAACTATCTGAAAACATTATGGAGCAACCACATTGAGTACTACAACACAGGGGTGAACTACTTTCTGTGTTTCCTACCGGTGATGACCCTTGTACATTGTGTAGTGAATTTTGAATGGGTATACAGTCCGGAACACTGCCCAACCGAGCCGGGTCCTCCGTTACCTCAGGCAAGAGAGTGACCGGGCTGGATTCCCTTTGTGATGTATATTGAGTGTTGTTGAAGGTCATCATGTCTACACAGTCTGCATTACTATTACAACTATTGACTAACTCATTTGCAGCGAGAATATGTTCTTTAATTTGTTTTTGAGAGTTCACATACTTAGCATAACATGACTGTAATTGACGCTCTAATCTGACATTCAACTATGAATGTCAGATTGTAAGTTTTGGGTGTCTATTTCATAAAACTTTTGATAGTCTAACTGACGGACTGATTACATTTATTGTGTCGTCTACTCTGTTATAGAGTAGTTAGGGCTACCTCAATTCGTTTCCTCCATTTGTAAACAAAACAGCCACAAACCGCTGAGATGAGAATAATCTCCAGTGATCACTTCATACCAACCTTGAAAGCCGGTTAAGAAAACAACCCCTAGCACTGTACTATGAAACCTCTGCTTGTAATAATAAAGCCCCATTTTTCTCGTATTCCATCATCTTAATTAAAAGTCAACATTTTCGGGACAAGAGAATTTTCTAAGTTAGTGGTCTCTTTTTACGTTAAACGACGCTTGTTTTCGCTTTAAGCGAGTTTAAGATATTATTAGCAGATTTGTAAAGGAAGGTCGAATATGTAATTTTGATAAGTATTGCGATTTAAGTGGAGTTATTATCCAAATAAAAGAAGCAGGTAGGTAGATATCTAAATAATTTCGTGTGAATAATTATTTTTTCCTTTCATTAAAGAACGTATGAAACGTAAAAACAATAAAAAACTTGCGGGGCAGTGAGGACTGCCGATTCAAGGGAAAACTAAGTAATTTAATCTATATCTGCTACGGGTTGTGCCCCGCGCACGTCTACTGGTGCTACGCCGTAGCGGATCGGCGAATCTTACTAAGCGTTACGTGACGGTCACGCGAGTTCCATTATTTTTGTTCTGTATGTTTTTTTTTTATTTCAAAAAAATATGTTGAACTACTCGTATTGCGCTCAAAAATAGTAGTTTAGTTTAACACAGGTTCAATTGATTAAACACCCACAATTGCTATTCATTTCGTCAGTTCAATAACATTTTGATGACTTGAATGGCGTAGTGGTAGTGACGCTGCCTTACGTTCTTAGGGTCCTGGGTTCGAATCCCGGTAAGAGCAAATGTTCGTGTGATGAGCATGGACCTTTGTTTCCGAGTCATGGATGTTTATATGCATTATAAGTATGTATTTACAAACAAAAAAGTATAAATGTAGTTTAACAACTATCTAGTGTCCACGACACAAGCTTTGCTTAGTGTGGCACTAGGTGGCGCTGTGTGTTAATGTCCAGCGATATTTAATTATATTTATTTAATTATTACCGTGGATAAGTATCATTCAAACAAAATGAAGAAAAGGAATTTCCTAGAAAACACTTTTGCTTTGTGATACAATAGTGCGGTAGACCTTCATCTGTTAGTGAAGGCGACAGACCGATGCGGTTGGGCGTCACAGACGAGGGGCAATATACACCTGCACCCGGAGAATGTAAAACTTAGGGTCAATTTATACCGATACACGGATTTTAACAAAGCGATATAAAACATAACTTTTTTACTACACAAAAAGATACACATTTCATTGGGATGCGCCTCGCGATGCGTCTCGATGTGAACTGACGCTTAGATTATTTCCATAACCAACATGTGTTACACAATAGTCTTTATTTAATCTCCTAATCATACATTCTGTACTAATCATGCGACGATAAACCCACACATTATATGCCTTAGTAAACAGATAACCCAATTTCGGTAAAGAGGCTTAACTCGCGGTTAACTTACGGTTACGGGCGCCCCATACGCATACAAATGCGAACATTTAAATGCATTGCATTGGTGTTGACACGTTAATCTACGGTTTAGTGTAGGGAAGTGTTAACGGAGGTTACATAATGATGGCATCGGCCATAATGAAATTGGAGTTTGATGTAAAGAGGCATTCTGAAATTGTTTTTACGTCACTATAAAAAAAAAAACTGATATTTCTTCACTTTTTGTTCATGTTTGTCTTTCACTTAGTTTCAAAAATAAATCAAAAGTACATGTCATCCACAATTCGATGTAAAGTAATCCAAACTAAAAACTAACAGCGTCCGAAATATATCCAAATCTGTTCACTGGTTTTTGCGCAAACAATCTATCCATACATCCATCCTCGCTAAACTTTCGCATTTTTATTTTCAGATCTTTTCAATATGTTCAACAAACTAATTTTTTAATGTCACCATCAATTCTACTAGTTATATAATAAAACTTCTGTCCTTTACGACTCGAAATAGGTAATGACCCCATCTAACAACAAAACTATGGCCAAAAGAAAAATGAACTTGTGCAAAACCGCACTTTAGCACGCACTTTAGCACATGAGCATAAGTATGATTATTGGGGGTCAGGTATTGTAGAAATATGCACAGTGTAGACCACTTCTCAATCCAAGACATATAAATTCCATTTCGGACATACTCAACGTTTAGAAATGGCCTGGATATCTGCCAATGGCGAACAATAATTGTCTACAGGGCAGTATAAGCGATATCGGCTATCTATATAAGATAGATAGATGGATAGAATAGTCTTTATAACTTCTATACAAATAAATAAAATAAGAGTGTCTGTCAGTGTCTGTCTGTACTGTCAAATGATAGGTTGTTACTAAATACATATGGAAGTTTATCCGGTAAGTACCTAAACATAAAATATTTTTGTTCATCTCTCTGTTCCTAATCTCCAAAACGGCTGGTTCGCAGAACAAACCTCTATCCAAATAGGTAAGTTATATTTTATTATAAATTCACAAGGGCGAAGGTCGCGGCCCATGAGCTGTGTGCGGCGTGTGGTTAGTGGTGTGCTGTGTGCGTCGTGCTGTGAGCGATGTGCGTGGGGCGGCATTCGGTGAACGGTGCCCTATGCTGCGTGGAGTGAGCGGTGTGTTGCGAGTGACGTGCCGTGAGCAGTGTGCTGTATACTGCGTGCAGTGAGCAGTATGCTGTGAGTGGCGTGTGGTAAATGGTGTGCTGTATACTGCTTGCAGTGAGCGGTATGCTGTGAGTGACGGATTATATGAGCGTTGTGGTGTATGCTGCGGTGTGTGGTGCCGTGTGCTGTGTGTTGTGAGCGCTTTGCACATCTCCGCTCGTCTTCGCTTTGTTGGAATCCAGGTCTTAAACAATACTATAGCCAGACTTTGATATCAGTGCAATAACAATAATTTAATATCTAGATAATGTTCTGAAATGGACGTCTTTATGACCTGATTATCACAGTGATTCCCGCTTCTCGCTTCAAATCGCAGACATAAATGCTTTTAACTGGTAACTTTGAATTGCCTTCTTAATATTTGACTAGGGAAAGTTTGCCAGCAGTGTAATTGGAAGTTGGCGCAGTTCCCTCATTATTCATTCAAAGGTTCTGCAGGTAGGACTAACAGTTAGATATTAAATCGTAGAATCAAGATAATAAAATAATCTAATATTCTCCACCTAACTAGTTTTTTTCAACTATGTTGAAGTTTGCTTTCAGTGTTACCAGCAGCCGAAAAAATACCAGTATTTTAAATGGAGTGACTTCTCATCGGGTGGGCTACCTTAACGTGTTAAAGCAGTGTCATTTTAATGTCATTCCAGTGTGTAAAAGAGACGGAACGGGCGGGGCAGAGCGGATAAAGGACTTCTAGCACCATCTTTTTCCCACTCTGGATTTTATTACATCTATAATTACAACATTAAAACAATACGGCTTCAAAACTGGTATGCTACCAGACCTTCGCACAGTTATTGGGTACAAGGATACCTACTCAAACTATCATAAAATTGACTTGATTTTGAAGGCTTCGTTCATTTCTGGAATCGCCTATCCAGTTGGACGCGGTGCGCGCGTTTCTCGTCGTCTCTCGTGGCACCCAGGTGATACGCCCGTGCCTCGTCTTTTCTATATTTATGTTTTTAAAAAGTCGTGACGACGCCCCGTCTGCGCCCTGTCCGCGCTCTGTCCCCATCTTACGACTTTTCTTTGTGTCCAGCGCTTTAGAGAAAATACTTAATTCAATAAATGATACCGATATCATAAAGTATCCCTGTCTTTCCCCTAACTATTAAAACGTATCACAGAAAGCTTTGCCTAGTAAAAATCGAGCGATAAACTGTCGTGTTTACGTACGGTTACTGCTACAGTTACCTCAAGTTGTAAGTGAAGGTAGTCACGCGAGCGTAACGATATCGACAGTTGATATGTTCCGTGATTTTATTTAGGGTAGCTCTTTTATCTGTGGGCCAAGCACGAAGTAAACGTAATGTGTCAGCGCATCAAGTTACTACAATTTGTCAAATTTTCTCATTCGATTCTGAACTTAGACGGCGACATTTTTTGGTTTAAAATTTGGTAGTGACAGTACTGAGGAACGGCGATTGTACTTGTCGCAATTATCACTAAATATTATAAAACAAAGTCCCACGCCGCGTCTGTCTGCCTGTTCGCGATAAACTCAACAACTACTGCTTCGATTTTCATGCTGTTTTCACCAACGGATAGAATGGTGTTCGATTAGGGTTTAAGTACAGCAGGGACCTTCGTGTTTTATTATTACCAATATAAAATTAGGTTTTCTCTGTGACAAAAATATTTATTGTATACTATTTATTTATTACGTACACTTATAAATGCTCATTTAATACAATAACATTATTTATTTACCACCTACTACCCTCATCCGTGTGTCACTGCGGGGGGCCTACTGAAAACCAGCGCTGAGTGTTTTACACCCAGCATATGCTGAGTTGGCTACCCTTTCGTTATGGGCATGTTCAGCGCAGTTGAGCTGTTTTAATTTAATTGTTAAGCTGTTTGTTGTTATAATCTATATGTATGTGCTGCTCTTTGTGTTGTGCTGTCCATTAGCGAATAAATGATTATTCTATTCTATTCTACATAATTTGTACGCGGGTGAAGCCGCGGACATCAGCTAGTTTAATCTAAAATACCGTTGTATTTTTTATTAAAAACTACCCTGTGCTTACGAAACACAAATGTTTTTTTATGACGTACGACTTAAAAATCGTTTACGTTTACGTCGCGTGTTTGTGTCAGGACCTCAAGATATGTCTGAAAGGAAGTTCTTTGAAATTAGTTTTGATATCGTTTTTTTATGACGTAAGTTTCTAGCGTGTTACGCTTGAATTCTGACGTTAACTTATGACAATAATTAAATGTTCTACTCACCAGCTAGTGAGACATACGCCTTCGATTTACAAAATGTGCATTAAATGTATAAAGGGTGTAAATAGAGTACTTTTACGAGACTTAACAAAGCCGAAAGGCAATGGTCCTCCCCATCATTGCGATATTTTTTTGTTTAGTCCATGGGTAATTTTAATTCCTCGTGGTTCCATGGCACTAGGGATTGTTTCTTGGACTTCTGAATATATCGATAGAAAATACAAATCCTTTAACCTTTACCCCCAATATCTCCGTAACTAAAAGGTTCCAAGGTATGGTGTAGAGTGAAAAAATTATCGTAATGACAAGGAGAACGCCGACGCCTTTCAGCTGCGTTAAGAGGTGTTTTACACCCTTTATCATTTCTTTTTTTCATATTTAAATGTATACTCATAAGAACCTTATACTTTAATCTTTAATAACTTAAGATATATAAAATAAGATCTTAAATCCCGAAAACAAGGGATATCTTTATCCCATTCCCATTACAAAATAATTAAAACAGAAAGTATTATTATGTGCAAACGATATAATAAACCGGCCTTCTATCAATTTGTGTCCCATTGTGTGGGAGGATAGGTAATTTCCGGTCAAGTAGGCAAGAAATACTGTCCTCCGTAAATAAAACAACCGTAACTCAGAAAACCTAAAAAAAATAGCTTTTTTTAGTCAGATCTTGAAAGATATTAATATGTCAGGTGGACTAATCAAGGAAGTTGTGATAAAGAGAGAGTATGCAGAGGCGGAAGGAGTACGAAATACTAACTATAAAATTAAAAAAAAAATATGCTGGGCAGTCTTTGGAGACTGCCGATAGAAGTGAAAACCACACCCCTGTGTGTTGCGATCGGCTACGAGTGCTACAAAGCGTTAGGTAACGGTCACGCGAGTTCCGTGATTTTTGTTTACCCAAAAAGTGCGTAAAGAAGTTTTCACTTCAAACAATCTGTAATTGGATTGGAATTATAGGGGGGTGCCCAATTTCCCATGTCTCCGATTGCCAAAAATTGGAAAAAAGTGTGAATTAATGTATGTGTATGTACTCGCATCTATATTCCCTGTTTTCTCAAAATGTACAATTATTGAGTTACGGCTGTTTGGCTTGCAGGGGCAGAATAATATCCGACCGCTTTTGTACCAGATCAGATATAATCTGTTCGCTCCTTTACAATTCAGTGGAATGTATTGTGTAAGTAGGTGCCCGTTATCATATTCACATTTTCATGTAGGGTTGGAGTTTAGGATCCTTAATTTTTGGAGCATCTACAGTCGAGGAGTGAAACAGTTATTTTAAGTAGCATATCTCATTAATTATATTTTTTGGGGAACCTAATCTTACTTCTAACTACCTACTATTTTAAATGCGAAAGCTTGTATGTATGGATCGATTTTTGTCACTCTTTCACCCAAAAATTACTGACCGGATTTGGATGAAATTAAAAGAAAAATCAGCACAATTCTCAATCTGGAAGAGGAGAAAAATGAGAATGATAGTTTTCACAACATTGCCGATTGAATTAATCGATTACAAAATTACAAAAAGGCTAGCTTTGTACTAGGTAATTAACTCAAAGTATTTAAATGCACTTTGAATACTTGTTTACAATATAGTGCATTTAATCAATAAAGGAAACGAAAATTTATAATACTGTTAAACCTAAAACAATTTGTGGACAATGTTGTGGGTTACATGTATGATAATATAATTATGGTATAGATGGTGTATAAATGTACTTCTAAGTTTTGTGCTAATTTAAGAATCTCTAGTTTAGCTTGGCATGTAACTGTATTTAGTCCCTAACAAATAAAATAAAATAAATGATTATCGATTTCGTATCGATTAAAGCAATCAAACAATATCATATGGTCAATATCCTGCATAATTTTAGACGCCATTTTACTAACAATATAAGATGAATAAACCATGTACTACATTAAAATGTGTTTTTTATTTATTCCGGAGGCCTTTTCTATAAATCCATTTCTGTTATCTATAAACGAGCTCAAGTCATTGATATTCAACTTTTCAAACATTCTCAACTAAATATAACATACATAAATTACAAATCTATTTAGTCTGTCAGTTAGAGTATTAGAAAATAATAGACACGAATTTGGTTTTTGTAAATCTATGAATATTGACATCAGACTAATTAGATTTATTTGTCGTCTACTCTATGAAATTGCTTAAGTTCTTTGTTCCACGACATGTGGATCTAACGTGACGTCATCTGGGCGCCATGTTTTTTTTATTTGTTGCTACAAAGGCTCTAGTTTCGTCAGGATATTTTTTACACACATATTTTATACCAGTACCTACAAACCAATTATTTACTTAAGCTCCACACAACTACAATATTCAAAGAAAAAATAAATATTTTATTCTGATCGGAAAAATAACATTCGCTCGGAAAAATAACTAGGTATTTTGTTCGGGAAAATTACAAATAAATAACATATTCTCAACGGTACGAAATCAAGCGAGCCAATCGTTCGTGAAACTGAAGTCCCCAAGGTATATTATTAACACAAGGCAGAAATAATATTTATGTGCGTATAGGTTGTTACAATCAATGTGTTTTGATTGTATTTACCTTTTTCTATATTGTTCAGTAATTGAAAGCGAGGAGCTAGAAATCTAGCTCTAGGTTTGGATTTGTGTTTGTTTGTTTACCTATTTTGGCGGGTTTGCGAGCGTGAGAGCTTCATCAATAAATAGACAGGGCAACATTTATGATGAAGATTTTTTGAAAAATGTGGCCTATGTTAGAAAGAGGTTCAATTGATTCTGCTCGTGATTCTGATCAAACTATTTTCAGGTTTTGCGCATTTAACGTTACACGTTGTGTTTTTTTTAATTCAACACCACAGCTCTCAAAGCAGTGAAGAAACAGGAGACAGACGTTTCTAGAACCAAAACTTCGAAGACATCACCAATGAAATGATGACGCCGATGATGATGATGGCCTGGTTTTCTATAGATTTCCAATACAATGGAGGATTTGCAGAAAGTGGTTTTGGATAGCTTCATTGGTCATCATTTGTAGGCAAGTGAATGCTGGATAAGCTTCATTTGAAAAAATAAATGTATCGCGTTTCGGCAAAAATCGCGTCAACAACGGAAGAAAAAAGAGTTTACTTTTATTTGTTGATTTTATTTGTTATTTTGAATAAAAGGATCCTTCACGGTACAATGATTTTATTAATAGGCAGTACAGCACCGTTTTTTGTTCAGTGTTGGGTTTTTAATAATTGTCAATTTATTTGTGTACGAATGTGTGCCCATTATTATTTTGTAGGAGATTATGTATATTTTAGTTTTGGAATTTACCAATTGCAATTTCAGTTTTCACCAATGAATAGAGTGGTTCTCGAGGAAAATTTTAACACATAATTTATACGAAGGCAATCCACGGGCATCAGCTAGAATTAAATAAAAGATTACAATCAGTACATAATTTACTCGCTTGGAAAATAAGAGGTATGCAATCTAAAACCAACGACCAGTAGTCCAAATTAGACCTGGATAGAAAAAACTGGAAGTCATGGGGACCCTTTGCCCAGCAGTGGGATGACGCAGGATAACAGTATCAGTATGCAAACTCTAAGTTAAAACACAAACCGCATAATGCGAAATTATTCCTTACCCGGAAAAGCATGAGAAGCGCAATTTAAATACTGAATGTATTATTAGTTAGCCCTTACTCTGTGCCATACATTTACAAATCGTAAATGGATGCCAGAGTAAAATTGTTTCAACGGAAATATGCGGAAGTGACTCTGAATGCATTCGACACTGCTAGATTATTTGAAATTGGAATGGAATGGAACTGTTGTGAATTTAAATATTTCAACAGTTTTCAGTTTATTCAAATTTCAAACGAACGTGTCGGACAAAATCGGTTTTGTATTTTTGACAATTGTCACTCCATTAAAGCTTTGTTAAAAAAGGTAGTAAAGAAAAGCAGCTATTTATTTTTAAAGCAAAATATTATGAATTCCGCTAACTGAGTTAGCCACAGAGGAGCTCGTGGCCAAATAATAACAGCCGCTCAGGCCGATCTTTAGGTTAAGCCGTGCTTGCCTAGGTTGGTCTGTGGATGGGTGACCACCCTTACATACCGAGTTTCCTCCGTGCCTCGGAAAACACGTTAAGCTGTTGGTCCCGGCGGTCATTTGTCCATCTTCGGCAGTCGTTATAGGTAGTCAGTGGCCCAAATAGTCTGACAACCAGTATTACCAAGGGGTATCGTATTACCCAGTATTAACTGGGTTGTGGAGGTCAGTCGCTCCATGCAAAATACTGGTATTCATCTGCATCTGGTTAGACTAGAAGTCGACCCCAACGTAGTTGGGAAAAAGGCTAGGCAGATGATGATGATAATTAAGTTAGCCACATCACTCTTCCGTTTCCGTTCATCGTTTGAAGATGACAGTTACAGAATGATTGACGACTCGAATAGCGTAGTGGTAGTGAGACTGCCTTACGTTTTTAGGGTCCTGGTTTCAAATCCCGGTAGGAGCAAATGATTGTGTGATGAGCATGAGCATTTGTTTCCGAGTCATGGATGTTTATATGTATGATAAGAATGCATTAAAAAGAAATATACGTAGTTTATAAACTATCTGGTGTCCACGACACAAGCCTTGCTTAGTGTGGCACTAGATGGCGCTGTGTGTTAATGTCAAGTGATATTTATTTATTTATTTTATTTAATGATATTAAAAAATGTTCGGGTGTTCCCCGATTTTTGGTACTTCCAAACATTTCGTTTCTTTTTTCATTATCTGCTTAGATTTTTACCTTTTTCTAGCCTTTTCCCAACAATATTTTACACGGAGTGAATACCTATCTGACCTCCACAACCCAGTTAGTAACTAATGGGTAATACGATATCCCTTGGTTAGACTGGCTGTCAGACTAACTATGTTAGTAATTCACTCACAAATAATTAATACAGAAAACAGATTGTGACATCATTGATGCAAGGTGACAGGCGCAGCTGAAACCTTGCAGCAGTGGTTCACAAACGCATAATCAAGCCTGCTCGCTATCATAGACAGGATGCTGTTGGCGCTGCCGCGCACCCTACGGACCAGGGATGCGGACACGCGAGCTTCAGAAATCATCCCTGATGCGCTGCAGTATCGGGGCAACCCTTTTTTTTTCGGATGGAAGATCATCAAAAGACCCTTCCCACTCTGGGCGGAGAGGGAGGGAGTGTCAGACTTTGACTGACTATAAACTATCCAAGTTCATTCCTCGCCCTTTGCGTTCCGGGGCCGCGGTATCTCTTTCGAACAGTCCCACAGCCAAACCATCAGCACCATGAATGCGTTATTATATTGAACGTGAAGGGACTACACACGACTGGACTGGGGGGATGTACATACGAGCTTCATCATTTTGTTTCTTATTTGTAAGAAGACAATATGTCAGGCGGAAACAATCCGGTTTCCGGCCACGGGTGGGTTTCTCATCAATGTTATAAGGCGAGAACGGGATTAAACAAGATTATGGGGTGAACTTCCCTGTCAACTAATAACATTATGTATTGTGTTGACATTGGAAGATTTTGGCATGGTTACAAGGCCTGAATTCTTGTCGCGATAACGGTCGGTCAACAAATAGTAGCAGCTGACGTCAGCGTCGCAATGTGGTGATATACAGAACACAATGTACACTCGTACGCGACCGACAGTAAGCGCGACAAGGATTCAGGCCTTTTTTTTTTTTTTTTTTTTTTTAAGGATCGGAAATCATCAAATGACCTCCCCCACTCTGGGCGGAGCGGGAGCGAGTGTCAGACTCTTACTGACTAAAAACCATCCATGTTCCTTCCTCGCCTTTTACGTTCCGGGGCCGCGGTATCTCTTTCGAACAGGCCCGCAACCCCGGCAGTCTTCGGCCCTTGCGGGCCCCTCTCCTTTTGCTGACATCTCTTTGAGGCGCGCGTGGAACACGAACGCGCCGTCGACACGGCCTGTCGTCGTCGTTAGACGGCCGAACGGCTAGTTAGCCCATAGCCAGCCGTCCACAGGCCCGCATCTACGGTGGCCGGTAGTCACCACGTGGCCCCCGACGCCCGTTGCGTCTCCCGCGGCGGCCGGGAAGCGAGGATCTCCCCCTCTCTCGTTCCGCCACCTCCTTCGCTAGCATGACTGCTTCGCAGAAGGAGGCGACGGCTTCCCATTCCGTCTCGCTCCGGACCATGGATTGAACCAGGGCCGGACGCGAGAGGTCGCCGCCGCCGATCGCCGCCACGAGGACACGGCCGAGCTCCGCCCACGCAGGGCAGACTTCCACCGTGTGCTCCACCGTGTCCTCCGGTCGATCCTCGCAGTGGAGACACCCGGGCGTCTCCTCCCGCCCGATTCGGTGCAGGTACCTCCCGAAACATCCGTGTCCGGTGAGGACCTGCGTCAGGCGGAAGATGAGGACGCCGTGGCGCCTCTCCAGCCACTCCTCAAAGAGGGGACTTACCGCCACTATCGTGGCGTGCTTTGCACGGGTTTGCGACAGTCGCTTTCTCCATGTCGCCATGAGATCGCGCCGGAGGTCAGTCCGCTGAGCGGCAATTTGCCGCGGCAGCGGAGTTTCCCCCCGGCGTAGTACCTTCGCGCGCCATTCGTGTAGGCGCGCGAGGACTATCGCCTCCAGATCCCATGGCGGCAATCCGGCAAGCAGGCCCGCCGCCTCGCGAGAGATCGTGCGGTACCCACGGACCATCTTTACGGCCACCACTTTTTGGGGCGCGTTCAGATGATGAGCGGCTCGCCGCTTCAACGAACGCGCCCACACTGGGGCCCCGTAGAGGGCCATGGACCGCCCGACTCCCGCGTAAAGCCTGCGGCAGGAGGCGTTCGGCCCCCCAAGGTTGGGCAGGAGCCGCCTGAAGGCAGCCCCTGTCCGTTCCAGCCTGAAGAATTCAGGCCTAAAGGGCAACTTTATTCATTTGGTACACAGCTTTCTGATTGGTGAAGATATTTCAAACACGTGCGTTTTTCATGTTTTTTCTACTCATGTGCATGTATAATTCATATCTGTCATTGCATCTGACTATAGTGTCAGAGATGTTTTTTTTTTTTAAATTTCGGATGAGCGATCTACGTCTTTACGGCAGCGTAATCATTTTGTGAACATTCAAATTGTATTTGTAAATTCAATATCATGTCACAATCACATGATTCTTTAAAACTAATATTTTCTTTTATAAACAAATAAACATTTCATTTGTGTTCTAAATTCAAAAATATATAAAAAATCTATTTTTGTAATAGACTGTATAATGGCGAAAGCAAAACACGGATAAAAAAATTAAATTTTAGTTTCGTAATATTCATGACATAAATATTTTAAGTACATTCGTTTATTTTATTTCTTCAAAGGTGTATTGTAAAACGTCATTCTCGTATCTAAAACACCCTCGCCTTACGGCTCGTGTGTTAATATAACCGCCTTGAATTACAGTAACAAACTTTCTCCACTTGTTTCAAAATGGGGTTTGGGTTCCAGGTTGATTGGGATTTGTCAGTTTCGAGTAGCTTGATATGCTGCTATTATATTTGGTCATTCGTTTACACTTTTTATTTATTCTTATCTGTATCTGACCGTGCCAACACTTTGGGCCCTATCAGAATATCATTTGACGTTTTTTTTTTAAATGTTGCAGCACCATGTTGAGTTAGCTTATGAGACTAATAATGTTTCTCTTTAGTTTACTTTTTTATTAGTTTTTTTCCGTGTAAATTTAGATCATCAGTGTTATACTGTGTGAAACTTGTACCCGAGTAATCACTCTGGCACGCCGGAGCCGCGGCGCCGTGATGCATGTGCTACCGTAAAATTGTAAAACCCGTTAGACTGTAATCTATCTAGAGAGATTATATCCGCCTAAAAAGCGTAAGTTGATTGAGTATTAAATTAAAAAATAAAAAAAAAAAATTTTTTTTTTTTTTTTGAAAAGTTGAGTAAAGAGAAAAATCTTGTGATGGTAACAAAAAAGAAAAATTAATGTTTAATGTTTTTCATTCTAAATATTAACTTTATAAAGAAAGGTAAGTTTAAAATGTTATAAGTACTATCTATTGGTGGAAGGAAAGGAAAAAAAAAAAATTGACACACAACAAGCAAACTTGTTGGTGTAATATGTACTCAACAACCCGCATAAATTGTTGGTGTCAGTTGAGACAAAGTTGTGAAGTCTATAAATTAGCCAGTAATTTATACCCGGCACCCAAACTCTTCAGCCGGCATACAGCAACGCTGATTACCGGAAGAAATAAGTTTGGTGGTAGTACTTCCCCGGGGCGAACCGTTCTAAAAGATTCTACTACTACGAGGAGTGAGAAAAAGAATTGGGTTTTTTTTTTTTCTTCCACCCACACTAGTTTTTTTAAAAAAAAAAGAATAATCAAAGCTAAAACAATTTGATGGTAATAACTTGGTACTGTTGCGTACACCCTAGTTGCTGGCAACCAGGAACGTTTTACACAACGAAGACTACCACACAAAAAAAACCAACATAAAAAAATACCCTCAAGCAAACCTGAAGAAAAGTGACCATAAAACCACGTTTTTGGGCGCCAATGTGACAGATGGGGTTTTCGTGGGGAAGGTTAATTAAAACCACGAAACCTTGTCAAGATAAAAAAATATAATTAAAACAATTAACACGGGTGTGGGAAGGTCTATGGTCACTATGTTCTCCAAGCCCGCCTGGGGGTTAGCGCGGTACTCTCCTGGCTCAGCCCAGTGCGACGAAGACCGTAGCGGTGTGCCACGCTGGTGACGCCAGGAAGGGTGACGGTCGGCAGGTGTTCGCGCCGACCCGAAGATGTCGGTAGCGGCCACGCAGGTAAAAAAGTACCCGACGCTGGCCCGCTGATAATCGGTAAGCCGGTACTAACGTACAGCTATCCGTATCTGGTTCTCAGCCGGAAGATGTCAGCCGGAACCTTGGATGTCAGCCAGAACCTTGGATGTCAGCCAGAACTTTGGATGTCAGCCGGAACTTTGGACCCTGGAAAAAACGTCCAGCGTGTCACGAGATGGCTGATGGTCATCTCCGCTGATTGTGACACCAAGGCGTAAGCAAAGCGGGGAGTACCCATGCGCCATGCAGGTGATGTGTGGTAGTCACAATCAGTACGGAGTTTACAAGGTAGTGATGGAAGGCACGACATGAGTTGCACATTTTGAGTGTCATGAAGGAAAACACAATGTCAAAATACACTCAGCTGAAAGCTACATGTTTTTACAAAATCAATGTGCAAAGCAAAAAGAGTGATGAAGGGTGGATTCACATCTCGAATCCACGTAGCTAGATGGTACAAGGAAAATAAGAAAAACGATTACTGTTCAACAACTTACCCAGTATTGGGGTTATAAAATCACTTATTTTAGGTTATGTCGTTAAAGAAACGAGTTAAACTGCCTGCTTCAAGCCGAATATTCTAGATCACGTATGAGGTCACGGTGGATAAAATGCCGGTGAACGCGTCTGATTTTCGGTAGCAGTAAAAGAGCTGGTCATCGGGACGATGACCTATATACCCGCGCCCACGCATAGACAAGTCCACACTCACTAGTGCGGATACACGGAACGCGGTGCGCATTTCACTGGAACGCAGTTAATTTAGTCGTTTAGTAACGAGAATGACCTAATGATTTTACATAATCTGTGGCGTTTGTTTTGACATTTGACTAGATTGTAAGCGTTGAATCTGTCTATGTAAACAAAGTAACGATAGAAACTTTTTTGAGTTTCTACTACGTTACAAAGTAGTCGACGTTTCTCTATTTCTGTCTCCATGGTGTAAACGAACCTAACTAACCTATGGTCGGGGTGCTTCACGTCCCGATTATGGGGGCAGAGATACTTACATCGCATGCATTTAACCAATTTTACGGTTTCACTTCGATAGATTATAATCTACCGAAAAATAATGCGTTAATTTGTAAGCAGTATGTTCGGTTGATAATTTTTCGAGAGTTCACAATCTCGCTAGATACCTAGATTACAATTTAACGGGTTTTACAATTTTACGGTGATACATACAACACTGACGACCATGCATCGATGAATCAACTGTAGATTTACAGTACATCACGCAAAAAACGAGTGTGGATAAAGAGGCTTCACTCTTTTGAATTGTGATCATTTTGAAATTTGAATCGTGTGGAAGTGAAAATCCACGGGGATTTACTTTTAAAAACAAATGAGTGAGCTATCGAATACTGTACGATTATTTGAATGAAGTTCGAAATGAACTTTATCGAATAAAGCCAAGCACAGATGAGAAGCACAGCGTAAGGTCATGGCACACAATACCGGCACCGTTCAAATTAGAGCATTAAATCGTGAGTCAAATAACATATTTCTTAATGTCAATGTGAAAAAAAAAAACTTAAAATTAATTACATCTTCAAATTAAACCACAGAATGCAAAATCATTTCTAAACCGGAATAGCATGACCACATGCAGTGCAATTTAAAGACTGAATCGAAACTCAAAGCTGAGTTGATTAGTTACCCCTAACTGTGAGCCTATACAGTTACATATAAATAGTCCATGGTTGCCAGAGCAAAATTGCTTCAACGAAAACGGTTTTTTTTTGTATTCACATGGACAAATTTACCTTTAATTTAATCCCGACGTTTCGACCGGATTGCACCAGCCGTGGTCGCTGGGAGACTGAAGTATTGGAGGTCCCGCGACAGCAAAGTGAAGGCGTTTATTCAACTACCCTCACTCATCTTCATAAATGTTAATTAGGGCCGGTTCACACTAGGACAGCACACTACACTAACAGTGTCCGTATATTGAGGCGATTTCACTTGACGAGTACACTTAGTGATCACTGGATTCCAAGCTGAAGAGAGTTTGAAGCCGTCTTCGCGATTGAAATTAGGGTACTTCTTGATCTCAATCGCTTCCCGAACCATTCTCTTATAATGGTGCTTCTCATGGGCAAGGATTATTGGGTTGTGTAACTCGATCCAGTGGTTGGGTCCTGAGTCTAATGTAACATGTGTGTCTATGTGTAATATGTGTGTGTGTGTGTGTCCTATGTATAATGTGTTCACATGGTCAAACCATTCCTTATTGGGCATCTAAGCATATTCCCAGAAAAATAATCAACACCAATCATATTATAGCGTTAACGTACTTACCTACATGATTGTATGTAGGTACCAGTCGAGCACAGCAAACAACACAAACGACCCTTGTAGGTATGCCAGCAGAAATGCGCTGTATTATTACTCCTAAAAGGGTTATAATAGTAATGATAGCTGCTATTGTATACGATTTAATTATTATGGGATACGTATTGTTTGAAATGTTCTGTTGTTAAGGAGAAAAGGGTCTGTTTTGATTTTCTATTTAGATGTTACACCATGGTGTTTAACTGAATGTGAACGCCTTGATTGTTGTTAATAAATCGATTGATCTGTATTTTATTTGATTGGATTCCTTCATAGACTTTGTTTCCAACCATCAATTACTTCATTCAGATACCTGAAGGTTGCCTTTAAGGTCAAAAAAATAAAACAAAATCAAAATAATAATATTTTAATCTCACGTAGGCGTGGTGACTTATAAAACGTCGAAAAGGTGCACGGTTCGCGTTGGTCAATTCCATTTAGAAGAACCGGCAAGTAACTCCATGGTTACTATTTTCACTCTTTTCAAATTAATCATTTGGTGTTACAATAATATTATGTTACAGCATTAGTAAGTATGGGAGGACAGCGTAGACCTGACAATAGGTCGTTGCTTACTGTACAAAAAATGTAACTTATACAAAAAATATAAAACACGATAAATTTTATATTTAACAAAAGTTAAACAGCATTACTGGGAATCTACAAAACCTACAATGTTCGCAGGTACTTGGTAAAGTCAGTCCTTGTTAGGCTTCTGCTGTACTAAGGGATATTGCACGCGCGCGGGAAAAAAATCTAAAATCTAAGAATCCGATTCCCGACATCAAGAATCCGATTCCCGACATCTCAACGACCACACTATCAACTGCCTCGGGCAGACCAAAAAACCTAAAAAGTTTTCATACGCTCCACTCAGACAATCCAATACAAGCCACCTAAAGTATGACTCAAATTATGGCTGGAGAGGTGTCTACCACCTCACAACTTTGTGAATCCCCAGGAACCCATGTAGTGAACTGCAATGGCTAATTTGGTAGGCTCGATCGCAATTTCGTACCCAAAAGTAGGCAGCTGCAAACATGATCTGGCAAAATGGGTAAAATTGGTCTCTCCAACCACCAGTACGAGGGCGGCACTCCGGATCAAACTATGCCCCACTTGCTTGTGTGACTCGAAGCCGAACCCAACATAGGTGTTAGGAAAAGGCGCAGCAGATACATATGTGTGAACTACCATCCATTAATCCAGGTTTACGAGTATGTTCAATAGCCGGGCGCCGAAGAGTGCTTAATGATATCCAGCTACTATAGGGGCCATGTGACCAGATCCAGCCAGGCCCAAATAGGTGGCGCGCACTGATGACCTTTATGAAGAACTTGCGGTCGCTGACAGCACGTGGCGATGGGGCCGTGATAGGTGGGCTGATACTAGTCGGGGGTGCTCGCGAATGTACTTGTATCTCCCGGGCCCCCTACACATGGTAGTAGTAGGATCCGTGGGTTTTCAGTCAGTTAGAGTCCGACATAATCCTCCGCTTGCCTCAGGCGGTGGGTATCCGTGAGGAATTTCAAACACATCAAAAAAATAACGGTTCATGTTCAATGGAAATGAAATACCACCTTAATGTAAATGACGTACTCGTATATGGCCATTAAACAATACACTACTTGCATTAAAAAAAAGTGCATCTGGAAACCTTAAATCACGTTTTAATAAATAATTAACGATGAAATATTTATCAACAAAAAGCACGAAATAATAGAATACTAAGAACACATTTAAGTTTTTAAACTGACACCCACCCGCAATAACTTCAGTTCATCCATGATCATGATGCTTGCAACAGCGCCAAATCCAGAACTCAAAATAAATAGCAAACATGGTAAATATTCCATTTTTAGTATACTGAGACCAGACCCCAATAAAAGGGAAACTAGTTATCATTCAACTTTTACAAGTGTTTCCAATAAGTATCTCCAATAGTATCGATAAAAAGGCACAAGGGACTAATACTGACCCAAAAAATATCCTTACATAATTTTCTTCAAATCGGTTCCGTAGTTTAAGTCAAGGGTACGTAAAGTACCTACATATAAAGGATGTAAAAAACCTCTTAACAAAGCTGAAAGGCACTTGTTCTCTTCATCATTGCGATCATTTTTTTGTTCTACATCATACCTAGGCACCTTCTGGTTACGGAAATATTGGAGGTCAAAGTTGATAAGTTTATTTAAAAAAAACAAGTTTTATTTAATTATTATTATTATAAATACCTCCACGAACCCCGTATTATTCAATCCATCCATCAGGAAAATGTTTTGAGTGCGTTACATTGAGTTATATCATCGTAATTTTTGACCTCAAAAAAAAGGTTGTTTCCCAGCAATAATTTAGTTTGATGTACAAAATGCTTGGTTGACGACTTCGTTATGAAGTTGTTTACATCCTGTATATATATACAAGCAAAAGTAATCTTTTTGGGTTTATCGTAAGAATAATCGGATTAAAGGATTGTGCCCAACGCTTTACTTCGGAATAGTATATAGGCGTTTTGTTGAATTATCTTTAACAGAAATAACAAAAAAAGCTTAAGAAAACAAGTAGTTTGTGATTGGAGCCTCCTTTTAAGCCAACAATAGACAGTACGAGTATTAGAAGACTCCGCTCTTCGATAACTAAAAAGAGAAAAGTATTTGTAACAAATTTATCATAATGTAAGTAGACAAAATTAGCACAAGTATAGTTATGTGTGTGAGTGTGTGTGTGCGTGGGTATGCGTGAGTGTATGTGTGTGTATGTGTATGTGTGTGTATGTGTGTGAGTGCGTGTGTTTTGTGTATGCGTGTGTTTGTGTGGGTTTATGTCCCTGTGTGAGAGATTATGTTGTGGGTTTCAAGAGCTTTGCCGTTTTCTGATAGGTACTTACCGGTTTTTATATATACGTATTTATTTATTTATTTTGTAATATAAACGATCAGACCGTGTTTTAAATTGCATGGAGGCAACCAAAGTTTTTGTTTTGGGAACTTCTGCAACAGCGTGCTTTCTTTGTTTGGCCAGTTTAGATGCATCGTAAGGTAGGGTCTTATGTTTCTTTAATATAGTTTGAACTATGTATAGTTTTCTTAAAATACGTTTTTATCAGGGCACGTTGTGCTCGCTCTACTTCTATGGATTTAGATTTTACTGACCCTCCCCAGTTACACAGTAAACTAAGACAGACTGAGCAAAACCGACGTACTTATATCTTATTAAAGAGATTTCTAGAAGTGGTATTTCGACTCATTGTATTTTTTGGCTCTTTTGTTATATTCCACTACTAGCTGACCCGCGCAACTTCGTTAGTTTTTTTTTAATAAAAAGTGTCCTATGTTACTTCTAACACCTCCAAAAATATGTGTACATTGTTTCATGATGGTCGGTTGAGTAGTTTTTGCGTGAAAGCGTAAGAAACAAACTTACATTCACATTTATATAATAGGGATAGGGATAGGGATAGGGATTATAGGATAGGATGTTGGTTGTTTACAACCAACATAGTTTTTTCACCCTGCTCTTGTTCGATATGGGTATACCAGGATAATCTCTGGCCTACTACTACCCCTAAAATTTGGCAAGCGTGTATCCGTTATAGTCTTGATCCTCGACGTTTTAAATCAGTTTGTTAAACGGGTTTTCTGATGCATGCCTTAGTGTCAACTGTAGAAATGAAAACTTCTTAAGGCGCGTTGAGCGTTTTTTGAGTGAACAAAAGCATGGAACTCGCGTGACCGTCACGTACGTTTTCGTAGCAGTCGTAGCCGATGTGCTACGGCGTAGCCGTAGATCGGCTATATAATTTTTATTCTATTTAATTAATATTTAATACAATAAAAACTGAAAAATGTATAAATACAGTTCGCAGAAGTATGCTTTTAAAACTGTAGGCTCTTTCTCAGAATTACACATATTCGTATCTATGTATATAATTTTATGGATTACCATCAAACGTAATCCAGGGTGGATAAATAATATCCTTACTTGCTTACTCTAAATATTGCGAAGCGAGGCTAAATGGTAATTTAGCGTCTGCTTTTAAAAAGTATATTCAAAAATAAGTGGTTAATAAACATTTTATGAAGGCAAGCGTTCCACGAGAATTTTAGCCGTTGGAGTTTAGAACTTTTTAATAAAGACCGGTTTTTCAGTGTTTCCGCCCGTTATGACACCCAGGAGAACAAGGGAGGTTTTGTTGGTTTTGGTGAAACAACAGCAACCAACGTTTTGGAAATAACAAATAATAAAAAAAAAAAACTATAAGAATGTCGATGTTCGACGACCCGATTGGTGCAGCGGTAGTGAGGCTGCCTTACGTTCTTAGGCTCCTTGGTTCGAATCCCGGTAGGAGCAAATGTTTGTGTGATGAGCATGGACATTTGTTTCCGAGTCATGGATGTATAATACGTATGTATTTACAAACAAAAAGTATATATGTAGTATATCAACTGTCTGGTGACCACGACACAAGAGTTGCTTAGTGTGGCACTAGATGGCGCTGTGTGTAATGTCCAGCGATATTTTATTTTAATGTGTCGATGAATCTTGAATATTATACAGGGTTACTGGTTTAGTCGACCTAGATTTATTAAGGGGTTATAGTGTGCATCATTTCTGACTGATTAGACCATGAATTACCATACCCCAAACTGAACCGTATTTTCGACTTAACCAGTAACCCTGTATAGAGGAAAAAAATGTTTTTTTGTTTGTGTTTGTTATAATTTTCCGATTTTTTATAAATTTTTTCACCATTAGAGAGTCACATCTTTACTTAGTGTTACATAAAATCGACGTGGGTCCATCATATTTTTTTTCAGGCTTTACAATTGTTACTTACTTAGCCATTCAGATGCGCATTCAATCACAACGAACTTAAGCTGGAAAAAGCAGACTGAAACTGATTCGAACTACATTTATTTAAATTTATGCAAAAAATTACTGACTTCTAGAAAGTTGTTGAAAAGTAACTTTTATAAAACTACTCGGTTAACAATAATGTTTGAAACAGAAACACATATACAACACCCCTTGTATTACAGATGTGTTTATGTTTTTAATTCATTACCAATGCTTTCAAAACGGTGAAGGATATTGTTGTGAGGATACAATATCCTAGAAACCAAAAATCGAAGTTACGTCCCCCTACTTGTACTGGGTTACGGCCCATTTAATCTCTCAGAGAGAAGTCCAGTGTCCCAGCAGTCGGAACATTATAGGTTGTACGTATATGCGACAAAAATATACAGTGGCTGTAAAAAGACCTTCAACGAAGACGAGAGACTTTTTAGACCTAGATCTATAACGCTAGGGAATGGGCAACTACAGTACTTCCACAGTTTTTATGTATTGTATTGGGACTGTAGCTACAGTTAATATTAATTTTTGTTTCGACAATTTAAAAGTGCCTGTAACTGGCCTACTGAAATAAGTGCTTTGATTTTGATTTTGACCTTTTCTGAAAACCTTCTAGTTACGGAAATATTGAAGATCGAAGTTCCAACTTTTTTAAAAGTTTTTAGAATCAGAATCAGAATCAGAATCGTCATCGTCATCATTTGTTTGCGTAAGCTTCCGAATATAACCATTAGGTCCAAGTAAAATTATGTGACGTTCTGTTCCTTGCAGTAACGTATCCAGCGACTAGGAAAGAGATGAAAAGGAAAATCCCTCATTGATGTTCGATTATTAGGCATTCGATATGGCATATTACACCCCCATAGTTGTCGATCAATTGATATTCGATTGTTTGGCATTCGATATGGCATAGTACACTCCCAAGCCTGAGCTGATTCATGTGAGCCGAACATGTGTGAGAACCCCTCACGTTGAAGCGACTCGTCGTATTCACGTCGACCTAGTCATACGTAAATATTGATTGTAAACAGTGAGCAGACGGCGTTATCCGACTATGGATATGTTGTTATCAAAGCATGTACTGTTTATTATTTGAGGGAAACATAGGGGACGATATATTGGACGGTTGCGATGTCGGTTGAACAAACTGACATTGCTATATTTATTGCCAGTTAAGATAACAATAGTGGTAATTCCCCTTTCCTTTCCCCTAATATATCTTCGTACAAACTTAATAAATTAACCATGTATCTTTATTTAAAAGATACATGGTATTTATTTATTTAATTATTTATTTATTTATTTATTTATTTATTTATTTATTTATTTATTTATTTATTTATTGATTGATTGATTGATTGATTGATTGATTTATTTATTTATTTATTTATTTATTTATTTAGTTATTTAGTTATTTATTTATTTTTTTATTTATTTATTTATTTATTTTTTATTCGCCAGAAACATGGTGTTATAAAGGTGTTCATGATTCGATGCCAGATCAAGAGAATAGAATTTACAGGGGCATTTTACAAAAAAAAAACTCGTTAATTGAATAAAACCATTCCTGTAACAATATTCGTGTTTAAGATCATGACAGATGACGATTCAGGACTTGAACAGGCTTATTTTTGGATTTCTAAGTTCAGATCTTTAATAAATGTTGGTAGGTCAACGACCGCTATTGCGTTCTTAACTGGCAGCAAGTGTACCACCAAAACGTATTTAAGATAAATAATTGTTTAAGCACATTGTTTGGACGGGTTCGTGGCAAAATAATAATAGCCGTGTTAGTAGATTTAGGGCTTAGGGTAGGCTTTAGGCGACGTTTACCAAGCTCGGTTTGTGGACGGGTGAGCAATTTTAATAGACTGAGATCCTTCCGTGGCCTAACGGTACGTGAAGGTGGTGGTCTCAGCTATCGTTTGTAGATCTTTGACAGATTTTACCGAAGAAGATGAATGAATTCTTGCCACGTATAAAGCTTGACTCATGCTTGCCCGTGTCGGGTCCGACCCGAGTGACACACTCCGCTACCGAGCAACGGACAATAGATAGTACTTGGATACTCGGCACGGATCCAGCACGGTCTAGCGTGCGTCATGCTTTACAATGGTTTCCTGTAACTGGGCTATGCATGTCAGATAATCAGTAGTGGCATTGAAGTCATCCGTTTCAGTCTAACTGGCTGAATACCAGTTTTTTTAGATGCAATGAAGTAAATTGTCCCAATACAGTTGGGAACAGGAAAAGATCTGCCTCGTTGATCCAGAGACCGCATGTACCCGAGGTTCGGGTTTAATTTTCGGGTCGGGCAGTTTTAATGGGTATTTTCATCAAGGATTTCTCAGTAGCAGTCACGGTCTCTCGATTTGTCCAGCATTGATGGCAATAGCCTCTATTATCTATGTAATAGAGCCTATAATAAAAAAAAAACCTTATAACTGGCGAATTGTGAGTGAACTATTAGGCATAACTGGTCCATACCCTTCAGGGATTAAAGGAACTAAGTTATGTTATAGTTGGGAAACGGCTAGGCAAAGATGCTGATGATGAGGTAGGGAATTCTTTCACAAATAAGTCCTACCTGAGCCCGTTAAGCCGTTGGTTGCTGGACGTTGGACTAAAGACTAAAGATCTTCAAATGACAGCCTCATTTGAAGATCTTTAGTCTATAGTTAAAAAAGTCTGACAACCAGTCTTACCAAGGTGTATAGTATTACCCAGTACTAACTGAGTTGTGGAGGTCAGATAGGCAGTCGCTTCGTGTAAAATACTGGTATTCAGCTGCATCCAGTAAGACTGAAAGCCGACTCCAACATAGTTGGGAAAAGGCTAGGCAGATGATGTTGATGATAAACCCTTCTTGACGTTTTATCTGTTCAACTAAAATACTAAAAGCGCCATAATCCCCCGTATATTTCCACAATACTAAGCACGGTGACACGATAGTTCGGTTTGAGGTAAGAAATAACATTTTCCAGTCGTTGGCTCGATATGTTCGAGGCGTCGGCGTCGCGACGGTTGTACGGGGAGAAAATATTGCTCTATCGTATATAGCTTAGTATGTATGACTCGAGGGGTGCTTTTAAATGGATTTTTTTATTGTAGAATGAAGAAAGGAGGGTTTCTGCCCTGCATGCATGTATGTGGTGTGCTGTGTAATAAGTCCGTATTGCTTTGAAAAGTATTGAAAATACAAAGTTCGAATACGGTTATTCAATTTTGAAAAAAGGGGGTTAATAGACCATTAAGGATGGCCAAAGATACTTGTCCTCCCCGTCATTGCGATAATTTGTTTTTGTTCGACATCAAACCTGGGAACCTTCTAGTTCGGTGCAGAGATATTGGGGGTCGAAGTTTTAATTTTTTTGTAAGTTTGAAAAAAGTTTTTAAATGATATGACTTTATTTTAAATACCTCCACGACCTCCATAATATTCAATACATCGATCAGCACAATGTTTTAATTTCTACCGTAATACGTGATAATTCAAAAAAAAAATCGTTTCCCAGCAATAATTTCTGCTTCATCATCATCATCTCAGCCGAAAGACGTCCACTGCTGCACATAGGCCTCCCCCAAGTGTCGCCACATTGACCGGTCCCTTGCTACTCGCATCCACCGGATTCCCGCAACCTTCACCAGGTCATCGGTCCACCTAGTGGGAGGTCTTCCAACGCATCGTCTTCCGGTTCGTGGTCGCCAGAACTTTTCGGCCCCATCGGCCATCCGTTCAGCGAGCCATGTGCCCTGCCCACTGCCACTTAAGTTTAGCAATTCTTCGGGCTACGTCGGTGACCTTGGTTCTCTTGCGGAAGCAGAAATTAAAAATGAAGACTCATTTTTAATTTCTGCTTAGTTTGTTTAATCTGCAGAAAGCTTGGTTGACGACTTTGTGATTAGTCTGTTTTTACCCTGTATAAAGGGTAAAAAACCTCTTAACGAAACCAAAATACACTTTTCTCTCTAAAAAAAAACTGCTTACTAGATCTTTTAAACCAATTGTCGGTGGACGTTTACAGGTAATGTTCATCAAATTATTTATATATACGAGTATATTTTAGTTTTTTCGTTCTCTTATTTTGGAAGTTACAGGGGGTGGGGGGGACACATTTTACCACTTTGGAAGTGTTTCTCGCGCAAACTGTTCAGTTTAGAAAAAAAATATTAGAAACTTCATTTTTGTAGACTTATCCATAGATACACGTATGGGTTTGATGAATATTTTTTGAGTTTCAGTTCTAAGTATGGCACCCCCAAAATTTACTGTTTTTGTCTATTTTTGTGTGAAAATCTTAATGCGCTTTACAAAATACATTTACTTACCAAGTCTCAACATCATAGTTCTTATAGTTTCGAAAAAAAGAGACTGTGACATACGGACGGTTTGCCATGAAAAAACAGTTTGCCATGTGGCTACGGAACCCCTAAAATGTCTTGACACGACACGAAGAAGAAAAAGAAATTCAATAAAGTTAAAAAAAACCTTTTGTTGCTTTATGAGTAGCGGTCAATGACCGCAGCAACTTAACCGCAGCTTAGCAGACGGCACCGGCGATATCTACGGAAGCATATTTATTTTGTTACATAGCCGGCCAACTGTTTTCATGGCGAAGGTTGGCCGGCTTTATAGCTGCGGTTTGCGGTTTACTATTTCCTTTACAATGACACCCTTAAGATTTCCGTAAGTCTACCGCCGCCTAGTGCCTAGAGATACCCATGTAAAAATACGTCAGCCTATCTCTCCTAAGTGTCGTAGGACGTCAGTAAGGGATTACTTCCGATAAACAGACAACACTGTCCATTTGACTGGCGTTCCCAATCCCTTAGGTATGGCCCTAACTGTACCGAAACTACAGGCAGCTGTCCTGCCCGAATTAGGGCTTGCTCAGACGAGGGACTTTCATCTGTAGACCACACCAAAATTTGTATGTATGGTGACTGGTAATTAGTGAACAATACTTAAACATGTGGTTGTACATTCACGTCTAATAATATGTAATCACTTAAGTTTTTTTTAATTGTGTTTCTCCTAATGTACTGATTAAAATTTAATGTTATTACGTACAATAGTATTCTGGAACTCATTTTTTTATGAAAAAGATCAAAGTTACAATGGTTAGTTATAATATTAAGGAAAGTGTATACATATTATTAGACGTGACTGTACTCATGATAATAAATAACTTTTACTATGAGTGCAAACCTGAAAACGCGATAAAACACGCATGTGTGACTGGTTTCCTTGACGTTTGGCGTCTCAGTAAATCGTGGCATGAACTTTTTTTGGAAAGGGCATCTCGCAAGTTCATCTAAGAGTTTGTCGGGTACAAGCCTCGGCAAACGGCGTCGCTGGAGAAGGATAACATTTTTCATTTGTTTTTTATTTTTTATCATTTGTTATTTTTTCATTTTTTTTGTATATCAACTATCTAGTGTCCACGACACAAGCTTTGCTTAGTGTGGCACGAGGTGGCGCTGTGTGTGGATAAGTGTCCATTACATACCGAGACCCAGCGATATATTTTTTTTTATATATATTTCCGCATTTGCTATCCCTCCTAGAGTGCAGTTCGTGGCCAATAACAGGGACAGACAGGTAACGACTGTCCAAGTGTCATAGATCTATAACATAAATGACAGCCGGAGGGAGCCCGGGGACCACCCACCCGGCTTAACGTGCATTCTGAGGAACGGTGGGGTCTCGGTATGTAATAGATGGACACTTATCCACGGACAGACGCTCGATTCGAACTTACGGCTGCTATTATAGATATTTATATTAATTTATTTGCATTCCACAAGGTAAAAACATGGTGTTAACAAAAGGCTTAGAGCTAAGAACCGTTGTAGACCCTGTCAGGGCACAGCAAAATCTAATTCTTACATGCTAAAAATTAAATTATACATGAAAACGAATAATTAGATAAACATACCAATGTCAGTCGTACGCAGGAACACAGCCAAAAATTAAAGTTAAATTATACATAAAAGAAAAACAAAATAATTATTTAAAACTCACAAAACAATAACATACAATTAACAAACATATTTCTATTATATATGTTTATACAGTTATAGGCACAGATATCGAAACAAGGAAAAATCCAAATTAAACATAAAAAAAACTCGAATATGATTTACGCAACATTGATTATAGCCTAGTTTACAATACTGCTGACGCTAATTCGGCTTTATCGTAATTAATAAAACATGTCCAGCAAGCAATATTGCGAAATACGTCAGTTGTGTCTATAAATAATCGTCTTCATAATATTAAACCTTGGATTACTCCTGGACTAATTCGGTGCATAAGGCACAGAGATAAACTGCACCAGAAAACTAAGAAATTCCCTGATAATTTAATAATTCTAAACACCTATAAAAGATACAGGAATTTCTGTAACAATCTCTTAAAAAAGCTTAAAAATAATTACGATAAAAATGAATTAAATAAAGCAGGCAACAGTACCAGGCAAATTTGGAAGCATATTAAAAACGTTACATACATGACTAAACAACGTGAATCAAATTCGAGGTTACTGCATTTATCAGCTAACAAAGTAAATAACTTTTTTGTTAATGTTGGGAAAACTTTGGCCGAACAGATTCCGAAACATTGCGCCCATAACTCTTTCCAAAACCTGAACAACAGCTGCAACCTGAAGTCATTTGCTATGCTGGATACTGATGAAAACGAAATATCCCGAATAATTTCTGGTCTTAAAGATGACTGTGCAGTTGGATGGGATAATATAAGCAACAGGATCCTTAAACTCTTTAAGCATGTATTGGCACCTCCCTTAACGCATATTTTTCGAAACTGTCTTTCCAAAGGAATTTTCCCTAAATGTCTCAAAAAGGCTGTTGTTATCCCTATCCATAAATCTGGAGACCGGGACTTGGTTAATAACTATAGGCCAATTTCATTACTCCCCTCAATCTCAAAAATATTAGAGAAAATTATAAACAGCAGACTAGTTAGCTTCCTGGAAAGAAACAACATCTTGTCACCAGCGCAATTTGGCTTTAGAGCCAAATTATCCACAGCCGATGCGGTGCATCGCCTTACCAATTATGTCTCAGAAGAGCTGGGCAAAGGCAACCAGGTCATGGGAGTCTTCCTTGATTTAGCGAAAGCTTTTGACACTGTCTCTATTTCTCTGCTTCTGAGGAAACTAGAGGCCATAGGAATAAGGGGCACGCCTCTGACATTACTTGCTGACTATTTAAACGATCGATACCAGTGTGTTAGGATCGACAATTTTACGAGCGATGAGTTGAAAAATACTGGATTTGGTGTTCCCCAGGGAAGTATATTGGGCCCTACCCTTTTCCTGGTTTATATTAACGACCTGTGTAACCTAAATATCAATCACGGCAAAATCATATCATATGCTGACGACACGGCGCTAATATTTTCTGCTGAAAACAGTAGCGAACTGTTTGAAAACGCTCAACTTGGCTTTAGTACTGTGACTAATTGGCTTCAAAGCAATCTACTAACACTAAATGCTGATAAGACAAAATACATCCACTTCTCCATGCGCAAATCTCACACACTCACGAACCTCCATGTATATGCCCATCAATGTGATAATCAGTCAGTCAACATTTGCAATTGTCCTTCTATCCTCAAAACCAGTAATATTAAATACTTAGGGGTTATAATTGACGACACACTCTCTTTTAGGTATCATATTGAAAGTCTCGTTAAAAGAGTGCGCAAATTAATATATGTATTTAAAAAAATACGAACTTTTGCAGATCCTAAACTAATCACACAAGTTTATTTCGCGCTATGTCAATCTATAATTCACTACTGTATTATTTCATGGGGAGGCGCATCAAAAACTATCCTGCTACCCCTCGAAAGAGCTCAAAGAGCAATTTTAAAGGTGGCGAATTTCCATCCCTTTTACTTTCCCACAGATCAGCTGTATAAATCCTGCAACGTGCTGACTGTGCGCCAGCTATTTATTATGCACCTGGTATTAAAACAGCACACCATGCTCACGTACAATGCTGACAATACTAACAAGAGACGGAATGATATTGTATGCATTTCTAAAGCAACCCCCAAACATGTCTTTGTGGAAAGATTCTTTACATTTTTAGGCCCATTTCTGTACAATAGATTAAATAGAAAACTAAGTATATATAAGTTGAACTATTTTATCTGTAAAAAGGCTATTATTACTTTTTTACAACCCATGACTTATGCACAAACAGAAGATTTACTTGTTGTCTGCAAGTAAACTGCTGACACGTTTTTTGCTTTTTTTCTATGTAAGTCGTAATTTTAGTCATTTACTTTTACATTTCTCTTAATGTTAATTTATTTATTTTAAGTAGGTATTTATGCACCTTCTAGCCTGAAACACAGGTTCCACCTAGTTCAGGCAATAAGCAACAGTGCTCTATTTTACTTGTTTCTGATACTAAATTGTAAGTGTGCCCCTTTTGATGAATAAACGATTATTATTATTATTTTTGAAAAGTGCTTTTGCTTCTCAGCTAACTGGTACTTCCAACTACATTTACGGGCCTTAACCAAAGTAAATGCAGCGTGTGGTGTGTTATGTTGAGGGTGTGTTGTGATGCGGACCTATTTCGTGTTCTTCTATTTGCATGAACTTTCTGACGATTCGGCACGTGTTCAAAATTGCGGCCTTTTGGAGGGTGATGTAGAGTGTTTCTTTTAGATCAAGTAATTTAAGGCTATGGAGAAGGTGATTCGGAATGACACCTGTTGTCAAGAGAACTATAGGCACGACATAAACTTTTTCCTGTCGCCATATTCTTATAACTTCCTGTTTGAGTTCTGCGTATTTACTAATCTTTTCGGTTATAGTTTTTTGTATGTTGTGTGTGTTGGGAACTGCGATATCTATTAGGTAAGTGACTTTATTTATTTTATCTTGTAGTATAATATCCGGTCTATTATAGTGAATTGTCCTGTCAGTTAGAATGGCGCGGTCGTAATAAAGTTTGTGAGTATCATTTTCGAGGGTAGCTTGTGGTGTGTAATTGTAGTATGGAGTGTTTGTGTCTTGTAAGAGTGAGTATTTGACTGCCAATCTTTGGTGAATAACATTTGCTACCTGATTATGCCTATGTGTGTAGTCGGTCTGTGTCAGAGTTGTACATGCTCCTGTTATGTGTTGGATAGTTTCTGGCTGCGTGTGACACTTGCGACGTTTATCATTTGTTACTGAAGGATCTTTAATAATAAATTTTCTGTAGTTTTTGGTGTTAATAATCTGGTCTTGTATAGCAATGATAAATCCTTCAGTTTCTGGGAATAAATTACCTATTTTGAGCCATTTATTTGAGGCAACTTTGTTGACGTGTGATTGTTCTAGGTCATGGGGATGTCGCCCATGAAGAACTTTTTTCTTCCAGTCATCAATTTTTTGTGTCTGTGGGTCTTCGATAATAATTTGTGAGGTGTCTGACTGTTCATTTAAGTTAAGTGGAGTGTAAATCTGATCATTTTGGACTATGGCTTTATGGATGTTACTAGTTTGAGATTTTGAGTGAAAGAATGTTTTTAATCTACAAATTTGTTTTCGCCATAGGTGCTGGATGTCTATTAGGCCTCTCCCTCCGTTTTGTCTTTTTATGGTTAGTCTCTCTATGGCAGATTTAGGATGTAAATTATTATGTTTTGTAAGAGTTGTGCGTGTGGTTCGTTCTAATTGTTCTGTGTCTGTTTTTGTCCATTTAATAACTCCGAATGAATATGTTAATATGGGGATGGAAAATGTATTTAAAGCCTTGATGAGATTTTTTCCAGATAATTGGGTTTTACATATAGCATTTAGTCTTCTCTTAAACTCTACAGTAAGTGTCTCTTTAATCCTAACGTGATCTAGTCCCTTCAATTGTGTGTACCCTAAATATTTGTATAAGTCAGACGGTTCCATTGCTGTTATGGTGTCTGTGCTATTTACTGCATAGTTGCCGGGTCGTATTTTGCCACGTATGATGTGAAGTGTTTTACATTTAGCCAGACCAAATTGCATATTAATATCTTGGCTGAAATCTGCTGTAGCTTCTACTAATTTCTTCATATCTTTTTCGGTTTGTGCATATAGTTTAATATCGTCCATGTAAATGAGATGTGAAATTGATGTTAAGTCATAAGTCATAAGTCATAAGTCATTTAATCATTTGTTAACATAGGTACAATAAATAGTTGTTTTAAAAGATTACAAGCGCTCTGTGTGGTGTGGTGTTCTGTGGTGTGTTTAAGACAATATCCGGCCCCGCAACGTTGCAGCAAATGAGACAGGGGGTTAAGTGCGAGACAGAACCACAGGGGACTTAGTGAGTCACCTTGATAGATACCTTTCCTGATAAATATTTGTCGCGTAGTAACATTATTTTGATTACAATTTATTTGAAGTGTGGTTTTCCACTGTGTCATTATGTTGGATAGGAATTCTATTATTTTTGAATTTACTCTATACATTTTTAGTATCTGTATCAACCAAGAATGAGGAACACTATCAAAGGCTTTTTTATAGTCGATATAGGTGCAATGGAGGTTTCTATTCTTTGTAGTGGCATGTTTATGGATAGTGGAGTCTATTATTAACTGTTCTTTACATCCCATGTGGCCCCGTCTGCATCCCTTCTGCTCCTCCGCCATTATGTTATGCTGTTCGATGTGTTTGTTGATTTTCATTGTTATTGCTGATGTTAATATTTTATAAATTGTAGGTAGACATGTGATTGGTCTGTACTGGGAAGGGTGCATTTTTAGTTTTAGGCAACATGTATGTTATGCCTGTTGCAATAAATTCTGGTGTATTTTGTTGTCCTAATATGATTTGTGTTAAGTTACTTGCTATTGGTTTGTATAATGAAGTTAACTTTTTGAACCAAAAATTGTGTACTTTGTCTATACCAGGAGATTTCCAATTATGTAGCCTGCCTGTGTGATATCGGCCTCTGTAATTTCTATGAACTCCATTTCACGTATTGCTCTCCATTTTGTTTCTTCCTCTGTTGTCCATGTCGCTTTGTCATTGTGTTGTGCTTGTTCTTCCCAAATACTAGACCAATATGATTCTAATTGTTCTTTTGTAGGTTTATCAGGTGTGTCTGTGTTACTGTCGTGATTTGTGTCAGTGTTTGGTTTGTTCAGGTTTCTGTAGAATATTTTTTCGTTGGTGGCAAATATAGCGTTATCATTTTTACGCTGTTGTGTTTTTATGTATCTTCTAAGCCTATGAACTTTAAGTGCTAACTTTTGTTTTATAGTGTCTAAGAACTCCTCTGGTTTTTTGTTATTTTGCTCGTGCCTTGTATGAATCAAGTGGCTTCTGAAAATTGCCTCAACTCTCCTAACCACTTTACTTGATCTGTTGTTGTTAATGTATTGTGTAAGTCTACCAATATCTGCTCTTAATTTTTCTATGTCTTTTTCTAACCTCTGTTGCCATGCTGGCTTGATATTCTGTTTTGGTCTCGTTTGTACCGTGTTTTTTGTGATTTTAAAGTTAAGTTCTTCAGATATGACTACTGCTGTGCAATATATAAGTGTGTGTATATCATTAAGTTGTGTTTCGTCGGAAATAAATTGATTTAATATGTTTTCATTAAATAAATTAACTAAACGGAAAAGTTTAGGGCTATATCGAAGTTTAGGTAGCCTTGGTCGAATTGCTGGGTCCATCCCAGAGTATTGTGCGAGGGTTGTTCTGAATTTATCATGTATTTCTTGGATGTATGTATCTGTGGTTAGGTTATTATTTTCGACGGCTAATGTCTCAATATCATTTTCTAGCGTTAAGGTTATATATTCAGTTTGTGTGGACGTGTGTGATGTTTGCGTGTTAGCTTGCGATTGGTTGTAAAATTGAGATTGAATACTAGGTTGTAGTTGGGTATATGGTAGTGTATGTGATTGTTGGACAATATCGGTTACATTTTGTAGTAGTGGGGTAGCATTGTCATCTGCTTCTAGTTGTATTCGAGTCTCTTCTTTTATTTGGTCTATTATTTCTTGAGATAAAAGCTTATTTCTAACTATAGCTCTTCTCTGATCTGAAATTCTTTGTTCTGATACGGTTATCTCGGGGTATAGTCGTGTAAAAAGCTCATGTAATTGTTGTCTATAGGTGGTCATGTCGGTTTCTAATTTAGTGATATGAAAGTAGGTTCGCATGATAAATAGATTAACTTCTTTACTCCATCTCATGCGAACTCTTGCTTTTCCAGCCTTGGTGGACGCGGGTAAAAAGGTAGAAACCCCCCGCGCAGCAGTCAAGGTCGGAGTGGGTGGAACTGTATTTAAACTATTGATGGGGGGAGATGAAAGTGTAGGTGACGATGGTATGGATGGTGATGATCGCCTAGAAGGTGTGTAAGATACTGTGCTGGGACTATATGGTTCTACAGGGGTGTCTGTCCTGTCTGTCAGTCTGTCACCATCGTCAATGATTTCGGCTGTAGTATCTTTGTCGGTGGGAGCCCGCCTGTTCAACTCCTCACCGCTGACGGATCGCATGCTGTGACACCCAGCGTCAGCTCCAGGTGCGCCCCGGCGATCGCCCCCGGGCAGCGGTCCTATACGTTTACTTTTAGAACGAGTCTCCATTTTTGATGGGTTTCCAGAGCCACGATTAGCAACGACAGTAATTTCTCATTCGCGTGTCCGCCCCCCACGTGATTAGATGGTCAATCAGGACGAGTGGTTGTTTGGGGGGCTTATTATTATTATTATTATTATTATATATATATCTGTGGTTACCCTTTTCGCTCTATGTGCGTAAGATATGTTATTATGGTCGAGAGAGGAAGTGGAAACCCTCAAAAGAGTCTGGGGACCGATTTGCTGAAAACTAGAACTGCATCATTCGATTTTTGAAAAATCTAAATTCCTAGCCAGAAATCGAACTCGATGGGAACAAATCATAACACTTCCTTGGCAGTCGTGTAAAAAGCAAACACTATAACTACTATACTATTCAATAGGGTCGCTAATAAGGATGACATTCTGGGAAGTAGTTACATACTGCAAACCAAAGGAAATATTAAACAATAAACTGATCGTATGACTTGAAAAAATCCCGTTGGATAACTGAATTCCCAACTTCCAATACATTTGTTCCCAAATGAACAGTGTTTCATTTCTCCCGTTTTTCGAGAGGGTACAGGGAAAATTGACACGTTTTTCGCCTATTCTGGGCACTAATAGGAAATTGGGGTAGACCCAACTGTAGGCGGACAAACGCGGGTTTTTATGAACAATTTCGTAACAAAAACTTGTAAGCGTCGTATTATGAAAGCGCTCACCCTATTTTTGTATGGGTATTTGGGTTTTGGTAAAGAAATATTGATTCATGAATGGGATATTTTGGGTCTGTAGTAATTTAGTTGTGTTGTTTTTCTGCTTTATTATTGAGAAGGAAATGTCTTGGACATCGAGATTGTTGATCTTTTATTGTGTACCGATTGGTATTAGTTTTCCAACGTAAACGCTAAAGGTTACCTTAAAAGTTGTAACCAAAAAACATCAGCAAAAGGTAAGTTCATGCCAGCTAGACTTACAAAATTGTATGCCTTAGCATAAGCGGTAGGTACATGCACAAGTTAAATTGTCCATAAATTCAAATCACCACTGCTGTGCTTTGGTCATCAATTCATCATTTCAGCCGAAAGACATCCACTGCTAGACATAGGCCTCCCCCAAGTGTCACCACATTGACTAGTCTCGTGCAACTCGCATACAGCGTATTCCCGCAACCTTCACCAGATCATCGGTACACCTACAAAGTTAGTGGTATTCCAACGCAGCGACTTTCGGTTCGCGGTCGTCACTCTAGAACTTTTCGGACCCACCGGCCATCCGTTCTGTGAGCAATGTTGCCCTGCCCACTGCCACTAAGGTTTGGCAATCCTTCGGGCTACGTAGGTAACCTTGGTGCTTTTGCGGATATCTTCGTTTCTGATTCGATCACGCAAGGGAACTCCGAGAATGCCCTTTGGGTGACTTTATGCCTTTTGATAATGCAGATTGTCACACACACTGGTCAAAGACTTCCGTTTTGAGACGCTGCGGTAAGTTGGACACCGCGCAACTTTCCGAACGCTGCCCAGCCGAGTCGGATTCGACGATTGACGGATCTCATATCTTTCTCGAAGTTCTTTGGTATTGTATGCAATAGTTATGTTAAGGCAATTTAACATAATGTACAACCTAACAGTACAAAAATAAATTATCACAAAAAAAAAACAAAATTCCATAATATTTTACGGCGTGACATAATCAGGAGCGGCCAGTTACTTTATGTTTGAAATACGAACAGAAATGACATGTGACATGCAGGCCGGTTGCGACCCTTTGTGGGTTTATAGCCCCGAGGTTGTTACTGGCCATATATAAATGTTTTGTGTGGAAAAGGTACAAAGATATATTTTTTTATTATTTCTTTGGAGGCTTTGAGATAGAATGCTATACTTTTTCATTTTACCTTTTTTCTAATTAGGAATGTAAATTATAATTTAGAAGTAGGTAGTTATGTTATTGGCTGTTTAAAACGACTGAACACTGCAAGAATTCTTCATCATCTTTTCCCAACTATATCAGTAATGAGAAATCAGTTTCCAGTCTAGTCGGATACCGTAATATACCAGTATTTTATAGCAGAAACTGATTGACTGACTGACCAGTATCTAGATACGACGAATCAAACATAACGGTCAGATTACGAAATACTTGGTAACATTGGTTATCAAACTTTCAGGGCTCTCAAAGATCTACAGTTGAAAACCATGACACGGAGGGATTGAGGGTATGTGAACCTTGTTTGAAAACCTTATTAGGTTGGTCACACAGGGCAGCATTTTCCAAATAAAAAACCTTTTCGTTTTGTATAGAATCATTCTACATGTATGTATGGACACAGGCAATACACGGCTACGATATCACAATAATAAGCTTCACGAATCCAATCTGTATGTAAACTAAATGGAAATGGCTTGTAATATTCGCATTTAGCGTTGAGCTGACAACGCGTTAATGCCTAATGCACCGTTATCTGCTAATCCCATACGTTTTGTTGAAACCTATGAAATGTAACGCTGCAATACGCACTCAATTAATTGCAGAACTTGTATTTACTATTGAGCGGATTGGCTTAACATGCTTTCCGAGCCATGGAAGAAACTCGGTATGTAAGGGTGGTCACCCATCCACAGAGCAACCTAGGCAAGCACTGCTTAACCTAAAGATCGGTCCGAGCGGCTGTTATTATTCAGCCACGAGTTCCTGGAGGACAACGAAGATGATAATTTTATACTGACTCAATCCTCCTAATTATGTGAGAGGGAGTTGTGGGCTGCAATCGACCACAATCGTCCGGTACGGGTTCATAGATGTCGTATGACTTCGAATGTTTCCTCACAAATGTTTTCTGATTGATGAAGACGACAATGCCGGTTGCGTACTGAATGGAACTTTATACTGGAGAGAAAATAAACTCGGATTAACTTTTAACTATAAATCTATATTTAATAATTCACTTGGAAACAATACAGGACAATAGATAATTTGATTGAATAAGAAAACGCATGCGTCTCCGATGACGTCCGAGCTTGACTAATGAGGCGGAGGTCATAGGTCGCAGGGCACGCGCCGCGCTTGTCGAATTCACCCGAACATTGGCGAAGATAGCCGATGCACTTTCTCTCGTTTTTCTTTACTTCCGTACAGTACACAAACAGAATCAGTGGTAACCTAGTGGTGTGAACGTCGGACTCCCCTGTGATAGGTCTCAAGTACTATACCCAGGATACTCACCTCTGATTTTTCGGATTCACGTGCGTATTGTATAATTATCGCTTACTTTGGTGTAGGAAATCATCGTGAGGAAACCAGTATGCCTGAGCGATATTTTTCGATGGCACGTAGAGCCAAATCAGAGGCCCATCGGCGGCCTAAAAACTCTGACACCAGTATTAGGAACTAACCACACGATAAAGAAGAAAGAAGACAAATGGAATCGACCTTTGAACTACCGTGATCAGTCACACAAAACGACTTCAAACAAAAACAATATTTTCCCTCCAGTTCGTTAAAACACGACAAAACCAATAAATTCACAATACAATGTCTATAAACGAAAACATCGGGCATGTGCGCCTGTGGTCGGTTGGTTTTCTGGGCAATTTGGCGGGCCGGCCAGTGACGTCACCGGTAGGATTAGCCGCGGTCGAATGTCTACCGCATTACGCTGTATACGATAGACGAAACGATTTGTAAGCTTTTAATGTAGTTGCAATGGCGTAAAGGGGATTTAGTCTAAGGTGAAGACGGATGTTTTTAGTTTCGAGATGTTTTATGTAGGATTTCATTGAGGATTGGCTTACGGATGGCAAGACTCATTAAACGTCTACCTCACGCCAATAACCTTGAGCGAGTAGGAGGAGCAATAGCGTCTACCCGTGCATGAGAGTGGTCAGCGATACGCGCACCAAGATTATTGAAAAAAACAACCCCACTTGATACGTATATCACATGTTGTTGGCCGTTACATGTTACATTTTTTACGGCCTTTATTATGGTATAAATTGTTTATTATACTTATTTATTTTTTTTATTTTTTATTTTTTTATTTTTATTCAATTTATTTATTTAAAATTATGTAAATAACACCTTAACAGCTATAACGCCAATGCGATGTTACTACCAAGAACTCACTTACAAATAACAAAAAAATAAACAGACTTACATTTACAAAATACCTACAATTAAAACAATCAACTATTAACTTGTTATTTAAATATTCTAATTAACTTGTTCAGGTTGTCAATTGTATTGTTCAAAGTTTAATATAAATCAGATGAAACAAAATAATTACACCATCTTTTAAACTTGTCAATAGTAGTCAGGGGCCTAAAAGTCTAACAACCAGTCTTACTAAGGGGTATCGTATAACTCAGTACTAATTGGGTTGTGGAGGTTAGATAAGCAGTCGCTTCAATGTGAAATACTGGTGTTCAGCTGCATCAGCTTAGACTGGACGCTGACCCCGAACATAGTTTGGAAAAGGAGATAAATGATGAATCAGCCTGGAATGCTTCCACTTCTGAGACACACACCTCCTCATACGATATGATTGTGATCACAATCCACCAAGCAGGCCCACTCCGTGTCGATAATTCGTAAAATTATGGTCGATTAGCTGTAGGTATAATTAATCTACCTCGATTAGAGTACTGAAGAAATTAATTATAAATGAATCTTAATTAAAGTACCCGTGTAATTTGTTAAGATGAAATTGATTAACATGAGTTAAAGATGACTTTACTCCATCTAATATAATATTAACGTCAAACAGAACTTAGCAAATATGTTGACAGTCGCAATGTGGTATAATGAATTGAGATTATGTGCAAGTTTAAACAAATACTTTATTAGGTATAAGCCTAATAGGGTACAAATTCTGGGTTTTCGCTTTCATTTTATTTATTCATTTTGGTTGACTAAGTAGGAAAACGCGAATCAAAAATTTTGTTAAAGATACATTTAAAAGATAAGTAGACATTAGACAACTGACACAAAACTGCGTGGGATGAAAACAAAACAATTTAAGTAGCGTCCATTTACCCCACAGTAGCGCATAATAACAACATTTTATATTAGCTTTTATTCAGACAGTCACTCTTTAAGCTAAATATACCATTATATTAAGACTTTTGTAGTGGAAAATATGTATTAACGTCATCATTTATTTATTTACGTAGTTACAACTTTTTTCAGCCTGTAGCTTTTCTGTGAATTCAAAGATAAATCGGATGTATTAGCGGTAATCAGTTTCATTACTTCTTTGCAGACTCACTAATTCCCCATTCCCGAAAAATCGATCTTATTCTCAACAACAAAGCTATTCAATTATCCGCTACAGTGTTGGGATTCCTTAAGCGAAACACATATGAATGTGAACCGTATGAATGTCCTTCGAGCCGAATATCTTCTGTGGAGAGGTCTTGGTGGAGGCATCGACAGATCGACACGTGCCGATGGAATAGCTCACGTGTTTATCTGTTACTACTGTTTCCTGGAACCTTTGGGGTTGGTGTAAGTAAAAGGAGGTAAACAAATTAAATCAAATAAAATAATGCTGCTAATAATCTGCAAAAACTGTCAACAATGTAAATCATTCAAATTTCGTCACTTCAGAGCATATTACCTTGAGATTGCGAAGTCAAAACTTTAAACCAGACTTGCACGTCATAAAACGTCCAGGTCAATTTTTGCTAAATGTGACAGAACTTACATAATTATATCAACCCTGTTAAAGGATGACGCACGCTAGACCGTGCCGGGACTGAGTCAGATTTCGACCGTGCAATTTCGTATGGAAACATTTTATTTTTCAAATAAAAACACACAAAAAATAGCCTCACAGTAACTTAATTACAATCAAAAATAAGATCGCTTTAAACTTAGACCTAAAACGACGATAGGAATGTTACGTTACAATCCGAATATAGGGCCAATGGTAGATCGTTGGGTATTATCAGCCAATCAGTGTTCAGTGCTCACCCGCTGATAACGGAGAGAAATAAACATTTCACCGATAGTCCTTCTTTTATCGATTCGGGAAATTTTTGCTTCAGTAAAGTTAGGTGCATAGTACTCGTTCCTGACGTGTGTGTATGACCAGCACGCGTTACTACGCGACTGCCGTGGACACGGGTTTTGTGGACGAAGAATCGACAAAATGACAGATGGACAAAATAAATCTGTCATTTTGTTGATTTTTTATTCGAAAAAACCCGTTTCTACGGTAGTCATGCATCGCGGGCAGATAAATAAATATCGCTGGACATTACACACAGCGCCATCTTGTGCCACACTAAGCAACGAGGCTTGTGTCGTGGACGAAGCAGAAGGAGTGTGTTTGGAACGTAGAAGTTGGTGGACTGTAGTGTCTGCTTTCTCTCATGGGATAAACGCGTGATACGATGAAAGTCAAAAATTCATACAGCATAAATCTGTATGAAATGTTGATTTTTGTTTGAGTGCAGTACCTAGAATAATTCGAACTTTTCAAAAACATTCTGTTGTTAGTCTGACAGCTTTATACACAAATAGTTGCCAACGTCGCCACTATGACGCCTGTATTGCCCAAACGGATAAACAGTTCTCTTTATCTCCCATGTAATAGAGGGCGAGCCAATGTCTTGAAAGGGGTAAAACTACAGATATAGATTTAACTGAATTTGCGACAGATGGTTTATCCTTGTCTTTAGCACAATATCGGGGTCCTTCTTCTGCGAAGCAGTCATGCTAGCGAAGGAGGTGGCGGAACGCGCGAGGGAGAGAGCCTCTAGCCCCTGCCGCCGCGGGAGACGCACCGGGCGTCGGGGGTCACGTGGTGGCCCTCGGCCACCGTAGGCAAGGGCCTGTGGACGGTGAGCTATGGGCTAGCTCGCCAGCGTCCTTCTTATGACGACAGGCCGTGTCGACATCGCGTTTGTATTCCACGCGTGCCTCAAAGAGATGTCAGCACAATGGAGGGGCCCGCATGGGCCGAAGCCTGCCGGGGCTGCGGGACTGTTCGAAAGAGATACCGTGGCCCTGGAACATAAGGGGCCCGGAAGGAACATGCATGGGTAGAAGACATGGGTTGGTGGGGATAGTAAAAGTCTGACACTCCCTGCCGCTCCGCCCAGAGAGGGAGAAGTTATTTGATAATTTCACATCCGAAAAAAAAGGACAATATTGAGGTCAAGAGTAGACGAGTAGATTTGATGTAAAAAAGACAAAGCAAGTATCACGATTTGTATGAAAACCAAGCATGCCATTTTTTACTACCTACCTACAAAGTATGACGTAATGACCATTATTTAGTTACTATACAAAATAGATTACGATTTGGTTCTTTAAATATCGAGAAATAAGTTCGACAGTTGTAAGGTTATTTTTAAACAAATTAAATTAGTACAGTAGGCTCGTTTAGCATAAAATGCTCAAGCCAGGCACGCCAAACCAAACAGGCTCTTGTGTCATCAAGTTGTATCTAAGGCTAGAACCTACATGCTCGCAACAAATCTTTATGGAACCACAGTATACAGTTATACTAAAACCTATTAGAAGGGTTGCAAACCAAAGATTATTTGAAAACTCTTTTGCGACACTGACTAATCAATTTGGTGACCGCAAAACCAGCCTTAATCTCACGTAATAAAACATATTTTCAAGTTTTCGTGACACCCTTGGGTACAAGTTAAAACATTCTTTTTCATGCTTCAACTTTAAAATTCAAAGTCTACTCAGAAGAAACGAGATTACTTGGTTATTATTTAAAAATTGTTTCTTACATTCATAGGATAACCATCTCGGGGGAAATTAATATTGTTTAACAATTTTTATAATAAATTCATGAGAATATTCCATGCGACAGCCATTTGTGGGTAAAGTTTTAAAACTGTTTTCTTCAGCAGTTTAACTTTGTTAAGTATTTTCGAAGTGTCCAAAGTTCGCTATTATAAAACTGTTATTCTTTCAGCTTGTAATGTTCCCACTGCTGGGACGCAGGCCTCCTGTTTGTAAGAGGGAATAGTGCAGGATGATGTAGATATCGCAAGTCTTAAATTTTTTAGTTCTAGGACATGCCAGTTCGCACTGATTGCAAGAAAAAGAAAGATATATATGTTATGGACCAAGTGATGAATTGGGCATTATACATAATGCCCGGTCATTATGAAAATGGCCAATATAAGAGTGCAACTTGATAAGAATTATTCAAATAATCAAATTGACCGGGCATTATACATATTGTCCATCACCTTTTGGGCAGAGTAATACAAACATATTTAATTACTATTTTTTTATTGTTATTGTCATAAATATTGAACCATTGAAATAATCAGACTCATTATTTGGATTAATCAAGTCATATTAAAAATATAACATAAAACATATTTAAAAATCGAAATATGTATTTACAACATGTCTATGTCTAATATTGTTTTATAGAAATGATTTATTACTATCGTACTATATATATCCTACTTATCCTACTCATCATCATCATCTGCCTAGCCTTTTCCCAACTATTTTGGGGTCGGCTTCCAGTCTAACCGGATGCAGCTGAATACCAGCATTTTACATGGAACGACTGCCTATCTGACCTCCACAACCCAGTTAACTCTGGGAAAACGATACCACTTGGTAAGACTGGTGTCAGACTTTTGGGGCCACTGACTACCTGTAACGACTGTCAAAGATGAACAAATGAGTCGGGACCAACGGCTTAACGTACTTTCCGAGGCACGAAGGAAACTCAGTATGTAAGGGTGGTCACCCATCCACAGACGAACCTAGGCAAGCACGGCTTAACCTAAAGATCGAGCCAAGCGGCTTGTATTATTTAACCACGAGCCTTTGCCTTTGCCTTTTTGGCTTCGCGACAACTACATTATCAGACTTCCAACCATTTTTACAACCACATCTACAATAAACGTTTGTGCTGAGAAAATAAACATATATATTATAACCTTGCCCTCCGCATTTAGAGGACATTCTGCAACACTTTCTCAGCGAAATCTCTGTCTCTGGAACATCTTCAGGCATAATAAATCTTAATTTCGTAATGCAGTGTTAACACACTCGCGTTGACACTGAGTTACGAAACTGAAACCCATCCGCATCCGTCCATATTCGCTTACAATGCAAAACTAAACAAAAACAATACCGCTTGAAGTCCGCCGCACGAGCCGCGCGCTGGATGGCGGTCTCTGATTGGTCAAAGCGTGCCACGCCATGTGTGCCTCCCTCCCCGCCCTCACACCGCGTCAAATTTTGCTTTATTATCAAATTGCCCAATTATCGTGTAGCAATATAATAATGACCGTGCAATGTGATAAATAATGAAGTTAAGATAGTATTAATCACTTAGCCCGATAGAGATAGCCATTATGCATAATGCTTGAACATTATGTATAATGCCCGCATTAATCACCTGGTCCATAACATATATACCAGTCCACTTCTGCCTATTCTTTCAAGTAATTTGGGCGTGATTTATGATCTTCTTTTATCGTATGTACTCCGCTTTCTGATGCAGTTACAAAGAATTAAAAAATGCACAAACAACAAGGTAAGTTATAATAAATAAAACATACATAACATGTAGGTACCCAACCAACTTAATAAAACAACACGCCTGTAATACCCAAAGGCGCCTGTAGTACGGGTGTACATTTTAGCACCACCCATGGTCTAATATTATTATACTATGGCACCATTCAAAGGAGACATTTTTTTTTGGGACCACCTGGTCGTTGCATTTATTATCTATTCATAATAACAACAAAAAAAAAACCTATATCCATAGTATTAAACGAAATATTACGTAGAAATGAAACCGGAATCTTAAAATCATAATAAATAAGCTATGTTATGATATTCTTTTCCGAGTCAAATCATTCCTGTTGTGGTCAATATCGTTTGACAGCAAATAGTTACGTAAATAGGGGCGTTTTTTTCTGTTTACTAAGAAAAGTACGGTACCTTCCCATTGGTCATTATAGCTGCTATAATTATTATAGAATCAGAAAGAATATAAAAATAAATATTATTAAACTATGAGCATTTTCAAGGTTATTTTTACTGGTTTAAACTAAAATCGCATAGATTGTTTAAACAATCAACGTGGCAAGGAACGTTATAAACCCACTTTTTTAGTGGTTGACAGACAACTTCATTATTTTGACATTTACTTTTTCTGTTTATTTTGTCCATGCTCATCACACAAACATTTGCTCCTACCGGGATTCGAACCCGGACCCTATGAACGTAAGGCATCCTAACTACCGCTGCGCCATTCGGATCGCCAAAACACAAACCAAAACTATTGTCAACAACACTCTAAGTATATACAAAGTCTTAGAAGACACCTTCAGTCTTCAGTGTAGTGATGCGTCATATCTTCCACACAATTTGACGTAAGCGCCAAATATCACAAAGTGTCATTATGATAATGTAGTGCCTGCGTCATAGACGAGCTAGATACTTACTATTTTTGTCAGAGAAATTTCTTCTTCATTGTCTACTTTAAGAGTACATTAGGGGTGCTAAAATATTTTATTTTTACTATAGGGGAATTACTAAGTAGACGCCTGGCAAACGGTTTGGGCAGTTGATAACTTGCTATAGCCTATTACTTGAGATTTAAGCTTAATTGGCGAAATGTAGGTGTACTTAAGGACCTTTACGTCACTATTCGGGAATTATTATACATGAATAAAACCAAGCTAAATCCGGGATTTCTAAATTCATGAAGTGTTGTGCAAAAATTTTGGTGTAAAATAAGGTAAGTGGAATAGGGTGTCGTATTTATATTTTCAGCTAATTCTATAGGATAAATATTAGGATTGTAGAAGGTACAAGTAATGTTACATAAAAGGCTTACACAGACTCTTCATCGTTCACAAAGCTCTCAATCAGACTCATCGTATAAGGAACTCTACGCAAAAATTACATGACTTGTAGATCGCAATACCAACGCCGTCGAGATGAAAGACTTTCGATCGAAACTCATTATTATCACTGACACGACGGAAGAGATAAAGACCAAGTCAAAGTAAGAAGAAAGGTTGTGAAATATATAGTCATAGTAACTTTTTCGGTAGTCTAATCTGCTCATGGATCAGTTTCAACGAATTCACAAAACGTTTTCCCAATACAAACTGTTACTTAATCGTAACTTACCCAAAGTAATCAAAACTCGTTACTTTACTAATCCAATTTTAATTTACTTAAAGCTGCTTTCCGTCTCTTTCCAATTGGAGGGTAAGAAAGGGACAGAACGATTTCAATTTACAATATGGACGAGTTGTATGGAGTAAGTACGTGACTGCTAATTTTGAAGAGCCTACAAGATTGTCAAGTTCTGATTACTATAGATTCAGTTATGTTGTAAGTAAATTAGTTTGGAATGAAAGATTACTTAACGCTTTGTATGTAGAATGTCTTTGAAAATAGACCAGGAGTTTGATATTTAATTTTACAGTCTTTTTTTGCAGGATGTATAGAAGTATGGTATGGTGTGTGCAACAAGATGTATTAATATATGTCTTATGTAGACATATATTAATACATCTTGTTGATGTGTGGATTGAGTTTTTTCCTAGCCTGTTCTATTCCACCCCTGGACAAAGGTCTTCCTCCAATACTTCCATTTCTCAAAAACCCACGTGGTCCCCTTCCAGTTCTGACGAAACCTGACCAGTTTCTTTTTTGTCTGCCGCGATCCAGCTTCACTGTGCCGGACATATCTGCTGCATTCCGGACAAACTGTGGGCCAAAATAGCAAAAAACCGTTGTGGCTTGAAAAGTGTGTTTATAATTAATTAAAAGTTGTTACGTGCTCTCATTGTCATTAGTAATTTACCAAAAGAATAAAAAAAATACAGAGGCACTGAAAATAAAACTGTAATTTAAAAAAAAAAAACCTTTTCACAAAAAGCGCGCCGAGGCGTTAATGTATTTGCATGATAAACGTTTCTTTGCCAACAGGAAAGTAGGACACACTACAAAGTCAACCTAGTTTGCCTGTTCCAAAGAGTTTTTTAAAAGACTGGCCGACGTTGGAAGAGAAAATTATGTCCACCTAAATGTGTTAGAAGTAATAATGATATTAAATGTCATGAGGAATAAAAGTTGCTTGTTCGGCTTTGCAAAAGGGTAGTGAAAATTAATCTAAGTACTGGCTGACCCACGCAACTTCGTCTGCGTCACATAAGAGAGAAAAACGAAAGAAAAAAAAAGCCTTCCTCGATAAATGGACTAAGTATCCAACACAAAAAGATTTTTTCAATTTGTACCAGTAGTTCCTGAGATTAGCGCGTTCAACCAAACAAACAAACTCTTCTGCTTTATAATATTAGTATAGATAGTACCGACTTGGTGAAATAGTGAAGCAGCAAAGTGACGTGAACTGTAAATCGATATTTTTTTTTGTAGTTACTTTATGTGACGTTTTCACGTTAAGGTTATACCGCGCGCTCGTGCTAGAACCTCTGTTTTTGAAGTGGAAACTTTTTTCTTCGTTGAGCACTTTTTAAGTGAAGAAAAATCATAAAACTCGCGTGACCGTCACCTAACACTGTCTCCCAAGTCACAGGTGAAAACCTAGTTTGGGAGCCTGGGGACCTATCTGTGTACATAATCTATAATAATATGTTGTTGAGATGTCTGTAACAATATTGTCACTGTTATGAATAAAGAGTTATATTATTAAAAAAAAAACAAATATTATTCTAAGTCATGACGTATAAGCTTACTTATAGACCAACTAGAACTCAATACCGCCACAGACAAACTGCTTGCCTCTTCCCAAGTGACAAGCTCAATGGCTATGACAGAACAGCCTCGATTAAACCAAAGACTCGCCATTATCAGCAGTTCGGAGGTCCCTGGCACTGTCACTGATAAATGAAGCCGGAAAACAATAGGACTTATCGTGGCGCGCTGACACTCTGACGACTGACCGCTGGCAGTGAGGAGAAATCGTTAATTTTCTGGGTTCGTATAGATAATGTTGGAATCGGTTATATTATAAAGACGTAAAGTTTTGAGTGGATGACATTTAGATTTCGAGGCTCGGGTCAACATAGTCGTAATTTCATTTTACTTAAATATTTTGATCATTTCGTTTTCACTCACTCATGACACATGTTATTCCGCGTCACAGTTTTTTTCGTTTCATGGTGTAAAAATGGATAGTACCTATATTGCTGTTTACATGTTTATTCCGTAACTGTTGTATTCATAAAAAGGGGGCTGGTAGCTGGTTCTCTGAAATTATAATTGTATTTAGTAATTTGTTTAAAAAAATTGAGTGAAATTTTATTGACTTGTTGACTCGTGTGTTGCCAGTTTTTTTTATTATTATTATTAGTTATTGACCATAATCCGAGCTAGTTAGGAAATAGTTATAACATGATTTTGTGTTGCAGGAAAATATTTTATTAATTATGTTGTTATCTACTCACTGTTAAATAAATGTAAATCGTGTAATTATAGATAAGAAAAATACAAACATTTTAAAGAAAAACTACGTTAAAGGAAGGAAAAATTCTATAAAGAATGAAGTTTTTCCTCACCTAATTTTTCACATTTTCTTTTGTAAACCCGATAGCTACCTCCATCTAAACCCTAGGCTAGATCGGCACGAAGAAACGAAATAAGATACGACAAGCGCACGACATCCATCACAACGATAGATTGAGTTGTTTGTCAACGTAATTCGGTAAAAGGATTCCTTCGTAAAATACTTTATCTACTAATGGACAAGTGTCTCAGATTACTTTCTACTATACCAATTTATCTAGCGGCTTCAATGTCCCTCAAGTATCACTTTCCTTAACGAATGAGATACTAAGATATACACGCACGTATAATATGTCTCTAGGGCTACCAGACTACCATTTAGGTCGACAAACTTGAGTAACAAGTTTCTTACAGAGTTGATGACCCTAAGCTCTTGGCCACGTACTACGCGCTCATATGAAACGCGTGTTGACATAACTACGACTTCTCCGACGAAGTGAAAAACCCGACAAAAATTAAAACAAAAAATAAGCACATTTCTAAAAAATGAAGCAGCCGGAGCAGTCATGTGTCGTAAAAATATTTGATTCTGAGGAAAATCAAAGATTTCCGTCTCTATTTTGAGAGCAGTGGTGATAAAATTATATACTGAAAATGAAGTGCCTGTCTGGTTTAGCACCTGCAACAACTCATCAGTCACTACCATTTTTGCTACGCCACCACTGAGCGCGTGCCATTTTTGCTACGCCACCACTGAGCATTTGCCATTTTGCTAGGCCACCACTGAGCGCGTGCCATTTTTGCTGAGCCACTACTGAGTGTGTGCCGTGTGTGCTAGGCCACTACTGAGCGTGTGCCCTTTTTGCTGTGGAACTACTGAGAATGTGATAGTTTTGCTAGGCCACTACTGAGCGTGTGCCATTTTCGCTAGGCCACCACTGAGCGTGTGCCATTTCTGCAACAAATGACGTGCACGCGTGCATTAATATATAATAAAATTCCCAATTCCATTAAGACGTTGAATGTTAACTCTTTCAAAAGAGAACTAAAAAAAATACTAATTAATAAGGGATACTACAATGTGACGGACTTTTTGAATGACAAATTTTGAATTTATAATTTTGATTGAATAATATAATTTGTAATTTTAGTTTTAATGTTATTGTTTTAATTATTCTTTGTTTTTTTTTTGTATCGAATGTGATTGTGTACTTGAATTGATTTAATTTGACTACTGTTATTTCTTGACTAATGTGATTTAATTATTGTATCGACAGCAATTATGTATTTGAATTGATTTAATTTTGGTTATTGTGATTTCTTGACTGATGTGATTTAATTATTTATTCATTTGTGACTTCCAATGAAGTAGGTACTTTAAAACTAATTTGTACGCCGAATATGGCAAAACATGTTGAACCAGCAATCTTCAAACCTCGTTCCATCCCTATGTGCATATCCATGTATCATGTCACACATGTTAAACAAATAAATGCTTCTTTATCTTTATCTTTACGCTTACCGCCTGAAGCAAATACTGTTGCAAGACGCAACGCCCGAGGATGAACGGCACGGGCCCTAAGTGAACGACGGTCTCTCGTTAGGAAAGTTAGCCATAGGGGTCGGTGAACATTAATTTGTTTGTGGTATCCCTCACGTTGTATATAGCAATTCCTGTTGGTGAATGTATGTAATATGTAAAATTACTTCGAAAATCGATTATTTAGATGAGGAGGCTAAACTTTTGGGGCGTTGCCGCGTTGATGAGACTTATCAAGTGATGAAGTTGCAAAGTTGCTGCTGTAGCTCTGAGTGGAATTAGTCTAATGATCGTGCCCAGTCTCTGTAGAGCAAAGGCCCTACACCCTAACGCTTCTTCCGTTCATTCGGATCTATCCGTCTCTATTGCGCACGTCTGCAGATGAGTGCGAGTGAGAGAGACGGATGGATCCGAATATACGGACGAAGCGTTAGAGAGTAGGACCTCAGCTCCGAGCGGTGCACGGTGGTTCGATCTTTAAATTAAGTCGCGCTCACCTAGGTAGGTCCATAGATAGGTGACCATCAATTAAACACTGAGTTTCCTCCATGCCTCGGAAAGCACGTGAAGCCGTTGGTCCCGGCTGTCATTAGTAGATCTTTGACAGTCGTTACAGGTCGTCAGTGGCCTGAAAGTCTGACAACTAGTCTTGCCAAGGGGTATCATTAACTAGAATAAATTTTCCAGTAGCCGCCACGGAATCTGGGTTTTTACCCGGTTAATGGCAATATAATATAATGACTTAAACATAACTAGCGATATGTGGTTGTTCTAATAAGTATATCTCTGCCTATCCCTTTGGGTATTCCAGGAGTGATGATATTTTATGCAACAGCAAAACCTTGACTTTTTTTTCAACTATTTGATTTTTTGCCGGAAACTGGATGTATGGGACAATTGGTGAGAGTCAAAATGGCTGCTGTACCATAGCGAATCAAATTATACCAATTACCAAACAAATGTACCTAAAATGTACTATTCTGGACCTAGGTCTAAAAAATCTGTACCTCCTTCAGAACAAAATTATTTCGAAATTAAGGTACACCCGCCATATTGACGTCAATATGGCTGGTGTACTTAAATATTATATTATTTAACCATTATTCATAAAATTTAATTACACCAAAAAATTGTACCTAAAAAGTACCTCAATTAAAAAAACACACACACTTGATCGCATCGCAAACGTTTTTTGCAATTTGCAGGGCAGTGTTGTATGTTGATAAACATATCGGTCACGACTGTAAGACGTATTAAGTTACAGAATTATAATCATTAAAATCGTCAATACAACCCGCAAAGTTCATGAAAGTCGAAGAAGGACTTTCACCGTGAAAAATTCGTTCATCGACTCTTATGAACTTCACCATCAGAAGTTTTCTCCTCAACAGCCATGGAAAAAAGGTTTAACATAAGAAACCAATCGATTTAAGTGTTACTACCCTTCGCCATAGTTATAAGTATACTGTACATATAAGACACAAATGTCAAATTACAACCGTCGCTCATCGATTACTCAGCAAAAACGTTTTAAGGAAAGACAGTCATAATCTTTCAGTATGAATGTGAGAAGGTCACCGTGTAATGTTTTGTTTTAGGAGTTATTTAAAACTAGCTTATACCCGCGGCTTCTGCCACGTGAAGTTCGGTAATGTCCCACGGGAGCATACTACCGCGATATAAAGTATTCAAATTCAGATTATAAACTATCTGTGTGCAAAATTTCAACCAAATCCGATCATACATCCATACAAACTTTTGTATTTATAATATTAATGGGTTGTTTAGTATTTTTTGAGTTCCCAATATTTTGCCACAGTCGATTACGGTTTACTTAAATATTCGTGAACATGGCGCTTGCAACCGTGTAATAATAGCTTATCACTAGCTTATGTCAATTTTGACATTTTTGCTTAAGTCAATTAGCTTATGTCAATTTTGGCTTTCGCTGATAGAATATCACTTTGTATCCATTGTCTAATCCATACTCAAAAACTAAAACACAGTCACGCACACGTACAAAGAAAGATAGTCACTGTCTACACAAACACAGAGCACACATTCGTGATGACGAAAGCTGAAAGCATTTCCTCCGTCTTTTGTTTCTCATGAATCATTTGTCAAAGACAAGGGCCTTGAACGAACCGCAAAAGCGAGGGTTCAAGGTTGTTGACATTCAGTTCGTCATGGAGATAGAGAGTTTAAAATAGACTGGATTGTTGTGACGAAAATGGAAACTAGGACTAGAAATAGATGTTTATTTTGACTCGTATATTTGGTTTGTCGGGAATAAGACATCATCTCATTAAGTTTCGAGTATGAATTGGATGGGTATAAGAGTTAAAAAGACCAAAGAGACGATGATGGATTGTGTAATGGGTGGTATGGCAAGAAAGGAAGTCTCTGATGAAATGAAGAGTTATAGAGACGTATAGAAGAAAAAGGCTAGTTCCCACCATCAATAAATTGAAAATCTATTTAGTCCGTCAGTTAGAGTATTGGAAAATAATGGACACGTCTTTTTTGTTTTTGTAAATCAACGAATATTGACAAAGATAAAACGCATCAAAACTCGTTAGTGGGGGCTCGTGATGTCAGAACTCACTAAGAATGATACCAAACGGTGACGTATTGGGAATGTTAAAAGCGTCGTATCTTCGTCAATTTTGGTTTATGTGGCAAAAGAAAAAGTACGGGTCACATATTTTTTGATAATCTAAGTGGCAGACTAATTAGTTTTTTTCAGTTAACAAGCCTATTGTAAGGGCAAGAGAATTTTGAATCATGGATGAAACGTCATCTAAATGCGCATGTGGAGCTTTCCACGTGAAATCCTGTATCGGTTCTTTTGCAAAATATTATGTTTTTACACTAAGGCCTGCGTAAAGACCTTCAGCGTTGAAGATATTTAAAACTGTTCAATCATGTCTGACAGAATGTCTTTTAAAATAAGTTGGATGTTGGAACTCACTGAAGGCGATTACATGAGCTAAACGCGAGTTTTATAATTACTAAAAGTATATGATTCACTGCTATAAACAAGACCAGAAAAATATATAATATTCTTCAGGATATATGCTAGCATGATACTGTTTTGAAAACATAATACAATTAATTTGGCTCGATAAAAAGAAATCACGAACTTATCTCTAAAAATATCTTTCAAACAATAAAAAAACATACTAATATGCATGCGATCATTCTAATTTTTTGGCAAATAATTCTACAAGCAATATATTAGCATGATACTGTTTCAGTTTTTTAATCCAATGAATAGTTTTTTTGTAAATCGATCAAAACCACTCATTTCGCGCTATTTGACCCGCAGTGGCTGACGTAACAACCACTTCGTAGTGCAAGCTGATTAGAACTTTATTCTAACAGCATTTCAAACGAAGTTTGAACCACCACAAATAGAGTTGCTAATTTAGCACATCTAAGCGCCTTAATGAGTCGGGCTTAGGCGGTCTTAGTTTTTACTTCAAATAAAATATGATTTTTAATTCGACCTGATATTTCTTTCCCCCAGTAACAAAATAAAATCTATCAAATAATTTGCTAGGTAAGTTAACTGAAACTATTTCTCAAAACAAGCTATTGTGGTGATCAAAGTAACAATACTTTGCTCACGATAACAACTTGTTTTAAAGCTTACTCTCGAAGTGAATATTGGAGTAAATATACGAAAATTATAAAAAACCGCGTTTACATCTTTAGGAGGAGCTCGTGGCTAAATAATAACTCAGCCGCTCGGGCCAATCTTTAAGTTAAACCGTGCTTACTTAGGTTGGTCTGTGGATAGGTGACCACCCTTTCATATCGAGTTTCCTCCATGCCTCGGAAAAGCACGTTAAGCTGTTGGTCCCGGCTGACATTTGTCCATCTTTGACAGTCGTTACAGGTAGTCAGTCGCCCAAAAAGTCTGACAACCAGTCTTACCAAGTGGTATCGTTTTACCCCGTATTAACTGGGTTGTAGAGGTCAGATAGGCAGTCGCTCCATGTAAAATACTGGTATTCAGCTGCATCCGGTTAGACTGGAAGTCGACCCCAACATAGTTGGGAAAATGCTAGGCAGATGATGATGATCTATATAAGTTGATACTAAAAGGATTCCTTTCCCCAGAGTGAATTAAGATGCTTTGATAAACCGAACGCTCACTTATGAACACAAAGTTCAAGCTACTGTTAACCAACTTAAGTTATTTGTAGGTGTCTAATTAAAGTCTAGACAGCCAGTATGTTAACGATCAAACTTCCACGACGCCATATTCCTTCCAAATTAAATGGAAGAATTTGATCGTCCTCCCTTGATGACAAGTTTATTTATTCCAATTCTACCGTTTAATATTGTTCGAGGAGCGGCCATTAATTTTATGGAGCCAATTGAGGTGACTCCCAACGTTAATAGATCGACAATGTCTAGGAAATTTGGGTGTGACGTCAGAAGATGACTGTCTTTTTGAGACATAGACGGAGAAGAAATGGAGGTTTAATGTGTGAGAGAAATGAGTGGATTTTGACAGATCAGGTGACTTTAGCGTAACGGGTGTTTAGATCTACCTATCGAAGGCATTTGTTGAGGTTTCACGGAGTATAAACTGTTACGCGTCTGAAATAAATGATTTATCCCATACCTTTTATAAAAGTGTGCAACCATAACCATTGTCAATAACCTAATTTTTGACAACATTCTTACTTTGGTAGTTTGAGACTTATATGTGCTTACATTATAATATAAACGCCGTTTTTCAGGTTTTTCACGTGTCTCTTTCGAGTTTTTTTATTATTTGATTATCAAATTGCAATGTGTATGTGTAATTTAATTTTGTAATGAGTTTTTAATGTGCATGTGTTTTTGATTTTTATATTCTGTATGGACTATGTCCTAAATAATAAAATTATTATTATAAATATACGACTTGACAGTGGCATTGGGTTGGGCAGATTGCTCGCAGAACGGATGGCCATTACGATCCATATTTTAGTTAAGTTGCAAGATGGAATTACATTTTTGTTCAAATCTTAGTCACACCGACGCGCGACGAAGACGAGCGTTGATATTTTGGGGCCGAAAAGTTCTGGAGTTGCAACCAAGAACCGGAAGACGTTTCGTTAGAAGACGTTCCACTTTTAGGTGGACCGATGAGCTGGTGAAGGTTGCGGAATCCGCTGGATGCGAGTCGCACGGGACCGGCTAATATGGCGACACTTGGGGGAGGCGTATGTCCAGCAGTAGACGTGTTTCGGCTGAAATGATGATGATACAACTTGAAAACTTAAACATTTTTAACCGACTTCTAAAAAAGGAGGAGGTTCTCAATTTGGATGTTTCTGTTGTAATACTGGCTTTATACTGGCCATAAACTGTATTCAAAATTCTTCTTATTCTATGTAACTAGGTTACCTGATACTTCATAAAAATAACATAACTGAAGAAACACGTCTTTTCTTTTCTATTTAACAAATTACAACAAATCGTTATCAGCACGAAGCTCTAACAAGTATTTGTTTATTTTAGAAAGTAATGCGTGTTTTCATAGTAATTTTGTTGAAGTGGTATTTGTGCGATTTTTTGGGTACGAAATAAAATAGTTCTTCGTGTACTCTTATGAGATGGCGAACCCAAATGGAGACACAAATGAGCGAGATATGCGTAGTTCCTCATTTCCAACATTCTCTCTACATAATAGAGAAGGGTATAGTACGTGGAAATTTAAAATGCGTAATTATCTTATGCATGAGGAGTTGTGGGAAGCGATCAGTGGCTACCCTACAGGGACGAACGTTTCCAACGTTTCAAAGACGAGGAGCGATCAGAAGGCACTAACAAAAATTTGTCTAACCCTGGAATCATCTGCAATTACGCATGTGCGAAGTGCTACCACGGCAGCTGAAGCATGGAAAGCTCTACAAAATGCTTATGAGGACAAAGGTATGGGTCGGCGTTTACATTTAGAACGGAAGTTATACAGATTGAGACTTGAAGACTTTGATAATAATATTGAGTCGTATATCAATGCTGTTATTTCCACTGCTCAAGATTTGGCGGATATAGACAAAGTAATAGATGATGCGTCCATTGCTGCTATTCTATTGGGTGGTCTAACGTCGAGATATGACCCATTGATTATGGCTCTCGAAAATAGTCATGTTAATGTTACCTCCGAACTGGTGAAGTCCAAATTACTGAACGAAATGTCCAAGGAAAGCTCGATAAAACTGGAGACAGCTATGAAGTCAAAGGTTGATGCCTCTTCTGTTGAGTCAAAGGCAAAGAACATTGTGTGTTATGGTTGTGGAGAACCTGGTCACAAGAGACCAAACTGTCCTCTTAAGAAAAAGAAGGTCATAAAAAGGAAGAATCGTACTAATAAGGACTCGACCTCTGTGTCTGCTTTAGGAGCAACGAATAATTATGACATGGACAAATGGTACATTGATTCAGGCGCTACCAAACATATGACTTCAAGACGAGATTGGTTTGTAGACTTAAAACCTTTTGATAATAAGATAACAGTTGCACACGGGACTAAGATTGACGCTGAAGGCATTGGTAAAATATCTATTAATACCGGAAATGACGTCAATACAATTAATGATGTGATGTTTGTACCTAACTTGCAAACAAATCTTCTATCCGTGAAGACAGCAGTAGAAAAAGGGTTTACTGTAATGTTTGATAAGTCTGGTTGTAATTTATTTAATTCAAAAACCTTCTCCTTTACAGGTGATGCGGTTCTACATGGCTCGCCCTGTGGTGGATTGTACACACTTGATTGTGCGGTGAATATTCCCCAATATAGAGCCTATGATGTGCACTCTGATTCTATCTCTAAGTATCAGGTATGGCATAAGCGTTTAGGTCATTTATGTCGCGTCGGTATGAATCTGCTGAAAAATAGTCATAAGGTTATTGATTTTAAGGACGTGGATAAATATCCATGTGTTGCTTGTGTTCAAGCAAAACAAGCTCGAAAACCGTTTAAGGCGATTACTTATAAAAGAGCAACTTCAATATTAGAACTGATCCACTCTGACCTTTGTGGACCAATGTCAGTTAGCTCTTTTCAGGGCAATTTATATTTTTTAGTTTTTATAGACGATTTTTCGAGAACTATATTTGTATATTTTATTTCTTCCAAGACAGAGGTAAAGGATAGATTTTGTCATTTCCAGTCTATGGTTGAAAGACAAACTGGGGCTCAAATTAAAACAATAAGGACTGATAATGGGAAGGAATTCGTCAATAGTGAATTCTCAAGTTATCTTAGATCTTGTGGTATTCAGCATCAAACCACGGTACCATATAGCCCTCAGCAGAATGGTGTTGCCGAGCGCACTAATCGCTCAATTGTAGAAAAGGCACGCTCTCTTTTGGCTGAAAGCGATCTTTCTAAGGCATTTTGGGAAGATGCTGTTCGAACGGCTGTGTATCTGAAGAATAGATGCCCACACCGTGCCTTAAATAATAAAACTCCCTATGAGTTGTGGAATGGTTGCAAACCAGACCTAAGTAATCTCAGAGTTTTTGGGTGCAGAGTTCTTATCCATATACCTTCTTGTCACCGTAAGAAATTGGATCTTAAAGCTGATGAAGCTATATTTGTAGGCTATACAGAAGATCCTAATAGTTATCTTTTTAGAAATTCATCTTGTCCTAGAATCTTACAAAAGTCTAGAGACGTTACATTTTTTGAAGATTGTTTTTCTTCTTTAAATAATAGGAATGTCAACAATATTAAGACTTCTACTGAACCTTTAGTACTATCTAATAGTCTGCCTATACAGGAAGAAACCAGTACAGTTCAAGAGTCTTTTGAACATATTCCAGTGGTCACTGTTGAACCAGCTCCAGGCCATACTGTTGTCACTGAAGATCAGACTGCTGAAACTGATCAATATTTTGAAGCAATTGAGGAAGCAGTAGTTTCTACTGGTCAAACTGATGGACAACGTAGATATCCTTCTAGAGACCGGAAACCTCCTAATTATCTCTCATACCAAGTTTCTAGTCAAGTGTCTGACGAGCCTAGAACTTATAATGAGGCTACATGCGCTGATGATGTTGAAAAGTGGCAGATGGCAATGACGAATGAATACAATTCATTGATGAAGCTGAAGACATGGAAATTGGTTGACAGAGGAAACAAGAAAATTATACCATGTAAATGGGTTTATAAGTTAAAGAAAGATCCAGCAGGAAATGTTGTGAAGTACAAAGCAAGATTAGTTGCTAAGGGTTTCACCCAGACGCCAGGTGTAGATTATTTTGAGACATTTTCTCCTGTCGTGCGGCACTCCTCCTTGCGTACTCTCCTGGCTCTCGCAGCCGAATTGGATTTGAAAATGCGTCACTTGGACGTGGACACTGCGTTTTTAAATGGAGATCTGCAAGAGAAGGTCTACATGGAGCAACCTCAAGGTTTTAAAGTAAAAGGTATGGAGGACAAAGTGTGTCTCTTACAAAAATCCTTGTATGGACTTAAACAAGCTCCACGTGCCTGGAATATAAAGTTAGATAAAACTTTATCATCTTTTGGTTTTATGAAAACTCCATCTGAACCGTGTGTGTATACCAAACTATTTGGAAAAGAGTTAGTTATCGTTGCAGTCTTTGTCGATGACATAATTGTTTTTTACAGCAATGACAAGACATTTGACATCGTCAAAAATGACTTGCAAAAATATTTTTCAATAAAAGATTTGGGCTATTTAAGCTATTATCTTGGTTTGAATATAACCAGAAATAATGATGAAATAAAAGTACATCAGAAAAATTATATAAATAATCTTTTACAAAAGTTTGGAATGGAGAATTGTAAAACTTGTACAACTCCACTGTCGGGAAAACTGGAGGTTAGTACCAGCATTGAAGAAGCGTATCCATATCAAGAATTAATTGGTTGCCTCATGTTCCTGAGTGTTAATACTCGTCCAGACATCGCATACGCGACTAGTTACCTGAGTCAGTTCAATACTCGATACAACAAGACTCACTGGTTAGCCGCTAAGAGAGTCTTACAATATCTAAAAGGCACTTTAGATTACTCGATTTGTTATAAAAAATCAAGTATGCCTCTTGTAGGATTTTGCGATGCCGATTGGGCAAACTGTACTATAGATCGCCGTTCTTATACTGGCTATTGTTTCAAATTAGCAGGTGGTCCAGTTTCATGGGCCTCGCGGAAGCAACAAACCGTAGCTTTGTCCTCAGCGGAAGCCGAGTATATGGCAATAAGTGAAGCTACAAAGGAAGCGATTTATTTAAGGAGGTTTATCACTGAATTAATTTCAGATCCTATGGTAAGGCAAACATTATTACCTAATACCGTTACTATTTGTACTGATAGTCAGAGTGCACAGAGTTTGGCCTTAAATCCGGTACATCACCATAGGACGAAACATATAGATACCAGGTATCACTTTATTAGAGAAAAGATTAGTGATAATTCGGTAAACTTAAAATATACCAAATCAAGTGATATGCCCGCTGACATCTTAACTAAACGATTGCAGCGTGTGGCACATGATAGATGTGTACTGGGTTTAGGTTTAGTGTAAATATATTTTTACATGTTTACTCCAGTACATAGCACCTATACATTTTTTCATATTTTTATTAAATTGGTATATTTTGAGTCTATTTTCATATGTTTTATATTTGTGAGAATTTTGATTATGGGGGCGTGTTGTAATACTGGCTTTATACTGGCCATAAACTGTATTCAAAATTCTTCTTATTCTATGTAACTAGGTTACCTGATACTTCATAAAAATAACATAACTGAAGAAACACGTCTTTTCTTTTCTATTTAACAAATTACAACAGTTTCTATTTTTTTTTTTTTTTTTTTATGTTTGTTCGGGCATAACTCCGTCGCTTGCCAACCGATTTGGAAAATTCTTTTTTTGTTGGAAAGGGTATTCTTTCCAAATGGTCCCATAGCCACCAAGTTGGGATCTGATGATGGAATCTTGGCGAAATCGAGGGAACTCTTCAAATTTATATGAAAACGTGTTGCGATTTTGGTATTTTCTACAACAAGTGAAGCATTTGCGTTCGATAAGAACCATTCTACCATCAGATCTGATGATGAAGCCAAGAGTCACGGAACTCCATAATGAGACAATGTGTCCTAGTCGTGTTTGGGCTTGTTGTAATTGTAACGGTATGCACTTTCCATGTTTATCAAGCACATGTGAACCACTAAAAAGTGAAAAATAAAAACTTTTTTGCAAAAAATAAAACCGACTTCAAAAAAAAACAAAAAAGTGAAAAATAACTTAAGCATCTGAAGTCGGTGACAAAAAAACTAAAGAAATCAAACAAAGGTCACCGACTTCAGAAGCTTAAGTTATTTTTCACTTTTTTGTTTTTTTTTTGAAGTCGGTTTTATTTTTAAAATGTAACACTCCATTTTTTCCAATTCCTTGGCTCGAGAGCTTTCGGACCTATAAACCTAAATTCCATTTATCATAATAAAATGGCGAAAGGTACTGTTTATTTGACACAACAATGTTTATTTCTTTGAAGTCTGTGACTGGGGTGTTAAAATGGTAATATTAAGTTGGGCCGACTTTAAGTGACAGGTATTTGACATGCAAAAAGCGTTTCAAATAATCGGAATCGTTCTCGTGCAAATATTTCATAATATTGTTACAGTTGCTTTAATATTATTATCGTTTTGAGTTAAGAATTGAAAACTATTGAATTGGCTTTGTGAGAATAGAAACTGAATTGTTGTTGAAATAATTTACAGTCTGTAGTAAAATTTATATAACAGTGTCTGTTTGCAATTTCAAACTAATAGGTAACATAATATATTCTATACAATACAATAGTTTTAACTGAATGCTTATGTACTCGTAAGTATATACGGTAGATAATAGTATAACAAAAAAATATTTTTCGGCTAATCTCTGAAACGGATGGTCCGATTCTGACGGGATTTTAACCTGCAGATAGCTGATATCATAATGAGTAATAGGCTGCTTTTGCATTTGAAAAATAATTAGGTTTACGTGCAAAAAATATAAACCCCTGGAATTGTTAAAGTTAAAAAAATCCAAGATTCAAATAGAGAAGTAATATTTTATAATAATTTCACGCGGACGAAATCACGGGGCACAACTAGTCTATTATATTTCAGTAGTGTTAAGTAAAAGGCAATAAAATAATGTTGTATTTCATTGGAATAGTTGTTACAGAATAATTAAGTGCTTTAGTTGTTCTTTGGGAACAACTAAATAACGCACGCACGCACGCACGCACTTTCAATAAGTTATGAGTTTATGATGCTTATGTCTTTATGTGAAAACGGCTGAGGAAAACATTGGTGAGGAAACAGTCATGTTTGTATCATTAGAACTAATAATCTAATCTAAATATATATAATTCAAAGGTGACTGACTGACTGACTGACATAGTGATCTATCAACGCACAGCCCGAACCACTGGACGGATCGGGCTGAAATTTGGTATGCAGGTAGATGTTATGACGTAGGCATCCGCTAAGAAAGGTCTTTGATCAATTCTACCCCCAAGGGGATAAAATAGGGGATGAAAGTTTGTATGAAACTTTGTCAATTTTAAACCGATCGGGCTGAGACTTTGCATGCATAAAGCTACAACGACGTAGGCATCCTTTAATAAAGGATTTAGAATAATTCTACCCCTAAGGGGATAAAATAGGGGATGAAAGTTTGTATAAATCATCTTAGATTTTCGACTGATTGAACTGAAATTAAAGATTGGACCTACTATAATGAAGACGTCCGCATAAATAGGATTTTGATAAATTCAACCCCCACGAGGATAAAATAAGGGATGATGGAGGATGTAAATGTATTAGTTTGAACCTATCAGTACCTAATGGAACGAATACATTAAGACGAACAAAATAATTTTAGTTCTAAATTTTGACAATAGATGGCGTTAGTATTTTCAAATCAAATCATTTATTTTTCCAAACATGGGTACATGGATGTTCTGTTTTAATAAAGTCCTCCACATTTTGCCGTCATTTGGGCATGCAAATAGTTAATTGGTTAACAATAAAATTATAAATTCCAGATAAGTGGCATGTCAATGGAAAAATTAATGGAACATACAATAAAAAATGTCAAGAACGGTCAAAGTCATTTAAACAAAAATTAATACAAATGTCAACCTGTTCAAAGTAAATTAAATCAAATCAAAACAATTAAAATCAATAAATATAAATTAAATCAAAACAATTAAAATCAATAAATACTAATTAAATCAAAACTATTCAAAAATCAATAAATACCAATACAGAAATCACGAAATAACAATTTACTAAGACGCGCTATCGTTGTATATTCGTTGAGTTACATAATATCCCGATGATGAGTGGCCGTCGTATCTAATAGTACATGCTATACCTTAATATTTCTAGCTTGATTATATTTGACGATTTTGGCTGTTCTTTTCATAGAATGGCAAAGTCTGAAAATAAACATGAGTATTGTTTACTTGGACCTATGGTGTATCGGCTTGGCTGTATTACAAAACCAACGATTTTATGATTTAATGTGGTGGACCTGAAATACCATCATTCATCATCACCTGAAATATCATCATGTTGGGGTGCGATGGGGTTGAAATGTCAAAAAATGTAATGTCAAAGAATATTGGTAATTCCGAGATTATCAGGGGTGCTGATTACGAATATGGCGTTTATTTTGAGATACAAAAGATGACGGATTCGCGAAAATGAGTTCGAAATGAAAATCCAAGATGGCGCCCAGGACTTTTTAGGTGTTGCCGTCATGGGTATCGTTCTCATGGTTTTCGGGGTCACTGATGAGAAAACGAGGTCAAAAGGCTCTGAAACCATTGAGAGGTTTTTGAAAATTGGTTACTAAGATTAGTAACACGAGAGGTTATTAACGTTTTACCAATAACCCAGAATATAAGGCGGATAAGGTGAAAAAATCTGTATATAGAATATTTTGTCGCTAAAATCAGCTAGGGAAGCTTGAAATTATTTATTTATTTTGCCTTTAATTTTTGTCTGTCATTGTAGCTACATATCACATCGTTGTGTAATATACCGGTCATAGTACTTCCATCCTAGACAATAATTTTAGGTTTTTTTACAAAATACTTATGCAAACTTCCTTTATAGTGCTTTGAAACCTACTAATTTACGAGCAACGTCTTGGTATATCTTTAAAATTTGGATAGATCTTGAATTATACTTACTCATTATTTTGCGCTGTGAAAGTCTCCAACTTTTGAATTAAAATAATCCCGAACTCAACGCGAGTGAAGCCGTGGACCAAGCTGTCTAATATATAAAAATCTCGTGTTTGCTGTCAAAAACGTGAAAAGGCTTGACCGATGTCAATGTTTTTTTTTGTGTAAGTATATTTGGTAGGTCAGAGAACAAGTCGTAGTCTATTTTATAATCCTACGTGACAAGGGTGCATCACGCGGACGAAGTCGCGGGCAACAGCTAGTACAAATATATTACAATGACCCTCTAACCCGCAATGGGCCTGAGCCCCACGTGTTGGGTACACGTGGGGCTCATTGCATTTCAATGTAACATAGTTTTTATTTATTTCTTTTTAAAGTTGTTTTACGATCACACGTTATGGAATAAACGACGTTATGGTCTAAAATCAAAAGATTTAATTTATTATTTTATATATTGCAGGATGATAATATTTTTAATAAGTCACTAAGTACTGTTAAAAAGCTTGTAGCTGAATAAAGGGTGAGAAAAGCCTCTTAACGAAACCCTTAGGTAATTCTTCTCCCCGTCATAAAGATATCTTTTTGCTGTAGGTACACTATACCTTTTATTTTCTATACCTGTCAACCTTTATGTTACCGAGATATTGGGGGTCAAAGTTCCAACATTTTGACAAGTGTTTTTAAATATAAGTTTTTAGAGTAAGATTTTTACTTTAAACACCTCCACGACCCCTACTATTCAATTCATCTATCAGCACAATGTTTTGAGTGCGTTACATTGAGTTTTACCACAAATCATGATATTTCACCCCAAAAAAATAGTTTACCGGCAATAATTTTTGCGTAAAGTTCTTCGTACTATTTATTATTGATCGAAGGTAAAGTTACTTTGTTTAATGTACATGAATGCTTGGTTGACGGCTTCGTAATGAGGTGGTTAACACCTTATACTAATAGCCACCCAGTTGGTCTTCAGGTTAATCCGTGCTTGCTTAGGTTGGTCCGTGGATCGGTAACCGCCTATTACATGCCGAGTTTCCTCCGTGCCTCGTAAAACACGTTAAGCCGTTGGCAGATTGTCAATGGTCCAAAAAGCAGATAAAAGAAGGCGAAGGTCAGACAGGCAGTCACTGTTTTTATAATACGGGTATTCAGCTGGATCCGGTTAGACTGGAAGTCGACTCCAAGATAGTTGGGAAAATGCTGGGCTTTTTTTAACCGTACTATCCTGTGGTGGCCAAAAATTACTTTAAGGCCCCCAGCCAGGGCTTCCAAACTAAAAAAAAATACATATTAAATGAACAGTCAAAAAATGCTAGGAACATAAAATTTAGGTCTTTAAATAATAAATATGTATTGCATGGCAGACAAAAAGATGGTCAGCCAAAGTCATTTAAAGATTTACGAGCAATAGACGGGATAAGAAGAAGAAAATCGTAATCCATACTTGTTACTTTTTGTGACAAGTCGGTATATCTGATATCAAACGCCCGCATCCATGTCTCAAAATCAAACATGTTCCATTCTTCCTGCATTATAAATCTATTTTTATGGAAGCAACTTGGCTAGTGATATGAACTACCAGAAAAAAAACAACAAAATGCCTGTGAGTGATTTTAAAAAACAAAATATAATCAAACATAAAACAGTTTCAAAATGTATTTTTGCTGCGGCACGATCGCTTTGATGACAGAGAGAAATACAAACTCCCATCAAACAATGCATATTTTAGTGTTGTGAACAGTATCGTAGATCTATCTAACTGTGTTCGTTCTATTTTCAACAGATTTTTTTTCGTCAGATAGCACGTTGAAACTTTAGAAAACATTAGTTAGTTCTTAAAATCGTGTTAGGAAACTGATTAAAGACTCTCTTTTGGAATACGTACAGATACGCATTATCAAACTACTAAAATTTGACAAAGGAGATTTTTTTTTGTTCGGATCAGTCTACCTACATAAATTGCAGCATTGAATAATTAAACGTACATTGGTTTCTTCCTTATAATTTCTAGATTACAGTGATTAAATTAGCTTGCCTTGTCTAACCGAATAAATCCGCAAAAACACTTACAAAATCCAAAATAAAAAGAAAAAGTAAATGTCAAAATAATGAAGTTGTCTGTCAACCACAAAATGGATTTGTAACGTTCCGTGCCACATTGATTGTTTAAAACATCTTTGCGATTTTAGTGTAAACCTTGAAAAATTGGAATAAAACTAAACCTATTCTGATTTTATTACAATAGACTTTCAACGACTAAAGGGTTCAAAGTTGATTGGGATAAAGAGAGAAAGCAAAAGTGTGGGGTCTGGACCTATTCTTCAATAGTAACATTTGAAATACCGTTGGTTAGCGCTTTTTAAGAGGAACATTAGTTACTAACAAAACAAAACTATGGTCAAATGTTAGAACTCTCGGACTAGTTCAACGAGACGTTAATAGTACACTTTAGCCACTGACAATAAATCGCAATAGAGATCATTGACCCACCTAAATTTATTAAAGTTCTTAACTTTGAAACCCAAAAGTAAGCCTGTTCAAGTCTTGAATCGTCATCTATCGTGATCTTCAACATTTTTTGTAATGATAAACGATGCATGTTTCATTTGTGTTGGTTCGTACGAAGAGATATCGTCGAAAGAGCAATGACCGCTTTTGCGATTTTAATTGGCACTTACTATAAGCCCCTTCGTACACAAGGCTACAAAAATCATCGATACTCGACGATTTTTGTCTCCAAGCGACTGCCGCCATACAAATCCATAATGTCGGCGACGCGACTTGTGGACGAACTTCAATGGATTTGTATGGCGGCAGTTGCTTGGAGACAAAAATCGTCGAGTATCAAAGATTTTTGTAGCCTTGTGTACGAAGGGGCTAACTGTCCTTTGTTTTTCATCTATTGTAACAGCGATCGACCGTCTAAACACTCGGAGTGAACACAGCCTAATTAATTCTAATTTGTATGTAAAAAAGAGGCAATTTTATGCGTAACAGGCTAAAAAAGCAACGACAAATACACGTGGTAGCGTGCTCCGGGTTCCCTGTTACGATGTTATCACAAAGGTTCATACGAATGTTAATTAAATCGTACTAATATTAGTTTGTGCCACGTTTTGGGTCAAACGCTTGACTGATTGGCATCAATATTATTAACAGTCAGTTTTTTTTTCGGATGGGAAATCATCAAATGACTTCTCCCACTCTGGGCGGAGCGGGAGGGAGTGTCTGACTTTTACTGACTAAAACATATCCATAGTCCTTCCTCGCCCTTTGTGTTCCAGGGCCACGATATCTTTTTAACTAACTACGCAGCTTTTACCTGCGTCTTCGCTCGGGTGGATGTCGTATTTTTTTTCACGGGAACGTACTACCGGACTGCCTCGTTGGTCTAGTGATCACAAGTGCGATGACTGAGAAAAAGGGCCTGGGTTCAATTCCCGGGTCAGGCACAGCGTTATTGGGTTTTTCCATGAGGCATTTCTCAGTAGCAGTGACGGGGTCTGAATCTGTGACCCTTTGCTGGCAATAAAAAAAAAAGTGCGGGGCAGTCTTTGCGGACAGCCGATAGAAGTAAAAAAGAGTAATCTATAGCTACTACCGGTTGTGCCCCGTGCACGCCTAAGTGGTGTTACGCCGTAGCGGATCGGCTACGAGTGCTACGAAGCGTTAGATGACGTCACGTGATATGATATGATTTTTGTTCACCCAGAATTGCTCAAGGCGCCTAAAGGAGTTTTCTCTTCAATAACAAAACGGTCACACTCGTATTGGGTTCTTTTACATAAGGACAGTATGCAATTATGGATTGGCCGCTTATGAAAACTTTATGTGTAATGTTTTGAAAATACGTATTTAAAACACTGCTTTACACAGAAAAATATAGCTTACTGCCCTTCTGTGTAACAAATGTATTTGTTTAATAGTTTTTGAGCACGCGACTATGGATGATAATTGGTGTAGAAACGCCTTGTTTTCTAGAAAACAATTGTTTTGTATTTGACGGTGAAATAGTTAAAAGGTGTTGTGATTGAAAGTGACGTGCCTGTTGTAATAAAACTTGTTTTGTTTCAGTGGAAGAGACAGATTTCGACAGTCAAAGTGAACGGTCTGTTTGCACTTCCATGAAGATTGATGGATATTGGTTGGATGTTGGTGGTGGATGTGGCTGAGCTAAATGTAATCTTAAGAACTATTATGTATTACCCATATTTGCAAAATAAAATTCTATTCTATTCTATTCTATTCTACTCTTTCACGCAAAAAATACTTAACGGATTTGGCTGAAACGTAGCATACAGATAGCTTATAGCCTGGATTAGCACATAGAATACTTTTTATCCACTGTTTTAGGCTTTCACGTTTTAAAACTACACTTATATTGTCACTTACGGGATATCTTCCGTGATTATTTGTTATGTTGAGCTCCCGATATTTCGACGCTGTTGCAAGCGCCATGATCGCGGAAGATATCCCGTAAGTGACAATATAAGTTTACTTTTTATCCTCTGGGACAATTATCGAACTTCGGCGGGCATAAGCTAGTATTGCTACGAGTATATTTAGTGAAACCAACCGCTCACTTAAACAATTGCCAAACTTAATTGGCAGTGGGCAGGGCACATTGCTCGCAGAACGGATGGCCGATGGGGCCGAAAAGTTAGCAGCGACCGCGAACCGAATGACGATGCGTTAGAACACCTCCCACTAGGTGGACCAATGACCTGATGAAGGTTGCGGGAATCTGTTGGATGCGAGTCTCACGGGACCGGACAATGTGGCGACACTTGGGGGAGGCCTGTGTCCAGCAGTGGACGTCTTTCGGCTGAAATGATGGTTATGATGATGATGAACTGCTCACTTTGGAACTACTCAGGAGAAATAAAGGGTAGATGAGACACAATCAAATTACTTTTGAAGAGCTGTCAAAACGCGCTGTTCTCTCATAGATTTTGAATGGCAATAGCACGCTGTGACGTCACTGTTCAGTCAACTCAATATCTCAACTCTTTATTGATTTCAAAGCAATTAATAATCTCATTTGGCAATTTATTAAAAATGAAAGCGGGTTCAGGCCCAGAAATAACGTTTTTATTTAGAAATTGGTGTCTTGGAATTATTGTTCTGTGGTGTTATCTATCGTATTGTTATCTTAATTTATTTATGTCTTGCGTATACAGGGTTACTGGTCTTAACCAGTAACCCTGTATACGCAAGACATAAGTCGAGTCGGTCGACTTATCGACCTAGATCCATTAAGGGGTTGAAGTGTGCATCATTTCTGACTGATTTGACTATCAAACATTATAACCCAAACTGAAACGTTTTTAAAAAAGAAGTTTAAAGTTTTTTCTTAAAATTGACGAATATTTTGTCTATTGTCCAAGTATTTTGTAATTTGTGCCTCTAATTTATTTGATCTATCAATTTTTGTGAAGGAGATAAGTTGTTTAATTATTCTCGACCCAAACATCGCAAGTTTCTTAACAAACTGGACCGTACTCGTAGATTGTAGGTTACAAAAAGGATTCAAATCGCAAAAAGTATTTTATTCTTTCAGGAATATTAAAAAAAAAAGTGTACCGCAAGCATGCTGCAGTTGTGCTTGTAAATATTTACGTTTCTTCAGCTATCCAATAAGGTAAGATAACACTTATGGGTATTATTATAATTAATAGACAAAAAAGTTGATAAACGGCTCCCAGGTAAGAAATAACGATGCTTCGGTAGGCTCCTTGTTGCGTCTATTTTCCTTCTTAGGAATACGGTTCGTGCAAGCGGGCTATCATACGATGTACTTAAGGTTTGAGCGAGACAAAAAAAATTCTTAAACGCCATTATTCTTGTTTTTAATTTAGTTGGCCCCGTCATCACCATGTTGTGACGACAGATAATCGTGTAGTTTTGAGTGTCGTGGCTTTTGTATTTAAATGGAGGTGTTCACATAGGACGACACGATTAACTGTCATCTACGACTTTTTTGCGGCGACTCGGCACGACAGTCTCAAAACGATAAAAAATTGTCACGACTAAATCGTGACGGCAAATCATGTGTCGTTGTTGCGACTGTCTGTCGTGGCCACGACTGTCATTTCCAATCGCGCCCACGCGCTCCTCGTGCTTGTACTCGGCTCACTTTATGCGTGTTAAAATCCTACCTATATCATGTGTCGTTGTTGCGTTGTCTCCCAGGTTGTGATGTTACAACAAATAACGCTGTTTGGCCTACTTTGAAACAAAGATTTTTTTGTAAGATTTAAACTATTAACACCTCCACGACCCCCGTACTATTCAATCCATCCATCAGCACAATGTTTTAAGTGCGTTACATTGATTTCTACCACAAAACATGATTTATAACCTCACATAAAAAGTTGTTTCCCAGCAATATTTTATCCCCGTACTCCCACGGGAACGGGAATAGGCGGGTGAAACCGCGTGACGTCCGCTAGTGTTACATAAACTAGACTAGTACCTAAGAGTAAAGTTCACCAAAAAGATGACAGTCTGATTATCTTAAACAGCTGTTTAAAACACATTTTTGTATGGTAATATGTCACATTGACAGCTGTTTTTAGATAACCAGACGGTTATCTTTTCGGTGAACATGGACCTTAGTAAGCTTAGGCCGTGCTTCCTTTAGAAGTTAAATTACGTACCTTAAACGTTTAACTAAACGGACACAGTTCTTTGACCCTCTTTACCGGCGGTCCCTTTGTTAAAATTTTACCAAACCGACCCTAGGAATTAACCTTTAATTTGTAACTGGCTTAAAATAGAATTGCTTAGATTAGAGCTTGTCGTAATATTTTGAATGGAAAGTGCTAGACTGGCTGTTTGTACTTACGTGAAATAGTTATAGATTGAAATGGAGTTTCGGGTTGCATACTAATTAGGTACCTTAAATTATATATTTTATGGAAATTACTTTCAGTCAGATTACATTTAGGTATAGTTAGATGCAGATTATATTTGACGACCCGAATGGCGGAGCGGTAGTGAGGCTGCCTTACGTTCTTAGGGTCCCGGGTTCGAATCCCGGTAGGAGCAAATGTTTATGTGAGCGTGGACATTTGTTTCCGAGTCATGGATGTTTATAATTATGTATAATAAGTATGTATTTACAAACTGTTATATACTGGCCACCTAGTATCCTCACCTGTCATGTTGACGACTTGTGACGTTGTTCATTGATTGTCTAATTTAGCAAATTATATCTTTGTACATAATGAAAATGTGTATTTAATAATTGGCGACGAGGATGTCGACTAATGATATTAAAAAAATAAAGAAAACCCGCGCGGCATTGCGAGGTTTAATCACAAAGCTTGAAAACTACGTAAACACCAAAGAAACTCTACCAGACGAAGAAACAGAGTCGAGACTACAATCGCTTCAAGAAACGTTACAGAAATTACAGGAAATACAACATGAAATAGAATTAGAAACACCAGACGAACTACTAGACCAAGAGATAGAGACCAGGTACGATTTTGAAGAAAAATGTGTCATCATAAAGACGAAACTTCTCATATTACAAAACAGAGAAAATCGACGAATCACACCGCTGCAAACATCGGCATCACACATGAGTACGAATACACAACAAGAACGAGGGCCAAAAATGAATTTCCAGCCTTTTCAAGAAAAAGAAACCTTTGCAAACTTTACTAAACGTCTAACGGTATTTTTCTTGCTCAATAAAATCGAAGATCCTCAAATAAAAGTGTACACTTTTCTTGCTGCATTATCACCCGAATTACATGAGAAGTTACATGATTTATGCTCTCCAGAGGATCCAATTCATATGAACTTTATAAAACTAGCACAGATTCTAGATGACTACATAGATCCTAAGCCTAGTATATGGGCGTTACAACACAGATTTATTACGCACACACAACGTGAAGATGAAACAGTAGCAACATACGCCTCAGAATTAAAGAAAAATTCCTTGAACTGCGAATTCAAGTGCCAAAACTGTCAAAAGTCTACCTCAGAAAGTTTCTTAGTCCTGCAATTTATTCGTGGATTAAAAGACAGTGAAATACGAACGAAAATTCTTCAAGAAAGAGATACACCACCTTTTACTAAACTGGTTCAAATTGCTACATTCATGGAAATGGGAAAATCAGAAAACATGAAAATATCCGCAGACATGCACAAAAATTTGGACACAGTAAGCAAGATTACAAAATCGACAAGTAGAGATAACGAATCACGATCATCATCCACACGACAGAACATAAAGTTAACTTCTTCATCATCATCTCCGTTAACTATAAGAGATTTAAAAGGAAAATGTTTCCGATGCGGTAAAGACGACCACCGATCTAATGATTGCGGCGCCATCAAGTCTACCTGCCTGAAATGCAAGAAAATTGGACACCTGGCACGAGTTTGTTTACAACGGAACCTAAAAACCAATCAACTAGATGACACTATAAGTAACACGAGTTGCGACAGTATTGGAGATATCAATTTAATCAAGAGTGAAATAACGGACAAATATATGATCACAGTAAAAATTGAGAACAAATAAGTACGCATGGAATTTGACACGGGAGCGGCATTGTCAACAATGTCACTCAAACAATACAAAAGCCTACAAATACCAAATAAAATTTTCAAAACTGATACGAAATTGAGAACCTACACTGGTGAAATTATCAAGCCTGCAGGAGTAACATACATCAAAGGGACGTATAAAGACCAAACGTTCAACGGGAAGCTTTACATAATCAATCAAAACGTTGACCCCATTTTTGGTAGAAGCTGGATTAAAGAAATTAATATGAAAATTGCAGATTTAAGAGTTGTACGAACTTTAGAACAATCCGACAAACTTGATAAATTATTAGAATAATTTTCATCAACTGTTTTTAGATCAGACCTAGGAAAAATACCTAACTACGAGGCTCATATAAATCTCAAAGAAAATATACAACCAATATTTATAAAACCACGACGTATACCGTACGCTTTAAAGGAAAAGGTCGATAAAGAAATTGAACGACTGTGTACAGAAGGGGTGATTACCAAAGTAGACCAATCAGACTGGGGCACACCAATAGTACCGATTGTGAAACCAAACGGGAGCATTCGACTTTGTGCAGACTACAAGGTCACCCTTAACAAAGTCATAAGAGATGAATAATACCCAAAAGTTTACGTGCTCCTGTTCTTGATGAACTACATGCGGGACATATCGGTATACTTAAAATGAAATTGCTAGCACGCAGCTACATATACTGGAAAAATATAGACATGGACATTGAGAACAAGGTAAAATCTTGTAGAGCGTGCAGATTAGAACAGAATGAGTCACCAAAAGCTCCTCTTCACCACTGGGAACAACCTAGCGGCCCCTGGCAACGAATTCATATAGATTTTGCAGGACCTGTTCTTGGACACCAACTTCTAATAGTTGTAGTTGCATTCACAAAGTGGGTTGAATTTTTCCCCACAAAAACCACAACGAGTGCATGGTGCATTGCTAAGTTTAAGGAGTTATTTTGCACATTTGGCACACCGTACACACTGGTATCAGACAACGCACGCCAGTTTGTATCCCAAGAATTTAAAACCTACCTTACCAGCTGTGGAGTAACACATTTGACGTCAGCTCCGTACCACCCAGCAACTAACGGTCAGGCTGAACGATACGTGCAAACTATTAAGAAAGCACTACGTGCAATGGAGGGGGAGAGGGGCAATCTTAAGGATAAGCTCCTTGTGCTATAAACTCGGCTCAGACGCACACCAAACCAGGATGGACATACTGCTTATGGACTGATGTTCAGTCGGGACGTTAGAACAAAGCTGCACGTGATGTTCAAAGACTCAACAGCCCCGACAGCGTTCAGATCAGAGAACACACCGCCTCTTGTCAGAGCAAACAAAAAGTATATATGTAGTATATCAACTGTCTGGTGACCACGAGACAAGCCTTGCTTAGTGTGGCACTAGACGGCGCTGTGTGTAATGTCCAGCGATATTTATTTATTTATTTATATATGTCACCGGCCAAACCCGATTTCAGGACAAAATAGTTTAGGCTAAACTGAAACTTGAGTTCATTCTTGCATCCTAGTCGAAGGAGACCTGGTCGACGGTCTTCTAACCTAACCTTTCCGTGTTGGGGTGCCCCAAGTCGGTCTAGTTTACTTTGTGTGTCCTGAAATCGGGTTTGGTCGGTAACAGATACGGTTAAAGAGACAACCACGTATTTAGTACATCATACTGACCCCAACTGATGACTAAATCAATGATGAATGAAATGAACATAGAAATTGTTTATAGGTAAAAAAAAAATTTGCTCTTTCGTACAAAACTCAAAATTTATAGAACTACTGTATTTTTTATAAATTAGAAAACTAACTCTTAATTATGTACGTACGTCATAAAATTGTAGAAATTTTACACAGGCTGTTACAAGGGTCAGTCATAATACTAAAAGCAGTCTTTTAAAGACAATTTTTCCGTTAGATTACATAGATAAGGAGACTGTACTAGAATAAAACCTTCTACTGAGAAATTCCTGATAGAAAAGACCTATAAAACTTTGCCTGACATGACCTGGGAATACAACCCGAATCACATGCTCAACAGTTGTGCTTTTGGCGAACAGAGCACTTTCAAGATTCAGTACACCAAAATCAAAATATTTTATTTCACATGGGCCTACACGGGCACTTATAAAACGTCGAAAAAAGGTGCGCGGTGTACGCTGGCCTTTATAGAAAGAAAGAAAGAAGAAAAAAAAGCATTTATTAGCCCACACAGGACAAACACATCAAAATTAACAGTACTTATAAAAATTACACAGAAAAAAAAAACAAATATTTATTTAAAAATTGAAAGAATGAAACTCGTCCTGTACGAGGCCAAAAGGCTCCTATCTCAGCATGGTGCTGTAACATTAAAAAAACGTCGCAGCGCTGGTATTCTGATAGGGCCCAAAGTGAAGGTGATGCCACGGTCAGGCCAGATACGGATAAAAATAAAAATAAAGTGTAGACGAATAAAAAATACAAATAAATTAATGTATGAAGTATAAATAAATATAAAGAAAAAATATTAACACCCCACGTAACGAATACTGATTATATGTCCCTGGACTGGGGACCACCCATTACATACCGAGTTTCCTTTGTGCACGCACGCTACGCCGTTTGCCCCAGCTGTCAGCCGTCAGCTGTCTACAAATGTAGATGACATGACAACTTTGTTACAAGTAGTCAGTGGCGCGAAAATCTGACAATCAGTCTTACCCTGGGGTTATCGTATACCTAGTACTGTGGGTAATAACATCAGATAAGCAATCGTTCCAAATAAAATACTGGTAAACACCTGCATCCGGTTAGACTGTCAGCCGACCCTATCATCAGCAGCCTATAATGTTCCCACTGCTGGGACACGACCTCCTCTCAATGAGAGGGAATGTGCTATAATCTACCACGCGGGCCCAGTGCGGATTGGTAGATGTCACATGTCTTCGAATTTTTGGTTCTAGGACATGCCGGTTTCCTCACGACGTTTTCCTTCACCGTTTTGAGAGCAGCGGTGATGAAACAAAATACACAAAGTAATGCGCCTGTCTGGGTTACTGTTAATCGGGGCCGCCACCACAAGGCCACCGCTGCTCTCAATCGGCCGACCCTAACATAGTTGGGAAAAGGCTAGGCAGATGATGATCTCGTTTTACGTTTTTGTGAAGTAAGTACGACTTATTATTGGGCTCACGCTGTCCTCCTATACTCAAGCAACACTGTTACATAAAGTGTAAAAAACCTCTGAACGAAGCAGAAAGGTACTTGTTCTTTTCGACATTGTGGTATTTTTTTTGCACACACACCAGACCTAGGAACCTTCTAGTTATGGAGATATTGGCGGTCAAGGTTCCATCTTAGTGACACTTCTTTTTAAGTACAAGTTTTTAATGTTGTTTTTTACTTTAAACACCTTCATAACCTCCGTACAATTCAATCCACCCATCAGGACAATGTGTTGAGTGCGTTACATTGATTTCTACAACAAACGTGATTTTCTACCCAAAAAAAAAAATCGTTTCCCAGCAATAATTTTTGCGTAAAGTTACTTAGTTTGATGTACAGAATGCTTGGTTAACTGCTTTGTGATGAGGTGGTTTACACCCTGTATACTTCTATACTAATATTATAAAGCAGAAGAGTTTGTTTGTTTGTATGGTTGAACGCGCTAATCTCAGGATCTACTGGTTTGAATTGAAAAATCTTTTTGTGTTGGTTAGGCTATATAACATCACGCTACAACCATTAGGAGCGGAGCAGGAATGAAAAATGTTGCAAAAACGGGGATTTTTTGTCCTTTCGTTTTATGTGACGCATACAAAGTTGCGTGGGTCAGCTAGTTGTAAAATAAAATCAAGTAACCATGGAGTTTCTTCCCAGCTCTTTTCCATAGGATCCCGAACCTGAAGATAGACCCAAGTGCTGTTATCATCTTAACAACATAATCGCCTTAAAACCTACACTAAATCCCTTTACCATACAACTCAAGTAGTGATTGAGCTTACTGGTAGGAAGCGTTGCTAATCTGCACCAATCAAGGAGGTGCCTGAGAGGTTCCAATTACTGTAGAGCTATTAGACAGTAGTAGTACCTGATGGCTGTAAGTCTATTAGAGATTTAATGACCGTGGACTGTGTTGTCACGGAATTGTATTGTTTGGCAGATCGATGTTAGAACGTTTATTGGTAATATTGGTTCGTGTTAACTATATTGTAATATTGAGGAGCTTTTGTTGAGCCTATCCAAGGTGTCAACAAAAGCTCCTCAATATTCTGTTCTTTATGTTTGTATCTATAATCTATACTAATATTATAAAGCAGAAGAGTTTGTTTGTTTGTTTGGTTAAACGCGCTAATCTCAGCAAGTACTGGTTCAAATTGAAAAAATAATGTTGTGTTGGATAGTCCATTTATCGAGGAAGGCTATACCCTAGTAGCAATTGCCGTTGGCTTCCTTATGCCAACAGTTGGGAATGTATTGGCAGACGGTTAGTTGTTCCGCCAACCTAAACTTAAAATAGGCCCATCTTCATAAACATGCACTATTTGCCCAACGAATAGCCAACAAAGGGCCTTCTGTTACTATTCCCACTGTTGGGAGATTTTGTATGCATTTAAATTACTAAAACAACATTGAGCCAACTATCGACAGGCCTGCAGCTTCTATTCCTACTGTTGGGAGTTTTTTGTAGTGATTTAAGTTATGATAACAACTTACATCGGTTCAACTTAAACCTTTCAATAGGCCTGTTAGGTATGATACGTCTTACAATTATTGTATTGTCGAACTTAAATCGTATCATATTTATTAGAGAGATTTGATCCATAAATGATTGAACCTATCGATTGATGTCAAAAAGGTATATTATTTTTTCGAACTTCAGCCGATCCATCCCGGGTTCGATTCTGGTTCGAAATATTTTTTGAAAATCTTCGAATGCAGATTTGTTTCTTTTTAAAAATAAAGGTATGTCTCCTTTGAGTAAAATTTGCGTTCTCCAGTATTTAGAGTACTTTCCCTCCAGGTGGCATTGTAAAATTCCACCCTGTTTATTATAGTTTAGTAAATATATATCACAACACTAAAGAAGATGACTTAATTCCCTTGTTGCTATGATTCGTCAGTATCTCGTAACTGATTGTTCTCAATTTATCTTACTTAGATATCTCACTAAGTGCAATCTTGTCAATGGTACTTGATATATTAGCTTGTTAACATTGTACTGTGCAATCTAAGTAAAGGTACCATTATTCTGGGAAAGTAGACGCGTAAGTACAGCACGTTTTAGTTCGTATCTTTAAACTAGATGGCGTTGTACAATTACGTCACGTTTCTGAATCGCGGTGTTAAGATTCTCCCGCGTCGAATGACTGTCGCGCAGTATTGTAGTGAATTCATACGTACCTGGAATAAGGTAAACCGTGATCAAATAGGCGGTTCCCCCAGGGCGAGGCCTTCCCATTGAACTGCAGTCAGATTGACCCTTGCGATTATCCTTAATGTGGATAACTCTGATGCGTAATTTTTTAAGCGTTCGCGCCGTCCCCCCAGAATTCTCACAAGTTGGGACTTCGTAGGCAATTCCACGCAGTTTATATTATATCCATATAGTCTTAGTCTATGATTCCACGTTAGCTCCATCTCCATCGCAAGTTGGGCTTTCGTAGGCAAATCTTCGTTGGCCATCAGTTTTGGGCCCAACCCGCAAACTGCCCGCCAATTGTATGCAATTGCCAACTAAACAGAGGTATGTGGCCCAACTAAATGCCAACAAAAAATGCTACTAGGGTAGGCTATATAACATCACGCTGTGACCAATAGGAGCGGAGCAGCAATGAAAAATATTACAAAATCGAAGGAAATTTTATTCCCTTTGTTAGCTTTTTCTCTCTTATGTGACACAGACGAAGTTGCGTGGGCCAGCTAGTAACAATAACAATAACAATTTATTATAAAGCAGAAGAGTTTGTTTGTTTGTTTGGTTTAACGCGCTAATTTCAGGAACTACCAGCTCGAATTGAAAAATTCTTTTTTCATTGGATAGTCTGCGTAGTGCCTACTAAACTATTATTCCGATTTTTATTATGAACTAGCTGACCCACGCAACTTCGTCTGCGTCACATAAGAGAGAAAAACGAAAGGAAACAAATCCCCGTTTTTGCAACATTTTTCATTCCTGCCCCGCTCCTAATAATTGTAGCGTGATGTTATATAGCCTAAAGCCTTCCTCGATAAATGGACTATCCAATACAAAAAGAATTTTTCAATTCGAGCTGCTAGTTCCTGAGATTAGCGCGTTCAACCAACCAAACAAACAAACAAACTCTCCTGCTTTATAATATTTTAAAGTATATATAGTATAGATAAGGTGTCAATCGATTTGTTATTGTACAGCCGGGGCAACATAGGCTATTTTTTACCGACTTAAACAATAGAAGGAGTTAATTTTATATTGTAAACCCCAAATTTAAATGATCTGGTTATTTCGGTAGTCGAATTAAAATCAATATCAAAGCTCCTGTGTACCTGAAATAAATTTCATTTAGGCCAGGTACAGGCACTTTTGAATTGTCTAAACAACCATGAAAAATTACATTTTGCTACAGTCCCAGTCACAAGATATCATCATCATCATCATCCTATAATATTCCCACTGCTGGGACACGGCCTCCTCTCAATGAGAGGGAACAAGATATAAAACTGTGAAAGTACTGTACTGATTATTTTCCGTAGTCGGGTATTTTAGTCTTGTATACCGCACAAATTCTGATTCAGTGAACTTTCATGAAATTTTAAAACTTTAAATTATCATTCAAGAATCAACGGGAATTGAATAACGTTAAACTGGATAGTTGAGTAAGAACGCAATGCCAATTTAGCTTTTGCTGTCAACCCTATGTGACTAACCCTCCACAACCCCACATGACCTGTCATTACACAGTGCAGTCCCATCCATATTTGATCAGCCACAGTTTAAATTAAACCTGGGGTTGACGTATTGATTGCCTCATTTTCGTAAAGTTCTTTCAGCTTTTAACTTGTCTTGTGCTGGAAATTGAAGGGAAATAATTGTATGACATTGTTACGGGTTATCGAATGATAATGATGAGCTTTTTACACGACCCTCAAGGAAGTTTTTCGCATCTTGCATGTTTGTTTTTTGTCTTCGTATCCTCCAGATGGATTAATAAATTTCGGGGATTAGGGTATTATTACCTAGTATTATATATATAGAAAACAAGAACAAGTCTACAAAAATGTTCCACCTTTAATCTCATTCCCATAATTTTGAAACTAGATTTGTGTTTTTTGACGTGATAACGTCTTATAAATTGATAATACCAGCAACACTCATGAAAAAAAGTAACGTTCCATGTTCCATAGTAACGTTCCACCGTTCCACGTGTTTTATTACATAAAATAATGATTATGACGTTTTTTGCGGAGTTTTGAAACAGGCCGACTCAAAAGTGTCCTTGTTACGTAACATCTCAAACGGTAAATGATAAATGATAAACGATAAATGATAAATGATAAATGATAAATGATAAATGATAAATGATAAATGATAAATGATAAATGATAAATGATAAATGATAAATGATAAATGATAAATGATAAATGATAAATGATAAATGATAAATGATAAATGATAAATGATAAATGATATATGATAAATGATATTTTATTCAGCAAGTAGGTTTTCTCAAACACTTTTACACGTCATTTTGACGTGATAACGTCTTATAAATTGATAATACCAGCAACACTCATGAAAAATAGTAACGTTCCATAGTAACGTTCCATAGTAACGTTCCATAGTAACGTTCCATAGTAACGTTCCACCGTTCCACGTGTTTTATTACATAAAATAATGATTATGACGTTATCACGTAAATCTATCGTCCGTAAACCGACTTTACAGACAACCAATTTTTTTTATAAATTATATTTGACACACTTAAATATAAAGCACACAATTAGACCTCTGGGTCTGTCTTAGCATGCCATGGCCTGAGATTTGATCAACGCGCTATTAACGTTTAAGTTATAATCGAATCGATGTAATATTCTTTGAGCTTACGCTTTATGTTTCTACTATTCAATGAGTCTCTGGTGTCTACAGGGTATTTGGTTTAGTAAGTTGGGTATTGCGAAAGAAGCGGTACGCCTGCCATAGAAGTTATTTTTGCGTTGCACTTGAAGTGATTTGGATGTCGTGTATTCACGTCATATTTCACTGGAACTAAAATATCACTGTTATCATGATGTTCTAAGAGGAACAGATACTCAGCGCGCGCAAGTATAGGTAATACCTTGCAACGTTTAAATAACCCTGTGTAATTGTCTTTGAATTATCAAAAACCCAAGTGTCCCGAGATAGATACTAAGTAAAAACACAGAATAGCGGTTTTTTGGCGATAGATTATAAATCTATCCCTGAAACAATTCGTTGACTGTTGAAGTAACTGAGATCTCTTTGACAACAAAATTAGCTGATGGTGACTATATAAGACGAAGGGTGAGCTCCGCTGGGAGTACCCTAGCACCCGCCAAATCATTTCTTCTACAACTCATCTGCTTATAGTCAACCCGACTGAGTGCTAGATAATCTAGATTATAATCATAACATCCAATGGGTCCCGTTATTATCAAAATTGTCATCAAACAAAAATATTAAACACTAATTCCTAATTTATTTCAAACAAACTCAGTTAGTAACATATTAACCGTACCTACCTACTAAGAACAAAAATACCAAATTACATTTATAATAAGGCCAGAGCTCATAAAATAATAATAAAGGGTCTCAAAACACCGCCATTTACATTTTAAATCAAGCCTTAATATTTTCCGCACGAAAGCGCTAATCTCTAATGTTGAAACATTAGCAACAAGTTTGTGAGTGGCCTAAATCCGTAGCTTTACAACTGCCTGTAATAACATTATGATAACTAAAGCTTCGGGAGGAGTTCGTGGCTAAATAATCTCAGTCGCATTCGCAGTTAAGCAGTGCTTGATTAGGTTGGTCTGTGGATGGGTGACCACCTGTCACTTACCGAGTTTCCTCCGTGCCTCGGAAAGCACGTTCAGTAGTTGGTCCCGGCTGTCATTTGTAGATCTTCGACAGTCGTTACAGGTAGCCAGTAGCTCCAAAAAGTTTGACTACCAGTCTTACCAAGTGGTATCGTATTACCCAGTATTAACTGGGTTGTGGAGGTCAGATAGGCAGTCGCTCATTGTAAAAAACTGGTATTCAGCTGCTTCCGGTCAGACTGGAAGCCTACCCCAACGTAGTTGGGAAAAGGCTAGGCAGATGATGATGAACTAAATCTTCCTCCTCACTCCGTACGCGTAGCTGGTTAGTTTCAGTTGGCTTTATGCGTGGTTGAGTCACTCGGCAATGTTCGGCTTTTGTCGACATGATCACGAATAAAGATTGGCAGATTACTTTTATTGGTTAAGTTTTATTTTTGCGTGAATATGTTATTGGTTTTCTTATTGTAGTTTCGTTGGGAAGGGGAAATATTCGATGTAACTAAAATCGTAGAAAGTAAGTAAAATCGAATATAAAGAAGGTTTAATCTTTGCAAAAGAAAAAATGAACAAATGTGGGTTTAGAGGATCCTGTTTAAGATCTTCAATGTCAAATGAAATTAACTAGCGACGCTTCATAGATGTTAAGGCTATCCATGTCTAAACATAAAGGGTGTAAAACACCTCTTCGCGAAGCCGAAAGTCACTTGTTTTCCCCATCATTGTGATATTTTTTTGTTCTACGCCATACCTTTTTGACAAGTTTTGTTTTAAATACAACATTTTTTTGTAAGATTTTGGCTTTTAAAACCTTCACGACTCCACTACTATTCAATCCATCCATTAGCACAATGTTTTAAGTGCGTTACATTGAGTTCTACCATAAAACATGATTTCTAACCTCAAAAAAAAAGTCGTTTCCCAGCAATAATTTTTGCGCAAAGTTACTAAGTTTGATGTACAAAATGCTTGGTTAACGGCTTTGTGATGAGGCTTGTGGTTTACACTCTGTATTAAAATAAACAATTTTGTTAGGGTCGCTTCCAGTCTCTTCGGATGCAGCTAAACACCAGTATTTTACATGGAGCGACTGCTTATCTGACATGCACAACTCAGTTCGTATTAGGTAATGCGATACCCCTTTGTGAGACTGCCTATAACGACTGTCAAAAATTTAGAAATGACAGTCGGGTCGTGTCCGAGGCACGCAAGAATCTAAGTAAATTTTCAATCCCTAGTTGCAGATATTTTATATTGTACCACAAATCGTTAAACGTGTAAAGTGATTTAAGGTGCAAACGGGCCTAAAACCCACAAAATAAAATTAATGTTAAATCCAGCCAGTTTCATTGGCATAACTTGACATAATGACGTCATTTATAACACAGAAACGCGACGGGACGCCCCTCAATTTTGTTGTTCTATTTTTTAATACAAAGAGGAAAACTTCTAATGGAAAACTCGCTATCTATATCATAAACGAGCTTCGTCGGGAAACTTGAACTCCGTGCGAAGTAGCAAGAAATAGTTTCGTAATACTTTACTTAAGGTAATTTTGCATCCCGAAGCTCTTGAATATGTTAGTTTGGTGTAAGTTGTATTTAGGTAAGGTTTTTATAAGTTTTGACTTCGCTTCATAACTTCCATAACAACTTTTGTCCTCTATTAAAGCGTTTCGGGAAAGAATGTTGAAAAATCCTTGGTGCGCAGCGTCATTTTATAACATGTGTCAGAAACGTGGTCGTTAAGGGTGTTCATCAGACTATAAAACTAAACGTCTGTGTCTTGAGAACGACATTCATAATACGAGAAAAAAAAACAGTTTTCTATACAAAACTTCATTTCCTCATCGATCTAAACGGAACCAATTTCTTTAAAGTTACGATCAGAAACAAATCATCGGTATATCAAATTGGGGACATTTAATTTTAGTTCTGTGTTTTACCGCGTGCAACAGATATCTGGTTGATTAAAGTGTTTGGACACTTGGCTTTAAACAGGATTGAGGTAAAGTTTTTGGTAGCTTATGTCAATTCAGTACATTTTAGACACTCTTAATATGTTTTTGCTGATATTGACGTCTAATCTCAGATGAAAGAAAAGACAGTTGCTTCTACTACAAATTGTTAGTTTACTATGTCCCTACTTGGGATACAAAATCCATGAAAAAGCGATTTCCCAAATCTGCTACAAGCACATACGATTCTTGCAAGTTTGCAACTATTTCCGAAGTTCAATAAAAGTTATTTTGCACGTCTGGACTATATATTAGGCGCGGGAATCCTTTATTGTCTCATGAGGGTCTTGATTTATTATGTCCCGTGTTGTGTCTGAACTTTATAGGTGCATCTAAGTGCTTTAAATAATACCTTTGGAGTCCCAGGGGTAAAGAATTTAAGCAAAAAATATATACTTTGCTACGATGAAATTAAACTTGTTTGTATGTGTTAATACAATCATATGGTACTCTAATAATGTCATAATTTTATTTTAGTTTAATTTAATGTAATAATTTAGTATATGTATAAATAAAACATGCGGGGAAATGAAATACTGAATTTATTGAATTAACAGTATTTTTTAGATATATAGACTTGCCGGTACGAAGAGAGAAAAAAAACCAGAGAGAGAACCAAATGTAGAATAGTTGCTAGACATAAAAATATTAATAATGTTGCAAGTATTTAATTGATAAATATTACTAAGACGAGTAACTATTTAGGAATCGACTTAGACTTATTTATGATTGTTTATTTTATTATATATGTTGAATTTACTTTAACATAGTTGGGGCCGGCAAGTTGGTTAAACAACTAAGTAAGTAATTAAAATTAAACAACTAAGAAATTAATTTATACAACTAAGAAATTGATTTAAACAACTAAGAAATTAAATCTTAACATAAGTACTTAATGAATGAGCTAACTTAACTTAAATAATAAAACCACCTAGGTGTTTTGCTTATTTTTACAAAGGTAATGGACAAAGTTTTCTCAAAGAGCGAGTATAGATTTTGCTACCTATTTTACAATCGGCTACCCTGACCTTACCATCGGGGCCAGTGTAAATTTTTACAATTCTGGCCATAGGCCATGATAGTGGAGGCACATTATCTTGTTTAACTATCACTAAATCCCCTACATTTAAATTGGGATGTGTTTGATGCCACTTGGGCCTGTTTTGTAACAGTGTTAGATAGTCCCTTGACCAAGCCTTCCAAAAGTCTTGTTTAATCTTGGAGCACATATTCCAGAACTTAAGCCTGTTCATGGGTACTGCCGAAAAATCTAATTCAGGATAGGAGGTCAAGGAGCTACCTATTAAAAAATGACCAGGCGTCAAAAAACTAAGATCAGAAATGTCTGAGCTCATGGGCAGCAGGGGACGAGAGTTCATCACTGCTTCTATCTCTGTTATAATGGTATAAAGACCTTCAAACGTTAAACATAAATTTCCTATAATTCTTTTAAAGTGATATTTAAAGCTCTTGACGCCTGCCTCCCAGAGTCCTCCAAACTCAGGAGAATAACTGGGAATAAAGTTAAACTTAATCATATTTGTAGTACAAAAATTCTCTACAGAATCCCTGTGAGTTTTCGAATGAAATAAATCATACAGACCCTTCAATTGATTAGAGGCTCCTTTAAAAGTTTTTGCATTATCAGAAAAAATCTGAGTAGGCATGCCACGCCTTGCAATAAATCTTTTGAGACATCCCAAAAAGGTCTCAGTAGTAAGGTCACTAACAAGTTCTATGTGAACCGCCTTGACAGCAAAACAAACAAACAGCGCGACATAGCATTTAGACACAAGAGGTCTTCGAATTCTTGCAGACTTCATGCTGAATGGACCACAGAAATCTACACCCACGACCTCAAATGGTCTTGCCGACGTTAGCCTTTCTTTAGGGAGAGAACCCATCAGTTGTTTAGCCGCTGCAGCCTTTAAACGTGAGCACTTCATACACTTGTGTAATACCTTTTTGACCTCCCGATGCCCGCTGACAAGCCAGTAGCGCTGGGATAGCGAACTCAATATTATCTTGGGTCCCGCATGCAGCAGTCGCATATGTTCCCTTTCTATTAATAAGCTCGTTATATGGCAAGCTTTCGGTAAGATTATTGGGTGCATTTTGTCGTATGGGATATTATTTGCATTTTGTAAGCGGCCACCGACCCGTAGTATGCTTTCTTTGTCCAAAAATGGATGAAGATTGGATATACCACACTTTAAAACTTTTTCGTTTAAAATTGAAACTATCTCTTTAGAAAAATACTTTTTCTGTGTACATTTTATAATGACCAATAAAGCCTTTTGTAGCTCCTTTGGAGTTAGGACTCCTGTGAGTCTGTTATTTAAAATCAAAGTATTATTTTTAAATCTAAGCATATAGGCTATAACTCTTTGTAATTTATTTAAATTTGAGAATTTTTTAAAGATGTCAAACAATTCTGACTGGTCGACCACAGATGGGTTTGCTACAGTAGCTGACGACACAGTTGTAGGTGGAATAGGTAAATTGCAATGAGCATAAAATGGGTGTATATAGTCCTTACTGGATAGCTCTGTGGGGCCCTCCCACCATAGTCTGATGGACTGCAATTTTTGTGGCTCAACGCCTCTAGACAGCAGGTCAGCAGGATTGTCTGAAGTTTTTACAAAGGACCACTCAACTTCACCTGTCAATTCATGTATTTGTTTGACTCTTTTTGCAACATATGCATTGGAATTAATATTAGTTGACTTAATCCATGCCAACACAATTTGTGAGTCACTATAAAGGTATACCTTTAATGGAAATCGTGACAGTAATAGGTTGTTCACTCTTTGGGTTAGTTGGGCTAATAATAGAGCGGCATTCAGTTCAAGCTTAGGAATGGTTAAGGCTTTATTTAGCGGAGCAAGACGAGACTTTGAACACAATAAATTTACAATGACTGACCCATCTTTGTTCAAAATTCTTAAATATAGGCAGCAACCAAATGCCTTTTGTGATGCATCTGCATAGCCTACTAGCTCTATGTATAGTGTGCCACAAGAATTTACACAACGCGGAACAGTGACATTACCCATTTTGTTTAAGTTGTTTAGAAATGTATGCCAAACGTCCAACAAGCTCTGAGGTAACATAGTATCCCATCCTACATTGACAGACCATAATTGCTGCATAAAAAGCTTAGCAACCACAATTATAGGTCCTATTAAACCAAGCGGATCAAACATTTTGCCGACAAAGCTAAGTACCTGTCTCTTAGTGTACATGCCATCTTTAAATGGTGGACTTGTAAAACTAAACTGATCTATAATATTGTTGTATTTTAAGCCCAATGTTTTTACAATGTTATTTTTATCAAATTCAATGTTATCATTGAAATATTTATGTTCAATAGGAACATCTTCTAGCACTTGAGGGACATTTGAAGACCATTTGTGTAACTTAAAGTTTCCCAATTGTAAAAGTTCTACTAATTGTGTCTTGAGATCATGCAGGGACTCTGTACTGTCAGAGCCACATAGTACATCATCTACGTAAGTATTCGAGAACATAGCCTCTGCTGCAAGCGGATGCCTCTTTCCATACCTATGGGCCAACTCTATTAGGCATCGGGTTGCCAAAAATTTAGATGCTTTTAACCCATATGTAATAGTGTGCAGTTGTAAACAACTGATAGGCTTGCATGGATCATCTCTCCAAAGTATGTTTTGGAGGCAGGTTTGCTTTGGATTTATCCTCACGCAACGAAACATCTTGGCAATGTCACAAATTAAAGTGAAAAGGTACGTACGGAACAGGAGCAGGATATCAAATAGTTCTTTTTGTACAACTGGTCCATTCAACATGACATCATTAAGGGAGACTCTACCTTTTGACTTCATGCTACCATCAAATACCACACGCAGCTTGGTTGTTCTGCTGTCCTCATTGATCACAGCATGATGAGCTAAAAAATAAACATGTCCATTAGTCACTTCATATTCACTAATGTCAACCTCTTTGGCATGTCCCAAGGCAACATATTCTTCAATAAATTGTTTATATTTTTCCAGGTACAAAGGATTTCTTTTGAATTTCTTTTCCAGTGTCAAAAATCTTTGGTGGGCAACTGAAAAGGAATCTCCAAGCTGTAGTTGTTCTAAGTCACAGACAAGTGGCATATCAACTTGAAATATATTATTTTCAATTTTAACTGAGCTTTGAAAGGTAGCCTCAGCTTTTTTATACTCATTAGACAACTTATCAGCTGGTTCAGGAACTTTTTCAGTGAGCCAAAATTGCTCCATCACATTTTCGAGTTTTTTAGAATCACATATAGCCAAATTTGAAACATAATTTTTACCAACATTACATGTATTTATAGTACCCCCAAGAACGTATCCAAATAAAGTTCTCTGCAAAACAGGACCATTTGGAATTTTTATATTTCCATCTAACAAAATACTGAAGTATATATCGGCACCTAAAAGCAAAGAAATTTCTTCAGGAAGATTAAACTTATCATCAGACAAAATTATATTTTTAGGTAAATTAAGTAGTGAGATATCAATACATTGCTGGGGTAATTTTGTGATTATAGAATCCACAACATGGCATTTTGCATTTAATTGAGTTTTTGACACTGGTGAATGCAAATTTATATTAACAAAATGACTGATTTTGTTGCGTTTATTTGTAACACCAATAATATGTGTTTCTTCTTTATTGTATGCTAAACCCAAAGCCTTCACAAGGGAGTTTTTGATGAGTGATACCTGACTACCTGAGTCAAGCAGTGCCCTGACATAGACTTCATGGCCTGCAATATTAAATAATTTTACCTTCACAGTTGGCAATATAACATTGTTACTTAGTGCTATACTGGAGTATGTAACAGCCTCCTTTCCTTCTATTTCCTTGCCTACATGCAGAAGAGTATTGTGCTTCTCCTTACACACTTGACAGGTAAAGTGAAATTTACATTTGCCATTATGTGAGTTTAGACATGTAGAACATAGGTTATTTATAGAAACAAATTTCTGACGGTCTTCTATGGAAGCTGTTTTGAAGGAGGGGCAATTGTAAAGTTTGTGGGAGTTATTACCCTTGCAAAATGTACATAATTTTGCATTATTAGAAGTAGCAACATTGGTTACCTTATTTGACTTCTTTGAAATGGCTTCATAGGAGCCGCAGTCCTCAAGCGCCATAGCACGCTTTTCGAGGAAAGCTGTAAATTCTTCCATCGTTGGTAATACTTCAGGGTTCCTGTCAAGTTGATAGGCTCTGTTTGTAAATGTGTCTAGTTTCCTAGATAAAATAGAAATAAGAAGCATATCCCACGCCTTTGTGGGCTGCTTTAAATTTTGTAAAGCATATATCTGCTGCTTAATTTCAGAAATTAATGACCTTATAGAGGCCGCAGTACCCTTCTGCATTGTAGGCAAGTCTAAAAGTACATTTATGTGGTTTATAATTAACCTGGACTTATTTTCAAAACGTTTCTTTAATAATATTAAAGCCTCTTCATAAGATTGATTTACAAGAGGTAAATTAACAATCTCATTAAGTGCATCGTCACTTAAATATTTCCTTAAGTAAAACAACTTTTGTACATCAGAAAGTGCTTTGTTGTTGTGTATTACAGCAGTAAACAAATCTATGAAAGGTGTGTACTTTGTGAAATCCTTTCCACTGAATACTGGTAAATCAATATTTGGTAATTTAGATGAGGATACACTTGTACACTGAGACACTTCTGATGTATTTAAGTTTTTCAAATAATGGTTTATTTTGGATATGATTGAGAAGTATTTTTCTTCTAGAATGGCAACATCTTCGTTGTCTTTACCATCTAATGACAAAATATCTAGTTGGACCTTTTCGTAGTCCTTTAGAGTACAAATTAACTTTTCTTTCCGAGCTTGAAGAGCTTCGGTAGTGACACTAGCAATATTCACTGGGTCGTTGATAAAGTTCTCAATGCGAGTTACGGTACCTTTGAGTTGACCGCGCTTTAGACGCAAAGTCTTGAGATCCTCTTCCATCCTGGTTAGGTTACAGCACCTTAGGCTGACCGTCGTATTAAACACCGTTGTATTTCTTGTTGTTTTCAAAATAACAACAACCGACGCAACCGGTCACCACTAATCACAAACACAACACAACACAACGTGTCACTGTCAAATTGACAGCAGTGACATATAGCTGTCAATGTCAAATGTCCGCGTTCCAGCTCTATGGCGCGTTCCCGCTTTTTTGTTGACGTGGAGTGGGTAGGTACCAAATTTTCCAAGGAAGGTAGAAGTAGGTACTTACGAATTTTTCACTTTCTTTTACTTACAAGCCAGCCACTTCTTCTTTGAATTCGATTTTATGGAAATACGAACCAACACGATGACTGTAATAATTATGATGAATGATATTTCTTGGACTGTAGGTATCTTGAAAACATGGGTTTCTTTGGGGTCGATGGTTTCTTCGTGCTCCTTCAGAGCTGCCCAAGTGCAAAATTTCTTGATTGATAACTTGATTCTGCACGAAGACCTGCCCGGGCCGCAGGAGTAGATAAGCACGCGAAGCAGGTATAGCCGTGCTTCACGAACAGAACGTCGTCGCCACGAACCACGGAGAATAGTTTTACACGAAGTCCTCGTTACACTAATCGAAGGACCACATTCGCATGTATAAATAAAACATGCGGGGAAATGAAATACTGAATTTATTGAATTAACAGTATTTTTTAGATATATAGACTTGCCGGTACGAAGAGAGAAAAAAAACCAGAGAGAGAACCAAATGTAGAATAGTTGCTAGACATAAAAATATTAATAATGTTGCAAGTATTTAATTGATAAATATTACTAAGACGAGTAACTATTTAGGAATCGACTTAGACTTATTTATGATTGTTTATTTTATTATATATGTTGAATTTACTTTAACAGTATACTTTTCATATAATCGTTGTTATTTTTTTTTTGTTAAAATAATTTGTATGTCAATTGGCAAAACATAGCCCACTACCTAATTTTTAAGATCCTGTTGTAATTGTTACCCATGTTTACGAATTTCGTAGCAACTCGTAACGTGCTACGGCGTAGGAAAATTTTCACTTATTTCTGCAACAATTTTTAAAACATCACGATAAAATAATAATGACTCAAAATTGTGCAAAATATATGTAATTGTGAACATAGTTGGGCAAAAGCTAGGCAGATGATGATGGTTCGCGCCCTAGTGATGCTGAATGCTTTACTAGCATCGACACCAGAGTGTGATTTATTTGCCTCGAGATGTTTAGTATAAGTATGTCGTGGATATTTGTGTTTCTGTGCGAATATGAACGAAAGATGTTTTTTTCTTATGATCGTTCTGTGAGACGATGCATTCAAGATGACTTTTTCTTGTTATTTTTTATATTTGTCATCCTTAATGTATTAGTGTGTTCTTTCGTGTGTGAATGTGTGTGTAATGTGGTGTGTGTGTGTGTATTTTAATGTGTGTTCGATCGCGAGTTTCTCTAAAAAGCTCAATAGATGGCATTGGTCAATTACGTCACAATCCTAGATCGCGATGTTGAGATTCTCCGCGCATAGGCTATAGTGATTGAATAAATAAAGTTTTTTTTGGTACTTGCTTTGGAACGGATTGTTTTATTTTATTGTGAAACATATTCCTCGGGCAGTTGATTAGTGAGTGCCGAACATTTGGTCCTACCGAGTCGGATCGCGAAAGTAAAATCGCGTCGACAAGTAGTGAAGTGAGTGACAGTTTTGTGTCGTATGGTGAGGCATAGAAACCAGTGGTGGATCGCCCTGAAGTGCCTGTAAAATCCCCGTGTGTGGGTGACCAGCGGAGTGCAGCAGTGAAGCAACGAGGTTGCGGGCCATCTCCGCCAGAGGGCGCTACCACCAGCATCGAGGCAACGGTGACAGCAGCAGAGGCCCTGGAGGCCTAGAGCGACGAGCAGCAACGACATCAAGTGTGACGTCACAAACAGTGACGACATACTCGCAGCGGTATCAGCAGGGACATCAAGCGTGACGACGCACTCGCATCAGCGCGTGTTCGGAGAGGTTTGGCAGACAAAACTGTGAGTTACAATCAGTGTTATTATTCTGTAGACTTTTTAATTTATCAGTGAAATTTGAAGATCAACATAGTGCAAAATCAAGTGTTGAGACTTTTAAGATTTAGTTGTAGTTAGAAAATACTGATAACAATAAGGTGTTGCGACGGGGTTTCTATTCCCGATTTGTAAACCTGAACACTTGTAAAAGTTTACCTGTTTTGTTCACTGACTTGTAATTTTTCGTCGGTTGCATTAAGATAATTGAACTGATTTGGTAATTAGAAATCTCAGTAATTTTTGTACACAATGGAATCCTTATGTAAATTGCAATTAAACAATAAAGCAATAATAGAAAAAGGTAGAATTAACTTTAAAAAATCACCTAAGGATCGCCTTACACAAACTTACATTGAAACAAGATTAGAATCAGTAGAGGTACAGTGGAAACAATTTGTTGAAACTCATAGGTGTATCATAGAAAAAGCAACCGACGAAGAATTGGTAAAGAATGTTTATTTTACGGCAGACACATATGATTTAACTGAAGAGTTGTACATAACCTATAAGTCTGAATTAAAGCATTTACTTCGAACTAGTTCGTGCAAAAGTGATAATCCAAGTAGTATTAAACATTCTAATCAAAATAATTCAAATGTAAAATTGCCACAAATTAGTTTGCCTACGTTCTCGGGACTCTATTCTGAATGGGTAACGTTCCGCGATTTATTTACGTCACTGATCCATAAAAACGATGCACTGGATGACGTTCAAAAACTCCATTATTTAAAGAGTCATCTCTCAGGCGAAGCAGAACAGTTGCTTCGACATATTCCTGTAACTGCGTCTAATTATCATGAGTGTTGGTCAATTCTAAACGGACGATTTGATAATAAAAGGTTTTTAGTTAACTGCATGCTCAAACGACTCATCCATCAATCTTCGGTTACTAAAGAATCATCAACTAACGTTAAAACTTTGTTAGATACGACTGTTGATTGTATGCATGGTTTACGCAGTCTAGGAATTGATGTCAGCTCTTGGGATTCAATTGTAGTGTTTTTAGGCTCCGAAAAATTAGATTCCGAGTCCCGAAAATTGTGGGAACTAAGAATTAGCTCTAATGATGATATAGCGACGTTTGATGAATTCAAAACTTTTATGGAGTCTAGGTTTAGAGCCTTGGAGTATTTAGATCCGAAAATTAATAAACCAGGTAGTAGTCGTGATAATAACGCCAAATCTTTTCATGTCGCTTCTCAAAGTAAAATCGCTTCTCAAAGTAAATGTGCTATGTGTTCTGAAGATCATAAATTGTGTCACTGTAAAACGTTTGCTAAGAAAAATTGTGACGAACGTCGTGAGTTTGCACGAGTCAATAAGCTTTGTTACAACTGTCTAGGAGCAAACCATTCTGTCTATTCTTGTCGTCAGCAAACTAGATGTCACCTTTGTAAAAAGAAACACCACACACTACTTCACCCAAAGTCAACTGCCAATTCTGCTGAAATTGTTGATGGTTCAGCAGAAACGAAGGTGGTGGCTGCTAATGCAGCTACCTCTTCCAGTCAAAGCGAGACTAAACCCATTTGTTGTTTTGCGGATGTTCACAACCACGGTCTGTTAGCCACAGCATTGGTCAACGTTGAGTCAAGAACTGGTACTGCTTTTGTTTTAAGAGCTCTGATGGATCAGGGCTCTCAAGTCTCTTTTATAACAGAGGCTGCAGTACAGTTGCTCGGATTGAAGAAAACACCTGCTCACACCGACATATTCCGACTAGGCGATGACGAGGAAACCTCAATGCCCTCCAAGTGGATAGTTCGATTTAAATTGCAGTCTCGTCTAGATCCCACATTTGTTTTATATGTCGATGCTTATGTATTAAATAAACTCACATCTCATCTTCCTGAGAAGAAGATCGTTAAGATGTCGGCTTCGTTCTCGTCCTTACAATTAGCTGATCCGTCCTTTGATACACCAGGGAAAATTGATTTACTGTTGAGTACGCGGGTAGTCGGAGAAGTTTTATTGGAGGGTTTAGTCAAGGGTCCACCAGGATCTCCAGTCGCTCAAAAGACTAAATTAGGCTGGATCTTGTCTGGTGAGATCCCATCGTCGGCAAGCTCTAGGCCAGTATGTTATCATACTGTAGTACAGTCATCGGACGTCAATGACCTTTTGCGTAAGTTTTGGGAGTTAGAGTCAGAACCCTCAGTTCGTAGTGTGATCTTGACAGAAGAAGAACAAAAATGTGAGGAGTTCTACTCTAAGACCACCAAACGCGACGCAACCGGGAGGTATGTTGTAAAACTACCATTCAAAACCGATTCGCCCAGTTGCACGTTTCGGGGGTCAGAGGTCATTGCCCGTAGGCGCTTTATCAACTTAGAGAATCGATTATTGAAGGAACCGGAATTTAGGACACAGTATAGTGCAGTCGTTAACGAATACATTCAACTGGGACATGCTGAAGTTGTCCCTCAGATAGAATTAGCTAATGATGCGTTCTACCTACCACACCACGCTGTGGTGCGGGAGGATAAAAGCACCACGAAGGTTAGGGTCGTCTTCGACGCTTCATGTTCAGGCCACAATGGAGTATCATTAAATAAGGAATTAATGGTTGGCCCAACCCTACAACCTGATTTGCGTCAAACTATTATGCGGTGGCGCTGTCATCCCATAAGTTTGGTCGCAGATATCGTAAAAATGTACCGTCAGGTCAAGGTTGCAGAGGAAGATGCTGATTATCAGCGCATTTTGTGGCGTGACAATCCAGAAGCTGAATTGAAGCATATTCGGTTGCTGCGTGTCACCTTTGGAACCTCCTCTGCGCCATACCTAGCGGTCCGGTCTCTGCAGCAACTAGCTCGTGACGAAGGAAATGATTTCCCTCTAGTTGCAGACCGGGTTCTTACATCCTTTTATGTAGACGACCTGTTAACGGGTTGTCAATCTGTCGCTGAAGGTGAACAAATTTATCACCAACTAAATGAATTATTAGGCCGTGGGGGCTTCAAGCTTCAGAAGTGGTCCAGCAACAGTGACGAATTATTATACAAAATTAACGGAGATACTGTTAGGCAGGACAAATTAGAACTTAAAATAGATACACTTACGAAGATTTTAGGCTTAACTTATGATAGAAAATTAGATGAGTTTAGATATACTGTCCAACTTCCTCCGCCCGAAACCCCCATAACCAAGCGTAAAGTGATATCTGACATCGCTCGTTTATTTGATCCTCTCGGCTGGCTTGCGCCGGTAATAGTAACAGCCAAGGTGTTTATTCAACGCCTGTGGTTAGCAGGATCCGAATGGGACGATGAACTTCCAGATCACCTGTTAAAAGAATGGCTTCGTTATAGAAACAACCTTAGCCATCTTAGGGACTTCCGTCTGCCACGATGGATTAATACGAGTCAACTTGACGTCCTACTAGAGTTACACGGGTTTTCTGACGCCTCTAATGTCGCTTACGCAGCCGCTGTCTATGTTCGGTGTATTGATGCCAACGGTCACGTCCATGTTAGTCTGGTTGCAGCTAAGACCAAGGTGGCCCCTGTCAAACAGGTATCCATACCTCGTTTGGAGTTTGTGGCGCCTTGCTGCTTTCAAAGCTTCTGCGTGAAGTTTCTGACACCTTGGATATCTGTAAGGAAAACGTTCATGCCTGGACCGACTCGACAGTGGTGCTCGCTTGGTTAAGCAGCCACCCGAGCCGCTGGAAGACCTTCGTCGGCAACAGAGTGTCTGAAATACTTACCGTTACGGAAAATAGTCAGTGGTCACACGTCCAGTCTAGTGATAATCCCGCAGACAGCGCATCGCGCGGCGTGAATCCCTCCGAATGCGTTGAGCTAGAGTTGTGGACACAGGGACCTAGTTGGCTGAAAAATAAGGAAATTAATTATAATAGAAGGGAAATTAAAGAAACTAACCTAGAGGAGAGGAAATCATTAGTAGCATGCAACACCGTAGTAAAGGAAATAATTGAGGATTCTATAATGTCAAAATATTCATCTCTTAGAAAAGTTACCAGAGTAATAGCTTACTGTAAAAGGTTTTTAAAGTTCAAAGATAAAAATTATACTACAAAATTTGATAAGTTTCTCACACATTCTGAAATTCAAGGGGCATTACTTACCTGCATTAAATTATGTCAAAGGGAACATTTTAGATCGGAGATCGATAGTTTAACTTTGAAAGGAGAAATAAATAAAAAGGGGGTACTTACCTCGCTCAACCCTTACCTGGATCAGGAACAGATTTTGAGAGTTGGCGGTAGGTTACACAGGGCCAACCTTCACGAAGACTCAAAGCATCCTGTAATTCTTCCTCGTAAATCACATTTAACCAACCTCCTGATAGCTGATGCACATGAGAGAACGTTGCATGGCGGGCCTCAGTTAGTTCTTAACTATTTGCGATCCAAATATTGGATAATCCACGCAAAGAGTGTCGTTAGGCACCACGTACGGAAATGTGTCGTTTGCATCCGTCATTCTGCTCGATCGACACATCCATTAATGGGGTCATTGCCCTCTGCTAGGGTTAATGCAGGTCGACCTTTCTTTAGAAGTGGCGTGGACTATGCAGGTCCTATTAGCATTCGGCCTACTAAGGGTCGCGGCTATCACTCCACCAAAGGCTACATATGTTTATTTGTTTGTATGGTCACTCGGGCCATACATCTAGAAGTTGTCAGCGACATGACGTCGCAAGCCTTTTTAGCTGCCTTCAAGCGTTTTACAGCGAGGAGGGGCCATTGTGGTGAGATGTGGAGTGATAACGGCACTACCTTTGTAGGAGCTAACAAGGAGTTGAAGGTGTTGTTCAACCACGAAAGGTCCGGCATAGCACCTGACATTACTGATTGGTTGGCAACCAACGGAACAACTTGGAGCTTTATTCCACCTCACTCCCCGAACTTTGGTGGGCTTTGGGAGGCTGGAGTGAAGTCGACCAAACACCACCTTAAAAGAGTAATTGGTACAAGTACACTCACTTTTGAGGAGCTGACTACCACCCTTGCTCAAATAGAAGCCTGTCTCAACTCCAGGCCCATTTCCATCATCAGCACTAATCCAGAAGATCCAAACCCATTGACACCGGGTCATTTTTTGGTAGGCGAGCCTTTGCTTCTCGTGCCCGAAACAAATTTTGAAAACTCAAATATTGGCACTTTGAGAAGGTGGCAGCTGACTCAACGCATGGTTCAGGACTTCTGGCGTAGGTGGTCGCGTGAGTATCTGGTTCAATTCCACCAAAGGAACAAATGGGCGCATCAAACCGTAGAACCAAACGTGGGTGATGTGGTGTTGGTTATGGAAGATGATCTTCCACCTGCACGATGGCTCTACGGACTTATTACTGAAAAGCATACTGGCTCGGACAAGATCACAAGAGTGGTTTCATTGCGTTGTAAAGGTTCTACGATTAAAAGACCTGTGTCTAAATTGATCGTGCTTCCTGTTACATCATAAATAATAGGTTAAGGATTTGTTTATTTGGTTAATTTTAAGTTTAGAATTAAAATTGGTTTTGTTAAATTTATGTTTAGAATTAAGATGTCATAATATGTTTTCAAGGTTAAGCTGTTGTAATTTTGTCATCCACATACAGTCCACTAGTCTTTTCACTTCCCACCAAACGTTTTGTATTGTTTCATGGTGGGCGGTCATAGTTATCTTTGTTATGTTTAAACTAAGTTCTGGACATTCTGTCCATGGTGGGCGGGATGTTCGATCGCGAGTTTCTCTAAAAAGCTCAATAGATGGCGTTGGTCAATTACGTCACAATCCTAGATCGCGATGTTGAGATTCTCCGCGCATAGGCTATAGTGATTGAATAAATAAAGTTTTTTTTGGTACTTGATTTGAACACATTGTTTTATTGTGAAAGAAATTCCTCGGGTAGTTGACGAGTGCCGAACAATGTGTGTTTTTGTGTTTTGCCTGTGCATTAAGCATGAAGACAGTATCAAATAATTGCAAATCTATTTATTCCGTCAGTTAGATTATTAGAAAATAATGCACGTATTTTTTGTTTTTGTAAATCAATGAATAATGACATAGATAAAAAGCATCAAAACTCGGGAGTAAGAACTACTACTAATAGTTATACAAAGGCGTGACGTATTGAGAGAGAAAGAAAAGATACGGGTGAAACATTTGTTGATGATCTAACTAACGGACAAATTATATATTTTTTGTCGTCTACTCTACAGCTTAGGTATTTGCTCTAAGTAAATAAAAAAAACTAAATGGAAATGAAAATACATATACTCGTAATCTCAAACCCCATTCGCACCGCATTATTATTCAACCATTTAACTTTTTTCACATAATCTCTATCATATCCGTCTAAACACCTATTATTCCACCATTTATCACGATCAGGAAAACAATATCATCTTCCCTGATGGTTAAACCACGTACAAAAACAAAAGGGCGATGGAATGACAAACAGTAGACGAATGAACGTCGAGTTTCCGTGTAGTGCGGAGTCATTTCCTGAGCGATGTAGGACAAATTAAAGCGGGATGTTCAACGAATGTGTGGATGTTTATGTAGGATAGTTATAAAGGGTGTAAAACACCTCTTAAAGAAGCCGAAAGGCATTTGTTTTTCCCATCATTGCGATAAAAGGAGACAATTTTTTTTGTTCGAGGATTAGTTTCCCACATAAATTCTAGCATATAGTAATGAAACTTACATTGATTTCTTCCTTATAACCTCTAGATTCCAGTGGTTTAATTAGCTTAGCATTGTCTAACCGGAATAAATGCGAAAAATCTGCAAAAACACTTACGAAAACCAAAATAAACAGAAAAAGTAAATGTCAAAATAATGAAGTTGTCTGTCAATCACAAAAAAAGTGGGTTTATAACGTTTCATGCCACGTTGATTGTTTAAACCACCTATGCGATTTTAGTGTAAACCTATAAAAATGGCATTAAAAATGCTCATAGTTTAATAATATTTATTTTTATATTCTTTCTGATTCTATAATAATTATATAGCACATATGATTTCCAACGGATAGGTACCGTACTTTTTTTATTAAACAGAAAAACGCCCCTAATCACGTAAGTATTTGCTGTCAAATGACATTGACCACAACAGGAATGATTTGACTCGCAAAAAAATATCATAACATAGCTTATTTATTATGATTTTAAGATTCCGTTTTCATTTCTACGTAATATTTCCTTTAAAACCATAGTAAAATGGTTACTTTTTTTTGGTGTTATTATGAATAATAAATGCAACGACCAGGTGGGCCCAAAAATAACTGTCTCCTTTTTGGTCTACGCCATACCTGGGAACCGTCTAGTTACGGAGATATGGAGGGTCAAATTTACAACTATTTGTCAAGTTTTTTTTTTAAATACAAGTTTTTAATGTAAGATTTTTTCTTTAAACACCTCTACTATTAAATCCATCTATCAGGACAATATTTTAAGTGCGTTACATTGAGATTTACCACAAATCATGATTTTTCACCCCAAGAAAAAAAGTTGTTTCCCAGCAATAATTTTTGCGTCAACTAACTTAGTTTGATGAACAGAATGCTTGGTTGACGGCTTCGTGATGAGGTGACTTACACCCTGTAAGTATATTAAGGTTCGATATTTTCACAGGATCACGCTTGTGATCGCCTAAGCGTTAAGAAGAGGCTTAGCTGAAGTACACTCCCAATTACCTCGTTTTGTTTAAGTAATTTGATAGAATGAATACTTTCGTAGAGCTCCTTGAGTTAAAAGTCGAGCTTCGAAAGAAATGCTTGCACTGACTGGACAGGTCCACTCAAATCTGTATGGTTCTTTCTTCAAAAGACCGTCTCAGACACTAATCTGCATAGTTCTCATGTAAGTTGAACAAGATTGTCTGGACTTTAAAAGAGACTATGACCTCTGAGTTTGTTTCGGCTGTTTCTTCTCAGCGTAGTCAGGTACGAAACACCGGCCCCATCTAGTTTAAAAAATAAGGTCGTGTAAAAGTGTTTGTGAAAACCAATTTGCAAAATAAATATAATTTATCATTTATGATGTACTTATTTATTAGTCTCGTTGGTCTAGTGGTCTGAAGCGCGATTGCTGAGCATGAGCTCCTAGGTTTGATTCCCAGGTTAGGCGAAGTTTTATTGGGTTTTAGCATCAGGTATTTTTCAGTGGCAGCCACGGAGTATGTTTTAATTTGTGCCCAATCACACGTACCGGGAGCTTACAATAGTTGAAAATCAAAAAAGATATCGCGTAATTGACAGTGTCAGTTTAACCTCTCAGCAGTTACTGAAACAAAAGAATGGGGACGTCATGCCATCGGTCCCGACTATCCTCCCTGACATTTAGTAGGGCACCCCATTTCTTCCGCTTCTCCCGTGGGTATCGTAAGGGGCGAATAAGTAATTATGTCAAGTGAACGTAGGTACAGCAAGTAGCCACACAAACATTGATGTCAAATTACGGCCATTTTCAATAAGTTACTAGCCGGTTCGATTGGTTGATATCTCTTTCTGTATTACATTTTACTTACTGGCCGGTAAGAAGCAAAATATCACAGAAAAGCCTTCTTTTTAGGGTTCCGTACCTCAAAAGGTAAAAACGGAACGTCCGTCTGTCTGTCTGTCTGTCTGTCTGTCTGTCAAGACCTTTTTTCTCAGGAACGCGTGGAGGTATCAAGCTGAAATTCATATCAAATACTCAAGTCTATGGTCTCTTGGAGCTGTGAAAAAATCAAACTTCTAAGTCAACGCGATCAAAAGATACTCCCGTTTATGCCGCAAATTTTCGACACTCGCAAGGGAATCAAAACCTACAGGGTACTTCCCGTGAACTCAGAATCTTGAAATTTGGTACGAAGCAACGTCTTATAACACAGATAAAGGAAAAATTGCGAAAAGCATAAATTTTTAGTTACATCATATAATAAAAATATTTTTAATAATTTTAAACTTATTACCCCTTTACTCATGAACGCGTAGTGGTATTATATTGAAATTCTTAACAAATACTCAAGTCTATAATATCTTTAAGCTGTAACAAAATCAAACTTCTACGTCAACGCAATCAAAAGATACAGCAATTAAAGCCGCATATTTTAAAAGGATACTTCCAGACGACCTGGAATCTTGAAATTTGGCATGTAGCAACGTTATAAAGTACACATATAGGAAAAATTCCGAAAATCTTAAATTTTTAGTTACATCACATAGTATATATTTTTTAATAATCATAAACTTACTAGCTGACCCAGCAAACGTTGTTCAGCGATTAAAAAAAAAAACAGATGTTGGCCGATTCTCAGACCTACCCGATATGCACACAAAATTTCATGCAAATCGGTTCAGCCGTTTCGGAGGAGTTTGGAAACAAACACCGCAACACGAGAATTTTATATATTAGACTTGCTGACCCAGCAAACGTTGTTATGCGATTAACAAAAAAAAATAAAAAATAACTTTTACTTATATACCTACAGGTTTGTACGGAACCCTCGGTGCGCGAGTCTGACTCGCACTTGGCCGGTTTTTTCTCTATGAATCAAGTGACAGGTAGGTAACGCGGATAGGATATTTCTATGTTTATAGAAACACTTATAAAAAATCAAATTAACCAACAGGTATACGTTAGTAAGTTATAGAAAACGGACATAAAAGTCAGAAGATTTTTTTAATATAATAAATAAAATAAATATCGCTGGACATTACATACACCGCCATCTTGTGCCACACTAAGCAAGGCTTGTGTCGTGGACACCAGATAGTTGATATACTACATTTATACTTATTTTGTTTGTAAATACATACTTATTAGAGAATGCATACTCATTCCCATACATGGATGTTTATATACATGTAAACATCCATGACTTGGAAACAAATGTCCATGCTCATCTCAGAAACATTTGATCCTACCGGGATTCGAACCCAGGACCATAAGAACGTAAGGTAGCCTCACTTCCGCTACGCCATTCGAGTAGTCAAATATATTTTTAAGGGTGGTATTTAATACTTTAACTGTAAATCCCTTTTTTTCAATCAAAATATTCGAAATTATCACCAAAAATACTGAATAGCACACTAAATTTGCTCAACAAATTAATCAATTATACTTTACTGTTAGATCTTTAAAGCTTAACTATTTTACTGAATGAATATGCACCATTCCTGAGAAATACCAATGAATATAACATAACCTTAAAACACTTTATATTCCCCCTAAAAAGCGTAGTCGACGGAGCCCCGCTTCGCGGGGCCCCTATTTCCGAGTGCAGAGTTTAAAGGAACCTAACTAACCTAACGGGGGGGTGCCCCAAGTCCCGATTATGGGGGCAGAGATACTTCCGTATGTTCAGTTGACAATAATTCGAGACATTACAATATCGCGAGAAAAAAAATTGTGTGCAAATCAGTATTTTTGTTTTGCGGTGAGTAATATTGTTTCAAAATGTGTATACCTGTGGTTTCAGCTAGATTTTTGTTGTAAATTAGATAAAAAAAGCCATCAGAGTTTGATGTATTTTAAACATTTTTTAGTACAACATGTTTAGGTAATCAAGTAGTTAATTTGTAGTACAGTCATTTATTTGATATGCGGTAGGTTATTAGTGGAGAAATTTTGTTTGCTTAAATTTCTTAATAGAGGTGCAGTAAAAAAATCCCCTATTTTTAATAGGCCTTATAATTTTGTACCTACTACAGATTTATCTCACATCACCAGTAGATTTCCTTTCGACATAATTATTGTTTTAACACCTTCAATTACCTTGTTAGTCCAACTTTATTTTACCAATACTTATAATGAAGCTTAAAGTGAGTTTGTTTATTAGTTTATGTTACATGCCTACGCATTAAAAGCTGAACAGATTTTGATAAGCATACGGATAGGACACCATAATATGGGTTAGAAAATTTTATCTCAAAACTACGCTCCAGCGGTACTATTTCCAACCTAAACCACGGCAAAATCGTACACAGAATATACGCAGAATTAAATTTAAAAAAAAACTTTAAATAAAAAATATGACAGCCACATGAGACAAAACTCCAAAAGCTTATCACTGATGATTGATCGTGCCTAATGGCGTGAAAGGGATTCACCATTAATCAATGTGTGTAACGTAGAATGGAATCACTCAGGCGGGAGGTGCGTGGAAATGGCCGACAATGGCCTACGATGGCCGTAATGGACAGTTTAAGGCTATTTATGGACTGATTGTGTTCTTGTGGTGAACATAAGGAAGTTGTTGGCACTTGTCTTTCCTCTACATTTTCTTGTAGGCACCTATTCTGGTTTAAGTAGTTATATTTGTTGTTATTGACGTGACAACGTCTTATAAATTGGTTTGCCGGGTGACACTTCAAGAAACTGCGTTACGCTCCGCTCACGTTATGCGCTCACAATGAGAGCGAGTGAGAGGCACGCGTCCCTTCCACTCGGGCATGGTTAGCCCGCCTAAGAGCGAGAGAGACAGACACATTTCATCCTTCTTCCTACTATACGAATGAATATTCACATTAAAATTATTTTACCACTCAAAGTCGTTGTCACGTAAAACTTTCGCCCGTATACCGACTTTATTTTTATTATACGTCAGTGATTTAATTATACAAGATGAAATGGACACCGAAGCACAAACAGTTACAACGTACTGTTTTAGACTTTCTCGGTTTTTCACTACACTTATAGTACTTACGGGATTATATCCGTGATTTTCCATTGCTTTTACAAGCACCCGATATTTCGAACGTTGTTGCAAGCATCATTATCGCGGGAATACCGGGTGCTTGTAAAAACAATAGAAACTCACGGATATAATCCTGTAAGTACTACTAAGGTCCTTGTTCACCGAAAAGATAACCGTCTGATTATCTAATAACAGCTGTCACTGTGGCATGTTCCCATACAAAAATGTGTTTTAAACAGCTGTTTTAGATAATCAGTCTGTCATCTTCATGGTGAACATAGACCTAAGTAGCTTCCTATACCTATTACTCAGTAGGATCCGGTTAAATTGGAATCAACCACCCGCAAAATAGAGAAAAAGGTAGGCAGACGAAGATACGACGATAATACAATAACAAACATGCTTTTAACTAGATCAACATCTACCTTATTTAATTAAAAATGTTAGTACAAGTAACACCAAAAAATGAATATAAATTAAATCTGTTTACCATTCATTTATGCAGGCTTAGAAATTTTGAGGTACGGATAAAAAAACGTTGAATTTTAAACAAAAAAAACCGCGTCCGGACTCTTTTCAGATTCATGAATAAGTTGCAAAAATGTTAGGGAATCGTTCAAAAAGAAACGTGGCATGTTAATTTTGTAATAGCACCCCCTAAATTTTGTAACAATAGATGTAAATTAATATTAATTTGCGGTCTGTTTTAACAGTTTCTGAACAAATTAAGCAATTACGTTTTTACACCTCGTTAATTGAATAAATTAAACTGTGCGGAGTATGATTAAATAATAGACTTGAAAAATGACAGTCTTGCTGTTCTCACTGGTGCTTAACCTGTTACGGAACCAGGTTAAAATTATTCTCCTTCGTGTCGATGATTCCCATTGTTATTTATTCAAAATTATTTCGAGCAGAACTCAGCCACGTCGACGACGGCGATGGTGGTGCCTTTGGGGACAGGTCTCTTAAAGTGCAGGTGGAGTTACACAAACAGCAGGTCAGGAGGTGGGCCATGGCTTGAGACGTGGCTCCGCAGTCGTACTCAGCTATATCGGAATATCCTCATCCCACCAAGTTGAACCTGCAGCAGCCTACCTGGTTCCTAAAAGAGTTTTCCAGGTGGACCATGAAGACTAAAAATTAGGTATAAGACGTCCCACTGACCAAGTATTTTTTAAACACAATCCTATATTTTATATAAAAAATGTATACATACTACAACTACAACTACATATAGCACCTACATATATTATATACAATGTCAATAGGAAACTAGGCGTCAAAGTACTCCTCCTAATCGCTGTCATCGGGAAACGTGCCCAGAAGTCTGGCAGCATTGCCACGTTGCAATGCTAATTCTTTGGCCAAAGAAAGTATTTTTTACAAAAATCAAATTCAAAATATTTTATTTCACATAGGCCTGGATAGGCACTTATAAAACGTCGAAAAGGTGCACGGTTCGCGTTGGTCGATTCCATGGAGAAGAACCGGCAAGAAACTCCATGGTTACTCTTTTCAAATCATTTGGTATTACAATATTATTATGTTTCATTACAGAATTATTACTAAAGTATGGGGGGACAGCGTAGGCCCGACAATAAGTCGTTGCTTGCTATACAAAAAATGTAAAACAAAAGGAATGTGTAACAAAAGTTAAACAGCATCCGGGAATCTAGCGAACCTTTTTACTTTATCGGTAATATGTTGTTGAATAGTTTAATCAAACAGCATACACACGTATTTTTCCTTCAAATCGCATTACATTGAGTCATACCGTTAAACGTGTTTTTTCACCCCAACAAAAAAAGTCGTTTCCCAGAATTTTTTTTTGCGTAGAGTAACTTAATTTGATGTACAGAATGCTTGGTTGACATCTTCGTGGAGGGTTTGTTTACAACTTGTTAATGGGTCTTGGGTCTCATGGTTCATGTCTCTCTCACTCTGTATTACAAAGGGTGTAAAAACCTTTATCTAACCAAATATCATAAAGCCTCTCTAATGCGTTCAAAAACCATAGGCAATGACCAGCATTACCAACCTGCAGAAATAAACGGAACTGTTATGAACTCATAACCTACTGAAAACAGTAGGTTATGAGTTTAAATTTGTAACAGGTGTCAAATTCAAGTGAGTGTGCTATTCTAGTACCTATCTACATTAAATCAGATATCGATACGAAACCCCAATTCAGTATGATTTTAATTATAAATCGCACGACATTTTGATCTCGAGTGACACAAGAATAGTGACTTGTTCGTTTGCCTATGATATAAAAAAAAATGACAGATATCCGAAACGCCGCCATTTCGAGCTGTCATTTGTTCGTTAGCTTTTTATTTCCAGTTATGAGTAGACAAATTTTCTGATAAATTCTTTATTTCTGTCGAAAATGAGTGATAGTGACTCAGAAATTGACATGAACACTCCGCCAGATATCGTAAATGCAGCGACGAATGCAACTAATAACCTGTTGCCATAAAAATCAAGGGCCAAGTAACAATGCTGGTCATTTCCCTATGATTCCTGAACCCATCATAGAGCCCTTATGATATTTGGGTTGATAAAGAAGTGTATGCAACTATACATAATTAGGCATTACAACACTCGTGTGATGCTATTAAGAAACTCGCCTTCGGCTCGTTTCTTAAACCCACACTTGTGTTGTAATGCCCTTCACTATGCACAGTCGCATAAACTACTATTAAACGCAGGCATTTGGTTTCCCTGTCATTGCAATAATTTTTTTGTTCTACACCATACCGAGAATCTTCTAGTTACTAGATTTTTACTTAAAACACCTTCACGACTTTTGTACTATTTAATCCATCTATCAGAACAATTTTTTGAGTGCGTTACATTGAGTTTTACCACAAAATATGATTTCATTACCCCAAAAAAATGTTGTTTCCCAGCAATATTTTTTGGGTGAACTTAGTTAGTTTGATGTACAGAATGCTTGGTTGACGGCTTCGTGACGAGTCTGTTTACACCCTGTAAACTAAAGAAGACCTACACGACGCCAGCGACAAAAACAATTCAAATTCAAAAAGTTTATATAAAGTAGTCAATACGGGTTCGAAGTCAACACCTATTAGTTCCGAGAACAGGTCACCGACTCCGCACGACATGTCAGTCGATTCCCGGTAACGGTTATGACGTCACATTTGTACCTATATTGCGTTTGGACACGACATGTTTACTGGCGTTATCGATTATCTGTGATTGAACATAAAGAAGATGGCTGTCTAGTATTTTTACGTACGAAAGTACTAGTCGTTGCCGGGACTGCTGAGCATGATGACCCGGGTTTGATTCCAAGGTTGAGCATAGTGTTTCTTTATCAGAAACTTGGGGCCTGAGCCCCAAAATCACTTACTGGCTATACACCACACCACAGTTATCCGACCAATTATCACATACGGGTCTTTAGTATGGTGGCCTAGGACCAACCTAAGTACGACCCAAAAGGATCTCGAGAAACTACAAAGATTTGCCTGCGTGGCCATCACCGGCAGCATGAGAACATCACCAACTGCTGCCCTACAGGTGATGCTGGGGCTACCACCCCTACACCTCGTCGTAAGAGAGGAGGCAGCCGTAGCGATTTTCAGACTCGAGTTAGCCGGCACCCTAAGTAACGATTCTAGAATAAAACACACACGCATCAGAGAAGATGCAATCAAAGAACAGCCGATGATGGCATCACCTATCGACAGAACACTGAAAACTCACTGCTTCAAAAGACACTACAACATAGAGCTCATAGAGGAGTTGTGTGACTACTTAGGCACAAAAGAGCTAAGAACACTGATGACCTCAACATTACAATATCCAAATCTCTTGGAAGGTTCAACTCTGTCTACCAAGCAGAGTGTGTAGGCATTATCCAAGCAGCACACGCTATAGAGGTCAGGGAGGTTACGGATACCAACATTCGTATACTCTCCGACAGTGCCTCAGTCCTTCAATCCATCCCTAAAGAGTAACCAGATCACGTCGAGACTAACACTAGAATGCCACAAGGTCCTAGAACGAATCACGGTGCTGAATCACAACACGGTAACGCTGCAATGGATAAGAGGTCACAGTGGATCACTCGGCAATGATGCGGCTGACGAACTTGCCAGAAGAGGATCCAGCACAAAACCCTACGGACCCGAACCCGCTGTGCCCATTACCTTCAAGCAGCTGAGGAACTGGTTAAAGGATCACACCCGCATACAGGCAGAGAAATGGTGGGCCTCAACATCAGGTTGTAGGTAATCCAAGGAAGCTATGCCACCCTTGGATCCAAAGCTGACCAGGTGCCTTCTGCGCCTGGACAGAGCTAGCCTGCGTCTGGTGGCGGGGACCATCACTGGTCACTGCTCGCTGAACAAACACTTCCACACCCTAGGAATCACTGACTGTCCCCTGTGCAGAGCGTGCATGGAGGTGGAGGAAACGGTAGCGCATGTGCTCCTGGAGTGCACAGGCGTTACCAAGATTCGCGAGGAGATCCTGGGAACGCCAAGATCACTTGCAGATGTCCTGAGGAGACCGGGAAGTTTAATCTGCTTCTGTAGGGAGGTGGGCTGTTTGGAGTAATCGGCCACCATGGCTCACGCACAATGGTCCCCTTGAAGGCTAAGTGCGGAAACCTAAACCTCCATGATAGATAGATCAGAAACTTTCCAGCTGTCACGATGATCGGATTTTGCCTGGTTAATGGCAATAGCCCCCCCCCCATTTGCATGGCACTTAACGATAATGATTTAATTTAATTTTTATGTCTAACGTTTGCTCAATCCGGCTGCCATTTGTCCATCTTTGGTAGTCGATACAGGGTGGCCCAAAAAGTCTGACAACCAGTCTTACAAAGTGGTATCGTATTACCCAGTATTACCTGGGTTTTGAAGGTCAGATAGGCCGCTCCATGTAAAATACTGGTATGCAGCTGCATCTGGTTAGACTGGAAGCCGACCCCAACGCAGTTGGGAAAAGGCTAGGCAGATGATGTTGATGTATGCCCAATGAGCTATGAGCCACTTTGTGGAGCCCTGACACAGCCACAAGGAATCGTTGCAGTCTTCGTAGATGATGGCGGGACGAACTGGACAAAACCACTGATCTGAATTAGCCCTGGACCGAAAGAACTGGCTAGTGTCCAACAGTAAAATGATGATGTATGTAGAGAAAATGCACTAGCAGGAATAACTCCCGTAAATACATACGAAGGGAATTAGCTAGTGGTACTGAAAAGCTGAAGCAGCAGCTAGCAGTGAGCAGTAGAAAGACTGTTTCCTCAAGTCTTCAACCCGTTAATGACCGTAGCTTTAATGCGGCACCAAAAATGCTGTGGTTTTTCAAGCATCCACCTCCAGCTGACCACATATCTAAGGCGCAGAATTCTCTATTTTGAGCAAACGGGACTATTATTTGGGGATATCGTGGTGCATTTTGAGTATTGGGACTATTATTCGGGGTAAATATGGTGCATTTTGATCATCAGGACTGTTGATGTAGGCACGAGTTTGCTGTACTCCAGACTCGAAGGAAATATATCATCATCATCTCAGCCAAAAGACGTCCACTGCTGGACATAGGTCTCCCCCAAGTGTCGCCACTTTGACCAGTCCCTTGCGACTCGCATCCACCGGATTCCCGCAACCTTCACGTCTTCCGGTTCGCGGTCGCCAGTCCAGAACTTTTTGGCCCCATCGGCCATTCGTTCTGCGAGAAATGTGCCCTGCCCACTGTCACTTAAGTTTAGGAATTCTTCGGGCTACGTTGGTGACCTTGGTTCTCTTACGGATGTCTTCATTTCTGATTCGATCACGCAAGGAAACTCCGAGCATAGCCCTCTCCATTGACTTTAAGCCTTTTGATAAGGCCTATTGTGAGCGACCACGTTTCGGTCCCGTATGTAATCACTGGCAACACACACTGGTCATAGACTTTCGTCTTGAGACACTGCGGTAAGTTGGACGAGAAGATACCGCGCAGCTTCCCGAACGTGTGCCCAGCCGAGTCGGATTCGACGATTGACCTCTTTCTCGAAGTTAGACCTACCTAACTGGACCGTTTGTCTTAGGTATTGTAGACGATTATGTATACTTTGATAGGAATGGGTGTGACATGGGCATTCAACATGACCTTCGTCTTGTCCATGTTCATTTCTAGACCCACTCTTTCGGTGTTTTGTAAGGAAATATATAGGTACTCAGAATTTAACATGTAAGTTTGAAAAGTATATGGTAAAACAATAAACTTTCTCAGTATAATAAAATTCAATTAACTTTAGAGGTGTTAAGCAAGAGCAATTCAACGTTTTAGATTCGAAATTAATTCGATAGGCTTTTTGAACACAGTATGAAACTAAATCGTCTGATTGAATCATTTCACCCGTACTTGTCATTAAAGTTAGCAATATTATTAACTACGAACCTCTAGGCTCCTTCATTTAATTGCAATTTCAGAACAAAACTCAATACATTCTACAAAATTAATACTTAGCCCTGATTTGAATTTCAAATGAAAGCTCAAGCGAATGTGAATCCATTGTTATAATTATACTATTGGAACTCGAGCAACCTACAATTGTTAGTAGTTTCAATAACTTCTGAATTACGTGCATGAGTTCATAAATACAGAGGTTGATTTTCAAACCGTTCGTTAGAAACAAATGTAGAATGATTTTGAATTGGTATTTGGTCATATCTTTGAGTTTTGTAATGGGTGTTTTTCTACACAGCACTGATTCGACATCCCTAAATGATCTATATTTAAGCTTTACGGTAACTAAAGATTGATTTTATTATCAACATCATTTCAGACGCAAGACGTTCACTGCTGGACATAGGCCTCCCCCAAGTGTCGCCACTTTGTCCAGTCCCAAGCGACTCGCATCCAGCGGATTCCCGCAACCTTCACCAGCTTCAGCACCAGCACCATCGGTCCACCTAGTGGGAGGTCTTCTAACGCATCATCATCCGGTTCACGATCGCCACTCCAAAACTTTACGGCCCCATCGGCCAACCGTTCTGCGAGCAATGTACCCTGCCCATGTGCTGAGGATTGTTCAAGTATTTAGCGAGGTTGATATACAGGGTTATTTGTAAAACACCAACAACCTCGCAGGAATAGATTACTGACATCTTACACAACAACATTTGTTCCACGACTTTTCAAAAAACAGACAAAAAAAAAACAACTCTCCATACATATGTCCGAACAGCTGATGGAGTTACTCGCCAGACCTAAGTAATTTTAATAAGGATAATCGTTGGACATTTTTCACAGTGGCACGCTAAGCAAGGAGGCTTGTGTCGTATACACCAGATAGTTGATGTACAACATAATATACTTTTTGTTTTGTAAATACATACTTAGAAACATCCATGACTCGTAAACAAAAATGTTCATGCTCATCACACAAACAAACAAAATGATTCGAACACGAGACGGCAATAACCTACGGCCATGTATGGTATAATGTTTATACATATTTTCAGTCTAAGACATCAAGGTGTAAATATTTTATCACGGAATGACCTACTTTCTTATTGATACTTTGGTGTGCTCACGAACGAGGAAACATTGTAGTGCTGTGTCGACGGCTATGGTGGCTAGTCTAAAGTAATAATAAATAAATAATATCGCTGGGCATTAACACACAGCGCCATCTAGTGCCACACTAAGCAAGGCTTGTGTCGTGGACACCAGATAGTTAGTACTACATATATACTTTTACTTATTATACATATAAACATCCATAACTCGGAAACAAATGTCCATGCTCATCACACAAACATTTGCTCCTACCGGGATTCGAACCCAGGACCCTATGAACGTAGGGCAGCTTCACTACCACTACGCCATTCGTGTCGTCGCAAAGTGGCTAGTCTAATTGAAATACGGTATTTCAATAACCATTTTCGATGCCCATTTTCATGACCACCTACCAAAAGGTATCGGTAGTTTGCTATCTCTGTCTGTTTGACATTTTGTTTACCGACCGATAGAAATATAACGACACAGAAAAGCTTTCTTTAATTTTTCTATGAATAAGGAAACAGGTATGTTACACGGATAGGACTAACTTTCTTTATAGAAACACCGTTAGCCATGAGAGAAGAAATTTTAACTGACAGTTATATCAGGACTATGTCCGGACAGAAGAACTACTTCACATCCGGCAGAGCCGCGCAGTATTTCTACCCATTATTGTAATTATTTACAATCCCCACCCTTTCAGCAAGATACATAAATATTCTAACATTACAACACATATACGTACTAACATTTACAATTACAATCACACACACATTCTTACACACACTAATCTCCCCAAATGAACACGCTCACCCTCGCATACACACTTACACATCTACACACACAATTACCTACAGATGCACGCTCGTAATCATACAACTTCTTTTAATAAATACCTTCACTCCTAGTTTAATTTAGTTTAAATTTGTTAAAATAATTTAGGTGTACTCTCAAATCTGTTTTTCTTTTTGCCAAGATTTTGTTAACACACTTTTTAGTAAAAGGTTTTTGTATCATAGTGACAGCAGAACACTGACTCCTAAGTCACAGGATCTTCTAGTTTGGGAGTCAGGGTTACTTTATCTGTATGACCTTTACTTCACTAAAATTCATGTGACCTATTTTGTAAGCAATGTTGAAGGTTTTTGTATAAATAAAGATTTTTATTTTAGTAGTTAATTTGTGTATTAATATAATCGATTTCGAAATTCCTTTACTAATTTTGACATGAACTCATCGTCTGACAGCCTTTGTCCCGTATTATTTGGGTTCGGCGTAACATGGTCTTGACGAAACTGCCACTACCTAAATACTTTGAAACTTCACTATGATGATGTTTTATTTGTTTTAATTAGTATGGCCATTTTTTAAAAACTACAATTACAGTATACACCACTTAATTAGTACAAATACTTGTAGGGATTGTCAAAGATGGTCTCATTGTTATATATGTGAAGTCACAATAAATAATATTCATAAACAGCAAAGTTATTAGCATTGGCGATTTTTTATTACCCAATATGTCACTTAATGTATGGAAATATTGTACAGGCCATTCTTAAATTCTTATTAGTATTCATTAATCGTTTTTGCGACCATCATCCGTCATTTTCTCATTAATCCGAACATCGTAGCGTCATTTAGTTATGAGTTTACCCAATTATGCCAAATTTTCATACACAATTTTAGGGTGTCGTTTATTTTTTACTTTTGTTACATAAATATGAACAGTAAAGGGTACGGATACAGCCCCATATTTTTTTGTAATAATTACTAATTAGGGATAGAAAAGTCTACAAAGAAGACTACAGGGTGTCAAAACATTCCTCCACAAATGATTCACTTGAAAACATGACCGACTCTTGATGTGGCCTGAGGGCTGGTCTTTTTTGGGCAAAAAATCAACATTCAACTGTTCATCATAGCAATACTGGCTTAAAATCACCCAAAGAGCAATGGAGAGGGCTGTACTCGGAGTTTCCTTGCGTGATCGAATCAGAAATGAAGACAGAGAACCAAGGTTACCAAAGTAGTCCGAAGAATTACCTACCTTAAGTTGCAGTGGCAGGGCACATTGCTCATATAATGGATGGCCAATGAGGTTGTAAAGTTCTATAGTGGCAACCGCGAATTATTGGAAGACGTTGCGTTGGACGACCTCCCACTAGGTGGACCGATGACCTGGTAAAAGTTGCAGGAATCCGCTAGGTGCGAGTCGCACGTCGCACGTCGTCAATGTGGCGACACTTGGGGGAGGCCTATGTCCAGCAGTTGACGTCTTTCAGCTGACATGGCAATACTGCCAGGCTTTTGGGTACTCTTCTTATTGACAGGGATCTGAACTATTTTCAACCGACTTCCAAAAAGAGGAGGTTCTCAATTCGTCTGTATTTTTTTTTTGTGTTTGTTACCTCAGAACTTTGGACTGGGTGAACCGATTTCGATGGTTCTTTTTTTGTTTGAAAGCTGGTGCTTCTCGTTTGGTCCCATTTTAATTTGCTGAAGACTTGATGCTGATCTTCGGAGATATACAACGGAACTCTTCAAAAATACACAGCAAATATGCAGTGATTGCTGCAATTGCTTGTAGGTTCATTGTTTATACTATATCATGACGTAACATCACGCCTGTATGCTCTAAAGGGGTACCCAGATATGTAAAATACACCCAGATTTCGAAAGTGTTTGTTACCTCAGAACTTTCGACTGAGTGAACCGATTATGATGGTTCTTTTTTTATTATTTAAAAGCTGGTGCTTTTCGTGTGGTCTCATAATCATCAAATCAGGATCTGATGATGGGATTCTGCAGAAATAGAGATAACTCTTCACATTTTAAAGGCACACAGGAAGCGATTTGGGTAGTTTTAGGAAGTGTACTTTCTCGAAGTAATCCCATTTCAATTTGATGAAGATCTAATGAAGAACTTCGGAGATATGCAACGGAACTCCTCAATAAATGATAGCAAATGTACTGGGATTGCTGAAATCTCATATCTGTCTATTGTTTACACCAGTTCATAACCTAAAATCACACCGGTACGCTGTGAAGGGGTAAGCACATGTGAACCACTAAAAAGTGAAAAATAAAAACTTTTTTACAAAAAATAAAACCGACTTCAGAGAAAACATTAAAGTGAAAAATAACTTCAGAAAAAACGCTTCAGAAGTCGGTGACAAAAAATCTAAATCAATCAAACAAAAGTCACCGACTTCTGAAGCGTTTTTTCTGAAGTTATTTTTCACTTTAATGTTTTCTCTGAAGTCGGTTTTATTTTTTGTAAAAAAGTTTTTTCACTATGATTAAAAGATAAGTTTTGAGGAAACGATCACGTATACAAATGAGACATATTCATATTTTTATTTTCTTATTAATTCCTCAGTAAGTACGTCCCAAAATAAAGCCATCAACCAACTAAAGCCACAACAGTAATTCACCAAATATTCTTGTCGTGCTTAATGTGAAGTTACCACGAAATGTTTAGTGCATGTCTGAGCGCTATTGACAAAGTAGACTAGACCAAAAAAATGAGTCGAAGCTAAAGTTAGGACAGTCCACGCGACCATCGTTTGAGCGAGGTATACGCTTATTTGCATAACAGCCTTTTCATACAAAAAGAAGTAAAGAGTACTTATATTGTGGAGCTGCAGACTTATATGACAATCATGAAAACAAAGCAGGAGATAAATCATTTTGGAAGTGTAATTTGGACTTATCAGGAATATAAAATATGTACCGTAGTATCATAAAAATATTTCTGCAAGCTGACAATTATTTTTTTATTTCCGAGTTGTAAGATTATGTTTAGTTGTGTTGTTTTGTTGGTTTTTGTTGAAATTATCGTTGTAAGATTATGTATACGTCCTCATCATCAGCCTATAGTTGCCCCTACTGCTGGGACACGGCCTCCTCTTAATGAGAGGGAATGGGCTATAATGAACGCGGGCCAGTGCGGATTGGTAGATGTCACATGACTTCGAAATTTTTAGGCTCTAGGACATGCCGGTTTCTTCACGATGTTTTCCTTCACCGTTTTGAGAGCAGTGGTGATGAAATATTACAAAAACCTTCATCATCATCTGCCCAGCCTTTTCCCAACTATGTTGGGTTTGTCTTCCAGTGTAACCGGATGAAACTGAATACCAGTTTTTTAAATTGAGCGACTGTCTATCTGACCTCCACACAACCCAGTTAGTACTGTTTAATACGACTGGTTGTCAAACTTTTTGGGCCACTGACTACCTGTAACGACTGTCAATGGTCTACAAATGACAGCCGAGACTAACAGCTAAACGTGCTTTCCGAGTCACAGAGGAAATTCGGTATATAAGGTTGGTCAACCAATCTAGACAAACACGGCTTAACCTAAATAAAGATCGACCCGAGCGTCTGTTATTATTTACAAAAACCTCATTATACTTTAAAATCACTGGAGGTAATAAATATTTGAATTTATGAAGGTCATAATAACTCTCTTGATTGACCCGTGATGTCCCTTACGGTGACCTAAATAACTGCCAGCAATTGGGTCACCTGGGTTAAATTATTAATTGCGTAAATTAATCATCAATGAATCAGCGTCGCTGAAGATCAAGATTGGAGGCACGCGATTGGAGGAACCTGTGTTCAATGGTCTGATATTTAAGGTGATTGATTTTTCATGCCCAGCAGTGGGTCGTTATTTTAGAAGCCCATGTTCAGCAGTTGAGCGATACCTAAGAGGCCTATGTCTAACAGTACCTACTAAATTCAATACTAGTTTTTGCTTGCTTCCTAACCCACGAGTACATTCTGAATGTAGTATATGTATTTTCAAAATCGGATTAGTAATTCCGAAGAACAAATTTTACCTCTATAAAATACAACATTATTTTTTGTTTACACTAAACCCGAAAAGGGGTCACTGTACTCATCATTTTGAACAACTTTTTCTATGGGACGAACCTTGAAATCGACAATGACCTCTTTTCGGGTTTAGTGTAAACAAAAAATAATGTTGTATAAATATACATAGATAGGTTAATAGGATGACCTGATTGGCTGTTACCCGCGAGAGAAATAAGTACTTTATGTCTATTTATTCTTTCACAGTCAATGTTAAAAAGTAAAGTATAGAAGTCGTGAAAAAAATACTATTTCGGTTCTTGTTTCCCTGGCTCCGCTCAGGATTCTACTCTAGAATCCCTTGCTACGCTCGGGTTTTTACTCTGAAATCCTTTGCTACGCTCGGGATTCTATTCTGGAATCCTTTGCTGCTCTCGGGAAAAAACTAGTCCCTCGCATTAAATTCCTTTTTTTTTCACTTGTTGTTAAATTAACTATTATCTGTAACCTGATTACAGTAATGACTTTAAATTAATGATTGTAACAATGTTTCAATAAATGGAAACTGTTTTACTTACAATCCATAAAATAAAAAAAACATGAAAGTAAAAACAATATAATCTTTTCTTTTGTGTGAAAAGGCTTTACCATCATAGTATTTTCGTCACAGCCAGTAATAAACGGTTTCAACGGAAAAGGCAATTATTTACTTTCTTTCGTCGCTGTCCTAAGTTACTACAATAAAGGCTTGTTCTTTTCCACACGTTTTATGTTCTTTTGTAACGAAGTTATTTTTTGGGTACTAAAATCCAAAAGCGAAATATTTAGGGGACAATCTCACCTTAATTTCCAAAAGAGTTCAAGTAAATTAAACATTAAGATTTTGTAGAAAAAAAAAATCTAAACTGGATATTACTTTTCTCTTTCCTGTTTACAAATAAACACTTAATCATTTTCTTTTCCATTAATTTCATATGCAAATACTTACTTCCTTATAATTATTTACACGCACGTGACAGGAAAATATTTTATTTTTCCTTTTTAGGGTTCCGTAGCCAATTGGCAAAAACGGAACCCTTATAGATTCGTCATGTCTGTCTGTCGGTCTGTCTATCTGTCTGTCTGTCCGTATGTCACATCCACTTTTTTCCGAAACTATAAGAACTATGCTGTTGAAACTTGGTAAGTAGATGTATTCTGTTAACCGCATTAAGATTTTTACACGAAAATAGAAAAAAAAGGCATTTTTTTTTCGTCAAATCCATACGTGTGGGGTATTTATGGATAGGTCTTCAAAAATGATATTGAGGTTTCTAACATAATTTGTTTCTAAACTGAATAGTTTGCGCGAGAGACACTTCCAAAGTGGTAAAATATGTGTCTTCCTCCCTGTAACTTCTAAAACAAGAGAATGATAAAACTAAAAAAAATATAAGATGTCCATTACAATGTAAACTTCTACCGAAAATTGATTTGAACGAGATCTAGTGAATAGTTTTTTTTATACGCCATAAATCGTAAACAGCAATTTACCTTTCATTCAATCTGCTACGAAACCCTTCATGGGCGAGTCCGACTCGCACTTGACCCCTTTTTTTTCTATGTGATACTGTTACAAAAAGTACGTAGTAAGGGCTTACTACGTACTTTTTGAACATTCTGAAACAGGGATCCTCCTATTTCAGAATGTTCATCAAAATAAACGAAAAGTTGTTTATTACAAGTAAAATTAAATTTAAAATTTGAAAATTCCCCGACACAATGACATAATGTATTAAAAGTTAAATAGAAAATGATTTGATGATACGTTAATCGTTAGGTCGTAAGTAGTACCTCATTACCATACATTGTTAAGCTTATATGGGTATCAAATGAAAGCATTGTATAGCCATATTGAGGGAGTTTTTTTGAAAAAAAAAGAGGGTTGCACTCGGGGACTGCCGCGGTAAAGCTATTGCATTGGTTTTTTACGGGGTGTGTTAGGTTATTTTCGTTACGGTATTTCTGGATTCGGTCTCCAAGCTCAAGGCCCGCAATAGAAGCTATGCAATAGCTTAAAAATTCAATTACCCCTTTTCTGGCGTCGGCCATCTTGGACTGATTTTTATCAAACATAGCTAAACAAAAAAAAATCGGTTCATCCATTGGAGAGCTACAACAGACACAGACAGACACAAACACACAGACACGTCAAACCAATAACACCCCGTCGTTTTTGCGTCGGGGGTTAATTAAAGTCTAAATCCTTCTTCTGGCCCATACATCGTATAAATTATGTTATTTCACCAAACTCGAGCCCTAAACCAATCAAAACAACAACATGACTTTCTACATCAATAAATTAACACCGAAGTTCACAATATATGCGGGTCAGTCCCTCAATACGTCACACTTATAAGTACATACTGTCAGTCCCAAAGGTACTATCACGACGAAGATGCTTGAAACTTTTGTCACTTCAAACTTCCAATGACTATTTGCAACTTAGTTGAGGGTCCGGTGTAATAGTGAGAGTATTGTTTTCATTGATTTATTGTTCGTAGATTGGTGCTTATTAGAAAAGAGAGGAAGGCTAAAGCAATGACGGATTGGGTGAGGGATGATATTATAAAGATAGTCCTTAAGGATAGTGCGGACATCGAAAGGGACCGCAGAGCGCTGTCTGTCCGATGCAACATGTTGGCCCGCAGGTTTTCACGGTGCACTGGGACTGACAAAGTTGCACTTTTTAAAGCGTACTGTCAGTCCTTTTTCACCTGCAGCCTGTGGGTTAACTATACACAACGGACATACAGCGATCTGCGCATTCAATACAATAACGCATTCCGGGTGCTGATGGGGCTGCCGCGCCACTGCAGCGCCTCCGCGACGTTCGCGGCGGCTGACACAGACGGCTTTGCGGCCATCATGCGTAAACGGTGCGCATCTATCATGCGTCGCACGCGTGACAGTCCCACTACCATCCTGCACGCGCGTGGGACTCTCCGATACTAGTGCGCTGGATACGGCTGCATTCAGTCGTTTAGTGATTTGCCGCCATCTTCGGGAAGTCCACCTGGACCTGCTACTTTATTTTTATTATATGTAAAAAAAAACATTCTTTATTACTAACACTAGTATGTAAGCTCGCAATTTTACTAACAAATATGTATGTAATCTTAAGATGAATCTGAAATAAATGATTATAATTATTATTATTTGTTTTTAAACTTTTACGTATCTCAGCTTTATTGCCGGATTTATAGAAAAGTACGGGCCGAAGCCAAGAACTACCCCGTGAAAGTGGTGATGTGATAAGATGATGATATGATGGAATTTTGCGATTGTTATTATTATTATTATAAAAGAGAAAAGAGTAAATGATGCCGTGACGTCTGTCTGTGGAAAATGGAAGAAAGAAACGTGTTGTGCCTACCTCAAGTAGAATGGGACATGGGCATGGGCAGATTAATATGAGGTATCTACTTATTGAATTATTTATTTATTTATTGAAATAAATCTTAGTGTAAGAGTGTGATTTGGTCACGGAGACTTAATGATGGCCCTAACTGTGAACGGTAACGCGAATAGTTTCCGTTCACGTACTTACTACTACTCTCAGTGTGTGATGTCTCAAATAAGTGATTTAATTCTCTGCAATTATGAGTTTGGGTTGGTGGTTTGAGATTTGGTTAATGGCAATTGTTATTTGTGTTGTAAATTGGTGGTAAGAAACACTTGAACACATTGCCAGTCCCAGAGGTACTATCGTGACACTTGAAACTTGTGTCACTTCAAACTTAGAAGGACTATCTACAACTTTGATAAGGGTCCAGTATTCTTTTAATTGATTTATTTTTCGTAGGCAGGTTAAGAAAAAGTTTTTAGAGCGTTTATTTTTGGCTTACTTAAATGCGTTTATTTTTTCTTGTTTATATTCCAAAAACAACATACTTATCGCACTTTTTTTATGGTATTCAATTCAATTCTAGAATTAAATTGAATTCAAATTAAATGTGTCTCCTTCATTAATTGCAAATGTTTTCAATGAGTAAAATTTTAATTCCAAACATTTATGCGAAATATTTGACAGATAATTGCGACACTGCCTCATAAGAGCAGGGTCGCTAAGAAGGGATCTCATACCGAGAAAACGAGATACGTCAATGATCACCCTGCTTGCGCCGAGGCTTTAAAATTATACAGATCATCGCCCTGTAAATAGAGCTATAATGTCCCACTTACACAAAATTAACTTCTCTATCTCAACAAAAGAACACGATAGTCATCACGAACGTCATAGCACGCCTTATTTACTTATAATAGCAAGGTTTAGCATAACAACATCGTTATGGAAATGATCACAGATTGCCATGAGGCGTTCACAGGCGAGTACGTCATCGCATGACATGACAACTTCGATAGGTGATCGTGGTAGATTGTGCGGTGCGTTTGTTGTGTGTGACCTTTGAACATAGAACAAATAAAAGTTCTACTGGATTTTCAAACCTCGTCTCAGAGCTGAGACTTGCAAATACAACTGCCCTTTTTATTAGATATAACATTTTTGTAGGTCCGCGTAATGTTAGTGACAACTATTATGGGTTACCTTGTTTAAACTATGACAGTTTACGGCTTAGTTTAAGCTGTCAAAGTAGAGCAAGGTTACGATCTCGACGCCGTATATTTCGGAAACTTGACACTTAAGATCATTTTTTCTAAGACAAAACTTGTTTGTATTGATAAGCTTTTGATAGATATGACCTTTTATGCGTGTTTGATCAAGTCAACGTTGTGCTGAAGACGTTTCTATCAGTGATTGGATTTTAACTTTGATAGGTCATATCTCGGAAATGTGACACTTCAGAACATTTTGCCTCATATTAAACTTGTTTGTTTATTGTCGCTACTTTGAAAAAAAAAACAAAATGGCGGAAGCAAATCTGGCCAAAAAGATTAAAAAACCCTTTTTTAAATTATAACTAATGTGAGTCATCTGGATACACATTCTACCCCTGCACAGATACATGTAACACTTTGACTTTAGTGAACCTACTAAGCTGAACGGCTTCGTTTATCTCACCAATCGTCATTAGGACGCTATTCGGGCTCCCCCATATTCGTCGCACCACCATAATTGCGTAAAAGTCATCTACGCTGCACGTCAATAAACATGTCGTATTGTTTTTACAAGTGTTAAATTATCATAACCTTGCTGAATTTCTCATCGTTGTACTCACCTGATAAATTGTAACTTTGCCTAGATCCTCAGGTGACAAAGCAGTCGTGTTTTGAGACGATCGACGGTTTCAATACTCTGGGCCGGTGACCAATGTGTTTTCAAGGGACATCATTGTAGGCGGTCCGTAATAATGTTTAAAGGTGTTGACGTCAATGTTCCAACGTGACGTTGTCTGCAGATATTCTAATAAGGTAACAACAAGATGTCAACAACTTAAAGTGATTAGTTATATCGATGTGTGTAGGTGATGTGAAAAAGTGAAAAAGCTAACTTTAGACTATGACGTTTGCAAGAAAAAAGATTTTTTCTTTTTTCTTGCAAACGGCGTAGTCTAAAGTTAGCTTATTTATTTAAAATATTTATTGGTTTATAAAACTAATCATTTTTAGTTGTTGAGTGAGTTGTCTTAGAGAATTCTAATTCTTAAAAAAAAGTAAAGGTTTTGTTTTCTTTTTTTTAGAATTAGAATTTATATTTCATAATTAATTACGCTTGTAAACCTATACTTATAGGTATGCAGGTACCTGGATTAATTTTGATACGGGAATGTGTCGAGGATGTATAAACAAAGTCGCCACAGTATTTTTTGGCTATTTGAGGGATTTGGTTTCTTAATCACTACTTGATCAAGAAACTGCTTTGTTGGTCTTGTGGTCGCAATAGCGAATGCTGAACATGAGGTCCTGGGTTCCATTCCCGGATTGGGCAAATTATTAATGGGTTTTTCCATCGGGAAGTTCTTAGAAGCGGCCACGGAGTCTGGATCTGCGCCTGGTTGATCGTAATGGGGACTATTACGCAAGAGTTCGCCGCTAGGGGCGCTCGTGTAGGTTAAGGTCTTTCAAAATGTCAGATGTCATAGTGTACGCGCGTTGCGTGCTTTTTTATTAAGTACTAGCTTCTGCCCGCGACTTCGTCCGCGTAAATTTCCCGCTGGCAACATTTCTTAATGCTGCTCCGCTCCTATGGGTCATAGCGTGATGTTATATAGCCTATAGTCTTCCTTGATAAATGGACTATCGAATGCAAAAATAATTTTTCAATTCGAGCCGCTAGTTCCTGAGATTAGCGCGTTCAACCAAACAAACAAACAAACTCTTCTGCTTTATAATATTAGTATAAAGTATAATTCACGATTGTGGTCTAGATTGAGCGATTCCTGATTATTAATGACTTTATGATTTTAACACGAGATTGACACTTGATTTTTTCACAAGTTATAGCTGGAAGCTCGTGGCCACATAATTACTGCCACTTGGGCCAATTTTTAGGTTCAGCCGTGCTTGCCTAGGTTGGTCTGTGGATGGGTGATCACCCATACATAAAGAGTTTTCTCTGTGCCTCGTAAAGCACGTTAAGCTGTTGGTCCCAACTGTCATTGGTCTATCTTTGGCAGTCGTTACAGGCATTCAGTGGCCCAAAAAGTCAGACAACCAGTCTTACCAAGTGGTATCCAATTACCCAGTATTAACTGGGTTGTGGACGTCAGATAGGCAGTCGCTCCATGTAAAATACTGGTATTCTGCTGCATCCGGTTAGACTAGAAGCCGACCCCAACATAGTTGGGAAAAGGCTTCGCAGCTGATGATGAGATGATTTGAAGTCACAAGTTGGTATCTGATTTGTTGGTAATTGGAGGAAGAATGATTTTAAATCTTTAATGTTTGCTCATTTTAGGAGCAATTTTTAAAATATGTATCTGTAGTATGCACAATACGCAATAACATACACTTTTTATGAAGTTAAATTAATGACAGGACCTTATTCGCCAGTGGCGCCATCTGGTGAACTCAAAAACAATACCCCTCATAGGCTCGCCCCCTATTACATAGGACTTAAACCTAACTGTCAAAATGTGCATGTACGGCCGAACAAGCTATTTGGTTTACACTTTACAATGTAATTTGTGGGTTAAACTGTAAACCAATTAGCGTACTATCCACAGAAACAATAAAATAAGAGTATGTTGATTTATTTTTCAAGACGACGCGACGTGTCGTACTCTCGTAGCCTTCCCTATATACCAGCGCGTGGAAGTCAATGTCATTTGATACCAATTAGCCAATGACGAAGCGATGAAAGCTAGTTTAAAAATCATTAAAGTTACGTGTGATTTGGCAGCGCTACAAAAAGGTAGATGCGAGCGAAGGTGCAAGCGATAGCGATTCTTGTTGTACTGGAATTGGAAATTGAGCTTGAGCTTGAGCTTGTTCCCTTTACTTATTATGTTAAAATTTGTTGACGTTATGGATGTATGTAACTCAAGCGCGAAAACGATTCTAAACTACAAACACTTCCAAAAATTACTCGGTCACGGAAATACTTCAGTGAAAGTTTATTTTGTAGTTTGTACCTCACTTAGGTGTCTTCCAACTATTAGAAAGCAGTCTCCGCGGTTGCTATTGAGAAATTTCTGATAAATAAATAAATAAATAAAATAAAATCCATTTATTTTAGGTTTCCCCATATTAAAAATTACACATAAAGAGACACGAGATAAATACAAATCACAAATTAACATAAAAATTTAAAAATAATTATAAAAAAAAGTAATAATAAAAATAACAATCATAAGTACCATGTCAACAAATCATAAGTAGATACAATGTCAGGGAAATCAAATCAATGTCATGTAAAAAAATGAATCAGAAATTATTAATATTAATAATAAAAAATAAAATAAAATAAAAGCAACATCCAAATAAGAGTGCACCTGACCTGGGAATCGAATCTAATAGCTCATGCTCAGCAGTTGTGCTTGCCGGCACAACATTCAGTTTTCATGTTTTCATAAGGATGCTGTTGGGTCTACCATGCTTTTGTAGCGCTTTTGTGATGTTCGCCGAGGCCATGGTTGATGGTTTCCATGCCATGCATTCCGAAAAGGTGCGCGTCCATTCTCAGTAGAGTACGTGCTAGCTCCCACAGCAATCTAATGTATTTTGTGATACGTTAGGGACAGCCCCATTTTGGCTCACTGGATACGGCTGCACACGTAGATGTAAGTCGTTTTTATTTTGTATTAAGTGTGTATTTCTTATTTTACTGACATATTAGGTAAAGGCTTACCAACAACAGTATGGATTGTAATTTGATCTGAATTAAATTTATAATTATTTTTTTATTTGTGATCCTACTTTCTGCGATCAAGAGTTTTGCCTTTCAAGTCCGCCTTCTTCGTATTCATTAAGACTGAATAAAAGGTTTATAAATGAATAGTTGTAGATATGAATACTACAAGTATACACTAAGTAATTCCTTTGAAATGTACGCCTGCATAGTTGCTAAGCTTTGACGTTTGATCAAAGGATCTGCGGTTAACTGCTGTGCAGTTACCGATTCTACAGAAATTGCTCTTGAATTTGTTGACGTGTTAGTTTCTTATTGACATGAAGTAGATTCCTATTAGAGATTTTTGAGTTCACATTAATTTGTCGTATTGGACTTATTTACAGATATTCATTTAATTACCATTATCGGCCTGCATTACTTCAACCATATTGGGGTCGGCTTGCAGTCTAACCAGGTGCAGCTGAATACCAGTATTTTACATGGAGCTTATTGATCTCCGTAAACCAGTTAGTCCAGAATTATACGAAATTCCTTGGTGGACGAGTTGTCAGACTGGGCCACTGACTACCTGTAAAGATCAACAAATGACAGTCGAAACCAACGGCTTTCCGAGGCACGGAAACTCGGAATGTAATGGGTGATGGTGATCACCCATCCACAACCCAAGCTAGGCAAGTACGGCTTAACCTGAAGATTGATCCGAGCGGTTGATATTATTTAGCCACGAGCTCAAATATTTGTTTATTCAGATGTTGAATAACAAAAAAATATATCTTTATAATCTTGGTTCGAATTTTAATCTTCTAGTCTGAAAAACAGCAAGCAATTCATCTGAGCATTCAAGAAACATCCTTACGAATAAAAATAGTCGTTTTTTCCATTGTGCTCCCAATAATTGTCGTCTCATCTCTCTTTTAATCAAATACTAGACACATCAAATAACGCCGAATACTGAAAAACATGCCTAAAGAAAACTGGGTTACACATCTGAAAAAAGTCCTAAGGCGTAATTTTAATAAATATAATCCATCCATTACGGCACATGGTCTCAAATCACAGGATAAGCTGATTATCTTAAAACACGGTAATTTTTCGAAAAATGTAAAAGTATAAGAATATTTTAATGAAGGTTCCTTTTCTTGGGATGTATAGACCCGCTACCTCACATGAAGCAAAAAAAAACCCGTTTATCTGGATGAGCATGCTCGTATGAGCATGAGTGTTTACAAGCAGATATTTGAGCATAAAACACATTTGCTCGAAGTTTTTTTTTAAAGTCCTTTTATTTTTGTGAAATTACGGGGGTAATTTTTTGGATTGAACAACTTGGAGAATACATTGTGCATTGTAAAAAAAACTGGATATATGTAATTAGTCTACAAAATTCTGCAAATTTCTCATGCCTAGAAACTTTCTAGTTTCGGAAATATAGGAGGTCAAAGCCAGAAATTTTTCACAAGTCCTTCTAAAACAAGTTTTTTAACGGTATACGAGTTATTTAATTACCATGGCCCCTAGAACTACGCAATATGTACTATTTAATTTATCCATCAGCATAATATTTTGAGTGTGTAAAGGAAGAAAACGCGATTTCCAACCAAAAATCGTCGTTTTCCAGCAATAATTTATGTACAGAGCAACTTGTTGAATACGTACAGGCAAAATGCTTGTTAAACGGCTTTCCCGGCTTTGTGAAGAGTCAAAAAGCCGTTAAACAAGCATTCCCATAAATCAATCAAACTAAGTAACCCTACGCAAAAAATATTGCTGGGAAATGACTTTCTGTTTTGGGGTGAAAAATCACGTTTACGGTAGAACTCAATGTAACTCACTCGAAACATTGTACTGGTGGATGGATTGAATAATGTGGGGGCTGTGAAGGTGTTTAAAGTAACAATCTCACATTAAACACTGGTATTTAAAAAAAAGTATTGTGAAAAAGTTTTCAGCTTTGACCCCCAATATATCCGTAACGAACATACAAAATATCGCAATGATGCTGATGGGCAGAACAAGTGCCTTTGCCGAACGAGTCTTTTTACACTCTTTATAGAATGCTTGTTTGACGGCTTCGTGTAGGGTCCATTTACACCTTTTAGGTAAATCCAGTTCAAATATTTAATATTTGATAATATTTTTTTTTTTTTTTTTTTTATTTAATTTCGCTTAATACTTGATCTTCTTTTAATTTCCCTTTACTTCTGACATCATGCGATGGAAAAACTCAAGGTAAAACTCGTCAGTGTCATTGAAAATTTTTGCTAATTTTATTTTTAGAATTTCCTATGACGTGACTGTGCGAGGCCACTCTTATTAATTATTAAGTAGTAATCACATAGTTTTTGCTTATAATGAAAGAGGATTTATATAACTACTCTGAATTTTCCCACTCTAAACTGTAGGGTTATTTGTGATTAAAAATGACGGAGAAGAGGGGAAAAAGAATATTCAAGTTATGAGTTCACCAGTAAGACAAATTATAATTATGAGTTATACTCGTATTTATGTAAGTAGGCACTGAAACCATTTTGAACTTTAAAGGCTGATAAAGTAGTATTTATTTAAGTTGACACATCCACTATTATATTGACGGCTTTGTTTTATTATTATATTGCTAACTATAGTGGTTTAGTGAATGGCCCATCTTCTTTCTTGCGCTGCATGCGCTGACGCCTGCGCGTTATTGAGGATCAGCCGCAGATCCATCTTGATTACTGCATCAGCAAACGTAGTTCGCATAGATGAACTTAAGCTCAAATATATTAATGATTTTTATCAACACGTTAAGAAGAATTGACTCAGATGAAGAACAACTAATAAGTTTCTACTACAGAAATTACACTAGTAGGGCTCTACATTGAATCTATTTCAGATAAGTCGAATTATCTTTTGAAAACGAAAGGTAAAACAAAAAACAATCGTCAATTTGATTCCTATCTGTATGTGGGGTAACATTCAGTTATTTGATGTTACCATCAATATTTTATGGCTGCCTATAAAATATCAATATCCACATAGATTTTATGTTGTAGATATTTCTCTATGGTTGTCTTTTATATGGGTGGAAAATTCAAGTGACATGTTCAAAGTATTCTTTATCATAAGCAGTGATAGGTAGCCTAGCGGTGTGACCTTTGGAATGCTAAGTCATATTCCTCGAATTCGAACCATATTGTATAGTTATGACTTTCTTCGGTGAAGGAAACCTTACCAGCATGTCGGATAGATATTTGTCGACGGCGTGTAAAACCAAGTCGGTGGCTCAAGGGCTCATTAAAACTCTGACACCGGATAAGGTACTAACCACACAAAAGAAAAATATTGAATATGCTGGCGGTCAATAGGTTTTTGTTTTTGATCAGGGGTCGAAGTCTATTTTCAAAAATAGATGGTTATGACAACCATATTTTTCCAATGTTGATTGGCGTTTCTATTAATAGTTTGACCAGAGACAAGGTGTTAGTTAGCATTGAACATATTACCATGTTAATAGTTACTAAAAGTATCTTGCTCGGGTGAATGAACTCTGTCTCGTATGAATATTTAAAAATAAACGTAGGTAAAGGTCGGTAAGTCATTGCCAAAGGTTTGTTGTTTATGATAATTAATGAGTTTATGACGCAAGCTTGTATTATTTATCTATTTTAGACGTCTTTGCCAATATTTTACTGCCTACTAATTTGAAAAAAAAACGCCATTATTTCACCATTCACCACTAATGGTAAGAGACTGCTCCGTCATAGTTATTTTGTAGTTTATAACCAATAGGTACATGTACCAAACAGCTGCAAAAAAAAAGGCCATCGCTGTAAGTCTACGGTAATTTATTGCTAGTCAATATTCACGTACAATATAACTTCAGTCCTACATGCCTATCCCAGGAAAGGTAATCAGAGGTATACCTACAGTAACGGCTACATATTTCGCTGTCGGTCCGTTGCCATCAACTGGCTACATATCCAGGCTCCGTGGCTGCCAGTCAGAATATCCTGATAGAGAACCTAATAACACTGCTGGATCTCTTTTTTAAATTTCCATGCGTTCCATTAATGAGTTTTTAAATGAAACAAAACAACATCGAATCTAATTTTTATTTCGTCGCTTTTAGGACCCCTACATAAGAAAAATACAACAATGCCAAAAGATAAGAATTCCATTCGTTTCGCTACTATGAAAGTTTTCCATACATTAATAATGTACAATGTTACATGTCAATACTAAAAATGTACACATTTGTGAAAAAGACAAGTTCAACACAATACCTTTTAAAATTAGAAACATTTTATAGAACTTACTACAACTAAAGCAAGAAACACAGTAGCGGGCCGAAGATAGACCCTTGTGGCATACCATCATTGCTAACGCTCTCTATATTTTAATGTAAAGAAATCTATATCACATAATTATAGCTTTTGTGGTTAGGTCAAACATAGATCTAATTTTTTAAACATATTACAATTTACGGTATAAAGATAGATTTAGTTACAATCACTTTACAAGTTATGGTATGTCAATTGCTTTCCCGTTAATGCTTTCATATGACTGAAAGTACTAGAAGAGCTAAGTTTATTAAAAAGACTATAGTTTATACATATTGCCGATTTTTACAAATGTGTACACAACTATTAAGATATTGGCACAAGAACGAATGCACAGGCCTATTTACACTTTTAATGTTATACATTCGTTAGTGTGACCTCTACCTTACATTAGACTAATTTATTGACAGAATAAATATATTATATTCATATAAATAAATAAAATAATAAGGAACACAAACAATTCTTGAATTAACAAACGTAACGGTGTTTTGTACTTAAAGAGCTCTATTTAAATTAAACTTTTAATTATTTACAATTTATGGAGGTAAACATGAACTTTGGAATACGGTAAACAACTGTAATTGAACGCTGGATGTCAAGTCATTCATAATGATGGCGTAAAAAGAAAAAGAAAAAACTATGACAAATAATGAATCTGGAAGAGACCACGAAAGTGGCAATACTACAATACAATAATAGTGTTCATTAAGTCCTAACTAAAATGCAGTTTAGGACATTCCAGTGGCCAAACCATTTAAAGCCAAGTAGGAGTTCCATTGGCAGCATAAAAACTGACATCGTTAGGCACTAATCACACAAAAAAGAAAGAACTGTATCATATTTTAGACATTAAAAGTATTTTACAGAGCTCCATTGAATGACGATATTTGAGTGCATCCAGCGCACTTTAGTATTAGCCAACTTTGCTTTAAACCGGAATTTTAATTTTCTACCAACACTGAACTCAGTACTTTCACGACAACTTGGCTTAAGATGAAAATAAAGCCGAAGAAGGAAGTCTACAATCAGGGGACAATAAAGGTTCCCCGCCTGCGGGGCTCCTTATATCTTTGTAGGTGCCAGACCTCTTGACCTGATTGATGTAATCTTATTTATATCCATCGATTCATGGAAGCCTCGTCTCAAACCTGACTATACTTTTTGGAAGTACGCTTTTCTGTTTTCATCTACCAAACAGTCTACAGGCTTTACTTGATGGTCTGGTTTAGTGGGACCAGTCAAAGCTTGGACGGCAGTGAAGGATTGATGGCCGAAGGAGCAAACTGGCCATGGAGACGGCGCGGCGTGTTGACCTGTTTCATGTACCCTTTAGCTAGTAGAGTAGACGGAATCATGAGGGGTTTGGAAGAGGCTGAATACAGCAGGCATAGAACGGGCTATTTTAACGCAGCTTGGACATGCCTGCAATATTGTGAGACTACGATACACTGAGTTCTTTAAAATGAAACGTGCAATGCGTTAACGCAAAGCGTAAATGTTAGACACAAGTTAATTATAATCTAAAAGAGAACCTAAATTAAAATATATGCAAGTTAATTTACAAAAAAATCATGAATGACTTAACTGTTCCAGGTAATACAACGTTGAAAATATTAAGTAAGAAATAGAGAATGTTTTCTTCACGTATGGAAGTAATACAATATTAATACACATTCACTAAATCTTTAATACACATCAACGTTTTGTAAAAAAACAAAATATAACTTTTAAACAATATAAATTGTGATGGCAGAATATGGCATTAATCCTAACTATAAGATTTACAAAATGAATTTTAGACCTAGAAGTACTGAGAAAGTTGTGGTTAATTATTTATAACAATAATATATCTATTTTATAACAACCACAATATTCACAAATGGAAAGAAACTACATCAATGAAAATTTTAGTATGTACGTTATTAATAAAACATCAATTGAACTGTCAAATTATTTTTTTCCAAGCGTAGTTTCCCCACACGGTTTCTGCAATATATTCACTTATTATTTATGCTTATTAACCGTTTAATTATTACTCGTAATGTCATTAGTATTATTAACAATATTTACAACACTGACTTTTGTTCTAAGTTAATCTAATTTGAAAATAGAAGTGAATTAAATCAAATATAATTACGTATTAACAAATATATATTTTTATAACACATACAATAGTAGAATAGTAACTTTTAATAAATTATGAAGAAGAAAAGAAATATCATAGGAAGGCAACTCTGAACCACAGTTTCTGTCAAAGTTTTACAAGGCGTTTTGAGCTCTATTCACAAAAAGATAAAGTTAATAATAACATTAGACTGGTTGACAGGTAGTCTAGCTCAGTGACTATGCATTTGAAGATGTAAAGCGAGTGTACATTCTACATTTCTATGATTTTTACTCTTTATTTTATTGTTTAATTATTATTAATCTGGCAGTGCCTATATTTTAACTTCAACCACAAACCACATGTAGTTCTGACAGATGCTTAGTTTTATATTTACATTGGCTTATATATGATACATATAATTATATTATATGAAAAGATATCTGATATAAATAAAAGAAAAATATTTATACAAAACGAATAGTAAGGTTATGAAACCAAACCAAGAATAGAATTCTATATCTACTATCACATGGATTAATACTTCTGACTAACTTAATGTCATATACATCATTTATTATTTTAACAATATAATACACTTCTATTATTAAAGTTTATCAAATTCACAACATCTTATACTTATAAAACCTCTCGTTTCAAGTTAATATTATACCTCTTTGGTCATTCCAAAATTATTCAATAATAATACATTCACATCCCATTCATATTCTATTTATTTTATAAAGTGATGTAATGTACCATGTGACTTACGATACCTACTTAATAATAAAATCGTACTTACTTGAAATCCATTTATATTTGCAAAGAGAAAATGTTTCTGGAACATCAAATCGAAACATATTCAATAGTAATACAATTAACTTAGTCTTGACAGATAACAATAATGACACAACGAACGTCACTGTCAGCGCATTATTAAATAATTATTAATATTTACAATAGCTACTATTTCATCTAATACACGTTTCACACTATCTGATTGCAGATATAAAATGGCTTACCACTATGTATTTTACATCATCAAACGAAACCTCGAGTACAAATACATAAGTAACGACTAGTTGGGTAGAAACAGCCTTTTATAATACACAAGTTATTTAAACGAATGAAATCGACAAACTCAACACTGTTAGACCGCGGTTCTATATTTAAAAAAGTCTTAATTAGATCACAGTATCTAGGTCTCTGGTGTCGACCTCTGGCATTGACAATCATAGAAAACTCTCTGAGGCCCGTGTCTCCTCTCTATCGATAGCAGAAACTATTTCAACACCCTCATCATAATTATGCATTTTGGTAGTATTATTCACACAGTAATGTTGATCGGGATCCCCGTACTGGCTGTGGTAGAACTCCTCACGCATCATATGGTTCAGGTTGCCACATCTGAAGAAGAGGATCTCTTGGAACGGCTTTCTGAAGTCTCGATTCAGGGTCGCGTAAATGACCGGGTTGAGCAAACTGTTGAGGTAGCCCAGCCAGAGAAAGAGTGCGCTCACCGCGTCAGGGATCGTATCTTCTGAGACGAACGGTCGGAGCAGGGCCAACACGAAGAATGGAAGCCAGCAAATAATGAATGCTGACATGATTATACCCAAGGTTGTGGACGCTTTGCGCTCTTTGGCTAGTTGGAATCGCAGCTTCTTCTGATGGACTGCGTTCTGTGGATGCAGTAAGTCTTTGGCGATATGGCTTTTATGAGCAAAATGTGAGAGCGACGATCGGATTCTGTTCGTCGTGGTCTTCTGACTACTCTCTGAGGGTTGTCTTTGCCTCTCCTTAACTGCTAGTTTCCCGGGCACCAGCTGTGTTGGCGACCGGTTTATAGTGTGTATGGGCTTCGTAGGAGTCTTTGGTTGTTGCAACATAGGACACTGGGACTCGTTCGATTTTCTTTGGCCGCTGAAGCACCTCCCAATTGTGCTTTCTGTTTTGTCTACGCTGCACTGTAACAAAAATAAATCGGTTATAAATTAATTATGATGTTCAAAGACAACATGAGATTTTTTTGAACGGGGAAAGATTTTAACAATTTAAAGAAATTTGGAAGGCTTCAGGCATACAGCGTGTTAACAACCTCATCACGAAGCGTGTAAACAATCAAGCATTCTGTACATCAAACTAAGTAACTTTACGCAAAAATTATTACTGGGAAACATCTTTTTTTGGGGTAAAAAAACACCTTTTGTGGTAGAACTCAATGTAACACTCTCAAAACATTGTGTTGTTAGATGGATTGAATAGTGCAAGGGTTGTGGAAGTGTTTAAAGTAAAAACCTTTCAACAAAAACTTGTGTTTGAAAAAAACTTTGCCAAACACTTGGAACTTAAAACAATAATGACTCTAATATCCCCGTAATTGGAAGGTTCCCAGGTATGGTTTAGAACAAAAAATATGGTGGCAATGACGGAGAGACCAAGTTTCTTTTGGTTTCGTGAAGCGGTTTTTGACACCCTTTAGAATTAATTAAAGCGCATTATTTGAAATGGAAAAATCAATTGAAGTGGAGCTAGAAAAAAAATAGGACAAATTGTAATAACATCCTCACCGTTGTATTGGTACTAGCTGTGGATCCCCTGGGAGGAGGCTGTGCGGCCTGGTTGCCCAATAGCTTCGCTTCCGCCGCTCCACCATTCTTCACATTGATCTCCAGGTAACAGTGCGTCTCCAAATGCGATTGAGCACGTTTCTCGTCTTTTACAATCTTCCTAGCAGCTCTAAATATCTTATAATAGACCACGATCATTACAGTCAACGGGATGTAGAACGAACCAAAAGTCGCATAGATTTGGTACGCCTGGTTCTGTGAGACAGAACACATCGTGTCAGACTTCTCATTACCTAGGATTAGGACTGGCGGGAGGGATATGAATGCTGCGCTAACCCACACAATGAAAACGCAGAAGAGCATCCTTCGAGGCGTCCTTTTCACACCATACTCTAGAGGTTTCGTTATGGCATAATATCGATCCACGGAGATCATACATAAGTTGAGGATGCTAGCAGTACAGGATAAAACATCGCTCGATACCCAAAAGTCACATATGACCGGTCCGAAAGGCCAAGTTCCCATAACGTCGTACACGGTGGCTACGGGCATCACTATCAACGCCACGCACAAATCGCTCACTGCCAGCGACACAATCAAGTAGTTACTAGGCCGTCTTAACTTTCTAACTAAACGCACTGCAACACAAACTAGCACGTTTCCTATTATAGTACCGACTATGACTATCATAAATATTGTGACCAAGAAAATAGTGGTAGCTATGGAATATTTTGAATGCTTTATATGAATTGGCTTCGATGTGGAGTTATCGTCTTCAGTTGTCCAGTTGGCCGTATAGTTTGTGTTGCTTACGTTGAACTCTGGACTTAGGGTTGATTCTAGTTCAACCGAGGCAAGCGTCGGTTGCAACAGAATAGACGCCAGAACGAGAAGACACGAAGGTAAAGCAACAAAGCTAGGCAGTGAACAGTAGGAGTTATGACTTTGAGTCGCCATACGAATCCCTGGTGTGGGTGACGATTAATTTGTTCGTTATCCTGACGTAACCATACATTGGTTTTGTTTCTCTCTTTGTGTAGCTACGATGCCTAAATTTGCGTGAACGAATCAAGTCTGAAAGACGACCTCGTCGCGTAGCTTTTCGGTCTTATAATGGCGCGCTTGATTACAATTGAGAATAGGCTTTAATTGACATATTGCTTGGATTGTGTTTTCAATTCGGAGCAGAGCCATTTGATTGCGGGATGTTGGGGCACTGCGATCTTTGTGCCGTTGTGATAGGGTTTGTTTTTGTTTGAATGGATTCTTTGGCGTCGTCAGCAAGGGTATGTTGTTTTATTGCGCGAGGAAGGTGGCTCGAACGGCTGCTACTCCAATATCCCGTCTGCGGATTGCTTCATTAGTGCCGTTGATTGGTGAAGAAAATTTCCGATCTGAAAAGAAAAGAAAAAGATTTGAAGGTTTTTTTTATAAAACTCCACAGTTTTGCTTCATTTTGTGTCAAGCGACTTAACAGATCATAATATCGAACCCTATGAATCGTAGCTATATCTTGGACAAAACACATCAATATTTATTCATGTTTGAGCGTTATAATATAACTCTTGGGAATAACCCGAATTGAATGCGATGATACCCGGACTATCTTTATTTAACTATTTCTCATTTAAATATTTATTAGGAGAGTCCGGGACTTCAGTAGCTGAAGATGAAAGTGGCAATATACGAAGCAAATAAACATGAACCGTTTGATTTCGTATATTAGATTGACGTTGATATTTATTCTGATACATGTTATATTTGGAGAGAAGATATTATATTCATATTTATTTATTTTTTTGGCACATAACCATATTAACATTACTATAATTACATTGAGGTAAGGAACCCTTCCTTGGGGATTATCAACAACTTTTGCTCTTGAAACAAACCTGATATTGTGAAAAAATACCGACAAAATGTGAAAAAAGAACAATATTTTAGGCGATTTCAGTAATTACACAGTACATACCACACCTTATCTAACCAACCCAACGAGCAAAACTAATTGCCCCCTCCAGGACCTCAATGACGCAAATGATAGAGCTATCCAGGTCGATAAGAACTGGTCGGACAAAATCGGAGTCATCGATTCGAGAAGAAAAAGTATTTAATTTCAGTCAGTAGTACATCAAGCGGTTATCGCTACTACATATTCCTTCACAGCAGCCATTTTCGGTAAGAACATTATTACAAGCAAATGAGGTGTCAGCCGTCATGGAAAAATACTCCGCAATAATTGAAGGAGGTAATATACGACTTCAGTAGACCTGTCACGTACTACAGTGACAAGATGTTAATAATACATGCATATAAATCAAGGAATTAGGCGACTTGCGTACAACTCATAGAGTTGAAACTCTTGTAGACACGTTGACACACTGGTATTTGCAACAACTCGATGGTTCTAGTTAGAGAGCCGACGATACTAAACCTAGTCCGATAAGATTCCCTGATGATGTAATATGTATAACTAGCTGACCCACGCAACTTCGTCTGCGTCACCTAAGAGAGAAAAACGAAAGGAAAAAAAAAAACCCTTTTTTGCAACATTTTTCATTCCTGTTCCGCTCCTAATGGTCGTAGCGTGATGTTATATAGCCTATAGCCTTCCTCAATAAATGGACTATCTAACACAAAAAGATTTTAGATTTTTCAATTCGAACCAGTAGATCCTGAGATTAGCGCGTTCAACCAAACAAACAAACAAACTCTTCTGCTTAATAATATTAGAATAGATTAGCCACGTTATTAATGGGAGATCATAAAATGGCAACCCAGTAATGCATAAAACTTGGAGGTGTTATTAAATAAAAAAAACTATTTAGGCTTTTTAACTTTGTACGGGTAGTTTGGTATCTAATCATTCAAAAGGAAAAAAAAACGATCGACCAGTTCTGTTTTTAACCATATTACTCAGGGCATAAAGGTAAAAAGAAGTTGACCGTCAGTGAGCGCGGTACTACCTAAAACTGTTGTATAAAATTATAGTAAATTATTATGTTAAAAATTTAATTAAGTGCTAAATTAATAGTTCATTCATAGTTTCTGTAAACGGGTTAACTGACATAGTTACAATCGAGGCAACACTGGCGTGACTGGAGTCACATTGGAACGGACCGATTGCGAACTATGTGAACACTGACAGATAGTTTAATACGCCTTATTGAAATCTGTATGAAATACGTTAATCAGCCACCCAAAGGGAAATGGAGAAGGCTATGTTCGGAAATTTCTTACGTGATCGAATCAGATATGAAGACATCCGCAAGAGATCCAAGGTTACCAAGATGTAGCCCGAAGAATTGCCAAAATTAATCGGAAGTAGGCAGGGCACATTGCTCGCAGAATGAATGGCCGATGGGGCCGAAAAGTTCTGGAGTGGCGACCGTAAACCGGAAGACGTTGCGTTAGACGGGCTCCCACTAGGTGGACTGATGACCTGGTGAAGGTGAATCCGCTGGATGCGAGTCGCACGGGACCGGCCAATGTGGCAACACATGGGGGAGGCATATGTCCAGCAGTGGAAGTCTGGCGGTTGACATAATGATGACATAAATCAAGAGAAAGTAAAAGAATTTGCGAGCAATATATGTCCATTTATAATACTAAAATAACATTAATAATTCATCGTCCACATTCTGTGAAACTCAACGTGAACAGTTCGTAAAGATACCAATACAATAGCTATGCCTCAAGCTTAATTGTCGTTCCGGCGTGAAACAGCACATTTTAACCGAAACCCATTAACTGAAGCGCCGCGTCACGGTTTCATATTGGGTTTAAGAGTATAGAGTCCACAGAGACTTAAGCCTATTTGCACCACCTCCTACACATCACACATGCAGCACGTTTCATTCTAAACATATTTAATACATCATTTTATCGTTGTAATTTTAGAACGATTGAGTGATTGACATAAATAGATCTTTGTATTAAAATATTAAATAAGTTTAGTTCCTTTTGATACAAGTAGGCTTGAGCTTACCACCGACCACTGATATTGATTTGTACTTATTACAACAAAACTTATCATCACCGTGTGGTTTGCCATCTGGTTTCCTAAAATCCTTTGACATTATTCAAGTGAAATTAACTGATACGATTGATAACAGATTTTCACTGGTTGAAGTATTTTGCTCATTTATGTGTAGATTTTCACTCCAAATAATGAATGTGAAAATGTGTGTGTGTTTTTTTTTTTCAAATGATAAATGATAAACGATAAATGATCTTTATTTTGTAAGTAGGTTTTCACAAACACTTTTACACGTCAATTTTTTTTTAAACTAGATGGGGCCGGTGTTTCGTACCTGACTACTCTGAGAAGAAACAGCCGAAACAAACTCAGAGGTCATAGTCTCTTTTGAAGTCCAGACATAATCTTGCTCAATTCACATGAGGATCATGTAGATATTAGTGTCTGAGATGGTCTTTTGAAGAAAGAACCATACAGATTTGAGTAAACCTGTCCACTCAAGACTACTTTACTTAAAATACGTTGTGAAAATGTAGCTTCATGAAAATCGTGAAACAACACCAGATTGATAGGCCTGTAAAACGAACATACAAATGATTTTATACACCGTATATCTAAACAAACATGGGTTTTAAAAGTTCGGTTTCTGATATGTATTTACTCATGTGTTGCGAAGCGTATATTACTCAAACAATGTGAGGATCGGGTAAAGCTATTTTACAGAGGAAATTATAGCCCACATTTTGCTTCATAGAATTATATTATGAATATGATCATTTTATGCCGCTTTGTGATTGTAAAGCGGTGTTTCATTTGTGTTCGTTAGTTGGTTTTGATATTTTGTTTCGTTTCATTGTAACAGTATATGGTTGGGATGATAAATTAATGTTTTTCACTGAATAAAATGTATTGTTACGTGTTTAGGCGTTTTTTTAATGTTTTATTAAAAAAAAACAACTCGGTTATTGTTACGTGTTTTGGCCTTTGGCGTTTTACAATGTTTTATTCGAAAAACCTACTCGTTATTTTAAATTTTGATAAATACTTGGTCCTACAGTCAGTCCTGCCAAGGGGTACCGTATTACACAGTACTGTTATGAAGTTAAGGAGGTCAGATAGGCAGTCACCGCATGTAAAATACAGGGATTCAGCTGCATCTGGTTAGACTGGAATCTGACCTCAAGACGATGATGAGATGACTATGTACAGTCAACAAAAGAGTTAGGTATGCAGGCTAGCTATCTTCTTACTACTACAGTGAAACTCGGTTAAGCCTGGATAATTGAGAAACCTCCATAGCTTGAACTCATGCTGAGGTTCCGACATTTATGCCTGGATATCTGAGACACTGGGTAAGTAGAATACCTCTTTAAGTGATACCAATTTGTAGGTCCCTTGAATGTCCCAGTTATCCAGGTTTCACTGCATTATAAACGCGAAATTTGTGAGGATAGATTTTTGAATTTTTTTCACGCAGCAACTACTGAACGGATTTCGATAAAATTGCAATCAAATTGATTATGACCTTCTTGCATTTTATAATAGTATAGTACGAAGATTGCTAGCCTACATGCCAAACTCTTTTGTTGGCTGTACAAGAATCATAGCAGGAGATGTTTTGTAGCGTCTGTCAAGTATACGAGAAAAGGTTTCGTTATGTATTCATCTAACACCATTCACTGGATCCATCACGGATCTGGTCAAAGAATCTTCTGAGAATGGTCGAAGTTTACTTAGAAACACACTCACTTATACTTTAGTCTCCCCGCGACCACGGCTGGTGCAATCCGGTCGAAACGTCGGGATTAAATTAAAGGTAAATTCGCAATAAATACCCGTCTTCTTAAGTTTTATAATGAATCCCTGCCCAACGTCATTTTAATCAATTCAACCAACCATTAATTTCCGTAGCATTTACGAGATGCTCTAAAACTAAAATGGTGAAATGACTATACAAATGCATAAATTTTAATATCCTCATCGTAAAGTCAACAATGCCTTCTTAATTATCCAAAAATTGGATATTGCTCGTTATGCTTTAATTTTAATCTGTAGAGGATATTGATGAACGGGAATATTGATCAGGTTTTAATTGAAGTGGCAAGTGGTTCTTATTACTAAGTCATTGTAAGGTTCAAGCGTTTGATAAAATCATTGGTTTTGGTTTGTCATCTTAAGTTATTAGGTGTTAGCCAAAAGCTAATCTTTGAATAGTTCAACTGAGTCGTAATAGCCATAGTGACTCAGTTCAATTATTAAAAGATTCATCATCATCATCAGCCTATTAATGTTCCCACTGCTGGGACACAGGCCTCCTCTCTATGAGATGGAATGGGCTCTAATTCACCACGCGGGCCCAGTGCGGATTGGCAGATGCCACATGTCTTCCAATTTTTAGGTTCTAGGACATGCAGATTTTTTTACGATTTTCTTCTTCACCGTTTTGAGAGCAGTGGTGAAGAAATAAATTACACTTAGTAATGCGCCTGCCTGGGTTTGAACCCACGACTAGCTGTCCGTAAGTAGCGGCCACCACCACTGGGCCACCGCTACTACTATTTAAAGATCAGCCTGAAAGTTTCTATATTTTGAAGTAAAGATGGTTCCCGCGGCTTCGACCCCGTGGAGTTCGGAAATGCTCACAGGATCGTACTTCCAAATAAAAGTAGTCTATGTGTTATTATCCATCTCCGTGTCCAATTTTATCCAGATCCGTTCAACCGTTCTGGCGTGATTGAGTAACAAACATCCATCAAAACCGCACATAGTCAAAAGTTAGATTCCTACATAATAACAATCTAATAAACACGTAGGAATTACAATTCAAGCTAGATTAATCTCGAGTTATCTACTTCAATAGTCCCATCGTAAATGAGACTCAAGACTGAAGATTTATGACACAATAAACACTAATAAATCCTATTAGAAGTAACATCACAAATGTGTCCCGGGATTACCATCACGCTGATCCTATCAAAAACAAATGACAAACGGCATGTCGTACCCATACAAACGGCCCATTACGACCCATATGGGTAGTAAACAATTAACCTGGACGATAGCCATCAGAAGGAGTTGGATATAATATAGGTACATGCTCCTTTAATGGATATAGTGACGTAATTAAGGCTTAGGACGCCATTTTAATTATTATTTTTACGACCAACAATGGCTGGTTAATGTGGTATAATAATGTGAGCTCCGGTTTTGGTGGTGGATTTTTGTAAGCAAAAAAGAGAAGGAAATGCTTGAATGTCATCCATAAAACACGAACCTAATGAATCTTTTTGTCATTCAAATTTAATTTGAATCCAGTGTGCATATTATTTACAAACTAAAATTTATAAAATTTGTAATAACAAAAAATATGTACAAGTATCAAAAGGGTGTAAAAAAATCGCCCACATCGCTGTCAATAAGAAAAGTACCTACCCAGAAGGCTGGCAGCGTTACCACGAAGGATGGCAATGCTGATTATTTGACAAAAAAAAAATAGGCCCATTCTTTTGTCAGTCAAATTAAGTTGCGATTGCATCGAAGTACGATAGTTTAGCCGAACTCGTAATTTTTTTACAAAAATAACGTTTAAACATTGATAAAATGCCTAATACTAACAACACATTAACATAAAACAAACCCAAATAAGCAATAAACATAAATAACTTCTAAATCAGTTACATACACAATTCATACTAATAAATTACGTCAAATTGATACAAATTGTCTATAAATTACTGAAATTAAAACGTTCCGTACGTAGAAATATTTCAACCATATTTTATCACAGAAACATCTGTTCATACATTATGTATTTATTGGTACCTGAATGGTGATTCGTAACTGCGATAACGATACTATAGGAAATAGGAAAAAAGTAAATAAACGTTGAAAAGTAAATAAACTGTGTGTCACACACACACAGTTGCTTTTTGCGATTCTACGTTTCCGCGTTTCTGCTTCCTGCGATATTGCGATAATGCGTCACTATTCCTTTTACAAAGGCGCATTATTTTCACGGAATATTTTACTCATACCGTAGGACGCAGAACGCAGCAACGCAGGCGTCCTGGGACGTTATTATCGCGGTAGTGTGGGGGATCGAATGCGTCCCCATAAGTAATGTAAGAAGTAAACAAATATCTCAATATCGCGGAAAGCAAAACGCATAAACGCAGAAAAGCAAAAACGCGGCTATGTGTGGAAGTTTCAGATAAGGTTTTCATTTTTACCATAAAATCTAATACACTTGTCTTGTTGAACGCGGTCCTTATATCAACAAAAATGTACAAGTTATATAAATAACTGACTAGGTTATGCCCGCAGCTTCGCCCGCGTCGAGTTCGGTTATTGTTTCACGGAATGGTATTACCGGTATCATCATCATCATCATCATCATCAGCCTATAATCTTCCCACTGCTGGGACACGGCCTCCTCTCAATGAGAGGGAATGGGCTATAATCTACCACGCGGGTCCAGTGCGGATTGGTAGATGTCACATGTCTTCGAATTTTTGGTTCTAGGACATGCCGGTTTCCTCACGATGTTTTCCTTCACCGTTTTGAGAGCAGCGGTAATGAAATAAATTACACAAAGTAATGCGCCTGTCTGGATTCGAACCCACGACTTACTATTTGTAAGTCGGGGCCGCCACCACTGGGCCACCGGTGCTCACCGGTGCTCGCTTTACCGGTATAAAAAGTATTATATGTGTTAATGTAGGTTATAAACTATCTATGCGCCAAATTTCATCCAAATCCCTTACGCAGTTTTGACGTGAAAGAGTAACAAACAGACATCCATCCATCCATCATTCATCGCATTTATAATATTAGTAGTAACACACGATTAAGAACTGACATCAAAGTAATTTGGAAAAGTTACCAGCAACCGAGCGTCAGTCAAGAGCACCCAACCTAAATAAAGTCTGTAAAAAACTTTTTTACAAAAAATAAAACCGTCTTCGGAGAAAACAAAAAGTGAAAAAAAAATTTAGCTTCAGAAGTCGGTGACAAAAAAAAATCAATCAAACATAGGTAAAGTTATTTTTCACCTTTATAATTATATACAAGCGTGATGTTATGTCATGCTTCATGTAAACAATAAACCTATAAGCGATTGCAGTAATTACTGCAGATTTGCTGTCTATTTTTGAAGAGTTCCATTGTATATCTCCGAAGATCAGCATCAAATCTTCAGCAAAATAAAATGGGACTACACGGGAGGCACTAGCTTTCAAATAAAAAAAGAACCATCACAAACACAAAAAAAATACAGTCGAATTGAGAACGTCCCTTTTTTGGAAGTCGGTTGGAAAGACTCGAAACAAAGCTGAAAGGCACCTATTCTCCCTATCATTGTAATCATTTGTTTGTTTTAGACCATACAAGACCAAATATTGCTCTCAAAACGGTGAAGGAAAACCAAAAATTCGAAGAAAAATGTGACATCTAAAAATCCCCACTGGGCCCGCGTGGTGGACTCATAGAGAGGAGGCCTGTCTCGGCAGTGGGAATATTATAGGCTGATGATGATGATGATGAAGGGCGAAAAGTGGCAGGCCCTCAGTTAACTCGGTAGTACAGTCAACTTCATGATGTGAGTACTGAGTACCCCTTGAAAGCACCTACCTTCGAACCTGGGGTACTGGAGTACCCAATTGATGCAGCCCACTGTACATATAACTTTTTCTATTCCCTAGTGTGAATCAATGTCAATTGGTTCCATTATATTGGGACCTGATTTATCACCCTTAGTTTTTGTCTGGAAATAAAAGCCATTGTATTTTTTAAACAATGGGTGTTCGAAAAAGGTTAATTGATTTCTTGGGTGACCACTTAGCTTGTGTTGCCAGTACCCGAAAGGTTTTCTTTTAAAATGGTTTTATTAAATAAACTAAGTATTTCTTTTACTTTTCCTTTATTGAAACTAGACCGCTTGGAAGATCCCATCAGACTGAAAAATGTTCTGGTGGAAAAATATTATTATAATTTTTATGAAAGTTTCGCCAAGATATACAAAAACACTGAGGTGATTTATGTCTACCTATTTTTTAGGGAGAGTTTTGTCTAGACTGAATCTATAGCTGTAATGTACGTAAGTACCTGCTATGTATGCACATATTTATGCTTTTGAAGTGGATGAAGGGACATATAGACAGGGTGCTAAGAAGGAAGATGACGCATTTGGCACAGAAGTTCCCAAATAATGATCATCTGACAAAAGACTAGGCTTTTCCCAACTGTGTTGAGGTCGGCTTCCAGTCTAACCGGATGCAGCTGAAATGCCAGTATTTTACGTGGACAGACTGCCTATCTGACCTCCATAATCCAGTTAATACTGGAAAATACGATACCACTTGGTAAGACTGGTGTCAGACTTTTTGAGACACTGACGACCTTGTTATTCATAACAAACCACATGTTTCCGTAACACGCGCTGTAATTTTATCGTAATACTAGCTGACCCTCGCAACTTCGTCTGCGTCACATAAGAGGGAAAAAGCTACCTACTACTACCTATCTACTACTCACTACCTATCTACTACTCCCTACCTACCCACTACTACCTACCTACTACTACCTACCTACCTACCACTGCCTACCTACTACTACTACCTACCTACCAACTACTACATTTTTTTTTCATAAGAACCTTCTCCTGACAATAACAAACACAACAAAAAAAGAATCAGCCAATTCGGTCAAGCCGTTTTCATGCTATGTCGTGACAACGGAAAACGGGTTTCATTTTCATATACAGGGTGTCCGGTAATGAATGGATAACCTTGAAATGTCTTATAGTACAACTTATGGCCGTTCAGAAAAAAAAATGAAAGAAAATATATCATAAGTAGTACCTAAGATATGATTTTTTTAAAAGAAAGGTCTAATTTTTTTACCTTGTTTTACTTTTATGACCACTACGATCAGAAATGAATGGATTCCATCGGTTTGTTGTTAATTTATTATTATACACGAACTATGCTAATAGATAAACAGTGAATAGTATGACTAGCTATTGCACTTTTTTATTAAAAAATTAACAAATTAATTAATTTTAGAAAAACTTTGCAAAATTTATTTTTTAAACAATGTTTAAACATCTTGGGTATAAAAAAATGTATGAATACATGAATGGCCAATAATTTTAAAATGATGTCACTTTCAAGTAGATTTTATAATGGTACAATTCATAAATGTATCTACAATAAATAGTGAATTATTGCCATTAATGTAGAAAAGGAGAAAATTTTACTAAATATCAAAATTTGTAATATGAGAACATTTTTTAAATTAAGTTGTACCTGAACTTTGGGGATTAATAAAAAACAACATTTAACATAAACAACACTTTATCATACATTCATTTATAATAAATGTTCAAACTGTCGGCCTCCCACTCTTATGCAGGCCCTACATCTACGGATAAATGATCTACGGAGCAGTCTTGTGTACCGTCGCCGCGTCGTTCACAAATTTTTGATGCGGCTGCTTTGACTCGTCTTCTTAATTCTTCTAAAGACCTTAGGCTTACGGTATACTTCCTCTTTAAGGCAGCTCCAATAAAAAAATCCGATGGATTTAGGTCCGGTGAACATGGAGGCCACAAAATTGGCCCTAGCCGCCCGATCCATCTATCTGGGTACGTGTTATTTAAAAATGCATGAACAGATACAGCATAATGCGCAGGACAGCCGTCATTTTGCAACCAATATGACTCCCTCAGCTCCTCGGGCACTTCTTCTAATAAATTGGGGAGACCATTTTGAAGAACCTCCAAATAGCTTTGCCCTGTTAAATTCCCCGGTAATTCAAATGGCCCAATTATTATTCCACTTAATATTCCAGTCCAATAATTGATTTTAAATTGATATTGTGATCTATCTTCACGAATAAGATGGGGATTTTCAAGTTTTAGTTCTAGTAAAATTTTCTCCTTTTCTACATTAATGGCAATAATTCACTATTTATTGTAGATACATTTATGAATTGTACCATTACAAAATCTACTTGAAAGTGACACTATTTTAAAATTACTGGCCACTCATGTATTCATACATTTTTTTTATACCCAAGATGTTTAAACATTGTTTAAAAAATAAATTTTGCAAAGTTTTTCTAAAATTAATTAATTTGTTAATTTTTTAATAAAAAAGTGCAATAGCTAGTCATACTATTCACTGTTTATCTATTAGCATAGTTCGTGTATAATAATAAATTAACAACAAACCGATGGAATCCATTCATTTCTGATCGTAGTGGTCATAAAAGTAAAACAAGGTAAAAAAATTAGACCTTTCTTTTAAAAAAATCATATCTTAGGTACTACTTATGATATATTTTGTTTCATTTTTTTTTCTGAACGGCCATAAGTTGTACTATAAGACATTTCAAGGTTATCCATTCATTACCGGACACCCTGTATATAGATAAATAATAAATATCGCTGGACATTAAAACACAGCGCCATCTAGTGCCACAATAAGCAAGGCTTGTCGTGGACACAAGATAGTTGATATACTACATATACTTATGTGTTTGTAAATACATATAAACAGCCATGACTCGGAAATAATAATGTCCATGCTCATCACACGAACTTTTGCTCGTACCGAGATTCGATCCCAGGACCTTAAGAATGTAAGGCAGTCTCACTACCACTACGCCATTCCTATATGTATAGGAAGTAGTAATAATTGAGAAGACGACGAATGAAGAAGTATCAAAGAGGCGGACATGCTGCTCCTACCGACAGATAAATTGGTTTAAGATCAAGAGAATAATGATGTTGATGGGATATAACACAAAAAAAAAAAAACACTAAAAACAAACAAACAAACTACTCTATAAACTGAACTGTATTCCTACTCCTTCTCTGTTCACGCAGTACGTTTGTGGAACTCACTTCCGCCTCACATTCGAGATTCCAAAACTTTATTTCTCTTTAAAAAACAAGTCAAAGAGCATTACCTCTCTTCTATACAGTAATATTCAACATATATAATATGTATACAGTATGTTATAGGTAAATATTTATAATAGTAGTTTATTTTGTTATGTTTATATTAAATAGTTTTGTTTTAAGTTTTAATTTAAATTTTCTTGTTTGACTTTTCTACACACTGTGTCTACATTTCTTATCAGACTTTCCTCTCGCAGGTCTGCTGGAAGAAATTTCTTTTGAAATAAGCAGTACCTTTGTGCTCTTCTATGTTAATATATTGTCCTTTTATGTATTTTGTGTGTACATGAATAAATAAATAAATAACACAAATAAGAATGTATCGTCATGTCCAACAGTAAACGATGACATGTAAACGCCTCTTGTATGCGCAGCAAGTTAACTGATGTAACAACCAGTGTGAAACGTAACAGCAGACGTTTAGGTCATGCTCCGGTAGCGTTACAGTCTCAAGGACGCGTCAAATGTGGCTAACTCAATTAGTATGGAAGTGGAATCGCAGCTTTTATAGTTTCTCTGATAGATAGAATATGCTTTATTTATTTTACACGAGCTGACCCACGCAACTTCGTCTGCGTCACATAAGAGGGAAAAAGCTACCTACTACTACCTACCTACTTACTACTACCTACCTACCTACTACTACCTACCTACCTACCTATTACTACATTTTTTTTTCATAAGAACCTTCGCCTGACAATAACAAACACAACAAAAAAAGAATCAGCCAAATCGGTCAAGCCGTTTTCATGCTATGTCGTGACAACGGAAAACGGGTTTCATTTTTATATATATAGATAGACGCAAAAGTGCCATTAATTTTATCTTATTGTAACAGAACGTATGGTTCTCTAAATGAAACGATACAAAAATGGTTTTCCTGTATACCTACGACAATTTTGTAGGGTTGTGACAAAAATTATCCAGATGGCATGAGAAAAGGGTGACCTAATCGAAATTGTAATGGAAAAAAAATGCTTATATGGCTTATTTCCATTTGTGATTTAGCCACGATACACACTGAACCAAATTTTCCAAACAGTACGAACCTAATATCAATCGTTAGCGTAACATTATAAAAAAAGACTTCTCTCATTTAACTTCTTTTTTGGTTCACGGGTTTTAAGTTTTTGCCCGGTACGCTAATTTTGTAAAATAAAATAAGCTAATTTTAAACCTTGCAATATCACAGCTATCTGCCAATAAAAATTTCGTCGAAATCGGTCCAGCCGTTTCGGAAATTAGCCGGAACTAACAGCCGGACATAAAACTTGAAAACAATGTATTTTGGTTATAAGTAGCGCAGTAAAAAGCTGTAATTTTAATATTAAAAGGAGTTTGAATTTGAATTTATTTACTTCTTTTAATAATAAAAATAGAACCTATATTTTAAGGCTACTTTGATCCATGGTTACTCGTATATACCTCACAGACTAACATGTATATTACACCATATTAATACGCTTATACGTTACTAATTTATTTACGTTAATAGTTTTGCTTCGGCTCATCAAAAACTCTCGCATCGTATTGCCGAATCCGAAAATGTGTGGTAGCCCTGTCTTTTTACATGAAAAAGGACTGGGTACGACCAGCTGAAGTGACAGTTGACATGTTATGTCCGGTCCGTTTTTAGGAGCGACAGCATCTGAAACATGTCCGAAACGAGGAAAATGCGTCATGTCACGTTTGCGACACTCAAGGTGTCAAAATTGGAAGTAGATCGTAAATGGCATTTAAGAGTATACCTACTTCTTTATTGATGGCCACTTTAAGGCTCTAGGTTTCTAGGTTATGCCAGTGCTAGTTTAGATTGGACTTCAAAATACTAGTTTTCGACTCGTTTGAAACATATTTTGTTGTTTATAAATAACTAGCAGATGCCCGCGGCTTCGCCCGCGTAAAATCATATACAAGAACCTTCCTCTTGAATCACTCTATCTATTAAAAAATATCGCATCAAAATTCGTTGCGTAGTTTTAAAGATCTAAGCATACTTCCATAGGGCAGACAGACGCGGAGGGAGACTTTGTTTTATAATATGTAGTGGTGTTAAATGCCTCTCTGGTCAGGTAAGTGCGACTGCTGAGCATGGGGCATTAGGTTCGATTCCCGAATCGGGTAGTGTTATTCGTGTTTTCCAACATTTTTTTCCAGCCACAGAGTCTGGTTTTGTGCCCAGTTGATAGCAACAGTTCTCAGTAGCAGCCACAGAGTCAGAATTTGTGCCCAGTTGACGGCAACAGGGCGACCCCTATTAGAACATAAATTGCGAAAAAATATACATGTCGCTGGACATTAACACAGCGCCATCTAGTGCCACACTAAGCAATGCATGTGTCGTAAACACCAGATAGTTGTTATTGACATACATCATATATACTTTTTTTTTTGTTTGTAAATACATACCTAAGTACTTATTATACGTATAAACATTTCCTTCCACCAGGATTCGAACCCAGGACCCTAAGAACGTAAGGCTGCCTCACTACCACTACACCATTCGTGTCGTCGAATATGGGTGTAACTGTACAATAAGGTACATCTCTGTCTAATCCTTCTAAAATTACAGGCGTGATGCCAAAAGTCCTGTACGACCTATACAGATCGCCAGTGTTTTAAATATGCGACGCGCCCGTTGCAAACACGTCGACGACGCGACGGCGATGCGACGGTGCATTTTGTTCCTTGAAAAAGTAACACTCGTTGCATTTACAGTGCTTCTAGGTCGCAAACCAGAATTTCAAAAAAAGACATGTTAGGTAATTTATATTACCAGAATTGTCTATTAGGACTTGCGTAAAGCGACTTGTAATGAAATGTAACTCAATCAACGAGAGGAAATGCTTTTCAACACATTCCAAGCATTGAGAATGGATCGAAGAACTTTGTTAATTAAGTGCTGATTGTCTTGCTGATAGCTTTTATGTTTACGAGTTCATGTTAAGGGAGCAACGACCTCATATTCTAATTTAATTAATTAGAACTACGTTGCCATTTAATTTGGCCTAAGTAATCTAGATAAGTAACTAGATGCGCTATAATCATCGATTAGATGAGAAGCTCGTGGAAAAATAATAACCGCCGCTCGGATCAATGTTCAGGTTAAGCCAGGCTTGCTTAGGTTAGTCTGCGGATGGGTGATCGTCCCTTACCGAGTTACCTCCATGCCTCGGAAAGCACACTAAGCCATTGGGCCCGGCTGTCATATGTGGATCTATAACAGTCGTAACAGGTATAATGTTCGAAAGCGATAACGTGGCCCCGGAACAAAAAGGGCGAGGAAAGAACATGGATGAGTTTTAGTCAGTAAAAGTCTGACACTCCCTCCCGCTACGCCCAGAGTGGGAGAAGTTATTTGATGATAAAAAAACAGGTATAACAGATTAATTAATAGTCCAGTTGCCCAAAAGTCTGACAACCAGACTAACCAAGGGGTATCGTATTACTCAGTACTGGTGTCGATTCTGTTGTGCATAAACTAAACTTAATTTAGGCTATTACTATCTTTTTCTCACTAATAAAACGAGAAAGAGACGGACGTAATTTAGAGCTGTCAAATTTAATTCGAACTAATATTTCCGTACAAATGAAGGGTGCACGTAAAAACATGTCGACTAAAAACACGGTGAAGCAGAAGGCATAAACTAGTTTGACATCTCTAACTTAGTGCATAGCTATAGCCGTCCTTTTCTCGCACTGCCTTTTAGTAAAAGATAGCAATAGTCTAAATTAAGTTTAGTTTGTGCACAACCGAATCGACACCAATGCCTGGGTTGTAGAGGTAAGATAGGGATAGTTTCATGTAAAATAATGGCATTTAGCCGCAACCGGTTATAATGGAAGCCGTCCCTAACATATTTGGGAAAAGGTAGATGATGACTATAAATATTTATCATCGATTCATTAAAAGATCAGGATATAAAACCATTCATGGTTAATATTTTCAAGCAAGAAGAATCGGGAAACTAGAGAATTTCGTCTCCAGTTAAAGCTAGCCTCTTATTGAATGTAATAGACTAGGCCAGCTAAAGGTCGAGCGAGGTGAAGAACCTTTTCGACACTGAAGTGTGCCGTCTAGTCAAACGAAAGGAGAATGACCAAAAATGTATGGGCTCTGGTCTAAAAAAAAAACTGCTGCCCCCAGGGTTGACTCCATTGTGGGTTAACTTATACTGTTGGACTAACTATGTGTGCAAATGTGCATCAAATTCTAACCCACAGTTACAGACTAATTCAACAATATTGAATACTGTAACGTTACACTATTGCCTGCACTTATTTTTTGTGTATCTTATTTCTATATAATGTTATTCACTAAATAGTAGTAAAACTAATTCGCGCGTAAATATTTTTTTATGTTTCCTTTTTTAAATCATGATGCCTGGTATAAGAAAAGGTCAGCAAGTGAATGTGCTACTTTTTTTCAAGTTCACGTTTCAGCTAATATCTATGATTCTGTGGGACGGATTTTTCCAGTCTTTCAAATGAGCTATGTTGTAAATCTGGGGGCAGATCTTGTACGTTTTTTTAAAAAAAATTGGTCCACTTTGGTCATTCTCCTTTCGGGTTCGATATAAATTGAAATTGAAGCTAAACTAATAGCAAGTCGAGTAAAGCTGCGTTCAAGAAATTATTAGAGAAGTGTTGACAGACTTCATTTTTGCCTTCGCTGAATGAGACTGGGAGAGGAGCGTCGAGATTGGAGCATTGGGTTGCGAATAATTAAGCTAAGCATAATTATGCGGCTTAACCTGAAGATCGACCAATCTTGACCACTACGGTCCATGTTCACCGAAAAGATAACGGTCTGATTATCAAAAAACAGCTGTCAGCGCCAAACAATAATTTATTTTAAACAGCTTAGATAATCTGACTGTCAAATTTTTGGTGAACATGGACCTAAATAAACTTATATTGTCACTTCCGTGATTATTAATTGTTTTGAGCGGGTTTTGATATCCCGTAAGTGACAATATAAGTTAAGTTTTAAACCGAGAAAGCCTAAAATTGTGGATGGACCTAAATGCTTTACTAACCCACTATGTTTGTGAAGGAAAATACTAGACAAATTTTCAGTGAAGTCTGCTTATATGATTTTAAAACCACGACAAACATTTTTCATTACTTCAGAGAACCCCGCTTTTGTCATCTTTCACAACTTTATCATCGCAATATTATGTACTAGCCGACCCACGCATCTTCGTCTGCGTCACATAAGAGAGAAAAACTAAAGGAAAAAAAAACCCGTTTTTTTACATTTTTCATTTCTGCTCCGCTCCTAATAATCGTAGCGTGATGCTATATAGCCTAAAGCCTTCCTCGATAAATGGACTATCCAACACAAAAAGATTTTTTTAATTTGAACCAGTAGTTCCTGAGATTAGCGCGCTCAACCAAACAAACAAACAAACTCTTCTGCTGTATAATATAAGTATATTATGTATTTATGACGTTTTCTTAAGATGTATCGCCATTTCTCCGTAGCGTGTATGTATGATATGTGAGCACCTACTATACAAACTTGGAAGGTCTTGAAAGATCGATTGGTCGGTTATTGAATTCCGTTGGTCTAGAATTCTTGATAGGTATACAAATAGAAAGCGTTGGCATTGAGTATTATTTATTTATGGATTAAACGCTGTATGTGCTTTGCAAGTTTTCAGAGGTAAGTGTAAGAAAATGTTTTTTTTTTCGTTTAAAACTAGGTTTTAATTATGGTTTTGCACATGTGATTGGTATTTACCCACGGGGACGTCCCCGTGGGTAAATACCAATCACTTTTCAAGAATCGAGATTGAATGAAAAGTCTTAGGCCAATGGTCCAACCTGTGTACCCCAGTGACTTCAGATCCATGGTGAGATACTCGGTGTAAACGAAACGTGAAAACGTTGATTTTTATGATGAGCCTATAGCATTTTAGTAAAAATTTTTGCAACAAGCACAATCTCTATCATCCATAGATATGAGTCGTCATCATCATCATTTCAGTCGAAAGAGGTCCACTGCTGGACATAGGCCTCCCCCAAGCGCCGCCACATTGACCGGTCCCGTGCGATTCGCATCCATCGGATTCCCACAGCCCTCACCAGATCATCTATCCACGTAGTCTTCCGGTAGATATAATTTATTTGAATATTTAATTTGTTAAACGAGTATATTTAATTTTAAAATCAACTTATTAACGTTACAAAAACGTCAAAACTTGTGCTAGCCCTCAGTTCTTTTAAATAGTTATTATTATTTACAACGGGTATGCACTAATAAGTTAATCAGACATTGAAAGTTACATAATATCTTCTTCAATTATTTTTTCCAGCAAATTCCAATTATTTCGGACAAGGTAATTACTTAATCCTTTTAACAATAATTAGTTTAGTTCTAAGCCTAATTCAAATCTAATAAATTACTTCTAGCCAATAACAAAACTTTCACTATATAGCCAGCCAAACTTTCCCATTTCATCAATAAATACTTCACCATTATTGGTAATTGATTTTCCTGATCGAGTTTCCTATGTTACTTCATTTGCTGAATAATAAATGGTCCTAAGTAGAGCGCTTCTTAAGCCAGTCTCCAAGGATCAGTGAGATATGTCATAGATTATTTATCAGGAAGATTAGCTCGGTTTATTTATAAGTGTGTAAGCTAAGCTAAATTCTACGGTATCCCTAGGTATATTCCCTAGTGTGAGAGATTAAATTGTGTTATGTAGTGACAGTCTGAAACACAGGTTTAAACTAACCTAAATGAGGCAGTTCGCTGCCAGAGATCTGAATCAACTTGTTGCGTATTTGAGAAGAACGACCAGAAAACATTTTGTTTTTAAAATAATATAATTTCATGCCTTTAATCCCAGAAGGGTTAGCATAGGCGTACCTAATTAGTTCACTCACATTTCAACAGATATGTTTTTTTAAATCCCATGTGATAGGGTTGCGATCCTATTACCACCAACTGGGCAAAGATCCAGACTTTTTCTGCAAGCAGCGGGCTTAGAAATTCTATAACAGTTTGCTTGACCTGGGAATTGAAACCGGGACTTCAAGTTGCTGAACTTGAAGTCCCGGTTTCGAGTGACTGCTGAGTCGCTCTTGCAATCACTAGACAAACGAGGCAGTCATTCTATTGTTTATCACTTTCTACATTAAGTACTAATAAACCTAATCATCTGCCTAACCTTTTCCCAGCTATGTTGAGTTCGGCTTCCAGTCTAACCGGATGCAGCTGAATACCAGTACTTTACATGGAGCGACTACCTATCTGACCTCCACAACCCAGTTAATACTGGGAAATACGATACCATTTGGTAAGACTGGTGTCAGACTTTTGGGGCCACTGACTACCTGTAACGACTGTCAAAGATGGACAAATGACAGCCGGGACCAACGGCTTAATGGGCTTTCCGAGGCACGGAGGAAACTTGGTATGTAAGGGTGGTCACCCATCCACAGACCAACCTAGGCAAGCATGGCTTAACCTAAAGATCGACCCGAGCGGCTGATAAGAACTCCTCACTAAAAAACCTAATGTGAACAAAAAAATTGTAACCCAGTTTCTTCACAATCTCCCACTTCAAAAGTCCACATCCATTAAGGTGGAAGGCGTGTTGTCCATGTCGGTTCCAAAAGGGCACGCCTGAAGGGCATTCTTTATGATTTATCGCTCACATGTCCACCACACTCCCCTCATGTCTAACCCGTATCAGCTGTTTTCTTTATACACTTATTTCTACAGCCCTGCTGTCCACCTCACCCTTTGAGCCTTCATGAATAATTAAAAAGGGCATTAGTTTGGGCTAATTAGGTTTCGCTTGTGTTCTGTAGTTTGAGAGATTTATTTTATTGGTGAAATATGTAGGTTAGCACAGTGGAGTGGAATGGAAAAGGTTTAAAATTGTATTTTGGTTCTCTATTTATATAAAATTATAACTTTGCATATTGTTACAGTATGTTAATTTTGAATTTGTGTTAAGGAATTATATAGAAAACCGGTTTCACTATTGCAGCTCAAAGTCGTTTACTGCCGGTATACAGTATGAAATGGGAATCAATCACCAACGGTTACGACGTATTTACCCTATTCCGAACCCCCACTTAAAAAATATTTCATTGGGAATTTAAAACAACAGCTATTTCGCTGACCTAACTTAACCCAGATGATTCATCAACGATAGAGGGTATCTGGCACTCGGCGGCCGCTGTCGTGGCACGCTCGCTTGTCACTGTTTAACATTTTGACTCAGTAGTTATTGTACTTTTGTAGCAAACAGCTTTTGTAACTGCCACCCTGTACAAACCTCCATCGATCCACATCGATTTCGTAGTCAGTGGATTACGTTGACCTTCACGGGGTCAGTCAGTTGGCAAAACATCAAGTTTTTAAAGTTTCACAATCAGATAAATGACCGACATAAATCGATGACCTGGTGAAGGTTGCGTGAATCCGTTGGATGCTAGTCGCACGGGACCGGTCATTGTGGTGACACTTGGGGAGGGGGGGGGGGCTATGGCCAGCAGTGGACGTCTTTAGGCTGAAATGATGTTGATTATGGATTTGTTAAATACTAGTGTAGTAACACAAAAGCTTTTCAAAATTTACTTGAAGTTGATAATCAAAGACACGAACAAACATAGCGACGATGAAGTGACAAGAACTCCTAACTGACATTTTTGCGATTTTACTTTTTTTACGTAGATAGACTTTAAATAATTGTTTGCGTGAGCAGGCAATAGCAGTTAACGTCATATCTTATTTTTTAACGAGTTATTGATAACTGACAATAACTATTAAGCAAATGTGCATCAAATTTGCTGACAATATCATCTAAGAAACTAATAACAATAACTACTAAATAACCCTAACGTAATTATTTCTGTCAAGACCTCCTATCTTCACTCCTGCTAGATACGTCCTTACTTTCACGCAGCTACCTGCCGACTGAATAGGCCTGCTTGCGTCTAGGAAGGATAATTCATAGAAATGCGTGAGTGAGACAGATATAAGGGATCATGCGATATTCGCTTACCTTTTTTCTTCTGTCATTTCGTTTGAATTCGGAGCAAGTTGCAACGTGAAAGTTTGCGGGAAGAGTGTTTTTGTTGTTTTTATAGTAAATAGTGGGTTTTTTTTTATACCAGGTAATTATTTTTTGCCTAATATAATGCTCATACAGTTAAAACTTATACAGAAGTGTTTTCTTCTTGTTTTTTTTGTAATTGTTAAGGTTGATGAATACGTTTTTCAAATACTTATGTAGGTATTTTAAAGTTGATGAAGTCTTCTCGTTTTTTCCGAGCTATATTAATAAAATATACTGCTTTTGTTGATCATCTACTTAAATTAAGTCTTATACTACAAAAATATCATAAGATTATTATGTTATCGTTGGTTTTATTGGTGTGTTCCAAGAAGATAGAAGTTATTGTTCGAGTGTACAAATTTGAATTGTACATTTTAAGTAGATAGAAGCAATTGTTTTTTTATTAGTATAGAACCATAACTTTTATTTCGTTCTCAACAAAAAATACTGATGTTTAGTTATTAATTATAATAATAATCTTTTTTATAGAGTGACAATAATATATTATTACTACCGCTATGGCTCGATTTCTTCAAGGAGTGAGAAGCAAAAGGATTCTTAGCGAACTTAAACAAGATTGGTAACAAACCTAAGACATTCTACTGCTGAGGAAAATGAACAGATATTTGGACATCATCACGAAATGGTAAGATATTAAAATCATGTAAAGGTTTTGCGTAAAGAGTTCTTCCGCTTTGCGTAAATAAATAGAAACCTACTTTGTAAGAACACCTTATCTTTACATTTAATAATGGTTTATTTATTTATTTTAGCCTGAAGATGACACCAACACGCCTTTTTCTGGTAATTGCTGTAGTCTTGATCAAAGCGATCTCAACCCAATGGAAGTTATCAACGCCAACATCAATAATTTAAGTCCACCAGAAGCCTGTAGCTTTGAACCCACAGAAATCCGTGACAATAATAATTATGAATCTACTTCTTTATATTCAAGCACTCGTCGTCGTCTCGTAGTAAGGTCTTGGTCATTATCTGATTTAACACATGATACAAACAATATGATTAGTTCCCTAAAAAAGTCGCCATCGCTTCCGGCGTTGTTGGACATTACCAGTGATCTTGATTTATTGATTGCGTTTAACAGACCGGATCGGATCGAATCTACATCGGATGATGTTTACCAAATTCCTGAAGAAAGAAGTTCTGCTGAAGTATTGGTGACTGAGGACCAACAAGATTATGGAGATATGGAAGAAGGTCGAAAACGTCGTCACAATGCTGATCCTAAATATTGGAAAAGGAATAAGGCTTTTTTGAAGCGAATGCGAGGTGAAGAGTATCTAGGATATTCTAAACCAAAAGATAGGAAGTTCCAACAAGATACTGTAAGACAAGCAAGACGACTAAGATCAACTTGCGTCTCTAATTTTTGTAAGAAGAGTAAGGTAAGAGGCTGTGATAGGTTCACTGAGGATTGTCGAAAGGTTATACATGGCAATTTTTGGAAGAAAATGACCTGGGATCAACGAAAAGTTTACGTTACGGGATTGGTGACACGATCTAGTACATCTCGGAAGACTAAATCGGCTAGTGAACCAACTAGGCGGGAGGGAACCCTATCATATTTTTTGCCGATTGAGAAAGACTGTTCAAATAAAGTACAGGTGTGTAAACAAATGTTTTTAAACACGTTATCACTAGGATCGTTCACTGTTCAAGCATGGGTAAAAAAGAGTGAGTTTGGCATGACTTCAAACCATGATGCAATATACGATTCTAAAACAAAGACTCCAAGAGCAGAAGTAGAAACGAAAGTTTCGATTTTAAACAATTTTTTTACAAGTTTGCCAAAATTGCCGTCGCATTACGCAAGAAAAGATACAGCTAAACTCTTTATAGAACCAATCTATCGTTCTCTTTCCGACTTATACAAAGCGTATCAGAAATACTGCACTGAAACTAGTCAACCTTATTGTCTGCGCCATTCGCATTATTTTTCTATACTTATTATTTTATTATTAATTTATCTCATTATCTATTGAAATCATAAACGCGTACTTCCGACACTGTATTACACTTCACTCATTAACTCACTCGAGAAGGATCATTCATTCAAAATCCATTCCTTACTCCCACTATTTCCTGTTCCGTTCTTTTGAACTACCCCTTTCCCTTTCCCACTCGTAAATCCGCTCGCTTACCGGCGACACGCTAATCCGTGCGCCCGCGCTCCCGCCAAAAACTCTAAAAAGTGAAAAAATATATGGTGCTGTGTGGTGAATCCTCAAACTCTCTCCTCTCGTGAATCTTGGTGGAAATATCGTCTGAACCGGCGCGCTGGAGGCTGCTATCGAAGGGACGCATCATTTACTCATCCTCCTGTAAGTTCCTTTTCCTTCCACTTATGTTAGTAGATTTACATTTGAAAAGAATTTTCATGACAAAAATTTGTCACTATTTACGCTTAAAAAGGACATGTGTGACACCTGTTCAAGTTACAATTCGGGTAACTTAAATGAATCAGATTACCAAATACATATAATTAAGAAAAACAGGGCTAGACAAGAAAAAGAAGAGGACAAGAAAAAAGCAGCTGCTGGAGAGTTTATACTTTTGACTATGGATTTAGAGGCTGTGAAGGTTTGTCCTTACCTTACTGCTAGTGCTTTGTATTTCAAGACAAAGTTAACGTGCCATAATTTCACTGTTTTTAATTTAATAACCAAGCACTGCAGTTGTTATTGGTTCGACGAAACTTCTGCTGATTTAACATCTAGCACTTTTGCAACGTTTTTAATTGATTATTTAGAAAGACATTGTATTCCACATCAGTTACCAATTGTTATTTACTCCGACGGGTGCACATACCAGAATCGTAATTGTGTGCTGGCAAATGCACTGCTTCTTTTAAGCAAGAAACATAACGTAATCATTACGCAAAAATTTTTAGAACCAGGTCACACTCAGATGGAGTGTGACTCGGTTCACAGTGTTATTGAGCGAAAACTCAAAAATCGGGAAATACATTTTCCCAGTGATTATGTCACGATTACTAAAGAGGCTAGAAGCACTAACCCTTATGAAGCAATTAATGTAGATCATGAATTTGTTAAAGATTATGCCCGACCTGAAAATATGCTTTATAAAAGTATTCGACCAGGCCGCAAAGCTGGCGATCAACAGGTTGTAGATATCAGAGTAATAAAGTACAATACTATGACAATCGAAGTTAAACTGGGTTTTGACGATCAGTGGATTCCTTTACCGAACAGACCTAGGTTACTAGCTTCGGAAGCAATCTATCCTCCACTACATCCTAACAAAATTCCAATAACAGTAACGAAGTACAACCACCTGCAACAACTAAAAGCAGTATTACCTAAAGATTGCCATAATTTTTATAACACTTTGCCATTTGTTTGAACCATTTGATTCATTTGATTCATAGTTGTCCCAACATCATTTTGCTGCCCTTGTCCGATTTAACTTGCGGTCGGCATAACATGTTTTTTTCTTCCATTGTATTTGTTCAAATAATATTAAAATTATAAACTGATTATTCTCTTTTCTTTTAATTCAGTCTCAAGCGCAATGTAGCCATTTTTTTTGTTCTATCAGATATTTGATTGTAATAATTAATATGACAATATTATTTTCTAACAATTTGTAACATTTTTGAAGTTAATTAAAAATTATTCCATGAAAATCACGCCTTTTCTTTAAAATATTATAGAATTTCCTTACTAGAAACATCTTCTATCTTCGCTATTATAATGTATATTTTCAAAGCCTAAATGGCAATATCACCTATCTACGTCTAAATCAAAAAGTTGATTGTATATACACTAGTCGCACATAGCCCCCTATACCCGCGTCTTATTTAATATATATCCAATAACAGTATTTTTCATACCTTGCGTTTAAAATAAATAAAACGTTTTTTTCGTTTCCTGTAAAATCATGTTCTGGTAGATAAAGGTTCTTGTCACTTCATCGTCGAAGACGAAAAGCTTTGTTTTGTACCACAAGAAGAGAAAATAAATTTAAGTTAAAAAGGAGGACATTCTGTTCACGAGCAAGCTTTAGTTAAAAGATATGAAGCATATAAGAGCCGGACCACTTAACGAGACTTCACTAAAACGCTCTCTCACCGGCACAGAAAATGGCCGTAACATAAATATTGCCATTTTGTAAAGTAACAAGAGATTACTTATGTAGGTATCTCATCTCACCTACATGGTGTTTGTTACAAAGTATGTTTAGGAAATACATCGTTATTTCAGAATATTATCAAATAGAGACGACAAAAAAAAAGTAATTAGTCCGTCATGTAGACTATTAAAAAATATTTGAGCTTTTAAAATTCTCAATACGTCACGCCTAGGTACAATTTTTAGCTAGTTCTGACGTCACGAGTCCCCACTCCTGAGTTTTAATACGTTTTATCTTTGTCAATATTCATTGATTAACAAAAATAAAAAATAACGTGACCATTATTTTTCAATATTCTAACTGATGGATAAAAAATTACAAATCTATTTAGTTTTATAATTTTTTGATATTGGTGCCGATTCTCTTGTCACAAATTTCTCTAAACTAGACTAAAAATCACTAAAATTTAGTTTATTCCTGTCAAACGACGTTTCCTATTCTGAAATTGATTAAAATGACATAACTTAAATTAATTATAGTTTGACAGCACTAAGTTATTCAATTTAGTGAAAATGGCAATTTCGCTATTCTGAAATTGACGTTTTTCACCTAAAACTTTGATTGTCAAACTAAATCAGACTATTTTTAGTCGCGATTAAAAAGGTGTGGAATAAAATTAGTTGTCATGAACTAAAATTTACAAAGCATATTTCTCTCGTTTTTCTTGAAAGTTTGGATGTGTTTGAGTTCAGAATGGAAGCTTATGTGATTGCAGCCGTTGTCGATTCGGCAGAAAGGTAAATTTAGTGTTATTTTATTATGATACAATACGAAATGCATTCATGAAACTTTACTAGGGATTTGCGTACTAAACATCTAATGCACATGCTACATTACATACACTTCTCATAATCAAAGCCACTTCCAGGTTTTGTGTAATAACTAATAAGAAATAACTATGTTTTAGAGACTATCAAGAGAGGATTCAATTGGAAAGATAATAAGACCAATCCAACCCATTCCAAATGGCAGAGAAGAAGTTCAATAAAAAGACACCTAGATCGGGGGCACTTTATTTGGTGGATAAGCTGAATGCTCGTTTGGATTAAGGATTTATCCCAAACACCTAAAGGTTGGAACGGTTTTGTGTCCTATATATTATATGTATGCAGTAATTCATTTGCTAAAACAAGTTAATTACCGTAAAATGGGGTGAATAGCGATCCAGGGGTGAATGGAAACAAAACGTTGAAACGAATTTTATCGCTGAAATTATATTGTATATTGCCAATAAGGTATCTTTATAATTAAGTATAATTTAGTTAACACAATAAAGTACTTGTTGGTACCATATCATGTGAATTCAACTTTAAAATCTATTCCAAAGTTTTGTTTCCATTCACCCCTGGATCACTATTCACGCCATTTTACCCGGTACCTACTGACATACAAGGAACTGTAATTCTTACTGAATTACAGTTCCTGGATTTTGTTTTTTGTCATAGTGACTTTTATTATGTGATACATTACACCTAGTCATTACTTATTAAAGAAATGAGTTAGTAAATAGTATGTACCTACATGAGGAATTGACTATTTTCTATTAACTAAGTACATTTATAAAGTTTTATTTATTTTAGGAACGGATACCCGCTACAGTCATGGCTCATGATTCCCATCGTGGTGCCAAATATTGAATGCCACTCAAGGGCAAGAAATGTGGTGGAAATGTGTAATAGGCGCCTAGTGAACAGAACCAGAAAATGCTACAAAAATTATTCTGGCATGTTGCACCCTGTACAGTTGGAAACATTTGATTGTATGTGTTTGATTTGATTTACATGTAATTCTGTTTTATTTGTTTGCAAAATACGAAATCTAATTAAGTGTATCTTTGCAGATGAAGAAGATATCAATGTCACGGAGCAGCAGAGTGCTATTGCGGAGGATACCTGCACAGATTTCCTTGCTGAAGCGAGGAAAATTCAGCAATCACTTGTCAATTCTTTTAATTAAATGAAACATTTTATTTCTTTAATGTTAAAATATTTATTTTCTCCTTAAACCTAAACAAAAAAGAGTAGCGATTATGAATCACAAAATTGAAACCGCATATTTAATAAATGTTTCTGGATAACATGCGTTGAATGTCATTGAGATCTGCCCCTGCTGGTCCTCCACTAGTAGCCCTGGTGGAATCCCTCGCCTTTCTTGCCTTTGTTTTCACTTTTGTCACCCACACACTTCAAATCTGTTGAAATTAAATAAGTTTAGAATACATGAAAATTAAGCATATACTTATCCAATCCAGTATAACATTTCATCTCACTGAAACAACTTACATTGTTGCCACTGCTGAACAGTCCTGCTGCTGGCCAATTTGTTTAGCTCGCTACTGACATAGGCCTTAAAACCAATACTTTGGGATCAGCTTGAATTTCTTCTTGTTTTCCCTTTTAGAGTATATACTAGTATAGTGTACACAAGTATACGTTACTTTACTACTACTCGTGAATACAGAGATTAGTGTTAAACAAATCGAACATCAAAGAGGATTTATTTGTTAATTAATTATGTAAACCGACCACCAAATAAATAATATTATTGACATGTGACATCTGACATGACAAACAAAACAAAGATAGGGCTTTCCTTCCCAACGCCGACGAAAATACCGGTTATTTTCAACTAAAAAACCGAACATGATTTTTTAAGATCAATTTTTTATTTATTAACTAGCTTTAAAAAACTGAAACTAGACTGAAATAAATAACAGGACAAATCATGCTACCTCATAGATTTTTAAATACGGCAGTTTTGTTGATTATAATAAAATATCATAATGAAAACCGAAAAGTTTCGCCAAGATTTTAAGTCATTTCCAATTTCCAACCCTAGCAGGATTATTATGGTCACAGATAATAAAAACTGAAAAATAAATATTTAACAACAATAATGTTTTACGCCGTTATAATACTCCCTGTATTTCATTAATGATTATTGATAAACAATTTTAAATAATTGTTTGATTTCACAAGGGTTTTTTTTTGCAATTCAGATCATTTCGTTCACTTTCATTCAGTTTTTATTTTAATCTCCGACAAATCTTAATCTATGGTCTATTCAATTTGGCGATTGTCAAACTCGATTTTAATTGTGTCAAATCTAAAACTAAGATTAGAGAATTTTGTTTTCAGAATAACTTACGGCAACCAACTAACTAAAATTAAGAAATTTTAGTTTTAGTTTAAGTTAGTTCGGTGTACAAGAGAATCGGCACCAGTGTCGTCATGCCTATTGTGACGATAATGCCTCTTAGGAACAGAATATTATTAGCTTTCGATTGTAGAGCATTTCTACAACCATTTGCAACAGAATTGACATGATTGTGCTTGTTTAAAAAATGTTAATTAAAATGCTAGAAGATAATGATAGTTTGTGTAACGTGTAACACCGCGCTTATGTAAGGGCCCTAAGATCGTCCAACTTCGCCGCGGTCTACTTCGGCGGTGATTTTCTCCATCAGCAATGACCACCATAGAAATGTGTTTCTTCGAAAAAAGAATCGACAAATCTTTTGTTTATCTGTAATTCGATTTAATTTTGTCTGTGAATCAAAGGGCTTACAAAGGGTGATGATAAATAATAAATATCGCTGGACATTACACACAGCGCCATCTGGTGCCACACTAAGCAACGAGGCTTGTGTCGTAGACACAAGAGAGTTGATATACTACAAAGATACTTTTTGTTTGTAAATACATGTAAACTCGGAAACAAATGTCCATGCTCATCACACAAACATTTGCTCCTACCGGAATTCGAACCTGGGACCCTAAGAGCGTAAGGCAACTTAACACAGCTGCGCCATTCGGGTAATCAATTTCAATTTGTGCTTCATGTCCAGTCCACTGCTAGTTTAGCTTGACTATTTTTTCACCAATATCTACAAACTCAGTTATGGAACGCAAACACGCTAACACTTATTATGCTTAACAGTATAACAGAAACACAGTCAAGCATTAGAAGCTCGTCATAAAGTGTTCATTCAAAAGTTACTTTTAAAGCTGGCTTGACGCACATTCCGTTTCGTCCATTACATTTTCCGTACATTCTAAATCTTCATTGTTTTACACGCAAAAATGGAAAGTGAATATAGAATTAGGGGCATGCTTTATATGAATAATGTGGAGCCGTCCCGGATTACGGTTGGGTCGGTCATGATGTCGGAATGAAGGATTAATCCTCGGTCCTCGTAAGCTACTGACTGTTGAATGTATGATACGATTGTTTTCACTTTTAGAAACAAAAGATGAGAGATAATCAAGCTAAAATCCCTTCAATATGACCAGTAATAACGAGCACAGATGTAAATGTAAGCACCCACGCAACTTCGTCTGCGTCACATAAGGAAAAACAAAAGGAAAAAAAAAACCGTTTTTGCAACATTTTTCATTCCTGCTCCGCTCCTAATGGTTGTAGCGTGATGTTATATAGCCTATAGCCTTCCTCGATAAACGGACTATCTAACACAATTCAATTCGAACCAGTAGATCCTGAGATTAGCGCGTTCAACCAAACAAACAAACAAACAAACTCTTCTGCTTTATAATATTAGTATAGATTTTAGACGTTTTAATGAAGAAGCAGTTTGGTGCTCCCCTCTTTTCGGTGGTATCTTCATATTTCATTTATCAGAAGTCTGCCAGTAGGTATAATCAGTTTCTTACGTTACCAACTAACCAAAATTCCACCATCATCTGAATTGCTTTTTCAATTCCCAATAATGTAAGAGTCGGCTTCCAGTCTAATCTGATTACTTGTAAGTTTTATTTAGCAACTGCCTCCAAAATTTAATCACTACCGGATAATATAAGAGTTCTGAGAGCCTGAACCAGCGGTTTCGTATGCTTTCCCAGGCACGGAGGAAACTCAGTATGTAATGGATCGTCACCCATCCAAAAACCGACATTGACTACTACTGTTTAACCTTCAATATACTGTGCAGCTGTTATTATTCAGTCAAGTTCCAACAACGCTTGGTTTATTCATACAGGCACCGGCTTTTAAGCCCCACGTTGCTTAGATGTTGGGTCGGATAGGATAATTAAGGTCCCAAAGTTATTACAAACCCTACTACCCTGTACCTAGGTAGTAAGCACACAGGTGTCGGTTTATTTTACCCGGCCCGGTAATGGGTTGTGTCGAATTTGAAGCTTTGACGGCCGTTCCACAGAATAATTTAGCTAATGAAAGGGAACAACATTCGATCCGGAATTCAAAGACTCGTTTTACGAAAATTACAAGGTTTACGGAGATGCCAGAAAGGGTAAAATTGGACGTGATATATCAAGGTCACGTTGTATCTGCACGGCTGAATTTATTCATAGATTTAGAGGCAGTTTACGGTTCATCCTTTATTAGGTGTATTACTTAAAAAGCCTGTTCTTTGTCTATTTTGCCAGGTTCTAACGAAGGCCAGTATGCCCGGTGCACATATAAGTAAAAAATTGATACCTTCAAAGTGTCCCAAGTCTTAATAACGTTGGAATTTCTACTCTCAATGCTATACTGAGTGTTGAAAATTGAGAAAAAACTGATTTTTGTTAATTACTCATGTACATATGTACATATCTCATCTAGAGCTAGTGAAAATTTGCATAGAAAATTACAAGAAAAATTATGCAAAGCAGCAGTAACAGAATCTTAGCCCATGACTAAGCTCTGTAATGAAGATATTGGGGCAGCGTGCATGGCAACGCGATTCAAATACCAAATAAATACGATTTCTCTTTTTTTTTGTTTCTTTCTTTCTTTCTATTCTAAACATTTCGCTTAGTAAGACAGCTCATGCTATAAACATTGACAACAGTGACAGAGATGAATGGATACATTGAAAGAAATGTATGCATTAATGTCATTGGTATAAAAAAACCGGCAAAGTGCGAGTGAGACTAGCGCATGATGGGTTCCGAACCATCAGAGTAGAAGCCCTTTTCATTTTGAATTCACTTTTATCTAAACTAATGTTTATATCTAAACAAATTTTTACATAAACAAATTTTTTTAAAGAGGAAAGATTTATTTTTTTGTTTGTTACGATTAAACTCAGGAACCACTAAACCGATTTTAAAAATTCTTCCACCAATAGAATTCTACGTCATTACCAGATAACAAAAAAAAATTGTCCGTTCGTTGGATTATCAACAAATATTTGACCCGTATTTTTTCTTTTGTTACATAATATACTAAATTTAACGAAGATACGACGCTTTTATAATCCTCAATACGTCACGCCTGGGTATAATTTTAAGCGAGTTCTAACGTCACGAGTTTTGATGCGTTTTATCTTTGTCAATCTTCATTGATTTACGAAAACAAAAAATACGTGTCCACTATTTTCCAATGTTTTCCAATTTTTTGATACTGTGATCATGTCTATTAGTTGAGATATCCCAATTTTTGTAGACGAAGTCGCGGGCAAAGTGTTATTTTTAACCGACTTCAAAAAGGAGGAGGATCTCAATTCGTCGTTTTTTTATGTATGTTCCCCGATTACACGAAGATGGGTGGAGCCATTTGAATTATTATTTTTTTGTTTGAAAGGGTATACTTTCCAGGTGGGCCCATAATCATCAAGTCCGGATCTGATGATGGGCTCCTGGAGAATTTGAGAGAACTCTTCAAATTTTATAGGCACACTTGATGTGATTTGGGTAGATTTTAGAAGAATACTTTCCTAAACTGATCCTATTTCAATTTGGTGAAGATTTCATGAAGAACTTCGGAGATAGGCAACGGAACTCCTTGATAAATGATAGCAAATGGACTGGGATTGCTGAAATCTCATGTCTATCTATTTTTTACACCAGTTCATAACATAACATCACGCCGCAACGCTGTGAAGAGGTAAGCACAGGTGAACCACTAAAAAGTGAAAAATAAAAACGTTTTCGGAAAAAATAAAACCGACTCCAAAAATCACAAAAAAAATGAAAAATAACTTTAGCTTTAGAAGTCGGTGACAAAAACTAAGTAAATCAATCAAACAATGGTCACCGACTTCTGAAGCTAAAATTATTTATTTCTTTTTTGTGTTTTTAGAAGTCGGTTTTATTTTTTTCATATTTGTTGAGTAGTAACAGAAATAAATAAAACATACTGAAAAACTGGACGAGCACTATTTTGTGTTTGCAGCTGATCCGTGGGACCTTGGAAGAAATCTATGCCCAGAAATGGACAACGACAGGTTCAGTTGATTGATTAATAGATCCTGTTATATCAATCCTATGCAGTTATCTAGTATATCACGACATGACCTCGTGCGGAAACAAGAGAATACAAAACAATATCCAGACATCCTAAATCATAGAATAATTACCATCCATTGTAGAATACAGGATAATAAATGAGGATGTTATTCTAAATCAAAATGATTGAACAAGATCATATTGATGCCAAAATTAATGCTTGTACTGTTTTAGCAACTTGTGTAGACAAATAAATTATACAAACCTATCTATACAATATGATATAACATCACACCTGTAGTCTCTGAAGCACAGCACAAGACGACGGCCTTTAGAGGCAGTTTCCGTTACGCAGCTACAAAATGTTGGAACAATATCCCGCCTCCCATAAAGTTTAGTAAAAGTTGCTCGACATTTATTCATTATATCGTTAGTTCATATGTTGTCGAGCGTACGGTGGGCTGCAGCAGAAAATCAGCTTCAGGTGGCACACCTTGTGTTGCCATCTGACATTATGCTGAGCTGACGTCCACTGCTGGACATAGACCTCTCCCAAGTGTCGCCACATTAACCAGACCCGTGCGTCACATCCAGCGGATTCCCGCAGCCCTCACCAAATCCTCTGTTCATCCAGTGGAAGGCCTTCCAATACAATGTCTTCCGGTTTGCGGTCTCCACTCGAGAACTTTTCAGTCCCATCGGCCATCCGTTCTACAAGCAATGTGCCCTGCCCATTGCCACTTAAGTTTGGCAATTCTTCGAACTACGTCGGTAACCTTATTTCTCTTGCGGATGTTTTCATTTCTGATTTGATCACGCAAGGAAATTCCGAGTATAGCCGTCTCCATTGCATCTCCGTAGCCATAAACCGGACACAAAAATCTAGACTTCGTGTCTGTTAATGAGAAGTTCTTGAAGGAAAAACCCAATAACACTTTGTCCCACCTGCGAATCGAACCTATATAGTACCTAATTAAATATAAATAAATAAATATCGCTGGACATTAACACACAGCGCCACCTTGTGCCACACTAAGCAAAGCTTGTGTCGTGGACACTAGATAGTTGATATACTACATATATATACTTTTTGTTTGTAAATACATACTTATTATACATATAAACATCCATGACTCGGAAACAAATGTCCGTGCTCATCACACAAACATTTGCTCCTACCGGGATTCGAACCCAGGACCCTAAGAAGGTAAGGCAGCCTAGCCTCACTACCACTACGCCATACGGGTTGTCAAATTCTCAGCAGTCACGTGCGAATATAACTGTTTATTACCCTTTTCGATTTACTGTCATTGGAATCCAATCAGCTGTTAGCCTTAACTCAGCTGACCGGAATCTGATGAAACTTAGCAGAAAAGTAGAGTTGGGTTAAGATGTAAGAAGATACTTTTCATCCCATCGTCAGCAATATGTATATTTGACGACCCGAATAGCGTAGCGGTAGTGACGCTGCCTTACGTTCTTAGGGTCCTGGGTTCGAATCCCGGTAGGAGCAAATGTTTGTGTGATGAGCATGGACATTTGTTTCCGAGGCATGGATGTTTATATGGATGAAAAGTATGTATTTACAAACAAAAATGTATATATGTATTATATCAACTATCTAGTGTCTACTACACAAGCTTTGCTTAGTGTGGCACTAGGTGGCGCTGTGTGTTAATGTCCAGCGATATTTATTTATATTTTTTTATAATATGTCCACCAGTGATATTTTTTTATCTCTGAACGGGCGATGTCGCGGTCAAACCATAGTTTACGTATAAATTTATATCCATCTATTTGTTATGAACGTAAGTTATGGTTCAGCCAACAAGGGCGTTGGCAGGACTTGGATGTAAATCTTGGCCAAAGATTTATGACGAACGCATAATGTCCACATTTTGTGCCCAAATTATTGCTTTTATTGCTGGGGGAGAAATTTTATTTTGCCTTGTCCTTAACGGGATGTTTTGTACCCAACAAAAAGGTTTGAAATGTTTGCTGAATAAAATGTGCCAAAAGAACAAGTTAAAAAATCAACCCTTTATAAAGATTTAGTAATTTCAATAGTAATTGATAGAACTAGAAACTCTCCCTACAATTAATACACAAAATAAAAACACATTCACTCATCAGCGTTAAATCCCATAATTGTCACAACCCACCATCTTCTGATCGTTTCTGTCATTCCATATTTCAGCCATCTTTCTTTTTCATATTGTTACAAGTATAGACTAATAACAATGCGTGTAAATGACCAGCCTTTCAATTCTCTTTTCTTCTTTTCTTCACTAAATCAAAGAGTTTCTTCAAAAAAATATCGTATTTCTTATATACGATATTTTTTAAGAGAAGTTTAAGAAATAATCGAGAAGAGACTTATAGATCTAATAAATACAATCAAAGATATAATTCCTAATTTGTGATCTCGGCACATTTGCAATGACAGTCTATTGCAATCTGATTTGTAAGAAAAAGGTTTGTAGGTATATTGCCGTTGTCTACCGTTTTCCTAGAGTTATATAAAGGTTCTGTTCTCCCCATCATTGCGATATTTTTTTGTTCTACACCATACCTGGGAAACTTCTAGTTACGGAGATATGGGGTCAAAGTTACAACTTTTTGACAAGTTTTTCTTTAAATACATGTTTTTTTTGTAAGATTTTGACACCTCCACTACTATTCCATCCATCCATCAGCACAATGTTTTAAGTGCGTTACACATGATTTATAACCTCATAAAAAAGTTGTTTCGCAGCAATATATATATATTTTTTTTCTGCAGTTTGCAATTGCGAGCACCCCCCTCAAAACTAAACCCATAGCATCAGCGTTAAGCTTCTTATTTGAACCACCACAAGAACCAATAATACTCGTAAAGGACCGATAATACACGTAAAGGACGAAAACACAAGAAAACCAAACGAACACGTCTCTTTTGGCTACACCCTCTCTTAATCGTCTGTTACTATACTTAAATACGTTATTTATACTTATATACCACTAAGCCACTATTATAAGCCACTGTTAATCCTTTGAGCCGGTCTACAGGCACCAGACAAGTTTTGTCTTAAAGGAAGCAAAGGATTGTGGATCGGGCTCATTGTTCCCGTCCTAGTTCCCGCCTCAAAGGGTTTATCACGAGAATGTATAAGGAGAATAACGCTGTAATTTATATCCCAAGATTACGGAAGACATTGTTAATAGTATCGTTGTTATAGTTTCCTGGACTTTGTCTTCATAAAATGACACTATGATTTTCATCATGTCATCTAGGGAACTGTGTAACTACAGTTTTTTTCAAACCTTATACAACCTTACACTAGCATTTTATACGATTTTTGCTTTACCTTTTTTTCAAGTGTGTCTTTGTGACCGTGTAGTTCTTCCTGCTAAACTAAGCAATGGTTTTTTGGTGATAATAATTGTGTTTATAATAATTTATACCTAACCTAACCTAACCTAACCTAACTAATTCTACAGCTATGTATAATGTATTTACATTGTACGATACAATTTTTAAATATTATGGGATAGACGACATTACAAAAAGAGGTTCTAAGGAAAACCGCCTCAAATCGCCTTGAGCAAAAATGTGTTTTACCTCAATATTTTGGCTTCCTTACAATTATTTTGTTTTCATATTATGATTTCCTCTTTCGACATAAACTTCCAAAACATACTTGTAATTCAGTCAAGACAGTTTTTTTTTTCAAACAACAGCATTAACTGCAGTCCACTGTAGAAAATAGGCGCCCCCAAGCTTAGCTTCATAGTAGCCTTCGCCACAACTAACCAGATTTAAATTAGAGTACCTACTAAACTCAATTATAAACCTTTTAAAACATTAATACTACATTAGCTCTCTCATCACGGTCTGCCCACGCATCATTTAAATCTTATTAATAACATAACAGTACAAAAATATGACCAGCCTCTATTCTCATATTCAGCCGGAAACAGAGACCTCGTAAGCCAGAATTAAACGGGGTACGGTCAGGCAGCGAAATAAAATATTCTGCACTCATGAGGTTTTCCTAACTTTTTAATGAAACCACCGGTTTGTTAGCGGGTCTGCTGAACAAATAACAAGCTCTTAGCTTTTTAAATTGTGCTGACATTATTGTTGAATAGAGTGTTTAATTAGTAAATACAGCGTGTGTAAATTTTGAACAGTTTTGTGAGAGAATGGTTGTGGTAAGCTCGTTGTCAGAAAAGTAATCAACGTCGCATAGTCGCAATCGTAGTTCGCTTTTGAAAGCCGATACATAGATTTGGTAAGTACGCAACGTCCCAGTCAATGAATTGTATGGTTAGTAATAACTACAGACATCAGCACAGTACGTTACCACCCAAAACTGTAATTTTTTTTTCAATCAACTTTGAAAGGAATGCTTTAATGATAAAGTTGAAAATCTAATAAAGAAAGACAGCTTGTAGCATCTTGGTGTGTTCGTACATTTCACTTATAACAATGATACTGTATTGTACTAAGTACTTGTTTATACTGAACCATCTACAGTATTCACTAGCTAGGAAAAATATGAATAAATGTTTTCAGTTTTAGGCTTGTACCTTTTAACGTTTATATTTTTTAGACTAGTTAGTAATTTAAAAGTAGTCAAATTTTGAGTAGTCCTTTTGGTTTCTACATAATTATTCTGTTTCGTTTACTAATATTTTTTTGTCTCTTTTCAAACAAAACTAAGTAATGAACTACAGGTGAGTTCTCGCTGTGAGAATGGACGGAAGGAAATGAGGTACCTAAGTATGACGATGTCTGCAAGCAATGGATGACTGGTTGCCTTGTCGTAATATAGAGGAAGACAGCTAAAAATACGGGGTGAAATTCCACGAAGCCGTCAACCAAGCATTCTGTATATAAAATTAAGTAACTTAATACTAAAATTATTGCTGGGAAACGATTTGTTTTAATTTAAATGCCCGCGGCTTCACACGCGAACAAAATATATAATAATAAACTTCCTCTAGAATTTAGTTTTGCTATAAAAGAAACGTCCCGACACTAGTACACTGGTTCGTTTTTTTTTTTTTTTTTTTTTCGGATGGGAAATCATCAAATGACTTCTCCCACTCTGGGCGGAGCGGGAGGGAGTGTCAGACTCTTACTGACTAAAACTCATCCATGTTCCTTCCTCGGCCTTTATGTTCCGGGGCCGCGGTATCTCTTTCGAACAGGCCCGCAACCCCGGCAGGTGGTGCCATTACCTCAGGTGCCCTTAAAGCGGGTGCCCAATGTGGCATACGTCCTCTACTCATTGGTGAAAGCAGCATGAAAATTCGAAGCACTAGTTTTTGTTTATTGTCAAACAGACAGACAGACTGACGCGGCGGAGGACTTTGTAATGTGGAGTGACATTAAACCATACCACATGCCTTTTTAATAATAATTTTAATTTCTTAAACAATACTAAGGACTCAATCAGTTAGTCAATAAGTTGAAGCTATTTGCGATATGTGTATAAGAAGTATTATATAAGGATTAATAATAAAACTGTCTGAAGTAGTGATGACTTCATGTCACTTGAAAAAGAAGTGGTTTCTGTCGAGTACTTTGATAACTAACCAAATCATAAAAACTAATTTGTTTGACAAACAAAAGTTTGATTAAAAAAATATTTGTTTGACTATTACTATTATTATAAATCATAGATAGATAAAACAGTCCACATTCACAGCCTACCAAAATCAAAAATAATAACAACTCACTAAACCCAGTGTACCCACACTTTCCTAGTATAAATATGTTTTCCGTACGAAACTGTTCGAATAAAGCACTTGAACCAAGGACACGAGATAACTAAGCTTGCACATCCAATATTAAATTAATTAAATCAATTTGATAAGGATGTTCCAATTGAAATGATAAGGGATATCGTTATCATTATTGGCGTTATCTACGCCTACTGGTTCTTATATTAGGGGTTGTGCGCAAAGTGACTATGTCTAATTTATTAATTCGAAATTAAAATATTTTTCCACCATTTTTTTCAGCTAAAAAATTAAATAGGTAATTTCTGCTAGGTACTCAATTACTGTAAAAGGGTTATTTCAAGATATCCTCATTAAACATTCAAAAAACAAGAAAATGCGCAGCTATGAAATTTATTTTCTTCATAAGTACCTTACCTATTATTTTCATATTACCAGATCGTAGTGCCCGCTAAAGGGCTAAAGCCCCTTGTACGACCTCGAGCGATGCAACTTGCAACTTTTTTTGTTATGCTATGCCAGTCAACAACGGCTTGAAGCTTGGCAGCTAAACAACTTCAGTCATTTATTTTTAATCTGTAGTCGCTGGCGCAAGAGACGTGTTTTTTTCCAGATAAATTACTCTGTTTTTAAACTAAAGTTAGTAACTAGAAAACCGTCTCAACACTCATTACCCTTTTGACCGCCACAGCATAAACGCTTGCTTGCTTGTCAGGTATATGTGAAAATGTCGTCCAAAAGGTTAAGGCCCATGGAACTGGCCCTTTAAAAAAAATGAAAATGTTTGTTTGGGTACACATAGCTCACGCAGCGAATACAGAAATACAGGACAAATTCATGAAGCAAATTCTCGCGGTAAGTACTATAATCAAAACAGTAATTAAAATGGTCGACAATACCGGTAGTAGGAGTAGTATTCCATTATTAAATTCCCAAAAGGACCAAGTTTTTTGTATCTTAGGACCAGTAAATGTAATCATGGCTATAGCATAATCACACAAAAAGTAAAAACTTTTTAACAAATCTAACAAAAACGGAACGGTAGCAGCGCCAAGTTTTGTAACTTTTATAGCCGCTCATGTATGACTTCGATTTAAGGAGCTGACTACACTTAATGACCTCGAGTTGAAGGAAAAAACACCGACTTTTTAATTCTGCGAATTAATTCATGTTTAATTTGTAAGGTTCCGGGACGCTAGGACGCTTCCGATGTCTGTCAGCCTGTCTGTCTGTCGGACTGTCTGTCAGCGGGTTGTATGTATCTCATGATCCGTAATAGGTAGACAGTTAAAAAAATCACAGAATGTGTATTTCTATTGACGCAATAACAAAAAATAATAAAAAGTGGGCTCGCTTACTACGATGGTTTGGAGGATTTTTTTAGTAACTGGTCCTTCTCCGACGCAATGCCGTTGCTGTGCTCATAAGTATGCATTGCAGTATAGTGTGTCATAGAGGGGGTCCTGAAATGCTCCTAGTTGTGGCGATGCTGACCACGTACGTGCAGTGCTTGTTACTGTGCGTATTCTAAAAGAAGTCATCGTGTTCCGACCCTTGTCCCAAACTGTTTGGAGTCGGCGCAACACGTTTTCTTCGCCCATTTTCCCCTGTCAGACGTAATGATGAAAAAAAGAGAAAAAAAAAGATTAAAGAGAAAAGAGTAAATGTAAATGGATTGTGTGATGCATCTCACACAATCCATCCATCTTTTCTTTGGCCTTCTTCTCCCTCTCCATCCATCAGCATTATTCCACAGTAATAAATTAAATCTCAGCAAAAATACTTTTCCAGAACTCACAGGACCAAATACGTCGTCAGTGACTGAACAAAAACCTTCGCAGCTATAGAATTAACCGTACTTACGTCAAGAAGCCCCAATTATTTTAATGTACCTTCTCATTACAATATCCTTAGCACTCTCGCACAACTCTGAATACCTCTTTCAGGATTTAAGCGTGTAATTTTGTACGACAAAAACGTATTTTGTACTGAAGACTGTACTTACAATTTGTATTATTGACGTCCATGATCAGATTCTGTTGAATAGAAAAGATTCTGCGCTGGTCCTTTCATTATGTGATTTTGTTGTATTATTACTTTGAATATATGAGTCTAAAATGGTACCAAGCGTAAAAAGACTATGACGTTGTTTTTTTTTAAATTCAGTTTCAATTCCGTAATTCATACAAATCTAGAAGTTGATTGAATCGCATTGTATAACGGTCTGGTGTCGTTCAAAGCGTGTAGATATTTGGCGTGCGAGTAGGAAAATCGTTAATCGGAAAATTACTCGTAGTACAAAAAACTGATCGAGGTTTCGAGATTAAAAATGTTAGTATGAACGCCAGCAATGAATAGAGAAAAGCTTTAAAAATACGACATTTTATTTTCAACAAATTGTCTGCAAATTAACGAACCCACAGTGAATGTACAAAAATCATTCGATGATATTTATTTATACTGTATCAAAAGCTGTTAATTCAGTCTATATTCGGTGTTTCGATACGGATTCGATGAATCGAATACGTATACCGAAAATCGAGTCTGAATAAACGGTTATGAATATTCATGTTTATGATAAGAGTTTTTTTTGCGAATCCCGCGTCGATTGGACAACCAATAAGCAATGAAAATACAGGCTGGCTGGAAAAATAATATCGATGAAAAAAATCCCTTCTTTTTTTAACAAAAGCCTAAATATAACGGTTTAATGTTGGAAACATGTTTTCTGTATTTATTATGCTGGCATTCATTTGGCTTTATGTGTGCTAAAGGATGGATGAAGGATTTATGAAAGGTTATTTTTATGGAAATTTAAATATTGTAAACCCGTAAATGTTCCCGAAAAGCTTGAGTGATCTGATCCATTAGATAGCATAGCTATCTAATGGCATCTAATGGTAATCGAAACCATGATGTACACTTTGTACAGATATCGGAATATTTATAAACTTCGGACACTGACTGAAATTAGTAGTAAATATATGAGGACTAAACAACTGCCGTTCAGATCAGTTTTCAGGTTAAGCCACGCTGTTCCGCAGATGGGTGATCACCCATTACATTCTGAAATGCCTTTGTGCCTCAGAATGTACATAAAGCCGTTGGTCGTGGTTGTCAAGTTTGAGATCTTTGACAGTTGTTACTATACAACATTATTTTTTGTTTTGACGAGTTATGCGAACATAAATGTAGGGAACAGCTGATTTTTTTTTCGCGATTTCAAGGTTCGTCCCATAGAAAAAGTTGTTCAAAATGATGAGTACAATGACCCCTTTTCGGGTTTAGTGTAAACAAAAAATAATGTTGTATAGTAGTCAGCGGAACGAAAGTGACAACCAGTTTTACCAAGGGTATAAAATTACCCAGTACTCGCTAGAGCAGCGGTGGCCCAGTGGTGGAGAGCAGCGGTGGCCCAGTGGTGGCTGCCCCGACTAGAGCAGCGGTGGCCCAGTGGTGGCTGCCCCGACTTACGAACAGTAAGTCGTGGGTTCGAACCCAGACAGGCGCATTACTTTGTGTAATTTATTTCATCACCGCTGCTCTCAAAAACGGTGAAGGAAAACATCGTGAGGAAACCGGCATGTCCTAGAACCAAAAATTCGAAGACATGTGACATCTACCAATCCGCACTGGGCCCGCGTGGTAGATTATAGCCCTTTCCCTCTCATTGAGAGGAGGCCGTGTCCCAGCAGTGGGAACATAACATTATAGGCTGATGATGATGATGATGACTCGCTAGGTTGTGGAGGTGAGAGAGGCAGTCGCTCCATGCTAAATACTAGTACTCAGCTGCATCCGGTAAGACTGGCAGCCGACCCCAACATAGTTGGAAAAAGGCTAGAGGCAGATGATGAGTTTGTCAGATCCTTTAATATCTATAGATGCTTCTGTAAAAATTGTAGTTTGAAGTTCGACAAAGGAGTTGCTTCCCAGTTTTATTCCGCTCAACGTTCGCCGAATCGTTCATTCGGTCAATCGTTCAATTCGGAAAGAGTTCAGTTGGTTGTAGAAAAGTGAGTGTTGTTTTAGATGGCCAGTTCAGCGTCCAAATCTCTTTGTGAAACTTGTGGGAAGTCAAGCGGAAAGTTCATTTACTGTACTACTTTTACTTACTTTACTCTTTTAAGCGTAAAGTTAGTAACGTTCTAACGTTACGTTCAATGTCACCTCTTGAATATTTTTAATTAAAACTCAATAAAATTGTTCTATGTTTGACAGTTTATAACTGATGTTCTTCATAGCTCGTTTTATTTTTAAGACGATGAATTATTAACATCATCTGTAACTAATTATGTAAAAACATAGTTAGAAGTTAAATTAAACCCATTCCCGGTATATATATCCATATCCCATATTGATATAGATTGAACGAGAATTGGATGGCTGGCTAAGTGACGTCATTATAAATCCAATGTGGCGGACTCTCAAAGATGGATAGGTATGAAATAAAAGTGTTGGCTGTGAAGAACACGAAAAAGCTTGCTTTTTTAAAACAATTATTATGTTAAGTGCAATTAAGTTTTTACATTGATCAATATTATAGCTGTACAGGGATGTTCCCTCTCATTGAGTAGAAGCCGTGTCCCAGCAGTGGGAACATTATAGGCTGATGATGATGATGATGATGATGACATCCGATATTGGAAGTGATCGGCATCATATTATTTTTTCTATAGATTTCACGGAACTTTTTCCAATTGCAATCGTTGCAACTACATATTATATTCAGTAAAGACGACACGTGTCGTGTAACTGCCATGTGATATATGTCTGTATTTGTCATGTAATCCAAACTGTGACGGTATTAACCCTGCTCGTACCTAATACAATTAATTTCCTCATTTGCTATTAACCCTTAATCTTGAAGATATAATCATTAGGACGAACATGTTAATCCAAGTGTACCCTTTTCGTGGAAAACCTTAGGTATGTTTTAGTTCGGGTTATAAGATCATCTTGAAATGTTACCAGTGGTTCGTTAAACTTTAGTTTCAGTTAAGTTAAGTTAATTTAAACTATCGTTTACATTCCTACTTATAAAGTTTAGAGGGTTGCCAGCCGGAATCTAAAAGCTATCTCAAGTTAAGGGACTTTAGTAATACTGGGATATTAGACGTTTTGACCTTATCTCTAAGACGATTTAACATGACACCGCTCGTCCGCGCGGATGTACGGAGGCTACTGGATTTTGTGGCGATGCGCCGCGCGGAGAGGCGGTGGGCGCCGTTCATCCGTGCGGATGGGCGGTGTATGTGTGCTAGGCATGAATAGAATTTATACAAAACAACGCGATGTGAGATTCACTTCACCGCCCGACTGTGAGGATGACCGGTGGCGCAAAAGGATTGGCCATAGTTACAATGCTTTGTCTGCTAGCTCTTCTTTACAGAGTTTTCTATACTCGCGATTGGCAAACGCCGCGCCGTTCAGAATGTGGCTATGTTCATGAATTAACACACACGTCGAACAGTGCGACGCAGTGTCAAGTCGGGTCTTCTTAAACACACCGAATCGAATGACACCTTGGTGATTCTGTGTCAATAAGTGAGTTCAACACCTCAGGCGGCAGTAACTACTTTCTTGTCAGTTGGTATTTGTAAAAACATAATATGAAAATGCAATGGCAAATAATTAGCGTTGCCAGTCTTCTGCGCACGTTCCCCGATGACAGCGACCGCGGTGGAGTACTTTGACGCCTTCGGTCTATGTTCACCCTGAAGATAACGGTCTGAATATCTAAAAACAACTGTCACTGTGATATGTTTCTATACAAAAATGTATTTTAAACAGCTGTTTTAAATAATCAGACCGTCATCTTTTTGGTGAGCATGGACCTGAGTGTCTTATTGTCATCATCGTGTTTACATACGTACTTACTTTAAGTCTTAATCTTTATTTGTTGCAGTTGCTTACCTGAAACAGAAGAACAAAACGGTTAATTTTATAAACACTGCCAACATGCATTTAAAATTCAAGCTACAAACAGAAACAGCAAACAGCGTTTAACGAAGTTGCATTTAACTTGTGTTACAAAATTGAGTTTGAGAGTCAACGCGTTTTAGTTGACACATACCGCAAATTGACATTACGTGCAAAGTGCACGTAATGTCATTTAGTTTATTTGATACCAAACCCTACGTGCCTCGGAAAACACGTTATGCCCCTAGCTGTCTTATGATTCTTTGACAGTCGTTACAAGTAGCCACTGAAAATCAGTTTTACCAAGGGGTATCGTATCACCCAGTACTGGTTGTGGAGGTAAGATAGCTAGTAACTCTATGCTATTCAGCTGCATTTTGTTATACTGGAAGCTAGCCCCAACATAGTTGGGAAAAGGGTAGGCTGATTCAATGAAATCAAGTTTTGTGAAACATAACAGTGATTTGATTTTGTGGTTTGTCTTGGTATGGACATAATGTGGACATAGGAGGGATGAATCGCATGTGACTAAAACAGTGGATGGAAGACAGGAAGACGGGAAGAGCAAAGAAAAGATGAATGAATTGTGTGAAAAATTAAATTGAACGAAAAATCTTATTCTTTCCTTTTGGCTATGTTGTAGTAATAAATATAAATTACTGATACCGTGACAGCTGACGGGTAAACTGGAAGAAAACACATGGAAGAAAGGCAGGAAGATGACTTTTCGATCGAAATAAATACAAGGTAAAATTGAAATAACTGAAAACGTAACTGAAAAGAAGGAATTGCTAACAATTCTGACTAACTGAAAATAATAGGGTTTTGTCAAGAAGCGAAAATGAAGCAGTTGAATTTTTATTTGTGCTTTCTGTTTCAGTTCTATTATTAGTTTAACATTTTATTCACCAAGTTTGGTTTCGAGAAATTGTGCAACTGTAGATGGTAGAGAATAGCTATTTGCCCATTGGCGTGGTAAATAGAATCAGGTGGAAACAGCAACATGCTTCCGACTACGACTTCTCATTTTAAGTAGTTTTCTTCCAAAGAATGTTACGGTCTTAAATTCTTTTCAAGCTATACTTTTATCTTGATTTGATGTTGAGGGTCCACTATTCCCGGGGTTGCGGGCCTGTTCGAAAGAGATACCGCGGCCCCAGAACATAAAGGGCGAGGAAGGAACATGGATGGGTTTTAGTCAGTAAGAGTCTGAAACTCCCTCCCGCTCCGCCCAGAGTGGGAGAATTCATTTGATGATTTCCCAGCCCAAAAAAAAAAGGGGTCCGCTATTCAAAATTGTAAAGTGATTTAATTTATATGGTGTAAGATACCAAAGTAACATCAAAAAGATTAGCAGTTAAGAACGTCGAGCTTAATTTCACCGTTTACTTTGTGATTGACCAAGCTAAAACTAAAAGCATTTATTTTATAGGCATTTTAAATTGTCAAAAACACTAAGATGCTACAAACATATAAAACTGTAAAAGAACTTTATACCTTCCAAACTATATGGAACCTCTGGAACCATTTTTACTATATTTTACAGATCACCAAATATTATTTGGCAAAGCTCTCAAATTGGCTTGAAGAGGGAAAAAACTGAGAGAAGTAAAAATAATAGGAGGAAAGCTTTGCCCAGAAGTAGGACAGTACAGACAAACAACAAAAAAAAATGTTCGCTTTTTACTGGATCAGCACAAAACCAAATAAACCACGATAAGTTACAAAAAGTTTTAATTATTCAATGGTGAACCAACTCAATTACTACAAACTGATTTCTAATACACAAGTGCCAATACAATAATCAACTCGAATTCAAGATCAAACAATAGATACCTATATAATATTCAGTTAGATAACGATACCAAGGTCTCAATACATGGCTTTGCATAATTCATAGACCATCGGAGTGAGGATTCCGGACTGTTTAGATTCGATGACATTATAGTTTCTGGATGTAACTTACTACTGGCTGGATAGAATATGACTATTTTAGTGTCTGAGATGCTGGTTTATCATTTTTACGCTTTTATTTCGAATCATTTTGATGGGCGTTATAATTTGTATCCAAAATAATGGGTGTACAATTATTCTTAACGAAATCGAAAGGTATTTGTTCTCTCTGTGATTGCAGTCACTTTTTCTTATAGACTATACCTTCTAATTACGGAGATATTGGGGTAAAACGCACAACTTTTTCACTAGTTTTAATCTTGATACCTTTATTTCAAAACCTCCGTAACCTCTACTATGATTAAATTTATTCATTAGCAGTCAATCAGTGAATTGAAGTCATTTTATTAATCCCTATAGTAATATTATAATGCTTAAGAGTTGGTTTGTATGGTTAAACGTGCTAATCTTAGGAAAAATAATTTCAGTGTTGGATAGTCCATTTATCGAGGAGGGTTATGGCCAAATAACATCACGTTACGTCCAACGCGATTAATAAGAAAAGCATAAATAAAAAATGTTGTAAAAACGGGGGAAATTTATTCCTCTTGTGAGCTTTTTCTCTCTTATGTGACGCAGACAAAGTTGCGTGGGTCAACTAGTTTTAATTTAAATCTTAGTCGTTCTCCATTAACCGCTGTTACTCTTATGATTTTTTTTTCGATACGTCAAAATTCTTTTCAAAATTAAAAAAAAATCCGCGTCAATATGAATGGGTGTTATTATTTTTTAGCTTTTTTTTATATGGGTTTTGATAAATTACTAGTGACAAAGCTTTCTCATCCCTTATAAGAGTCATGCGTGTTTCTAAATCGAAAAATATTTTCAGTATGATTTTTCCTTATCTTAACAGGATTCCCGAAATTCGATAAGACCGTCTGAAGTTATAAATCGAGAAGCCAAAAGCGCTCTATTACATGAATATTATTCTGTGCGTTTGATAAATAGGATCTCCAATTTGTATTTATGTATAAATCAAGATTCTACTTTTTTGGCCTTGAGTCTTCTGAGATAGCCATTGGGCATTAGTTGTCTGCTTCACAAAATACACGCATCTTAGTTACTCCTTGTTAATGTCGTTTCTATTATTTTTTAAAATTTTCTTCTTTGTTCTTTGATACATGCTAAGAAACTCAAAGACAAAACCAATCAGAAATATTGGTTGTACAACATTAAGGGCCAGTTTCACCGGTTCCGGATAAAGTGTCGGTTAGTTATCTGATAGTTAATACTATCTACCACTTAAAGGCTGGTTATAACTAATACTTTATTTACCAGATATCGCTATCCGACACCTGTGAAACCAAAAGTGTTAGTTTATCTGGCAGATTAGTTCCTAATAGGCTAACCGACACTTTATCCGCAACCGGTGAAACTGGCCCTAAGATTAAGACAGTAGTAGCAGTAAGCAGTAGTCTATAATTACAGAAAAGGTTAGCTACGTTATATTTTTTTTTTCTATACTAAACCAACATTAAATGTATTATTACTTTTCAGATATACAATCTACTCGACAGTTTCCATCCTAAAACACTAAAAGAAAAGATATACCAAAACAATATACAAAAGTTCAGAAATTACTTAATATCAGTATACAGTTTCATCTTCGCAATATAAAAACCAAACCCTATTTTCTTCTATCTACGCAACTTTCTGACAAGTAAGCTAACACTTACATATTTAAGACAGCTGGTAAAGGTAAAGGTAACAAGAAAGCAGGTAGCAGCTATCTAGATGCCAACCAAAATTATCATCCACTAATTTCCAACTGCGGATCTGCCCGCGCTATATTTGAAAAGTATTTCACATGTACGTTTTAAATTAGCAGACGACACGGGCTAATGTAGCTTCATATTAAAGAGAGATTTTTTTGAATCGGATCAAAAGTAAGAAAAATAAATAAATAATAAATAAATACCGCTGGACATTAACACACAGCGCCACCTAGAAGTAAGTTAGGTTTTCCATCAATACTGAACGCGTAAACAAAGTATCGTGGTCGTGGAATTCCCCGTTGAGAAGTCCTCTCATGAGGAGGCGATCCTGACTGCAGAATTATGTCATGTCTATCATGAAAATGTATTGTCACCAGGACCAAAGATATTTTCAAAATTTCAGCTCAATCGGTTGGAGGGAACTCGTTTAAAATTAAATTGCAAGATTTGACCAATCCGTACCTACAAACGAACAAACTGACAAGGTATGTTAAATAAAAGCTTATAACAAGGCAAAAACAAAAGAAAAGCGCCCTCGATCGAAATATATAAATTACGGTTGGGTAGAACAGAAGGCTCTCCAGTTTTCTCCCTGAATCCTGAAAAGCTCGCAGCCCATTTCAATTGCTAATATGAAGTCTGTCGAGTCGATTTCTCTTCATATTACATTTTAGTATGCAATCGTACATTTACATACGGTTTTTATTAAAATTTTACATACAGGGTGTAAACCACCTCATCACGAAGCCGTCAACCAAGCATTCTGTATATCAAACTAAGTAACTTCACGCCAAAATGATTGCTGAGAAACGATTTATTTTTTGGGGTAAAAAAAAACACGTGTTGTGGTAAAATTCAATGTAACGCACTTAAAACATTGTACTGATGGATGAATTGGATAGCACGGGGGTCGTAGAGGTGTTTAAAGTAAACGTCTTATATTAAAAACTGGTATTAAAAAAAAAACTAGTCAAAAATTTGGAACTTTGACGACCAATATCTCCGTAACTAGAAGGTTCCCAGTATGGTGTAGAACAAAAAAAAACGCAATGATGGGGAGAACAAGTGGCTTTCTACTTCGTTAAGAGGTGTTTTACACCCCTTTATTTTCCAGTATTTTGAGCCTGTTGCTTGAAAGTGTGATGTAGATTTTAGTCGTATATTTTGAAATAGTACATAACATAACCTCAAGCCTGTAAACCTTGGAAGGTCAGATATAGCGGAAGTTGGCCAAATTTAAGAAAAATAAGTCTGACTTTAAAGAATTACTCTTTATAAAATAAAATAAAGTTAGAAATTAAAATTAAGTATAAGTTTAATAACCCACATATTTGTTACTGCTGTAATTATTGTGCTATGGAAGAGCGGGGTCTCCTAACATAGGCAAAATTTGCCTAAAAGTAGTCCCTAAACACAACCACCCATTTTTGTAACAAATTTCGTGAATAAATCTTTTGTATTTTAAATTATACACTCTTGAAAAAGCACATACAGAAATACTTTAGATCTCATATTATGTAATTATTGTGTTATTTTGATGCCACAAAACACAATATCAAACACAATAAACAAATAACAATCATGGTGAAAATCTTTTTATAAAACCTCACCTAACTTAAAGATCTAAAATAGTAGGTAATGTTTAATTTTTTCTTTGCTCTTTTTTTCTGTCTAGACGCTTGAATAAGCAAAAACACGTTTGTACTACCTAATAGTTATTTACTTTAATACCGTATGGAATCTAGAGTCCATTACAAATAGAATGAATCCTAATTGAATCTACGAGGTAAAGCGGGTCTGGACACATTTCCGTTTTACATTTTCAATTCCAATTTCCCTCCAAATACTTATACGTTTTTATCCCCCGATATTTCGTTTTAAAACGAAACCTTAAAACTTTCGCGTTAAACTTAAATCTAAATTACCTCCGATTTATTGTTGAAACTATAAAAGTTTAAATTAAAGTTTTACTACTTATTTTATTTACTGTTTTCCGAAAGCTACCTGAAATATAGAACTGTTTTCTATAAATGACAAAGGAGAATGCTCATGGATATATGGAATCCCGTACCATGCTGCGTCAAAATGTAACTTTGTTTTTAAGGGTCTACCGCTTATCATATTAACTCCTATAAAACTATTTTTTGTGAACAAAACCGGAGTTTCGGAGTAATTTAATAATAACGAAGATTATCTTGGTTTTTCCGGGTGACTGATGGTGTTATTCGGGTAACCCTATGACTTGACATAATTGCAGAATAAACAGAAATAAGTTCACAAAATACAAACAAAAACTTCACAATACAATTATTAGTTTATCTCAACTATACGGACGTTTGTAAACGTCACATCAAAAATGTCAATGTCATTTAGGGATGAGATAGGTAAATCAAAATCTTTAGTAAGAAAATCGATTTTGTGGCCATTAGTAATATTTCAAAGCTTCAAACATTACGAAATGCTTTTTGCTATTATAAAGCAAACCAAAACCAAAAAAAAGTAGAACCTGAAACTGAGTTTCTGAAACTTGTTGTTGAGACATTTTACCGTCCGCATCAAGACTCCTTTAAGATATTTGATACTGTAACAACATTAAGTACGTATAAGTATTCGAAAAGTGGAAGTACCACAGATCACAAAACGAAATCGTTAGCTAGAGAGGACATTGTCAACCCTCTCTATCCTACTTTTGATTCCGTTTACTCACATTACGTTATAGAAATTGACGTTTATCAATGGAACAGAGTGAAGCAGTGCATGTGTGTCAACATTTTATTGCACACTAGCCGATGTCCGCGGCTTCGTTTCACTCTATTTATTTTAAAAAAACCCGCATCAAAATCCGTTGCGTAGTTTTAAAGATATATGGACAGACAGATGCGGCGGAAGATTTTGTTTTATAATAATGTAGTCATTGTTATCTTATGCGCCCGAATATACTTGCTGAAGTTAATTAATTTGTTAACCATTTTTGTCTACGTTCGAAACAACGGCCCGGTGATGAAATAAAATATTCGGGATAAGCTAATTCGGTACGAATGCGGACTTCATGTCTGCTACTGAAAAAAATCTGAATGAAAAATTTCTAACCACGTTGACCCCGCAAACATAATCAGATATTCTCTGTTTATTTATATAATTTATCTTTAGACGCTGCAGGTGATTCCTAGCTCTATGATATAATCAGATGAAAGGCAAAACCACGCGGTCAAAGTCACAGACGTAAGCTGGTTTGATGTTCAGGAATGGAGCGTTTGAAACTTCTAACTTGTTGTCGTATAAAGCTCCTATTGCGGTAACAAGTTCCACTGTTGTTATGCAGCCGTTTTTCGACAAACAAAGTTACAAACCCGTGTTCGGTGTTTCACAGGCAATGTTGGAGTTTCACTTCCCGAGGCGAAATTATGTTCGTGAAAAGCTACAAGTTACAGATGGATTTTATTTAAATATTTCCTCCTAATTATATTGTGAAAACATTTTCTTTTTGTGCTCCCATGTTGTTTTTTGTTCAATTTTTTTCTTCTTTCTATTTTTGTTTGAAATGGTATGTGGGTTTTTACGACGTATTTTTCAGATGGGCTTGCTTATTTTTAGGTTACGCATTGTTTTATGTAAAAGAATGTTCCTGCTACGTCATACTGATAACGTACTTGATGAATCACTTTCAAATGGTTTTTTATTTTCAAATCTCAATCTAAAATCTCAAAATGTTTATTGCTATATCCACAATGTAAATATACAGATGGTAAATATAAAGTGAAAGTAACAATAATGGACCCTGTCGGGCACAGCAAATTCTTAAATAATTATATTACAACTAATGGTACGACCTTCCACAGGATTTAGAACCTCTGTTTCCCGGTCGTTATAATCTGGATCTCTTCAAAATATAATCGGTTTCTTCTACAATATTTAGGTAATAGTTTCATTGTGGAATATGTGTTAAGGTTTCTTTTTTTACATTTTAATTTTATTTAATACTAGCTGACCCACGCAACTTCGTCTGCGTCACATATAAGAGAGAAAAACGAAAGGAATAACACGTCCCCGTTTTTGCAACATTTTTAATTCCTGCTCCGCTCCTAATGATTGTAGCGTGATGTTATATAGCCTATTATATAGCCTTTCTCGATAAATGGACTATCCAACACAAAAATATTTTTTTCAATTCGAGCCGGTAGTTCCTGAGATTAGCGCGTTCAACTAAACAAACAAACTCTTCTGCTTTATAATATTAGTATAGATTTTTTTTACTTTACTGTTAATAAGCTGAAATTGAAAATACTCATAAATACGCATTATTAAATGATGTAAACCTTGCATTGCCTAAAAAGCCAAAATATGGTTTGTGCCTAAACCACCGACTTTAACAACTGGTAACACCTGTATTTTAAGCAAAATATAAATGATTCTTATTCTTCTTCTTCTTATTCTTATTCTAGACAAGCTTGCTTCACCCTAGGCCACGTCATCGCTTCACATTCCGGACGAACACTAGCATATTTTTAGAAAAAAAGAAAAAAAACGTCCTTCAGAAGTTTATTTAAATTCAATTCATTTTTGGCTTTGCTGTGATCGGTATGAAATAATGTCACTTTATTTATGCACTTTGCTTTTCAAACCTTGATTAGTTTGTATTTTTCACTTGAAGTATTTTTGAACTAAAATACAATTTTCAGTTTCAAATACTCGTGCCAAAAACGTAGCAAATCAGTCGTACGGAGCTCGATTTAAAAATGCCAACTTCAGAGGTTTGGATTCAAACCGCTGAAACGGTAATATGCTATTGTTTTTTACACAGGATTTTTTATTGTGCGATAGGTACTCGTAATTTAAAGCAATGTCATGATTTTACTGGGTTATTTCTTTTAAGCGTTGGCAATACTTTAAGGACGTATAGTACTCATAAAAATAACAATTTTTACTATTAGAAGGACCATTAGATCACAAAAATAATATCAATGCTCAATACACTAGTGGTCGGATAACTCGAAAAAATGGAGGCAAAAGTTGTTCGTTTTCATGATAACGTTTAAAAATCACCCTGTGTTAGCCTGCCTTTTTTTTTTTTTTTTTTTTTAAGGATGGGAAATCATCAAATGACCCCCCCCACTCTGGGCGGAGCGGGAGGGAGTGTCAGACTCTTACTGACTAAAAACCATCCATGTTCCTTCCTCGCCTTTTATGTTCCGGGGCCGCGGTATCTCTTTCGAACAGGCCCGCAACCCGTGTTAGCCTGCCTGCGATACACTTTTAGTTGCTCATACGAGAGACTCGTGGCTAAGTAATAATAACAGCCACTCGGGTCTATCTTTAGGTTAAGCCGTACTTGTCTAGGTTGGTATGTGGATGGGACGGAAAGCTCATGAAGCTGTTGATCTCAGCTGTTATTAGTCCAACTATGACAGTCGTTACCGGTAGTCAGTGGCCCAAAAAGTCTGACAACCAGTCCAGTCTCCAAGTGGTATCGTATAACCCAGTATAAACTGGGTTGTGGAGGTCAGATAGGCAGTCGCTCCATGTGAAATACTGATATTCAGTTGCATCCGGTTAGACTGGAAGCCGATCCGAAAATACCTAGAATAAGGCTACGCCGATGATGATATGCGCACGAACAACAAACTCCACATTTCTTACGCCATTTTACTAAAACCGACATCACCTTTACCTATAATTTATTTAGAAAGGAAACTCTTCGAAAGATTAGAAAGGTTTTGTCAGAGCTCAGAAACTTCCGCAGTCACGTCAGACGGTCAGACCCTCGGGACGGTCCGCCGCGTAATGGCAATCCTCTCGGGTCATAATACTTCGTGTTTATGTGGACTGTACCCGTATTATTTTGTCGTAAGAAACTGTTAGAACTATTTGCACTGTCACCTTGGTTATATGAAATTGTGGTTTTAGTAGTTGCTGGACTTTCTAGCATTGAGATTGTTTTTTCTTGGATCACCTGTTAAAAAGCTTTTACTGATCATATTGTTTTCTTTGAACCTACGTTTTCTATAAATTGTATAAATTATAATCGTTTTCGTGTATCACTGTGTAATTATGATGTTCTTTTAAACAATTAAAGTCCATGTTCACCAAAAAGATAACGGTCTGATTGTCTAAAAACAGTTGTCACTGTGACATGTTCCCATACAAAAATGTGTTTTAAACAGCTGTTTTTAGATAATCATACCGTCATCTTTTTGGTGACCTTGGACCTAAACCTGCGATTGTCATAATTTCGAGAATTAGTTCTAAAAATAATGACATGTGTATAATTTTTTATGTGTTTTGTATTTGCTGAGAACAATACGAAAAATATAACGTCACAACTCTGTTTAACAGCTGGTTTTAAAAAAAAAACATTTTACATAATTTGTCGCTTTGCCTCCTGGTCAATTTTAAGGGTGTGCTACAGATCATCAAACTGAACAACTTTCTCTATGGGACCACCATCGTAATCGTAAAAAAAAGATCTGCTGTATCATACAACTGATTATTTTTTTGCGACACCTTGTATTATTTTAAGATATCGTACTGTGCTGTATTCATAATATTAAAGACTAGCTGACCCGCGCAACTTCGTCTGCGTCACATAAGAGAAAGAGAGGGTTACAGAGAGTGGCATTTTTCCGATGAATTTTCAGTATTGAATTGATGCCGACTCTTGACCAATAGATGGCGCTGTATGTCCGGAATAAATTTTATTATTTATTTTATTTTTTGCAATAAAAGCTATCCTATGTCCTTTCTCAAATTCCAAACTATGTCTGTACCAAATTTCACACAAATCGGTTCAGTAGTTTAGGCGTGAAGCAAAGACAGACAGACAGACAGACAGAGTTACTTTCGCATTTATAATATTAGTTTGGATTTGGATAACTGGCTAGGTACCATGAGTGCTGTATGTTATTTTATCTACATTCAGAACAACTCCGTCCTCAGTGAAGTCCCTAAATGAATGAGGAGAATTTACCCTACGTTTGTGAAACACTAAGGGTCACTTTACCTTAATATTACATCAGAATAGTCCTAACCTAACCTAACACTTACTCAAAAATAACTGATCTATTTTAGCCTCTATTGTCATTCGATAATTTACGATCTAGTTAGAAGCGTTCAGAAATTAGGACAGAAATTACCTTTGAAGTGCGGTGACCTGATAAAATTGAGCACCTACTGAATTGATTTTGGGCAAAAATGTTAATTTGGGGTATTCCTCTATTTTTATCTTTGCTCGGAAGTACTACAGCACAAGATTTCACCAGGGATAACTGTATCGCTTAGGCAAAAGTACTGAATCCATGTTTTTTCAAACTTTTTCTTTTTTAAAAAGCTAGACCAATTTATTATATTTTTAAACAGGGTCACTATTATTATTAACTTTAAAAACGGGATATTTGTAATGTTTATTGTTTGTTTTAAGCTCCCGATATTTCGACGCTGTTGCAATCACCATGATCGCAAATAAACTTAACTGCTGACTTGAGTTAAAAATGTATTATCTAAATTGTAGAAAAAGTCCCGTAAATAAATAAAGATAAAAAAGTTTTTAATTTAAGACTACTTTTCAATCCATCCATCTGCACCATGTTTCGCTTGCGTAACATTGAGTTCTGCCACAAAACTTGATTTTTCATCCCAAATAATCGTTTCCCAGAAATATTTTTAGAGTAAAGTCACTTAGTTTGATCTTCAAAATGCCTGGTTGACGGCTTCGTTAAGATTCTGTATTTATATAGATTGCTACCAACTATGTTAGGGGCGGATTCCAGTGGGTCTAATGCGATGCAGTTGAATGCTACTAGTTTTACATGGGGCGATTGCCTATCTGACCTTTACAACCAAGTTACTATAAAGGGTGTAAAACACCTCTTAACGAAGCCGAACGCCACTTGTTTTCCCTATCATTGCGATCATTTTTTTGTTCTACGCCATACCTGGGAACCTTCTAGTTACGGAGATATGGAGGGTCAAAGTTACAACTTTTTGACAAGTTTTTTTTTTTAAGATTTTGACTTGAGTGTCGATTTGCGAGTCGGTCTAATTAGTCGTGCGCACAAATCAACACAAAAACCGGTTTGCGATAAGAAATACGTAGCTTCGTCGCCGCCGCGCTCGGCCGGCTGCCGTTTATATACACGGTAATGAGCAATTCACCTAGTAATGCCTGTTCACAAGACTCGGAGGATATAACTCATCGGGATATGGAGGTGACTACACATCTAGAGGAAAGTACAGAAGGCGATGAAAGCAATACTTTACGGAGAAAAAGGGCTAGAGAGGATGATTCATCAGGAAGTTGGACAACAGTAAGACGCGAGAAGAGAATGGCTAGAAGACAAACATCATTTGAGGAGATAGGCGGTATCAGTAGAGAAGACCAAGTTGAGATATGTGTTACAAATAGCGAGATGTTTCCGAAACAATTTGCATTAGCTAAATTATTTAAAACAAATGTGATTTGTGGTATATCTCGAGTAAAATACGTTAATCCGTATAAATTAAAAATCACTTTTGACAGCGAAACCTTTGCCGAGAAAATGATTAATTGCAAAGTATTTTATGATATGGGTTGGCGTGCACAAAAATCATGGGAAGTCGGAGTGTCATATGGGGTAATTAAGGACATAGAACTGGACCTTACTATGGAGGAATTCGTCAGTAATGTTTCCTGTGATGTGGAAATTTTGTCAGCTAGACGTCTCGATCGAAAATGTAGGGATCTGGATAATAATGTTGATAATTCAAACGGATGGATTGCAAGCGAATCTATTCGCGTTTGTTTTAAAGGGGCATTCGTACCCTCTCATGTAAATATATACGGCATGAGAGCCAAAGTTGAGAGATATACATTCCCCGTAACACAATGCTCCAAGTGTTGGAGATATGGCCATGTTGCAAAAATGTGTAGGTCTAGTAAAGTTACTTGTCCTAGGTGCGGGGGTAAACATGATCGGTGTGAGGAAACTACGTTTGTGTGTGTAAACTGTAAGGGCAACCATATAGCCTTAGACAAATCGTGTCCAATCTATATCAAAGAGAAAAAACTACGCGATTTAATGTTCGAATTTAATTGTACATACCGTAAAGCTTTGATGTTATATGTACCCCCATCTCCTCCCCCCATACCTCAGGAACAAAGTACTGTTGTGATTGAGAAGATGAATACCCCACAACAAAATTTTGTGCAACAAAATTCTACGCAACAGAATTCTACGCAACAGAATACTTATTTATTACAAAATGAGAATCATTCAACATACGCTGATAAAGTTAAGGCAGATGACACGTCGTCTAGGCACAAGCAGAGTACACACACGGAACGGGAAACGAGGCAGAAATCAACACAACATAAAAAACGTCGGCAGTCTCGGCCGGCCGCTGGCGTTATGGAAAGGGAATCGGATGATTCATCTATCGTCGGAGAATGTGAGCCCACGTCGTCACAATCTGATTTACCACGGGAATCTAGTGATCGTCATAAAAAGGACACTACTTTTGGTAATTTAATAAGTAAAATAATGGACAGAGTCTTACAGAAAGGTACAATTATGGACAAAATACACAGTGTGATTAAAATAATTGTAGATTGGTTGGTACTAATTGTGTTCAATAATATGTCGGATAATTCAACGATAAGTAAACTTTTCAATGGAGCGTCATGATAAATTGATTGAACTAAATATTATACAATGGAATGCACAGAGTCTCAGGCCCAAGTCTTTATTGTTAGAACAACTACTATTTAAAGATAAAATTCATATTGCCGTTATAAGTGAAACTTGGTTCGAACCAGACAGCCATTTTAATTTTAATGAATACAACATTTTCAGATTAGATCGTGACGACGGATATGGGGGGGTTGCTATTATTGTACATAAATCCATTAAAGCTCAAACTTGTAATCTACATAATTACAATTTGGGTATAGAACTTCTGTGCATAAAATTGTTTAATTGTCAACATATTGAGAAAATCATTGCAGTGTACTGTCCGTCAACTGTTCGTACTTTACAGAGGGATTGGGATCATATTTTTTCTATAGCAAATAACAAAACCTTAATTCTAGGTGATTTCAACGGCCATCACTCCAACTGGTCATATAAAACCGATCAGCGTGGGTCTCAAATATTCGATTCAATGATAGATCACAACTTCATACCAATTAATGACGGAAGCCCGACCCGTATAAAATTAGTTAATGATGTTATACAGCAATCTTCTCCCGATATTTCTTTTATTTCTTCGGATTTAGCTTTAAGTTTTAGTTGGAAAGTTACGAATGAATCGCTAGGGAGCGATCATTTAATTATTAAATTATCTACAAGTTTTAATGTAATCAAACATATTATACGTAAAAGAAATTTTAAAAAATCTAACTGGTAAAAGTATGCTTCGGCCATAGAAAGTGCGATTAATAATTCGACAGCTCCGGAAGATCCTCAGTCGTGTTATGATTTTTTTGAAAAAACGTTGCAGGAGGCAGCCGATGCGCATATTCCCCAAATTATTATTCCTCAACATATCAGCAGTAAGTTTAAGCCAAAGCCGTACTGGAATTCCGATTTGTCCAGGCTTGTAGCAATACGACGGTTGGCGTTAGCAGAGCTTAGGCGTAACCCCACACCTCAAAATTATACATTATGGCAGAAGGAAATTCAGGAATCCCAACGGCAATTACGCAATGCTAGGTGTGGTTCTTGGAAAACCTTTTGTTCAAGTATTGATACAACAACCTCTGCTAGTGATATGTGGCGTAAAATGAGATGGGTAAAAGGTCGTAAATCTCACAATCAACACGTTGATTCTAATTTAGCAGAAAAACTTCTTACAGAATTAACGCCTGACTATGTGTCCCCCCCCGAACCTTGTTTTCAATCCAACAATTGCAAATTAGAATCGGTTATCTCAATACAGGAATTGGAAAATTCAATAAAATCCAAAGATACGGCCCCTGGTTGCGACGAAATTTCATTTTCCATGGTCAAACACCTCCCAGACAATGGTAAATTGTTACTACTTTCTATGTACAATCGATTTTACGACTTAAGTTTTGTCCCAAGTCAATGGCGTCACATTCAGATCATCCCTATCCCTAAGCCGGGGCGGGAATCAGGATCAACATCTTCCCTTCGACCAATCTCCCTAATGTCATGCCTATGTAAAATTTTTCATTCAATTTTAAACAAACGACTGGAATGGTATCTTGAAAATAAATGCATATTCTCTGATCACACTGTGGGATTTCGCAAGTCTAAGTCATGTTTGGATAGTCTTAATAATTTGACATCTAAGGTTCAGCTTGGATTTGCGTCAAATCTTACAACAGTTGGCTGTTTTATTGACATAAATAATGCCTATAACAATGTCGATATTAAAGGTTTGCTTAACATACTCGACAAACTTAAAGTCGGTCATAAAGTATGCTCATATTTATGGGAATTCTTGAAAGAGAGAATACTAAAAATTGCGGTTAACAATGTCGAATTTTTGAGATCCACGGGTCGAGGATTGGCTCAAGGAGACCCATTGTCCCCTTTATTATTTAACATAGCCACTTACAATATTTGCGAAACTATTAATAATGTTGATATTTCTCAGTATGCTGATGATTTTGTCTTATTTAAATCGGGTACTAATGTCAATGCAGTAGTCCCAGAGCTGCAGTCTGCTATAATTTCATTTAACTCTATAGTTACCGATCTAGGCTTAGAAATTTCTCCTACTAAGACTAAAGTTTGTATTTTTAAGAAAGGTGTATGTAGACAATCCGTTAATTTAAAACTAAATAATAATAATCTTACCGTTGTTAATAGCATTAAGTACCTGGGGCTGTGGTTGGATCAGTCTTTAAGGTGGGGTAAACACATTAATGAATCTGTACAGAAGGTTTTAAAGTTCATTAATATTTTAAAAGTTTTAGCAGGTCCTGGTTGGGGTGTTCACCCTAAACATTTGCGTCGGCTTTATATATCTATGATTCGCAGTAGGTTAGACTATGGTAGCTTCCTGTATGATTGTAGTTACAACTCCCATTTGTCTAAATTAGACAAAACACAAAATAAAGCTCTTCGTATAATTGGTGGCTTTATTAGAAGCACTCCCATTCACGTAATGGAGAGTGAATTGAATCTGCCTCCATTAAACATTCGCAGAAAATTCCTAGGAGATAAATATTGTCTAAAATGTATGTCCTTTCAGGGGAACATTTCGATTAATTTGATTCAGGCTTTTAATTCTAGCATTAGTAATAACCCTCAATACTGGAGAGGTAGGAAACAGCCTTTATTAGTCACAAGTTATAACACGCTTAAATCTTTTGATGTTCACTCAGTTAAATTAATTGAAATGTTCTCTCTGGATACATGGGTCAGCAATATAAATATCCATAAAGTTATAAAACATAATATCTCAGCTATAACTAAGCCCAAACGCCATTATGACAGCAGTAAAATAAGACAAATATGTATTAGTTTCATTGCAGAGAATTATACAGACTACCATAAGGTCTATACAGATGGCTCTAAGACTGTTGCTGGTAGTGGTGCTGCTGTTTGGGATCCACAATTAAGTACTGATGTCAAGCTCGCTATAGATTCCCATATATCTATTATGCATATCGAGTTAATTGCAATAGCAGAAGCCTTATCTTACATTAACTCTATTAATCACGACAAATTTGTCATTCTAACAGACTCTAAGAGTGCTTTGCAACACTTGGCTCGGTGCACCTCGCCCGTGCGAGGAGTACCGATAGCCTACACGATACTGGAGTCTATACATGAGCTGGCATGTAAGTCAATTAAGGTAATTTTACAGTGGATTCCGTCTCACGTACTGATTGAGGATAACGAAAGAGCAGATATTTTGGCCAACCAAGCCGTGACAGATGGAGTTCCGATTAATGTCACGCCTATATATACAGACTACATCACATTTATTAAGCAGCAGGGCACAGATGTGTGGAGTGAACACTTTGACCAGAGATCAACTGAAAAAGGAATCTGGTACAAAACCATCCAGCCGCAACTTTCAGTGAATAGTTGGATTGATCGTTTGTCTAGTAGGAGTGTTATAGTTATGGCTCTAAGACTTCGTTCCGGTCATATTCCATCAAAAAAGTTTGGCTTTCTTATGAAAAAGGTTACTTCTCCCAACTGTGAAGAATGTGGAATAATCGAAGATGTTCAACATGTTTTGATGGAGTGCGTACGGAATGAGGCCATGAGATATAGTTTATTAGGATTAACCCAATTATATGATGTGGGAGCATGTAACGCAATCCTGGCTTGTCCTTTATCGGAACAAGCCCGGATTTTATATAAGTTAGCAGCTTTTGTTTTAAAATAGTTCATTGTTATTTAGTCTTATTGTTAATGTTACAGGGCGACGTTATTGCTCAGCGATAAAGCCCTTTAAATAAAGAAAAAAAAAAAAAAAAAAAGATTTTGACTTTTAAGAGCCCTCTTACAGTCCACTAGCACCGCCAATCGAAAAAATGTCATAACTCGTAAATAGAATCAAAAATACAAAATGTGGTCTATTATTACTGTAGAAAAGGCAATAACGTAATTTTATAACACCTTGTCACCACTTGAAATATAGCTGTTTAGCTAAATCGTGCATTTGTAACAAAAACGGCCGTTTATGTTTTGAATGCACGATTTAGCTAAACAGCTATATTTCAAGTGTTGATAAGGTGTTATACAATTACGTTATTGCCTTTTCCACAGTAATAATAGAACATATTTTGTATTTTTGATTCTATTTACGAGTTATGACATTTTTTCGATTGGCGGCGCTAGTGGACTGTAAAACGCCCCTTAACACCTCCACGAATCCCGTACTATTCAATCCACTCATCAGCACAATGTTTTAAGTGCGTTACATTGAGTTCTACCACAAAACATGATTTATAACCTCAAAAAAAAAAGTTATTTCCCAGCAATAATTTTTGCGTAAAGTTACTTAGTTTGATGTACAGAATGCTTGGTTACCGGCTTTGTGATGAGGTGGTTTACACCCTGTATATAGTCCTTGGCACAAACTGTTAGGTTATCACAACAATCTGGAATATAAGTAGCATTACAGATTCTTGCCAAATAAACATCAAAGCAAGACTAATGAAATGAAAACTAACGTTCACGAAGAATTGCGCAATAGTCGCTATAATTAGAAAAAAGTGGTGCAAAATTACAAAAAAGAAAACAAAACTTCTTTTAGTAGTTTGAATTTTCTTGTTTTAAACATTCATAGTCTCTAAAAAAACATCATTACCATATAATTTGTAACAAAAAGCGAAGGAGCCAGTCAATATCAAACCTTGATCATTGTTCTTTTTGAGTCTCTTAATTTAACGTTAATTACAAGCAAAGCAGTCCCTTTAAAAAGAGTTCATTACAGACAGAGTAATTTATTCTAAGTAAATAAGAACCTTTCCGAAGGACTGAAACTGTTTATTCTAAAGTTTTCTTCAGACTTGGAACCGTTGCGGGAGGTTTCAAAACAAATGGAACTAGTTTATTTCTTGATTTTCTTTTTCAGTACGGCGATATATTTGTCCGTTTGTCTTCTTCAGTTAAAATCGTCACTAACAATGACAAAAATATATCAATACTTTTATCTACATAAAAATGTGTAGTTATTACACGTTTTCGGCGCGCTTTTCATAACGTTAGTCCGGTAGAGATATGTAATAGTACGCCTATACATTTCGCCAGTTGTCTTTTTAAATCGGGGTGGGCATTACCGACCTAGGTGAATTTCTGAGAGATTGGCCGATGAAAGTCGCACAGAGAAAAAAGAGGAAGATTATGTGGGAAGACCAGCAGGAGGACAAAACGGGTTAATATATAAATTCAGGTCAGGCTTGTTGTCACTATTCAGTGTCATTTAAACCAATGAATCAGATGACGCGACGTGCGCATCATTTGCAGTTACTATACCCGGAAACTTTTAAAGGCCAATGCCCAGAAACGGCCACACATTACAACAATCACCAAACATGGCCGGTGAATTCCATAATCACAGTTTTCATTCACTTGAATTACCCGTAATACCTCTAACGATGTCTCATGACATAAAGGGGTGATCTAACCACGGCACTGTATATCATAACATTTTATATACAACCGTAAAAAACCTTCGCCTTTTGTCGAAGCCAATTTAGAAATGGAACATGATTTATTATTTTCATAAAACATTGAGAAAATGATTTATTATGGTATACCCTAATGGAATTGGTTTGCAAAATCTTTATAGATTTACCTACGGGGTATTCGTTTTCAAGCTTAGCAATTTGGTAAAGCTTTCTATAGTAGTTTTCAAGCTGGGGAAAATAAAACCTGCATAAACTAGTAAATAAAATAAAAATGTCGTGACACAAAAGTCATACACCAAAATGGACTAGATTAAAAATGCACATCAGACAAATATTTTTGAAGAAGCTTCACTTCTAAAATGGTGATGTAAATGAATATCGGATATTCTATATTATTTTGTCGACGTTGTGGAATACTCGAAAAGTTACACAGGAAGATTTAGCTATAAAGAGGCAAGTCACTAGGTGGACAGATGATCTGGTGAGGGCTGCGGGAATCCTCTGGATGCGCGAATCGCACGGGACCGGTCAATATGGCGACACTTGGGGGAGGCATATGTCCAGTAGTGGACGTCTTCCGGCTGAAATGATGATGATAATGATGAGGTAAGTTTTGGATGTAAGAGGTAATATTTGGAACTACTGACCTGATTCCAAAAAATATTTTACTAACGAGACCATACATTATCCTCATATATCACTAGCTGAAAACAGCACGTTCTGAATGGATCATTTTCGACGCTAACGCGACAAACGCTATATACAATATTACAACATTTTTCCACAAATTCCCACAATGTACTAAAAACAAAACCCGTATCACACACATTATCAATCGTTACCCGGATCGCAATTACTGTTACAAAGGAGACTGCCCACTTCCCACCGTATCGTCATCAATCAATCAACGTCACAGTCGTGAAGTCTGCACACGCCTTTAAGACAGTAACGAGAAACAATTTGTTCGAAATATAGGGGACTCATTGAATTAGGAGCCCGTCACAATGCATTCAGGGTAATCTTTTGATCTTTCTTTTGAATTCTTTTTCCTTCGCGCGTCTTATATTAAAGTGACGCTGAAGATTCCTTATTGGAACTTTGTTCGCCGTATATAAGGTACAACCTTTATTTTTTCTTTTGTTTGTGCTTTAGTTATACTTTGAACTTATGCTTTGAGGGTAAGAACTTTGAAAGCCGCGTCTTTAAAGTTCAAAAAAGACTGACAGAAACGCAATAACCGCTCTGGTTCAGACACGGGGTGAAACTACATGTTTTGTTTTATCTTTTTTAACTGCCTATAAAAAGTTAGTTCAAAGCACCCTTTGAATGCCAATTCTCAACAACAGATCTTTTCTATAAAGAATCTGAAATAAACCAGGTATTATCCTTGGAAAAACTATTGTTATAACATTTTATATCACGCAAGTACGCTCAATTTACTTTAACGGGGTTAACTTCGGGTTCACTATCACTCAACTTTACCCCTGTTGATCAGATTTTCTGTCAATTCGGTCCTGAGTTACTCCAAAATTGTGGCAACAAACTCGTGCGTAAAAGCGTACATTTTACATACCATTTTCATTATCTATTTAGAAACTCATTTAATTCAAATTTTGTGTAACTACAGCTTCTTTAGAAATAATCCAATTTATTGAACAAGTAAAAGCACTAACAGAAAATCTAATTTAATTCACCATTAATCCACTAAAACTCTAATTTAGGTTTATCTAAAAGTTTGATGAATGCTAATTCAATGTCTAAATCCTAACATTGTCATCTGCTTAACCTTTAACAACTAAGTATGTTTTGCAAGAACACTTTCATCATTGATTTACATCAACCTCCAGACTAAACGAAATCTCCAAAAGACAGTTTGTTTGAGTGTCAAGCCCCAGTTGTGATGCTGGTGGTCTCGACTAATTAAAACTGCTTTTTGAAATGGAGACTATAATTTGGACTGGATGATAAAAATGCCCGATGCGCAGCGTAGGTGACGGCGAGCGAGTGTCCCTCGGTATGGTCAAGGGCCTAACGTCAGGTGGAGAATTAAAGTGACGAAGGATCGCATAAAGCGATCTATTGACCGGCGTGATTTATCCAGGTCCAGAACACAGTTACTGTAACTGCGTAATGTGATACGCCTTGGTAAGACTGGTAGTCCGATTTTCGGACGTCTCCAAATGGCAGGACAACGTCTTTCCAAGGCTTGGAAAGGTCTCAATCTATATCTATACTATATAATATTAAAATAAATATATATATATATATATATAATGAAAAATGTTGCAAAAAAGGGGACGTTTTTTTTCCTTTCGTTTTTCTCTCTTATGTGACGCAGACGAAGTTGCGTGGGTCAGCTAGTACGTTATAGATGGTCATATCCACGGTTCGACTTCAGCAAACATAGATTATCCATCGATCGGCCCGAAGGGGTTGATTTTACTTAGACATGAGCTCCATATCTTAATCTTAGCCAAAATTGAAATTCTCAACAGGTATCTACATATTATATATTATGCTTTAATGGAAGTATGAATTTTCTATAGAACCCACGACACACAGCCGGGATTCAAGCACGAATAAAGGCAAGCGAATAGAAAATACAGGGATTTTAGCCTTAAAGCCGGATTTGAGAATCGCGCGAGCAACCCCGGCTCGTTTCTTAGTAGTAAATTATTCAACATTTTCATTGTAGATGTTTTGAAGGCGTTAGCATGAATATAAATAAAAAAAAATCGTTGGAACTTTTGGGATGGAACCGCGAATTGTTTTCTGTGATATATATTTACTTTTATGGATTTATTTGGCAGTGACAGCTATTGATGGTTTAAGTGGAAATACGTTCCGATTTAATAGGGTTTGATTTAAATTATATGAGGTTTTTATTACGCTGTTAATTGAATTTTGAAAATTTAAAGTCATTCTGATTATTTTTTTTTATTCTTTCTCGTGTGGTTAGGCACAAAGCCTAACGAGGCGTCAGAGTTATTGATGCCAGCCATATATATGCCTCTGAATTGTCTACGACTTGGTAATCCGCCGGTCACACCACTAGGACTCTTGAATTATGATAAGAATTGGTTGCTCATAGTAGGTAAAAAAGTATATAGAATAACTCTTATGAAAATATACTCCAAACAAGCAGTGTTGCATTTTGAATTCTCGGCACCAGGGACTTATAAACACCTTCATGAAGGTTACAGAATTATAAGCGTTACATGTTGAATTGGTAACAGAATCAAATATGTTACACTTAAATATGGGTTTTCAATGTGTTAGCCCAAAACACTTACGAAAGTGTAACCGTAACATATCTCATAACAGATAGAAAAAGTTTGACAGTGTTAAACTCGTCGTTGCCATTGGATAGCCGAAATCTAGTCGCAGACTGTTATAAAACTGATTATTTCAGTTACACATATCAAGAGGGCTGCGGAGCTTTTGTAGTTCATACAAACGTAATACCAAAATAATTTGTAAATCAAACGTATTCTTAAAGTAGTGTGTATTTATTTCGAGTGGATTACAGAATGTCTAGCTTCCCAAATATACATTTTGAATTAAAAAAAAAAAATTAAAAATTTTGCAAAAACGGGGATATTTTTTCCTTACGTTTTTCTCTCTTATGTGACGCAGACGATGTTGCGTGGGTCAGCTAGTATATAATAATTTAAAATATTAAAACAATAATGCTAAAATAGTTGCTGTCAGTTAATATCGCAAAAGCGGTCATTGATCTTTCCTTAATATCTCTTCGTACGAACCAAAACAAATAAACCATGCATCGTTTTTCATTGGACAAAGTGTTGAAAATCACGATATATGACGATTCAAGACTTGTACAGGCTCACTTTTGGATTTCAAAGTAAAGAACTTTAATAAATGTAGGTGAGTCAATAACCGCTATTGAACTGGATCCAGTTAGATTAGAAACCGACCTTAAGGCGACTACATGAGCTAAACACGTGTTTTAAATGCCTAGAAGTATATGATTAACGGCAATAAACAAAACTAGAAAAATATATGATATTCTTCAGGATATATGCTAGTATGGTAGTGTTTTGAAAACATAATACAATTAACTTGACTCGACAACAAAAAAAAAAAAAAAATCTATTAAAAATTCTTTCAACCAAAAAAAACATACTAAAATACATGCGATTATTCTGATTGTTTGGCAAATAATTATACAAGCAATATATTAGCATTATTTTCGATCGATTTACAAAAAATCTATTGATTGGAATAAAAAACTGAAACACTATAATAGTGTTTCAGTTACACTATCACTACAATAGTGTTGTGATTTGAACTATATTCTAACAACATTTCAAACGAAGTTTGAACCACCACAAATAGATTTGCTAATTTAGCTCATCTAGTCGCCTTAACTTGTTTAGGAAAAGGCTAGGCAGATGATGATGGTAGTACCCTATTGGACCATTCACTTTGATATGAATACTTACTGACACAAAGCCCAACAAAAACAAAAAGCAGTTATACTCATATTACCAAAAACACGCTTTCGTTCATAAAAACAAAACACTTCGGCACTATAAAAAGCTATCAATATAAATGAATTGATTGTACTCTATGTACGCGAATAACAGAATAGAACATTTATTCGATTCAGCCAGATGTTTCATACATTCGACGAAAAAGTTTTTATTTGGCGGGTGTGAGCGATGTGTCAACCCTAGCGATCACGAACAAAAAATTCCTCAGACATTTTCATTTTAGTATACTGATATTTTTAGGCTGTGAGTCGCTCGTTTAAAATAGGCTTGCTAATTTTAATTATGTGACGATTGTGGAAAATTTCAAGAATTAATGAACTTTGATATTTTCGAGAACAAGATTCTGTACCATCATACTAAGTAACTCTACCGTGGTTTTTTCGGTGGACGATCTCTTTAGTCTGAAATAAACGTTTAATAATAATTTACGGAAAAATAATTGTTCGAAAACGACTTTTTAAGGGGTCAAAAATCAGGTTTAGCTCTAAAACTCAATGTACCGTACTGAAAACATGTGCTGGTGGATGGATGAAATAATACTGGAGTCGTGGAGGTGTTATAGTAAAAATCTTACATGAAAAACATGTGTTTAAAAAAAAACTTGTGGAAAAGTTGAATCGAAGATTCGTAGCGTACAAGCAGAATAGGAGCTAGAGGAAAAATTCCTGCAAAACCAAAAAATATGAAAAAATATGCATTTGCGAGGCCAAAATGGCCCTCTATCTCTGCATAGTGGTCTCATTTATTTTTTCAAATGTCGCAGCACTGGATACAAGAAAACTACTTTCATGTACCTCTCTTAGCTCTTAGCAATGTCTTTTTGGGGTTCCGTACCCAAAGGGTAAAAGCGGGACCCTATTACTTAGACTCCACTGTCTGTCTGTTCGCCTGCATCAAGCTGTATCTCATGAATCGTGATAGTGTTTTTTTTATTCGTGTGGGAAATCATCAAATGACCCCTCCCACTCTGGGTGGAGCGGGAGGGAGTGTCAGACTTTTACTGACTAAAACCCATCCATGTTCCTTCCTCGACCTTTATGTTCCGGGGCCGCGGTATCTCTTTCGAACACTCGCACATGTCCGGTTTTTTATATCTAGTTTGCTCCTGGATCGGATTTAACGAAGTTTTAGTTTTAAACCTGTAATCAGGTCACATGAAGAAGATTTTCGTATTTTATTTTTATCGGTAATGCAGCCGTTAGATGAAAACTGCTACTACTGAGTTCCAAGTTTTAGTTCAGGAAGTGCTAATGTTCAAGAAAAAATATTTTTTGGACTTTTATAAGTTGTTGTTTTTGTATCACAACAACCTACAAGCAAATAGCACAACGACTAATTATTTACATGAATTGTTCTGAACCACTTAAAACTTAATCCATTTTTGGCATGAATTAAGGATGCCTGATAAAAATTAATTGGTACTGATAAATATTCCTGTGGTTTTTCATGTTTTTATTGGATACTTACATTAAACCTGCATCCGATTAGAGTGGAAGCCAACCCCAATATAATTGGAAAAAGGCTTTGCCGAAAATGATGATCACTAACATAAAAACACTTTTTTTAAAACAAGAAATGTGTCAATCGAAACAAAAATAACAAACTAATTCCCCCAAAAAAAACTAATCGGCCGACTTACACACCGAGGCACTCCCGGACCGAACAATCAACGTCAAACCGGGCCCTTTCAATTTACGTCCCACACGTTGGTACATGTAATTCCGTAACAAATTAATGGCCTATCCTTCGCCACCTTCCAATAAGGCTGACAGTCCAATAAAACGGAACGACGGACAGCTGACAGCTAGGCTAGCCTAATAAGAGAAGGTTTTTGTTATATCGTTGATGGATGGATAAACTGTGTAGGTTTCTTTGGGTATTATTTTTCAGGGAAATTGTTTTAGTATTAATTACGTAGATGGTTAGTTGTGGATATTAGGTGAGGAGATTATAAATAGTCTGGGTGTCTATATTGTGATATAAATTCGACTACCTGTGTTATCCCTGAAAGCTTGGCATGAAGAAGCAGAGATGTAGGAACCAAATAGTACACTTTTATTTCACCAGCCATGTTTAAGTCCCACGTAATTTATTTATTGATTTATTTATTTATTAATTTTATTTGGCTCTTCAACAATGAGTACACTATTACATTTTTGCATACAGTACAATCTTAAGTCTAAGTGCCCCATCACTTAAAGAAGAGCACCACATGTATTTTTGCGTACACACCAAAAAAGAAACATGAGAAAAAGAGGAAAAAAAATCAAATGAAAAATAACAATTAAAAAAACTTACTGACACTCAGATTTAAAAGTACAATTAAATAATTACAAATAGTAATTGGTTACTATCACACCAAGTCTGCTTTGTTTAAAATTTTAACTGTCCGTGACTATTCTATCTGATAGCACTATCTAAGTATAGTACAGAAGGCCTATCGTTTTTGTTTTCGCATGGGAAATCATCGAATGACTCCTCCCGCTCTGAGCGGAGCACAACGGAGTGCCAGACTTTTATTTACTTAAACCCATCCATGTTCCTTTTTAGCCCATTATGTACCAGGGCCGCGGTATCTCATTTGAACAGTTCCGCAGCCCCGGAAAAGGCCTATCCTGTAGTTTTAAATAGTAGTAATGAAATCACTACGGAAATTCATATGACTTTTTGTTAACCGACCACTATGCCGTGTCATGCCCCTACGTCACTTTACACATGTAAAGTGACGTAGGTAGGGCATGAAAATAAAGGACGACCACGTAGTCTTCCCTTATTTTAGCATGATATAATACGTTTGGCTTGAGATTCTGGTTTCGATTTCCTGGTCGGGCAAATTGATAATGAGTTATCGTTCAAGAATTTCTTCAGTAACAGCCTCGGAATATAGATTTGTGACCGGCCGATGGCAATAGGCTCCCCCCCTATAGCTCAAACATAACTGGCGAAACGTGGGTGTATTGTATTGTATTGTACAACGGTCTGGTATCCGCAATTCCACGTCAAAGCGCCTATAATCCACTACGCGGGCCCAGTGCGGGTTGGTAGATGTCACATGTTTTCGAATTTCTGGTTCTAGGACATGCCGGTTTCCTCACGATGTTTTCCTTCACCGTTTTGGAGAGCAGTGGTGATGAAATAAATCACACAAAGTAATGCGCCTGCCTGGGTTCGAACCCACGACTGTTCGTAAGTCGGGGCCGTTACCACTGGGCCACCGCTGCTCTCTGCTGGTTATACTATTAGGTTAACCTTTGCGTATCACATGGGGTATTATTGTTGTGATGTTATGTTATGTAATATGCACAAAATTACAAAACCGAAAATCAAATAAATCAAACAAACAACCCTAAAGTACCGAGACGGTGTGACCGTCTGCCAACTTTATCGTCCCACAATACCACTTTATGTATTACTAATATGAAATATTATGAACATAATCATAAATTCACGTGTATAAGTTTAGTACCCAATTTCATTTCTCTACACATTTCTGCAGCACTCTAGACAGACTCACGTGAATGAATAGAAACAAGACAGGCACTTATAGCCAGACTTTTACGAGAGAACCTTTTCTTTGTTCCTTTGTTAGAAAAAAAAACCAAACATGTAATAAATTTTCCTATAAATATAACGTCTTTTCACGATCGGTTCTAAGGCATAGTTTACACATGATCGGGTCGGCATGAGTCGTAAAGCCGTGTACGCACGTACGAACTTTGTTGCATTGCATGATACGCAACAACTTGGTTCGCACGTGCGTACCACTAACGAACATCGAATACTCTGTTCGTCAAACATGTTTGCGGCGATCCTTTTAGTATGTTCTGTTTGAACGGTGTTCGAAGAGCTTTAATAAATGTCGATTGATAACTTCCAACTGCGAAGCATTACTATTAAGATAAGAGTTTACGACTATTGTGCGCGAACTCGACTCAAACTATGTTCCCATTCGTGTTCGGCGAACAGAGTTTGCCGAGCCGATTGAAGTGGTGTAAAAAGACTTTTATAAGCCGAAGCCGAAAGTCACTTGTTCTCCTTTCACTGTGATATTTTTTTGTTCTAGAGCTTACCTGGGAATCTTCTAGTTACAGGGATATTGGCGGTCTAAGTTTCAACATTTTCACAAGTTTTTTTTTTTAAATATTTACATCCAACAATCAGCAAAGTGTTTTGAGTGCGTTAAAAAAGAAAAGTCGTTTCCCAGCAAATTGCGTGAAGTAATTTAGTTTGCTGTATGATGTATTTGGTTGTTGATACCCTGTGTGTGTATAGGTAATTAGTTGATATATACTCACTGCTAGGCCTCCTCTCTATAAGGGGGCTGTTATCCACCACGAATCTCAATGCGAGTTGGTAGTTGTCACATATTCAATCAAACCCAAAACAATTTATAAATATAGACCATTACAGGACTATTGAATCCTAAACTTTATTGTCACTTACGGGATCTCTTCCGTGATTATTTACTATGTTGAGCTCCCGATATTTCGACGCTGTTGCAAGCGCCATGATCGCGGGTTGACTGGCAACTGGTAGTAAATAATCACGAAAGATATCCCGTAAGTGACAATATAAGTTTAGTTTTCAACCGTGAAAGCCTAAAACAGTGTTTATTGAATCCTAGTCGCAAGATAAATGAGCAATGGGCAAGAAACCCCATGGATACTTTTTTAAATCAAAATATTTTAAACAAAATCTTGGTACATCATCCATGTTGAGTCATCTGTCATAATTTAATTTTTTATTTTGTTTGTTGTTTCTAGGAAATGCCGATTTCCTCACGATGCGCCTCACTCCGGCCTCACTACTTAGTTGAGGCCGCTACCACCAACCAACCAACCAACAAATGTGTAATGAAAAGTAATGATGAGTTTGACAAAAATTGGCATGCTTAACTATTTTGTTTATTTTTAGTGGTTTGACTTATCAATTGTATATCTTTGTCTGTATGTGTCCCTAATAATTGTGTAAAAAATAATATTACTTGTGCTAATAATATTGACACACATCAAAATATAAATACTGCACATCACTTGGGTATGTTACAGTGATACAATAACACTAATTGGAAGATCTTTTGTTCACCTGTGACAAACAATAAATACATGAATTATGAAAATGGTTAAACAAGAAAGTTTCTCGAAAAGCTCGACCCGAACAAATGTGTAGTACTCTTTATAACCACAAGTCTAGAGCGCTTTTAGACACACATTTAGGTCTCACAAGAGACCTATTCAATCCGCTTTCTGAAGTATCGAGACCATTAATCAAAGTATTTATAACTTGGAGAAGACGTGGGTGGTGGGGGTGTTTGCAAAATGAGCATTTACATAAATATCGAGGTTTTAGAGTGTTCTTACTTCTTATTACGTCAATGTTTTGGAATAAAAATGTGTGCTTCTGATATTAGGCATTTTGCGATGCAGAGATGGCCTTATTGACGTTGAATTTCTAGCAGCAGTATTTTATTCCTCGAATTGTAACGTTACTATAACTCATTCAAAACTTGGGAAAGCGATTGTGTCATTGTCATCATCATGATTTCAGTAAAATACGTCTACTGTTGGACATATGCCTCTATCTCAAGCGTCGCCATATTGAACGGTCACGTGTAACTCGCATGCCTCGCATACAGCAGATTCTCGTAATCATTACCAGGTTTTTGGCCGACCTGGAAGACCTTCCAACCACCACTTCACTAACTGGATCATTTCCTTAAAAATACTACCCTTAAAAAATTGTCGGATTTAAAATTAATAACAAGAGTGATAAATCTTACTTATCACAATAGAAATCATTAAATAACTCAGTTATTCTGATTCACAATCCACCCTTATTTTTCGCACTTATCACCGAAAGAATGCTTAATTTATTATTAAGGGGCTTATTTCGGAGGGTTAATTAGTTAATAATCTTGGGTACGGACCCCTGAGGATTTTTGACCTCTGAGATTATGCTGCCATTTTGGAAGAAGAAGACATTTCAAATATTAATGGGCTTAACATTTGCTTTGACTGTACTTTTCTCTGATCAAAGAAATAACTGATCGATCCTCTTACCTATTGTACAAGATTAAATTTTACAATGAATGATTCAAATTATAACATCTAAAGCCTGGTTTGAACAAAATAAGTTATAGAGATTGTAAAACAAAATCTAATAATGAATCAAATTGAAGATTTTAATGTTCAATAATTCAATTCCTATACCTAACTAGCTGTTGCCCGCGACTTCGTTCGCGTGAAAATATTGATGGGTCATGTGTGAGACTGCATCGTTGTTCGAGTTGTCGCAAGCGCTTCTGAGCATGAGGTCCTGGGTTCGATTTGCGGGACGGGCAAAGTATTATTGTATTATTTGTGCCCGGTTGATGGGATTAAGCTAAATGTGCGAAATGTGGGTGTAGGATTAGATACACCTTTACCTAACAGTGGTGCAGGGTGAAAATAGTGTCAGGGGAAGCCGTAGAAAAAAAAGGAAAACTGTTTTTTTTGCTTCTGTTAACTTTTTTCTCCGTGTTAATTTTGACCTCATTTTCACTATCAGCGACACCAAAAACCACGGAAACGACACCCATGATTAAAAATCCAAAAACTTTCGTCGCCGCCATTTTTGATTTCATCGACATTTACCAAAAGTAAGACCAGAAATGCAGAAGAGAAAAAAAACAGAAATCTACAAAATAACGACAATTACTCATTCTATCTCGTTCTACTATACATAATTTATTTATTTATTTATTGTATTTATTTATTTAAACAACACATACAACTATTATTACAGGTTTAGGTACCTAATACAATAGAGCAGTTATATTTAAAGTTAAATTAATTAATTTGACAAACTAACGTAATTGCGCAAAATGCGGCCCGTGTGAATTCGCTCAATGTACAATTGAAGCAATCAATCTGTTGTGACACCATATTGAGTTGGTGCGAGCGGGCGGCACCCACAGGAGCGGCGGCTGTCATACTTTCTTTTTCTGCTCCTGCCGTAAGTCCATAATCTTCGGCTTACCTAGGTCCCTACAGAACGGTAAGTACTGCCAGCCGCGAAGTCACGTGTGCTATTAACTTGTGTACGGCCTATACTATTAACTTGCACTGCTGCAAAAGGTCTCTCCTGCTGCTGTTATTCGTGAACGAATGAACAACTACAATGCAAAACTTCATCCCCCCTTTTACCCCTTTGTGGGTTGAAATAAAAAAAACTAACGACTTACTAACTTTGATACTTTTTGGTGACTCAAAAAATAAAAACTTTAATTAAAAACAAAATTTTGCTCTTTCTTCACCCCTCAAGGGTTGAAATTCTAATAAAGCCGTTGCGTCAGCTTCCAATCATAAGCCCAGATAACAAATTTTGTACTTTTTACGTCGAAAATTAAGGATTTTTCACATACAATTTCATCCCCTTTATAAGCCTTCGGGGTGGAGTTATCAAAAACGCTGAAACACGCATAAATTAATTTTCAATCGTCAGCCTAAACACAAAATTAGAAGATCCTAACTTTAAAACTGACGGACTTTCATATAAGCTTCCATCCAATATTTTATCCCCTTGGGGGTAGAATTGATCAAAATCCTTTCTTAGCGGATGCCTACGTCATAAAATCTACCTGCATGCCAAATTTCAGCCCGATCCGTCCAGTGGTTCAGGCTGTGCGTTGATAGATCACTATGTCAGTCAGTCAGTCAGTCAGTCACCTTTGAATTATATATATTTAGATTAAATTAAAGATTAATTAATTAGGTACAGTTTTTGCGGGTTTACTTTTTCCAATCTTTAATTACAGTTCAATCAGTCGAAAATCTCAAAAGATTTTTACAAACTTTCATCTCTTATTTTTATACCCTTAGGGGTAGAATTTATCAAAATTCTTTCTTAGGGGATGCCTACGTCATAGTAGCTTTATGCATGCAAAGTCACAGCCCGATCGGTTTAAAATTGACAAAGTTTCATCCCCTATTTTATCCCCTTACGGGTAGCATATATCAAAATCCTTTCTTAAGGGATGCCTACGTCATAGTAGCTTTATGCATGCAAACTCCCAGACCGATCAGTTTAAAATTGACAAAGTTTTATACAAACTTTCATCCCTTATGTTATCCCCTTAGGGGTAGAATTTATCAAAATCCTTTCTTAAGAGATAACTCCGTCATAGTAGCTTTATGCATGCAAGGTCTCAGTCCGATCGGCTTAAAATTGACAAAGTTTCATACAAACTTTCATCCCCCATTTTATCCCGTTGGGGGTAGAATTGATCAAAATTCTTTCTTAGCGGATGCCTACGTCATAACATCTACCTGCATGCCAAATTTCAGCCCGATCCGTCCAGTGGTTTGGGCTGTGCGTTGATAGATCACTATGTCAGTCAGTCAGTCAGTCAGTCACCTTTGAATTATATATATTTAGATTTACGTATGATTGGATCGTACGGTGCAATTACACTTAGTCGTTTGCCCGTATTCGATTAAGTCTGGCAATCGGGCAAACAAACGAGAACGTCTTCGGACAATCTTGTTCGGTTTTATGGTGCACGTACATCTTCTTTCAAACTACTCGTGTAGGTAATAAAATGGCTGTATGAAATCGAATAAAATCATTCGATCGCCCGAATACGAGCAAACGACCGGCTGTAATTGCAACATTAATCATAACAATAATAAGACTGAGCTTATGAAGAAGCATTTGAAAGATAACTTCCGCAGAAAAAAGAAGACAAGAACATAAAAAACAAAAGAATCTCTAAATATTTCCACGTCTAACTCAAAAGGATTTTTCTGTAAAACTTTTTCCCCTTTTAGTAAAAACGAACTTTTCCTACGGGCGAATAAAATATAACAGCTACTTATCTTCGTAGGCGAGTCCCAAGTGTGCTAGACATTCGGTCTAGCCCAAATCGTAGCCTTTAACGAATATTTTCTATTACTATAAATCTTGCAAGCAGTACGTACGTACGTGAATACGGAATTGTATTTTAGAGTAATGCGTCTGATTAATAAATTGTGAAATAAAAAAAGACGTGTGGCACTCGGGGACTGCCGCGGTAAAGCTATTGCATAGCATTTTTTATCAACTTATACAATTATAATTATTTATTTATTTTATTTTTCCGCTTGTTGCCGGCTCGAGGACCAAACGCAGACTGAATATTCAGGCTCGGCTTCCCATGACGATGAAATTATGAATTTATTTAATAGCTTAACAAGAGTTTTGAACGCAATGGAACGCGTTGTCTTATAAGAGACCAAATTGGATACGGAAGTCTGGCAAAATGCCCGTAGACGTTGAATTTATAATTATTACATGAAATTAGACGCGTACGATGACGTGAAAAAGTAGGAAATTGTATGACATTAAATAAGAAAGATATGGAAGAAAATTTTACTCTTGAAATGTTGTTTATTAACACAAACACCAAACAAAAGCCTAAACCACAACCACAACAAATACAACAAGCAAACAATTATCGAAAACAATAAAAATAAATTTTCTTGAATGGAAATTAATCAATAAGGGTTGTAAAAAACCAGATGCACTTAAGTAGTGGTATGTATTTGAGCCATGTTAAGTGTTATCTTTGATATAAGATTGGCCTGGAGTTTGTTCCAAAATGTAGACAGTCGACTGAAGTAGGTAGTCTAAACTAGTTTTCCATCTAAATACATACACCTACACAAGACCTTTACAACAGCAAAACTTTGTAGCTCCGTATCATGGCCTTATGTTTTGTGGCTGGCAACATCGTTACACGGAGCAAATTCACGTGTACCGGTCCCCTGACCCAATTATAAGTCCTATAACCTGTAAGTTTTGACGTCCTGCCCTTATCGACGTCTATAAAATGATTGTTTAGACTTTGTTATTACAAAGGGGTCTTGAAATTCAAGATGGCGTCTTCAGCTTTATGAAGGGAAGGTTATATGTACTTATGGATGCTCTCGGTTGTGTTTAGTTAAGAGCCCTCTTACAGTCCACTAGCGCCGCCAATCGAAAAAATGTCATAACTCGTAAATAGAATCAAAAATACAAAATATGTTCTATTATTACTGTGGAAAAGGCAATAACGTAATTGTATAACACCTTACCAACACTTGAAATATAGCTGTTTAGCTAAATCGTGCATTCAAAACATAAACGGCCGTTTTTGTTACAAATGCACGATTTAGCTAAACAGCTATATTTCAAGTGGTGACAATGTGTTATAAAATTACGTTATTGCCTTTTCTACACTAATAATAGACCACATTTTGTATTTTTGATTCTATGTATTTACGAGTTATGACATTTTTTCGATTGGCGGCGCTAGTGGACTGTAAAAGGGCTCTTAACTGAGCTCTGAATTTGGGTTATGTTTAGGCAAAGTAATTAAAAACAAGGCATGAATAGGGTACTGCGTTTTATCGTGTAACTTGAGAGGTTTATGTTGTTATACCTGAGATACAAGGAAGGCTAAATAATTGTAGACCTCAGTGTAAAGACTTTAAGGACGCAATTTAAATGCTCGTAAAAAGTAGGTTGTTAACAAATAAAATAAATTGAGCCTAGGTTGGGTTAGGTTTTGTTTTGCTTTGGTGAGTATCGTTGTTTGGTACCTAAAATAGATATCACATTTATTGAGGGTTGAAAGTTTATTTTTGTTGACTGTATTTCATGTTTAGAGAAGCAAAAACGATTGGAGTACCTACTTATCGTTAAAATTCCTATTGAGATTATTTTATGCAACTTAATTTTTGACTAAAAATAAAGTTGCATAAAAATCCTAAAAATAAAACTGACTTCAAAAACACAAAAAGTGAAAAACTAAGATTCTATTTTATTTTGATCTTTGAGTAATCGAAAAAAAAGAATAGTTCCGACGAATTGAGAACCTCCTCCTTTTTGATGTTGGTTAAAATATGCTGCTTAGAATTCTTCAATGTGTTTATTTATTTATTAACAGAAAAATCCAATACGCCAATGATCTCTTACATAACTGAGTCTACTATAACAATGATTCATGTAATCATTTGACCTAACAAATGTAGTGTAAACACCAATAAAAATTATCTTATTGCTATGTATGTGGTGTTGGTAGCTCAATGACAAATGTATGAACTGTGGCTCTTGATCATTTATCATGCAGATTCATACTTTTAACCAGCGTGTACTACAAAACATTTGTGTTGCATAATAGTTCTATATAGAAAATCAAATATTTCTGTTCAATTGTTTTTTTTTTTGTTATGGTTAAATCTATACTTATATTATTAAGCAGAAGAGTTTGTTTGGTTGAACGCGCTAATCTCAGGAACTATCTGCTCGAATTGAAAAAATATTTTTGTGTTGGATAGTCCATTTATCGAGGAAGGCTTTAGGCTATATAACATCACGCTACAATCATTAGGAGCGGAGCAGGAATGAAAAACGTTGCAAAAACGAGGACGTTTCTTTCCTTTCGTTTTTCTCTCTTATGTGACGCAGACGAAGTTGCGTGGGTCAGCTAGTTTATTTATAAATACAAACAAAATATATTGAAAACGCACTACAAATTTTGTTTCATTTAAAAGCTAGAATTTTCAAGTACATGTAGATTTGCATGAAATCGTCCAATCTTATCGGATAGCTAAATGTTTCACACTGAACGACTGCCTATCGGACCACCTCAACCAAGATATTACTGAATAATACGATACCTCTTTTGTTTGAGTGGTAATGGTAACGATTTACCTATATTTAAAACATTGTTATACTTTGTTGAAACGAAAATACATTGAAAAAACTGAAAACGTGCCCCAAATGGTACGTGCGTACCGCAGTGACACTTGATGATTTTTGAGTATTTTTTATTGATATCAGCTGTCAAGATTTCTCGAAACTGTGATAGTATTATTCAAGCAGACGGAATCAATTGAATTAAACAATTACCACAATTTAATGACTTGGCAGTCTCCCAACCAAAATAACGACACATTAAACGTTTTACTGTACTTTTTCACATTAAACTAGAGACATCCGTTTCGTTTTATTTTTATGGATGACCATCGCGTATATCGGAATAATGGCGAAGATTCTGTGGGTGTACATTTATGTCCATTTGTTCCAAGAGCTATTATTTATTTTGAAGCACATAATTTACAATCAGAAGCATCGTTTCCTGTTTTAGATATACAATAAAGATTTGTGTTGCTATTGTTTGCTTTAAACGATTTGAAGTGTTTTTTTTTTCTTTTTAAAACTACTTGAACCAACAAAAGTGTGATGACCAGTCTTATCAAGGCACGTGTACGTGTATGTGGTCAAAAAGTTGCATGATGTGAAATACTGAAACTCATCTGCAATCGGTTAGACTGGAAGCCGATATCAACATAAAGGTGAACGCAGACCTGGCCGCACCGCACGCGCCGCAGTCGAATTCCTCGCATTGAGTTCTATGCCATCTGTGTCTGTGTGCAATCTGTGTTTATGTGCGAGATTTCATAGAAGAATTCGATTGCGGGGATTGCGGCGCGTGCGGTGCTGCAAGGACTGCGTTCACCTTTATTAGGCAAAAAATAGACATACTATGAATAATTTTACCCCTCTGTTTTAAAGTATCAAAGATTTTCATATTTATTTCCGTCATCTGTTAAAGTAGGCTTGCTCAGACATCCTGGAACTGGGTCTAGTTATTCATGATAAAATATTCAAGGTAATGTTCGTGCTTCTTCATAAATTACTTCAAAATTTATTCAAGAGTGTAGGTAGATCGGTAAATGAAATATGAAGCCTTAAAAGTCTTCTATAGATCTACTAAAATGGCATCATAGTATACACAAATGAGGTATTTTAAATTTAGGTAAAACTTTGTAATTTTATTAACGATACTGATGATGGAAACATGAGTCTTATATCATCTTCGTTAGAAGTCATTGTAGAAATATACTAAACGCTAAGAAAACGTCAAAACGCTACACACACGCACTCACGGTTACGAACCAAAATTAATCATAGTTAAACTTTGCCACCACTGTATCCATTGCACTGTAAATAATTTGGACGTCCCTGAACGTCGGACGCCGTAAGACGACGCCATTGCAATTAAAGTGTCATTTGTTCTCGTCAAACGTCATTATAGATGCAATGTCAATGCCGACCAGGGTTGTCACACAATTTGTATGTAAATTAGGAGTAATGACAAATGTCGTAAATTTTATTGGTGATTCAATTGCTTTTATGTTTGTTTTGATTGTAACACACCTCTACGTAACCCTTCGGCAATTTAAGGTTCAATGTTTAGTAGAATGATATTTAAAATGTAATAAAACAAATCAAATATTGCTTAAGTAAATTGGAAATACTACGAGTACTGAAATTGATTAGCCTATTTATTATTTAGTGGTCTGGGTATTTTAATAGTGATTTTACTGTTTAAAAAAATAAACTGGAAGCCTTTTGTAACAGTCATTTATTTTATTTTGTGTATTTTTTAACTGTATTATGACTTGTATCTAGGCAAAGTAGTGGTAAACATTTTGAATTTATTCAATAAGTAAAAACAAATAGTCTTCTGATTTGTCGTTGCCTTTAGAACTAAAACAGACTATTAAATCATTATACATAATCAAGCAGAAACTGATCACAAAATTCTTATCCAATATCCGTTACCAAAATATTTTCCACAAAATACGATAAAAACGACAGCCTTATGGACAACCCTAGCTGTTGCTACACTATCGCCTCTGGCCACTTCCGTGACCAGACCAACGTAAATAGCCCCTAGCCTCGCTGCGGGGGCACACACCTTTTTGTTAAGGGAATTTTACCGAAATACGAGGGCGAAATGTTCGGAATTTTGTGAGGTAATATTTTTGTGGTTTCCGTGTGATAGCTTTAGGTCATGAGATTTGGGAGTATTTTTGAAACTGAGTCGCTTGGTTTTGTTTTGGTATAACATTATTAGATGGAGATGGATGGGAATAGGATATGAATGGAGAGAAATCAGGTGCAAGGCTAAGGGAAGAGAAAAATGTAAATGAACGGTTTATGAATTTACAACTCTCTAGCGGACGTTACGCGGTATCACCCACGTAGTTCCCGTTCTTATGAGAGTACGGGGATATTTTTTTTTTTCAAATCGGTCTAGTGGTTTCAAGTTTTATCGTTGCATACAAAAATACAAATTATTTCTCTTCATAACGTTGGTATAGATAGTGTAGATATAGATATTAGCAGAAAAAAATCTGCCCCAATTGGTTTAATTTATCTAAGTAGTACTTATTGCAGGCTTATTTCCTTGAAAAAAAAAAACCAAATGGCGACAACACGCCACAGTAAAAATACATTTGAAGTTAAAATTTCACACAATCCTTACCTACTATCGAAAAATCCACAAACAAAAATTCGTAGAAAAATATTTCAAAAAGGTTGCTCGATAATAAATTCTACACATTCAGAAGGACAGGATACGTCATCTGTGACAGATGGTGTGGACTGGCCAGGCTCACTATACACATTGGCTGTCCATCATTTTTTGTGACATGCGGATTAGGTTCTGGGCTATTTTTACGTCAAAAGTTCTATGAAAAAATGTGGCTGAAACTTTCAGATGACACCTAGATCTGTGTTGATGAATGACTGCTTTGAAAGCTTTTCGTAAGTGTAAAAGAGTCTAGTGTGATGATGAATTTGAAACAAAAAAAATATTTTTTGAGGAATATCTGTACATCAAAGTGTTTAGAAGTATTTCACAAAATGACTTGCTCGGCAGTGAGACAGGTCATCTTAAGAAGATACATAAATACCGCTGGAAATTAGCGCCATCTAGTGCCATACTGAACAACGAGACTTGTGTCGTGGACACCACACAGTGAATATACTAAATGGATACTTTTTGTGTGTACATACCTATTATACATATAAACATAAGTTTTAGGCAGTTTACTTATTTCCTAGAAATATATTGTCTATCACATTTCTCAGAATACCTATAATGCGGAGTCAATTAAAATTTATTTCCCTTCATCAACTAGGCAGGAAACGTCACCTGCGTGACCGCCCCAAAGAATACAAAGTGTCATTCACTCACTGTCACACTGGGATTAATCGGCTCTTTTCAGACTGGACGACCATTTCTTATTGAACTTACTCCACTTTTCTTTTTAATTATTTCTTAATCGTGTGGTTACTTGGTTAGCGCCTAACCTGGAGTCAAGGTTTTATGCCGCCCAATAGGTCTCTGACTTCACTTTACTTCTGACATGCTGGTGTCCTCACGATGTTTTCCTTCACCAAACAAGTGATAATTATACAATACGCACATTCACACGAAAAATCAGAAGTACGTCTTGGGTTCGACAAGGAATGCACCCAATTACAAATCACCATGTGTAATTTTTATTCATACTGATATTATAAAAACTTTTTTACAAAAAATAAAACCGACTTCAGAGAAAACAAAAAAGTGAAAAATAACTTTAGCTTCAGAAGTCGGTGACCTTTGTTTGATTGATTTAGTTTTTTTGTCACCGACTTCTGAAGCTAAAGTTATTTTTCACTTCTTTGTTTTCTCTGAAGTCGGTTCATTTTTTAGTGGTTTACATGTACTTACCCCTTCACAGCGTACCGGCGTGATTTTCTTTTATGAACTGGTGTAAACAATAGACAGATATGAGATTTCAGCGATCCCAGTACATTTGCTATCATTTATTGAGGAGTTCCCGTCGCCTATCTTCCGAAGTTCTTCATCAGATCTTTACCAAATTGAAATGGGATCACTCCAAGAATGTACTCTTCCTAAAACTACCCAAATCGCTTCTGGTGTGCCTATAAAATTTAAGGAATTCCCTCTATTTGTCCAGGATCCCATTAAATGGAACTTAACATATCTAACTGTCGAAATCTGGGTGTATTGTACACTTCTGCGTACTCCCTCAGAGCATACAGGCGTGATGTTACGTCACTATGTTACATAAACAATAAACAACCAAGTCATTGCAGCAATTACTGCAGCTTTGCCGTGTATTTTTGAAGAGTTCCATTTATATCTCCGATGATCAGCGTCAGATCTTAACTAAATTGAAATGGAACCACACGGAAAGCACCAGCTTTCAAATAAAAAAGAATCATCAAAATCGGTTTACCCAGTGCAAAGTTCAGAGGCAACAAACATTGTCGAAATCTGGGAGTATTATAATAATAATAATAATCATTTATTGAACGGATCTTACAATCCAATTTGTTAGTTGAATACATCTTAACCACTAGTGTTAGTACATAATAAAATTACACTTGGAATTGAAACAATAAATTGTAATAATAATAAAAATAAAAAATAAATAATAATAATAATTAATCATAAATAATCATTAATAATCAGAAAACAAATTAGGCAATATTTAAAGGAAACTTTATTTCACGGCACGATTTGAGGGTAATACTTGCGTTGTGGTCCAGTGCCTGAGTATAAGCCCTTCCGCCCTATTGGCCACAGTGACCAAGAGGCTGTTGGTGCTGCCCCGCACCCGCCACATTAAGGAGGCGACACGCTTTCGCATGATTGCGTAAAAATCGTCAATACGTGCCTCTGCGAACATACCTGATGCGCTGCAGTGTCGAGGCAACCCCAACAAAGCCCTGTATGCGTTATTGTACTGGACGCGTAAGGCGCTGTAAGCCGGTGTAAAAAGATTGGCAATATGCCCTAAATAATGTCATTGTTACACTCTTCGAGCACTTTGTAAACCTACGGATCAACATATTGCTCCTGACTGACAGCGCCCTAGGCTCCCTCTCCATATCCGTATTGTCCGTCTGCGTTGCAGTGACCCAGTGCCCCAGATATTTAAACGTTTTGACCCATTGCAACTCCGTCCCCCCGAGTGTGACAGGCGGCACTTCGCGATAGTCCTTAGTGCCTGCCTTGAACAACAGACACTCGCTCTTTTTAGAATTATATCTGAGACCTTGAGCCTCCGCATATCGCTCACAAACGGACATGAGCTTCCTGAGGGCGCTGATCGATGGGGCCAGCAGTACCATGTCATCGGCGTAACTGATGTTATTGACAAGTGTTCCGTCAATGGAGCAGCCTACCATAGTACCGCTGAGCTCACGAATCAGCCGATCCACGTACAAACAGAAGAGTTTCGGTGAGGTCAGACCCCCCTGTCTGACCCCACACTCCAGCATATACGGATCGGATAGCGAACCTGCCCATTTCACCATATTTGTCTGATGGCCATACCAATACCTCAACAGCTCAATCATCTCACCGGGAAGTGTTGTATCCTCGTACAGCTTCTTCCACAAGACCCCATAGGACACCAGATCGAAGGCTTTCGAAAGATCAAGAAAACACGCGTAAACTGGGGTTTTCCTGTCCGTGTAGTATCTGACAGTGTGCTTGAGACAAAGTACAGCGTGCTCTGTCGAAAGACCCGCTCTAAAGCCAAACTGGGCGTCGTGAAGCGATATATGTTCGTTTAACTGCTTGTCAAGCACACTGTCCAAAACCTTAGCAATGATAGTAGCCAACGATATGGGCCTATAGTTATTTATGTCAGACGCGTCTCCAGTTCGATTTTTTATGATTGGAACAACTAAGGTTTTCATCAGATCTTCAGGCAGGTAAGTATGTGAGAAGCAAAAGTTGAAAAACATAGCCAGCACTCTGGGCATATGAACACCTGCATTTTGCAAATGCTCTATGCTGAGAGAATCGTGGCCAGGTGATTTACCGCGCTTCATGTCCTTCAACAATGCAGCTATTTTCCTAGCAGTAACCCTTACCAGAGAGGATCCAGCTGTTGGCTTCCTTTCCGCTGACAATGACTCTCCAGTTGCTCCTAAAGGAGATGTTATTGCAAACTGGTTTTTAAAAAGATTGGCTATAGAATCAGACTCACTAACACCCTCTACACTCGCAGGAAGGCTCGACTTGCTGCCCAGTTTATTGGTGTGCTTCCAAAACTTACCAAAATCCTTCTCTCTGTGGTACGATGCTATAATATTCATTTTAATTTGGTCTCTGTTTTGCTGACACCACTTTAGCTTACTCTTAAAAACCCGTTTCGTTTCCCTCATGGTATCGTACACGGAACCTACCTTTGGTTCACCACAAACCACCCAATTCTGAAAAGCAAGTCGCGCCTCCAAGTGCGCATGTCTAACATGTTTGTTCCATCCTATCACTGGTTTTCTTTTGTTTTGATCAGGACCACAGTAAGAAACACATGCCGCTTCGCTCAATATATTAACAATTTCGTAGTACATTCTATCAATAATGGATCTATGTTCTACATCGATACACAATTTATCACTACATTTACAAAATTCAGAAGGAAAATCAACCAGTCTTAGTCTCGTCGTACATACATTCCTATATAAGTCAGTTTGTTGCAAGTTCCTTTCGCCCCACATTACCTTATTGCGTTTACTCATAATGCTTTCGGACTTAGTTCTAAGTACATTAAAGTTACATGTTATCTCTTATGGAATATGGTCAGACCAATAAACGTTGTGTAATATCTTCGCATTAACCACTGACCGCCACGCCGCTTCAGATACTACACAGTGGTCTAACCAACTCTGAGTACCATAAATGTCACTTACGTACGTATACGAGTTCGAAGATAATATTTCAATATCGGCACAACGCCATTGCTGCTCAACACAAAAGTCCAAAAGTTCCACTCCAAACCGTCCGCTAGGCTGAGCATTAAAGTCTCCCAATATGAACACAGAGTCTACACTATACTCTTCGATAATAGCCGCAATCTCGCTTAAACATTCCGTAAACTCGGCAAGATTTTCGGCTGAGTCCGTTGGCATGTACACTGAGAACACTAATACTATTTTTTCGCATGACGTCACTTTTGTTGCAGAAATACGCGCACTGGTACACTGTATGATAGATACCGCTTGGAAGGTATCTTTCCGCCAAAGTATGGCGACACCTCCGTATGGTCGTCCACGCAGTACACCAACGCTGGTATCTATCGCCGACTTTCCCGTACACTCGAAATCAGCGTCAATAGTGCCCAAAAAAAGGGATATCTTGCGGTTGCAACCACGTTTCTTGCAATGCAACGATGTCCGCTGATCGACATAATCCTCTCACGCATTCGATTAAACGAGTGATCGATCGACAGTTGAAACTAACAAGTTTTGTGTTTTTATTGGTCAAGGCAACTGAGTGAGTGTATTGTACACATCGAGGTACCCCCTCAGAGCATACAGGCGTGATGTTACGTCATGATGTAGTATGAACAATGAACCTACAAGCGATTGCAGCAATTACTGCAGATTTGCCGTCTATTTTTGAAGAGTTCCTTTGTATATCTCGGAAGATCAGCATCAGATCTTCAACAAATTAAAATAGGACCAATCGACAAGCACCAGCTTTCAAACAAAAAAAGAATCATCTAAATCGGTTCACCCAGTCGAAAGTTCTGAGGTAACAAACACAAAAAAAAAAAAAAAAATACAGACGAATTGATAACCTCCTCTTTTTGGAAGTCGGTTGAAAAGTAAAAGAAACCCTGTGTGTCGGTTGCATTTTCATACCAAACGGCTGAAAGGACTTAGATAAATCAAGCCGAGTAATATCTTATATTGCACCCACATTACGCCAATTATGTTTAAGTCCCATGTAATAAGGAGCAAGCCTAATGCCATCAAACGGGCATAAATTCAGACTTCGTGGCTGATACTAAGACATCCCTGGTGAAAATCATAGACCAACGAGGCAGATAAAGGTAAAGGGGTAGTCCAACATAGCTGTTAGTGAATCGAAGATCATATTCCTGATCATCCGATCTGAACACGAAGGCAACTATAAGCCTAACCGGATACATCTTAATATAAATAGGTTTTACATCTCTTAATACATACTCATTCATCACCATTTAATTCATAACTACATACTCACTTACTTCTCGGCGTTTCCAAACTAATTGTTTACGAGCACCGTTAATAAATGGCTTGTAAACGCACATTGAAATTCAACACTACGCTGAAAGTGCCACGTGGTTATTGTCTGAGAGATTTATGCTGTTTACATCACTAGTTTTTGTTATGGAGCACTTACTGAGAGCTTTACGTCTGTAGGTAAAAATGTGATGTATTGGGTAAGAAGATTTTGTAAGAGTAGTGTTTCTGAGGAGAAAACTCTGGCTTCAAGATTCGGATTCTAACTTATGCCAGGAAAGGCAACTGAGCGAATTGACGAAATGGGATTTAATGTTTGAAGATTGAAACAGAGGTCCTACTCCCTAACATTTCGTCCATTTATTCGGATCTATCCGTCTCTTTCGCGCACGTCTGCAGATGAGTGCGAGTGAGAGAGACGGATGGATCTGAATATGCGGAGGAAGCGTTAGAGAGTAGGGCCTCAGTTACGAGTCGGGATACGTTTTCACTTGTTTGTTTTGCACGTCTTGCTATCGGCACACATTACAATAAAATAAAAATAAATAATAAATAAATATCGCTGGACATTACACACAGCGCCAACTAGTGCCACACTAAGCAAGGCTTGTGTCGTGGTCACCAGACAGTTGATATACTACATATATACTTTAACACAATACACATTATTGTTGTGTTTTTTCAACACACATTTATTTTTTCTTCTATTCTTCGCTGTCTACCTTATACAAAATACAATGTATCATTTCTCACTTAATTCATCCATCTTTTTGGTCTTCATATTAAAAAGGGTCAAGCTTCATAAATGATGTAGGTAAGTAAAGTATAGTGTAGTAGATTATAATATGGCTTCTAACGTGTGAGAATCTACTTTTAAATTCTTATTATATTCGAAATCGCTATTAAGTAAAAATATCGGAATCTAAATAACCTTTTATGAGTGCCAGGTTATGGTAAGGGAAGTTGGATTTGTTATAATGTATTTGTTAGGTACAGGCGTCTCGGCAGGGCCTCGATGACCTAACTTTTCTTGGTGGACTGTATTTGTTCAGGTTTTAATGATTTTTCAGGACCAGGGGGTGTGAAGAATAAAAGAAGACTTGGTGGAAACAACTGCATGCAACGTGACGACTTGTGAAGGCGGCTGATTATCGATGATTGATTCTAAATTTCCCTATGTGCTCTTTTATAGCCGGCGACAGTAGCGCTGTCGTTCGTAGGCGGTGAGCGGTCGTCACTAAGCTAGCCAATCAGAAGCCTGCACACGTATGAGAGCGTGTGTGCGTGTGGATATCTATGTATGTGTGCATGCAGTTGGTTTATTGAAGATCAATTTACAAGGTTTAATTCTTATTACATAACTTATAGCTACATACATATGTGCCTAGCACTTGTTATGTTTATTTTCTTATTGAGAAACACGTAAGTACAATTATATGGCGTATAAACAAAGGAATAAACTTAAATAACTAACATGGGATATTACAATCAAAGCTTATTTTCTACGTCTATAATATCTTATATCTTAGCTGTTATTTACAATCTCCCCCTCGTGCGTAAGCACCGTAACGTTTTATTCCGCAGTTGTGATCACGATGAGGCGAGAGGCCGGGCGGCGAATTAATCCGGCTGCTGTTCGGATCTCGGTGACTCGTACTCGTCCGTCCGGACCTGGATATACTTTCATCACTTCACCTCGAGGCCACACTCCTCTGGGCATCGTGCCGTCGCATATAATGACAATGTCGCCGACTTTCACGTTTTTGTATTGTGCGTTGCCTAGTCTGGGCATCAGCAGGGGTTTGTATTCCGCCGACCATCGTGACCAGAACGTGTCAGCTAATGCTTGAACGGCCTTCCAGGAGTGTGAGTCCGTTGGCACGTCTTTGAATGAGCCGAAAGGTGTCATCCCACTTGAGCGCCCAATAAGAAAATGATTGGGTGTTAGCGCTTCTTCATCTAGGTTGGGATTCACTGGGGTCAATGGCCTCGAGTTGATCACGTGTTCGGCTTCAAGTAATAATGTGTGGAGTATGTCATCATGGGGAAACTTTTCTTTGAGGGTGACTCTCAACGCGGTTTTCACCGATCTGACTAGACGCTCCCAGGCGCCACCCATGTTTGGGGCACCGGGAGGTATTTTCTTCCAGGTGATCAGTTTCTCGGATGCAAAGGCTTTCATGCTGTCTTCGTTGTTTTGCATGGCTTCGGTGATTTCTCTTTCAGCACCCACGAAATTCGTTCCATTGTCGCTATATATCACAGTCGGCGTGCCGCGACGCGCCATCATTCTACGCAGGCTCATGATCATGGAGGAGGCCGTGAGGGATGTGGCCAGCTCCAGGTGTACTGCGCGCGTGGTGAGGCATGTGTATAATGCGCCCCACCTTTTCTCTAGCCTTCTTCCGACTGTGACTTGTATGGGCCCGAAGTAGTCTACCGCTGTGGCTGTGAAGGGCGGTTGACCTTGGGCTAGCCTTTCTGGAGGTAAGTCGCCTAAGGGGATTTTAGAGGGGGTACCCCTATAGGTCCGACACCATTGGCATTTGTTGCATATGTATCGTATAGTATTGCGCAGTCCTATTATGTGATATCTTTGTCTCAGCTCATTCATGACAGTTTGATGGTTGCCATGGTTGAAGGTTGCGTGCGTGTGATGCACCAACAGCTGGGTGAAGCCTTCTTTGGCGTGTAGGACTGGCAGGTTGCATTTTTCTTTTGTTCTGCTGTCTAGGCACAGGATTCCGTTGCGGTCGATCTTGACTGAGAGCTTGTGGAACGGTGACTTCTTTGGGGGCCGCCGCCCAGCCTCTATTGTCCTGATGTCTTCGGCAAACGAGTTGTGCTGGCTTCTCTTAGCGAGCAATATCTCTGCTAGTTTTATATGGTTTGGTGCTAGTTCTTTACTCGCGTTTCTTTTGAGTAGTTTGGCTTTGAATACCTCAGCGGCGAGCAGAACGGTGGCAGCGACGCGTACTAATCGAGCGTACTTTGAGAATCGTTCTACTTCGGGTAGATAATCGCTAACATTGTGCCTAACTGTCACGTGAACTTGCTTCAAAACCCTTTCTTCCCCTGAAGGGGGTGACGGCGCCGCGACCTGCTTTTCCTTAGGCCATGTCGCGGGGTCGTCCCTAATAAAGCTTGGTCCCGTGAACCATCTATGTTTTGAGTTGAAATTGGCGGGTATACCCTTCGTAGCGTCGTCCGCTACGTTTTCAGCGCTGGGCACCCATCGCCAGTTGGCCGGAGTGGTCGTACTTTCGATTTCGGCTAGTCTATGTGCGACGAAAGACTTAAAAGTTCGCGGGTCTGACTTTATCCAAGCTAATACGGTCTTGGAATCTGACCAATAATGGCTTTTTATTATTTTATAATCCGACTCGCGCTTGACTGATTCGGCCAGCCGGCATCCTAATACAGCGGCTTGAAGTTCTAGGCGAGGTATGGATATAGGTTTCAACGGAGCTACCTTTGCTTTACCGGCTATTAATTTTGACGTTTTGTTTCCGTCTGTACCCGAGCTCACGAAATACACCGAGGCTGAATATATTTTTTCACTTGCGTCGCAGAAAATGTGTAAATCTCCCTCTCCAGAGAGTGGGGCAGGTACGTATCTGTCTATTTCTAGATCTTTTAATGATTCTACATTTTTTATGAAGGAGAGCCATGTCACGTGATGTTCTTTCGTGATGGGATCGTCCCAGCCTATGCCGCTGCGCCATATTTCCTGAATGAGACATTTGCCTATCATTGTAATCGGTGAGACTAAACCTAACGGGTCAAAAACGGACATGACCGCGCTGGTTACCTGTCGCTTGGTAGGCAGAGTTTCGCCTTTAATGACGCTCGCGGGCGTGCTTCGGAGGTTGACATTAAAACCCAACGTATCACGTGCGTGGTTCCATATGAGACCTAACGTTCTTTCTGTATCACTTTTCCCTAGTGTGGTCGCGTCGCTACTTCGTTTATCAGTGACGTCACTTATCACGTCGGGTACATTCGATGCCCAACCGCGTAATTCGAAAGACGCGTTTAAGTGGACTTTGTACATGGCGTTTATTACTTGTTTCGCCTTGTCAGCGTCGTCGAACGAGCCTAGATAATCGTCCATATAGTAGTTGCGAACCGTGGCTTTCGCGACCTCTGGGTGATCCAGGCCGTGATCCTCTGCGTTTTTATTTTTAACGTATATGGCGGTGCAGGGTGACGACGCCGCCCCGAATATTAATGACGTCATCCTGTATTCCTGTGGGGGTCCCTCCCTGTCCTCGCCCCTCCAAAAAAATCGCAGACTATCGCGGTCTGAATCGATTATTTTTATTTGTAAAAACATTTCTTTAATGTCGGCTACTACCGCTATTCTACCTTCTCTGAATCTAATTAAAACACCGAATAATGATTGGAGCAAATCTGGACCCGCTAAGAGAGCGTCGTTTAGGCTTCTGCCCCCGTACTTGGCCGCTGCATCGAACACTAATCGCACTTTTCCCTTTTGAGGATGTACCACCGAAAAATGAGGTAGGTACCACGTGCGTGGTGACGTGGCCGGGGTGTCGACCCGCTCTGCGTAATTAGCTTTAATGAGATGGTCTATTTGTTTCGTATACTCGGTTTTTAGGTTAATGTTTTTATCTAACTTGTTTTCTAAATTGTGTAGACGGCTGAGAGCCTGTTTTTTGTTGTTTGGCATTATCTCAGCGTCCGTTCGCCATAATAGGCCAGCTTCGTACCTGTTATTGTTAATTTTATTACAGGTATTTTTTAATATCGCTAAGGCGCGCTGATCCGGGTCAGACTTTGGCCTGCGTGGCTCTATACCTAATGATTCAATGCTAAAGTATTCCCTGATTAATTGTAGCGCGGGGTCCTCGTGTTGGGTCGGTCGCACGTGGTTTACTATGGCTACGTTGTTTCGTGGCCGTGCGCTTTGACCGTGTAGTACCCACCCTAGCTTAGTTAACGATGCTACGGGTTGATCCTTAGCACCGACGCGTAATTCTCGTGACGTAATCAAGTGCCAGTTGTCTTGGCCTATGAGAACGGTCGGTTTCGCTTGTTCATAGCAGAGCTCGTCCTCTAAATCTACTAAGTGGCTGCACTGACGCACTAGGTCTCTGCTTACCCCCTGAGGGGACAGGTTTAATGTTCCTATGGTGCTTGCACGCATCGTCTCTATGTTTCTATTGCATAAACCGCGTATGGATAATGTCACGTGACAAGATTCCGCGTCGTCAATCCTGCTACCACCTACCCCTTCTAACATTAAAAGCTGGCTGCGACCCCTGGGTACCACACTGTCTGCCACATCTCGTTCAACAAGCGTCATGGTTGAACCTTCATCCAGTAGGGCGTAAGCAGTGGTGGTGCCCACGGGTCCGCTTATTTCGACCGGCACTATTTTTAGGTAAGTGTTAGATTCGCGTACGTGATTTATCGAGGTTACGTTTCCGCGGGTAGGCAGGGACGTGCTTTCGCTGCCGTGTCCGTGTAATAGTTTATGATGTGATGCTTCGCACCCGTTTACTCCGCACGGTACGTATTTACATCGAAACGGGCGCCCGTGCGCGCTATTTAGACATCTAAAACATAACTTGTTTTGTTTAGCCGTATTCCATCTATCTGATACGGAGAGTTTATTAAAATCCGCGCACTCGGTGGCTTTATGTGAGCCGGCGCACATGGAACATTTTTTATTGTTGGGCTCTGCCGACGCCTCTATGTCTGAGCGTGATGGGCGGGGCTTTTGTTTGCTAGACCCTTTTTTGACTGGCGGCTTGTTCGCGGCGGCTACGGTTTTGCGGCGGGACGCGTTGTTTTCCGTGTCCGACCGATCGCTCGAGCTGTCGGTGCCGTTGTCGCGCGAGCGTGATGGTTGCCGACCCTTGGCGCGGGTCGTGTTTACCGCGCGCGGTTTTGTTCTATTTTTCCTATCATCTCGCGCGATTTCGTAGGCAAACATTGCTCCGCATTGGTCTGCCATGACGTTTAGGAATCTAGCTAGTAACTCTAGCTCTGGCGCCCCGGTGCGCTCGGCTCGGAATTCGTACCATTTATATTTTAGAATGACGCTGAGTTTTTCTACGATTCGGCTAACTAACTCGGGTGAATACAGGTACTGCGGTTGATTGAGTGATTTTATTGCCGCTACTGTATTCGATATTTTGCTCGCGAAACTGCCTATATTTCGTCCGTCTTCCGTCATGCGGGGCATGCGTTTAATTGTTTCTAGTTCGGAGAGAATGAGTAGCTCTGGCCTACCGTACCGTCTCTCTAACGTATCGATTATTTCGTACGGATCTGAAACAGTAAATAATAACGCTCTCGCTGTCTCGCGAGCTGCGCCTCGGAGCGCTTTTCTTAATCGCGCTACGTTCTGTATGTCTGTAAACATTTCCGAGGTGTCGTTGAATACCGACCTGAATGCCATCCACTCGGCAATAGCCCCGTCGAAGTGGGGCAGTTCGTGGATGAACTTAGGCGCCGCGTTGTCTGACCTACCGGAATTTACCGCCTGTACTATCGCGCTAGCCAGCATAGCCATGTCGCTGCTGTTATTTTTATTCAGCGGCACGTCATTGCTAGCGCGTGGTTCGTTCCTAGCAGCGTCGGGTGGCCGGGTGTCTTGTCCCGGGTTTTGAGCTCTATCTGTTATTGTTAGCCTACTTTTTACGTGTTGTTCCGCTATCCATCCTTCTACACGCGACTTTTCGACATTGGGCTGCGGCTCCGCGTCGTTGGAATCTTCCAGTTCGATCCTGGCTATTTCCAATCGACTCATGGCAGCTGCGGTCGCAGCCCTAGCCCGTGCTAGTTCGGAATTATGTAATTCTAACTCGGCTTTTAACATTGATAGCCTACTACTCGCTCTGTCCACGGGGACGTTGACTATCGTGCCCGGCGCACTCCTAACCTGATCGTTCGTGTCTTCGACTTGCGCGGCACTGTCTTTGATTATTCTGTCGATAGTACGCGTGCTGCTTTCACCGGTCGTGTCCTCTGTGCCGGTGCCCTTACTCCACGTGTTTGTTTCGGTCGACGTAGTCGGACCGGACGCCACTGTTGCTTCTGTGGTAGGCGTGCTGGTTTTGCTTGAGCGCAACACACGCGCGTTCTCCATTTCGCACGAGGGGGGCCCTAAGCCTAGCAATTTACTTAAAATTAACACTTTATCACTGGTTCACTTGCACTTTTTAGTATCTTCTTCACGAACCTACCTTGCCTAGCAGCCTGGCCGGACTCCTACCGTGGTGATGCCGGACCAGGAATGGGAATGAGTGAGGAAAGGAAGGTAGGAACCTCCCGGCAGAGGATACGGGCGCTCACAGGTGCATCAGAATGCGGGAGGAATGCCCGCACTCGTCGTTGCGTACCAACTCGTGGTCCTAGAGCGTTACCGCACCGTACCGGCGGGGTCTGACTGTTACACCTGGGGTAGGTGCGTGGAGTCGTCAGTTCGTCCACTGTGCTTCCGTACGTATTGAAGAGGCCGTTTATCACCGTTAGGTGGCCACGTACGTAGTGATGATTGCTTCCAAGTAATTGACGGTGGCAAGCAAACCAACCGCCAACACTCGCACGTGCTTGTTTCTTTCTTCTTAGCTTCTTTATGAAGACAGGAACTCGTCTGCTTGAAAACCGTCTGCTTGAAAGGGCCACGTCTTCTTCTTGGATGTAGGCTTGAAACTGGAACAGCGATCCGGCGACAGAAGGACCATTTGTTAGGTACAGGCGTCTCGGCAGGGCCTCGATGACCTAACTTTTCTTGGTGGACTGTATTTGTTCAGGTTTTAATGATTTTTCAGGACCAGGGGGTGTGAAGAATAAAAGAAGACTTGGTGGAAACAACTGCATGCAACGTGACGACTTGTGAAGGCGGCTGATTATCGATGATTGATTCTAAATTTCCCTATGTGCTCTTTTATAGCCGGCGACAGTAGCGCTGTCGTTCGTAGGCGGTGAGCGGTCGTCACTAAGCTAGCCAATCAGAAGCCTGCACACGTATGAGAGCGTGTGTGCGTGTGGATATCTATGTATGTGTGCATGCAGTTGGTTTATTGAAGATCAATTTACAAGGTTTAATTCTTATTACATAACTTATAGCTACATACATATGTGCCTAGCACTTGTTATGTTTATTTTCTTATTGAGAAACACGTAAGTACAATTATATGGCGTATAAACAAAGGAATAAACTTAAATAACTAACATGGGATATTACAATCAAAGCTTATTTTCTACGTCTATAATATCTTATATCTTAGCTGTTATTTACAGTATTATTATCTAGGATTTGGTCAATCCGAAATCACACTATTATACAACATAAACTGGGTGTCGGTATCCAAGACAGTTAAATTCTTTCTTTGGGACTTCGTCGAGCTTCATTGCGAGCTTTTCTGGTGGTTGCCACTGTTGGTTCTGGTTTTCAGGAGTTACAGTGGTTTTGGAATAGTGTGGCGGGTTCGTCCCAAAAGAAAAGACTGGGTGGCGGTTTGCAGTAAACTACAAAATCGTACCATCCCTGTTTCCTCTAGAATTTCACCGCAAATGGACACGTATAGCGTTTGTAATGCATCTCGAATTTAAGCCACAGTGAAATGAAATTTTCCGTGTAGCCTCTGGTACCACAGTCAGCCACTAGGCATGACCCAAATAAATGGTAGGTGCTGTCCGTCTGTTTGCTAGAATTTGCATGATTTGCTGCATTTGCACTGTATTTCGGCAAGTGTAATAAGATGCTTTAAATCTTAGCAATTAATTAGATGCAGATGTTTGATGTTACTTCGTTCTTTGCTGAAGATGTCATGTAGTAGGAAGTTTTACAGATAGATAAATAGAAGTCGCTTTATTATTTACACATAGTACAAATTACAGGTATTACAATTGCTTCCTTCCTGATCGTGTGATTAGTATATACAGGGTGTAAACCACCTCATCACGAAGACGTTAACATCAAACTAAGTAACTTTACGCAAAAAATATTTTTTATGGGGTGAAAAATCATGTTTGCCTGCAGAACTCAATGTAACGCACTTAAAACATTGTGCTGATGGATAGATTCAATAGTATAGGGGTCGTAAAGGTGCTTAAAGTTCCAGTAAAAACTTGTATTTAATAAAAAACCTCTCGAAAAGTTGGAACTTGGACCCCTCCGTAACTAGAAGGTTCCCAGGTATGGTGTAGAACAAAAAAATCATCGCCATGACGAGGAAAACAAGAGGTTTTCGGATTCGTTAAGAGGTGTTTTACACGCTTTTGATTAGAAAAATATAAAGGGTGTAAAACACCCTTCCTACACCATACCTGGGAAACTTCTAGTTACAGAGATATGGGGGGTCAAAGTTACGACTTTTAGACAAGTTTTTTTTTTTTAATATAAGTTTTTTTTTCGGTGCTCAGACCTGGTCGCTCACCGAATCTCAGAAGCTCCGCCTTGGAGTTTGCCAAAGAGCAATGGAACGAAGCATTTTGGGTGTCAAAAGACAAGATAGCTTTCGAAACACCACGCTGCGTTCCAAAACGGGCATAGTGGACGTTGGCATGAAGGCTGCTAGGCTAAAATGGGATTGGGCGGGTCACGTCAGTCGCATGCGCGATGACCGCTAGGCAAAGGTTTCCACACGATGGTTGCCGGAAAACGGACAGTGCCGCCGAGGCCGACCCAGGAAAAGGTGGCGAGACGATTTGGACGCGCATCACGAGGGTTGGTCCGAGGCGGCACAGGAAAAAAGCACATGGAAGGAATTGGGGGAGGCCTTTGCCCAGCAGTGGGACAGTACAGGCTAAAAAAAAAAAAGTTTTTTTTGTAAGATTTTGACTTTTTTACTATTCAATCCATCCATCAGCACAATGTTTAAAGTGCGTTACATTGAGTTCTGCCACAAAACATGAGTTATAACCTCAAAAAAAAAGTTGTTTGCGTAAAGTTACTTAGTTTGATGTACAGAATGCTTGGGTAACGACTTTGTGATGAGGTGGTTTACACTCTGTATCTCAGGCTTACTGGTTTAGTTTCCTCACGATGTTTTTCTTCACCGAAGCAAGTGATAATTAATCATTACGCACATGAATTAGAAAAATCAGAGGTGCGTGCCTTAGGTTTCAACTCGAGACCTATGATTTGACCCCGACTTCGGTATTACATTGTTAGAGTTACCCAAGCAACGAAACACTAGAATAAAAAGAATTTTAAAGTTAACCGTCTTCAACGATGTACTTGAAAGGAGAGATCATTATCCTCGACCAACCACATCCTCATAATTAATTCGGATGACCATGTACCAAAAGATCTTTTAACCAAAGAAATAATAACATCATGTCACTAATACTATAACGAGTACCTACTAAGAATTCCGATACATTTTTAACGACATGTCCCCAATTATAACCGTATATCTTTTCCATCCAAACACGAGATAGGTCTTCAAAAAGATGAGATAATACGTCGTCTTGTATCCCTACACTCACTGGTATACCCTCATTAAACATGCATAATCGAGTGTCTCAGAAATGCTCAAAGATCTAACAATACGTCCAAAAATACTTAAATAAATAATGCTTGCTCGTTCCCGAGCATTTCAGAAGCATTTTATAAGCAAACGTAAGCAATTACTTTCAGCGGGTTTTATGAAGCGATGGAGATAAGCGTTCTGATGTGTGTTTCAGGATTTCCGCGTTTTGCTTTTGTTTTCACCTTTTGTGTTCGTGCAATCCTTTTATTGCTGTGTTTTGTTTAGAGTTTTGTTTGTATGTAATTAGTGGGGGAATGTGCTTCAGTACACGCGCGTGCCTGTGTGTTTAACAGCCACACAGGAGACTAAATAGCCGGTTATTGGCAATTGGCTCGCCCTCTATTACATCAGACTTTTGAAATGCTGTTAAAATAAAGTTCAAATCAGCGGGCCTCTTAAAACATAACTTGCAAAATGTGTATGAAGGGTCGAACAAGCTATTTGGTTTACATTTTACAATATAATTAGTGGGTACACCACTGTCTTACCCTTCGAAGATTACAGGCGTGATGTTATGTCATTCGTGCTTCAGTATATTTTTCTTAGTAATAGTAGTGTTTTAAGAACCTTATGGCACCCCATTAACGTTGGCAGGGGCGAAGCACGCTCGGAAAACATGTTTTGTTAGAGATTTGTGAAATTTATTGTAAAATTAAGTAGGCGGGATGTTAGTTCTGTTAATGGCCCCCAGAACCAGGTGGCAGAGAGCTCGATATAGTAATTTTCATATTAAAGTTTCACATTTTTTCAATTAACTCCCGAAACACGAGAGATAGAAAGAAATCTGTCTCTTCTTGTTTTGAAAGCAATTGGTGACTAAATATTAAGGGATCATTAGTTTTTAACAATTAACTTTTTTTTTTTACGAAATGCCTATGTCCAACCTCGCCCATACATTCGTTCCACTGTGCACAAACGCAAAATATTTACCTTAATTTTTAATACAAAATTATTATCACACATTTGCAGGTGTGCAGGCCAGCAAGCCTTAAAATAACTGTTTCAAAATTTCACGAGCTAATTTGACAATTTGGGTAACTCTACCTACATTTTCATGTGAAAATTTACGACATTAACAGGAAATATTTCACTGTTTCAGTGTAATTCCGCCTCTTTACACGCTTTAACTTTACAACATCATTCTGCATTACATTCGCTTCCAAATTGTAATAGACATATCGTACATTTTACAACGTCATAAAATTACCTGTTACTTTACTACCCATTGAATTTGAACTTTACTACTTTGTTTTAAGATTTGGATTTGTAGTTCACTAACAACTGCAAGTTTATGTGTGCATTTCAGTTCGAGAGTGTTTTGTTTTTGCTTTTAATTTTATGAATGAGAGAATCGTTTTTAAATGTTGCTGGCTGTTTATTTTGAACGAGAAGTGCATTGCTTTTGTATTTAGTTATGGTTCAATAAACGTTTGAGGAGCTATAAAAATAAATCGTTGTTTTCTTTGTGCATGATTGATGAATGTTTCTGGAGAATATAATTAGCATTGGCATACAATTAAAGGTTATCGAGTGACTGACTCGCTTTTGCCTTTTTATCTCTCAAGCCTTTCTCGAGTTATTTTTTGAGAATGAGTAGAGTCAGAAGAACTACTGTTGAAATAACAAGGGTAATATGAAGTTCTGATCTCTAGATTGGTTCAAGAAAACATTGTAAAGAAAACGGGTAGTCCTAGAACCCAATATTCGAACACATGTGACATCTATCAAACTGCAGTAGCCCCGCGCGGTGGAGCCCATTCCCTCTCATAAACAGGACGCATGTTTCCCAGTATTGGTAATATTAAAGGCCGATAATGATGGTCATAATGATATGAAGTTGTAAAATATCACAACAAATGATTTGTGCTGTAGATTGATGAATAACTTTAGGTAAAGCTACTCTAAAACTTCTAAAAGTTTAAAATACTGTAGCTCTTACACAGGTGTAATTAAGTAACTTTTCAGTCCATATGTTAAATGAAGTGCCCAGAAAATCTTGTTTAAAGTTTACTATTAACATCTCATAAATATAATTAATAAGCTTGATTATCTATTCAATCGCTTTAGAACATTAATATTAAGAATATTGTATTATACAGAAAGCAGAACATTTGATTGACACGGACAGAACTTCAAAGACTGCTACGACTTGAAATATTACACGTCAGTTCACACGAAACTGTTCACAAGATAATTAATAATTATTATTTTAAAAAAATCTGTTTCTTCGTGACTAAGCACATAAAAACCACTGAACTGATCCTGATATTAATGCGAGTTTTCCTAGTCTAGAAAAGTGAGATACTTTTTGTCTGACAAATGGAACAGTACGAATTTAGTATACTTATATTTCAAAACTCTTTAAGGTGAAACCAAGTGTGGAAGTGGGCAGGCCATTTTATAATATCGTAGACTAGATGGAAGATAGGGAGAAGAGACTGCTGGAATGGAGTCCACGGACGTGATGGAGTAATGTAGGTAGACAACCAAATAGGTGGACAGACAAAGTCATTAAAAAAGCCGAAAATAACTGGATAGCCATGTCTTTTTTAAACCTTTACGATCAGAACACATTATAAAACTTTAGTAGACGGGTATTTATCGCGAATTTACAGCCATGACCCAGAAACGCCAAAATTGGGGATATTTGGAAGAGTTGGGTGGCCTCAGGTTGGAAGTTTGGAAAAAAGAGAGAGAGAAGGTAAAACTGAGGGCAAATCTACTTTGACATTAATACTAACGACATGTGAAGTTTCCTTAAGCAATTCTGCAACTGCTGGCAACGTGGCCTCAGGTCGGAAGTTTGGAAAAGAGAGAGAGAGAAGGTAAAACTGAGGGCAAATCTACTTTGACATAAAAATCAACGACATGTGAAGTTTCCTTGAGCAATTCTGTAACTGCTGGCAACGTGGCCTCAGGTTGGAAGTTTGGAAAAGAGAGAGAGAAGGTAAAACTGAAGACAAATCTACTTTGACATAAATACCAACGACATATGAAGTTTCCTTAAGCAATTCTGCAACTGCTGGCAACCGCTCCAGATGTTTACCTTCCCATCACATCGAGGTTTTAATCTCGTACATCAAATCACTATTTTAAGCGAAATCTCAATGTATACAGAACTGATAAATGTCTTTCTCTGTTTTCGACATTTTTATAAATTACTGCTGTTAAAGTGTAGCCGTCATATTGTCAGATGTGTAGACATAGACTAGAGTGTGTTTGTATAAAGATCGTTATTTTATTTAAAGTCAATGAAAAACCTTCAGAAGAATGTAGAACATATTCTGAGGAACGTTTTGAGTATAATACTTGTCTATGATCTAGAAGCCCGAAGAATCTATTGAAAAAATTTATATAGTGATTTAAAGTTGAAGACAAAGAGAAGAGAAGTATGCTAAACCGTCACCAAATAAAAAAATATGAGTTAGTAAAAAACCCAGGCTGTGTTATTTTTTTTTTTTTAATTTATCAGCTGTTGTTCAAAACCCATGACATTGCCTACGTAAGTAAATTTTTCAAACCAAAATATTTGACTTGGTTTGGTTTGGTTTTTAATTTGCTGCGCCGACCCCTAATGAATTGGGATAAGGGCAAGAGAATGATGAATGATGTTTGTTGGAAAAATATAGGTACGCTGTACATACTGTTGTAACACACACTGATAATATTTTACAAAATAAATAGCAAAAGCGGTGATGCTGCACGTCATTGCACTTTTAGTGAAAATAAATCAGGAGCCAATACAAACTTCCCGTCGAAAAAAACAACGAAACCAACACACTGTTGTAAGCTGTAAGCGATAGCGATTTATCTTATAACATTTTCTCTTCTTCATTCAAAAAGTTAACATTTTCATGCAATAAAAATATAGGCAATTAACTGACTGTGTTTTAAATCTGATCCCTTTCGAGAGATCCTGGCTTACGAAAAGTAACATCATATTAGCAAAAATGTTGGACTTGTTAGTCAAAAGTGTTCGGAAAGCTCATGGAAATTATTCTAAAACTAAAGAAAGAACCATTTTTTAAAGCGATTGCCACTTATTGAGGCTTCAGAGTGGTAACTCCTGCTTAGCTCTGACGTATTAAAAATTTTAACTTCCTTATATACCAGAGGAAACATGTTCTGAGCGGAAGATTCAACAGGGTATTTTTTACTCGTACTTGTGACCTACATCTGCATTGTCAATAAAACTAATATAAAATAAATTCAAGAATAGTGACAAAATTAAATATGTAGCTAGGTCAAAATTTGTGGAACAGTCCACACGGCTACCAAATTAATTACTGCACATTACAAAATACAACAGATACTTTCGCTTTGTAACTTGTTACAGTTTAACTAATTTAATTTCGGTAGTTTGAATGAAAAATCGTCAAATTGTGAACGAAACTGCACTTATCCACAATGTTTATATTATTACTAGCTGACCCACGCAACTTCGTCTGCGTCACATAAGAGAGAAAAACGAAAAGAAAAAAATATCCCCGTTTTTGCAACATTTTCATTCCTGCTCCACTCCTAATGGTCGTGGCGTGATGTTTTATAGCCTATAGCCTTCCTCGATAAATGGACTATCCATCACAAAAAGATTTTTTCAATTTGAACTAGGAGTTCCTGAGATTAGCGCGTTCAACCAAACAAACAAACAAACAAACTCTTCTGCTTTATAATATTAAGTATAGATAGCACTATGCGGCCCAAATAAGAATAGTACGGTCAAGACGCCATTTTGTACTGCAATACTCGCAAACTACAATACCAAAGCGTAAGTTAATTGACAGCAATCGTGTGAAGTTAGCAGCAAGCGTGATCCTATTCTTTGTTGGCTCGCATAGTAAACATTTTGTTTTGGACTGAATCCATAAAAGCAAAATTCGTCCAATTTTCTCCTCGCCACCGCTTTTAACTAGCGCCAAACCGCTCATCTTTCGTTAGAACAGTCTGTTCATATTGCCGGACGTAAATAAACGGCCGTAGATCATTACAGGCATTCTTCCAGAAACAATGTTATTTTTAGTACGGGCAGGTCGATGCGGTATAAAAGCCGCGCCGGATTGAGAACGGGTTAGGTAATGGTAATGCGCAAGAGTTTTGGATTTTCCCAATCGACAAGCTGCAGTGTTTTTCAATAATGAATATCTATTGATTTACATCACTTTTAAATTGATTATTATTGCATTTCGCAATCTAGAAGAAAACCCACTATTTGGTTCTCTGACCAAAACACCATAGCGGGATACAATACGATTGCTCCTTTATTTGTTTATTGGTCACGCAACTAAATGAAGTATGTTGAACTGAATCACGCTCGGGATTCGCCTTAATTTGACCAAATTTTGTTTCGGAGTAACGCACACTGGGGCCAATTCGTTAAAGTAGTGCTCAAAAGTCCGGACAAAAATATAATGCTATAAAATGATTATTTTAATTCAAATATCAGTCAGAAATGAAAAATTGATAAAATACAACATTATATTTCGACATCCGAAGCATCAGAATCGTTAGAAAAGGTTAGTAATTCTTCTAAAAGCATATCTGTAACTTCAGGATCAAACGGTCTTCTTTTAACAGCTTTCAAAGCTGTAAAATTTGTTATGACAGGGTCAGATGATATAAGTAGATGATGAAATATATCTTCAAGTTACTCTGTCTTGAGATTTTTCGAAGCGATCTCTATATGTTATATAATCCGTGTTTCGTGATTCCTGCGCTTCTTCACATAAGTGCCCAATCGATAGTAAACAATTTGCTATGATTTCATTACCGTGGACTAATATTTTGTGCAATATCGTACCTAATCATTGGGTGCCAAAGATAAAGAAGGACGTATAATTCCGCGGTATACAGACAAAATGATTTAAACTTACTGGTATCGATTTTAAAACCACTTGACATTGTTTGTAATATAAGATCTAAAGAATTAATGCAGATAGCTGACTATTTTGGAAAAACTTACGAACCACATTTCCGTTATTGGTGTTCCCGTAACCTGGTTTGGGCTTATCAACAATTGGTTTTTTTAAATTCGGCTTGCATTCGTTTTTATTTTCCTCCACTACGCTTTCGGTTTCTTTATTAATACGCCAAGATTGTGTCGGTAATTAATAGGCCAAGTGCAACAAACATTAAAAAAATCGTATCCGGGCATGAAGTACCGAGATATAATGTACTTAAAAGACTTCTTAAAATTTCGCAATGCTAATTTTAGTTCAATTTTCTTATTATCCGGACAGTTGTATGATGTCTGGTAGGTTTATAGGTCCATGAACTTCTTTTCCACAGATTTAAAGCTACTTTGTAAACATAATTTTGCATTTTTCAAGGTGAAGTATAATGATGAACTTTCTTCTGAAATGTCATAGCTACAACAACAAAAAATATCAAAAGTGGGTGCAACAGACATGATTTATGTCTGTTTTCTTCAAAATATATCTAATTTACTAAAATTAATTGCTAGGGACTAAATACTTTGGTTTTAAAGTAACATCATAACGCCTAACAAAAAAATCTGCGCAAGAAAACTTTTATTATCTCGAAAATGCGCAAAGTTCTATTGCTAATCTCTTCAGTTCATTACTAATCAATACCTCCTAGATATTGTAAAAAATATTTCAGAAATAGAACTTTGCGCAAAAATAAATAAATTGAAAATGTTTGATTCAGTACATAAAAAACCATACTATCACATTTAATTAGTAATTAATCCATAAGTACTGATCGTTAAGGTTCATAAAAACAATATTAGAATAGCCATATACCTTGCCTAGTTGAAACCATGATGCACTTCAATTAAATATAACGATTACTTGCATAACTAAATGTTTTAATATTCTCCACAAACTCACGAAAGTTATCGGATAATCAATGATGTGGTTTTATCGTAAACTTTGAGCTGATGCACTGGACAGCAGATAGCAGTTACTGATTCAGTATTTGTAGAAATGATGTGACACATTCTTAAGTCTACCCTCACATAGTTAACTTTTGGAAATATCCTCATTTTGAAAATCGAGTTTTGAGCATTACGTTGTAACGCCTGGACGGGTCCCAGTGTGTAACGGTTTGTGCACATAAACACGATATGATGTCACATCGTGCCACGACGCGGCGTCAGTTCACGATATGACGTCGTATCATGTGAATCCACGTTTGAAGTCAACCCATTGCTTATCATTTTACTGTGCTATAGTACAGGGAAATACGAACAGATTTATTGCTACTTGTTTTGATATAGATTCCCATAATACGACGTCGCATTGTGAAACGATATCGCGTCGTATCACGATGTGGACAAAAAAGTACCGAATTAAAAACACGGTTCGTTTTTATTTCAATAACATTTTAATTACTTTGTCCCCGAGGGACTAATAATTCAGAAGTTTCCATAAACGGCTCTGGTCAAGGCCCCAACTGAAATAAACCTACACATTATTGTGTTATTGTAAAAGTAGTTCATTTCTGTTAAAAGTTTGGTCGAACTTGAAACTTCCTTAATTGATATATCGCTGTTTTTAACTTTGATTAATGTGAAGTCGTATTTTGTAAGTTTCGCGAATTTGTTTCTGTACAGAAGTTTGGCGACAATTTAGTTTTGATTTATAGTTTTTATTGTCGGTCTTGTTTTGTCTTATTTTAGGACAAAATTTTCAAACTTAATTGTGCTTGTTGTACAACTGTCTACCTGTCATGTCAAAGCTTATTGTACCAACTAAAATACTTCAAAACCTCTTCAAGTTAGATGTCATTTGAAAATTCAAGGATTACCTAAATGGAAAACACTATACAGGTTTGTTGAAACGTGGATGATAATTACCAAAAGTAGCTTAATTAAAACCATAATTTCACACCCATATTGTGTCGTCATTTGCGGGTGAGAACGTAATCTATTATTTGTAATTTAAATAGATAATAAGTAGCCTCTTTAGCTCCTTCTTACCCAATAGTTAAGGAGTTAAGGAATTCATTTACCTATTTAAAAAGAAATCATTAGTACTTCTTTAAACAGGCGGTTTGCATTAATATTAACATTTATGAAAGCTCATTTAAGTCAAGACTCAAAGCATTCCTATTGGAGAAATGTCTGTATTCGATAGACGATGACATATCCTCTTCTTAATTTTATAGATATCAGTTTATGTGAGACTGGGTGATAATAGATAGTAATGTTATGTTGTTATTTTTTTATTAAGTAGGCGTAATGTTGTTGAATTTTTATTGGTATTGATTTCTTTGTATTGTTTTTATTTTTCTAATTTTTGTAATATTTTCTATAATTTTGTGTTAGGTTAGGTTAATTTTAGCTGAGGTATTTTTTGTTATTCATTTATTTTTAGATTAAGATTTCAAACACAATGTAAATTGTTCTTGAATAAAATTGAATTGAATTGAATTGAATTGAATACATCATTGACAGTCTTTCAACGGGTAATTTTGTACTTCTTATAATAATGACCAACTTTAACAAGTACAATTTGAATATTTGTATGAATATTTCACCATTTAATTATTTTTAACTTTTTTCTCTTTTTGTTAATTGCCAATTTATTTTGTATCTCTAAAATATAAGGGAAGAGCAGAGCCTTCAACTACAGGCATTTTTTATGCCTAAATTGAGACTCCTTGACATGCAATGTAACCCAAATTGATACGTAACAAACTTATTTAATTTAATTTATTTTTCATTATTCATCGACATTTCAGTAATTGTCTTTTATTATAACTTTATTGTCATCATTCTCCTGCAAGTATCCTTTTTTTTTCATTGTTCATCGACAGTTCAGTAATTGACTTTTTATTATAACTTTATCGTCATCATTCTTCTGCCAGTATCCCTTTTTTTTTCATTATTCATCGACATTTCAGTAATTGTCTTTTATTATAACTTTATCGTCATCATTCTTCTGCCAGTAGGTATCCCTATTTTTTTTTTTTAATTATTCATCGACATTTCAGTAATTGTCTTTTATTATAACTTTATCGTCATCATTCTTCTGCCAGTATCCCTATTTTTTTTCATTATTCATCGACATTTCAGTAATTGTCTTTTATTGTAACTTTATCATCATCAATCTCGTGGCAGTATCCCTATTTATTTGGGGACGGAGCAGTATGTCCTGATCTTTCCTTCACACAGTTCTTTGGTCTTCGTCTATTCTTATATGATGACCCGAATAGCGTAGTGGTAGTGACGCTGCCTTACGTACTTAGGGTCCTGGGTTTGAATCCCGGTAGAAGCAAATGTTTGTGTGATGAGCAAAAATGTAGTATATCAACTGTCTGGTGACCACGACACAAACCTTGCTTAGTGTGGCACTAGATGGCGCTGTGTGTTAATGTCCAGCGATATTTATTTATTTATACCCATCCACATTTAGACTCAAGAGTTAGCTCACAAAATTTTCCTCATGTTCTAATTAAACACTGCTTGTAAATGACGGCTATAAGAAAGTCATATAATTGAAGTGTCATTATCTGCGTAGCCTTTTCCAAAGTATGTGGGGGTATTTTACATGCAGTGACTGCTTTGACCTCCAAAATCCAGTTAGTACTGGGTAATACGATACTCTTTTAGACTGGTAGTCAGACTTTTTGGGCTACTGACTACCTGTAACGACTGTCTCATCATCATCATCATCATTCTCTTGCCCTTATCCCAATTTATTTGGGGTCGGCGCAGCATGTCTTTTTCTTCCATACTCCTCTATCTTTTTTTTTTTTTTTCTATTTTGCTGTCTATGGTTTACAAATGACACCCGGGGCCAACTGCTTAACGTGGGTCGTCACCCATCTACATCGACCAACCGGCTGTTATTATTTTGCCACGAACTTCTCCTACAGCTGAAATGTGAAGAGGAGTTTTGGCTTTCACACAAGATGGAATCTAACATTCTTTTTCACACTTCAACAGATAATCACAACAAATCTTTTCAATATCCAATCTATTCACTTTTACGTAAAGCTGCTTTTTATTAAAATCACTTACAATGTAACGTTTTCAATCAAGCCAAACGAATGATATCAAATGGTCCGGCGTTAGGTACGGCTGGGAAGTCGGGTGTTGAAATACAAGTGTAAAAATAAACACAATTCATTTATGCGGGTGTGTATTGTAAATATATAGATTGATTGAATGTAATGTGCAGAATTGGGTTAGTATTGATAATCGTAAAATGTTGTAAACCGAAAATGTATGAATCCACTAGGTATTGCACCGCACTTCAGTGTCAACGAAACTAATGTAAGCGCTTGCTAAGACACTAAGGTCACTGTTCACCGAAAAGATAACCGTCTGATTATCTAAAAACAGCTGTCACTGTGACATGTTCCCATACAAAAAAGCGTTTTAAACAGCTGTTTTAGATAATCAGTCTGTCATTTTCTTGGTGAACATAGACCTAAATGAAAGTTTATAAGAGGTTTTTATCGAGTTTCGATTAATTTCACAAGGTATAGAGTTGGGCCCCATTACCACTATGTCGTGACGGTTAATTTATCGATGATTTTTAGTTGGCAAAAGTCGTGAACGTCAGAAATTGCGTCGTCCTATATGTGAACACTTCCATTTAAATACACAAGACACGACACTTAAGGCGATTACATGAGCTAAACGCGAGTTTTATAATTACAAAGTAAACGTATATGATTCACTGCTAGAAACAAGACCAGAAAAATATATGATATTCTCCAGGATATATGCTAGCATGATACTGTTTTGAAAACATAATACAATTAATTTGGCTCGATAAAAAGAAATCACGAACGACCATTCTGAGTTTTTGGCAAATAATTCAATAAGCAATATATTAGCATGATACTGTTTTAGTTTTTTAATTCAATCAATAGTTTTTTTGTAAATCGATCGAAACCACCGTCAGCCCGCAGTGGCTGACGTAACAACCACTTTGTAGTGCAAACTGATTAGAACTTTATTCTAACAGCATTTCAAACGAAGTTTGAACCACCACAAATAGAGTTGCTAATTTAGCTCGTCTAAGCGCCTTAAACTACACGATAATCTGTCGTCACGACATAGTAGAAACGGGGCTTTATTCACTCATTACGAAACAACATCTAAGTTTCAAAATATTGTTTCGCTTTCTACTATTTAATGTATTCCAGAAAATCTCGCCAGCATTGTTATTTACCTAATTGCACAATCTTACAAAATAATTCATTAAATGAAATAAAAACTGTAATATTATATTCTATCTACTGCACCATTTCATGTTTCAGTAACCAAACAATATCATTTAAATTGTAGTACAATTTAATAAATTAACCCTCTCTCTCTCTGGAAACAAAATTAATCAGAAATTCTGTATTTTCAATTAAAAATCTTAACACTGAAATTAATACGATTTCATTTTGTTCTCTTTACGAATACAAATTAAACGTGTATCTCCACAATTTATCTTAAGCATAATAAATTAATTGGATACTGGGTATAAATCTGGATAAATTGTTGTTTCTGATACAAAACAAAACGTTACGCGGTTTTAAATTAGTTTCCAATACGATATTGTTCTGTTGATGTTCGTTTTCACTGACAGAGGTTTGTTTAATTCGTTTTAAGTAGGTATCTAAACTCAAATAGCAAAACAGAACCCTCATAATATCATAATTTGATTCAATCCGGATATTATGCAGCTATTATAGTCGAAAACGAATGGTGACTGTCCCTGGCTAAACTATCAAAGTGAAAAATAACTCTGTTTGTCTGTTTGCTACCTTTTCACGACTAAACGGCTGATTGAATCGCACTGAAATGCAAGGAGACATATTTTAACCTGTACGTAGTTACGGGGATAAGCAATATTGCATTATATCTAATTATGTGACGCAGACGAAGTTGCGCGGGTCAGCTAGTGTTAGAATAAACCTGTAAAAGTCTATAATACAAAAATATTCCCCCTCTACATAGTTCTATTCCACAATATTAGACTGTTCCCGCTCAATATACCCGCACCCTAACACACAACACAAATAAAGAATGTTCGCGGTCGGAAGCATTCGGCCAAACTCGGCCACACTCGGTAAACCGATATACGTTTGTTGAGGGAAACTCGTTCAGTGCTAGTTTTCATCGGCTCGAACTGTTCCAAAGAAACTGACGATTGTAAAATGTTATTGAAGAAGGTTGTGGATGATGTATGTTGTTGTGTTGGTTTAAGGCGCTTAGACGAGCTAAATTAGCAACTCTATTTGTGGTGGTTCAAACTTCAATTGAAATGCTGTTAGAATAAAGTTCTAATCAGCTTGCACTATAAAGTGGTTGTTACGTCAGCAACTGCGGGCCAAATAGCGCGAAACGAGTGGTTTCGATTGATTTACAAAAAAAATATTGACTGGATTAAAAAACTGAAACAGTATCATGCTAATATATTGCTTGTAGAATTATTTGCCAAAAAATCAGAATGATCGCATGCATATAAGTATGATTTTTATTGTTTGAAAGATATTTTTAGAGATAAGTTCGTGATTTCATTTTATCGAGCCAAATTAATTGTATTATGTTTTCAAAACAGTACCATGCTAGCATATATCCTGAAGAATATCATATATTTTTCTGGTCTTGTTTATATCAGTGAATCATATACTTTTAGTAATTATAAAACTCGCGTTTAGCTCATGTAATCGCCTTAATGGAGTATTATAATATTTCTGTACCTATGTTATGTTTCCTGATTAAATAGTATCTATGAAGATTGCCACGTAGGTCTAGTGGTCGAAAGCGCCACTGCTGATCATGAGGTCCTGAGGTTCGATTCCCAGATCGGGCAAAGTGTTATTGGGTTTTTACATCAGGAATTTCTCAGCAGCAGCCACGAAGTCTGGATTTGTGCCCGGTTGATGGCAATAGGCAGATTCCCATATAATAGAGGCATCCCTATTACATGGGAATTAAACATAACTTCAAAAAAAAAAAAAAAAATCGAAATTCTTGTTACTAACAACCTTGTCTTGCCTATGGACTTTTTTGTCTGAAATAAAATATTTTTATTTTTTATAACTGGAGAAATTTTGGGTGTACTATTGTGTAAACCTCTGCTTATCTCTTTGGGAATAACTAGCCTGCAAACTACATGAACTGTGGTACATTTGAATAGTTCACCCCCCACAAAACAAAACAGCGTCTAAAAATGACAGACTGGCTGTAGAAGATGAAGGACCGCGTGCTGAGACTTTCCAAAGGCTTCCACCACTCTCTTCTTTACAATTATTAAGTGGCAAAGTATTATTATATCTTCAATTACCATTTAAACGGCTGATTCTCCTTTAATTATCGCATTTTTTACGTAAGCTCAATAACAAATCTCGTAGCCCACCAACTTCCGACTGGTCGGAAAACCCCATTTGCTATAGACAATCAGGATCTTCATACGCTTCTCACATCTCTAAGAGAATCATCATAATATCATAGCTGTCCTATCCTACAACCTAACCAAATATCTCGAATGCAAGCCGAAAGTATACGGAAGCCAGTTTAACCCTGAACAGAAGCTTCCAGTTTTCAAATAATCGGTTTTGATTCCGGTTGCATGGAAATCCAGCTCCAAAATATCTATGAACGTAGTCGAAACCAAGCCGGGTTACATATTAGCTTGTCAAATTTCCACTGCTGCAGCAAAATATCCTCTTCAAATTTTCAGTCACTAGGGCATTGAGTTTCCAGAAACTGTCAAATTTTCTCATTCGAATTCGAACTTAATTATCAATAATGAAAAATAAAAAAAGACAGTTTGGGGTAACTTGATGTATGGTCGAACAAGCTATTTGGTTTACATTTTAACCCACAAATTACATTATTAAATGTAAACCACAGACCGAACGAACGAAATAAACACGCTAGAGATTTTAGATCAAATCCACAAAATGCGCGCTTTGACGAGGAGTTGCGGACACCAGCCCGTTATACAATACAATACAATTCTAATATCAAACTTAGTTTACCATCACCGCTAGGCAATCATGTCTAAAGATTTTATGTTCATACTTTCTGTAAGTAATTCAAAGAGTTTTCATAAACCAATTAATCATGTATGCAGTTTTAGAAAAAAAAAAAAAAAACTGGAAACACTTTTGCCGCGAAATCGTACAAATGTCAAGAGAGAAAAATTTGTGATGTTCCACATAGCGTCCTCATGTAGTGCTGTGCGGTATCGTCTAACATTTCATATATTCAGCCTATAACTGGGAACTTCTTAGTCCACATCATCTTCTTGCCTTTGCCCTATTTTACTTGGGGTCGACGGATTACGTTATCTTCTCCTATTCTCTTCTGCCAGACGTCACGGCATCATTTACTCCTTTCACTTATCTATCATTCCTATCCATCTTTTAATTGGCTTCCTCTCCCTGTATCCATCAAGATTCATTTCCATCACTTTATTTAATAACATGCGTTTCATTACAAATCGGAGGGAAGAAACGCATTTTACTAGGCCTCTTCTCAGTGAAAAGGTCGAATCGAAAATCGATGGAATACGAACTCTCACGCGGGCTCAATGCAGGTTATGTATTTCGATCTACTTTAATGAGCGCTTATAGAGTTGAAAATACCAATTGAATATTCCCAAAGTACGTAAGTCCCTATTAAAACTTATAAACCCAATGACTATTAAATAAAGCTAAGAGTACACTAACAACACTTGTTGTAAATGAAGTATTAAAATATTCCGCGCCTAGTCTCGCAAATGGGTTACCTGCCGATAAGTGGTTGAGCGGTAATGGCCGCTCGGAGTAGGGATGCGATACTTACTTCGATATTTTGTATTGATACAAACGAATCCGATACAATGCTCAAACTCAAATTATTTACTTCACAAACAAACAAGGCGAAGCTATGTCACAGACATAAAGCATAATGACTTGTACCAGTACTGTAGTGACCGTGACCAAAGCGTAGATTTCTATGGAGAAGAATGAGCTAGAAACTTCATGGACTGATAAACGGACGGCTTGGATCGATGCAAAGGTACTTTTGTAGAGATTCAAGTATTGCTTGTTGTCAATATCGGAATCAATAGGTCGTATCGCACCAAAATGTCATAAATCGATGATATGACAATTTTAGACAATACAAAATGACGACACAAAAAGAGTAGCTGGCTATACAAAAGTTCTTTGAATATTGCCTAGACTGTTAAGTACGACTTGACATGTCAAGAATCAAATCGAAGCGATTCAAAACGATCTTAGAATTGTATCACACATAATACTAATATTGACTACTCGAATGGCGTATTGGTAGTGAAGCTATCTTACTTTCTTAGGGTCCTGGGTTCGAATCCCGGTAGGAGCAAATGTTTGTGTGATGAGCATGGACATTTGTTTCTGAGTCATGGATGTTTATATGTATAATAAGCATGTATTTACAAACAAAAAAAGTATATATGTAGTACATCAACTATCTGGTGTCCACGATACAAGCCTTGCTTAGTGTTGCACTAGATGGCGCGGTGTGGTAATGTCCAGATAATTGTGATTCGGATCGATCCAAAATCAAGTATCGCGCATCACTAAGCCCCAAGCATGGCGGGAACATGAATAAACTGGAGTATAAAAGGGTACGAGATTTACGCCTGGGTTTCATTATTGAGCGGGAAATCTTGGAGCTGTTTATTATTATTTTATGTTGGTACTAATTTATGGATAATGGTGGGCACATATTTTGGGTTAGAGGTACGCAATGGATTTAGCTAAGGTAAGTAGTAATTGGATTAGACGTAAGTAGATAGGTAAGGCGAGATAAGTTTTAAGCTCTGTTAGTTAGTATTTACCTACTTTATAATACATATTCTTAAGGTCTAAAGTGCTTTGTCACGTGAAATCGCCTCTTTTACTACTTTTACGTAGTTTTTGAGTAGCCAGATTTGAGCCCAGATTTGCCGGATTTTTATCTTTTGTTACGAAGATCCGGGTTGGCTTAGCATCGCACTCGTTGGAAAGGTTTCCAAGAGAAAAACTATCTTGTAGTACGATAAAAGATTATTTATCTTTGGAAAATCCCAAAAAAAACTAGTCTATCAATAAATTAGGTAAATGCTACTCAATTTATTTCTTCAAGTCAATAGCTCTTAGCCAGGAAAACATAACAAAAGCAAATGAACTAAAAAACTATTATCTTACCCCATTAGTTGATTTACTCAATAATTCTGCTCTCATTCAAAAATCTGAATGAAAACAAAGCTTTATTAATAATATGAGCCGTCTAAACATCTATGTGCTAATAGAAACAAACATTTGGATTTGTATAGACAGTCTAACAGACAGTTTTTAAATTTAGTCGAACCACCGCCAGCAACACGGGACTAGGGTATCCAACAGAGACTAAGCTTCATTCGTTCGGATGAATTTCAGTGTAAATTCGAGTACATTTTAAGATTGGCTGTCTGTGATGGGGGGTTCAACTAGGGAACTTTTGTACTGTGGTGTAAATAAATACTCATTGTTCAAGATCATGACTGCTTGCAATTATAAAACATCATAGGACAATAAATCAGACCTTGTAGTAGTCAATCGATTGATCTTTAATTGAGGATCGCTGAAACAGATTAATTGGACATGGACACCGTTTTACTTTCACTGTATTATCATTTAATGTGTGTTCGGAACCGCGTCCACAATTTGTTTCCATCCGTCAATAGTGAATGTGCTGAATTTTCAGACTTATCTCACTGAAAACCATTATTTAAGTTACATAAAAACTTATCACGATTGACATTCTCACATAATATACCATCTCAACATGCATGATGTAACCAAGATTTTGTAACAATATTTTGATTTAAAAGAGTGTCCATGGAGTTTCTTGCCCGTTTTTCTCCATAGAGATCAACGACGTTTCGACAATTCAAAAGTGCCTGTAACTGGCCTTCTTGAAATAAATGCTTTAATTTTGATTGAATATGTAAAACTGTTGATTTTTTGATCTGGTGGTTGTTACTTAAAAGTTTGTTGAAAGGATTATACAATGTGTTTTGTGAACTCTTAGTATAAGAAAAGCCTTTTGTATTCTTATTGTACACATCTCGGTAAGTTATAGGTATTTAATTTTCTCATATGCTCCGTCATTTACAAACAGCAAATGAAATTTCAATTTGTCTCTGATCTATTTTTCATTGTTTTACTCTCGGAATGTCAGGTACAAAAATAGAGTCAGTTGTAAGAAACAATTAGTAATACCTCGGTCGGTACAATGTACCATGAATAAGCAATCTGTCATCTCAGAAAAAGCTTCTAATTTTAAAATCGCGGTGAATGTGTTGTCATGTCATGAAATGTGTAGATAAAGGTAGGTATGTGTCAAAAATTCATGATGACGCCTTGATTCTGACACCGAGTTCTTCAAAGAAACAAACCTTTGTCAAATAGTGTTATGAGTGGTTGACAATGGTTAAAATAAAAGCCACTCCAATGATAAAGGGTTTCATGCGTGGTCATCATTTATTTTTTGTCAAACATTTTTGTACGCCATTCCTAAGAGGGAAAGCATGTACCTACTGTTACTGTTGTATTTATTTTTAACTTGTATGAATCTTCAAACACGATTTACCGATTTACACAATTTATATTTATGATATTAAATAGGCTTATAATTAAAAATGTATAGGTTTTTTCAGATTTCTTAGCATTGAGACCAAAACGTACACATATTTACTTACTAAAAGAGGAGGCATTTAAGTTTTTCTTCGCTTGCACAAAAAACAACACTAAACATGAAAGATTTTTGTTTACTTGACAGAGCTAAACATTTTAAAGCTATTATAGAATGATAAACACGTAAATATGGAGCGACGTTTGTTATCTGTGCTTTGGTCATTAAGGCGTCTGCCACTGATAGTGACTTAAAAAGAGAAATGGAGGCAACGTATTTTTTTAGAATGAGAGCTTCATAATATTGAGGAGGAGTTTTTAACGCCATTTTTTAAGTTTTTATTTAATTTAGTTAGTTTACTCTATTTCAATAGCTTTTTTAAATTGTGAATAATGTACATACTGAATTTAAATAAATTAAATTGCTCTAAATTCATGAAAATAAATAATTACTTGAAACTCTCTTCTTATTACATTGGATTTGATAAGAAGCCAGTACCAGTCATCATCATCATCATCATCAGCCTGTAATGTTCTCACTGCTGGGACACGGCCTCCTCTCAATGAGAGGGAAAGGGCTATAATCTACCACGCGGGCCCAGTGCGGATTGGTAGATGTCACATGTCTTCGAATTTTTGGTTCTAGGACATGCCGGTTTCCTCACGATGTTTTCCTTCACCGTTTTTGAGAGCAGCGGTGATGAAATAAATTACACAAAGTAATGCGCCTGTCTGGGTTCGAACCCACGACTTACTGTTCGTAAGTCGGGGCCGCCACCACTGGGCCACCGCTGCTCCTCAGTCAGCAGTAGTGGGAACATTTATATCAAGTGGCCGTTATATTATATGCACTTTTGAGTTATAGAAAACACACAACAATAAAATGAAGCTGCAATCTTAATCACAAGGCATAAATATGAAAGGAATCTAGCTGCCTATTCCAAATAAACACACGATTATTGGAATACACAGTCTGTGAAAATTCGAACTGTCTGTCCCTGTAAACCGCTGTTGGCTGCAATGTCAGCCAAAACAGAAAAATATTATGGCGGGTGGAAGGACAAACAGTGAAGGCTTAATAATAGCCCCTTCTTGTACCCTGCAGTTACGGAAGCCTAAAAAATAATTAATTCAAATAACTAACTATGGAAAGACGTTGTAAATTTTACTTTGACTTCACATATTATTCGCTTCTTGATGACAAGGAGTAAGACCGGATACTCATCAGTATCGGTTTAATGTAAAAGCTTCGAACCTCCCACCCTCTCCGTGAACCTTGAAAGGCGGGTTTAGTATGCGAATGTGTCATTAAATAATTTATAATGCCTTTAAACACAAAACCAAACCCAACTTCTAAACACTACGTAGAGTAGTTGATCCCGAAGCTAAACCGATAAGAATCGGGTTCTTAGGTTCCTTCGAGCCTGAAACGTAGTTAGTTTAATGGTCTCAATTGCCTGGTAACTAACTAAATCATTATCTTCCTGCCCTTATCCCATTCCACTTCAGGTCAGCGCCCTTTCTCATTCCTTTCAATACTCACGCAATCCATTCTATCTATCTATCCATCTATCTATCCATCTATCCGTCAATCTATCCATCCATCTATCCATTCATCTATCCATTCATCTAGGTTCCTTCGAGCCTGAAACGTAGTTAGTGTAATGGTCTCAATTGCCTGGTAACTAACTAAATCATTATCTTCCTGCCCTTGTCCCATTCCACTTCAGGTCAGCGCCCTTTCTCATTCCTTTCATTACTCACGCAATCCATTCTATCTATCCATCCATCTATCCATCTATCCATCTATCCATCTATCCATCTATCCATCTATCCATCTATCCATCTATCCATCTATCCATCTATCCATCTATCCATCTATCCATCTATCCATCTATCCATCTATCCATCTATCCATCTATCCATCTATCCATCTATCCATCTATCCATCTATCCATCTATCCATCTATCCATCTATCCATCTATCCATCTATCCATCTATCCATCTATCCATCTATCCATCTATCCATCTATCCATCTATCCATCTATCCATCTATCCATCTATCCATCTATCCATCTATCCATCTATCCATCTATCCATCTATCCATCTATCCATCTATCCATCTATCCATCTATCCATCTATCCATCTATCCATCTATCCATCTATCCATCTATCCATCTATCCATCTATCCATCTATCCATCTATCCATCTATCCATCTATCCATCTATCCATCTATCCATCTATCTATCTATCCATCTATCCATCTATCCATCTATCCATCTATCCATCTATCCATCTATCCATCTATCCATCTATCCATCTATCCATCTATCCATCTATCCATCTATCCATCTATCCATCTATCCATCTATCCATCTATCCATCTATCCATCTATCCATCTATCCATCTATCCATCTATCCATCTATCCATCTATCCATCTATCCATCTATCCATCTATCCATCTATCCATCTATCCATCTATCCATCTATCCATCTATCCATCTATCCATCTATCCATCTATCCATCTATCCATCTATCCATCTATCCATCTATCCATCTATCCATCTATCCATCTATCCATCTATCCATCTATCCATCTATCCATCTATCCATCTATCCATCTATCCATCCATCCATCATCTATCCATCCATCATCCATCCATCCATCTGTTCATTGGTCTCCCTCTCTCTCTTCATGTATCAAAATTTATATTCAGCACTCTTTGAGTTCCTTAAATTTCATCTCTCTTCATAACATTGCAACTGTCCAAACCAAGACAGATGATTCAACTTCTCTGTAATGAGTTCCTTACTTTTTCAAATCTTGCCACTCCACTCATCCATCTCAAGATTCTCTCCTCTAAATTAATGAAACAAAAATTAAATATTCTTACATTCCTCCCTCTGCATAATCACACAAGATCATTTTCTTATGAAAAGGCTCTAATCCCTAGCTGTCCAGGTTCATTCGTTGGAATATTAAACCGTTTTGTTCATTTTTTCTTGCTCCATCCCTCCTACACTACACTCAAGTGAAGTATATGTGTGTGAGAGAGAGAAAAACTTTCGAGTACGTCAATTAGTCCCAGTCAGCTCGCACGGCGTACTTTTGAGCAGGCTTGGGTTGAAAATTTTCATGTAAAGACTGTTAGCGCTAATTGTCACCCTCCTCTACGAATGAACATTTTAATCCCTGTAGAGAAATTCATGAATTGCTTGCTAATATTTGAGCTCGACAGGCATTTTTTTTCATAAAAAACCACCTAAATATTAAAACAAGATTATCGACGATCACCGATTCATATTTAACATCAATTAATTCAAAACTTAAACTGTCACTAACGGGATATCTTCCGTAATTATTAAATATTTTGAGCTCCCGATATTTCAATGCGCTGTTCTGTTGTCATCCCTTGATCATGGCGCTTGCAACAGCGTCGAAATATCGAGAGCTCCAAATAATTAATTATCATGGAAGATATCCCGTAAAAGACTGTTTAAGTTTCGCCTTAAACCGACAAACAAAATTTAAGTTTGTAAACTTCCATCTTAGGGAATAATAGATCCACATGTTTTAACACCTTTGAAAATAAAACCAATATTACTTGTCAGGTAAAATAGAATCAGACGTGGTCCGAAAGTTCACTTCACTATTTGTTCAAAAACCTAAAGAATCATCATCTTCCAGCCCACAGTTGTTACTCTTGGGGTCGGCGCAACACGATTAATCCTTCCATTCTGCTTTGTTAACCGTCACGCTATCATTTACACGTTTTTCTTTCATCTCATTACTCACACATTCGTTTGCGAAGTCAGGTGGGCCGCTGCAGGTCCAGTGGGTATTCCGATGAAGCCTTGTCAACACAAACTATGGCTTACCTCCTGTCCTGCACTACGTATGGCTCCACCTGCACTCTGAGGGACTTTTCCGAGGCCACCCCCAACGCTATCGAAGTAGCAGAGTACTGGTCGACAACAATTTAAAAATAAAAAGGGGAAATCATCGACACGAAGAAGAAGAAGAAGATTTACTCACACAATCCATCCATTGCTTTTCCTTTAAGAAACACCGTCTACCTAAAAATACATCGTGCTAAAAATACACCCGAAGTGTATCTTATAGTTTCCGATATCCTACCTATTTTCGTTCCACGTCGTATACCAAATACCCTGAAAGCCAGACCAAAAACCGGTTTTATGTAGTGTCAAGTTGCCGATACCAAGAGATTTACGAGCTTCGTATAGCACGTAGAACATTACCAGTAAAGTCGTATGACATTTGTTTTACCTCTGACTGCAGTACAACATCAACCTAAAAAAATGAAAATAAGGTCTAGTAGTTGCAAGTGCAACTGCCGAGCATGAGGTCCTTGATTCCCAGGGCAGACAATGTTTTATTGGGTTTTAAACCCAATAAAACTTTGACCAAACAGACAGCAACTGAAAAATACCTAATAAGGTATTTCTCAGTTGCTGTCTGGTTTTGTGCCCAGTTGATGGCAATAGGCGAGCCTCCTATTATAAGGGACTTACGCATAAATGTAGGGGTACTATTAACTACAATTTTATGTAACCCTACAGGCACTACAAGCGCAAAGTTATAAGGATCACAATCATTTTGACCGACTTGTCAGTGAAACTTATTAACGACCTTATTAGTACTTGCATAAAGTTCACGGTGATGCAAGAGCGAAGGTATAATACTTGTTAAATGACTGTAGCTTGAGTTCCGATTCGCTTACGATAGATTTTATACGTGACAGAATTCTGAAGCGAATAACGTATGGTGGTAATTAAATTTTATTTATCACCAATATTGGATGGAGTAAATCAATTAAGTGGGAGCTTAGAGCTTGTTGTATGAGAAAGAAGCGGGAAACTTAATCAACTAAGCAACGTGTTATAGATAAACTTTTAGCGCTTAGTTTTAGAAAGAAAGTGCAAAAGTTAAGTAGGTCTTACGGTAAAAAGTTTCAACCATTGGACCTATTTAAAAAGTTTAACATCAAAAGAAATGATATGTACGATTGTTTGCCTTGCATTTTGAACTCGATAATTTTGTGGAAACATTGCTCTGCCTTGTCTATGGAAGACAAATCGGTATAATATATCGTTTTATACAGGGGGTTAGGTTATCCAGAGACATACTTGGTCCCATGGTTTACTACATATTATTAAGACAATGATATAAAAATAACCTGTTTTCTACACCGTAACGCACGTGAAGTAAAAACATTAATGTACGTCTGCCTAATAACTTTTTTCTTGGGTCCAGAGAGTTTAAATGAAAAAACCAGTGTTTGATCCAGTTGTTTTATTTTTCGTTTTTCAAGATCGATTTCATAGGAGCAGTTGGTCATGTAACAGAAAACTATACTTATTCGAAATAAATGTAGTACTCTGTAATAAGTAACTCCTATAATAAATACATAATAATATCACTCGTTTAACTTAACGCTCTGTATTAAACGTCATAATCTTAGTATTACGTCTTGACCTTGTTATCGTTCATTCACGAAGGCTTTCATCAGTAAACTTTTCATTGTCATTCAATTCAATCGATATAAAAGGTCAAAGTTAATGTGTGTGTTTAGTAAGTGCTTAAATATCGCCTAGATATCGTACCTATATGTGGCCTCCGTAATTCTATAAATCGCTTGGAAATGTGAAGATATTTTCAAGAAAGTACTTAAAGTATTAATATCACATATATACCACTTTCAGACAAAATCGCATATAGGCGGAAGACGGAAGATGTGGTAATGCCAAGTCAATTAGTTAACTGGATCCAAGACTTTTTATCAGGACTACTAGTCACAGTTTAAGTTTATGCTTTACAAAAATAAGATAACGTCTGATAAAATAAACCACCTCCTCACCTCCTCGAACTGATGCTAGCCTAGTACTTTTTGGTGGGTCATCAATGTATTATTTAAAAATACGGATCACTGGATGAGCAAAATAATTTTATTAGTTAAAAAGCCAATTTCATTTTGAATGTGTTTGAACTCTGTGATAGCCACGTCGATCCGAAACAAAAGGCAATCGAAAAATCACGAGTTGACGTAAAGGGACTCGACACAGCGGGAATGATTCCCTAGTCCTAACGAACGGGTAATCTTAAAACTTAGCAGGAAAATATTACGACGTATTGAATATGACGGTATACAATTACTTAAGTATTCATCTGAACCCACACTGGAAAATAAAAGTGGAGAAAATATTGTAAATACAAAACCATTTAGATTTTCCTCACAACCTTTACAGCTGAACAAGGCCATGCTAAATGTAGCTTTGTATATATTTACTATGTACCTTTTCAGGGAAATGGAGCCGAGAAAAACCACAAGAGGTAATTTAGGCAAAATTGCTGGTCTTGTTGGTGACAAATGTTGGGTGCAATATTTTGGGGCATGTTGGTGACAAATGTTGATGTTATACAGGCTGTGATAGATATCGAGTTTCCAACTGTTACTATAATGTCAACACATGATTCCAGCCCAATTTATGTTTTTTTTGTCTATTATGGAAAGTAAAACAGCTGCTTCATTGAATGGTAAAGTGATAGTAATCCATAGTTGCGTGGCGTGCGATTGAGGAGGCCTATATCTAGCAGTCGACTGCTGAAGACTCCTAATGATGATGACAAAAACAAAAACAAACAAACTAAACAATTTTTTTTTTGTAACCCACCATTAATGTCGTAATTTTTTGCAACATGTCCCTACGACCTGTTTTACTTAATTTGTAATGAAAAAATATATGTATAAAATACTAATAGAGCGGACATAAGGATTATTTTCAAATAACAATTTTAATCGAATTAGAAATGTTCGGGCATGTTCGATTTACACACGAATGCTACAAGCGAATGTATGTCACTTAATCCGATAGCGCTGTGCTATTTAAATGCCATACGCTTCAAAAGCAAGAAATAAGCAACGTTAAAATCGTTGCTTATTTCTTGCCCGTGGATACAGTCGTACCTATGAATCTTATTATTGCGTTTTGCATTTTCAGTAATTCGATGACTTGTGGTTGATTATTTTTACTCTTATCAAAACTGGGCAAAATTGATTTAAAGTTTAAAATATTTATCTAGGATAGGCTGCGGAATGTGCAAACCAAGTTCGTGTCATTTTCGTCCAGTGAAAACTGACAATAGGGTCAGTAAGAAATTTGTATATATTTTTTCAAATAATATGGCGTGGATAAACGCGACACAAATTAAGTTGTTGAAAAAATTCATTAATTTATGCGCTTTGTCAAAAATATCATATCAACGCGCTGAGTGACGTAGATTTGTCACAGTTATCAATTTTTGGTCGAGAGAAGGAGAATTTACAAAACAACTTAAAAGGTTGATTACTAAAACCACTCAGATAAGACCCCTAGTTATCGGGTTAAATTTGTTGCAAATGAGCTCTAGTATCACCCATTTCAAGACCCGCACGCAATTATCAATCAAAGTATTTTAATGTCTTTGTTGATAATCAACGTTCATCATCATTTGCCTAGACTTTTCCCGACTATGTTGGGATCGTCTTCCAGTCTAACTGTATGCAGCTGAATACTAGTATTTTACATGGAGCGACTGCCTATCTAACCTCCACAACCCAGTTAATACTGGGTAATACGATACCATTTCGTAAGACTGGATGTCAGACTATTTGGGCCACTGATTACCTGTAACAACTGCCAAAGATGAACAAATGACAGCCGAGACCAACAGCGTAACGTGCTTTCTAAGGTCCACCACATCCCACGTCCAACCCATCCACAGACCAACCTAGGCAAGCACGGCTTAACCTAAAGATCGGCCCGATCGGCTGTTATTATTTAGACATGTTATGATTATTAATAAAAATTGTACCATATTTCTGCGCGACAAACCCACGTTTCACTACGTCATCGAAACTTGTACAGATTTAATTATAATCTTAACACCTTAATTTATATTCGAATTCTGGCTTCGGCAAGTCAACTGAGTTTAGATCCAGGGAAGTTTCCAACTAAACCGTTGGCATACCCCGTAAGGTCGAGATGTCAGGGGTCGTGGGGCTGCCGGATGCGGAAGCCATTGAGGCGGAGCTGTACGAGGGATACAGAGCGGCGAAGACCGCCCTCCGGGAGGCTGTCCTGCGGGCCAGGGAACTGGCCCGCTCGGAGATGCTGGAGACCCTCGACAGAGATCCGTGGGGGCGCCCTTACAAGATGGTGCGGAATAAACTCCGCACCTGGGCCCCCCCGCTGACGCAGAGTCTCCGGCCCGACCTCGTGGAGGACGTGGTGAGCGCTCTGTTCCCCTCGCGGGGGGAACATCCGCCCCCGCCTATGGCTCCGCCACCTGCGGTGTCGGACCTAAGCGACGACGACGACACTCCGGAAGTGACTGGGGTAGACTTGAGAGTGGCGGTAGGTAGGCTCAAGGCCAAAAATACCGCCCCGGGACCCGATGGCTTGCCTGGCAAAGCCTGGGTCCTGGCCTCGGATGCGGAGGCTCTCGGGCCCCGACTGAAGGGGTTCTTAAGCGCATGTTTGGAGAGAGGCCAGTTCCCGCTTCGTTGGAAGACGGGGAAACTGGTCCTCATCCAGAAGCCGGGGCGCCCTGCGGACTCTCCGTCCGCATTTCGGCCCATTGTGTTGCTCGACGAGGTGGGCAAGCTCTTTGAGAGAGTCATTGCAAACCGCCTCGCCGAGCACCTTGAGGGGATGGGGCCGAATCTTGCGGAGAACCAGTTTGGTTTCCGCAAGGGGCGCTCTACAGTGGACGCCATCATGCGCGTGAGAGCCCTCACGACGGGGGATGCGATATCCCGGGGCGGGGTTGTTTTGGCGGTGTCTCTCGACATCGCCAACGCTTTCAACTCCCTGCCCTGGAGCTGCATCAGGGAGGCACTCCGGTATCACCGGGTGCCGACCTACCTCCGTCGTGTGGTCGGGGACTATTTGACGGACAGGGCCGTCATCTACCCCAGTCGCTGCGGAGATTGGAACCGGCGAGAGATGTCGTGCGGTGTCCCACAGGGATCGGTTCTGGGACCGCCCCTGTGGAACATCGGTTACGACTGGGTGCTGCGCGCGGACCTCCCTAGTGGTGTCAGCGTCGTCTGCTACGCAGATGACACCCTGGTGCTGGCACAGGGGAGGTCGCACGAGGCGGCGGCCGACAACATGACACGCGGGGTTGCGATAGTCGTTGAGAGGATCCGGCAACTGGGTCTCGAGGTGGCATTGCACAAGTCCGAGGCCATGTGCTTTCATGGGCCTCGGAATGCGCCACCGTCGGGATCCACACTGACGGTAGGAGGGGTATCCATCGGCGTCGAGTCGACGTTGAAGTACCTAGGACTCGTCCTCGACAGCCGGTGGAACTTCGTGGAGCATTTCCGACGTTTGGCCCCCAGGCTAGAACGGACAGGGGCTGCCTTCAGGCGGCTCTTGCCCAACCTTGGGGGGCCGAACGCCTCCTGCCGCAGGCTCTACGCGGGAGTCGTGCGGTCCATGGCCCTCTACGGGGCCCCAGTGTGGGCGCGTTCGTTGAAGCGGCGAGCCGCTCACCATTTGAACGCGCCCCAAAAAGTGGTGGCCGTAAAGATGGTCCGTGGGTACCGCACGATCTCTCGCGAGGCGGCGGGCCTGCTTGCCGGATTGCCGCCGTGGGATCTGGAGGCGATAGTCCTCGCGCGCCTGCATGAGTGGCGCGCGGAGGTACTACGCCGGGGGGAAACTCCGCTGCCGCGGCAAATTGCCGCCCAGCGGACTGACCTCCGGCGCGATCTCATGGCGACATGGAGAGAGCGACTGTCGCAACCCCGTGCAGGGCACGCCACGATAGTGGCGGTAAGTCCCCTCTTTGAGGAGTGGCTGGAGAGGCGCCACGGCGTCCTCACCTTCCGCCTGACGCAGGTCCTCACCGGACACGGATGTTTCGGGAGGTACCTGCACCGAATCGGGCGGGAGGAATCGCCCGGGTGTTTCCACTGCGAGGATCGACCGGAGGACACGGTGGAGCACACGGTGGAAGTCTGCCCTGCGTGGGCGGAGCTCCGCCGTGTCCTCGTGGCGGCGATCGGCGGCGGCGACCTCTCGCGTCCGGCCCTGGTTCAATCCATGGTCCGGAGCGAGACGGAATGGGAAGCCGTCGCCTCCTTCTGCGAAGCAGTTATGCTAGCGAAGGAGGTGGCGGAACGAGAGAGGGAGAGATCCTCTCTTCCCGGCCGCCGCGGGAGACGCAACGGGCGTCGGGGGCCACGTGGTGGCTACCGGCCACCGTAGATGCGGGCCTGTGGACGGCTGGCTATGGGCAATAGCTGGCCGTCCGGCCGTCTAACGACGACGACAGGCCGTGTCGACGGCGCGTTCGTGTTCCACGCGCGCCTCAAAGAGATGTCAGCAAAAGAGAGGGGCCCGAAAGGGCCGAAGCCTGCCGGGGTTGCGGGCCTGTTCGAAAGAGATACCGCGGCCCCGGAACGTAAAAGGCGAGGAAGGAACATGGATGGTTTTTAGTCAGTATGAGTCTGACACTCCCTCCCGCTCCGCCCAGAGTGGGGGGGGTCATTTGATGATTTCCCATCCTTAAAAAAAAAAAAAAAAAAAAAAAGGGGTCGTGGGGCTAGATTGAACACGTATACTAAATTACATCTCAATTATATTGGTGGGACAAGGTTTAACTGAACCTTGATTTATGTATCTGCACTTAGACAAGTACGTGTGGCGATGTTGTCAGCATTCGAGTGCAGATGTATTGTAAGTTAGAGGGGGCAATGCGGGAGACGCACCGGGCGTCGGGGGCCACGTGGTGGCTACTGGCCACCGTAGATGCGGGCCTATGGACGGTTGGCGACAGGCCGTGTCGACGGCGCGTTCCCGCGTCCCCGCGGCACCGCGGCCCCGAACATAAAGGGCGAGGAAGGAACATGGATGGGTTTTAGTCAGTAAAATTCTGATACTCCCTCCCGCTCCGCCCAGAGTGGGAGAAGTCATTTGATGATTTCCCATCCCAAAAAAAAAAGGGGCTATAAGTTTTCTTGCGTGATCGAATCAGGAACGAAGACATCCGCAAGAGAACTAAGGTTACCTACGTAGGCCAAAGAATTTCCAAACTTAAGTAGCAGTGGGTCGGGCACATTGCTCGCAGAACTGATAGCCGATGGGCCCGAAAACCGAACCGGAAAGCCTCCCACTAGGACCGATAATCTGGTGAAGGTTGCGGGACTCACCTGGATGCGAGTGGCACGGTACCAGTCATATGGCGACACTTAAGGGAAGCCTATGTCCAGCTTTGAACGTCTTTCAGCTTTTATGATGTGCTAATGAGGATGGTGACTCATAAATATCCAATGTGCAAAGGACACTGACGCTAAAACGATAAAGATAAAGACAATAAAAAAATTAAAAAAATCGACCCGAAATCCGAAACCGGGAACCGGATACCTATCAAGTACATCGTTCAGAACTTGTTAAATAATTTCGATTCTTACCTAAATATATTTTGTAACTGTAGTGCTGATGTTACCTGTAACAGAAGAAAAATGGTAATGTATTAAATTGTCATAAAAAACATTAAAAAATCATCTGGAATATGGATCGGGCATGGCGGCTCCCCATAACATCAAAATAAAGAAGCTGTTTGAAAAGCCGATCAACCGCATGGAAAACACTCTCCAAAACATAAACGATTTATTTATATAAATTAAATATAAAAATTTATAAAAAATATTTTTATTAATTCATCCATCAGCACAATGTTTTAAGTGCGTTGCGTACATTGAGTTATACCACAAAACATGATTTATAACCTCAAAAAAAAAGTAGTTTCCCAGGAATAATTTTTGCGTAAAGTTACTTAAAAATTTATAAAAAATATTTTTATTAATTTTTACATTTAAATATTTAGAAAAACAAAAGCATTTAAAACAGCAGAAAAATGGTGAAACATATGATGACCTATCGGGTCTGCGGCATCAGCAACAAAATAAATTATATCATTCATTAAATTATAACGATCATTATCACCAAAATAATATGCACACAAAACGGTTTTCATCAAAAAAGGAAATCCGTGAAAACTAAAGGCAATCCGTGTAGATTTTAAAATAATTTCAGCGGTTCACGACCATGGCGGCGTCGAAATATAATATTAAATTGGCACTCTGACCCTCGTGACCCATTGATAATAATCATTGAACTATTAAATGAGGTCTATTGGCAAATAATTCGCGCCGTGGAAGCAAGATGACTATACATATTTTCGCTTTACGTGTCAGTCTGTGTGTCTACGTTGGTCTTTAAAATGACACGACGAATTTAGATGCTGATTCTGCCATCAATTACATACATTTATGCACTGTTTGAGACTTTTACGGTGCTTTCATGATGGTTGCAACAGCGTCGAAATATCGGGTGCTCGTAAAACACAAGAAAATCACGGTATAATCCTGTAAGTGCATACATTTAAGTTCGCCTAACTGGTCAAAATGTACTGAACAGCAAATTTTTTTATCATGAGTTATACACTTGTTTAAGTATACTAAATGCCAGTCACTATAAATAATAATAATAGTTCACTTGGCTACATTTTAAAAGAGAAAAACTTACAATTTATTTTATAGTGAACTGCTGAATTTACATTTCCTTGTCATATTAACTTATGAATGGAAATACTCATGATAATTTCTATGAAATCAATCAATCATGAAAAACATCCTAATGTACGCAAACAAAACACCAGCTTTTAGAGACATACAACTAGCCAGCCTATCAGCTTCCAATTTATTTTTCCTCAGAAACTACTCAGAGAAAAACTTTGAAACCACGTCTTCATACACCTTATTTGAGTTAGAGAAGAGAAACATTACCCACTCACTTTTCAATTTCAATATTACATTTATTTTATTCCAATCGGTATTTTTCTTTCCAGCACTGAGAAAGAAAGGTAGATATTTTATGCTCGGAATAGAAATGAAATTTCAGAAGCCAGTCTTCTCAGACTGAACTGCGAGATGCCCTTTACAAAAAAAAATAAAAAAATAAATTTTCTATCACCGTGCTTTTTGGAAACTTTAGCAAAATATGATCCACTTCTGTTGTCCTATTGTTTCGTTACGCTCTGATACCATACAGTTGTATATCTGTTGTTCTTTGAAAAACAACTGTTACCTATCCTAGTTTTATTGGAAACCCGACACACATCACACACACATTCACATCACATTTACATCTGTATGTTTTTGCTGTTCAATGGAGAGAGCAAGTAAACATAAAAAGTGTGAAGTTAAAATGTTTTTAGGGATCCGCAACTCATTTTGTTGTCCGTCTGTTAGTCCGTGTGTGTCTCGCCGTTAGTCCCTTTTCCTCAGGAACGCGTGGTGGTAACAACTTGAAACTAATATCAAATACTGACGGAAGATGGGCCCTGATTTAACCAAACTTAGAAGAAAATAAGACTATCCTTTTATTCACGCCTCCACATTATAATAATATGCCTTTTATTCAGTAGATCATTCCACTGGGATAATTTTACTCGAGTGAAACCGTGGGTTAAAGATTTATACTTCTATACTTATAATTAATAAAATATACAAAGAGAATAATATATAACATTATAAAGAGGTAAAATTAGTTTGTAAGTTTGTATGTAGGCGGTAATTTCCGGAACTAAAGATCCAATTCTGTATTTTTTTCACTTGCAGAAAGCTTCATTATTCGTGGGTGCAATAAGCTGTAATTTTTTTTTTAATTTATAACCGAGCTATCACAATTCTTCCGGACAAAGTCGCGGCGGACGTGCTGATATAAAATAAATCGTGTGTGACCGACCTTCTTATCAAGAGACGTAACCTCTGATTCCTGACGCTTACCCTCCGCATTTGAGGAGTCGTACTGATAACAGGGAGATTAGTTAGCAATTACTCATTTTCTTATCAGTTACTATGCATTATTTATCTTGAAAGTCGTTACATATCTTGGTATTATGGCCTAGGCTAACTGGAGTTACGATCCTTTCAGATTTTTTGGTAATCACAGCTGTCTGTGTATTTGTTCTGGTTAATCTCCAAAGTGGCTGGACCTATTTTGATTTAACTTTAACTGTCAGATAGATGATGTTATAAGTTAGGCTTCTTATATTAAAGTAAAATAAATACCCGTGAAGGAAAACATCGTGAGGAAACCGGCATGTCCTAGAATAAAAAAATCGAAGACATGTGACATCTACCAAACCGCACTGGGCCCGCGTGGTAGATTATAGCCCATACGCAAAATACGCGCTTTGACGTGGAGTTGTGGACCAACCCGTTGTACAATACAATACAAAGTAAAAGAATAAGGTTTCCGTACAAAAATAAAAGAAAACCCTTAAAACTGAAAAAAAATCCGATCCAAGTAATATTTTCACGAGCTCACGGAGGTCTAGGGCCTACCCAACCCTAATATTTAAAAAAACTAAGGAAAGAATAGGCAGATAGTGATGATTGGTGACTAGACTGTCCTAGATTGGTGTTGATCATAATCTGCCTAGCCTTTTCCCAACTATGTTGGGGTCGGCTTCCAGTCTAACCGGATGCAGCTGAATACCAGTATTTTATATGGAGTGACTGCCTATCTGACCTCCACAGCCCAGTTAACACTGGGTAATACGATAACACTTGGTAAGACTGGTGTCAGACTTTTTGGGCCACTGACTACGTGTAACGACTGACAAATGTCAGCCGGGACCAACAGCTTAACGTGCTTTCCGAGGCATGGAGGAAACTCACCCATCCACAGACCGACCTAGGTAAGTACGACTTCACCTAAAGATCGACCCAAGCGGCTGGTATTATTTAGCAACGAGCACCTTCATCCTAGATTGATCCTAGATTGATGCTGATGACGAATACTAAATCTTATAGTTCCAAAACTATGACTCTATTCATCATATTTAATAGGCACTTAAGCATCCCAAAATAGTACTTAAAACGATCTTGAATACCTCGCAACCTTGTACTCCACCGTAATTCCGGCCAGGTGATTAACTAATATATTAGAAAATTAAATTAATCAAGAGCTATATTCTGGCATTATTCATCAAAACACGCTCTTAAAGTAATTAATCATGAGTAATTTATTGACGCCTACCTGGAATCTAAACTAATGTTATAAATGCGAAAGTAACTGTATGTCTGTCTGTTTGTATGTTACCATTTTACGCCTTAACTGCTGAACAGATTTGGATGTTAACTGGCACAAGTGTAGATCATATCCTGGGTTAAGATACAGGATGTTATTTGATCTCAGTAGAATGTTACTCTGGTATAATTTCTGAGCTAAATATGGAAAAGAAAGAAAATATGAAATTGTCGCACAGGCCTGACAAGCATAGCAAATCTAAGAGCATTCCGCTTCGATGTCTCCGATGAGATTGGCCGCCATGGCCTGAAAACTTGGTCTGAAAGGCCATTCTTCTTATTATTCTTAATTTCAGAAGTAAGCAGTTCCAGCAACGGGCTAAAGCTAGTTCAATATATTTTAATAATCTCTACATAAATCTAAAATTGGTGAAGTGCATTCCTAGAACTATTTTGATCATAATTATAAACAGATATTAATATGTTTTTTTACGATGCATGAATGAAAAACTTAACGATATTGATCGATTATTACTAATAGTTGTGTCGGTACATGAATTGCATTGTCAGCGTGACAGCAAGCGATTGCAATAGAAACCTGTTGCTATGACGCTTACAACCTACGTTTTTATTGATTTTGTTTTGCTAATAATGTGTAGTTTGCCTATTTCAATCAGTGATATTGAATGACTATTAACAAAAATAAATGTTAACACATCGTTATAAAAATCATAACATTTTCAGTTTATTGTGCATAAGCATGTCTTCAAACTTGCAACTGGGTTTTTCCATGTACGAGCCACGTATTTGTGTCCGATTGACAGCAATAGACTCAGCTGTATTACATGGGACTTTAACGTAATTGGCAAAATATGATTATGCTATTTGGTCCACTTTTGCTAAAACTCTTCAGAGATACAGACGTGATTGTATGTTGTTAGCAAATCGGTAACTTGTCCACAAAGTTTAACTGATATGGACCTTTCGACATGTGATCTCGCAGTTCAACCTCGGTTGTCTCGTCTGATTAACCGGACTATAACCGATATGGACTCCGAACACCGGACTCCGAACACCGGACTCCGAACACTGGACTCACTAGATCAGGGTTGGCGAACCTTTATGTATCAACGTGCCATTTTTCTAAAGTAATTTTAAATGAGGTCATAGACGTGCCATCACATAGCATCGCAAGTTAGGGCCAGCTCACAATATAGTAATAATAATTAATACTACTTATAACTCAAACTCTTTATGTACTACAAAAAAAAATGAATGACTTCTGTTGTTGCAGATTAGATGACAAGTAACTTACGTTAGGGTTGTAAGACGTTACTGTTAGCAGAATGCATGCTGCATTAGAGTCATCTGTCAAACGGTTTCTAAACAAGTTTTTAATGTTATTCATCTCTGAAAATAATCACTCGCAGGCATAGGTAGATGAAAGTATTGTTAGAATAGTACGAGCCAGCTTCTTCTTAACAGTTAAATGTGTCTGGTAACGCATTCCATGTTTCCAAAATTTTGTCATTAGCATTTTTACTTATATTACTTGTCAATCTTTCGGTTTCATACTTCCAACTCTTTCCTTATTTCAATGAATTTTTGAATCCATATTGAACTAGACTGGAAATCAATTAGCTGCATTTCAAATTCTTCCATTTCCAACCAATCGAATTGAGACAAGTTCAGTTTATCAACTGTCGTCACATCAGGGTACATAATGAACTTGGGTGTTTCCGATAATTCCTTGAACTGTTATAAGTGCATTATGAGTTTTTGTGATAGGTGACGTGCCCAAAATATTGTGTCGCGTGCCATTCATGGCACGCGTGCCATTGGTTCGCCATCCCTGCACTAGATACTTCACGTAGAAACTTCAGGACAGTTCGGATCTTAAACCGTACAAACATATTGCGAACGGACTTGCAGTTTAATCAAACTTTTACTTACGCGATTAGTATGGTTACAAAATATACAGACAAGGTTTGTCGTTCTGTACCTATTTTAAGGCACGGCCAAGGCATTACAAATTCATATTCCAATTATCGTTTCGCTTGCCAAGCCTTGGTGGAGTTCCGAGTTGTTTCTGAAAATACCACCGCATTACAAGGAGTAAGAATAAATATTCAACTGAACAACTGATGTGGGCATTGACGTGCTATAAAACTGTAGAAAAAAAACTTGTCTTTGCGTTAAATAGTACATTATCAGTATCATCACATTTATAGTAAAAATAGGGCAGAGGTGTATAACTGTATACCAACATTCGTTTAGTTAAATAAATATCAGAGAAAACCTCAGCTTCTGCTAGGTTAAATGAAATTAGCTAGCACGACTCACGAATAAGCGCGTGTATGCGCGATCGATTTTTTAACTATAACTGTATACCAACATTCGTTTAGTTAAATAAATATCAGAGAAAACCTCAGCTTCTGCTAGGTTAAATGAAATTAGCTAGCACGACTCACGAATAAGCGCGTGTATGCGCGATCGATTTTTTAACTGCTAAATGTGGCGCGTATACGCGTGAGCCGATACGAGCTTATACGCGCAGAAAAATACACTAGTCTCAAACCGCTCTTACATGATTTTTTTTTTAACTAGGTTATAAACATATATCGGAATAGGTAGAGCTGTTTCATGTACTTGCCACAGGTTAGAATATTATGAATATTCCCCGAATCCCGGGATTTGGTTTTTCAGTGGATAGTAAAATCATAGAAAAACTATTCGGGACTTGCAAAAAAGATTGCACTTCCTTTCTGACAGGTAAATATAAGAAGGGCGGGATTAATGATATTATGATAAACTTGATTCATTACCCCACAATGATTTTAAGTAACAATTTCTTATTCAAGAATCAACAATCATTTAAAGATTTTTATTCTGAAGTTGTAGGTACAAAAACAAACATATTACCATACAAATTATTTGTTCCTCAGAAAATCAAAACATTATCAAATACAACCATTTGTATTTACAATAAAACCTTAATTAAAGTAATCAATACGCTTCAACAATAATTCATTTATTCAAACAAAATGATATAATAATAAAATCCCGTAGTATCAGTCGGAATCCCGTGAAAAATTCATATTAACATCAATGTTTGCGGTCAATGAACCTAAATAGCTCTACCTATTCTGATCTATGGCTATAAAACTAATGAGACTTCAAAAACAAAAGTATTTTCCTTTATTGTGTACGTTACAACATAAATAATTACCTACACGTGTGTAGGTTAGACTTACGAAGATCAAATTGTCCCAAAAATACGAGACGTTTTTTGTCAGATTTTCTTTCCAAAAACCTTACCACACAATGGGCTAAAAACCTCCTGCAAACAAGGGTATCCAGTAAATCAATATTCTTTCTAACCACGACATTTTCTTTTCGAATTGCTTAGAACCCCTGAATTAACTTACAATAAATCTTTTCCTTCAATTGACTTTATCGAATCGTACGAAAATTTACTCAATATACTCTGTTTTCCTTCCATTTCGAGCCTTAATTGATTCAAACATACATTTCTGTAACATAGAACATTCTGTAAAGATTTTCTTCATGTTAATTAAATCTAATTAAGCTCTCGTAATTAATTCATGGGTGCTTGATTAAAATGAGGATCAAAAGAGTCTTCAAAAGTTATTAAATTTTGTAGGTGGGTGGCGTAGGTGATTACTGTCTAATACATAATCATAACCATTTATTTACTTGCGAATGCGGGTACAAAAATAAATGGTCTTAAATAAACAATAGTGTCCATTAGCCATATATCCTACCATAAGGCATGAAAATTTACACACGTTATATAAGTTTGTCCGGCAAATATTCAGTGACTGAGTAAAACGCTTTTTTATTTGTAAACGTATTTTGACATTGTGTTTAAATATATTCATATCATTTATCCCCATGTAATGTTTTGTTATATCATTACTGTTACCCGGTTTCACTCGCTTCTCAAGGAAAGTAGTACATAATTAAGGTTAAGACATTCACACCGTACATGTTATGCTCTTCTTGTTCTTAAATACTATTTAACTGTACATATTTCTATTTTGATTTTTCCTTTTGCAGGCCTTCTGACAGAAATTTCTTTTTAAATAAGCTGTGGTTTTGTACTTTAAGTTTTGGTATTATGTTTCCTTATGTTCTTTCTCGTGTACATCCACATCATTGTTTGTTTGTACAGATTTAGGTAACTCAAGAACCACTCAACCGATTTATAAACATATTTCTCTATTAGAAAGCTACATCTTTACCGAGTAACATAGGTTATGAATTATAGTGACATCATGCAAATTCGTCGAACTATCACAATTTTTGAGAACGAAGTCGCGAGCGAAATGCTAATAAATGATAATTATAATAAACTAGCTGACCCACGCCACTTCGTCTGCGTCACATAAGAGGGAAAAAGCTACCTACTACTACCTACCTACTACTCCCTACCTACTACTACCTACCTTCTACTACCTACCTACTACTCCCTACCTACTACTACCTACCTTCTACTACCTACCTACCTACTACTACCTACTACTACCTACCTACTACTACCTACCTACTACTACCTACCTACCTACTACTACCTACCTACCTACTACTACCTATCTACTACTACCTGCCTACTACTACTACCTACCTACCTACTACTACCTATCTACTACTACCTGCCTACTACTACTACCTACCTACCTACTACTACCTACCTACCTACTACTACCTACCTACCTACTACTACCTATCTACTACTACCTGCCTACTACTACTACCTACCTACCTACTACTACATTTTTTTTCATAAAAACCTTCTCCTGACAATAACAAACACAACAAAAAAAGAATCAGCCAAATCGGTCAAGCCGTTTTCATGCTGTGTCGTGACAACGGAAAACGGGTTTCATTATATAATTTGTGAATTCAGATAACTAATTATTCGGATAAAAAAGTATCATTTAACTATGTGCCAAATAACATCCAAATTTCTTAAGCCGTTCAAGCGTAATTTAGTTACAAACTCATGAGCTCTTACGTTCATAATATGAGTGGAAAAGCCAGATTCCTATTAATTAAATCATCTTAGGCACTCAATAAGTTCTGAAAGACAATTAAGGAATCTTAGTAATAGGTAGCTATCCATATTAATCGGATGTCTAATACAATTCCATTACCTACGAGTATTTGATATCCCGGGGAGGCAGAGGGGCAGGATTTGAGCCTCGAGAAACAATTGAACAGAGGAAATTACAAACGACCTACTTCCAGGGCCCTGTTTTAATAAAAGTTACAATCAGACAATTTTGTAAATAAGTGACATATTTGTAAAGTTATATGACAAGTGTTGTTTAATAAATCTTACTATAATTGTCACCTATATAAAGAAAACGTTTATTAACCCAAAATGTGTAAAATAGTTAGTAAAATTTTGACAATTTTGTCAGTTTTCCACCATGGTTTTGTAAGTTGTAATTACTCGTACTATTAAACAGAAACTTGTAGACTACGCTTTTTAGGGGAATATAAAGTGTTTTAAGGTTAGGTTATATTAATCGATATTTCTCAAGAATGGTACAGTATCTTTTCATGAGAGTTATACCACTGGGCAAGGGGGAGCCCTCCTTCCCTCCACACCGCGTGAGTTGACTTCCATCGCATGCATTTCACGAAAAATAATGCGTTTTATTGTAAGCAGTATGTTCGTTTGACAATAATTCGAGAGTTTTACGGTGAAGTATGACATTGAACCCGTATCTAAATAATAATAGCCGCTCGGGTCGATCATTAAGTTAAGCTGTGCTTGCCTAGGTTGGTCTGTGGATGGGTTATCACCCTTACATACCGAGTTTCCTCCGCGCCTCGGGAAGCACGCTAAGCCCTTTGGTCTCTTCTGTCATTTGTAGATCTTTGACAGTCGTTACATGTAATCAGTGGCCCAAATAGTCTGACAACCAGTCTTACCAAGGGGTAAAATGAAACTAAAAATGTATTTGTGTATTGAGTTTCGACCGACGGAATTATGTTGATTTTTTAACAATCATGTCAAATCATTAGTTTGTTTTCTTTTATAATTTGTACTACCAAGTACTAATAATAAAAAAGCAATCTAAAAAGTTATTATGGCTTAATTGGGACATAATTTTTAACAATTATACCCACTTGTTAAAATTAATTAAGCTCACGTGTAACAAAATACTAATTGCCAGTAACATCCGCGTTTGGACTGTTGTCCCATCATTAAATTCAAAATAAAAAGTAAATACTACCGACACAATCCGCCTAATGATCATTAACTTTGTAGGTCTACACAAAAAAACCTTTATGTATCATGAAAAGATCTTTTACAATAACATAAATAAAAATTCTACCAAAAACAGACCAATTAGGGTTTTCCTAAATATAATAAAAAAAAACAGCCTTTTCAGCTACCTAAAAGAAACTTAATTGAAACTTGGCAACCGCCTAATCAGACTTGGCCAAGTTTTTGCCAAGCCGGCACACCAATTTTAGGCTACGCTTGGACAAAAAAGTGACAAAAACAGCCTCGTAATGGCCATGTTTTGACACAAAACCTATTGGCCTGCGGGAAATGAGATACGTTTAGGACAAGAACTTTTTCTTTTTTTGTGTCGTGAATAAGAGTAAAAGCGGCTCCTAAAAATATATGCTTTGGAATTTTAATTTCCTTTTAACCGGGTGTATTATGACACTTATTTTTTATTTTTTATGAATAGGCGAATAAACTTTTTTTAATTCCTAGTTTTTCTTGGTAATTAAAAGGAATACCTTGCGGAATTTACTTTAAAAAAACTTGACATTGACTTGGCTTGTTACTCAAATCCTTTATTCATTATCCACAAACGATATAAGTTTTTAAATTGAGTTTGTCACTGACATTACCATTAACTCTGAAAACCTAAAATAACACATATTTATATAATAGGTTACGCAAATAGTCCGGAAACTACATATATGCGAAAAACACACAACTTCAATATTTTTGAAAAGCAGCTAGCGCTATTGGACTATAACTGTACTGGTTCGGGAACTCGAAAAATTAGTAAACAAGGCAAATATCCTGTTTTCCGAGTTAATGATAAATTACCACAATCTTTAAATGCACATTTATTTCCATTTATACTATATCATTAGATAAAACACATCAATTTATATTACTTGTACACGATAAAATATTAATAAATAAGAACGTTGGACGAAACTCGTTACGTCGTTTGGCCAAGCACGATATTTATGGGCCGAAATATAGAGGCTTCCCCTTAATGGGTGGACTCCCGGAATAATCGAAACATTTATTATTCATATTCTATTTTTGGGTAAGACACTTGATGTGTGGTTAGGTATTTTTATTTTTACTTTGCCAAGAACGGGCCTTTGTTAAGGTGAATAAAGAAAGAAAGATAAAAGTTGTAGAATCTTTTTTAGTGTAGGTACAAACCACAAAGAAAAGTGATTATTTCTGGTCAGGTCTGGTAAAACTCTTTCTACTCGTAGTACTGATCAAAATATTGTTAAAGAGTGTTCATGGAGTTTTTAGTCCATTCTTCTCCATTGAGATCTACGATTTGTAATTTGTAACTTAGTAGAGGAGCGGGAGCTCGTGGCTAAATAATATCAGCCACTCGGGTCGATCTTTAGGTTAAGCCATGCTTGCCTAGGTTGGTCTGTGGATGGGTGGCCACCCTTACATACCAAGATTCCTCCGTGCCTCGGAAAACACGTTAAGCCGTTGGTCCCGGCTGTCATTTGTCCATCTTAGACAGTCGTTACAGGTAGTCAGTGGCCCCAAAAATCTGACTCCAGTCTTACCAAGGGGTATCGCATTAACCCGTTGTGGTTTTTGGAGGTCTGACAGGCAGTCGCTCCATGTAAAATACTGGTATTCAGCTGCATCCGGTTAGAGTGGATTAAGCCGGAGGAAATTTGGTATGTAATGGTTGGTCAGCCGTCCACGGATCAACATATGATGCAAGCGCGGTTTTACCTGAAGATCGACCCAAGCAGCTTTCATAATTCAGTCACTAGCTCCTCTAATTAATTTAGTTCGTTAAAAAACAAGGCTGTTATTTGTCATATGAAATGCGATACTACGAGTATTTTCACAGCAAACATTTTTTAATAAAAACATCATCTGATTCTGATGGATGACCAGTTTAGCTACTAGGATTTATATTGTGTTCGATTGGAAAGCCGATAGTGATTGATAAAATTTGTGGTACCTTTTTAATTATAAATACTTATAATACTCAGTACAAAACTTTTTTGCAAAAAATAAAACCGACTTCAAAAAAAACAAAAAAGTGAAAAATAACTTTAGCTTCTGAAGTCGGTGACCTTTGCTTGATTGCTTTAGTTATTTTGTCACCGACTTCAGAAGCTAAAGTTATTTTTCACTTTTTTGTTTTTTTTGAAGTCGGTTTTATTTTTTGCAAAAAAGTTTTTATTTTTCACTTTTTAGTGGTTCACAGGTGCTTGATACATGGAAAGTGCATACCGTTACAATTACAACAAGCCCAAACACGACTATGGTACATTGTCTCATTATGGAGTTCCGTGACTCTTGGCTTCATCATCAGATCTGATGGTAGAATGGTTCTTATCAAACGCAAATGCTTCACTTGTTGTAGAAAATACCAAAATCGCAACACGTTTTCAGATAAAATTTGAAGAGTTCCCTCGATTTCGCCAAGATTCCATCATCAGATCCCAATTTGGTGGCTATGGGACCAACTTGGAAGTATACCCTTTCAAACAAAAAAAGAATTTTTCAAATCGGTTCAGGCGTCTTCGAGTAATCGGTGAACATACATAAAAAAAAAAAATACATACAGTCGAATAGAGAACCTCCTCCTTTTTGGAAGTCGGTTAAAAATAAAAGTTTGTTTGTTCATTTTATATTTTGAATTTATTCATTAATTGTTGCATGTCCTAAAAAAATCCATGTTTACTCAAAATCTTCAATATAATTTTGCAACATGTTAAGATAAGAGAAATGCAGGGATTCTTTTATGGCTGAAGTAGATCGCAAACGGTCGGTCGTAATGTCGCCGCTAACGTCAGCGTCGAAGTAAAGTGCTTACAAATTCTTAGTTGCGTAGGTATAAAGAACAAAATTTCGGGGTGTTGATGAACAGGGTGTATAGCTCTTCATCCCCCGTAGAAAAGGGCGGATTCTCCTAACAGACGGGTGTTACGTCGGGATCTTGTATATGTTCTTAAGGGGCCGGCGGAGCAGGCGTATTTCATACAAACATACCTAATACCAAAATAATTTGTAAATAGAACATATTCTTAAGGTAGTGTGTATTGATTTCGATTGGATTTCAGAATATCTAAGTTCCTAAATATACATTTTGAAACCACAGTGATATAAAGACGAAATATGAGGAATTTTTAAATTTCTATAGATTTAAAAATTATTGTGGTATTACGTTTGTATGAACTACGCATGCTCCGCAGGCCCCATAAGTCGCGGAGAATGTTGCTTGCACGATATAGGAATTCTGACGAATTTCGCTTGATAATTCATAACATTTGTCATAGATGTCGCTGTAGTACTTTTTGTTCAATGTAGCTGTAGAACTTTTTGTAGTGCCGGTACATATTGATAATCGTTCGCAACCGACCGTGCGCGACCGACCGCTAGCGCAACATGAATTCGAGCCTTAATGTTTATGGTGTTTAATGTGCACTGCCGTTATAAGAAAGAAGGCCGTAACTACGTCAACGTTGATTCCGAGATAATTGAAGTTTTATCTAAAACGGAAGCCCGCGGTTTACTGAATGGTTTTAGTTAGTGATGCTTATTTTATAAAACGTCAAAAAATATAGGCTATATGTTGAACCATAATTTATTTAAAATCAGACATGCGTATTCATTTTATTTTATTTTTGCCCTTTTGTCTTAGCAAAAAAATTATTATAATTTGTGAAATACTTATCTGAAAGGGCGTAATTGCGTAGAATGTAATTACGGCTTAGCTTGGCTTGGCATGGCTTCTGAATGAGGAAGCGTTCCTTCAAAATACTTATGTAAAAAGCCCTTATTGCGTAGTTAGGGCTTTTTCTAGTAGTAAATTTATTTAATATTTAAAGCTTAACTATGTTTAATTGGTAATTGCGGCCTTCCAGACTAGAATTACGAAAATACTACACAAAAAAAGCCGTTATTGTGTAATTAAGGCTTTTCAGATTCAAAAACCGTAATTTATGTCGTAGTTAGGGCTAAAATGCTTATGCTATCTTTGATCTCATACGAGATACAGCTTTGTGAGTAAGACCACAAGATAGCATTTTCTTTGCTGATTCCAAATATGGTTATAACTCATTTTTGACAAAATTGTTAGTTACGGCCTTCTTTGTTATGACGGCAGTGCAAGAGTATTCGTAAAAGTATGTGTATGAGTAAGTATCTTAAATCAGTAGGTACTTAGTAAAGTACTTCACGTACCTCTTGAAATATCAATAGCTTAGCTTTAACTTTGAAAAAAAAAGTGTTTAAATAGGAACGTCCGTGTTTAATCAGTTGACATCACGGAGATATCTTGTATTTGAAACATAAATAATAATGATCAGCATCATTTCAGCACTGCTGGTCTCCCCATCCTGGTGTTATGCGAGCCTTATTCAGATGTATCCGGTTAGCTCGATGATTTCGTCAACTCAAGCCAGTCGTCAGTTTTAAACGAATCTGGTTTAATTTCTCTCTGGTTGGTCTAGCTTTTTTATTAACTTTATCCATAACTAACTGTGTAATCAATCTTTGAAGTTAAATTTGACCCACTTCCCGGTTTCCAAAAAAAAAAGTTTGCATACATATTTAGTTTGAATGACAAAGTTGTTGTACGTGACTGACAGCGTGACAGGAATTCAGGCCTTTTTTTTTTGTATGGGTATCAAATAACTTCTCCCACTCTGGGCGGAGCGGGAGGGAGTGTCAGACTTTTTCCGTCATCGTTCCTTCCTCGCCCTTTACGTTCCGGGGCCGCTGTATCTCTTTCGAACAGTCCCGCAACCCCGGCAGGCTTCGGCCCTTGGCCCCTGGGAATTCAGGCCTAAGTATAGAAATCAACAATGTAAATAATTGTAAAGAAGGTTCTTTATTTTGTTCATTTTATCACCATCACCCAATGACTACCGGAAGTTTTCAAGTCTGATAAACTCTGATGGTAATATCACTTTTGCCAAAATCAGTGATTGCTAAACTAGGACAAGCAGTTGGTCGTCATTGCTTAAATTAGCTTTTTACGTCACTACATCGCAATATAGGCGTTTCGCAAACATACGCATGAATGAGCATTAGATCACGTAGTAGTAATATGCGACTGCGAGTAACATGTGCACAGTCATGAGTATAAGTATACAGCAACAGGAAAAATATGTCCCCTCTCGTAACCGTTTTAGCTCTAAGAATTAAGATTAAGGATTGATAGTGTGTAATACCTAATCTATACTAATATTATAAAGCAGCAGAGTTTGCTTGTTTGTTCGGTTGAACGCGCTAATTAGATCCTGAGATTAGCGCGTTCGAATTGAAAAAATCTTTTTGTGTTAGATAGTCAATTTATCGGAGGAAGGCTATAGGCTATATAACATCACGCTATGACTCTTAGGAGCAGAGCAGGAATGAAAAATGTTGAAAAAACGGGGAATCTTTTCCTTTCGTTTTTCTCTCTTATGTGACGCAGACGAAGTTGCGTGGGTCAGCTAGTACTCTTAAAAAGCTGTTGCTGTCCTAGTGTAGTAATCACTGATTTTGGCAATATTACGCATTATCATCAGAGTATCATACTCCAAAAGTTCCCGATTTAAAAAAAACTTTGTTAGACAACCATAAGCTAGCTAGACCATGCATTAAGTTGCAGGTAGGTATCTCCTGCGTAAATTGTTAGTCTTCGCAGGAATAGGCTAGTTTCCACCATCAATAAATTGCAAATCTATTTAGTCCGTCAGTTAGAGTATTGGAAAATAATGGACACGTATTTTTTGTTATTGTAAATCAATTATAGCGACGAAGTTAGAACGCATCAAAACTCGGTAGTGGGGGCTCGTGACGTCACAACGCACTAAAAAGTGTAGCACGGCGTGACGTATTGAGAATTTTAAAAGCGTCATATCTTCGTCAATTTTGGTTTGTGACCAAAGAAAAAATACGGGTCAAATATTTTTTTGAAAATCTAAGTGACGGACTAATTTTTCAGTAAACAAGCCTATTCGTCAGGAGGACTATTTTCATTATAAATGTCTGGGAAAAAACATTTTTCACAAAGCAAATACTTTTATTTAAAAACACTAAGGGCCAGTTTCACCGGTTCCGGATAAAGTGTCGGTTAGTTATCTGATAGTTAATACTATCTACCACTTAAAGGCTGGTTATAACTAATACTTTATCTACCAGATATCGCTATCCGACACCTGTGACACCAAAAGTGTTAGTTTATCTGGCAGATAAGTTCCTAATTATAGGCTAACCGACACGCAATCGGTGAAACTGGCCCTAGAGAAATAGTAAACTACAATACCTCGATATAAACCAGAAGTTCCTCGAGATTTTACGAAACTAACAAAAAACAAAAACCTGAGTCTCAACAACAAGCTTCGAAAATTCCAAATTCAAACCGGACCTTTATTTTCAAAATCTTGCTTTGACGTTTGACGAAGAGTTCCGAAAACAGAAAACCTCCTTTTACAGACTAAATTCCTAGTACCTCTGACGTCACCTTTGTCACGTACGGGCGTCGTATATTGCAGGTGCGAACGATGCCACCTAAGCTATTGTCTTCTTCGTATATTGCTTCTCTGCAGTCTATTGTGCTGAAATCTTTTCTCGGATAAGACCACTCTTTGTCGACGTCTTTAATGTAGTTCTGTTAGGTAGTCTTTACAGAGGTCTTTCTACATTCAGGAACTGGTGCTCCTAAAAGCGTTAATGACTATTTATATTTAGGTGAACCTATTGTCAGAGTTTCTACCAGCAGAATACAAGTAGTGCAAAACCTTTAACTGTAACAAAAATACGGCCTCTTTTGTGTTCTTCATAATTGAATTAAAGAGACACTTTTACACATGAACACGGCTGAATTAGCTACGAAATCTTTTGTATTGAAGACATGCTTGTGGTTTCAGCCTTATATAGCCGCACGCGACTAGATTGAAAATAAACCCTGACATATTGATTATGTACGAAAAAGCTATTCACACAATGATGATGACTAAACCTCATTGGCTTATTAAGCTATGAATACTAAATAACCATCTCTCATTATACCAATGATTGAAGCAACAAACGATGGATTGCTGGTCAAAGTATGTTTTAGTACGCAGAGCGACCAATCAAATTATACAAAACTAGTATAAATGGATACCTCATTGATCGTGAAAGGAGAATGACCAAAAATGTATGGGCTCTGGTCCAAAAAAAAAACTGCTGCCCCCAGGGTTGACTCCATTGTGGGTTAACTTATAATGTTGGACTTACTATGTGTGCCAATGTGCATCAAATTCTAACCCACAGTTATAGACTAATTCAACAATTTTGAATGTGCAAGTGAATATGCTACTTTTTTTCAAGTTCACGTTTCAGCTAATATCTATGATTCCGTGGGACAGATATTTTCAGTTCCATAGAAGAAAATTAAGCATTTTAACCAGTCTTTCAAATGAGCTATGTAGTAAATCTGGGGGCAGAACTTTTCTTTTTTTTTTTCAAATTTTGGTCCACTTTGGTCATTCTCCTTTATACAAAGCATGGCTTGATTATTAAATATGATTATTAGTTATTAATTAGGGCTTGCTTATTAAATAATGACAAACACACTACTATTATTTTAAAATTGTTATTAGTATGTATTTTTATGTTCAGGTATTTATCTATGGGTCTTTGTTACCTGAAATAAATGGTTTATTATTATTACTAATATCAATCTCTAGCGAAACGCCACTAATATATTAAGTAATAACACAGTAACATCATGCATTACGTAATCTCTGAAGACAGATTTGATCTTAATAGTACACATTCATTTCTTTCGCTAGTTATGTTTAAGTCTTATGTAGGTAATAGGAGGCGAGCCTAATGCCATCATCCGAGCTTAAATCCAGACTTCGTGACTAGAACTAAGGAGTTCTTGATAGAAAACCCTAATAACACTTTGATCAACCTAAGAAAATAATCTAAAATTTCATATTCCGTAGTTGCTCATAAGGCCACTAGAAACCAGGCAGTCCTAAGTACCACTTTTGACATTTTGTTAAAATTTAAAAGACGATTACAGGAGCTAAACGCGAGTTCTACAATGCCTGAAAGTATACGATTCACTGCAATAAACAAAACCAGAAAAATATGATATTTTTCAGGATATATGCTAGTATGATAGTGTTTTGAAAACATAATAAGTACACTTAATTTTACTCGATAAAAAAATCACGAAGTTTTCTCTAAAAAATTCTTTCAACCAAAAAAAACATACTAAAATACATGTGATCATTCTGACTTTTTGGCAATTAACGTATAACAAGCAACGTATTTGCATCATGGTGTTTTAATTTTTTTTGTCCAATTCATAGATTTTTTGTCAATAGAAACCACTCAATTCGCAAAATTTGGCCCGCAGTGACTGACGTAACAACCACATTGCAGTGTAAGCTGATTTGAACTTCATTATAACAGCATTTCAAACGAAGTTTGAACCACCACAAATAGTTATATTATAGCTCATGTAGTCGCCTTAAAAGATATGTGTGTAATATTAATATCGTTGAAATTCATTAAAAACAAGAGAGCGGTTGAAATGTAACATGTTCTAAAGCATTTTAATGTTGAGAGCTAAAATATATTCATGAAAATTGCAGCCTTTGAAGATCAGAAGTCATTTATTTTTGATGGAATAAAAGCAATAGAGTATATAAACTTCGTTGTAAATCTTTTGAAGCGTAAAGTAGTAACATTAATAACTGACTAGATAAATGGAAAAAGCATTCAAAATAAGTTTTATTTTGTTGTTCATTTTATTCGGGTCTGTTGAAGTTTGAACCCTGATCTTACAAATGGATGATTCCATCAAAAGAAAATGTTACATACGTCATGCTTGTATTTTACCGAAAAATTAGGAAGATGTCTAGTACTACTGTACTCCCACATTTTGTCAGTTATGTTTCAAGACGCAAAGTGCAACGATCTTTGCGAGACTGTTCGAAAAAGATACCGTGGTCCCGGAACATAAAGGGTGAGGAAGGAACATGGATGGGTTTTAGTCAGTAAAAGTCTGACACTCTCTCGCTCCGCCCAGAGTGGGAGAAGTTATTTGATGATTTCTCATCCAAAAAAAAAAGGGTGCAACAATCTTCGCAGGATGGCTGGTAGCAATTGGATGAATATTGCCGAGAATAGAGTTCAGTGGCGTGCGATTAAAGATGCATTATTGTATCCAGCAGTGAACGATTGTAAGCTAATGATGATAGTCGAATAAGGAGCGAGGTTATAGCGAACTATTGGATATCAACTCCGGGGTACTGCTTAAAATAAATCTCAGAAAAAATACCCAGAACTTCATATACCAGAAATGATTACGACCACTGGAACAACGAGGCAGAAGAAAACAAGTTGTGTTCTTAATTTAAAGACCTGAAAACAAAACCAAAATTAACTAATATTGCTATCGGCGCGAATTGAACTCAGACTGTAAACTGACTTGTAAGCCAGGTGGGCTGCTGCAGGATCAACTAAGTTCAGTAGGGGTATATCGGTGAAGCAGAGTGCGACTGTTGAGTCTCATCCCAAACCATGCCCTACATTCATTTGCGTTCTAACAGACCTATCCGCCCTGCCGGGGTTGCGGGCCTGTTCGAAAGAGATACCGCGGCCCCGCAACATAAAGGGCGAGGAAGGAACATGGATGGGTTTTAGTCAGTAAAAGTCTGACACTCCTTCCCGCTCCGCCCAGAGTGGGAGAAGTCATTTGATGATTTCCCAACCTAAAAAAAAGGGACCTATCCGCCATTACCGACGTGGCTGACTTCGGTTAAAAACAAATTTATTACTTAAATAATTATGGGCATCATTGATACGAAGAAGAAGAAGTATTCATGATAAATAAAATGGAATCCCAACATAACACAACGCATACAAAGTTAAACAAATGTGTCTTTGAAGCAATAACTACCAAAGACAGCGCTCAAAATCCCCCTTCCAACAATAAAAACCAATAACGAGCACTACAAAAACATGAAAAGCTGAATAAACTTCACCAATCGTCACCACACTGACTTACAGAATATTACTTCACCTAAATGCCGTGTAGACGTAATAGCTACAAGTAATATTTAGGTCAGATCCATCAGCGTGAACCAGCTACCGTGTCACAAGATTTTGATTGATAGCGTACCATGATTCGGCCGGATTTTTTTGACGTATTTTTAGGAATAAAGGTGCAATGTGGTTAAATTGGGAAGGTCGGGAGGTTACAGTCATTATGATGGTATGGAAAGTAGGATGAATGGCATTTGTTGTTGAAGGTTGGTTGTTGAGATTGAATTAATGAGGAAAGTGTACGAGGATAAAAAGCAGAATATTAGCAAAAACAATACGCCCAAATTTATCAAATATTGTGCAAAAGTGTGTTTTACTCAATATTTGATGATTAAAATTTTCAAAACACTACTTCAATAGGTCCATAATTATTTAGCTTTGACTGCTTACTATTTTGTAAGTCTGTTGAAAAAAGGCTGATAGTTTTGTGGACGTCTAACTCTAGTAAAAACTATAATAACTGCTGCAGCAGAAAACGAAAATCAGTCTTTATCTTCATTGACCAAATAAAAAATTTCATACCTTGTGAGGAAACGCGGTAGACGCGCGGCAGATGGCGGTACGAGGTGGTCTAAACTACGACCAGTGGTCAATATTGGCCCAAGATAAAAAGATTTGGCAGTCATGAGGAGGGGCCTTTACCCAGCAGTGGGATGACACAGCCTAATTATAGCAATAATATCTTGTACAGTTGTGTTTTATCGCAGAAAAATAGTTTTACATTACAACACACAGCAAATAAAATCACAACAATATTCGCATTAATAATTATGATAGATCATTACATCCAATTTGGGACAATTGTTACTTTTGCGCGACGGGCGGGACAGGCATGTGTAATGAATAAAAATGATAGTTTAATGGTTATCGACCTTAGTCCAACGTCTACGTTGTTCGCATCTATTATAGAGGAGCAGGAAGGAGCAGAAAGGAGCAGAAATTACGCGTGAGGTAACCCTCACGTGTAATTTCTAAAGTATACCTCAATGAGAACTGCTTTGGTTTTTTTTATCGAATTTTAAATGAATTTACAATTGCTTTGTTACTAATTCAGTCCAGCGTTCTTTTTTTAAAACCAAATTGACCTTGTTCTTACCCTAGCTTGCTCTCGATCACGCCTGATGAAAAGCGATGGATGAGATATTTATTTTATTTTCTTGTAAAGCATAAAGAATACACTATTTGTCTTTTACATCTATTCTTTCTGTTTTTCCTGTTTTTTAAACATGAAAATTCATTAGATTAAAGAAAAACTTGATTCTCGATAACACTCATCGATATTATTGTATACTAGCTTCTGCCAGCGGCTTCGCCCGCGTGAAGTTTCAAAATTGGGGTTGAGTGAGAATATTATAAACGTAAGAGTAAACAAATATAATAATAACAAATCTCCGAACTGCTAAGCTATCGGGAGTTACACGTGTTATTGTGAGTCAACTATAAAAGATAGACATGCTGTCTTGGGATATTTTTTAATATAATTTTATATGTGGAATATTTCCGTTATACATGATTTCTATGTAGCTTTAACCATTAAGGCTGCACACGCGACGGAAGCTAAAAAAACCAAGTAACTTCTCCCGTTTTCCCAACATTTCCTTTCACTGCTCTGCTCCTATTAATGGTAGCGTGATGAAAAGTATACTATTACCTGCTCAGGAGTATGTAGAATAATTGTACCAAGTTTCGTTAAAATCCGTCGAGTAGTTTTTTTTTCTATAAATAACATACAGACAGACAGACAGACAGACAGACAGACAGACAAAAATTTTACTGATTGCATTTTTGGCATCAGTATCGATCACTAATCACCCCCCGATAGTTATTTTGTAAATATATTTCATGTACAGAATTGACCTCTCTACAGATTTATTATAAGTATAGATAGATGTTACAGTGAAATTGTAAAACCTAGATTGCTAGATCTATCTAGCGAGATTGTAAACTTTCGAAAGATTGTCAAACAAACATACTGCTTACTTTTTTGGTAGATTTTAAACTATCGAAGTGAAATCGTAATATTGTGAAATGCAATGAAAGTTTTTACAATGTAACCCTGACATATACAACGTGAAGGAAACTGTTTATTGCCGATATAGAGACTATTTTCATCGGTCTTTGCCTCTTCATGTAAGTGCCTACATTAATTCTCATATTTCTACAATCAACCTAGATTATGAATCAAACTTCACCCTAACAAGGCACTATACAGAACACACAGCTCTCCCATTTCCCGATGACGTGGCACGTTTCATGCTGGCAACTTTTACGAGCTAGCATAAATCATAGTGAGACATAAAGGTCGTAAGGTCTTTGAACTCTTTGGTTCAATGTTGATGCTTTTAGCATAACTGTACGGAGTTAAGAAAAGTCGTTAATGCGTCAGACATTCAGAGCGTATTTATTAACAACTAATTTCAATTTCGTAGGTTAGAAATTCTCCTACGGGAACGTAGTACCAGGATAAAAAGTTAACTAAGACCTAACCCAGGTCATTAGACCACCGGAAGACGATGCGTTGGAAGACCTCCCAGTAGGTGGACCGATGACCTGGTGAAGGTTGCGGGAATCCGTTGGATGCGAGTCGCAAAGGACCGGTCCATGTGGTGACACTTGGGGGAGGCTTATATCCAGCAGTGGACGTCTTTCGGCTGAAATGATGATGATGATGAACCCAGGTCATGGTATATCACTGTGTTGAAGAAGATTGAGCCTATCTGCCCCAACATCATCAATAGCTGGATATCAATCCTAATAGAGATTAATTCTTATTACAATGATTTCCCTCAATTGTTAATCCTGCAGGAACTCAAGAGCTTTTAACGTGAATAATTAAGTAGCATAAATAAAAGTAGCTTAATACTTTGATACCCATGGTTTACTGCCCATTCTCCTTTCATAGACAACCGTCCAGCTTTTAAGGCGTAAAAAGGTCATAGATCGACAAACAAGGTTACTTTGTTCGTTCTGATATTAGTATGTATTTAAAAATAACTACAAAGCAAATCTGCAAATTGAAACAGCTCATAAAATCAATGCATATCACAAAACGCATCAAGGTACTAATGGTTAGCATACATTCAATTGTTTCAATGGGTAGGCTATTGAAAGTCTTGCATCAGTTGTTGTATTCGGATTTATATGCATACAGATTTATAACTAAACTTCAAGTATACATTGCTACCACCACCATTTACTTCCGAAAAGCCTGCTCTAATGAAAAAAAGAAAAACTGAAAAGGAAACTATATTAACGAAAGAAACGTGGGTCCATAAGTTGAAACAAGTTAAGGCAACACCATTGAATACCCCTTTTTAGTATGGGGAAGTCATCAAATGACTTTCCGCTTTGAGCGGAGCGGAAGGGAGTGTCAGACTTTTACTGACTAAAACCCATCCATGTGCCTTCTTAGCCTTTTGTGTCCCAGGGCCGCGGTATCTCTATCGAACAGTCCCGGTCTTTGCACAGGCACAGGGCATAGTATAATCTTCTTTAGACGTATTTTAAGGCACAAAAATATTTAATTCTAGCTGACCCGCGCAACTTCATCTGCGAGTGAGGGTTAGTTTTTTTTTTTTTAATAAACAGTATCCTATGTTACTTCTAATACCTCCAAGAATATGTGTATATGTAATTTCATGATGATCGGTTGAGTAGCTTTCGCGTGAAAGCGTAACAAACAAACTTACATTCACATTTATATAATAGTAGGGATAGGGATAGTAGGGATTATTATAGTTGTGCTGAATGCAGTTAATATGTATGTCTCTATTTACAATAGCATGCTTTTAGTATTTCGGAATTTTATTTGATGTTATGCAAAACAATATTATAACATGAAAAGTTCTGCTATAAAGGGTAGACCGGCCCCTTTTTACATCAGAAAATCTAAGTGCCAATAACCTTTCATATGAAGAAAGCCACGGGTCAGAAAGTAATTAGGATACGGTACAATTTCCCTTCAAAGGTCCACATATGAACATCCCAACCCTAAGGGCTATAACAAAATTCCATTTTCCCAAACTTTGTTCTGTTAAGCAAGAAGATTAAAAGAAGTTATTATGAAACTCTTTTTTAATTTATAAGTCAAAGAGTTATTCGTTTAACACTGACTTTTCGTTTCTTTAATTTTGTTTTTGATAAAGAAATTCAGTTATTTGTGGTTTTCTCTGTGTAATACTTTTCTTGGTTTATAAATTGTTTTGATTAAGAAGTTTCAATTAACACAAAATACTTGTAGTCCAGTTTATTTAATTTTGTTTTGTTTTTAAAGTTTGTCGTCTAGACAAAAATAATTGCCTTCTTAATCAAAACTGAATTCCGAAATGGTTACCGAACATTTAAAAACAAAACAATACCCTTTCTAAGTCTACAGGTAGGTGTTTTATGTAAATATTGTACCGAAAAACAATACACCTCATTTTGTAAAGGTTAGATCAACAGTTGGAACAAAGTCGGTGTAAACAACAACTACTTAATTTAAATTTAAACAAAGCTGCTAATGACTAAACTTAGTTATTCAAAGTTTAGCATTATTCAAATTTTCAATTTTGCCCTCTAATCGGCGGTTGGGTACCCGATTAATATTGTTTTTACGAGTATTGGGAGATGGAATAGGTAAGTAAGTATTTACGTTTCTCTCTCATTACTTTTATTTTTCTATATACATAGTAGAAAAATATACACCATTTTTTAGGTCATTATGGAACCTTAACCTATAAACTCGATTATCGAACACGTTAGGGACTGATTTTTTGTAAATAAAAATAATAAATAGATTTTTTTTGTGTGTTTTCTTTCAATAATAATAAATATATTTAAATGTTATTTATTTATTTACATATAATTTTTAAATGTTTTTTTTTTTTTTTAATATTAATATGTAAAATGTTTGTTAAAATTTAAATAGAGGAAATAATAATAACAAACAGAAACTGTTATTACCAATATAGCTAACTAGCTGAACAAACAATCTAAACGGTCAGGAGACCTGGAGACCCCGCTTCAGCATAATCATATTAGCATGATCATGAAGTCCTTGGTATAATTCCCAGGTCGGATTATTATTGGGAGTTTCCATAAAGAATTTCCCATTAGCAATCACAAAGTTTACATTTGTGCCCAGTTGATGTCAAAAGGCTCGCCCCCGTGATGTTATTATTCCACTATTCCGACCGCTTGACCGTGATTTTACTGTCAGGGTCAGTCAACTGTCACTGACGATATCAATTGCGTAATACATACACAAACATTATGTCAGCGTGAAACAAAAATAGATAGAAAAAAAAACATAACATTTATGTTAAATTACCTATTTATTTTGTACCATGACCGTTGACATAACGAGTTATAGAGATGACAGAAGATAAAAACACTTTTAATTAAAATCAAATTACGCAAGACACTTAAAACAATTTATGAAAAACGTTTTCCTCGTTCAAGAAAAAAAGAGACCAAGTTATATCGGATTTTGAAAGTAAAAATACTACTGACTGTTGTAATTGGACCTTCCTTTCTGAGCCAGTGATTATTTAATAGGTAATTGTTTTGTGTGAATCCCTGAAATAAATAATCTTTATGATTTTATTGTAGCTACTGTCGCTTTTATTATTCGTAGTATTTTTATTACGTTGCTTTACAGAGTTTTACCAAACCTTAAATTCTTAGTGATATGTCCGAAGATAATTCTTTTTTTTGTGTTGATGACACATACATTGATAATCACTAGGTAGGGTACACTCTTCTTTTGCAGGCCTGTTTGCAAGAGATACCGCGGCCCCGGAACATAAAGGGCGAGCAAGGAACATGGATGGGTTTAGTCAGTAAACGTCTGACACTCCCTCCCGCTCCGCCCAGAGTGGGAGAAGTCATTTAATGATTTCCCATCCTAAAAAAAAAACGGGTACACTCTTCTTGGCTAATTTATAAGTAGGAGCAATAATATCATTCTCTTCCGCAATTTAAATAAATTACTTCAATCAGATTTAAATAAAAACTAAAATAAAAAAAAATACAATTACATTAATAAAAAAAAAAAAACAAGTTAAAAAAAAAACAAACTACGCCGATCAAAACTGGAGTCAGCATAGTTTCCTTAATACTTGTCACCTACCATTTTCTAGCAGTATCATGTTTTACACAGTCTATCCATAGTGCCTTTGATGTCCTCTTGTACCCATTCAAAATGTTCCTTGTGTCATTGTCTTTATTGGTCTAGTCTAAAATAACATGAAGAAGTGCCTACGTTTAGTAGCTACTCATCGTATTATAGGTTCGAAAAGAATTACGGGGTATAGAGAGTGATACTAGCTTCCACCCGCGTACGTGCCTGCGGCTTTGCCGGCTATTTTTTGTTGTACAATATATATTTAAGTTGTATATAGACATAATATGTCTATATACATGACATATTATGTCTATATATGTGACATATTATGTCACTATGATGTAGTATATAAAGCAAAACTTAATTTAAATAAGAAAAAAAAACAAAAACAAAACAAACGTAAAACAAAAATTGTTGTAAAACGTCTCAGTGCTTTTTCAGACAGCGTTATCTGCCCAGCCTTTTCCCAACTATGTTGGGGTCGGCTTCCAGTGTAAGCGGCCGCAGCTGAATATGTGTGTTTTACATGAAATGACTGACTAGCTGCTATTTCAGCTGTACAGGGTGTAAACCACCTCATCACAAAGCCGTTAACCAAGCATTATGTACATCAAACTAAGTAACTTTACGCAAAAATTATTGATGGGAAACAACTTTTTTTTTGAAGTTATGAATCATGTTTTGTGGTAGAACTCAGTGAAACATTGTGCTTTTTTTTTTATTGGGACAAGCCCGCCACACACGCCCAAACCACTGTAACTCCTGAAAGCCAGAATCAACAGTGGCGACCACCAGAAAAGCGCCGAGACAATGAAGCTCGACGAAGTCCCAGAGAATGAATTTAACTGTCTTGGATCCCGCAACGAAATTAATCAGAAAGTATAGCGGAGGAGTAGGAAAGAACTGTAATTTCCACTTCCCTCCATATCAGCAGGAGACAGAACGAAACAAGGCCAATAAGCACAAAGGGATGTTTACAACTGGGATAGGCCCAGTTGCCAAGCACCACGGATAAATATTAACGTTAATGGGTCCTAGTTGAGAGCTGTTATATTTGATTCCAATAATAGGTATGGCAAAAACGCTTGAACGCACGGAAATTTGCTCTAGTTTCCACAAGGTCCGTATGGTAAATAACTCCGGATGTAACCTGTACACTATCCAACATAATATTGCGTTCATTTTGCCAAAGACTACACTCCCACAAAATGTGATGAGCAGATTGTTCATATTCGCAGTCAGATGTTGAACATTGACAAAAAGGCGAGTCAACAAGCTTGAAGGAAAATAATTTACTCTTAAAGTTGCCATGGCCCGTGAGAAATTGGGCAACACAGTGATCAACCTCCAGCCATGTCCTGTCCAGCCGCTCACGAACGGATGGAAAGAACTGGTGGAGGTGCCTGCCCTTGATGGAATTGTCCCACCTACATTGCCATTCAGATAAAAGTTCCTCCAAACACATAAGATTGACACAGAAACATTGTGCTGATGGATAAATTGAATACTACGGGGGTCGTGAAAAAACAGATTGTATTAAAAAAAAAACTTGTCATAAAATTGTAACTTTGACCCCCCATATCTCCGTAACTAGAAGGTTCGGTGTAGAACAAAAAAAATATCGCAATGATGGGGAGAACAAGTGCCTTTCGGCTTCGTGATGAGGTGTTTTACACCCTATATGATCAGTAAATAAATAAACTGGTTGACTAGGAATGGCCATATTTTCTGGTCAAAAAGTTTCTAGCTTACCGCTTTGTTACTATAGTTTGACCTTTATGACGTTATATTTCTTTATTCATTAACTTTTGCTAGGTCATAACTTTATTATTAAATACACTTAACATAACTCATTTCACGGTGCGATAATACTGCCATTTTTCGTCACGCAATATATGGAAATACGCCATGATTTGCATAAAGATTAAACGCCATGTTTTTTTTTATTAAACACACAGCTTTTTTTTATGGTCGAAAAATATGAATTGTAAATAATTTTTGTTTTAGGAGTTTTGGATATTTTGAGTTAAAAAATATAGAACTGACCTCTGCAGTTTTGCCAAGTCGATGAGCACTTGGAACAAACCGTTTGTTTTCCGTTGTATCCATTGCGTGGATAGAGTGTTGCCTCGGAAAGTGGTTTGGATATTGCAACTACAATGTTACAATCTATACTAATATTATAAAGCAGAAGAGTTTGTTTGTTTGTTTGGTTGAACGCGCTAATCTCAGGAAGTACTGGTTAAAATTGAAAAATTATTTTTGTGTTGGATAGTCCCCATTCATCGAGGAAGGCTTTAGGCTATATCAGATCACGCTACGGCCATTAGGAGCGGAGCAGGAATGATTTTTTTTGTTTTTCTCTCTTATGTGACGCAGACGAAGTTGCGCTTTTGGTCTCTGGTCAGAGGCACGTTAGAAGAAGCGATTGACAGGTCCTGGGAAGGATATAATTTCGATTTGGATCGCGTTATTTAATTGTTATGGGCTTGTTATTTACCTATTTGCTTGTTGCTGATTAAAACCACTTCGTAAGAAACATAACGTTCAAGGTTATTTAGTGATTTGTCATTTTTAATATTTCGCCTCTGGTCTCTAAGAGTAGTATGTCAACTGTCTGGTGACCACGACACAAGCCTTGTTTAGTGTGGCACTAGATGGCGCTGTGTGAAATGTCCAGCGATATTTATTTTTTTATCTCATCTTCCTGCTCTTAATCCATGCGACTTGGGTTCGGTGCAACATGTGTTTTATTTCACTTTCTTTTGTCAACCATCACATAATCAATTTCCCCCTTTTTTATTCTAATCCTTTTTCTTGGTTAACGATCTGAATGTATGTAAATAAATCGGACAATTTGTAGCATAAGAAAGCACGCTTTCCGATCTCGTTAAAAACAGAAGCTAACGACAGATAAATTAAGAATTTTAAATTCAATTGAGAGCACAAAATCGAATAAAAACTAGTGTTGATTTACAATCGACCTTATTCAAATAAAACTAAAAGACATTCTAGTTGTAACAAAAATACCTAACTGACATGACCTGAATACTATTTTCACATTCCACTCATCTCATTTAGCAGAGCTGTAATTTCAGGTCACCTGTCGAGGCGATCTCGGATCACGGCCAAACTATTCCTTAACTAATGAAATTCCCAGCAAACTAATGATGCTTTTAAATATTTTCTTTGTAACTGAAACTATTTTCTTTAAATATTTTTAAGAATTCCAGAGGTGAATTATGTTTATTTGCTACTACGAAACAAAAGATTTTGCTTTGAAAATGGGTAATACACCTATTGAATACTGATATGATTTTTATAATTTTTCCAATACTAGTTCATAAGTTAATTAAATCCAGCGATGTGTTTATTAGCTGACCCACGCAACTTCGTCTGCGTCAAAAGTACTACCTACCTGCTACTACCTACCTACTACTACATACCTACTACTACCTACCTACTACTACCTACCTGCTACTACCTACCTACTACTACATACCTACTACTACCTACCTACTACTACCTACCTACTACCTACCTACCTACTACTACCTACCTGCTACTACCTACCTACTACTACATACCTACTACTACCTACCTACTACCTACCTACCTACTACTACCTACCTACTACTACCTACCTACTACTACCTACCTAGTACTTTTTACCGTTTAAACCTTCCCAAGACTTCCACAAATCATTCAAAACCAAAATGAGCCAAATCGGTCCAACTGTTCTCGAATTTTAGTGAGACTAACGAACAGCAATTGATTTATATATACAACCTTATTTTTTGTTTATACTAAACCCGAAAAGGGGTCAGGGGGTAAACAAAAAATAACCCTGTATACAAGGTGTATTTCACTTCATCACAAAGCCGTTAACCAAGCATTCTGTATATCAAACTAAGTAACTTTACGCAAAAAATATTGCTGGGAAACAACTTTTTTTTTTGAGGTTATAAATCATGTTTTGTGGTATAACTCAATGTAACACACTCAAAACATTGTGCGGATGGATGGATTGAATAGTACGGGGGTCGTAGAGATATTTAAAGTAAAAATCATGCGAAAAAAAGTGGTATTTAAAAAAAAACTTGTCAAAATCTTGCAACTTTGACCCCCAATATCTCCGTAACTAGAAGGTTCCCAGGTATAGTGTAGAACAAAAAAATGATCAGAATAACGAGGAGAACAAGTGCCTTTCGTATTCGTTAAGAGGTGTTTTACACCCTTTATACAGGGTTATTTTTTGTTTATACTAGAGACGCACCGGGCGTCGGGGGCCACGTGGTGGCTACCGGCCACCGTAGATGCGGGCCTGTGGACGGTTGGCTATGGGCTAGGTAGCCGTCCGTCCATCTAACGACGACGACAGGCCGTGTCGACGGCGCGTTTGTGTTCCACGCGCGCCTGAAAGAGATGTCAGCATAAGGGGAGGGGCCCGCAAGGGCCGAAGCCTGCCGGGGTTGCGGGGCCTGTTCGAAAGAGATACCGCGGCCCCGGAACATAAAGGGCGAAGATGGAACATGGATGAGTTTTACTCAGTAAGAGTCTGACACTCCCTCCCGCTCTGCCCAGAGTGGGAGAAGTCATTTGATGATTCCCATACTAAAAAAAAAAAAAAAAAAAAAAAAAAAAGGGGGGTGCCCTTAGAGCGCTGTCGCTTAGTTTATAGTAATTTTTGCCCTGGCTGGAGGCCTGAACTGAACTGCGAGATGTATGTATGATGTAATATATATATATATATCGTAAGGAAATCACAGAATGTCACAGAAGCAAAAATGTTCATTGACATGACATGACACATCCGTGTTTATTTCTACACGCACTGGAGCCCCCTCTCTCTCAAAGACGAGGCATATGTAACACATTCACAGTTTCTTTCCCGTTCTTCTCCATAGAGATCTACGCTAGGGAATGGGCAACTACAGTACTTTCACAGATTTTATGTCTTGTGACTGGGACTGTATAGCTACATTTAATTTTCATCTTTGTTTCGACAATATTCAAAACTGCCTGTAATTGGCCTACTTGAAATAAATGCTTTGTTTTTCATTTTGATTTTGACTACGAACTTCTGCTGTATCGTGGAGTCGTTTACAAATATTTAAACTGATAATTAATTATTACTTATATTCTTTTTATTAATTATTTCATTATTTTACCATGTTATTGTAAGTACCTATATTCTGGTAAATAAATAAATTTTATTTCATTTTAACTCGCACACACTAACTACCATTATAGACCGATGCTTTGCCATGTTTTTTTTAAGGTATATTGTGGGTGTGTCATGCCCAAGTTATTTTTTGTCATGATTAATAAGCAGTAAATTACTATCCGGTTAAGCCCATAGCTTAGTGGATCAAGAGATTAACCGATAAAAAATCGTATGGGTAAAAACGTTTTTTTTTACGAAGGCCGTTTGGATCCACTTGACATAAATCATTATCAAAATCAGCTGTTTGACAAATTATAAGAAAAAAAATTGATATCTAATTTTTTACCACGCCACTTTAAAATAATGAATATCGAATTAATGATTTACTAATGTTGTTTTTATGCCTATTCATGTTTGATTAAAACAAAAAAAAAACAAATATTGATAAATGTTTTTCTTGTTAAGCGTGGGCTTGGCTTTATCCAGCCAGTTTTTAAAGCAGCTTTATTATAGTTACGGATTCAGAAACAATAAGACTATTTTATACATTTATTTTAACTGGATTCCTATTTAGTAACATCAATCATCATCATCACTTCCTTACCCTTTTTCCATCTCATCAGACATCTCCTTTCTTGCATTATAATCCTTCACAAAATCCATTCTTGGTTTCTTTTGGTATTCCTTTAGTCCTTATCTACACTTCTACATTAATATTATAAAGAGGAAAACTTTGTTTGTTTGTTTGTTTGGTTGTAATGAATAGGCTTAAAAACTACTGGACCGATTTCAAAAATTCTTTCACCATTGGAAAGCTACATTCACCCTGAGTAACATAGGCTATATTTTATCCCCGTAGTCCCACGGGAACGGGAACTACGCGGGTGAAACCGCGGGACGTCCGCTAGTAAAAGGTATAAAGGGTGTAAAAAGACTCTCAACGAAGACGAAAGGCACTTGTTCTCCCCGCCATTGCGATCTTTTTTATGTTCTACACCATACCTGGGAACCTTTAGTTACGTAGATAATTATGGGGGGTCGAAGTTTCATTTTATGCACTTTTTTTAAAACATTTACATATTTTTAAGGTAAAACTTTTGGTACTTTAAACACCTCCACTACCCCTACAATTTTAGAGTGCGTTACACAGCGTATTACCGTAAAACGTGATTTTTAAGCCAAAGAAAATAATTTTTCAGTAATATTTTTTGCATATATGGTTATGTACTTAGTTTGATGTACAGAATGTTTGGTTAACGGCTTCGTGAAGAATATTTTTACACCCTGTATATTTAGGTTCCTATCCTATAATATAAACAACTACTTACTTAAGTTTTTAGCATTGTTTTAGTTATCTACGTGTAGTAAGTAAATTGTACTAGATCGCGAAATGTGGAAGGAAGGAAGGACGCGACAAGAACCGATCAGTGGCACAACATAGGGCTATAATATAATATAATAATATATAGGGTAACTGGTAATAAGGTCCATGTTCACCAAAAAGATGACGAACGATTATCTAAAAACAGCTGTTTAAAACACATTTTTGTGTGGGAACATGTCACATTGACAGCTTTTTTTAGATAATCAGACTGTTATCTTCTCGGTGAACATGGACCTTAGTGTACAAAACTTAAACACGTGATTGAAAAAATATCAGCTGACAAACATTGGGCGAACCTAAATGTACTGAGCAGCTGATGATTTTTTCGTGATTTCAAGTTTGGTAGGGTTTGGTGGTTTGGTTTGGTTTGGTTCAAGTTGTTTATTATTATGAGCGCAATCACGTGTTTAAGTTTCGCACATGAATTGCCAGTCACCCTGTATATACATATGTAGACTCGAATGCCGCAGCGGTACTGGCGCTGTCTTATGTTCTTAGGGTCCCAGGTGAGCATATGTTTATGTGATGATCATGGACATATGTTTCCGAGTCATGGATGCTTATAATTGTGTAGAATTAACCTCTCCTCTGGATAGGAAAAAAAGGCAAAAAGAAGAAAAAATGTATCTATGTGGTGACACATACATATTTTTTTGTAGGTATTGTAGTGCTGCGTGTAACGTCCATATATCGTATATTTATATTATTTATCTACGTGTAATAAAAAATATAGTAACACAGACTTAATATACTATTAGGCATTGATATATAAAAAACCACTCATAGGTATAAAATTCGCTTCAGTTACCCAATATACAATCGTGTGAGTAACAATGAACAATGAGTTCTGTCCACCACAATAGAGTAAAGCGTGAAGGATGACAGCTGAGTTTTGTAATACCATTGTTAAAACCAATATGAATATTCATTCTTCATGGTGTTGCGCTTTAAAAGAAATCCCACAAATATTATAAATGCGAAACTTTGTGAGTATAATAAATATCGCTGGACATTACACACAGCGCCATCTAGTGCTACACTAAGCAAGGCTTGTGTCGTGGTCACCAGACAGTTGATATACTACATTTTTGTTCATCACAATACACATAACAACACCATAACATAACATTTGCTCTTAACAAAACTTTGCATTTTGCACTTAACATTTGCTCCTACCGGAATTCGAACCCAGAACCCTAAGAACGTAAGGCAGCTTCACTACCGTTGCGCCATTCGGGTCGCCAAAGTATGGATGCATGGATGTTTGATACTCTTCACGCAAAAACTACTGAACGGATATGTATGAAATTTTATAAATAATAATAATAATAATATATTTATTCAAACTTAGAATTCAAACTTAGAATTCGCACGAAAAATACAAGTTAAATCTTAAAAGTAATGTTGGTATAAAAGAGTTCGGTGCCTGTACTAGGTTAAACCTGTATCACAGGCGGCATGTTTCTAATAAATACTATTTGGACAATGAATTTCTTAACAATATAAAACATAATAGTGAAATTATTTAGTATGGTTTAGTATATTATGATATAACTAATGTACTTAAACGCTATTATAAGATACAAACAGTAAAAAAATTATAATTAAGGTCACACATGTATATAAATGGAAAACAGTTTGTAGCACTTATTTGCTAATACTAAAATTATTGTCAGCAGTATTAAACAAGTAAACATTGCAAAACACCGTAAGTTATTTTTGTTGCGGTCGACAATTTTGCCTAGACAGCGAAATGTCAAAGAATGTCTGACTAGGAGTATTATGACGCACTAGGTGCCCTCATAATCGACGGAGTTTATGTATCGGTGTTCCGCTATTTTTCTAGCAGGGCATTCAGCGTCTCCCGTTTTGTGGTCACTGGGCTTTTTAAAGCGGGAGCAAGTCGCGCATCTCGGAATGTCAGTTTTCTTCGCACATTCGGACATCATATGACCTGCGTCACCGCAGTGACCACAAGTAGAAACTAGTTCTCTGCAAGATTACTGCTGGCATTTATAGCACCTCGTAACTAACGTGAAGTCCCTTACAGGACATGATGTCCAGTTAATAAAAATCCTAGATTGAGGTATTAAAATTTTTCGTATGTTGGCTGCAACTTCTATAACGAAGTTACAGGTGGCAGCCTCTCTCTTCCCAGATTTGTGGCTTAATTTTACCAAGGTCAAAAAGGATTCTAGGGACATCGCTGGTAACTTGTCGGCTACATTTTGCTCGAAAATACATTTGAAGACCTCATTTTCAGCCAAGGAAGTCGGCACTCCTAGTCATACTTGCACGAAAGGAGGTCAATATTATTAAAGTATCTAGTAAATATTGCTAATGAGCACGTCTGTCCGCTGCGACTGCGCGAAATCCAAATTTTGCACAAAGATAGTTTATAACCGGGATTTAAACATAGTATACTTCTTATCTCGGTAGTAAAAATTCTATTGGACAATAATCATATCTCACGCGGGCCAAACCACTGACAGAAGCTAGTTTCATTATATTATCTGGTACGCATGACGAGTGAGCCAGCTATGCATGGCAATGTAAACGGATCTCTCATTGTATGGGAATCTCAGGACAAAGCGAGGCCATGTTACATTGGATATGTACAGCTTCATATTATTTCGCCGTGTGTACGACTTTTTTAAATTAACTTGCAACCCAACCCTGTTTCGCACAGTTTCAAGAATTTTCCAAATATTGAGATTTCTTTATTATCAAGTTTGTAATGAAAGCTTAACACGTAAACCTATCGAAACAAACCTCCTCAACATTCGTTGCTTTAAAAGAATACGGTGACTGACACAAAAAGGGAGACTTCAATGTTGTCACGTATATAATAATATAAAGATATTGGAATGGAATCTTTTTCCAGAATAAAGTTACTAAAGAGTATTTTTAGTGAGAATGCAGCGTAGATATTGAAAAGAGAATATTATAGTGCTAGCTTTTCAATTCCTCACTACGAAGAAAATACAAAATACACATGCTTACAAAATGGAACTAGAAAATCTTTATCACGTTTTCTTACATGTCATTTACAGGAGTGTTTTTCCAGGTTTTTCCTGGTAGCTAGTTAGAAATATTCTGCACGTGCCATGGTTAAAAATGTACATTTATTTTTGATATTGACAGGATGATATTCACTCTGATTTGTCTGAAGCCTTTTGCGGTCCAAGGTTATTTTTCTCTGAAATTGCAAAATTAATGTTTTTCTCTGAAATTGTGTACCTACATGAATTCTCGAATAACTGTAAGCATAAAATAAAAAATATAAGTCGCATACATTTCACAATATTCCGGTTTTACTTTACTTATAAATAATGCGTAATTTTGTAAGCAGTATGTTCCGTTGACAATACTACGAGAGTTTACAATCTCTCAAGAGAAATTACAATCTGACGTGTAACGGTGGTGGCGACCTCTCGCGTCCGGCCCTGGTTCAATCCATGGACCGGAACGGGACGGAATGGAAAGCCGTCAGTCACCTCCTTCTGCGAAGCAGTCATGCTAGCGAAGGAGGTGGCGGAACGCGAGAGGGAGAGAACCTCTCGCCCCGGCCGCTGCGTGAGACGCACCGGGTGCGACCCCCGGCCACCGTAGCCGTGGGCCTGTGGATGGTGAGCTATGGGGTTAGCTTACGTCCGTCCGTCCTATGACGATAGGCCACGTGCGCCTCAAAGAGATGTCAGCACAGTGAAAGGGCCCACCGGGGCCGAAGCCTGTCGGGGCTGCAGAACTGTTCGAAAGAGATACTGTGGCTCCGGAACATAATGGCCTAGGAAGGAACATGAACGGTTTAGTCAGTAAAAGTCTGACACTCCCTCCCGCTCCAACCAGAGTTGGAGAAGTTATTTGATAATTTCCCATCAGAAAAAAAAGAGGCCCAAGACAAAAGTAAAAATATAATATATTTTTAACTGTAGCGTTGTGTTAGTTTATAATATTCTGTAAATACTTTAAGTGTGGTTTAATCCAGTGAATTAATAGAAAAAAGGCCACAAAAACGATAAATACATACATAATTATGTCAAAAATCTTATAAGATAATGTCATATTCAAGGCTCGTTGGTTTGTTAATGAGTAAAGTAATGTAGCGAAGCGTTCTCAGAAAGACATGATGACAGGCCGAAACAGGACAACCGTTTTACTAATCAATTATTATCATGACATGAATAATACACACTACGTACATGAGAGAGCCATTAAAATTGTATGGATGTTTTTCTTGTTTTATTGGGTGGAAAACGAGCTGGCAGCATCAGAAGTTTTATTATTTACGAATACGCGTCGTTTACGTTGAGGAACATTGGACTGTAATGTGACAGTCCAAGATTTTATATTGTTCAGAATTTCAGATACAAGTAAATCTCAACTGTTACATTACAATGAATGTTCACGGTGAGAGAGCGTATCAATAAGCGAACCACGACACACACGGTATTTCCGATTCATGTGCATTTATCACTTGCTTCAGCGAAGGAAAATATCCTTAGAAAACCAGCATGCCTAAGAGATATTTCTTGACGGGATATAAAGCCAAGTTAACAAACAAAAGCTCTGACACCAGGTTAGGCACAACCACACGATAAAGAAAGAGAAGAATGAACGACTTCTGAATCGGAATACAAGTAAGCGTTCTTCAATAACTCTTCTTAAATATAGTGTTTGAGTTTTTTTTGCAATAGGCGCAATTTGTTTCAAATCAAATCAAATCGTTTATTTGTGATACATGAATCAAATGCAGGTGTTCATTACATAATTATAAACTAATAATGTTCATACCATGATCAGCCACTTGAGCATACAAATTATTAAACAACATAATAAAAATATGAGTCGAAATTCTAATTCCATTTAAGATTAAATATTAATTATATTATTACTTTTAGTCATGCATGACAGAAACAAGACAAACCAACAATAAATTATCGTCAAGCGGACATGATACATTTAAAAAGTTCTAGTCAATAAATAATCATCTACAGAGTAATAGATGGATGGATGATGGTATGGTAGTATTTCGCCAATGAATAAATTAAGTAAATAGCAGAATAAGTATTTTCAATTTAAAATAAGTTGTATTTTAAAATTCTTTTGTAGGCCCACAGGTAAGGGGTCAAATATGATGCCTCCAGCACACGTAGCATGACCACCGTAGACACGAAAGACAATCGACCTTTCTCTTGTTTAGCTCTCATTGAATCGACAACATGACAAATGGACAAAAGATTTGTCGTCTCCCTTTCGTGTCTACGGTGATCATACTACGCAAGCTGATCATAGATGAATTTAATGATTTTGATTACTCCTTTATGAAAGATCAAGCTAAAATAGCTCATCTGTCTATAATGAATTTACTTATTCTTATGAAAAATGAAGAAGTACGAAACTGTCTGAATGAAAAACTATGTAAATAAGAGAAACGTGAAAATATTATTTGCGCAGCTATGCAAATAACTTCGCTGATGACTACCGTCTGACGTCAATGTCATCTTGAAGGGCGTGCCGAAGAAATGTGATTTGGCTATCTGTAATTAAAATAGTTGTCACTATACGAGTTAGAGTCAGTTTCCACCTAGCGGAAAAATCCTAGCGTCATCGAAAAATTTAATGAAGGCCTTTATCAATATCGCTTTTAAATAATATAAAATAAAATTTAGATGGATTGAGAGGGAGAGGAAGACCAAAGAAAAGATGGATAAATAGTATGAGGATTAATATGAAGGAATCAGAACAAAATCATGGGAAATGGAAGAAAAAACGTGTTGCGGCGGTCCCAAAAAGCTTGAGTTAAAGACCAAAAGATGATGATGGTAGCGTGACGGTTGACAAAGAAGGATGGTATAAAAAAAACGTATTGCATAGATCCCAAGTTGTAAAAAACAAAAAAGTGAAAAATAACTTCAGAAAAAACGCTTCAGAAGTCGGTGACCTTTTTTTGATTGATTTAGTTTTTTTGTCACCGACTTCTGAAGCGTTTTTTCTGAAGTTATTTTTCAATTTTTTGTTTTGTCTGAAGTCGGTTTTATTTTTTGTAAAAAGTTTTTATTTTTCACTTTTTAGTGGTTCACAGCGTACCGGCGTGATTTTAGGTTATGAACTGGTGTAAACAATATACAGATATGAGATTTCGGCAATCCCAGTACATTTGCTATCATTTATTGAGAAGTTCCGTTGCATATCTCCAAAGTTCTTCATCAGATCTTCATCAAATTGAATTGGAATCACTTCGAGAAAGTACAATTCCTAAAACTACCCAAACCGCTTCTAGTGTGCCTATAAAATGTGAAGAATTCTCTCAATTTCTCCAGAATCCTATCATCAGCTACTGATTTGATGATTATAAGACCACACAGGAAGCACCAGCTTTCAAATAAAATAAGAACGGTCAAAATCGGTTCACCCAGTAGAAAGTACTGAGGTAACAAATATTTTCGAAATCGGGTGTATTTTACACATGTGCGTACCCCCTCAGAGCATACAGGCGTGATGTTACGTCATAATATAGTATAAACAATGGAACTACAAGCGATGGCAGCAATCACTGCAGATTTGCTGTGTATTTTTGAAGAGTTCCGTTGTATATCTCCGAAGATCAGCATCAGGTCTTCAGCAAACTAAAATGGGACCAAACGGGAAGCACCAGCTTTCAAACAAAAAAAGAACCATCAAAATCGGTTCACCCACTCGAGAGTACTGAGGTAACAAACACAAAAAAAAAATACAGACGAATTGATAACCTCCTCTTTTTGGAAGTCGGTTGAAAAAGAAAAAGATAAAAATGTTAACTTATTCATGAATAAAACCAACAGCTATTTTCTCAACAAAATATTTTGTTCTTGTAGTCTCGGCGTCAAAACAAAGCATTTTAAAATACGCACATAAACTTTATTACGGAATTCTTTTGGCTGGATGTCTAAAAACTTAAAGTTACGGCCTTATAACCCGACGCGATAGTGTAAGCCGGAGGCACAACGAGGATAAAATTTAATCTGAGTCTACAATCTTTCGTTTTAGAGACTCCGCACAACTTTGAATCCAAAGGATAAACCTAAATACAAAGAAAAAGTAAAAAAAATAAGCGATGAAAATGAAGATTGTCAATACCATAGGTATACCAATCTTGATCTGACTTACTCAAGTTTTCCAAACAGTAACTATTCATAATTATAACAGAAATACGAGTAAATTTGAGACAGTAAAGGCAAGTATAGCAATTCTTAAACCATTGACAACGTAATAAAAGCCAACTGATATAATTAATAAGGTAGTTAAAATAACTAACGGCAAAGTAGGCACTTAATTATGCATTCTAAGATAATAAAGACAAAAGACAAAAAAATATTCCCCTCAGCAAACCCTCAAGCAGAACTATTTCATCAACAACTTTCTGAATCAAATTAAACGCAACAGAAAGTTGCGCCACTAAAATTGCTCGCTACTCGCGTGGTCAGTATTTTGTTACCAAGTTTTGGAGCAGGATCTAAATCATTCATGTTTGTTTCGTAAGTATCCTTGTTAGAAACTTTCTCTTCGACTCCTAATTTATCGTTGTATCCAACTTTTGTTCGGTCAAAATGTAATCTTAAGTTTTGTGGCTATTGCTTGCAATTTCTTGAAGTTTCTCCTTTATCTTAAAGCCAGAAAATAGTTGCTTTATTTAAAATAAGGGGACTATTTCAGCAAAATTTTGAAGATTGTTAACGTGAAATTCGAATCATAATATTAGAATTTCAATAATCCCCGGAAGCCAGACTGAATGTCATTGTTTAATATTGTGATGTTTAATGTATTAGAAGAAAAATCAGGGTCAAACAACAACAAAATTACACGGTAACCGAAAGAATTTATAATTTACACGAGGTTTTCAGCTTACCTGACCGCATGACAAAACTACAAAAGACCATATTTATTTACATATCTATTATTTTGCACCAATCATCTCTACCTATTATAGGCTATGTGGAGACGTGTTATATGTGGTCGCGACCCTCAGCAGTGAAGGAATGACATAGAAAAGAGAACTCAAAGGGGACCTAGCTCCTGGATACTACATTCCAAACCTGCCCCACAATGATCGGTGCTCCTTTTTTCGCACCCAGTCTGATCCTGCCACCTTTTTAAACACGTCGGTCTAACTTGCTGCGCTTCGTGCCGTTTCAAACTCATCAACATCTTTCTGACCTTGAATTTGGGTTGACGCCAAACTATTCCAATCCTACAAATATGTTGGTATTTTATATCGTCGTATAGTGCATCATCAAAACAATATGCTAATGACCCTCGACGTAAACTCTCATATCGTACCGTATCGGATTGCATAAGCGTTTCCTCTACCAGCTTATGACCACTTCCTCCTTAACTTCGACCTTGTTTGTCTGGTAATGCATGGCCGTACGATTTTATGATGTTTTCACATTATTTGTTTTTGTTGAAACTGCAGAGTTTCATGTTTGTTTGTCTACTTTAGGATATTTATTGTCGGATGCTTTGAGCTCCCAGCAAAATATGGAACTGAAAATTGAAAATTTTCTTCAAGCTCTCAAATCGTGACTCCAAAATATTTACTATTAAATGAAGGAATAATTTATGTAACCGATGAAAGCACAAGTGAGAAAAGCAATCTTACATTTATTTATGAACCGTAATAAAAATAATCATACAGCAGTACCAAGCATTAACGGTCCAAGTTCCAAAACATTTAAAGCCAGCTGACGATCAGCTGACTAACAAATACTCCACGTACTAATCATTAAACAAACATTCATTCAGTAAATGACTATCGCGAATTCGAACACTCCTTATCGGTCCCCGGAAGCAGCTGTACCGTTAGCCATATCATTCATTATATTACTGTCGCGAAATATTTTGCTTTGAACTGTACTGATAACGTCAATTTCAGTTTTGAAGTTATTTAAAGAGAGTTTATCAATTATTTTATTACAGTGATGACCTTCGTTACGGTTATCTATCATTGTATCCATTAACTACTTCATATGGACCAGTAACTGTGTCTTTAGTAATGGTAATGAGATTTGGCTGACCTTTTGGTAGCATAGTCTAATTGCCCTTTGAAGTTCCCACTGCTTGGGCTTACACCTACTTTCTGTACACAGTACGGGTTTGTGGATGGCTTATGTTAAAATTTTGTATTCAGTAATACCGATTTCCTCATGATATTATCTTTGAACGTTTTCGGAAAACGGTCTGTCAGTCCCTACTCAACAATAATTCGGATCTATTCGCGAAAGTTTGTGAGGCGTATTATTATGAAACTTATCTTCTACCTTTAACAAAAAAAACTTACACGTGTTTTTTGGTTACAAACTCATTGATTTTCAAAGACCTGATTATTTGAACAGCCGCCAAAGGTCGACAGAAGTTCTTCTACACAGTGTTTATATATTCAAGCATGGTTAGTCTTTCATTCTACCAAACTTAAAGGTTCTTCCTTTAATATTCAGGCCAGCTTTGGCGAGGATAGTACACAAGAAATACCCACTTGTTGAATAAAATAATGTTGCTCATACGACAAGCCTATCTAATATGACCAAAGGGGAGTACCTAACTGAGCGAGATCTGATGAATAATAAACTACATTCAACAGATTACGACTTAAGAGAGACATTTCTAATTAGGGATTACAGTTATAATGATTAAAGGCTCGGTAGTTAATGGAAGATCAAAGTAAATAAACTATTAGATGATGAAAGAGCATGTAGCTCGGAGGATTGTATTTTTGGATAAAGTCTGACAGAAAATGTTTAACTGTTCGAGTAAATTGTTATTAATACATTTTCACGTCGAAATGAGGCATCGCTTTATGAAACTAATCAGTTTGTGTGTGATTTCAGTGCTTTCGATACTTGGAATTGTAGATAATTAGTGTCAAAGTTTAATCAAAACCAAATTCATTCAGCAAATGAGCCCACAAAGTGTCAAATAGTGATTAATTATCGTGGCGAATAGATTTAAATTGGTATACGCTTAATGAGCAACGCACTGGGTTAATCGAAATAAAGAGAGACTGAATGAGAGAGTCAAGTTTACAATAGAAACAAGGATTTAGCTTCCACAGAAGTCCCAGAATATTAATGAAAAAATTCAAAAGAAGACGATCCTTATATTGTCAATAACAATTCAAAATCTCCGAAATCAAAGACAATGAATCAGTCGACGATGTCTCTTAATCCAGAAGAATTATCGAATTATTTACACACTGTCCTACAGTGAGGTGAAACAATTCATCCAAAACTGTATTATTGGCTACAGACCTTCACCTCATTGTATGACATCCGCTAGCATTGTATAATAAACGTTGTATCGCCGCACCTCAGTATACTGATATTCAGTCCATCATAGAGTGCCTCAATGATATTTATGACAGTTTTTATTGAATCTATAACGCAAACAATAATACTTCTAGACTTTAAACATTCTACTTTATTGATCAGAACTAGATTGATATCTTTTTTTTATCATTAAGATTACATTGATTACTGAATAAGGAGCCCTCTTATTAAAAGGAAAGTTATAATCACGGCAACTAGCTCCCTCTTGAAATACAATGTACTACATACATGCCACATCTTTCTTTCAAACCTCACTCAAGTGACTGGACAATAAAAAAGCGAGTTCACTATTTGTCTTTATAAGTGAATCTTATTCAAAGACCGTTCGAATTTTGAACTATTAAATTGGCTAAACTGAGGTTTGAATAGCTATTCAAACCTCAGTTTAGCCAATCAGGTTAACCTGAGGTTTGAATAGCCAATCAGGTTAACCAACTTAAGGCGATTATTATTTTTGGCGATTTTGGGGCGGTCTTGACGGTGTACGTGTGTTAGGCAACAACAGATTTCATAGAACCTTCGCAACCTGCGATCCGCTTCACCACCCGACTGCGCGAACGTGTAGTATCGTCTTACAGACGCCTTGCTAAGCATTAAAGGTTCTGTAGGTACTATTTTCTATTTGTGGTGCGACGGAAATCAAGATATTTCCTCTACGAAATACCAATTTAATCTACGTATTAGTCAGTGGAGCATTAGAATATATTAATTAACGAGTGACGCTTGTAATGTTATCGGCTTAATAAGCTTCAGTAGTCGCGATCATGTTGGTGGCATATCGGGGAGATAAGGGTCTGTGATAAGGTAGTACATGCGGTATATTACCTGCTTTTGATATTGAGGGTCTTTATCTTTCACTTTATGCTCTTTTGATTCATAGCGGATCTATTTGACGCGAGTATTTTGTTTTGGAAAAACTAACGGCTCCCAATAAATGTGAAATTTAAATTATCCAAACAGTTATGTAGCGTATGGATAAAACAAGAAATTAATACATAAAAGGAAGTCTGAAAGTAGCGCTGGTAACTGAAAAGATGTAATCGGTTGTCATGGTAAAAGCATTGATGCGGAAGGAACGACACAACATACACCAATTGTGGTGTGGTGAGGAATGTGGATACCAGCTATTGGTATAAGAGTAGAGGAATAATGAATAAACGGTAGATGAACACATGATAATTATGATTAAAAAGGAAAAGCATACATGCTGCGGCGACCCCAAATAAACTTGGCGATAAGCACGAGAAAATTATTATGATGATATATTGTTGTTAAATGTGTATGTTATGTTTTTTTGAATTTACTTACCTTTGTATATATGCTTTTTTACCTATTATTTGTGAATGAGTGAGCATTGTAGGCCTTTGAGATTCCCGGATGCTATTTAACTTTTGTTAAATATGCCATTTGTTTTAAATTTTTTGTATAGCAAGCAACGACCTATTGTCGGGCCTACGCTGTCTCCCCATACTTTAGGACCAATGCTGTAATGAAACATAATAATATTGTATACCAAATGATTTGAAAAGAGTAACCATGGAGTTTCTTGCCGGTTCTTCTCCATGGAGTCGATCAACGCGAACCGTGCACCGTTTTCGACGTTTTATAAGTGCCCATCTAGGCCTATGTGAAATAAAATATTTTTAATTTGATTTTGGTTTTGATTGTAGAATGTATATATGTCACCGTAAAATTGTCAAATACGTTATATTGTAATATCTCTAGCGATATTGTAAAGTCTCGAATTATTGTCAAATGAACATACTGCTTACAACAAAACGCATTATTTTTCGTGAAATGCATGCGATGGTAGTCAACTTACGTGGTGTGGAGGGAAGGAGGGGTCCCCCTTGCCCAGTGGCACAACTCTCATGAAAAGATAATGCACCATTCCTGAGAAATACCGATTAATATAACATAACCTTAAAACACTTTATATTCCCCTAAAAAGCGAAGTCGACGGAGCCGATTCCGAGTCTATTTCCGAGTGCAGGGTTTAAAGGAACCTAACTAACCTAACGGGGGGTGCCCCACCCGGAAGTATCTCTGCCCCCATAATCGTCCCGATTATGGGGGCAGAGATACTTCCGTATGTTCAGTTGACAATAATTCGAGACATTACAATATCGCGAGAAAAAACACGTTATATTGTAATATAACGTGTTTGACAATTTTACGGTGACATATAGATGATTCCTTATCTTACCCATTGAATGGGATTATAATATTATCATCTTCATCAATAGTTTGTTTTCATTCTTATGAAACTAACATTGCTCGACGGATTGAATTGTAATTTCATTCTATTTGAGAACCTTTTAATCTATGTTTTACTTGTATTTTGCGACATTGAATACTATTCAAAGTCTTTGTTGTATAACAACATTGATTGACGGTAATTCAAGTAGGTATGATCACACTAGCTGATTGCTATTACAGAAGCAATCAGGTCAAATGAAGTACCTATAATCACGGCTTATTGATTGTTAATTTGTTTACCTTCTTACTTGATGCGTGTTTTCTACCGCCACCTTTGATAAAAAAAACTATACTTAATAGGTATTTGGTAAAAAATAACTGCTTGTAAATTTTTTAATAATATAAGGTGTCTATGCATAATATATTATGTGGTCAAAGGTAATAGTAGTTTATGCAACCGTGCATAATGAAGGGCATTACAACACGAGTGTGGGTTTAAGAAACGAGCCGAAGGCGAGTCGTGCATCACACGAGTGTTGTAATGCCTAATTATGTATAGTTGCATACACTACTTTATCTACCCAAATATCATAAGGGCTCTATGATGGGTTCAGGAACCATAGGGAAATGACCTGCATTGTTACTTGGCCCTTGATTTTTGTGCCAACAGGTTATTAGTTGCATTCGTCGCTGCATTTACGATATCTGGCGGAGTATTCATGTCAATTTCTGAGTCACTATCACTCATTTTCGACAGAAATAAAGAATGGGTTACTGGAAATGAAAAGCTAACGAACAAATGACAGCTCGAAATGGCGGCGTTTCGGATATCTGTCATTTTTTTTTAAATCATAGGCAAACGAACAAAGTCACTATTCTTGTGTCACTCGAGATCGAAAATGTCGTGCGATTTATAATTAGAATCATACTGAATTGGGTTTTTTTTTTTTTTTTTTTATCGATATCTGATTTAATGTAGGTGGTACTAGAATAGCACACTCACTTGAATTTGACACCTGTTCCAAATTTAAAACTCATAACGCAACTGTTTACAGTTGCGTTATGAGTTCATTACAGTACCGTTCATTTCTGCAGGTTGGTAATGCTGGTCATTGCCTATGGTTTTTGAACGCATTAGAGAGGGTTTATGATATTTGGGTAGATAAAATTATTTTCAATTTATTTGAAAAAATAATGAGTTTTGTTAGACTCAACGATAGAATACCCTAGTAGCAATTGCCGTTGGCTTCCTTATGCCAACAGTTGGGAATGTATTGGCAGACGGTTAGTTGTTTCGCCAACCTGAACTTAAAATAGCCCCATCGTCATAAACATGCACTATTTGCCCAACGAATAGCCAACAAAGGGCCTTCTGTTACTATTCCCACTGTTGGGAGATTTTGTATGCATTTAAATTACCAAAACAACATTGAGCCAACTATCGACAGGCCTGCAGCTTCTATTCCTACTGTTGGGAGTTTTTTGTAGGGATTTAAGTTATGATAACAACTTACATCGATCCAACTTAAATCTTTCAATAGGCCTGTTAGGTATGATATGTCTTACAATTATTGTATTGTCGAACTTAAATCGTATCATATTTATTAGAGAGATTTGATCCATAAATGATTGAACCTATCGATTGATGTCAAAAAGGTATATTATGTTTTCGAACTTCAGCCGATCCATCCCGGGTTCGATTCTGGTTCGAAATATTTTTTGAAAATCTTCGAATGCAGATTTGTTTCTTTTTAAAAATAAAGGTATGTCTCCTTTGAGTAAAATTTGCGTTCTCCAGTATTTAGAGTACTTTCCCTCCAGGTGGCATTGTAAAATTCCACCCTGTTTATTATAGTCTAGTAAATATATATCACAACACTAAAGAAGATGACTTAATTCCCTTGTTGCTATGATTCGTCAGTATCTCGTAACTGATTGTTCTCAATAATAATTTATCTTACTTAGATATCTCACTAAGTGCAATCTTGTCAATGGTACTTGATATATTAACTTGTTAACATTTTACTATGAGTGCAATCTAAGTAAAGGTACCATTATTCTGGGAAAGAAGACGCGTAAGTACAGCACGTTTTAGTTCGTATCTTTAAACTAGATGGCGTTGTACAATTACGTCACGTTTCTGAATCGCGGTGTTAAGATTCTCCCGCGTCGAATGACTCTCGCGCAGTATTGTAGTGAATTCATACGTACCTGGAATAACGTAAACCGTGATCAAATAGGCGGTTCCCCCAGGGCGAGGCCTTGCCATTGAACTGCAGTCAGGTTGACCCTTGCGATTATCCCGAATGTGGATAACTCTGGTGCGTAATTTATTGAGCGTTCGCGCCGTCCCCCCAGAATTCTCACAAGTTGGGACTTCGTAGGCAATTCCACGCAGTTTATAATATATCCATATAGTCTTAGTCTATGATTCCACGTTAGCTCCATCTCCATCGCAAGTTGGGCTTTCGTAGGCAAATCTTCGTTGGCCATCAGTTTTGGGCCCAACCCGCAAACTGCCCGCCAATTGTATGCAATTGCCAACTAAACAGAGGCCCAACTAAATGCCAACAAAAAATGCTACTAGGGTAGTTTCTATCATAGATGGAAAAAAGCTGAAATTATAATGATTTCATGAATGAGTCGGCAGAACTTAAAAATAAAGCAAATAGAAAACATATTAGGGAAATAAAATCAAACATTTCATCGGAATACGATTAAGCTGTCAGAAAATGACTTATGTTGTGTTATCTGTCTTTCCGATCGTGTCAACGTAGCGTCGATTGAAAGCTGATAGTGATAGACATTGACAATCGTTTGAATTTTGTTCCATGTGGGAAGAGTTACCAGCCAGCCATTTTTATTATTCGAATTTCGAATATTTTTGACTTCTATCAAATGATCTTTTGTATGACAACGTTTGGTTGTTGGTTTAGGCATAGAGGGATTAAGTAAATGTCTTCTTTAGTTATTTAATAGGTTTGCCTCATTCAACAAAATGTTTTAGTAAATACGTTTCACTTTTCTCATTAGCACCTTTTATACTGACATTTCCTACCACAAAGTATTTGATCTTGAAGAAATTGAAATTAACTAAGGAAAGCTAATCAAATTATTTGCATACAAATAAATTGTAAGTCGTCTAATAACATTATCTGCACATTTATTTGTGTTTAATCTTCGATCTTTTGCTCTCATTTTAGAGAAACTCATAAAAATCTAAATCAAAAGTCATTTATTCAAATTAAGCCGACAAATTAGCTTTTTTTCATCGTCACAGTTTACTAGAGACAGCCTCCCAAAATGCGCCTTCGCTATTTCCTAGTGTTTTGGTTGGGAAGACAAAAATGGCAGAATAAACTCCCCAGCAACACATCTCTCTCTTAGTTTAGAGGGACAAATATGTAAGTAGGTATAATATGTAAATATTATAATCAAAATATTGTCCCATGTCTGCCCGTACACACCTACAATAAAAAAAAATTGCAATATACAAATATATAAACAAAACAACTTAAAAATATACAATATACAAATAATAAAAAAGTATAAAATATACAAGCATACATAAAGTCACCAGGCATAAAGGGCGTGCCCGCTTACACGTGCAATGTTTGGTTAATATATACAATAAGCCGTGATATTTACTCACTCGTATTTGTTCACATGTAAAAGGTCTAAATTATTTAACTACTATGTTTGTATTTACATAAAATTAAACTCATTAGTCTAGTGGCTACTGAAAATCTAAGTCTGAAAAAGTGTTATCAGAGCCTGAAAATGAATTACAATTCAAACTGTGTTCATGGGTACTAAAAATTGCACTCAAAGTATTACTCATACTTTTTTCTTAAATTATGCTCAGTCAAACGTCACGCTATCATTTACTCTTTTTTCTTTCATATCTGTAATCACGCGATCCAACAATGATTTCCTTAGTCTTCCTCTCTTTCTCCATCCATCAACATGGATATTTATCACTCTTTTAGTCGCATGCGTTTCGTTCCCCCTATTCTCATGACTGCCTCTAAAAATCTATACTAATATTATAAAGCAGAAGAGTTTGTTTGTTTGTTTGGTTGAACGCACTAATCTCAGGAACTACTGTATCGAATTGAAAAATTATTTGTGTTGGATAGTCTATTTATCGAGGAAGGCTTTAGGCTATATAACATCACGCTACAATTATTAGGAGCGGAGCAGAAATGAAAAATGTTGCAAAAACGGGTTTTTTTTTTCTTTTTGCTTTTCTCTCTTATGTGACGCAGACGAAGTTGCGCGGGTCAGCTAGTAAAAAATAAAATATAGTCGTAATATTCTGCCAAGTTTCAACGATAAAATGTTTTTTATCGAAAAACAAATCTTCAAACGTCAAATTTATAGGTTTATGAAACTAAACTTAATGATAAAGTTTGTTAAACTGAGTCGATACTTTATAATTAAAGAGAGATTACTGAACGTTGATTGGAAAAACAATTATTTAAATATGTACCTGTTTTATACCTAGAACTCTTAAGTTTTGAAAATAAACAGTGAAAGTATCTTATTTGTTCAAAAAAAAACTGACAAAATTGATTGGTATGATACCTGTTCAGAAGTATCATTTCATATTCTAATGTAATGCTTCTACTCTGTGATATGTACTTATCCATACAAACTAAAATTATAAAATGGAGCAAACGAATTTTTAGTTTGTGTGTTCCGATTTAACTCAAGAACTACTTAACAAATTTTAAAAATTCATTCACCATTAGAAAGCCACATCTTAACCGAAAGTTTATGACCAGTGTGTGTTGCCAGTGATTACATACAGGACCGAAACGTGGTCGCTCACAATGGGCCTTATCAATAGGCTTAAAGTCACCCAAAGGGCAATGGAGAGGGCTATGCTCGAAGTTTCCTTGCGGGATCGAATCAGAAATGAAGACATCCGCGAGAGGACCAAAGACACCGACGTAGCCCGAAGAATTGCCAAACTAAAGTAGCAGTGGGCAGAGCACAGTGCTCGCAGAACGGATAGCCGATGGGGCCAAAACAATTCTGGAGTATCGACCGCGAACCAGAAGACGATGCGTTGGAAGACCTCCCACTAGGTGGACCAATGACCTGGTGAAGGTTGCTGGAATCCATTGAATGCGAGTCGCACGAGACCGGTCAATGTGGCGACACTTGGGGGAGGCCTATATCCAGCAGTGGACGTCTTTCGGCTGAAATAATGATGATGATGATAATGATGATCTTTATCGAATAACATAGGCTATAAATTATAATGATATCATGCAAATTCGTCGAGCTATCACAATTTTCGCGGACAAAGTCAAGAGCAAAGAATTACAACAGTAACAGATAGTGGACTTCATTATCATAAATGCAGATAATAACTTAACACCTCTTCGATGCAGTAGGTTAATTTATGGTTTTATAGAGTATGAAATAATAAATAACTATCATTTCAAAACAAGTGATAATAATGTGCACCTTAGCGACGATGACAGTATCACACGATTCACTAAAAACCATTTTGGATGACTTAACCAAATTGAATCGAAAATGAATCAGAAGTATTTAGACGTGGAATGAAATATTGATGAACGTTTGATATGAATACGTTCGCTCACTTTCTGAAACGAAAATTATTGACGCTTCAAATCTAAAGGCAGTCAAGTGTTGCAATTGGCTGTTGATGATACATTTAACCAATCATAGCTTTTGCCTTGCGTTTGATTCTGACGCGTCGATAATTTTCGTTCCAGACCAGGTGTGGGTGAATTAATTTAGTAAAACTGTTGTTAGACTTGACGAAATCATCATCATCTGCCTAGCCTTTTCCAACTATGTTGGGATCGGCTTCCAGTCTAACTGGATGCTGCTGAAAACCAGTATTTTACATGGAGCGACTGCCTATCTGACCTCCACAACCCAGTTAATACTAGGTAATACGATACCACTTAGTAAGACCGGTTGTCAGACTTTTTGGGCCACTGACTACATGTAACCTAGGCTTGACGAAATATACGTAGGTATTATTGTTTTTAAACCGCCAGAATAGAAACTAAAATAGAATATTTACCCACATTAACGCAACTACATTTTTTTCTCTTTCGTCAGTGACCATGTGATAGGGGAACGAGGTGTGATGTCACACCACACTTCGTTAATCCACAAACATTTTATACTTCAGCTTTTAAGTGCCGACGACGTCTAAGTGCGAATGACGTCAGCCAACTTCAAGGCTTTCAGATTAACCTGAATATTTCAGATTTTTGTCTGGTTTTGCTTGGAAAATAGCTGGTCCAACAGACTGTTTCGTTTATTTGATGGTGATTTGCTTACAGAATTGCTCCCATAATTAAAGTATCAAAAAAACACAACAAAGACTCTATTTTAATGTTTGTCTAAAGTGGCTTTATAATTTACAAGTAAAATTGCTCTCTTACCATCAAAATTACAAGAACTGAGTTTCACAAAGGGTTTAGTAATTTCAAGATTCTTTTTTTAAGAAAAAATGGCTCGTGAATCATGAACTCAACGATTTATTTCACTACTAAAAGACGACTAGAAATTAATAAAACAATTATTTTCAAATTGCCTGCCTTCTGAGTGCGGCACAATCATTTATTACAGTTATAGCATAATAAATAAAAATAATGTACTAATTACTTGTTTGCTTAACTGTAATCATTCTTTATAAAATATTGCCCACTACTCACAGTAATTATAACTTATGTTTTTTCTTCCCTATGATTATGTACCTAGTTACCTCTATAATACATCTACCTAATAGTCCCAGCCTAAGTAAATAATAAAAGTGAAGCCTAATGATACTGTTGGGTAGACAAACATTATTACTAGAAATGTTCGTCAGCAGATAAATAAATACATTTCATATGTGACAAAATACTGATATTCCTATACTCCGAATTTCTGTAGAACTCTTTTAAATCATACACACAGTACAAGCTCATTAATAATTTCCTAGTATTAAGGCTTGTACAATTTTCGAACCGACAAAAATGGGTATCTCAATAATAATTCACTGAAATATTGACAATAGTCCTTCAATTTAGACGAAAACACCAAGGTGCGGGACAAATACAAGAGGCGTTGGGCGGTGGTGTGTTCTTTGATATTTCATACAAAATGTATGTATGTACCTTTGTGCTCTTCTATCGTTAATGTAATGTCCTATGAAGTTTTTTGTGTGTACATAAATAAATAAATAAATAATGTATAGAAGAGGTGTGGCGTAAGACATACTGAGACGGCGTGGGACCGCTTCCGCGCCCCCGGCGCACCCGCAGTTGGCAGTGTCATGTATAATGTGTGAGAGGTATTGTATGATTATCACGTGCTTCGGTGAAGGAAAACATCGTGACGAAACCAGCATGGCTTTTTTTTTTTTTTTTTTGTCATCAAATGACTTCTCCCACTCTGGGCGGAGCGGGAGGAAGTGTCAGACTCTTACTGACTAAAACCCATCCATGTTCCTTCCTCGCCCTTTATGTTCTGGGGCCACGGTATCTGAGAGATATTTCTCGACGACATTTAAAACCCAGTCAGAGGCTCATATAGGCGGCATAAAAAAACTCTGACACCAGGTAAGACCAGACCACACAAAAAAAATCGACTAACACATTTCAAGCAGAATAACTAATTTCGGTTGAACTGTCTACGGTAGCCCTAATTTCTATGAACCAACTAACAATTTGACGAACTTTGGTCCACAGATGCGGTGACATTCCTAATTTCTATTGACTAACTATGAATACCGTATACGAACATTAAATAATTCAGACCAAAACAATATAGTTGCTAACAAGATCAACAATAGGAACAGAACTATGCAGTACAGAAGTTTAAATTGTATTGACTTGTAACTAACTATGTTTGAATAAGACGTTAGATTCTAAGTGAACTGTATGTTGCGAATAACTTGAGAGAGCCGAAGGTACTAAAACGAAGAATTTTACACCATTTTCTTTTGTTAAATTCAATGAAAAACTCGAAGAAAAGATACCAAATGAAAATTATAACAATATTGTGAAACTAACTTATAAACGGCATACAGAATTTTTGTTAAGATTTAACAATTTAATTAACGAAGTAACTGTTTACAGTATTTCTATTGTTATTCTTTTGGGACACGGTCTTGAAATAAACTTAAAGAAAAGAAGATTTAATCATTCAAACCAATATACTAGAACATAAAAAGGACAAAATAAAAAATAAACACGACTTGCCTTCCAACAACAAAATATAAAACAACAATTTCATGCAATAACGTATCCGAACAGGAGCCATAAAATTCCGCTTACAACCAACATGTTATTAACAAAGTTGCGATGAAAGCCAAGTTAACAGTAAAACTATTCGCCGAAGTACGTAGTTAGTTGTTACACTACTCAATAGTGTGTGAACTGATACACATTATTGGTAGACGAAAGTTGAAATAATAAATTGGAATCATCATCTGCCTAGTGTTATTTGTTTGAGTTTATTTTGTGTTTTATCAACTACTCATTGTTCGAATAAGCTTCCAGACTAATCGGATACAGCTACATCTGTCTATCTGACATCCACAATGCAGTAGCTGGGTAAAATAATACCCACGATAAGAATTGAGTTGTCAGACATTGAGACCAAATTCTAGCTGGTAGTACCAACTGCCCAACGTGTTTTGGACGTGGCCTGGAGGTGTTTCGTAATGTAAAGAATGGTCACCTATCAACACACCGACCTTCATTCGAGCTGTGTTGCTGTTAATATATATATACTTGAGCCCATGAGGAATAATAAATTAAAGTCCACCATCAAAAGTTGAGCAGCGCCTACTAAAGTTTACGGCTGGGCCGTTAAAATGGCGCTGTCAGGCGAACAAGCCAAGTTAGACTGATAAAGCCTTTTATCTTTATCTTTATAGAAACGATAAAATTTTCTTTTACCTGATAGGCCTTTGTTCGGTATTGATTCTGCTCTTCATGATAAAAGAAATTTGGTTATTGAGAGATCCTAACCTTTTCTACTTTTTTTCTATTCATCGATAGAAGGTTGTAAGGTCAAGTTAGCGGAATAGACTAAAATATTTTAAGACTTAAGCCCAAATTCTTTGTTCTTTTTAAAAGAACAAAGAATTTGCGCTGAAACGTGAATAGAATGAAGACGTGAATTGTGGTCTCAATATCATTTACAAAATTAGGCATTTTGTAAACTGAGATCAAAGATAATCTATACAGAGAGAAAGAAAGAAAAAGTATTTATTAAACAGGTACGAGTATCAGGTTTTTTGGTATTTTTTTAGCAAGCACAATAAGGAAACATGAAAAAAACTTGAAACATGTTGCAATTCCGAAAAATACAACATCTTCAATCCTTTAATAAACATTATTTAATTGAAGTAAGCCATAGAAGAAGAAACCGATCCATGTTCCTTCCTCGCCCTTTATGTTCCGGGGCCGCGGTATCTCTTTCGAACAGGCCCGCAACCCCGGAAACGAACATGCCTGACAGATATTTCTTGACGGCATGTAAAGCTAAGTCAGAAGCCCATGGGCGGAATAAAAACTCTGACAACAGCCCGCGTAGCATGACCTCCGTAGAAACGGGTTTCTTTGATGGCAGAATCGACAATATGAGTATGACAGATTTCTTTTGTTCATCTGTTTTTTTAGCCCCTTCGCAAAAACGACGGGATGATAACACCCTATCGGTTTTGCGAAGGGGTTATCAAACTTATAAAAGTTTGATATGTATAATAATATGAGGAATTCAAATTTTCTATAGAAAATTTATTTTTCTCATAACTCTCGTTTAAATTAGTGTCCATTCAAAATATGTGTTTGGGAACCTAAATATATTCTGTAATACAATCGAAATAAATACAGACTACCCTAAGAATATGTTTGATTTATGAAAATCAAACATATTCTTAGGGTAGTCTGTATTTTTGGTATTACGTTTGTATGAAAAACGCATGCTCTGCCGGCCCCTTAACACACGTTTTAGAAGAAGATTCAATTTTCCAAAAAAATCCTACGTGAATTCATCGTTTTATTAGGTCAACTCCCTTAGGAATTACAACAACGCTACCGAGCGTACATAAATGAACTTTTATTTTAAACTTTCTGCATTTCTGCGTATATCGTGCTTGTCTCTCATAAAGTTCGAGTGGTTTTTCCGCCTTAGCGTGTGCGCATAACTAATGGGCTTGTAATAAAACTAGCTGTTGCCCGCGACTTCGTTCGCGTGAAAATATTTATGGGTCATGTGTGAGACTGCATCGTTGTTCGAGTTGTCGCAAGCGCTACTGAGCATGAGGTCCTGGGTTCGATTTGCGGGACGGGCAAAGTGTTATTGTATTATTTGTGCCCGGTTCATGGGATTAAGCTAAATGTGCGAAATGTGGGTGTAGGATTAGATACACCTCTACCTAACAGTGGCTCAGGGTGAAAACTCTGTTAACTTTTTTCCCCGTGTTAATTTTGACCACATTTTCACTATCAGCGACACCAAAAACCACGGAAACGACACCCATGATTAAAAATCCAAAAACTTTCGTCGGCGCCATTTTGGATTTTTTACATTAAGGATTTTCACATACAATTTCATGATTTCATCCCCTTTATAAGCCTTCGGGGTGGAGTTCTCAAAAACGCTGAAACACGCATAAATTAATTTTCAATCGTCAGCCTAAACACAAAATTAGAAGATCCTAACTTTAAAACTGACGGACTTTGATATAAGCTTCCATCCCCTATTTCATCCCCTTGGGGGTAGAATTGATGAAAACCCTTTCTTAGCGGATGCCTACGTCATAACATCTACCTGCATGCCAAATTTCAGCCCGATCCGTCCAGTGGTTCGGGCTGTGCGTTGATAGATCACTATGTCAGTCAGTCAGTCAGTCACCTTTGAATTATATATATTTTGATAAATCACATTTACAAGTGGTTCTTACTGGTTGCTAATAAGAAAGTAAGTCTGAATAATGTTGTAACTTGTAAAGATCTAGGGACGAGATTTACTCAACAAAAAAAATTGAAACTGAAGATAAGGTTTTCTATTTGTGTATTATTACAGAAATATTAAATTTAAAAAAAGTTAATAATGTAGCGAAAGTGAGGGTGTGGGAGTGGGGGTGTGGTGTTAATGTAGCGTATGTGTGTTGTGTGTGTGTGTGTATGTGTGTGTGTGTATGTGTGTGTATGTGTGTGTGTATGTGTTTGTGTGTGTACGTGTGTGTGTGTATGTGTGTGTATGTATGTGTGTGTGTAATGTAATGTTAATGTATTATTTATTTTTAATATATTTTATTTTGTTTTTATATTGTTATTAATTGCAAATATCAGTCAGTAAGTTTTAGATTAGAGACCGCAAACTGCAAGACGTTGCGTTAGAAAACCTCTAGCCAGGTAGACCATTGACCTGGTGAAGGTTTCGAGAATCCGCTGGATGAAAGACGCACGGGGCGGGTCAATGTGGCGACACTTAGGGGAGGCCTATGTCCAACGTGGACGTATTTCAGTCGACATGATGATAATGAAGTTTTGAATTGGATTGTGTGAGGAATGACATGAAAAGAATGAAATTAATGATGCCTTGATGTTTGATAGGGAAGGATGAAAGAAGAAAACGTGTTTCGACGACCCCAAATAGAATGGGAAAAGGGCAGAAAAAAAAAAGACGACGATCGTTAGTAATTATTAAGCTACTGCATAGCTGCTATCCCGGGCCTTGAGCTTGGAGACCGAATCCAGAAATTCCGTAACGAAAATAACCTAACACCAAAAACAAATGCAATATAGCTTTACCGTGGCAGTCCCCGAGTGCCACATGTCTTTTTTGCTTCAGCTCCAAACTAATTTTTAAACATGAGTAGCAATACGTTTTGGGAATACAATATGTAAATAATTATTGATAGACAAAGGAAAATATTGAAAAACTGAAAACTTTAGAACGAGTTTTGAATATAGTTTTTGTTTTGGTGGCCTAAGAGAATACAAGAAACTATCGAAACAAAAAAACCAATTCTAGTTGACAAAAGTTGGAAAAGTTACTTATCAAAACTAGAATTGAAAAACGAAAAGATTTGTGATTAAAATAAAATCAAAAAAAGTTACAAAAAATGTGAAAAAAAACCGATAGTTTCTAGTTGATGGCAAGGAACCCTAAAACGGTTAATTATGACTAATGCAAACATTCGGCCTTCATGTAATGACTGAAATAGTTTTCGCTTCGTAATGTTGGCAACGCACTAAAATAAAAAGATGCTAAACTTTAAAAAAAAAAAAAAATAACAAACGAACATCTGTGACAGACACATAATTAACAATCAACACATCGATCCTATTTTCGATGATTGGATTGTGAGTCACAGTAACGAAAAAAGTTTTTTTGTGCGAAGAAAATTTTGCTGAATAATATAAGTTTTGTGAAGGTCAAACTGTCGAGGTAGACAGAAACTCCGTTTTACAGTCAATTTACTATGATAATCGTTGTTGTGAAGTTGTATAATGGGCCATTTGTAGAGGCTTGTGAACATTATGGTGACCGCACGCGACAAATGAATTCTCCAACAGCTCTTTTGCACGATTCATCACAAACCACAGAAAGGCCATATCGTAGTGTTCTATATTTATATTATTTTTTCTTTGAAAACCTTACCCCCTACTAGGAATTTCTCCTGTATAACATTTTAATTCATATACACAAACAGCCAGACCAAAAACCTCTATCTAGGCTATACAAATATTTGTTTCGTGCTGGGATTGATTCCGCGACATGCAGAGCAGCAGTCAAACGCTCAGCCGCTGTGCCAACCGTGCCGACAAACTGCAATGCAATGCAATGTATTCAGCTTGACTCACGCTAGACCATGTTGGGTCCAAGCAGAGTGTTGACCGTGCAATTTTGTATGGATACACTCACGCTTTTGAGCCGCTACCGAGCAACGGACAATCGATTTTGCAACGACCAACACTCGACTTAGACCTGGCATGGTTTAGCATGGGTCATCTTTTACAGGCCGATGTGACAGTTTGCTTGCATTTGAACTTCTAATCTTAAACGTAATAACAAAAGAAAATCACATAATGAATCTTCATAGAAAACTAAAGTCAACTAAATGAATGAACTTAATCCCCACAAGGCTTTTTGAATCAATTTCAACTTAAAATCGTATTGCAATTCCAATTGCAACATCTTTCCCAAATCCCTAACCAATAAGTTTTTGATTTAATTTATTCTTAAGACAGGTCAACGAATTTAGTCTGCCGAGGATACCATCCAATATAAAGGCAAATCGGTTCAGTCCAATTTAAGTCTTCGAATATTAAATCTTGAAGACGCCCATCTCATGGTGGAGGTGCCAGCAAATTTGATTCACTACGCTGTGGTATATTCACTTAGTTTAATCCTGAGTTCAGTGGAAAATTGAAAACATAAATTTTATACGGGAACGTTTAGTTTGGAATTTTCTTTGGGTTTTTTCAAATCTCTAAAGTTAGGGATTTAGAACCAATGGAATATTGACTTAATTTGGTCTTGTGTTTAATATAGCTTGAGGCTTTACTAATATAGGGCACGCCACGATAGTGGCGGTAAGTCCCCTCTTTGAGGAGTGGCTGGAGAGGCGCCACGGCGTCCTCACCTTCCGCCTGACGCAGGTCCTCACCGGACACGGATGTTTCGGGAGGTACCTGCACCGAATCGGGCGGGAGGAAGCGCCCGGGTGTCTCCACTGCGAGGATCGACCGGGGGACACGGTGGAGCACACGGTGGAAGTATGCCCTGCGTGGGCGGAGCTCCGCCGTGTCCTCGTGGCGGCGATCGGCGGCGGCGACCTTTCGCGTCCGGCCCTGGTTCAATCCATGGTCCAGAGCGAGACGGAATAGGAAGCCGTCACCTCCTTCTGCGAAGCAGTCATGCTAGCGAAGGAGGTGGCGGAACGAGAGAGGGAGAGATCCTCTCTTCCCGACCGCCGCGGGAGACGCAACGGGCGTCGGGGGCCACGTGGTGGCTACCGGCCACCGTAGATGCGGGCCTGTGGACGGCTGGGTATGGGCTAGCTAGCCGTCCGGCCGTCTAACGACGACGACAGGCCGTGTCGACGGCGCGTTCGTGTTCCACGCGCGCCTCAAAGAGATGTCAGCAAAAGGAGAGGGGCCCGCAAGGGCCGAAGCCTGCCGGGGTTGCGGGCCTGTTCGAAAGAGATACCGCGGCCCCGGAACGTAAAAGGCGAGGAAGGAACATGGATGGTTTTTAGTCAGTAAGAGTCTGACACTCCCTCCCGCTCCGCCCAGAGTGGGGGGGGGGGGGTCATTTGATGATATCTAATCCTTAAAAAAAAAAAAAAAAAAAGGCTTTACTAATATGTGGGTATTGATGTAACACTTGTCTTTTTCAAACTTTCACGATCAGAACACATTATAAAACATATGAAGGCGGGTATTTATCGCGAATTTACCTTTAATTTAAGCCCGACGTTTATAATGTAACACTGTTTTTGTAATATTTACCAATTTAAAATAACAACAAAAACAATCAATTTCAAGGAAAACAATGGTGGCAGCCTGAAAAAAATTTTTTTTTTTGTAAAAAAATCAGTCAGTATTTTTTTTGTAAAAAAAACTTCAATTCGTGGCTATACCACCAGCCTTCTGAGCACTTTTTCTGTTGGCAGCAATGTGGACGAATTTTTCGATCCCCTGTAACCCTTTTTGATACTTGTACATAGTTTATTTCTATTATTGTGTTCGTGTGTATATGTCACTGTAAAATTGTCAAATACGTTATATTGTAATATCTCTAGCGATATTGTAAAGTCTCGAATTATTGTCAAATGAACATACTGCTTACAACAAAACGCATTATTTTTCGTGAAATGCATGCGATGGTAGTCAACTCACGCGATGTGGAGGGAAGGAAGGGTCCCCCTTGCCCAATGGCACAACTCTCATGAAAAGATAATGCACCATTCCTGAGAAATACCGATTAATATAACATAACCTTAAAACACTTTATATTCTCCCTAAAAAAGCGTAGTCGACGGAGCCCCGTTTCCGAGTGCAGGGTTTAAAGGAACCTAACTTACCTCTAGGGGGGGTGCCCCAAGTCCCGATTATGGGGCAGAGATACTTCCGTATGTTCAGTTGACAATAATTCGAGACATTACAATATCGCGAGAAAAAACACGTTATATTGTAATATAACGTGTTTGACAATTTTACGGTGACATATATATTGTAAATAATTAGTCTGTTTTAAAATAATATATCAACAAACTTACTAAAACAATGTTAAATTAGACTTAAAACATACAAATAGTTAAAGTCTCTGAGAATTTCAATTAACGGGTCTAGGACTTACGAGCACACCGAGAAGGATTATTTTTCTCAAACAGTCTTAAAACTGTCGGAAGAATTTAATTTAGCACTCGGGACTGCAGTGATTACGAGAAAATTTAATTGAGTTTACATCAGTCCTTATTTTTTACCTAGGTAAAGAAAAAGTACTAGTTGGCATGATAAGCTAAGGGTAAACAAATCCTCAGATCTGTATATTTCTTAAAAAAATATTTACCCACCGACATTATCAAAAGATATTATTGAAAAAACAATCTCAGTTTATTAAGTCTTATTTATCAGAGAAAGAGAAAATATATTAAATGTATCGAAACAAATGAACATAGAAATTGAAATAAAAAAATATTTTCAACGAGGATTAATTTATTTCGGTATCAAAAAGCAAGCAGCAAGTTTCACATTGTATCAAAAGAAAAGGCACTATATTACTTTCAGAAAAACAGCTTCTTAATAACAAAATGGGTAATCTCATGTCGCATTGAAATTCAACATTAAAACATTTTATAAAGTGCTAAATATTTTTATTGCAAGTCTCTGAAATTCCACTCTGCAATTTGAAATTCTCCATCTTGAATTATGCATGGTTTGAATTTAAGAGACTGGATATAAAATAACATAGTGTACTTCAGTCACGAAAATTCCTTTATTGTGGCTTTTAAAATTTTATTTTATTTACAAAAAAATTAAGCTATCTCCGTTATTACGAAAATGGAAACGTATAAAATAATATTATTCAAACGATTGCACGTTTTTCGGAAAGGACACCTTTTATATCCTCGAAAAAGAGCAAAATAAACCTTATTGCCGTCAGTCCCCAACACGGATGTTTGTGAGTTTCGTCATTTATGAGAGAGGTCCCCATCAAATTCGTCGGGAGCCTTTGAAAATGTGACGCATTGTGTTGGTATAAAAATGACGATTTGGGGAATATACATTTCCATTTCTGTGGTAATTTAAGAGAAGTTACGTGAATGGGTCAGGGTGGAGTAAATCAAGGTTTTAGAGTGCATTCCTGGCGGTTCTTTTATTTTGGTCAGCTATAGGTGATCGGTTTTTAACAATACTAGTTAGACTAAAAACTGACCTTCACCGAAGTTCGGAAGTGGTTTGCCAAATTATTATACATTTTTTTTTACAGTTTCCTTATATTTTGCGAAAAAGTGGGTAAGTTTGAAAGTCAAAACTTAAGGGAGGTTTTTAAAAGCCAAAGAAGTAAAATAACTAAACCACTTGCCACTTATATTTTATGACCTAGTTCTTCCTAAGACAGATTCAAAATCATAAAAGTAAAATAAAGTTCGTACAAAACTCAAGCAATGAAATTTTTCAATTATTATTTGTTACCCCCAAGAGGTCGTAAAAACTTTGGAACTATGTAAGTTATCCGGATGGTTCCCCGTTCAAACTTGGGGGATGTTAAAACATAATTTTAGTGCTGTGTCATCCCCATTTGGGGGAACAGCCGCGGAGATAGACTGTTTGTCCTTGAACCTTTTTTAATATTTTTTTATGGGTGAGAAATCATTAAATAACTTCTCCTACTCTGGGCTGAGCGGGAGGGAGAGTCAGACTTTTACTGACGAAAACCCATACGTATTCCTTCCTCGCTCTTATCTTCCGGGGCCGCGGTATCTCTTTCGAATAGTCCCGCAGTTGTCCTTGAACCTTTCACAGACAAGTTTAGACAAAAAAATCAATGGCTTCGTTTGAAGTTTTTTTAGATTGATGCGAGATTTCGATGATCACTTTGGAAGCGTTAGTCGTATTTTTTTAGTGTAGCTAAAGCAGAAAGGTTGATGTAGAACTAAAATAGTTCGGTTTCATTACTTGTGCGGGGAAATTTAACTTATGAAAGTACACGCGAACAGCAATTCTAAACCACAGTTAAAGATCAATGAGTGTCAATATTCCATTTCATACTCATCTTCCTAGGTACCTATTTCTTTTGTTTTGGTAACAATGTGAAAAATTACTCCAGAAAAAATAATAAAACATTTATATAATGTCTGCTTCCGACCAAATCCAGTCTGTTAAACATTCCTCTAACATCAAACCGACTTCTGAAATAAACTCCATTTTTGTGTCCATAACTTCCCAAATGAAAGCGTTACCTCACTTGTTTTACATTTACATTACTTTTATACGAAAAAAGCCTCGCTATACAACATATTACTGTAGGTTCCTTTTACAAAGTGCCCTCAAAAATATAGCAAGGAGTACATGAGTACCTGAAGTATACTTGTTAAATATACTAGAGTGGCAAGTGAAGTGACTTGGGGCAAATCGTTTCGGTCCGGCCGGCCAACTTCGCGTTTTGTGCCAAATAGTTTATTAAACTCCTACCTACTAAACTTTCGGACTTTGGTAGAAGTTCGAAGTGCCCGTTTACTTCAATTATTAAGTGCTTTTAATTTTACGACTGTCTACGTGGACCTTTGATGGACTCTTGGACTAAGTTTTGAGAAACGATTCTTTCATAATTGAGGACTTCAGGAGGACGGAACCATTTTCCATTGGTTTAAGGATACTTTTTTGTTTCAAGTGACCATATTATAGGCTGAATGAAGACCCGACTAAGACCAGGCGTAGATTTTAAAAGAGACTATTTTATATTTGAATAGCTCTGAGTTTTCTTCCCAGAGTCGTATAAGAAACATTTTTTTCTTTTAATGGAAAACCTTTTTGAAAAATCCAATTTACGAAAATTATAAAAGTCTTTGTCTTTGATCACTAAAAATGTCTCTAAGTATACTAAAACAATCTAGTAACACTAGAAAACATACACAAACCTTTGTGCAACAGAAAAAAAGTACTGCGATACACGTTTTTCAGCAATTATGTATACCATTGTATTGAGAACCGCACGTTTTCGGCTAATAAATTAATACTTCCCTAGAAATTCAAATTTGGAACACTCAAAAATAAATAACAGATATTATCAATTTACAATGCAAAATTCTATTGTTCTTAAATCAAATTCAAATAGGGAATTTTAAAGCTTGGTTTCGAGTGATCAAGTTCTCTGATATCTGTGTTACATTTAAAAACAGAAGAAAAACATCCTGTGCTGTAATTAATAATTGTTCGTTCTTTGGCCGTCGGCGTTTTGTTTACGTCACAGCTTTGTGTATACTATTTTTAAAAGAAAATATGCAGGGGATTGATAACTTCATAGCAATACAAAAAAGCTAACTGAATGAGTTTTTACAATCTTACACGACAGAAATTTGTTTTTAAAATGTTTTCGTGTCTGCTCGTGTGATTGTTGTGAACATTTTAATCAGAGCAATTATCGTTACAGGCAGGTTTATTAATGTAAATTTTATCATTGTTTGTGAACCCAAAAGTAGACGTAGATGATCGATTCAACGTTTTCTGTAAAACGTTTTCGAAAATAGTAAAAACAAATCGGGGCAGTCTTTGGGGATTGCCGACAGAACTTAAAACAAAAATAACACAGGCCCCGCCCTAGTCGTAGCAGTACTACGCCTTACGCACGCCTACATGGTGCTACGCCGTAGCGGATCGGCTACGGAAAGCAACCTGACGGTGACGCGGGTTTCCTGATTTTTGTACGCCTAAAAAGTGCTCAATGTGCCTTTAGTCTGCGGGTACGAAACTTGCGTCGGCCGGAGCGACGGCGGGGCGGCGCGACAGCGATGTATTCAAATGTATTAAAACATTACGCGCTGTGTACGAAACGGGCGCCCTGGCTGGAGGCCTTAGAATCAAGACATCCACAGGACATTGCCCGGTTAAGCAGAAGCCAGTCTTCTCAGACTGAACTGCGAGATGCCACATCCAAAAAAAAAAAAAAAAAAAAAAAAAAAAAAAAAAAAAAAAAAAAAAAAAAAAGTACGAAACGGGCGATGGCGGAGCGGCGCGATCGAGCGATGCACGGGCGGCGGCAGAGCGGTGGCGGCGCGGAGCGACGAGAACAAACTAGTTTGATTTCGCCGCTCGCGCGACTTACTTACTTACTTACTTCTAATTTTCTGTAAAACATAATCGAATGTCTCTATACTCATTCTTGTGTAATTGTAGAACTTTCTTGAATGACAACGTAGCTCGTAATAAAGTGTAGAAAATTCTCCCAAACTGCGTCGTCGTTGATTTATTGGATGAACACCATCTCTAGGTAATAAAAATTCTCTCATTAGGAGACTGGACTCCAATAGTTCTCTTCGACGTGAATTCATGTTTATCACAACACTAGGTACGTGAGCGCGATTGCGGGGAAGTTTGTTTCGTACACACGCAAGACACCGCTGTCTCATCGCCCCGCGCCGCATCGCCCCGCCCCGCTGTCGCTCCGGCCATCGCAAGTTTCGTACCCGCAGACTAAAAGTCTTCACTTCAGTAACCCTTTGCCCGACCTGGCACTCAAGGCTCATGGCAGTCGTGTCTTCATTGGCCCAATGAGCCACTAATCACTCAATCTGAACTATAAATACTAAACATATATATCAATTTTCATTCGGAAATCGATAGATGATTAGTTGTTTCCGACCAACCTTTGAGGCAGCTGTTAGTTCCCATGATGATACCTAAATAGGAAGGTCAACAGAATACTGGACAATTATAGCAATCTATTATGGACACAATGGAACCTTGACATACGGAGTTGATGCTCCGCTGTTACTTATGGTTCTGGCTATTGAAATGGATATCGAGCAATGATTGAAACGACGACGCCGTGATACCGGAGAAATTTTTAGTGTTACGCAACGATAGTGATAACAAAGTAATCCAAATAAACTTTGTTTTCATTGTTTAAGGTTGATTTTGACTAACCGTTCTATTAAAGCGTTCGGTGACGATGACGCGAGTTCCATAATTTTTGTGCACCCAAAAACTGCTCATCGCGCCTACAGAAGTTTTCACTTAAAAAAATTGTACTTGGATAGGCTTTTGCCCAGCAATGGTAACAAAATATAACTTAAAGCTAATCTTGAAAAATAATAATTTTCTTTGAAAGTTATTTCTCAATGAATTACCTATTTCAGTTAATGTAAAATTAAATGATGCATTTTGCCGTGTAGTTTATTTTCCAGTTTACGTACATTATGGATAGAGAACTAGTTGGACACAATGCGGTATATTTTTAATCGTCTATTCAAGGCTTTATTACCTACGGCTTATGTACCTAATCATAAAACGTAACTCGTAATTTTACTTCTAATAAAAAAGTAACAACAGTTACTTACGGCCGGTAGGTAGTCATCAAAACGAATGGTTAATGACACCCGTAGGCCTAGAACGAATGCGAAGAGTAAGGCCTGAATTCTTGTCGCGCTGACGTCGGTCGCGCATGGTCGGTCGTGTACGAGTAAATAAATAAATAAATAAATATATCGCTGGACATAAACACACAGCGCCACCTAGTGCCACACTAAGCAAAGCTTGTGTCGTGTACACTAGATAGTTGATATAATACATATATACTTTTTTGTTACTTATTTTATACTTATTATACATATAAATAGCCATGACTCTGAAACAAATGTCCATGCTCATCACACAAACATTTGCTCCTACCGGGATTCGAACCCAGGACCCTAAGAACGTAAGGCAGCGTCACTACCACTATGGCAATCGGGTTGTCGTAGTGTTATAAAGCACCATACTGCGATACTGACGTCAGCGGCGACCAACCGCCGTATTTTATTTTCGCTGACGTCACGACCGACCGTACACGACCAACCGTCAGCGTAACAAAAATTCAGGCCCAAACGTAATGCAAATTATGATCGATTTTAAAACTGAGAATTAACGTTAAACATATCATATTCATTCAGTTTTAAGACTTTATTCGCATCTATAAAGTGCTCATTTTACTTGTCGCGGAGGAAAAAATGTAACCAATACGCTATTAGATTAATAAATAAATTAAGTTTTGCAATTTAGAATATGTTTAATTAAAAAAACATTCCAATAAAAGTGACATTGACGTCGAGCGTTCATGCTAGGCTCATTGGTAAAGTTGCGGTTATCGACCGTAGTCAACACCTCGAATAAGTTTATTTTTTAATAAAGGTACATGTTTGGTAGCAAAAAATTGTGGATTATTAATTAAAGTTGACCTCAACGATAAACCGATGAAGCGATCTCGAGTCTGTGTTGTCAATTTTTAATTTGGAGTACTTTATGATTTATACCAGCAAGCTTGTGGTTGACTGAGTGAAAACTTTTATTTTTTCTCAATGTTTTGAAATACAAGTACGAACTCAGTTGTTTCGATAACTTCACAATTGTTTTAAAAAAGTAACCATGAAAACAATAAATTAAAAAAAATAACCAACATTCACATTATGTAGGTATACCGCCGTTTACCCGAATTTTATTTGCCCTACTCTCATTTGCCATATTAGTCACGTGCTAGAATCATTGTTTCCCATAAAGTCACTTACCATAATATCATTTGTCATTATCATTGTAAGCCCTTATTATCACATGCCCTAATTATCACATGCCATAATTATGATATGCCATAACATAATTTGCCATCGTCATCGGGTGTGTAACGGTTGTTTATATCAAGAGAAATTGGATGCAATTGGGACTTTAGGGCACCCCGACTCGGACAGGTTAGGTTAGAAGGGTGTGGTTATTTTTTTATAAACCACACAGAAGTAGGAGCCCCGCGAAGCGGGGCTCCGTCGACTTAGCCCACCATCAACCATGCACAGAAAAAAAAACCATGCACAGAATAAATAAGTTTTTCTAATACTTGTTATGCCATTTAAATATTATGTCTAATCATTATTATGGCACATAAAAATAAGGCAAACAATACTTATGGCATTCGTATCTTATGGTATCTAAAATTCGGGCAATTAAAAGTATGTCATATGTCTTTTAGGGCAAATGAAACATTCGAGCAAATGAAATTCGGGTAAATGAAATTCGGGAAAATCATGATTATGGCATATAATCTTCGGGCAAACAATAGACAACCCATTATTTATGATAGGAAGGTTTACTCATTTAAAAAAAAATCGTGATAATCGGTGACATAATTATTAACCTACCTACTTATTCAGATATAAAAATAATAATAAGTGTTACATACGGTTATGTTCTTGATTTAAATAAAACGTTGGTTACAGATGGACTTGAGAAGAATGTATCCATGCTGATCTGAAAGTAAAGAAAAAACAGATTATTTCAGAGCGATCAGAATCATTATTGTGAAATACTGGACTTGGACGCAGTATAAATGTGCTGATCGCATTGTGTGAATAGGTTAATTTTAGAATTAAAAATATTCCTGCTAACGATAATTTCATATTTTTATGAATGTAATCGTATGTATGGTACTGTTTGTGTTTGTAGCAAAAAATAACAAAAAAATATTTAGGACATTATTATATGAATTTTCGAGTAATAAATTAACATTGTTATGTTTCGTTTACACCACGCGTTCGTGGGCCTAGGACATATTATCATTCTGATCTGAGTAATTCGATTTTAGGACTTACAAACTCAAATGGAGTTCTAAATTTTGAATTTCGAGTGCGTCTTTACATTGAAGGAATCGCCATAAGTACATTTTGACAAGTTCTTTTTTCAAATACTGAAATCATGGACTGGCAGAACGTGTATTTAGAATTCGAAATTTGAAGAATAAATACGTAGCCATAAAGAGTTCTATTACACTTTTTACGCTTGTCAGTTTTCGTTTGTCAGTATAATAAGACAACGTTACAATTAATAAAATTAAAGCACTCTAAAATCTGCATCAATTCAGCTCGCTTCTCAGTTTAAGTCACTCTGACGCGAGCGCTGGACGAGTAAGGACCTGGACATTAAATTTTCGTCAATGGTGTCGATTCTGTTGTGCACAAACTAAACTAAATTTAGGCTATTACTATCTTTTTCTCTCTTATAAAACGAGAAAGAGACAGACGTAATTTAGAGCTGTTAAATTTAATTCGAATTAATATTTCCATACAAATGAAGGGTGCACGTAAAACATGTCGACTAAAACCACGGTGAAGCGAAAGGCATAAACTAGTTTGACATCTCTAACTTAGTGCATAGCTATAGCCGTCCTTTTCTCGCACTGCCTTTTAGTAAAAGATAGCAATAGTCTAAATTAAGTTTAGTTTGTGCACAACAGAATCGACACCAATAACAATCCACTCGAAATAATTTGATCCAGGACGTAAAAATCAAAATTTACAAAAAAAAATTGTAATAGGACTCTTACGAATATATCTTTGTTATGCCGTAGCCCGTAGTCGAATAAAATGGTAGTCACCGGAAGTATGGAACACCGCACAAGTTGTAATAGCCGGCTATTGTGTTAGTCTTTGGCCCCATTCGGTGTTACAACGAATACTTTGAAAACTGATTGGATCGGTTAAATGGTTAAGTGTAATTAAGAATGAGAGAAAGAAAGAGCAGCGGTGGCCCAATGGTGGTAGCCCCGACTTACGAACAGTAAGTCGTGGGTTCGAACCCAGACAGGCGCATTACTTTGTTTAATTTATTTCATCACCGCTGCTCTCAAAACGGTGAAGGAAAACATCGTGAGGAAACCGGCATGTCCTAGAACCAAAAATTCGAAGACCCAATCCACACTGGGCCCGCGTGGTAGATTATAGCCCATTCCCTCTCATTGAGAGGAGGCCGTGTCCCAGCAGTGGGAACATTATAGGCTGATGGCTGATATGATGTGATGATGAATAAAATTAAGAATGAGAACTGCGATGTATTTTCTTTCTGTATAAGTTAGGCTCCGTTGCCACTATGTCGTGACGACAGTTAATCGTGTAGTTTTACGTGTCGTGGCTTGTGTATTTAAATGGAGATGTTCACATGTAAGACGACACAGTGACTGTCGTACATGACTTGTGCTAACTAAGGTCCATGTTCACCAAAAAAATGACGGACGATTATCTAAAAACAGCTGTTTAAAACACATTTTTGTACGGGAACATGTGACATTGACAGCTGTTTTAGATAATCAGAGGCTGGTTTTATAGTCACGCCGCTAGACGCGCCGTTGGACAGAATTTGAAACGCTACTACCTACTACTCCAATACAAATTCTGCCCAACGGCGCGTCTAGCGGCGTGACTATAAAACCAGCCAGACTGTTATCTTCTCGGTGAACATGGACCTTAAACGATAAATTATTCGCCACGACATACTGGGAATGGGGCCTACATTGAATATATTAATAGTCACCAATCGGCGAGGTGGATTAGGGCACACGCTTTCAGAAATAAAGGAGGCCTGTGTCACAGCAGTAGGAATATTTTTGTCCTATGTAAAAAAAAACACAGAGTTTCATAGTTTCTGTCAAAAAAATCCGTCTTTGTAAGGTTATGTAGAACGTGAATCAAACGACAAGCTCGGGTAATGACTGCTGTATATTCGTGTTCCTTCATACCACACTTACATTAGCAATGTACCCACATATGGATATCATCACAGTCATCATTTTGTTTCGTAGTTTAAAACTCTTTATAGGTAGTTGAAATCAGAACAGGGAAAACTGAAATTTAAACCGCCATTAGAAAAAATAAACAAAAACACTTTACGAATCAAAAAAACTAACGTAACTTCAAAAACAGTATTGGTACATATGGTGACTCATCAAGTTATACATTTCCAGTATAACATAGACTCGCTTTTTATGATTTTCCCGTGTAATGAGCCATCAGCATAAACTGATTTTATACTTATAGCTTCATTGGTCGTGGAGCGTACCTAATAAAAACACTGTTTTTTCGCATTGAAATAATCTTTATTGTTTTATAGTATGTAAGACTACTGATATCTGTATTTGACTACTCGTAATGACACCTTTAACGTGTATACCAGCAAATATATGCACATTATAAAACAGATGTACCTACAATGGAACATTTACTGAAAAACATTAGTATCTGAGTGTAGCAAAACACTGCTTATTAGGCAAATTCAATGTTAATTCCAATACATACATAATTATACGGTCCATTTACGTCATTTGGCGTAGATTGTGAATTCAAGTTCAGATTGGAAATAGCTATTTTAGAACTTGTCCGACACTGTTCGACGATGCAGCGATTTGCTGTCTAGAAACGTTGCAATAGATGAAGGTCCTGTTTCAGTTATATTATAATTTTTCAGAATCGTATTGGTTATAGCCAAACTTTTAGTTGGAGATTTAAAACGGCCATAGACAAGGAAATCACATTCAAAACTAAACGTCTTCAGGCCCCGTTACCCAGATTCGAAGGAAAATCAATTCGGCCTTGACATAACAACTAGCACACATAGTACCTACTGGTGTTACATAGAACAATTATGTTCTATACAGGGAGGGGCGCCAAGAAGCCCCGATCTAGGCCAATATCTTCCATTGTTAGTAGTGGAGAAGTATCATACTTAGAAGGAATTCTTGTGTATTTCTGATTACTATAGTTTATTAGTGAACTGACGAGCCACGCTTTGCACGGGTTTTTGACCTGAAATCGACAAAAAAAAACTATGTTTTGTGGTAGAACTCAATGTAACGCACTTTAAACATTATGACGATGGATGAATTGAATATTACGGGGGTCGTGGAGGTGTTAAAACTAAAATCTTACAAAAAAATCTTTGTATTTAAAAAAAAAAACTTGTCAAAAAGTTGTAACTTTGACCCCCCCATTTCTCCGTAACTAGAAGGTTCCCAGCTATGGTGCAGAACAAAAAAAATATCGCAATGATGGGGAGAACAAGTGCCTTTCGGCTTCGTGAAGAGTGTTTTACACCCTTTATATCGATAAAAAATGTTCCGAAATCATTATCTGCTCAGCCTTTTCCTAACTAAGTTGGGGTCGGTTTCCAGTCTAACCTAGCCGTATGCCACTGAATACCAGTATTTTACATGGGTCGGCTGCCTATCTAAACTCCACACCCAGTCTAACACCCCCAGACTGGTTGACTTTGAAATAATATTTACTACTAGCTGACCCACGCAACTTCGTTTGCGTCACATAAGAGAAAAACGCTTACAAAGGGAATAAAATTTCACCCGTTTTTGCAACTTTTTTCATTTGTGCTCCGCTCCTATTTGTTATAGCGTAATGTTATATAGCCTAAAGCCTTCTTCGATAAATGAACTATCCAACAGGATTTTTTTTTTCAATTTGAGCCGGTAGTCCTGAGATTAGCGCGTTCAACCAAACAAACAAACTCTTCTGCTTTAAAATATTAGTATAGATTCATATTTTCTAGTTATCTTAGAAGTATAATACCGATTGAGTTTTATTAATGATCACTGTTACACGACATTCAATTAGTATCGATACCTACAAAGTATCGATTAGTACTCGTAGACCACTCTAAAGTACGGTAAACGCAACGATCATACAAAAACACATCCGGGGTCAAAGTGTAGTATTCTATAGCGTAAAAACTATAATGTACATTATTATAGTATTAGCTAATACTAACTACACTCGAGAGCAATGAATCCGGGTCACTTAAAGAATCCTTAAAATCTCGGAAACTAAAAATGCTAGGTTAATGCAATAAATTGTATTTAATAGACAATGTAATACTCCTTAAATGAAGGTATTAAAACTTCTTAGTTATTGTAAAGTTATATCATAAAAAATCAAATTTGAAAAAGGGCCACTTTCGAAGATGGAACTACGAAATTACAGCATTTGGTTTTGCTTTTGTTTGTAATCTGTCATATATGTGGGTACATAAACCATGTTGATAGTGCTCTATATTCATTATTCAAGCTGAAATTATGTCGCTTACGCCTGAAGAATGCACCAGAATACTTACAATGCTGGAAACCGGCCGGAGTCAGCGCGATACAGCCAGGACTGTCGGTGTGTCGCTGTCAACAGTACAAAGAGTTCTCCGACGTTACGAAGAAACTGGTTCTAATCTACGCAGACCAGGAACGGGCAGAACCAGGTGTACCACAGCACGAGAAGACCGATACTTGGTGAACACCATGCTTCGAAATCGCTTTCTCACAGGAACTGAACTCACAAATCAGTTTCGACGCCTCGGAGGAAGTAACCCAAGTGCATGGACAGTAAGACGTCGGCTTGCTGAATCTAACTTAAAACCCCTTAGATCTGCAAACGGCCCTAAACTGGAGCGTGGGCATCGTATTTCAAGACTAAGATATGCCCAGAGCCACGTAAATTGGAGTATTGAAGATTGGTCAAAAGTTATGTTCTCCGACGAATCAAAATTTATGCTCTACAAGCACGATGGAAGACACAGAGTGTATCGAAGACCAGGGGAAAGATTCAAGCAAGCATGCATCGAAGAAAAAGTAGCCTACGGTGGTGGGTCTGTACTTGTGTGGGCCGGAATTTCTTCTGAAAGTCGCACAGAGCTGGTGATCATAGAAAACGGCTCTTTAACTAGCGTAAGATATGTGGAAGAAATCCTCAATGATCACGTTGGTCCATTTATGGTCAATTTAGGTGAGGATGCTATATTTTTGCATGACAATGCCCGACCTCATACAGGTGGGATTGTGAATGACTACCTTCAAGAGATGAACATTACTCGTATGGAGTGGCCAGCGCGCAGCCCGGATATCAACCCGATCGAGCATGCTTGGGACGAGCTAGGCAGATGCGTAAAACAACGAAACCCTCCCCCAATCACGCTTCGTGAGCTCAAAATTGCTCTCACAGAGGAATGGGAGAATATTCCCCAAAATCGTATAAGGAACTTGGTGTACAGCATGCCAAACCGCGTAAACGCAGTAATGGAAGCACGAGGAGGCAATACGAAGTATTAAAATTCAAGAAAATCGTAATAAAGTTCAAAAATTTCATGTTTCCTATTTTTGTTTTAAGGAGAGATCAGCAGTTTTTTTCTTTATGTAATTTTGTGTTAATAAAATGTATGGTGACTCATATTTTTTTTACTTTCATTTAAGGAGTATTACATAGTCTATTAAATACAATTTATTGCATTAACCTATCATTTTTAGTTTCCGAGATTTTTAACATTCTTTAAGTGACCCGGATTCATTGCTCTCGAGTGTATTTTATCACGTTTGTGGATCTCGAAGAGAAAATAGTACGCTCACATTGCCAGTTATAGTTTTAGGGCGAGCCTATTTTGATTAATCGGACACAAATTCAGACTCCATGGCTGCTATTAAAAATTTCTTGATGGATAAACCCTGACCCAGGAATCAAACCCACGACCTCTTGCTCAGCAGTCGTGTTTGCGAAGGCTTTATACCATAAGCATAGCGTAGTGCGTGCTTTTTCTTTCTTTCTTTCTTTTTCTATCTTTCTTTATTTCTTTAGTCAGTCTATAATGTTGTTACTGATGGAACACAGGCTCTCTATAAGAGGGAATCAGCTGTAATCATCTACACAGGCTCAGTGTTGGTTGGAAGAGTCACAGCTATGTCGAATCAGAAATGAAGACAAACGCAAGAAAACCAAGGCTGTCGACGTAGCCCGAAGAATCGCCAAACTTAAGTGGCAGTGGGCAGGGCACATTGCTCGCAGAATGCATGGCCGATGTGGCCGAAAAGTTTTGGAGTGACGACCGCAAACCGGAAGACGGTGCGTTGGAAGGCCTCCCACTAGGTGAACCGATGACCTGGTGAAGGTTGCGGGGAGGTGGCGACACTTGGGGAAGCCCTATGTCCAGCTGTCGACGTCTTTCGCTGAAATGATGATGATAATGATGACATGTCTGGTTTCCACACCACGTTTTCCTTCACCGTTTTGTTGTTCTTTAATATTGTATGTTTAGTGTTAATAACTTATGGCATGACTCATAAAGGAAGGGACGTAAAAGATTATGTTATCAATGATGTAGATATAAAATATTTTATGAGCGTGTTACTAAGGAGTTTTTATGTGTTTGGATAAGTGGTCACTGGCGCCTTTGGACAAAACCAAGGGGTTTACCTAATAGGGGGGGTCATTTGATGATTTCCCATCCTTAAAAAAAAAAAAAAAAAGGGGTTTACCTAATGGAAGTAATAGTACTCCTAATGAAGCCAAAAGGTACTTGTTCTCCCTGTCAATACCATGAAAACTAGTATGTTTTTCATAAACAAGTGGTTGGATCATAAAATATTCGCTTCATGGATTTAGGCCGTTCCAATTAAAGCTTTAAATAAACACAAAATTCCTTGGAATTTCTATTTTCTATTGAGAGAATACCACAAATATGATAACATAAATATCTTTCCGTTTGCCTAAAATAAATAAAAAAATGATAGGCCATAAACTAGAGCTGCAATCAAATCAATTGTTCTAACAAAGTGAGCTGTTGTTTAAACAGAAACACCCTGTTTTTTATGTTTAAACGAATGTATTGATTGATTGTATTGATTTGTGATATTGTGAAATTAATTGGATCAATTTTTTTTTTGTTAAAAGTTGAGATAGGAAAATGAAATGAATTTGAAACGAATGATGGTTATTGCATAACAGTGGCTCTGTAAACAGATTAAGGTACACTTTAGCGAGACTTCGTTTTATTTTATTAGGGTATTTTTATATATATTGTGTTTTTTCATTAGACATGTTTATTAAATTCTTTGACTTATGTCAGCAAGCTAGATATATCTGTAAAATAAGTAAGGCGGTTAAAAACATTATTTTTTAAATTACAATTCGGCCCTGTTAATAAAATAAATAAATATCCCTCGACATTAACACACAGCGCCGCCTAGTGTCACATTAAGCAAGGCTTGTGTCGTGGACACTAGATACTTGATAAGACTACATTATATACTTTTTTGTTTGTAAATACATACTTATTATATATACATAACATCCATGACTCGGAAAAAAATGTCCATGCTCATCACAAACAAATACAAACATTTGCTCCTACCTGGATTCGAACCCAGGACCCTAAGAACGTAAGGCAGCGTCCACCACCACTACGCTATTCGGGTCGTCAAAACATATAATTATACTAGCTGACCGGCGCAACTTCGTCTGCGTCTCATAAATTGAAATGTAAGCTATCCTATCTTTCAAGTTAGGTCAAACTGCACATGGTGTGCGAATTTTATTATAATCGGTTAAGTGGTTTAGGAGTCCATTGAGGACAAACATTGTGACACGAGATTTATATATATTAAGATAAAATTAAATAAATATTGGTACTACTTTTACGTTTAGTTTTATTTTTGTAATTATATATAGTTTTAGATGTAGTATGTAAATATTGTACATAAAACACATTTACTTCAAATATTTAGTTCTAAGGCCTCATTGGTAAGTGTATTACTTTTAATAATATGTGAAGTCGACGTCAAAAACAGAATAAATAAAGGGTGCATAAATTAAATTAACAAAATTACAATAATAAATTGCAATTTTGACTACAAATGTTATCTAAAGATTGAAATTAGGCCCCTTTAAAAATTTTGTTATCAGACAATTTTCAACATTTTCATACAGTTATAAATCTTTGAAAATTACCTGTTGAAATCTGACTCACGTGGCGTTGATTGTTATAGATTTCACTCATGTATTTATTTTACTTGAACATAAGCCAAATTTCAATTATTTTAGTCTAAGATACACACTGTCATGCAATTCAGTCAAAACTATCATTCTTCAGCTTTTATCCTAATTTAGTTAGGTTTGGTGCAGCATGTCTTGTCATTCCATACTACTATACACCAGGTTTCTGGAAGATATCCATAAACTTCGACCGTTCATTGTACTCAACAATTTCGACAATTCAAAAGCGCCTGTAACTGGCCTACTTGAAATAAATGCTGTGATTTTGATTTTGATTTCAACATTATGAAAAACTTTTAGTATGGAACCAAACCCTGAATCGCGAAAAATAAATCAACAGTTCCATACATTTTGACGAGTTCATGCAAACGTATTGTAAGGAAAAGCAGGGTTTGGTCTCATAGTAAAAGTTGTTCATAACGATGAGAACAATGACTGGTTGAAGTTAATTAGGTCAACGCTCCAAAAAGATGACGGTCTGAGTATCTGAAAACACCTGTTTAAAACACATTTTTGTATGGGAACATGTCACAGTGACAGCTGGTTTTAGATAATCAGACTGTTATCTTTTCGGTGAACATGGACCTTAGTGTACGATACTTAAACAAGTGATTGTACTCATGAGAAAAAACAACTTTTACTATGAGACCAAACCCGGAATCGCGAAAAAAATCTGCTTGTTCAGTACATTTTGACCAATTAGGCAAACATTAAGGCGGAGGTTTCTTGAAAACGGTCCAAAAGGCGGTTTTTAAAAGCAGTGTATCTCTAAAACTGTAAATAATTTCGACAAATAAAAAAAACGTTATATTTTGAAGTCCTTTTTGCATACACTGATGGAACTCAAAACATAATTTGACAAACTTTAATGTACCAAAAAAATCTTCAAACATACCTCTTAATTTTCTTTCAAAGCAGTTTAGCCATTTATTTACAATGATAATTATAATTAAAAATATAACATAAAATTTCAAATGCTAAACCACATCGACTGATGGATTAATTATTATTAAATAGTTAAGTTCTAGTTTTAAATCGATCGAAAATACTCATTTCGCACTATTCGGCCCGCAGTGACTGAAGTAACAACCACTTTGTAGTGCAAGCTAATTAGAACTTTATTCCTACAGTGTTTCAAACGAAGTTTGAACCACCACAAATAGAGTTGCTTATTTAGCTGATGTCGTCGCCTTAATGTACTGAAAGGCTGATTGCCAGTCACCCTATTAAATAAATAAAATAAATAAATATCACTGGACATTAACACACAGCGCCACCTAGTACCACACTAAGCAAAGCTTGTGTCGTGGACACTAGATAGTTGATATACTACATATATACTTTTTTGTTTGTAAATACATACTTATTATACATATAAACATCCATGACTCGGAAACAAATGTCCATGCTCATCACACAAACATTTGCTCTTACCGGGATTCGAACCCAGGACCCTAAGAACGTAAGGCAGCGTCACTACCACTACGCCATTCGAGTCGTCAAAATGTATCAGTATTATAACTCGTCATCTCACCATTCATCTTCCTTCAAGCCATATCTAATAGGATCACCATTGACTAGCTCGATTAAAATTAGGACAGCCGATCTACTGTGTTTCGTATTTTTAGTATTCTTAAAACTTTTTTGATCAACATTAAATAGAGGATAGCCTATTTTCACGCTCTCTCAACGTTCTATTCAATACTCGTCAAAGAACTCTAAAATAATGACATCAAATTACGAATTCTAGAAGATCCGGCGACGTTAAAATAATTGGTAAAACCTAACTTGTATAACTTAGGCTTCAAAACTTATAATACCAGTTACCTAAATGTTTTCATCTAAGAGACAGACGGCCTAAATAACTACGTTATGAAACCTAATGGAAATTTTCTAAGATTTTTGGTAAAGTCTCCTTTTAGCCGTTAAGCTGTGTAAGTCGACCTCATATAACTTGCCCACCACTTTTGTCATCAATTATGCTAACTATACTAACGAATACTATAAATGCGAAAGTATATTTGTTACTTACTTTTTCACGCCTAGTCCATTGAACCCAACGACCATACAGCCTATAGACGCCTAATTCATCAATCTAACGCACGAAAACTATTCTGTCAACTCGCTGAGGTACGAGGTACGCGAGGGGGACGGGGTACTGCTTTCTGATTGGCCAATTCAAGGTCATTGCATTTCACTAGGGATTGGACAGTTTTAAATCAAACAAGAAAGTATCGATATTTTTTAACTGTAGGCATAATAAAATATGTTTTTACATACTTAACTTGCATTAAATTACCTTCTTTATTCTAATTACGATTGAATCATGTGAGTAAAATATCTGAACTTATATAAACGCCGTAGGCGGCGACGGTTTATCATAGGGATTAAACAATCTTCGGTAAAATGAAGTGAACATATTAATTAATAAATAAATGTTGTAATTTTTAATTATTAAAAATATATTTTTTGCATTAATAAATAGTTATAGGTTTTACTTTTTGATTTATCGACAACGGAGGTGGTCGTACGATTTGGAACATCACTGATTATGGTTTCGTAACATCGAGGAAAAGAGATAGAGAAAAAAGTACTTTCAAAAGAAAGGGACGCAATCATAAAAGACATCAAGTATGACCAGTATAAGATGAACTCCGATAAATATTGTCAGAAAATTAATCTAACTTAGATTATGGAACTTTTAAATTACCGATGAAATGTGATACCGTCTTTCAGGAAACTTGAAGTCCGGCTTTCTTTATCACACCAACGTATTATACACGGGGCCATATTATGTCTATTTTCTCGATTTTTTAAAGGAGTAATGCGGAAGTGTTTGCGGCTCACAGGAGTGGTCGAAACTAATTCGAGCTCCGTGAGTGACGACGGTATAAGATTTATACCCCTAATGTGTTGACAGACATCGGTCGCCTGTTATTAGGAGTCTAGAGGCTGTATGGTCGTTGATTGAACCAATCATCCTATTGCTTATACGTTGACAAGTGCACAGAAACGGACTTAAGAAATCTTTCATCCCGAAAAAAAGTGGTGTTATAGGTAAATCATAATAACGTTCTTATAATTTTTAGAGGCCACGTGTCTTTTAAATAATGATTAAATTATTATTATTACGAGCGAGTACAAGCCAAAATGATTGCTAATCAAATTCTAAAGCCGCGGGCAATAGCTAGTTTTCAATAAATTGGAACGTCACTCAGATTGAAAACATGTAGGTAGAACCTGTCAATAAACAAAATTGTACTGTTCTATATCTTGCAAAAAACATTAGAATTGTAATCTAATTACGAAGTAGTATACCTACGTATGTGTATGAATAAGCACGGATGTCGAAAATTGAAAAGGAATCGATGAAATGAAATTAGTCAGTAAAAGTCTTCCTCTCAGGATCCGAAAATTAATACTCACTTGATCCATTATATCCATCACTAGCTTCTGCTCGCGACTTCGTTCGCGTGAATTTCCCGCTTGCAACATTTCTTATTGCTGCTCCGCTCCTATTCGTCATAGCGTGATGTTATATAGCCTATAGCCTTCCTCTATAAATGGACTATCCAACGCAAATACAATTTTTCAATTGGAACCGGTACTTCCTGAGATTAGCGCGTTCAACCAAACAAACAAACAAACTCTTCTGCTTTATAATATTAGTATAGATTGATTGGCCAATGGATCTTCTGAGAATGAACGCTTCTCAGTAGATCCATGTTTTGAAATCAGGATCCAATGAAAAAATTAATTCTCAATAGATCCATCATAGATTTGGCCAATGGATCTTTTGAGAATGATCCCCCGCTCCGCCCAGAGTGGGTGAAGTTATTTGATGATTACCTCTCCTAAAAACAAATAAATAAAAGGGAGCAGGTTTGTGTCCCGGCTCATGCACTTAAGTAGATTCAGCTATCTTGTTATCATTACTAGAAATTCTCAAAGATTCTTCTATCATCACTCATTTCCTTATGACTTTGATCGCTAATCTTAGTAACATAATTAATAAAATTATACCAATCAATTAGTATTCAGTACTCTATTACCATATTCATGAAGGTTTGGTGTAAAAACGTAGTAAATGACTTGTTTTTCTGCTCCAATTTTTGGTCTTAACTTCTTTTGTTAAGTTTAATTAATCCTGGCTTGACTTTTAAAGTAGGTAAGTTCTTTTGACTCCGAGATTAAGGGAAAAAAACATAAGCGTGGATTATTGAATTTGTCAAAACATTTCTACGTTTTGGGTTCGAATCTATACTAATATTATAAAGAGTTTGTTTGTTTGTTTGGTTGAACGCGCTAATCTCAGGAATTACCGGCTCGAATTGAAAAATCCTTTTTGTGTTGGATAGTCCATTTATCGAGGAAGGCTTTAGGTTATATAATATCACGCTACAATCTTTAGAAGCGGAGCAGGAATGAAAAATGTTGCAAAAACGGGCCGTTTTTTTCCTTTCGTTTTTCTCTCTTATGTGACGCAGACGAAGTTGCGTAGGTCAGGTAGTATATACATTAATGTAGGTAAATAAAGACTATGCAAGCAAGTGATTGGGCACTAATTCAGGTGCGAGTTTTATACCATTAACATAATGGCACAAAACACTTTCAATAACAAATAGAAGAATTTTGAAAAAAAAAAAATCAATTCCTTGCCTCACGGTCTGCCTAACCTTTGCCTTCTAGTCTAACTAACTGCAACCGAATGCCAGTATTTCATCTTTTTTTTTCTATTAGGCTTTACAGTTGTTGATATTTCCTTAACCTCTAATTAAAATTAACAAAATCTACACTAAGGTCACACAGCTATTTAACTATTCATTTTTTCATAACTGCATGGCAACACTTATTGGCTCATGTAGATCTTAAGGTAATAAGCACGATCCTAGTTTTAAATGATTAAAAAACAACCAAACAATCAATAATTGTAAATGAGAGCACGGACCACCACGTCTGCGGTAGAAAACTCATAAAAAAACCAGTATTTTACATGGAGCGACTGCCTATCCGATCTCCAGGACCCGGTTAATAAACAAACCCGGTAATACGATATCCCTTGGCAAGACTGTGAGAAAGTTGGGCCACTGACTACCAGTAACGACTGCCAACATCTACAAACGACAGCCAGGACCAACGGCTTAAGAGCCCTCTTACAGTCCACTAGCGCCGCCAATCGAAAAAATGTCATAACTCGTAAATAGAATCAAAAATACAAAATGTGGTCTATTATTACTGTAGAAAAGGCAATAACGTAATTTTATAACACATTGTCACCAATTCAAATATAGCTGTTTAGCTAAATCGTGCATTTGTAACAAAAACGGCCGTTTATGTTTTGAATGCACGATTTAGCTAAACAGCTATATTTCAAGTGTTGATAAGGTGTTATAAAATTACGTTATTGCCTTTTCTACAGTAATAATAGACCACATTTTGTATTTTTGATTCTATTTACGAGTTATGACATTTTTTCGATTGGCGGCGCTAGTGGACTGTAAGAGGGCTCTTAACGTGCTTTTCGAGGCACGGAAGAAACTCGAATGTAATCGTTGGCCACACACCCACCGACCAACCTAGGCAAACGCGGTTTACCTGAAGATTGACCAGAGCGACTGTTATTATTTAATCTCTTGTTCCTCAATCCATTGCCTCATCTGTTTGATAAATATGTCTGCTCACCAAAGTATTAACGCAATGAATGCTGATCAACTGTCAAATAGACCGGCATGGTAGGTGTAAAATCCAATTATCCCATACTAGCGGACGCCATGCGGTTTCAATAGCATAGTTCCCGTTCCCGTGTGAGTACGGGAATAAAATATAGCCCTTGTTACTCGCTGATAACGTAGCTATCCATTGCTGAAAGAATTTTTCAAATCGTCCCAGTAGTTTTTAAGGTTATTCGTTACATACATAAAATATAAAAATACTGATCTTTTTTTTTAATATTAGAATAGATGCGTTACCTGTATTACGATTGCTTGCACGAAGCGCGATTTAAAATCAGAACACTTTCAAGCTTAGCGGCTTTGCCGTGATTCGGCAATCCTCAACGGTAACCTCCAACAATAATTGGGCTTAATAAAAAATTATGGGCCGACGTGAAGGAGTAGCAAGTCAGCGGAAATTCACGAATTTTGTGCTTATCTAATATTCACTGAGGCAACGCTCTACTGGGGTGAAAGTCCTAGGTATTCGTTTGAGTGGGTAAAGATTGTTTTAGGTTAATTCTAAGTCGGATTGGTTTTTCTCTTTCTGAAATATGAATCGTTCTTCAATTTGTAGTTACATATACAAAATATATGTATACAATTATCTGCATAACTCGCAACACTACCTAAAACCTAGTAGCCTATTCCTTTTTTAGGGTTCCGTAGCCAAATAGCAAAAACGGAACCCTTATAGATTCGTCATGTCTGTCTGTCTGTCTGTCCGTCCGTATGTCACAGCCACTTTTTTCCGAAACTATAAGAACTATGCTGTTGAAACTTGGTAAGTAGATGTATTCTGTGAACTGCATTAATATTTTCACACAAAAATAGAAAAAAAAAACAAAAACTTTTGGGGGTCCCCATACTTAGAACTGAAACTCAAAACTTTGAATTTCAGTTCATCGAACCCATACGTATGGGATATCTATGGATAGGTCTTCAAAAATGATTTTGGGTTTTTTATATTTTTTTTCCTAAGCTGGATAGTTTGAGCGAGAGACCCAAATGTGCCCCCCCCCCGTAACTGCTAAAATACGAGAATGGTAAAACTAAAAAAAGTATATGATGTGCATTACCATATGAACTCCCACCGAAAATTGTTTTGTTCGATATCTAGTAAGAAGTTTTTTTAAATACGTCATAAATCGAAAACAGCAATTTACCTTTCATTTAATCTGCTACGGAACCCTTCATGGGCGAGTCCGACTTGCACTTGGCCGCTTTTTGTCAAATTATCACTTGTTTCGGTGAAGGAAAACATCCTGAGAAAATCAACATGCCTAACAGATATTTCTCGACGGCATGTTCTGCCAATTTAGGGGCCCATGGGCGGCATATAAAACTCTGACACTAGGATAGGCACCAACTTCATGATAACGAAGAAGATTCCTTTTTAAATCCCCCAGCGTTTTGCCACTTCCGGCCAATTAGTCAAAACAGTTATTTACCTTTTAAAAAGAAAATATTAATATTTCAAAGACCTCCTAAAAAGAAATCATTTTCTACGTTTTCCGTTCAAGACGCTTTTAAAATAAAATAATCCTATAAACATAAAAGATGGCATTAAAGCCTCATCAACGTTCAAACAAAGACGAAAAAGAAATTGATCCACAAATACTTTTAGGAAGGGAAACCATAGTACCAACATTTTACGAGGCATTTTATAAGCCTCAGTAGCGATCTTTTCGATTGGGCGATAATTGACTTCGGTACTTATTCGCCTCACGTTGGTACCATTATATTTAACGATTACATTGTTACTGTATGTCAATGTAACATACATGTATGCGTGTATGTAAAAAATATGCAAATTATAACTACCACGTCGGTCTCTGGGTTAATTCTAGGTTGGATAAAGTGATATTGAATCTTATAATCAGGAATTTCTTCATTCGCGCAGCTTGGAATCTTGATATTGGCATGGGGTCGCCTCCTATCACATAGGATATTTAAACGTGTAAAAGAGGTCAAGCGGCTCCGAGCACACCTTTTTCTAAGCGCAACTAAATAATTTCTCGAAGCTCAACCATTTACGTCTCCCCATTCTTTCGAAAAACCAGGCGCGATTTACGTATGTTATGCAAATTCAATCTCGAAGCACGGATGTCGAAAATTGAAAAAGGAATCGAAGGAATGTTTAATATCCTGCATTTAATTATATTTTTTGGTAAGCAATTTCTAAATGATTGAAAATTTTCCCCACGTTCTGTTACGTTTTTAATTTCCTTGGATATTAAGTAAGGTTTAAAAGGAGGGTTAATACACGAAGGTTGGTTACCGCCTTAGGTTAAATAGACTCCTTTGATTCGCAGAATTCATATTTGAAATTGGAATGTTTTATTTTTTTTTCTTTTATCCCACTGCCTCGAAGGGTTCTGAATCTTACAGGCCCGGGCTGGACGTACACAGAAATGTATATGTAGGCTTATTATTTTTGAATGCTTTACTACTGAATCAAACATGGTGGATAGGTCTTGATAGAGTGCTGGGTAGTGGCCCATTCATCATGATGATGCATTGTGTGTCGTTACTTTTCTGTACGTTCCATTCGACCATTTTGTTTTGCATACGATGATCTATCAGTCGGATTCTGACAGCAGTATTTTTAATTCAGTTTGTTCATTCCACAAAACTCGTGATTTCAAAAACATTTAGGTTTGAATCTAAATGCATGTTCCTGAAAAAAATATTTGCTATTCTTTCTCAAAACTAAAGACACATAGAAAAGCAATTTTATTGGACTTCAAATAAAACAAAAGCGAACATGAATGACGTCAATATTGCAAAGAGACGAACTGCCAAATCGCATAAAACAGTTCTTCACAAAGAAAAATTGCATTCACTTCATAGTTTTATTTTGCGAAGAGTTATGAACGAGTAAAGTATCAGATATTATTGCAAGTAAGTTTGTAAGTTTATTACTGTTTGGCTTTCATTGTTAGCCAGTAGATCATCTCTTTCTAGAAAACAAGAAAGATAATTAATCATTTCTTTCCCAAATTACGGTTAAATCTACTGAATAACATCCTCGTTGGTCTTATTACTGCTGAGCGTGAGGTTATCGGTTCGAATTCTGGGCCCGAAAATATCGGTATTTCCATTTGGAATTCCTTAGTACCAGCCACGGAGTCTAGATGACCATTTGATGGCAATAGGCTCACCCCGTACGTCATCATCTGCTTGCCTTTTCCCAACTATGTTGGGTTCGGCTTCCAGTCTAACCGGATGCAGCTGATTACTAGTATTTTTCATGGAGCGACTACCTATCTGACCTCCACAATCCAGTTAATACTGAGTAATAAGATACCCCTCGATAAGACTGGTTGTCAGACTACTTGGGCCACTAAACATGGACAAATGACAGCCGAGACCAACAGCTTAACGTGCTTTCCGAGGCACGGAGAACTCATGTAAGGGTGGTCAACAGACCAATCTAGGCAAGCATGGCTGAACCTAAAGGTCATGGGTCTGAAAACATAACTGGCCAAGTGTGTGTCTATTACTATTAGGTACACCTTTGTAATCCTCCGTAATCTTATGTTAAAGAATAAAATTGCATTGAGTAGATACTCAATAAAACTTTATACAATCACTGTCAGACAACGCACAGCCTAAACCACTATAAAATTAAACTTTAAATTTAAAGTAACACAAAGTCACAACATTACGGTTTTACTTCGATAGCTTATAATCTACTGATAAATAATGCGTTATATTGTAAACAGTATGTTCGTTTGACAATCTTTCTAGTTATATTACAATCTACCAACCAACTATACCAACAACAACTACCAATCAACTATCTAGTGTCCACGACACAAGCTTTGCTTAGTGTGGCACTAGGTGGCGCTGTGTGATAATGTCCAGCGATATTTATTTATTTTTATTTATTTATTTAATCTAACGTGTTTGACAATTTTACGGTGCCATATATACTTTTAAAATTTAAAAGAAAACTGAACGGAGTGATCGAAAAAACATACTAATAGTCCGAACCTTCACACGGTTGTTGACGTAATATTGCCAAAAGACCTATTAATGATTTAAAGGTAGAATCATCCCCTTTTTGTATCAAAAATACGGAATCTTACAAATATCAATTCTACCGACAGAACTGGCAGGTACTAACAAAAGACAGAATTGTGTTAGAGGGGAGGTCTTTGCAATGCACTAGAAGAGTAAATTAATACCATGACTCGTTTTCCCTAAAACTATCAGCAAAACTCATGTAAACCTAACTAAAATATCCACCATCATCGCATTACAAACAAAACCCCAAGACCTAACACCACACATCAAAATCTTGCACCAGATCAAAGCATTGCATTCTTTGAAACCCAAACAAACTGATCTGAACCGCAAATACCAGTAGCTTCTAAAATAAACCCATGGTCAAGAGCAGAGTGGATGATGACGTAAAATATGATCATGGAACAAGACACTGTGGTAAACAATAGAGCAGCGTTGCTCAAACTACTGATACATATACATAGTACTACGGCAAACAATTCAATTTCTCAGACACGTCATGTTCCGAGTTTGCTTCAAATACAAAAGCTTTGGCGTGACAACTTGCGGAGCAACTCACGCAAAGGAACCAAGAAACAAGCAATTGCATTGCCTAAGGAAACTAGCAGGGGGCAGACATAAGTACAGATCAGACATAAAAAAAATTCAAACCAATCTATACTAATATTATAAAACTAAAGAGTTTGTTTGTGTTACGTGCTAATCTCTCAGGAACTACTGATTGAAATTGAAAAAATCCTCTGTGTTGGATAGTCCATTTATAACGAAGTCGCGTGGTTCAGCTAGTGTGATATTATATGTATGTATTTATTTGGTGGTTTTATTCTTGCCTCATATATTGTGGCAATAGTGTTCTGCTTTAGGGAAGCCCACCACACTACTCCCAAAACACTGCAACTCCTGAAAGCCAGAATAAAAAATGGTGACCACCAGAAAAGAGCCGAGACAATGAAGCTCGACAAAGTCACAGAGAAACAATAGTGTGTCTATTTAGACCCTGAATAAATTTAATCTACACTAAAATTATAAAGAGGGAAAATTTGATGTATTGTTTATTTTTCAACTGATTCAAAAGATTCACCATAAGAAAGCTATATTTTTACCGAGTAACATAAGCTATAAAATTATATTGATATCATGCAAAGTAACAGAGCCATCACTATTTTCGCGGACGAAGTTGCAAGCGAGGTGCTAGTTTCCAATATGTAGATTTAACCATTATAATATCATGATCGAATCGAAAACGAATACCCGCCATAGTGTTAATCTAGTCACATGTCCTCTAGACATCCAACATACCCCTAGGGGGTACTTGTCTTTAACTTTGAGAAACACTTGAACTGAGCATCTATAGAGAAAGGAACTAATCGGTTGGTACGCAGTAAACAAGACGAAGTATCGATTGAGGTTTGAATAGCGGAAGATATTACTTGAATGGCGTAAATGGATACTGTTAAGGGCTTTTGTTCTTTAATGGTTTTTGAAGGGGGGTTCAATTAAGGAAGTTATTTTTGGGGACGGTGTTGGAAATGGGTTGAAATTCCTATGCAAGAAGAGAGGTTACTGGGGTTAATGAGTTTGGGGTCACTGACTGTAATTACTCCAACTACTTACTGTACTAGACTTCTAGAATTCACACTTACACCTAATAAGAACACAGTCCATTTTCATCTAACACCTAATTTTCGCACGAAAGTGTTAACAAAGATGATGTGGATGATCCACACAATCTAGATTTATGCCCCACATAAATCTTAGAAGACATTCGCTGTCCGAAGATGGGCTGTCATCAAATAATATACGCCGAGCGAGATTCGAACGGAGCTAAGTGGTGACAATTCCGTCGCGGACACATCAAGGGTCATTCCGGACACTCCTGAGACAATCTTGGTTTATATCTATAGGTCTAAGAGTCCTTATAGACCTCCAATTTGGAAGACTAATTTGGTAGGGTTCCTGACTTCTCGAGAGTCACTTTGGAAGGACGGATAGGATCAAACGTCTTACTTTGTGAATAACAAATTGATCTTATTAACGACGGTTTATAAGTTGTAAGGTATTAAAAAATGCATGTTTTTTTGGTTCCCACGACCCCAGGATCGATCACGAGCTTTCGATCCCACGTCTGATAACAAGCTTTTTTGAAAACCCCAATCTGTTTTTACCCACTGCTCTCAAAAGAGGAAAACGTCGTGAGGAAACCGGCGTCTCTTAGAACCAATAATTTGAAGACATGTGACATCTACCAATGGCTACCAACTGGGCCCGCGTGGTGGATTATAAGCCCATTCCCTGTCATTGAGAGGAGGCCGCGTGTCCCAGCAGCAGGATACTGGGAACATTATAGGCTGATGATGATGAAAAGTAACATAACTGGACAAATGTGTTGAGACGTTGCCCTGTTAGCTCCTTTTAGCGAATAGAGACGTGATATAACGTCAAATGAAGCGTTCAAACATGTTCTATACATAATATTAAACATACTTAGCGTGCATAATTATGTATGCATATGCAAATGCAGCTTCCAACCGAATATGTCAAGGTCAGACGATCAATTTAGTGAGATTTAGTACGTATTAATTCTATTATATTCTCGGATAAGATGAGAATTTGGAACATCTGTCGGTATTAACGATCTCGGGCGTTGTCAGCAGTGAGACCATTTATTTGTGTGAATATTCTTGACGTAAAGTGAGAATTACTTTTCTATGTTTGTGTTAATAGTAATCATTTTGTTTATTGAATTCAGCACGTGTACCTTTATTATTAATGGTCCTCTCAATTTTACCTTTGATTTACCAGAATTGTGACTTTAATTCTCATAGACATAAGGTCTAAGGCAAAGGTTAATTAATAGACTATAAAAGAACTGTATTGTAGAATAATAAAATATGAAATTACCAGCGGTATGGAGATTTCTATTGCTAAATGTCCAATATGAAAGAGAATTGTTTTTTGTAGAACGAGAGATTACCGAAGTGTACAGTGCTGATGACACTGACTAAATGGCGTTGTTAGTACTTGAGATTAATTGTAAATACAATATATAGGTTAGTAATTATATCGTAGTGATGTACCAGTGATAACTGCTCACTACTCAGAAGTAGCCAGATTCGACGTCGAACGCACGGTCGAACAAGCTATTTGGTTACAATTAAACCCACAAAATACATTGTAAAATGTAAACCAAGTAGCTAGTTTTACCGTACATATATTCAAGAGGCTCCTTGAATATAATCTATTAATAATACTGACACTGATACTGATATTCTGTGCCGAGCATGCATGGAGGAAGACGATACAGCATCCAACGTGCTTCTACACTGCCCAGTGGTTGCGACATACAGGGCAAAGTACTTCAGTCACCCAGGTACTCTCCGTGAGATTGTCAGCAACTTCGGGGTGCTGCTGGCCTTTCTCGGGAAGTTGGGATGGATCGAGTGAATTTCCCACCCGTACGCTAAATATGCTCCTTGACGTAGAGTTGCGGACACCAGCCCGTTATACAACACAATGATAATAAATACTGATATCCAATGACCTTCTGTAAAACGCCTGCATTGTACAAGTTTAGGTGTGAAGTGGTGCTCAAATGCTCACTATCGCTTCAGTGACGCGCTCAATATCGGACTAAACTGCATACAATTTTATATTCTGACGCAAGCGCCTCTTACTAAATGATAATGTAAAGTAATCATTTTTTTGTGCAAGTAAATAACTATATTGGTTTAAAAATAAATCGTTCGATTTCTGAGTCACGTTTTTTTTCTTTCATAAACAGTAGATTAATAAAATATTTATATTATTGTATACCCACATTTGCTCTGATAACGTTGCATTGACGTTTAAACAGAAATTGCAACAAAAAAACAGAAGTTCGTCCAAAATCAATACCTAGTGTTCCCACCACTGCTGGGATACAAGCTTACACTTTTTAAGAGGTCGCGGGCTATGAGGATCGCACGCAAGAGCAGATTCTGTTTGTCGCTCTAGCAAACGACGTTTCTAAGCGACAGAAAAGGATAACACAATGGAAAATACAAGTCCGTGCTGCTAGATGACGCGAAACGCTAACCCGACATGTGAGCCCAATGTAGATTGCAAGATTTCACATAAACAATTTTGTCTTTTTTAAACTTTCACGATCAGAACACATTATAAAACATATGAAGATGAGTGAGGGTAGTTGAATAAACGCCTTCAATTTGCTGTCGCGGTACCTCCAATACTTCAGTCTCCCCGCGACCACGGCTGGTGCAATCCGGTCGAAACGTCGGGATTAAATTAAAGGTAAATTCGCGATAAATACCCGTATTCATATGTTTTATAAACAATTTTGTGTTTAATTTTGTTGCTGTTTTTTTTTGTGAACTGTGAAAATTTTGAAAAAAAATGTGTGTTGTGTTGTTTGTTGTGTGTTGTTGTGTGTTGTTGTTGTTTGATGTGTGTTGTTGTGTGTTGTTGTTGTTTGTTGTTACACTTCCCGGTTCTATGCGTCCGGACGCACTGAACTGGGAAGTGTGGCAGAGAAAAGCGGAGGCCTATACCTAGAAGTGGGTGAGTTCAGGTACATTGTGATGATGATGATGATGATGATTTTTTACTCTCGGATGTCTGTTTCTAACATACATCGTTCCCACTGCTGTGGCACAGGCCTCATCTCTATGAGAGCAAACGGGCTATTACCTGCCACGCGGGCCATCGGCCAACATGCATCGGCATGTTTGTATTTATGTCACCGTGAAATTGTCAAAACACGTTATATTACAATATAACGTGTATCTCTTTAGCGATATTGTGAACTCTCGAAATATTGTCAACTGAACATACGGAAGTATCTCTGCCTCCATAATCGGGACTTGAGGCACCCCCCCGTCCTGCCGGGGTTGCGGGCCTGTTCGAAAGAGATACCGCGGCCCCGGAACGTAAAGGGCGAGGAAGGAACATGGATGGGTTTTAGTCAGTAAGAGTCTGACACTCCCTCCCGCTCCGCCCAGAGTGGGAGAACCATTTGATGATATCCCATCCCAAAAAAAAAAGGCACCCCCCCGTTAGGTTAGTTAGGTTCCTTTAAACCCTGCACTCGGCAATAGGGGCTCCGCGAAGCGGGGTTTCGTGGATTACGCTTTTTAGGGGAATATCAAGTGTTTTAAGGTTAGGTTAAACCGAGGAAATACCGTTAATCGGTATTTCTCAAGAATGGTACATTATCTTTTCATGAGAGTGGTACCACTGGGCAAGGGGGACCCCTCCTTCCCTCCACACCGCGTGAGTTGACTATCATCGCATGCATTTCACGAAAAATAATGCGTTTTATTGTAAGCAGTATGTTCGTTTGACAATATTTCGAGAGTTTACAATATCGCTAAAGAGATCACAATATAACGTGTTTGACAATTTTACGGTGACATATACGTCACACATTTTGTTCTTTTTTGTTCTAGGACATGCTGATTTCCTCACGATGGGTTTCTTTACCATTTTGAGAGCAGTTTGTTTGTTTCTACTTTAAAAGAATTGAAATAGAATAGTAATAAATTTTAAAGGTCAGCGAGTAAATTTAATAACTGCTCAACTGTCGATCCGTAGTATAAAGTATTCCGCATCCTGTGACGGTCTTCTTTCTTGCTGCGGATATTAAACTGGGTGCATACAATCTTTACGACTTTTTTATTTTATTTCTTTGAAAGATAATACTTCGTATCTTCTAATATTGCGTGACTATTTTTTAAAGTATTCATATTTGTACCCGGTTGATACCAATAGGCTGCCTATTACATTGAACTTAAATATAACTAGTGAATAGTGGGTTTACTGTTACGTATACTTCTGCCTAATCTTTCGGGGATTATAGCCGTGATGTTATGTTCTGTTATTCATTGTTTAATGAAGCCATTCCTGGTTTTGAGTGGTATCATCATCACTCATCATTATTCTCTTGCCCTTATCCCAATTTATTTGCTGTCGGCGCAGCAGTCTTCTTCTTCCATACTCCTCTATTTTTCGTCATCTAATCAGACACTTCTTTTCTTACCATATCCTTCTTAACACAGTCCATCCATCGTTTCTTTGGTCTCATCATCATTATCACTACATATAATAAAACAAAGTCCCCCGCCTCTGTCTGTCCCTGCGTATGCTTAGATCTTTAAAACTACGCAACGGATGATGCGGGTTTTTTTTAATAGATAGAGTAATTAAAAAGAAAGGTTTATGTATATAATTTCACGGGGGCGAAGCCGCGGACATCGGCTAGTGTTCCAATAAATCAATTATTCGTGGCAGTAATAAAAATACATCATTGGTAAATTTCAAACTCTCAAGGTATTCAAATTCAAGGTTACACGCGCGAAGCTATGTCAATAGACTGAATGTCTGCAAATTCAGGAAGGTATCATTTCATTTTTTGTTTGTTTAAACATTATCAACGGCTTGCTTATCCATGAACTTTGGCATAACCCAATTGTATTGTCGATTGTCCTTGATATTTTATGCCTGTGCCTGACTGCCGTATAAGATATCAATTGACCCGTTTAATTAACGACTTCTCCCAAAGATAGTACAGTTTAGACATCAATAATAAAATCATCGAAAAGTGGCTGGATCTTAGTGACGGAATAATATTGAGAATTAGAATCGCGTGGACCTCATTCTCATCAATAACACATGTTGTAATGTAAAGAATTATCACATTATTTGCTTCGGCAAAACTGATGTATTCATTCCTTAGTGCTCAGTATTTTGTTTCATATGGAACTCTTTTGCAAGGTTTCGTAGTTCTTGCTTTAAGTAATTAATTATTTAATCCTACACAGACTAGTCTCAGAGGCTCTCAGTCTGCGGATTAAGTAATTAATTATACTAAGTAGACGCAACATTATAATAATTGTGTGTAGGTAATCCATTTTCGTAAGTTCTTATACTTACAATTTATATAAAATATCTGGATACTGGAGCTTTGTTTGATTTTTTTCCTTTGGTAAACAACGTTTTCAAAAAATTACACTTAGCTAGACCGTTTTATTGCCCCCGAAACCTCCTACATACTAAATTTCATGTAAATTGTTAGAGGGTTTACGAGATTCAAATTATACAATACCTACATTATAATATGTACAAGAATTGCTCATTTAAAGGTATTAGATAAAATGATAAGATAAGTAAGCAAACAGTAACTACATCTCTTCCTTAGCCAGTTTGATATACAGATTTTTATTAAAAACGAGTATACTGGCACTGTCTATCAGATTATTACGTGACTACACACAAATCTATGAAGTTTGGTGCCAATATTGAACTTCCGATGAGCTTGAGGCAGTAATCTGTATTATTATGTAGATGCTGGCTCGAGGTCAGGGTGAGATGTTATTACCTAATCGGCTTGGGGCAAACTTCACCACAGAAAGTAAACGAGATCAGAACATTTCTACTATGTAGGGGTATATAGCACTGATGTAAAAGCGATTCTATGTGTTAAGAATCGCTTTTCTTAAAATTCAATATACCACAAAATCTTTTTAGTGTATGTAGGTCACAGTCAGAGCTGTAATCAGTCAAAACTACTTTGGACCGGTCAAAACTATTTTAACAATAACTAAAATTATGCTTAGCTATTTATTAGGTTAGTTTTTTGTGTCTCTTTAAAAAACAATGTTATTCTAGGACTAGTTAATTAAGTACAACAAAGGAGTTTTAAAACAACATATTTTTAATGCAGAAAATGCATTTCATTTTCATAAGTATTTTGATAATCAATCAATCATCGAATGAGTGACCGCCCTTACATACCGAGTTTCCTCCGTGCCTCGGAAAGCACGTTAAAATCTTGGTCCCGGCCGTCATTTGTTCATCTTTGGCAGTCGTTACAGGCAGTCAGTGGCCAAAAAAGTCTGACAACCAGTCTTACCAAGTGGTATCGTATTACCCAGGGGGAGGGTTGTGGAGGTCATATAGGCAGTCGCTCAATGTAAAATACTGATATTCAGCTGCTTCCGGATTGACTGGAAGATAACCCCAACAAAGTTAAGAAAAGGTTAGGCAGATGATAATGATGATTGTTGAGGGGTAACAAAATAGTATACAGGGTGTAAACCACCTCATCACAAAGCCGTTAACCAAGCATTCTGTACATCAAACTAAGTAACTTTACGCAAAAATGTTTGCTGGGAAACAACTTTTGTTTTTGAGGTTATAAATCACGTTTTGTGGTAGAACTCAATGTAACGCAGTTAAAACATTGTGCTGATGGGTGGATTGAATAGTACGGGGGTCGTGGAGGTGTTAAAATCTTACAAAAAAAACTTGTACTAAAAAAAAAACTTGTAATATAGTTGTAACTTTGACTCTCATATCTCCGTAACTAGAAGGTTCCCAGGTATGGTGTAGAACAAAAAGATGATCGTAATGATGGGGCGAACAAGTGCTCTTCGGCTTCGTGAAGAGGTGTTTTACACCCTTTATAACTAGAAACAAAAATATAAAATCTCCAAAAGCGTTACAGCTTACATTAGGTACGTTTCACCAGAAACAAGATATGTAAATACATTTCATCTTACGTTCAGAATTTTCACGCTATTCATTTAGGAGTGAGTACCATTGGCTGTATGGAATATTTATCATTGCCTGGGATCAGCTACAAAAGAACAATTTACGTCTTACCGGTCAAATGCGTCATTGGTTCATTTGATTAGACAATGGACGATTTGAATGAAATAAATGTCTGGAGAGTTTGCGTAATTATGTGTTATTTTATTTCAATGTACATTATAATATCTACATTTATGTGTGTATACTGGGAAAATGTAGGAGTCATATTAACTACAACTCTGCCTCACGCTTCAAGGATTTAAAGGTGATGATGTGAGTAAACTCATTAGGGAACGAATTCCATGCTTAAGTACTCAAATATATTGTTGCAATTAAATAAATAACTGAAAATGACGTAGGTACCCAAATCAAGGTAGACAAAATGTGTTAATAAATCAAAAATGATGTTCTTGAAAAGCGTTGTAACGATGATTGTAGGTCATTTAGTATTTTACAAGTAATTTGCATGAAAGAGATTTGCACAAAACAGATTATTATCATTAATTTAAAAGTCAGTAAATTGTTAAAGTATCCATTAATAACAATAACCATAATTCAGCGCATAGAAGTTTTAATTTGCAATGAACATACAATGTACGTCTTAGTACGTTATGGGTCACTGTACATTATACACCGAGTTTCTTTCAAACGTCGAAAGCAGCTGTCATATAAAGATATTTGACAGTCGTTACAGGTCAGTGGGAACCAGTGTCACCAAGGGGTATCGTTTTACCCAGCAGGGCTAGCATGGGCAGGGGATAAAACTTTTCTCCACCGGTTATTTCCACTGACAAGGGACAAGTCAGTGGATATAACCGGTAGAAAAAACTTTTCTCCACCTGTTATTTCCACTGACAAGGGACAAGTCAGTGGATATAACCGGTGGAGAAAAGTTTTATCCCCTGCCCATGCTAGCCCTGCAGGAGGGAGTTGGATAGGCAGTGGCTCCATGTAAAATACTGGTATTCAGCTACATTCGGTTAAACTGGTAGCCGACCCCAACATGGTTGGGGAAAGCACTCATTGCGAAAAATAAACATAAAAGTTGATTGGTAACATTTGAAAGAAATCCATTCAATGTTTAAGAAAACGAAAATCGTTTTCTTTCAGTTTGTGAGTTCATAAGGAAAACATGGAGTTTGCAATAACAAGAAATCTTTCTATACATTAATGTTTTCTTGGCTTTTGGTTATTGCTATTAGAAATATATTATAAAATACCAGCATTTTCTATTCGGCAAATTTGAAAATACATTCGGGTTGGAATATTACAATTCAATCATGATTCGAAAGACACGTTCCTCCATATATTACCATAAGAAAGTGATTTTTCTCGGTAGCAGAACTTTTTTTGTGATGAAGACGAGAAACGAACAAAGGGTAAATTTGTTCGTTTCTGTACAGTTGACAACGTATGTGTAAGACTTCAAGATGATCGGTTTAGTGGTATAGACGTAAAAAGGTAACAAACAAAATTATGTACTTATTTTAGTTTTATATTTATTTTACTTTGTTCGGGAAACTTACAAACAATGCTCTTCATCATCAGCCGATTAATGTTCCCACTGCTGGAACACTGACCTCCTCTCTACCACGCGGGCCCTGTGCGGATTGGTAGATGTCACATGTCTCTGAATTTTGGGTTCTAGGACATGCCGGTTTCCTCACGATGTTTTCCTTCACCGTTTTGAGTTGCAGTGGTGTTGAAATAAATTACACAAAGTAATACGCCTGTCTAGGTTCGAACCCACGACTAGGCGAGCCGGAACACACTCACGCGGAGTGGCGTGTCGCGCCGTAACCCCACCACCACTCTGGCCAATCGGTGGTGAGCATTCAGCGCCACGCTAGAACACGCCACGACACGACACGACCTACAAATATATCTCCAACCATACTAAATGTATGAAACCGATATGCTTCTGGCGCGCCACGCTACGCCACGCCACGTAAGTGTGTTTCCGGCATTACTGTTCGTTGGGGTCGCCGCCACTGGGCCACCGCTGCTCTTTCAACAAAAACACAATACAATACACAATGCTCTTAAAATATACAATATTCAAAGGCATTAACAAGTTCATTTAATATTAGTAAAGATTCATTGTTATGTTATCAAATACCTATCAATGTCGCTTAGACGACACATTTTGTCTAGGTATTCTTATTATAGCTTACAGCAAAACGCTAAACTGATACCTTTTAACGAATTCTAGGTACTCGTGAAGTTTTAAGACGTATTTTAAAGTCAAAATACCAGCGAAATGTTTGTAGGCACTAGACTTGTTTTTACAGAACTCTCTCACAACACCGGATACAGAAGAAATCGACTGTTCTAATTAAAAACTGTACCAGGTTAATTCAGGCTAAAATTTACGATACCTCCACAGTCTAAAACACGGCATCCACAGTATGGTCTATAAAACCAGCCATGTTTGTGCTTTATAGCTTCTGACGTAGGCATTATAAAAACTATGGCGAAGCTAAGTGAACTTTGGCTATAAATTATAATTTTATGCTTTATAATCGGGTTTGGAACAAAAGGTTTATTATACAATCTGCTTTTCTTGTGCGTATAACTATAGAAAGTTCTTTATATAAGACTAGCTTCTGCTCGCGACTTCGTTCGCGTGAAGTTTTGATATCGCAACGCATAGCCTGCTCAACGGAAGTTTTTTTCCCAATTGCAACATTTATTATTGCTGCTCCGCTCCTATTGGTCATAGCATGATGTTATATAGCCTTCCTCGATAAATGGACTATCCAACGCAAAACACATTTTTCGATTCGAGCCGGTAGTTCCTGAGATTAGCTTCAACCAAACAAACAATCAAACTCTTCTGCTTTATAATATTAGTACACTCAATAACACTGATTACTTTTGTGGATTATATTCTACGAAAAATGGTAGTGGATGTTGCTTTAATACTTAGGGATTTTTTTTGATGATTAATTTATGACACCTTGGGTCGATTGGACGGCTTGTAACTGTGTAATAACAGCTGTACGGATTAATGGAAGGTTAAATTCCGCTTGACTAGGTTGATCTGTGGATGGGTGACCACTGCATTACAAGTCGAGACTCTTCCTTACTAACAAGATGACCATTGCATTACTAGTCGAGACTCTTCCTTACTTACAAGGTGACCATTGCATTACTAGTCGAGACTCTTCCTTACTTACAAGGTTACCATTGCATTACTAGTCGAGACTCTTCCTTACTTACAAGGTGACCATTGCATTACTAGTCGAGACTCTTCCTTACTTACAAGGTGACCATTGCATTACTAGTCGAGACTCTTCCTTACTTACAAGGTGACCATTGCATTACTAGTCGAGACTCTTCCTTACTTACAAGGTTACCATTGCATTACTAGTCGAGACTCTACCTTACTTACAAGGTGACCATTGCATTACTAGTCGAGACTCTTCCTTACTAACAAGATGACCATTGCATTACTAGTCGAGACTCTTCCTTACTTACAAGGTGGCCATTGCATTACTAGTCGAGACTCTTCCTTACTTACAAGGTTACCATTGCATTACTAGTCGAGACTCTTCCTTACTTACAAGGTGACTATTGCATTACTAGTCGAGACTCTTCCTTACTTACAAGGTGACCATTGCATTACTAGTCGAGACTCTTCCTTACTTACAAGGTGACCATTGCATTACTAGTCGAGACTCTTCCTTACTTACAAGGTTACCATTGCATTACTAGTCGAGACTCTACCTTACTTACAAGGTGACCATTGCATTACTAGTCGAGACTCTTCCTTACTTACAAGATTACCATTGCATTACTAGTCGAGACTCTTCCTTACTTACAAGGTGACCATTGCATTACTAGTCGAGACTCTTCCTTACTTACAAGGTTACCATTGCATTACTAGTCGAGACTCTTCCTTACTTACAAGGTTACCATTGCATTACTAGTCGAAACTCTTCCTTACTTTTTTTGTAAACTAGTTAATATTTCTCATGTAGGTGAAAATTCTTATGGGAAATACAGACATCTCAAACCCGAAAATACTGGCATGCAGCTGCATCCAATGACAATAAACTTTTTATCGTCAAATTCCTTTGTTTATCTTTCTTCGAATCTTCATCCGGTTACATAAACTCCCTACCGTTAAGTTCCTGTATTCTTCTTTCTACTGCGTGTGTGTGTGTTCGACTTACCAATTTTCATTTATACTTTTTACTACTTCAGTAGGTACTTAAAACTTCGACCTTAATAAAGAAAATCATTCAATACGCAGAGACCTGACCAATGGGCTGGAATAAGAGTTATAAAACTTTGAAATACGATAAGCCTTTAAACTCCGTTCAAGTTTCCTTCAGTTTCGAAGACTTTTTAAATTCATTCATTCATTCGAGAGCCTATCAATTATTTTAATCAGTGATTGTATAAAAGTCTTATCTTATTATTTGGTCCTAGGATTTTCGGATATCTTTACGGCTAAAATAAAGTTTATCGACATACATTTTGACGATAAAAATTCAGTTTTATTTGTTTACTACTTAATAACTGGAGTTCAGAAACCTTTGATTAACCTTATTCAGCTACTTAGCAACGGCTTAATGCGATTACTGCTTGTTTTTATTAACTGATAAATTAATGCAAAAATGCAGACTGTTGGAATTTGGACTCTATTGTGCTGAGGCTTGCGATCAAAATCCAACTGCGTATTATCATCATTCTCTTGCCCTTGTCCCTTTCCCCCATTCACTTCTTCTTCTATACTTCTCTATTACTCGTCAGCTCACCCCCCCCCCCCCCCTCCCCACTGCTTTTATGCCATGTAATTTTTCACACGGTTCATCCATCGTTTTTTTGACAGTCATGGTCAAAACTTTCCAAAAAAAATGAACCTTAATTATATTCATTTAAGTATCTGTTTAGGTGACTCTTAGTGTTAGTCAAAATGAGCGTAAGTACGAGATGATTGAGTATGTGTGAGTTTAAGCGTAAAAAGTTCTTTGTGCGTCATTGAAGAACTTGAAAAAAACAGCGTATGTTTGTATGGATAATGAACATCTAGTACGATGTATCTAAAAATAACTTCGTGTTAGCAATGACCAATAATGATAAGTTCATTCGTCTTAGAATATAATTACCCCAACCTAGTTGGAAAATAGCTAGGCAGATGATGACTGCCTATTTGTTCACAGGAACCCCGTTACTGGGTTACTTATTATTCTAGGTAAGACTACGTCAGACTTAGGTCCATGTTCACCAAGAAGATGACAGTCTGATTATCTAAAACAACTGTTTAAAACTCATTTTTGTATGGTAATATGTCACAGTGACAGCTGTTTTTAGATAATCAGACTGTTATGTTTTCGGTGAACATGGACCTTTAATGGCAACCGGACGGAAAACAGGATCAATAATACGTTTCATTATTTGCCTACTAATTATTATCTAATATATTATAGAAAGGTTCATGCCAGAATACTATTGGAGGATTCCCTAAAGACCATATACTTTTGGCCTGACAAAAGTTTATAAAACCATCCACCAAGTTTTTTTTTATCCTGCTGCGGCTGCGGAACTGTTCGTGGTGGCCTGGAACATTGAGGGCGAGGAAGGAACATGGTTGGGTTTTAGTCAGTAAAAGTCTGACACTCCCTCCCGCTCCGCCTAGAGTAGGAGAAGTCATTTGATGATTTCCCATGTGAAAAAAAAAGGTATTTTTTCATGATAATTATAGTTGACCTGCTCCTTTTTCGCACTGCTTAGTAGTAGTAGTAAGGTATTAATATTAGTTAATCAACAAATAAAAGCATTTCTATTTCTTTGTATTATCTCCACTGTTGCATGCGACATGTGGCAGGCTGATGCGACTAACTGGACCTGATTTTAATATGTAATTTTATTTTTAAATTGATTATGATTATTTTTTATTTGTATTTTTTATTTTTAATGTGTATTTAATTTGGTTGAATTTAATAGATGAAATTGTTATAAATTGAAAATACTGTGTAATTATGTAATGTGACTGTATGAATTTCTGTGATTTGTATATGAGTCTGTGATACTCGAATTAAAATGTTTTTTTATTATTTTTTATTATGTAGGTACGTTAACACCAATGAAACCATCGTTTTATTTACTGCCTAGTTTGTGTACGTAAAGTACGTCAATTAGCATCTATTTACTATATTTGACCTAACATCCGACTGACAATTGACACCTAGTAAACCACAGACAAATATTTGTTAGAATCTGTGTCATTTTGTCATTCAATGGTCATTTTTAGGGTTTCCGAAAGGTAACATTATACCCTATTAATAAGCCTCCGCTGTTCGTCCGTCCAGAAGTCTACCAGCGGGCTGTATCTCATCATCCGAAATTATTACAGAATGTGTATTTCTCTTGTTGTTAAAACAACAAATATTAAAATTCAATAAAAAATCAAAGGGGGCGATGGTACGGACCCCTTCACGCGCGAGTCTAACTAGAACTTGCGCGGTTTTTAATAAAGCCATGCAAGAGACTTCATTATCACCTGCCTAGCTTTTTCCCAACTACGTTGGGGACGGCTTCCAGTCTAACCGAATGCAGCTGAATACCAGTATTTTACATGGAGCGACTGCCTATCTGACCTCCACAACCCAGTTAACACTGAGCAATACGATACCCCTTGGTAAGACTTGTTGTCAGATTATTTGGGCCACCGACTACCTGTAACGACTACCAGATGAACAAATGACAGCCGGGACCAACAGCTTAACGTGCTTTCCGAGGCACGGAGGAAACTCGGCAGGTAAGGGTGGTCACCCATCCACAGACCAACCTAGGCAAGCACGGCTTAACCTAAAGATCGGCCCGAACGGCTGTTATTATTTAGCCACGAGCACCTCTCGAGCAAGACACTTCATGGAATAATATTTATTTTGATTGTGTTTTTTGTGACTGAAAATGGTTTACTTCGATGTTCCTTTTTTCTTCTTATTCAATACCTACTCGCATTGCAGTGCAGATAACGCCCTACTTGGCAAGTAAACATAAACTTGTTTATAAAGTAATACGATTTATAAAGGGTGTAAAACACCTCTTCACGAAGGCGTAAGGCACCTGTTCTCCCCATCATTGTGATATTTTTTTTGTTCTACACCATACCTTCGAGTTCCGGAGATATAGGGGGTCAAAGTTACAACTTTTTGAAAAGTTATTTTTTAAATACCTACCTATATTGTTTTTTTTTTTGGTAAGATTTTGACTTTTAACACCTCCACGACCCCCGTACTTTTCTATCCATCGATCAGCACAATGTTTTAAGTGCGTTACATTGAGTTCTACCACAAAACATGATTTATAACCTCAAAAAAAAAATGTTTCCCAGCAATATTTTTTGCGTAAAGTTACTTAGTTTGATGTACAGATTGCTTGGTTAACGGCTTTGTGATGAGGTGGTTTACACCCTGTAGATACTACATTCAACAAAAAAAGGTGAATGGCGGACTTCAATAATTATGTTTTATCTTATTAATTCTGTTTGACAATTTGAAAGTAACTTCTATTTAAAGCAACACAGCTCATTTTATTTTTTCTGCAATGCGGCTTATTATTTTCCGCAAAAAAGAAAATGTATTAAAACTCTCCGTACTAAAACGTATGCATTATGAGCACAAAAGACAGGAGCTAGACAATGTTCAGAATTAAAACATTGTTTTAGTGCAACCAGGGGCAAGTTGAAACAGTAAGAAAAGTTTAAAATTAAGGTGAACCATAATTTTAAACTTTTCTGATTATTTCTTACTACACCGTACTTTCCTGCATTGTATTGTGATACAATGTACAGACTACTACAATCTGTCAAATTATTATACAAGACTAGCTGACCCACGCAACTTCCTACCTACTACTACCTACTACCTACCTACTACTACCTACTACCTAGCTACAACTACCTACTACCTAGCTACTGCTACCTACCTACTACTACATAACTACTACTACCTACCTACTACTACATACCTACTACTACCTACCTACTACTACCTACCATCTATTACCTACCTACTACTACCTACCTACTACTACCTACCTACCTACCACTACCTACCTACTATTACCTACCTACTACTACCTACCTACTACTACCTACCTACTACTACCTACCTACTACTACCTACCTACTACTACCTACCTACTACTACCTACCTACTACTACCTACCTACTACTACCTACTACCTACCCCTACCTACCCACTACATACCGACGAAAATAATTAAAAAAAAAAAAAAAAAAAAGTATCCTATGTCCTTCTCCTGGTTCTAAGCTACCTCCCCACCAATTTTCAGCCAAATCGGTTCAGCCGTTCTTGAGTTATAAATGGTGTAACTAACACGACTTTCTTTTATATATATAGATTTATAAGTTTACTAGTTGTTTGACCCACGCAACTTCGTCTGCGTCACATAAGAGAGAAAACGAACGAAAAAAAAATGGCTATTAAAAAATAAAAGGTTGATCGTAGAAGGGTGAAAATTTAGGATTGTATGGATTTTTGTATGTTGTATCATAAAAAAAAATTGGGGTGGACTACCCTTAACATTTAGGGGGATGAAAAATAGATGTTGGCCGATTCTCAGACCTACTCAATATGCTCACAAAATTTCATGAGAATCGGTGAAGCCGTTTCGGAGGAGTATGGGAACGAAAATTGTGACACGAGAATTTTATATAATAAGATAGCTTTAGCGTTAAGTTCAAGGTTGATTGGGAATAAATGACAGTTTCGGGTAGTTTGATGTACATACATAGTTCATCAAGCTACCCATATTGTTAGGTGTATGTCTAAAGTGACAAAGCTTACAATCTTGCACTATTAGTGCATCGATGTCTCATCAGTTTCGATTTAAACGACCACAAAGGAGCTATGATTAGTCTATGATTTTAAATAGTAAATAATGATGGTCTGACTTATTACCCGACAAGTCCTGTGAACCGGCGATAAAACTTAAAACAATGTAACTAATCACAATTAGATAAGTACAGTCGTTGAAATCGTGGAGTAATCGTGGATTGTAGGCAATCGCTTGACGTGTTGAATAATTCATAATTATAAAACTAAAAGTCATTCTTGATGAGATTTGTGTGACTCCATTCAATGCATTTTATATTGTACGATTTAATTTAATTTAATTTCTTAACTGAAATTTGAGTTTTTTTTATTCTTTCAATTTTAATTGTAATTACTGCAATATGTTCTAATTTATTTGTTATTTTTGTAGTTTTAATTTATAATTGTTTTTCTAATCCAATTTAATCGCTGTTTTTCATTTTTTTTTTAATTATACTGTATTTTAATTTTATTTAACTACTTGACATTTTACAAACAATGTTATTATGATATATTTCCATTTTATTTTTTTACTATTGCGCAAGTGCTGTGCACACCTATAAGTGACGAGTTCACCGCAACGCTGTTGAAATAGAATATATTTAATATAATGAGTTAGTAAATATAAATAAACAAATATAAATTTCCATCTCTTTGAATGCAGTAGAACAATTCTAAAATATAAGCACGAGTGTTGTTGATATAGCATTATCGAAAACTTTAAAAAATTGGCTCTAAACTGCAAGTACATAAATAAACTGTTACAAGTTTTTAAACCATACACGGTTACATTTTACGAATAACAATGAAAACAGTCCCGGAATGAATGTAATAAGGTATTATAATTTCCAAACAATGTTTTATTAACTTTAGCGTACATTCTTAAAACCTTATTTGAAGCCGCATTCTAAGCAGCTCTGGAGTAAATAAGCGTCTTTATTTACTTCCAAAGTTATCTTAAACCTGAAACCTGATCTCTTTTTGTGTGGTTACCGGTTATCGCGGTATGACAATGTCGTAGGGAAAATGTTGATATGGACTGAAATGGATATAAGAGTAGAAAAATACCAAAGAAATAGATAGACTGTGTGAAGATATAAGGCTAGTTAGAAGGTGACTTCTGAGATGACAAATAATAAAGAAGTATGGACGAAGACATGCTGCGCTGATCCCGAATAAATAAGAATAAGGGCAAGAGAACGATGATCACTCTATGAATGTATTCTCTATTCAAAAATAATAATCTCCTCATTTAAGAACCTACTTAAAATAAAAACACAACCATATAAACTTCAATACCAAGACAACATTATTTAAATCACCACCAAGATCACATGACACTAACAACTAACAATTATTATGCAAAATATCTCAAGGAAGATGCTGTGAATTACTGTGAGAGCTATTTCAAATGCAAAATCGATTCGTGTGGCGTTGCTCACATGTAAATGTAGTTAGATAGTGAGATGCAGTGCTGACAGATGCACAAGGAGATGCAAGGTTGTTGACACATTGTTTGTAGAGAACTTGCAGGAAGATGCTGATGGTGACAAGATAAAAGATTGTCTGGAGATTTGAAAGGAACTTTGCTTTGCTTTAGTTTGACGGAGTATCTGCAGATACGCAGACACATACGGAAGAAGAGTAACTATTTCATGATAAAGGAAGTAAATGGGGTTTTAAGAACCTGAAGGGTTGTATTGATGATTTTAGTAATGGTTATAATTCTGTAACTATAGATTTTACAAATTAATAAAGTAAAACAATTTTAATTTTGCGGAAACTTATACCTACTTAACGTAATCATTCTGCTGTTATGTATTTATTATTTATTTATTTAAAAAAACAGGTAAACAGGTGGTTGGTATTTCAGAAAAGGTATCCCCAACTCCAAATACATGGCGCGGATTTACGTATCTACTGAGAATATTGGCCGAGAATTTGGCGACCCGAATGGCGTAGTGGTAGTGACGCTGCCTTACGTTCTTAGGGTCCTGGGTTCGAATCCCGGTAGGAACAAATGTTTGTGTGATGAGCATGGACATTTGTTTCCGAGTCATGGATGTTTATATTATGTATAACTAGCTTCTGCCAGCGGCTTCGCCCGCGTGAAGTTTGAAATTATCCCACGGGATCTTATTACCGGGATAAAAAGTATCCTATGTGTTAATCCAGGTAATAAACTATCTGTGTGCTAAATTTGATCCAAATCCGTTCAGTAGTTTTTGCGTGAAAGAGTAACAAACATCCATACATCCATACTTACAAACTTTCGCATTTATAATATTAGTAGGATAAGTATGTATTTACAAACAAAAAAGTATATATGTAGTATATCAACTATCTAGTGTCCACAACACAAGCTTTGCTTAGTGTGGCACTAGGTGGCGCTGTGTGTTAATGTCCAGCGATATTTATTTATTTATTATTTATTTTATTATAAAATGGTCGTACTTGAAGGAGTGGAATATGTTTCAAATTCTTTATTAAGTGAAGCCAAAGATTATTTGGCAAAATTGTACTTATTTACTACTATCAGTATATTATTTAAGTTTATAGTATTGTTTTTGTGTTTGGCATCTCACAGTTTAACCAAGGAGGTTATCGTCTGCTTAACCGTGCTATGAGTGTACGGCCTCCAGCTAGGGTAGAAGATACACATTAAGATTCGAGGTTCTTGACATATTATTCCTGTTTGGTTTTTTTAGTTTATAATAAAATACCCGACGCAATTAAATGCCTGCCAGTAAATAAATTTAAAAGTACCCTACACCAGCCGCTACTTCACAAATGCTATTATACATTGGACGAATTCTTAAATGACAATTTTTAATTATCCCAAATTGTAAAATTAATATTAAATAATCTGTAATATAAAATTGTGACCCTAACCCTCTATTGTAGATCTAACATTGACTGTACAAATTATTCCATACGTGACATTTAAATTTTTGACATAGTAATTTAGTTTTTGTATGATAAATATATCCTTTTCTTTCTTGTCACAAATCGCATGCTACCATATTTGTACGCCTCTTGGCATAACATAGCGCCCTAAGAACTTTAAGAACTGTATCTACTACCAATGTTACACAAATAAAATGATTTGATTTGATTTGATTTGAATATCTTGAGAAAGATGCTGAAGCTGACAACTTTAAAGATTGTCTAGAGATTTGAAAATAATTTTCCTTCGCTTTAGTTTTGCAATGTTTTATGATAGCGTCTGCCGATGAGTGGTACTATTAAACTTGGTAGTGTCTGAAGGAGTAGAAGACGTGTTTTAAAAATCCCGGTAGTATTTTAGTGTAGGCAAAGATTATTTAGACTAAATGAACTTATTCACTAGTCTGACTAAAATTTAAAGTTATTAACTTAATTTTTCTTAATGTGTTTAGTTTCTCATATAAACAAATCATAAGAAACAGGTTTCAATTCCATTAATTATTTAAATGCTGCAATAATCTATACGAATATTATAAAGCAGAAGAGTTTGTTTGTTTGTTCGGTTGAACGCGCTAATCTCAGGAACTACCAGCTCAAATTGAGTGCGTTTGGATAGCCCATTTATCGAGGAAGGAAGGCTATATAACATCACGCTATGACCAATAGGAGCAGAGCAGCAATAAAAAATGTTGCAAGCGGGAAATTTACGCGAACGAAGTCGTGGGCAGAAGCTAGTGTTAAAATAAATAAGAATAAATGATAGCGTGACAGTTGACAGAGAAGAATAGAGAATAAAACCGTGTTGTGATGACTCCAAGACGTATCATTGCACCAGGGCAGGAAGACGGTGCCTTGCAATAGGCATAACGACAGTATCAAAAAAGGGCATATCTATTTAGACCGTCATTTAAATTATTAGAAAAGAATGGCGACGTATTTTTTGTTTTTATAAACCAAAGAATACTGGCAAAGATATAACCAATCAAAACTCGGGAGTGGGGGTCCTGACGTCAGAACGCACTAAAGTTTATACCAAGGCGTGACGTATTGGGGATATTAAAATCGTTGTATCTTCATCAATTTTGGTTAACGTAACAAAAGAAAAAAAAACGGGTTAAATATGTCTTACGTTCTTTGTCTTACGTTCTTAGGGTCCTTCCTGGGTTCGAATTCTGGTAGGAGTAAATGTTTGTGTGATGAGCATGGACATTTGTTTCCGAGTCATGGATGTTTATATGTATTATACTCGTAAGTATGTATTTACAAACAAAAAAACATATATTTGTATCTATCAACTATCTGGTGTCCATGACACAAGCCTTGCTTAGTGCGGCACTAGATGGCGCTGTGTGTTAATGTCCAGCGATACTTATTTTTATACAGGGTGTATTTCACCTCATCACAAATCCGTTAACCAAGCATTCTGTATATCAAACTAAGTAACTTTCCGCAAAAAATATTGCTGGGGAACAACTTTTTTTTTGAGGTTATAAATCATGTTTTGTGTTATAACTCAAAGTAACGCACTCAAAACATTGAGCGGATGGATGGGTTGAATAGTACGGAGGACGTAGAGATATTTAAAGTAAAAATCATGCGACAAAAAGTGGTATTTAAAAAAAACTTCTTGCAACTTTGACCCCCTATATCTCCGTAACTAGAAGGTTTCCAGGTATGGTGTAGAACAAAAAAAATATCAGAATGACGAGGAGAACCAGTGACTTTCGTATTCGTGAAGAGGTGTTTTACACCCTTTAGTATTTGTTGATCATCTAACTGACGGACTAATTAAATTTTTATTGTCGTCTACCCCATTGTGAAAGATGCACATTTACACATATTATTGTTTGTGAAGGTTTCTAGAAAAAAGCTACTGTTTGAAGATGTAAAAGAAACTTTGTAGTCTGAAGAGTGTAAGTTGTCGTTTTTGTTTCAAACAACGATAGTGTAGAGAGGAATGCTTTTAAACTTTCTCTACTTTTAAAGTTGCGTTTGAAGTTTTTAGGTCCGGAATGGGTGTTTTGAAAAGCTTTTTAAGATACGGTTGAGTTATGGATCCTTCTGTTTTGAGTATACTTATTTGTTTGTTGTATAACATCACGCCTGTTTAGGGATGGGCCAATGCATACGAAAATGGGGGCGATCTTGACCTGGGAATACAACATTTTTTTTTAGATTCAACACAAACATTTTACTTTAAACTTAACTTCCACAACTGGGAACAGTCTCCCAACACCTTCCACGAGCTCTTTTCCCGCGCTTCTTCGAACCCGTATTTGTATAATTTGTTAGTAAATCGTTGTAAAAAACCAAGAAAAAAATAAAGATCAAATTAATTTTATAGGCAATCCAACATGTCAACAACAACATCAACAACAACTTTTCAAAGACACAAAATAAATCAGAGACACTTCAACAATTCCAAATCGAAAAAACTTAAGAATAAACACAATACAACGAATGCACTTTATCAACATCAATCTTTCCCTACTCCATGTCCAAAAACTAAACAAAAAGTGTCACTTGTAAATCCTAAAACAATCTACTATGGCAAAACCAATATAATAGTCATGTTATTCCTTAGGGACGTATTAGGTCAAGTGTCAAGACTTTAACTCAGCAATCTAATGTATTAATGAGAAAGTAATTCAGCGTCTGGCAGAAATTTCTATCAACGAAAGTGTCTGGCAGTTTTAACTATTATTTTTTTAATTCTATACTTACTACATAAAAACTTACCGTTCAGGTTTTCATTTAAGAGATCATTCATCCATTTAGGTGTTTATTTAAGAGATTTTAATAAAAAATCTGTCGTGTTTCAAAGTATCGATAAATTAAAAAACGAATCAGTCACCACTATCGAGAACAAAACGTCACTAAGTTATGAGTCCCCTAGCTAAGTGATGGAAGTGGTGGTGAAACAAAAAATTATTTAGGGGCGAACTTAGGGAAGCTTTTCAGCTAAGGGTCCCGTACGTAGGTGGTAGTATAGGAGATGTCGGTGAAAATTCAATTCAATTCAATTCAATTTATTTATTCATAAACAATTTACATTGTGTTTGAAATACTTAACAAAGATAACAAAATAGACAAAAAGAAAAATATTATGCAAGCAACACAATTAAAAAGAACAACATAAATATTATCTCACATCAAATCGAAAATGATGTTATGATCAAGGGAAAAAAAAAATATTATTCAAGCAACACAATTAAAAATTAACAACATAAAATTTATCTCACATCAATCCAAATTAAAATCATGATTAAGAAAAAAAAAAAATAATAATAAGGTACAGTAAAAATTATTCAATGTCAACCCAAAAATATCAAAAAAATAGTTCAATGAAATTAATGTCATGATCAAGAAAAAGAAATAATAACAATAAAGTACAGTAAAATTATTCAATGTCAACCCAAATACATAAAAAATAGTTCAATGTCAGCTTAATGCAAATAATAGTAGATAAGTCACTTTTTTAAATTATAGTTAAAACATACATAAAGACAACATATAGTAAAAAACACAAACGCAAATATTACATGTCGTCGACTGAATAGAGACACTTATCCAGTAGAAATGCTCGAAGCTTTGTTTTAAATGAAGATGTATAAAATAAGCTTTTTAGTTCTAGTGGTAACTTATTGAATAATTGCACTGCTTGATACTGTGTACTATGCCTCACTATGTTAAAGTGAGGACTTATCTTATTTCTCAAATCTTTCCTACGTGTGCTCTCCCTGACCAGTCTTTCCTCATCCGTCTCATATTCATGAATATACTTTTTTAGATTAGTTAGCAGGACTAGAACGTAGAGACTGGGTACTGTCAGAATGTTTAAATCAGAGAAATGTGGACGACAACTCTCCGTTTGGGAAATACGGACAATAGTACGTATAGCTCTGTTCTGAAGGACAAAAGCCCGTTGGCAGTTATAATTATAGCTATTTCCCCAAAATTGTATACTGTATCTTAATTTAGACTCAATTAGCGCGTGGTATACAATTTTTAAATGTTTAACGTCAATTTCGTCTCTAAGAGTTCTTAACGCGTAACACGCGGATGATATAGATGCATCAATAGCGGCTAGTTCCCTTTTCCAATTGAATGAGTCATCTATGTGTATTCCCAAGAATTTCGTTTCTCTCACGAGTTCAATATTGTCGTCGTTTAGGGTTATTTCCATGGTGTCTTTATTTCGAGCAGTTGTTTTGAATAAAATAACCTTTGTTTTTGTTCTATTTATTTTTAGCTTATTTGCTGTAAACCACGAGTAAACATAACTTATGGCTTCATTAACTTTTTTTTGAAGTACTTTTGTATCATTTGCCCCAATAATGGCATTTGTGTCATCTGCAAAGACCACAAGTTGTATATCTGGTAGAATTTTGTTTATATAATTTATTAAATCATTAGTAAATAAAATAAATAATATGGGCCCTAATATCGATCCTTGCGGCACACCAGCACATATATCAAAAAAGGATGACGTATAGCTTTGCTTATGTCCATCTTGCATCTCACTGATTTCTACAAACATTTTTCTCTGTTTTAAGTAGGATAACAGAAGTTGGGAGGCTTTGCCTCTCACTCCGTAGTGGTTTAATTTAGCTATAAGTAAGTGCATTAGAAAACTGGCATTAGAAAACTGAAATTTCTGAGATCTGAAAATTATGAAATCGTGATCCACAAGCCATCACGAGAGGTGAAGAGTGCTACTAAAAGTGCCAAACTCATCGCCTTTTGGGCTGACTCTATTTAAATTGACATCGTGCTATATTGTGACGACAGATAATCGTGTAGTTTTAAGTTTGTTTTTTTTTGTTTTTTCTGTAGGGCTCTCGCAGTTCAGTCTGAGAAGACTGGCTTCTGCTTAATCGGGCAAGTCCTGTGGATGCCTTGAAATTTAGGCTTCCAGCCAGGATGTAGTTTTAAGTGTCGTGACTTGGTTATTTAAAAGGAGGTGTTCACATATAGGGCGACGCAATTACTGTTGGCTATGACTTTCGCCTACTAAAAATCAACGATAAATTAATCGTACGAGGCCTTTGAAGATTATTTGGTGTCATATCTAACATACAGGGTGTATTTCACCTTATCACAAAGCCGTTAACCAAGCATTCTGTATATCAAACTAAGGAACTTTACGCAAAAAATATTGCTGGGAAACAACTTTTTTTTGAGGTTATTAATCATGTTTTGTGGTATAACTCAATGTAACACACTCAAAACATTGTGCGAATGGATGGATTGAATAGTACGGGGGTCGTAGAGATATTTAAAGTAAAATTATGCGATAAAAAGTGGTATTTAAAAAAAGCTTGTCAAAATCTTGCAACTTTGACCCCCAATATCTCCGTAACTAGAAGGTTCCCAGGTATAGTGTAGAACAAAAAAATGATCAGAATGACGAGTAGAATAAGTGCCTTTCGTATTCGTTAAGAGGTGTTTTACACCCTTTATACTTGCTTAGGTAGCAGTTACTGTCAAGTTAAGCCCACAGTTTTGTTGATGACAGCCACAGAGAAAAGGCCTATGTCCCAGCGGTGGGAAGGTTACGAGCCAATCGCAATCGCTCAATAATTGTCGAGTATGTGACACATAAAAGTGCTAAACAATGTCACATGTGGTACCTACTAATCTGTCTAGGTAAACATATTTTGGTTTACGGCTTCGTAATAATCAGATAAGATCATAGAGCTCTCATAGAATGACATAAAACGATATTACATGGAAATCAAACTAGTAAGTGCGTCCACTTTGTTGTCAGTTGAACAATTATGTAATAAATATGTTTTACCGAACTTGAGTTCCATACCTTTGGTTTTATGTCACAGGTTAGCATATTCAGCCTAAAACGTTCCCACTGCTTCGACAGTTCTGTGAGTGAGAATAGCCCGGAAGGGCTGGAAGCTACCATGTGCTCATGGCGCGTTAGTCGATATCTCATGTCTTCGTATTTTGGTTCTATCACATGTTTCTGAGGAAACCGAGTTACGCCACTGAGCTCATATACCTAGGTATAAAATTACATTTTAAAACATAGTAGGTACCACACCAGTTTAATAATCATGTTGGTAAAATTAATAGTTGAAAATCAGAAGATCCTTTTTTAAGTAGTTTTGCTAATTTGTGGTGATATTTTCCTGCACAGAAATCTACACCAACAATCATTTAACGATACTTTATCCGTCAAATAATTAATATGAAGTACCACTCGATAAGATTACGCTAACACGTTCAAAGATGACCTTTTTGACCATAACCAGGTAATTACTACAACACTGTTATGAACAACAAAAAACATAAGATTAAAATACAACATTACAAATTTACCTAAGACATACGGCAGTGTATGGAACTAAATTGAAATGTACCGAATTTGACAGCTACATTGACATTTTCCTTGTGCAACTAGCGCCAGTGTCAATTGCAAAGATATTTTGTAATTCGTGAACCGTGAATCATCAATTGATTTGCTTCTGCACTTGGCCTTGATGAACTTGAGATTCTCAGTAGCGCTATATTTGTAATTGTCGTGTTACATTAATGAGTTTATTTGTATAGTTTATCTATTTTATTTAGAAAAGGATGCCCAGTTTATAGTCTGATGTAATAACTGTTAAGATAAAAAAAAAGTGTGATGCGTATAACTCTTAAGCATTTGCGTTTTTTGTGCAGGATTTTTCTGTAATATAATTCTTGTAAAATAATGAAGATGTATAGTGGTTTGGTAATTGATCATTAACAATAATAATAACATTTTTATTGTATTATTGTTTAGATTAAAGATAGCTCAGCTGTAGATAATATTCAAGATAACAACATAATTTGTGACTGCTTTTGATTACAGTCAGGTAAAATGGCGCTCAAATTAAAACGCATTTTATTTTGTCTAAATGATACAGGGGAATCATAATTTTCTTGTATCGATACAAAAGGAAAGTAGATTTTGCATGGTATGTATTCAATCTAACAAATCTATTGTACCATAAAGGTGGCTATACACTCTCTCCAAGTCAGAGCGAATGCGGCTCGACTAATCTCGATGTACCTCACTTGGCTGTACTTCCTCGCAATCACTTTACCTCGGAGTATTTTGGCAAGAGAGCGCATTCTTCATAGTACTTATCATTCGATATCTCAAAAATCAGAAGGTAGCTATGATTAAGGGAAAATAGAATACACCTCTATCTCACTGAAACACTCTTGTGCACTACATCTAGCGTGTTTGAACACACACTATGATATTAAAGGTATAGCTCTGCGCACATACTTGTGAACCATAATACATTTTTTTTAGGATGGGAAGTCATCAAATGACTTCTCCCACTCTGGGCGGAGCGGGACTGTCTGACTGTGTCAGACTTTTACTGACTAAAACCCATCCATGTTCCTTTCTCGCCCTTTATGTTCCGGGGCCGCGGTATCTCTTTCGAATAGGCCCGCAACCACGGCAGGCTTTGGCCCTTGCGGGCCCCTCCCCTTATGCTGACATCTCTTGGAGGCGCGCATGGAACACGAACGCGCCGTCGACACGGCCTGTCGTCATTAGACGCACGGACGGCTAGTTAGCCCATAGCTAACCGTCCACAGGCCTGCATCTACGGTGGCCGGTAGCCACCACGTGGCCCCCGACGCCTGGTGCGTCTCCCGCGGCGGCTGGGAAGAGAGGCTCTCTCCCTCTCTCGTTCCGCCACCTCCTTCGCTAGCATGACTGCTTCGCAGAAGGAGGTGCCGGCTCCCCATTCCGTCTCGCTCCGGACCATGGATCGAAGCAGGGCCGGACGCGAAAGGTCGCCGCCGCCGATCGCCGCTACGAGGACACGCTCTGTAATACCTCCAATTTCAATTTTGATCGTCGCTGGGCCAGGATGGACCAAATAACAACCAGCTTAAAAAAAATACATATATATTTATATGAGTGTCTTATGTATGTATATGTATGTATTTATTTATTGTATAAATGTAACTGGCACACCACAGGCTACCTGCAGTATAGTCTCTCATTCCCCTTGAAATCCATCCAAAGGTTGTCTCTAAAAGATGGCTTTTAGCGATAGGACCGCCCATTGCGTCACCCATAGATATAATAAACAAGTTGTCACCCCTTGAAAAATGTTTAAAATTGTTGTATTAATAATTTTTATGGTGTACATAATAAAGAGTATTCTATTCTATTCTATTCTAAAGTCAGTTTATGTGAAAAATAAACTATCTCCTTTCTATCTTTTTACACTCGTTTCAGTAAATTTCTAGACACTGATATAAATCAAATAACAATCACTCACGACTCACACGAGTGAATTTCATCAACTCATCAATCATCAGTAACAAAATCAGCGTTTTATCAAAATCGTACCACTGACAAGTAGCAAAGTTTTATCTTTGAGAGATGAGTATCAAACATGGGAAAACACGTTTTATTTCTAGATTTGATGTAAATCGACACGAGTGGCGATATCGATTTGGTTATTATGAGGCGTCACAGCTTTTTCAAGGTTCTCAGATTTCAAGATTAGACCGTATTATCGGGAGATAAAATGGTTTTTTGAATGTTAATAGATTTTTTTCATTTTTGGGTTTTGAATTAGTTCTATGTTGTTATAAGGAACTTTAGGGCAGGGAACTATAGGTACGTAGCGTAGAAAAAAAAGTCTTGGTCAACCAAAACTTTTTGCATGAGCATCATTCACCAATAGACCAGACACGAGTTTCGGTGAGCTGTCAGTTCATCATTGCAAAGAACAGAGAAATAATTGTTGTTTTTGAAATCTGAAAGAAGATCGGGCAGACTTCTATTGACTCTGAACCAAGAAGTTTTGTTAACTCTATTATCACTGGTTGTCTTTGATGCTTTCCAGCTCACAGGAATCGCTTAAAAAAATACTTGTTTAATCAGCTCCAAGAAAATAATTCCAACTAACTCCAATTTGGACCGATTTTTCAAGATCTCCTTTAAGAAGAAGAAGAAATGAACAAAGAAGAAGAGGGATGCGCACAGGTCATACTAATTTGAATTGATTCAGTAGTGCAAAATACTACCTAACACAAACACGTGATATTAACGTAAATTCAAATCAGGTAACCATGCATATTGCATAACCGTATAAAAACAAGAGGCCAAAGGTGTAAGTGGGTAAGTGTTAAAATAATAATGTATTCAAAGAATTCATGAATGTATAGTAGCGCCGCCGTGAAGATGGACTATGTTCTTCAAATAAAATATATAAAGCAACGATTGTACAACGCGTTGGTGTCCGAAATTCCACGTCCAAACGCGTATTTTGCGTATGGAAGATAATCCTTCACGCGGGCCCAGTATAGATGTCATGTTTTCGAATTTTTGGTTTTAGAACATGCCGGTTTCTTCACGAAGTTTTTCTTCACCGTTTTGAGAGCAGTGGTGATGAAATAAATTACACAAAGTAATACCCCTATCTGGCTTCGAACTTACAACTTACGTAAGTCGGGGCCGCCACCACTGGGCCACCGCTGCTCTCGCAAGAGGTCTTGGGCCAAAAAAAGAAGCAGCAGTTCCATAGATTTTGGTGTAGGTTTTGCGATTCGTAGAAAAGAGAGTTTTTTTTTAATTACCGATGAAAATGTTATACTATACATGGAGGGAGGGGCTTGGGCGTTTAGACTGATGTTCTGAATAGGTGATAACTGTTTGTACTTCGATTACCATTCCACCCTGTATAAAAAACGGATTATATTGTCAATATTCTAATAATACAAGAAGTTTCTATTTTAGAAATAAACGATCGACAATAATAGACGATTTCACTTTTAAATGTGGATTTGTGTTATAATATATTTAAATAGCAAATTAACCAAACGTTCTAGCAGTTTGAAGGTCAAAACCGTGTCACCGCACAATAAAAATAATAGAATTTAAAATAAATAAATTAACTTTTGTTAGTAAAACAGGTAAACTTTTATTTTACATTAAATTAAGACAATATTTAGTGTTGATGCTATTTGTGCCAATTTCAGAGTTGCATCTATTCTGGAAAAAAAAATATTTATATGTTAGATACACATACATTAACGTAGAATGCTTTAAAAGGTTTAATAGGCAAAGTATAAAAAACAACCGTACTTTGCTTAATTATTAGGCATAATATACAATGGTGTCCATTCTGTTTCTTTATAACAAAACGAGAAAGAGACGGACGTAATTAAGAGCTGTCAAATTTAATTGGAACTAATATTTCCATACAAATGAAGGGTGCACGTAAAACATGTCGACTAAAACCATGGTGAAGCGCAAAGTATAAACTAATGTGATGTCTCTAACTTAGTTCATAGCTAAAGCCGTCCTTTTCTTGCACTGCCTTTTAGTAAAAGATAGCAATAGCCTGAATTAAGTTTAGTTTGTGCACAACAGAATCGACACCAATTTCGAACGTTCAGTGGGCAAGTAAATTAATATTAATAAATTGTATAGAACGACTAGGTATTCATTAACATAAATATTATCATCCTACAATGTTCCCAAAGCTGGGACACAGGCTTCCTTTTTATCAGAGGGATTGGGCTATAACCCCACGCGGGCCCAGTGCGGTTTGGTAGACGTCTCATGTTTTCAATTTTTTGGTTTTAGGATAACCGGTTTCCTCACGATGTGTGTGAAAAAAATATTTGCCTTCACATAAGTTGGGCCCCCCACTGCTGGGCCACCGCTGGTCTGTTCTATAGAATAACTGAATAATATGGTTTGCTGGTAACATACGTATTTACCGTTTTCCTACTATTCAAAATCTTTTCCTTATCTTGTCATCTATATTACAAAGATTTCATTGTTACCTCTGAGTAAATATACCTACAGTAAACACATACAAAACCAATCGGCATTCTGGTGTGAATTAAGCTTAACACTGCTTACCTGACATTTGAATACACAATGATAACTAAACACGTTAATTAAATATTATCTAGTATCCGCATCGAGCCGATAGAAATTTGCATAGTTTTGATATTTGACAAAGATTGAATTATTAATGAAATATGGTTTTTTTGTAGGTTTAGAGGTTGATGAACTCACTGGGCAATAAAAGTGTAAAAAAACGCGTGCTATCGTGAATCGTATTTTTGAAACAAATAGATTCGCTTTCGATATAAATCAGATAGATTTCTAAAAAATATTGAACACATTTTTTTTTTCGCGTGAACCAAAAATGAAAAAAATTTAAATTATTTTTTTAATTAATTATTTTTGTTTTTGTTAGTTTTAACTATGGATACTTTTATCGTGCACATCTTGCTACATTGTTCTCACATAATACACCATCTCAACAGGAATGATGTAACCAAGATTTTGTAACAACTATATGATTTAAAAGAGTGTCCATGGAGTTTCTTGCCCGTTCTTCTCCATAGAGATCTACGCTAGGGAATGGGCAACTAAGTACTTTCAAAGTTTTTATGTCTTGTGACTGGGACTGTAGCTACATTTAATTTTCATCTTTGTTTCGACCTTTCATCTTTTTTTGCGCCTGTAACTGGCCTACTTGAAATAAATGCTTTGATTTTGATTGATTTTGATTTTGAAGACTATACAGTGCGTCGAAAACTCGTGTGACGTCACAAATGATGGTACAATTTTTACCGGTGACGTCACAAGTCACTCGTGATCTTAGATGCGTTTTATCGTCGTCAATTCTTATTGATATGATAAAACAAAAAATAAGTTTCAAATATGACGGAAAATAAATATTTATATACACAATCATATTTTTTTTAGTCAAGTCGGTCCCCGATTGCTAGAAATTTTGAATTTCGCAGGCTAACCTGGCGCTTCCATCTTAAGGCGATTAGACGAGATAAATTAGCAAGTCTATTTGTGGTGGTTCACTACTAACTTCGTTTGAAATGCTGTTAGAATAAAGTTCTAATCAGCTTGCACTACAAAGTGGTTGTTACGTCAGTCATTGCGGGCCAAATAGCGCGAAATGAGTGGTTTCGATCGATTTACAAAGAAACTATTGATTGGATTAAAAAACTAAAACACTATCATGATAATATATTGCTTGTAGAATTATTTGCCAAAAAATCAGAATGATTGCATGCATATTAGTATGTTTTTTTTTGTTTGAAAGATATTTTTAGAGATAAGTTCGTGATTTTTCTTTATCGAGTCAAAATAATTGTAATATGTTTTCAAAACACTGTTATGCTAGCATATATCCTGGAGAATATCATATATTTTTCTGGTCTTGTTTATAGCAGTGAATAGCAAAAGTATATACTTTTAGTAATTATAAAACTCGCGTTTAGCTCATGTAATCGCCTTAAGTGGTGCTTGAAAATCTCTTTAATCTAGACCTCGTTACCCTCTTAAGGCCACACACAAGCCAAAGCTATCTAACACACAGAAAATAAATATAAGAACCTCTCAGTGTACGTTCTTAAAGATTCACAGCTTCGTTATCATGACCAATCCAAGCGTAATGAAAAATATAAACCCGGCTATAACGAGGCATCTGACTAAAGGAATTTATACTGAAGATGATTCGGATAGACATATTGAAAAGCAAAGAGATGATTTGAAATGGAGCTGTTTGGTATTCAAATAGGATGATTTATTTATCTGAGTGTGTATGTAAAATGAGTAGCATTTCGTATCTGTTTGTATAATCGCGATATTCTTCTAAGATTAGCGTAAATTTTTGTATGAATTTCACGATTATTTAGAAAATTTACTACGTATGTGTTATACCTTAGTATTAAACTAGCAAACTGGGTGAAAATAGCCCATTTAGGAAGCCGTCCACAAAGCCTTCTTGACATGAAACTATCTGTGCAATTATTTTTGCTGGGAAACAAAATTTTTTTGTTAGTCGGTTTAATTAATCATAATGGATGATAGCGCTCAATGTAACGCAGTCAAAACATTGTTCTGATGGATTCATTAAACAGACAAATAAACTTGTGCAATAAAAATTGAAAAAAGAAAGGAATGTAAAAGCTGGAACTTTAGCCTCTAATATCTCCGTAACTAAAAGGTTTCTAGGTATGGTCTAGAACCAAAAAAATATGTAATAAGAATAAATGCCTTTCGGTTTCGTTATAAATGTTTTATACCCATTATAAAAAATATATCTTATCTCGATGACCATTTTTTTCATATTTTTTTTTCATTCATAAACCTTGCTAAATAGAGGCGTGTCGCTAGTAATAATAATCTATTAAAACAGACAGATAGTCTGCAAGATGTCATACAACCTAGACCGCGACTGACCTTTGCAGAAGCGACTAAATTAACTTGAATTAATAATTTTAATATGCCATAAATCATAGTTAGTAATAATCAAAATCAACTTATTTTATATAAAGTGGTTTGAATGCTCTTAAAACCATAACCTAAACAAAAACTGGATTGAAACTGTTAAAAGAGCAATAAACTAATGTGAAACATCAAAGGATGTTTGTTTATGATATTTAAATAAATCATTTTGAATGAATGAATAATATTCCTGTTATGAATTTAATGAAAGATAACGTAAATCAGTCTGTTTGTCAATCATTTAGTTAATTTTAAATCAGAAAATGTTGATTTGACGTTCAAAACGTTAAATATGCAGTATTAAGATTAAAAGTACCGTAGTAAGGATGAATAAGATATTGGTAAGATCAATATTTTATACCTAGTAATGATCTTTCTTCTCAGAAATGACTCTTGAAGGCTGATTACCCATTTTATGAGTACGATATTGTGCCCATTGTACATATTGAATACAATAAACCTGAAGAAAATGTTTACAAGAACACACTAAGCTCTGGAACTACTAGTCAGATAAAAAAACATTTTGCATTCGATAGCTCTATTTTTGAAATAGGAACCGATAAAAAAGAAAAAAAAAACAGAAACGGTTAGTTAAACAACTACTGTAATTCATGTTAAAGCTAAATTTTGAAAAAAGAACCGACCGAATAGATCAGAAACGGTTAGCTAAACAGCGGGGCACAACTACTACAATTCTTGGTAAAATGAAATGCCATAGATAAACAAATTATGTCTAAAACACTACAGACTCTAAACACACTTAAATAAACCCAGAAGAAGCCAACCACAGCAATGCTAATGACTCCTCACAAAAACAAAACAATTTCATAACAGATTTACTCAAAGATAACTCAGAAGGAAGTGTCACTCAAATTAATCTCTCAAGGCAACTGGACGAGACTTGAGAAGCTCAACATTTAGTTGCCAACAAAATGGTTAATCCGAGAATACCTGTTATTAGAAATTAAGGCCACGTTTTGAGGTTATGTGCCAAAATTGTTCACACAAAATTAGAGATGATGATTTTCTTTAGGGAATTCTAAATGTTTTATTTTATTTTATTTTTATTTTATTGTGTTAGGGTGGCTTACAGCTAACAATACAAACATATATAACAAGGCAATTAACGAAAAGCCATTTACAAGCCTCCACATTTAGCACTAAACAATTATGGCACAAACTTATATCTAATCATAATTAATAATATAACTTATCGTAACATAAATAACAAAGAATAGGTGTAAAGGAAAAAAAAACAAAAATTAAAAACTATTCAAATTCATCACAAACAACAAAAGTTTTAGACAAGGTACTACTAATTGTCGCTAAACTACTTGCAAACAAATCGATTGATGGGTGTTCGTTCGTTACAATTGCGTTAAATGCTTTGATTGAACGAAGGAAAAAAGAATTACTACGGTAAACTGTGCGAGCGTAAGGAGCACGAAGAAGATTTCTCAAGCGAGAATGGCGAGGAGGAACATTCAGGGACAGCTTGGAAAGAAGTTCAGGACACTCAATCCTTGATTGAGCTATTTTCACTAGGAACCGCATGTCAGATATGTTTCTCCGAGTTACAAGTGGAAGTAAGTGAAATCGTACGCAGCGTTCCTTGTAGCTCAGATAAGGGATTTTAAATTTATAACCTAAGTATCGCGTGAATTTCCTTTGTAACTGTTCCAATCTGTCTGAATGAACTGCGTAATTTGGATTCCAAATTTGACTACCATATTCGAGATGACTGCGGACGTAAGCACAATACAGGATTTTCAAGGTTTTCATTCTCTTAAACGAACTGGCATTACGGATAATGAATCCCAGGGCTTTGGATGCTTTTTTGGCAATATGGTCAACATGACACTCATAGGTGAGCTTACTGTCCAGAAAAATACCAAGGTCTCTGGTGACATGAGTTCGAGATAAAGGCTGATTAGCGATTGAATAATTAAATATTATTGATAGGTTTTTCCGGGTAAAGGTAATAACTAAGCATTTGGAAATCCAGTTTTATCCAAACGGATTTAAGATACAGTAGACAAGTTAACAGAAGAAAAGAACAGCAAAACGTGAGTTGAACTCGTGCACACATTGTTCCGCAGCACCAAAGAATATGTTATAATTATATATCCGTCTACCGATCGCTGTGTGCTAAGTGTCTAAGCATTGTATTCCGGTGCAAATTATATTAATAAATAGTTCTGGTGGCAATAACTTGCAGTGTTTCACTTTAAAGGACCTACAAACTCTTAGGCCTGAGACTGCGTTAAGTGGACACCCGCGCGACGCGGTTGACGGTGCGGGGAGGCTGGCCGAGCACCAGCGTCGTCGTTTTGCTACTTAATGATATATTAAGTTCTCCATCAACACGACTGTACATGCACACCGTTAAAATTGAACTAGCGACACTGCGTAAATAAAACTCCGCGACGGGGCCCGTAGAACCCACTCGCGGATCCACGCGCATAGACACGCGACAGTTGCTCGTCGCGGGCGCCTCGCTTTACGCAGTTTAAACTTAAAGTCCACGCTCTAACAAGTAGATGTCATCATCATCAGCCTTTAATGTTCCCACTGCTGGGACACGACCTCCTCTCAATGAGAGGGAATGGGCTATAATCTACCGCGCGGGCCCAGTGCGGATTGGTAGATGTCACATGTCTTCGAATTTTTGGTTCTAGGACAAGCCTGTTTCCTCACGATGTTTTCCTTCACCGTTTTGAGAGCAGCGGTGATGAAAATAACTTACACAAAGTAATGCGCCTACCTGGGTTCGAACCCACGACTTACTGTTCGTAAGTCGGGGCCGCCACCACTGGGCCACCGCTGCTCTCAAGTAGATGTGTATCTATAATATTATGTCTTTGGTTTCATCGAACACAACAATATACTACAAACTCAATCATTAAAAATACACGGTTAGATATAATCTGCATAATAATTAGAAGATATACTATTAGATACGAGTACTACAGCACATACCATTGGATACGATTAAATCAACACCTTTATCTTAAGATAGCATTGTCTTAGATAATGTTTTTATGATGCGAAGTCATTTTACTCTATATAAATATTTCCCTTAGGAAATAACTGTAAACTATGATCGTGATCTTTAATTTGTAAATATTATGTGTTTCTGGAAAATCAGCAACACCAGTTCAGCATTTCATGTGAATTTTCAATTGTTATTCTGAAATTAACTTTATTTTTGCAAATATAAAGTTGTTATTTGTTAAAGTGGAAATGACATCAATTAATGATGTGAATATACTTTACTTACTTGTTTTAACAATATCAATAGTTTATCTACCTCAAAATACTGTACAAAAGTGGTACAAAAGATTATCTTCGCATAGGAATTATTTATAATTAGTTTTATTACTATGATCCCTTTAATCAAAGAGTTATCGTGTTATTCCACTTTCAATTATGAATTTCCCCAAAACTTTATCTATGCTCGTGTGACTAATCTAAATAGTTTAAACAAAGTAAGGGTAGGCTTACCACCAGATTGAAGTTCTGGAGCATGACTAACACACATTTTGGCTATTTCATTAATTAAATTATTTTAGTTCTCTATGTTTATAAACAGACTAGCTGACCCACGCAACTTCGTCTGCGTCACATAAGAGAAAGAAACGAAAGGAAAAAAACATCCCCGTTTTTGCAACATTTTTCATTCCTGCTCTACTCCTAATGGTTGTAGCGTGATGTTCTATAGCCTAAAGCCTTCCTTGATAAATGGACTATTCAACACAAAAATCCTTTTTCAATTCGAACCAGTAGTTTCTGAGAATACCGCGTTCAACCAAACAAACAAACAAACTCTTCTGCTTTATAATATTAGTATAGATAGAAGACTAGAAGTACAACATTATTATACAGAACAGTGAAGTAGAAGCAAAGGGATGACCACCTATTACATACCCAGTTTCCTCCGTGCCCCGGAAACCACGTCAAGCAGTTGTCTCGGCTACCATTTGCAGATCTTTGACAGTCGTTGCAAGTAGTCAGTGGCCCAAAAGTCTAACAACGATTCCTACTAAGGGGTGTTGTATTGCCCAGTAATAACTGGGTTGTGGAGTTCAGATAGGCAGCTCCATGTAAAATACTGGTATTTAGCTGCATCCGGCTACATTGGATGCTGACCCCGACATACATGTGATGATGTGTGTTAAAAATGTGTGTGTCACCATATTTAATGGTATGTGTCCATACCATTAAATATGGTGACACAGTATTTTACATGGAGCTGCCTATCTGAACTCCACAACCCAGTTATTACTGGGCAATACAACACCCCTTGGTAGGAATCGTTGTCTGATCCATTTTTTTATTTTGCCAATTGTGTGAACTGAACAACCTGCTGCATGCAGCCAAAAACGCAATCAGCGAAAAAAAAATAGCTGTCACATTCAAAATTAGAATACATGCTCAACTCGAATGCATGTAAACACACATTTCTAACGCACACGGTATAATCAGACCAATTTAGCTTTGACGCTACCAATACCAACTAATAGTATTCTGCAATTCGCTGCCAAACTGTCCTTTTAATCAAAGCTCATTCACAGTGGACGCACCAAATTTCATGTCATTTGATTCATGCTGTGTCATACTGCGTAATGCACAAATAAAAAGTAATTTAGCGATTGGTATCGTCACTATTATTGTGTCCATAGCATGACTGCACCAAACGCTTCACAAAGTACTGATGGAAACGCGCAACTCAAACGCAGTTATGTAGTTGTTTCAATTTGTGAGATCTTAACAGATCAATTGAGTCTTCCTCTATTTAGACGACCGTGGTGCTGATGGGCTGATAGACAGTATCTATTACACTGGATGGTAATGGGTCTTTATTTGTATCGGAATTGTTGAAGACTTCTTGTTCAAAAGTGATTGTATACTACTGGACCTCAATCGAACCACAGACCATCGTCTGAGGGGGGCAACTTTCGTGGCAGAAATGATTGAAAAAATGTATTAATTTAAAAATGTGGAAGTAACTTTGATTGTAAAATGTATGTTACCAATTCACATCTCCTTAATGATTGAACAGAAAGCGAAAACATTTTAAATTTTTTAACATGAAATTACATCAAAGTGACCACTTTAAGTTTGCAGTTGAAGGTGGTGCTGCCTGTCAAGAAAAAATGCATTGATCTGTCAAACTTGGTAAAGGAGATGTTTGATTTTGGCCCCCACAATGTACAATACATGGATAAATAGGAAAAAAATAGGGGAACTTCTTAAAAATCACTAACAAATTAATTTGAAGAAGGGTACAGGCCTATTTTCGAGCAGCCATGACAGTTGTGTGGCATGACGTTTTACGACTTTGACAGTTTTAAGAAGTGACGTCTTTGTGTTCAATGTTATAGTCAAATGTTATAGTCAAAATGACATTGTTCGCATACCTACTGCTGCTCTGATCCACCATGTTTAATTGTATGTTGTGTTGCTCTCCTTGACCAGGGTCTTTTGAATATGCATTGAAATTAAGTAACATTAAAAAAAAATAACAATAAAAAACGGTTACTGTATTAAATAGCGATATTTACGCATAGTGTACATAGTGCTGGCCTAGGCTCCATACATTTCTGGAACATCTCCTTTATTTTAGTTCTGTGCTTTCTCATATGCACAGATAAGTTGGTTGGACACAAAGACGTAAGGACATGGGGTAGTTTTTATTCCGGTTTTACATTCCCATGAGTTAACTTTTAACATACACGTGGACGAAGCCGCAAGCATAAACCAGTCTTCTGTATAATAATAATAATATCAGCCGGTAGCTTGGACCCTGTTCCCAATACCGGTGGGCTACAATTTTTTTTATTTTTAAATGTTTTTTATATATTTTTTATGTTAATATTTAAAAATGAAAAAAAAAAATGTTGGAAAAATTAAATAAAGGAAATAATAATAATATCATCTATTTCAGGCAGTAAACCCATATAGATTACATGATAAAATTACATCACATTACATTATTTGAATCAAAAAACCGTAATCAAAGTTAAAATCCACATCTAAATAAAATTTCACCGTCTAAATCGAAAATTAAAATCAATTTAAAAATAAAAATTAAAGTCAACATTAAAATAAAAGTAAGGAGTAAGGAGTTTGTGTTTATTAAAAAAAAAACGAATTCAGATAACAGTACTGTCAAACAAGATGATGGATCATAAAGTACTAAACTTAAAACTTATAATACGTACAGACATGAACGTAAGTGTTAGTACAAGTTTATTATTTTCATAAGCGTCCCTAGACGGTATTCGACGTCAAGAGAACGAGCAAGTTGTAACACTACATCACGTAGCTTCCGCTAGTGTTGGCAGAATTTAATCTACTCATATACTAGGTTAACACAGTGTTTAATAATTATACTCTGTGGAGATGTTTTTGTAATTAGTGATACCTGTTTACCAACTAACTAAGCCTTGAGTGGATTAAAACGGAGATCACTAGCTGTCAGTGTCATATATGCATAATTATAACACTTTTACCAACTTGCACTTTTACAGACGGCAAAAAACTGAACTAAATAAATGTACGAGTATGTACCGACCAAGTTTGATATAGTGTGAGCAATTTTCATGACCTGCACACTTAATGTGGTCGATACCCAGTACCCATGAAATAGGCACTCTTAAATGTGGTTTAGATTTACGAGTTTGGTTCCGTTTAATTTATATAATTCACCATGTGATGTAAATGATAAGTGTAAAAATAATGTTGCAAAAGAAATATGCCCATTTTGTTAGGAGTATTAATTCCCTTTTGATTGATCGATCTTAAATATAAAACTAGAATAATACAAGTCTTTATTCTTAACAAAATTTCAAACAATACAAACAACGCTGAATAGAAGACAGAATGTGGATTTTCATATTCTGACTCAAAACGATGTGGATGGAATTTTAGAAGCGACGTGAACGTTGAAACAAAAATGTCATCGCAACGCAAAAATTTGCAGAAAATTCCCAAATATGTCTGAGATTTTATAGACGAATATCTTAGAGGGAGAGAAATGATTAAGTTAAAAGAGGGTAGGTTATGAGGATCTAGACTTATGGAAATCAAGCGAGAAGAACATTCCATTGGGTATAGATTCTTTAAAGATGAAGGTATGCCTGAATAAAATTTTAATGAGCATATTTTGAAGAATTGAAATACTACGAGTTTCGCGTAGTTTTTAAGACATTACTGAAATGGCTCATATTAACATTTTCTTTGACCCAGTTAGTAAATTTTATGTAATTCACTTTTGCTACTTACGGTACAATACCTTTTTTCTTATTTTTTAACTTCTTTATTTTCAATTTTAAGATGTCTCCCCTGCTAAGTATACTTCATTAATACGGTATTATACAATCATATGTAATATGTTATTTTAATATTAATGCACATTTGAGCGTGCCTGTATATGCAGCAATCTGGCCTGACTCGTTAAACGGGAAGGAACAAATTAAACTTTTATGCTTTAATAATACATCAGAAATTAATAACGGTTTCTATATAATCCAAAGAAATACCTAACCAGTACCAAACATTAGATGTAACTAGAATTTGTGCTGATATTTGAAGTTTAAGGAGGTAAATGATTTTTCTTATAAATATTAAAGACAAAGAGGTGTCACTTGATCTTTGAAGAGATTTAAGATTTTGTAAGATTATGTTACAGTAAATTAACGTCTTGAGAAAAAGGAAATTCGACTTTAAATTTTGAAGAGCTGTACCAAAAGCCTTTTGTTTACAAAGTGTTTATCAATTATCTGTAAATGAATATCATGATGGCTGTCTGAAAATTATATTCAAATGATTTAACTATTTAGCTGGTAGTGTTTCGAGGGGCAATGTATAATTAATCCTTTACTAAATTCTTGTTAGAATTAAAGGCAGCGCCATTGTCTGAATATCGTCCATATTAATATAGTCGTTACATATTCTTAATGCGTACTTATATGTTGAATGTGGATGAGTATTTGAGCAGAGGAAGACCAAAGAAACGATGGATGGACTGTGTTAAGAAGGATATGGTAAGAAAAGAAGTGTCTGATGAGATGACGAAAAATAGAGGAGTATGGAAGAAGAAGACATGCTGCGCCGACCCCAAATAAATTGGGATAAGGGCAAGATGAAGGTATGCCTGAATAAAATTTTAATGAGCGTATTTTGAAGAATTGAAATACTACGAGTTTCGCGTAGTTTTTAAGACATTACTGAAATGGCTGATGATGATGATGCTGATGCGTACTTATATGTTCAGTTAAAACCAAATAGAGCTTATACCCACATACATGACACAAGTACACAGTTCAGGTATTGAAACTCATTATGAGAGAAATGAATATTTTTTGCGACCACCATATAAATCGCGAAAAAATAATCAGCTGTCTCATACATGGTGGTCCCAAAGAAAAAGTTGTTCAGTTTGATGGTCTGTAGCACACCCTTTCATATGACTTTACCCTTTCTGTTACACGTTGTATAGACAAACTTAAATGTCTTCAGAGCCAAAGACGCGAACAAAAAGACCAATAAATGTAGACAAAATAACAACTCATTGAGCAGTTGTTCAAATATATATTTATGAATGGTTTCCGTTTCAACCTGACAGCTCTGTCTGAGGCACAAAATTAATATTCAATTATGATCAGGGTCACGTCACCAGACACTTTGTTTCTTAAAAGAAGATATCTTTATTCGGTCATGACTCTAAAATAATTCTTTGTCAGTCAACGTGGTATAGTTTTTCCTTTCGGGGTTTCATTTTAGATTCTTCAAAAGGAAATGTAGTAATGTTTTGTGTTGTATTAGATGTAATCATATTGTATTATTATTATATTAAAATTATGCCGATTTCTTACATAGTTTCCTCAAAGATATTATTCTTAACTGTGTCTATTTTGTCGTACCTAATATACTTGCAATCACAGGCCAATTTAAAAAACGGAATGAAACAATGAGTACAATTTGAAAAACAACTGTCACTGTAATAAGAAAAAAAAATAAAAACATTCAAGTCATCTTATTTCAATCAATAACTATACGATCACATATGGTTATGTATCTTGGTACTTTAAGGATAAACAATATGCCTAGACACATAATGATTAGTTCCATTAAGACTGAAATACGGGATATTTACAAATTTTACTTATTGTTTTGAGTTCCCGATATTTCGGCGCTGTTGCAAGCACCATAAGATCACTGGCTTCCATTTTTATTTATTTGTCTCGATAATCTGGTTAATTATGGTAAAAATTCAGTTTTTCAGTGTTATTGATCGGAAAAGCGAAAATGTCCGTTTAAAAAACAAAAAACAAATGTATACACTACACTTAAGGTTAATCCAAAGTGACGTAGGAAAAGTTGTAAGTTAGTAACATTTCCATTAAAACCACATTATGGTTGTTGCGGCATTTTGCGCAATACATAATGCATTGTGGTCAGTTTTTCACACGCTCTAGTCGCTTGGACATCACATAACATTAAAGTAATGATAGTAGCAGAAAACGCTTATTATTTTGATATAAAAATACTTCCTTAACTACGACACATACTAAAATTGAGGTGGGTGTTTACGAAAAAAAAAACAATAGTCATAAGTATAGAATTTTAGTAAGAACTGTTTGTTATACATGTAACACGAGTTTAGTTTAAAAACCGACGTTGTGCGACCTAAAAGGTCGTGGCACACTTGACAAGCACCGCACAATTAAATAGGCAATAGGCTATGCGACACACGATTTAATGCTCTAATTTGAATGGCAAGTTAATTGCTGGGTTGGAGCGGTGATGCCGGTGTGGTGCTTGTCAAGTGAGCCACGACCTTTTACGTTACGAAAAACATCAAAATTCGTGCAAGGAAGTCTTATTTATTCTACTTAAAGAATTTAAGACTGAGTGATTATTATAACATGATAAAAACTAGAAACAGCAATTATAATTTTGACATTTTAAAAGAACTCTGTCAAAATGTTTTTGTAGGTATTATAATATAATATAACTAATAATTTAATGATCAATAAATCAAATCACAGCGGGTATACTTTAGAAAAGTTATGTTACAAAACTAATGCATAATTAATGTGTGTTTTAAAAAGGAAATAGATATCGCGTTTGATTCAAATACCAATTTTGGTATTTAAATAATATTACGTTCAAAATCTAGTCACTAACCTTATCTTAGCGACAGTCACAAACTTAAAAAGATCCGTGTATTAGATGTACAGTCACGTCTAATAATATGTATACACTTACCTTAATATTATAGCTATTTTCGCGAGAAATAACGATTGTATCTAGGCGATTGGATCTTTTTCATAAAAATATGACTTCCAGAATATTACGAGTATGTACGTAATAACATTAAATTTTAATCAGTACATTAGGAGAAACACAATTTTAAAAATTCTTAAGTGTTTACATATTATTAGACGTGACTGTACTCGTGTTATTGTCAGTTTTGGATGGAAGACTGCAATCGATCTTTAAATTATAGGAACTTTACTGTTAAAAAATGATTCGGAGAACACACAACTAACGATTTCTGTAAATACCTATGTGTAAAGAGATTGTGATGTCCTCACATTCGATTTCTATTCGAAATACTATAATAACATCCAATTTAATCAAAATAAATTGCTACGTTGCAGAATCGTGTCTCCAACATACAACATAATGTTGAAACTAATAGATTTGAACCAAAGTATTTCAGTAAAAATGTTTCCTAAGAAAACCTTCAGTATCGTTTAGATTTATGTGTGAACAGTTTAAAATAAATTGCCCCTCATATGAAACAATGATGTAGCACCCGACTAGATGATGACGCAGATAACATTGAATTTACTCGGAACATCTTCTAGGAAAGGGACAAAGAGCATGAAATAATCTTCGCAAATCATTACACGACATTTGAACAAGCTGAACTGTCATTTTAAATCATTAAAAAAATCTTCAACAGAGTGCTAAGTGCCATCACAGTCAAGCCTTTTCTAACAACTGACAATTTCTTCTAACTACATGTTCATCATAACTGTCCTTCAAAAGCCAGTTACTGAGCAACACGATATCCTTCGGCAAGACTGGTCGTCTCTCTTTCGGAGGTTTGAGTAGCTATGACGAAACTTACACTCATTTACGGGATATCTTCCACGATTTTCGACTATTTTGAGCTCCCGATATCGATATTATTATTTTTGCACGTAGCAACGGACGTAAGAAAAAGGGTAGACAGATTTATCTGCAGTCTGCACCTAATAACTTATTTAGCATTTTCCAGTTGTCCCGCGATCTGTTTGCAAAAGCGTCGAAATCTCGGGAGCTCACAATATTTGAAAATTACGGAATATATACCCAAAAGTGACAATGTAAGTTTAACTATTAACCGTGAAAGCATAAAACAGTGTCTTTATCGAATCTCAAATAAACAATGAATAATCTTGAATGTCAGCTGGGACCAACCGGGTGGTGTGATGATAAAAATAGGAACTTCAGTTTGATATTGTGTCGAAAAGTTATTGTCCTTTACAGTTAGTCATAGTTTTATTATCGTCATTTGTTTGGCTAAGAACCGAATTATATTTTATTGGTTTGTTGACCGAACTCCTTAATGGACAAATGGGTTTTCATGGTTATGTCTAACATTTTAATGTTACCTACTACCGGATCTTGAAGAGCAAGACGATGTCTAAGGTCTATGTTCACCAAAAAGATGACGGACGATTATCTAAAAACAGCTGTTTAAAACACATTTTTGTATGGGAATATGTCACATTGACAGCTGTTTTTAGATAATCAGACTGTTATCTTCACGATGAACATGGACTTAAGTATGCTATTATTAATTAGATGGATGTCGTTTTTTTATTTGTTACGAGTATTCTACAGAGTTCTTGTTTAGTTGGTAAATAATGGATTGTCACTTAATCAAGCATTTATTTAAATAAATGTCGCTGGACATTAACACACCGCGCCATCTAGTGCCTCACTAAGCAAGGCTCGTGGACACCAGATAGTTGATATACTACATATATACTTTTCTGTTCGTAAATACATACTTATTATACATATAAACATCCATGACTCGGAAACAAATGTCCATGCTCATCACACAAACATATTTTGCTCCTACCGGGATTCGAACCCAGGACCCTAAGAACGTAGGCAGCGTCACTACCACTACGCCATTCGAGTCGTCGAAATTTCAATGTGATTTGTGATCAGCAGGTGGTTGTGCAGTGGTTTTTATGTAGAGAGTAATCTCCGAAACACCAGAACCGATTCCGAAAACTCTTTCATTAACAGATAACTACATTATCCCTGACTGCCAAAGGCACTAAAAACTAGTGAGAAATATGATATTATAATTTAGGTTTTGGTTTGACACTTAAAACCCAAAAAAAAAAAACGATGGCAGAGAAGACGTTAAATCTTGACTTTACCTACTAGAGCTTTTAGACAAAAGAATTAAAATTTTACTAAATAAAATAAAGCAGGGACTCCATTACATTTGACCTAGTTCTTTTATTTTCACTTGATTGAAAACTTTATATCTGGCGCAGCTGAATGAGTATCTGAGCTGAAGCTTGCAATTCTAAATCGATATGAGATTAGCAGCTCCACTGTGCTGTAGCATTACATACTTTGAAAAGTATGTAGCTGGTTCTTTTACTTCGCGTCGTAATATAATTTTAGTACAAATTGTTGTACTCGTACAGGTTTAAAATCATTTTTTTATATGAAACATCATCATACCAAATCTTTTCCCAATGATGTTGGGGTTTTATTGGGTCGGCTTTCAGTCTAACCAGTAGCTAAATACAAAATTAAACGTAATAACTAATACGTTTTTCGTAGACATAATAGGTAGTTCCCGACCAACCTCTATCAGTTGAAGCTCGAATTTTGTTTCAACTCACCTTTGCCACAAATGTTTCATTTACGTTAAATATTTTGTTGCGGTTGTAACCGAGGCAAACTTTCAAATGCTTTCCGCTTCTAATTAAAAACTCAAATAATAATTTTAATTTGCTTTTTGCTAACTATCGAATAACGTAGATATAAACTGGAATCAACATTCAGCTGCGTTCATTCAATACTTTTAGAAAAATGCTATCGAATAAAAGAATCACATAGCAAGACAGGTATAGGTACAAAGTAATGTCAAGTAACTTGAAATTGTGGTCATCCTCTTTTTTTCTAGGTATTCTTTCATTTCGTAAGACATTTGTTTCAACATTCCCGAAGTCAATTTGAAGAAGCAAACAACGTGAAATTCACTGTCTTTGACGTATTTTTTCATTTTTTCTAATTAGTTTTTCATTATTTATGACAATCGTTTCAAAATCTGAGATATAATTTGAAGAAGTAAACAAATCACAGACAAACAACTTCACTTTAAACAATTTAGCGTTAAGTGCATTATCAGTTACTATCGCTGAAACTACGTTGTGAGATTTAAACAAGGTAAGGCAAGTGCTATAAGATACAGAATTGAATAAGATAATGTATACTACTTACTATACCAAGTATTCTATCAGCCCATACAATTATGTCGTCACATGCTCACGACTAAACATGTGTAAGAACTTCCTTCAGACCATTATAACAAAACGTTTCAAGAATATTTCGCTATATTCAGCAGACTAGGAATTTACCTTGGTTATAGAAATAATTTACATGTCTTAGTATTATTTTAAAGGTGTATTATCTGAGCCAAAGTAAGGAGTGTTTTATTATTAGTGGTTCAAATGATAGACTGTTTCAAGTCTTCATCGTCTGCCTAACCTTTTCCCAGCTATTTTGAGGTTGGCTTCCTATCGAATCAGATGCCACTGAATTTCAGTTGTTTTTACTTAGAGCGATCGCCTATCTAAACACAACAGCCCTGTTTTGAGGGCTCCGGTCCATTATCCCTTTGGTATGACTTATTCTGAGATCAGACTATCTGACTTCTGGATATCAGCATTTATTTGTTAATGGTAGATTGAATTTAATGTTACGTAGATTTATAGTTAAGGATTAATTTATGAGAAAAATCTGCTATGTTTTGAAAACAGGCTATAAGATTTTTATTATTTCGCCAAAAAGACTCCAGATTTTAAACCTTCGAAACGTTCGATAATTCTATTAAGTTATTGAAAAGAAAATGACAATGACGCCTGAAGTGATCGAACGTTAATGGACGTCCGGCTTTTATAAAGAAAATGGGGTTGATGATTAATTGAATCTTCGGTCAAGGAACTTTAGAAGTCATATTTTGTAAAGTCCCCATTTTATGGATTAGTCACTCCAGTAACAACAACAATATAGTAAAATCCTTTAATCGTGAAACACGAAGACTTACAGATAAAAATAATGATAGCGATAAATACAAAACAACATCATAAAAATTGGATTCATACCGAAAAAGTCCTAAAGACAAAATACTGTTTGAACATCTTCAACTAAATAAATTGAAGAATGTTTGACAACGTCTTATATTTTCACTTGTATTTGAATAAGATTGGCAACTTGAAATTGCGTCATTTGATAAAAAATCTGATCGACTTGACAACGAGACAATACCATGTACACCTGATACAACATATTTTGTCTCAATATTGATGTCTGATTTTCTGTCATACGGTTACTGTCCATGACTTCTAGTTTCTTTGATCCCGGGCTATGCAGATTTTATTAAAAACTACCAATTAATTTAACCAATTTCTTTAAACCTTCTCTTTAAGACTAAAAGTTTCCTAAAATGCGTCCTAAGGCAATCCATCAATCATGTCGCTGAAACAAAACCATTGAAAATAGATTAAGTAAACACAACTAGACCTAAGCCTTACCCTTGAGAGACACCTCACTCAAAATATAAGTCCCTCAAATTATCGATTCGGCGACCACTTGCGTCGCTGTATCAGCGCTGCTTTTTTTGCTCAATGACGACATTTCTTAAGGTTACATCATTTAGAACCACAGTTTGCTACCATGACCTCACGGGTACTATTGAACTTTAACTATGGAATTTTACTAGATACGGCTCCTAACGATAACGGTTCTTAAAAGATGAAGAATCGAATGCGTCAAAAGGGACAAACTTTGCTTAAAGCTAAACAAATATGTGCGAAAGCAATCGTCGGTTCTAGTATTTGCAGTAGTACTAGATACGTCATGACTGCCTTTAGTATTTGGACGCGCGATAACGGATGATTGTGGCGATGATGCTGAAGAAAGTTCCGCATTTCATCCAAAGATTTCCATCGAAATTTTCGTGATTTTTTTGGTGTATTAATGTAACCAGATTCCCAGTGTAATCAATAACCTATAATAATTTGTTTTTTATTTTTATGGAAATGAAGACGAAATATATTGTTTTCGGAAAGATGCGCACTTGCTACCAAGATATTTGAATTTTATTTGATCGTTTCTGTTTCGAAGAGTATTTTTTGCGCCACGTTTTTGTAGAATATTTTTTGTATCCCTCTGACCTCCGGCGAAGAATTTATAAAGTTTAAATCCCAGTACTTACATTTTTTCAACTAGTCGGTTTAATTTCTTTGTCCGCAAGCTGGTCCAAAATTTCGTTCAGTAACTCACAAAATATGTATTAAAACTGATCACTCTTACAGTAATACAAATAAAAACTATTTTTATTTAATATTTATAAATCTTATCAATGTCAATTCTTTCGAATTTGATCGTCTGACGCACTTTTAGATAAGATAAACTATACTAAAACAACGAAAAAAAAAACTTTGTTCTACAATATTTTTTTTGTAACACTGTCTTGAACACAGCACTTCACGTTGTTTTTTCAACCGATTATTTATTTACAATCACTTATATTCTTCGTGTTCGTGTACATGTCGGTGTAATCGTGAGACGGGCCGCGGTCGTCCGTTCAGGACAGTGTGCGCGGACCAACTGGCGCCGATGCCGACTACGCGTGCCGAACGCTCTTCACCTGTAGCTCAACTCTGCGATGATATTTTCGTTCTTTTTATCTATGTAATTGCTTTCAGTGATAATTCCCATCGGTTTTTCATCAAAATTAGAATTTAAATTAATTTGGAAGCTACTCGTAGTTAATCACATATTTCATTTTGTTTTATAAATTGACGAGTTAGTTTAAGAATTTCAGTCGTTTGTTTTGTAAATAATGTACTGAATTAGATTAGTAATTTCAAATTACTTACAACCATGAATCTGTTTAATTTAATTTAATTGTTTTATGACACTAAATAAATGAACCCTATAATTGCTATAATTTGTTAAACTAGAGTTCAAAATTGAATTAATGTGACTAAAATTCATTTGACACCTATACATGAACGTTTGAACGTGAAAATTCTCAGGAATTAAGGTTAAAAAAGGGGTTGAAGAAACAGCTTTTAGTAACTCATTAAAACATGTAAGTAGAAATTTTCACAAAAAAAAAATAGGGCTAACTTTCGCATATATAATACAAAGTTTTGCTCACGGCTTCGCTTCCATTTATGTACGGAACGGTTTAAATGTAGCCTACGACACTCTGGGATTGAGTAGCTTCTTGTTAGTGAAAGAACTTTCCACACCGTATCAGTACTTTCGAAGATTGCACCTTACATACAAACAAAGTTTATCTCTTTGTAATGAACACATATTAGTATAGATTAGTATGGATAGCGATTATTTGATAATACTCCGGCCAAATAAAAATCAGTAAAGTCTAATTAAAACAAAAATGAAAAAAGTATGGCGAAAACATTTTACCATGTGAACTGTTTTTCACTCTCGAATTTCAAGCAATAATTTTGCGAGCCCGCATGGTGGAGAAAGCCTTGCTGGATAGCTGTACTTTCTTTAAAAAAATATCAATATTGATATAAGAAAGGGGATCGGCAATAATTGGGCTAAAATCTACCACGCTTGCCTAGTACTGATTGTAAGGTATCACATGTCTTTGTGAAGGTGGCGGGAATAACGATGACCTGGTGATGGTTGCGGGAATCCACCGGATGCGAGTCACACGGGACAGGTCAATGTGGCGACACTTGGGCTCCCCCAAGTGGATTATGTCCAGCAGTGGATGTCTTTCGTCTAAAATGATGATGATGAAGATGATAATGACATGTCTTTGATTTTAGGCTCATACAGTTCTACTTAAAAGGCATTAATAAATAAATAAAATAAATAAATATCGCTGGACATACACAGTGCCATCTAGTACCACAATAAGCAAGGCTTGTGTCGTGGTCACCAGACAGTTGATTTACTACATATATACTTTTTGTTTGTAAATACATACTTATTATACATAGAAACATCCATGACTCGGAAACAAATGTCCATGCTCATCACACAAACATTTGCTCCTACCGGGATTCAAACCCGGGACCCTAAGAACGTAAGGCAGCCTCACTACCGCTGCACCAATCGGGTCGTCAATGAATAGAAGCATATCCTGTTTAATTAATAAAGCCATTTGAAAAACGGTCTCTAACTCAAACATTATTACGAAAATGATTAGCATTACTATCGCAATTTCAATACCTAAGCACGTAATAATCGACGGATCAAAGAAGTGATTACAAAGGGAAGTTTTCGTGAAAACACTAAATTATGCGTTGACCAAACGACAACAATGAACATGCAAGAACGATATTAAGTCACAGTTTGCTCCGATTATCACAATAAAATCAGTCATTTTCATTATAAATAGCTGTAAGCGTTAATGTTTGTAACATTTGATTTCAGAGAACACGCTAAAGGTTCTGTATATTTTTGTAACAGTACAAGTTTTATTTTGAACTTTTATAATCGACATAAAAAGGAGAGTGCCCAAGTTTGGTGTAAGATTTTACTTGTAACTTATAGTTTCTAGTAGTAAAAAGGTTATAAGAAAATCAGAATTTAGACTAACCTCTCAAATGATTATATTATGATTATCACGTATAGTATAACATTTAGTACTGTATGGATACAGGACTATACGTTCTCCCGGTGGACAGCCACCGTTACGCGATCACTTACATTAAAAATCAAAAATTTTAAACAAAATCTTGGGAAATCCTGAAAGACACCGAATTCCAAATATAATTCCATTTTATAAAACTGTTAAGTCAAGTCAAGTCTTTTATTTATTTTGCTGTGACTCAAATGCTTTTCAATAGACCCTGATTGAAACGATTGAAAGTATACACTTTCCCTTAGAATAGAATTATCATTATTATTATTAGGGATAATTAATCAGTATTTCGCTCTATCGTTGTTAGAAAGTTATTATTATGTATTCACTCATATTATTAAATCAGACAAAACAAGCATTAAATGTTTTTCATCGAAATAGAATTCCGTGCCAAGTTTGGTAAAACTGAATTTGATTATATTCAGCTATAATAAAGATGATGATTCTCTCATCGGCCATTTCCCGAGTATGTTGACATCAGCTCCCAGTCTAAACTGATGCAGCTTTTGCAGCTACAGCGTATCTGACCTCCACAACCTACTCGTAGCTACTTGGCAATACGATACCCCTTGCTACTGGTTGTCAGACTTACCAGATTCCATTCCATGATTATTTCTCTGTATATTCAGCTTCTAGTCTATGTCTCATGTTACTTGGGAACTGGCCAAACGGCGACAAACTTGTTGTGATGTGGACATCACAACAGGGTGGCTGTACACGTATAGTGTAACATATAGTACTGTATAGATACAGCACTATACGTTCTCCCGGTGGACAGCCACCGTTACGCGATCACTTACATCTTTTCAATCGTAGCATTTCTCCCACATTACATCCATAATTTACTCATTTGTCCACTTTTTATCTACCATTAAATAATAACCTATGCATTAAATGCGCCTTATTATTATTATTTTTTTATAATTATTCTAACTTGATTGATACTAATATCTTTAGCTAATAAACAAATGCATTCCTTGTGAATTCATCCAGAGAACTACAGAAAAAGTCTTTAGCCGTCCTCATACTCTACATCCATCAACATTTATATTCTGCGCTTGTAAAATATCGTCTCATCCCTTCTCAACACAATCCAATTCCTTTTCAACTTTACATTTTTCTTTATTGCGATCAATATTATGAAAATGCTTGTCAATATATTATTCTCCAACAAAGGCAACCTGAATATAATCCGATTCAGTTTTTACAAACTTGGCACGGAATTCTATTTCGATGAAAAATGAATGTATCAGGCCAGTGAATTCGAATTTAACTGTGGGCACGCAACGTTGATTAAATGATTTATACAGGTCAGTTGTGTGCCCTATGATAGTCAATTATTTTGATTCTTTTGATGAGTTCATGATTTTTATCGTTGTTGGACATGGCATTAATAAATTTTACTTGTATACTGTACAATATAATATATCTTCAACAAAGATTGTACTGTTTTAGTCATGTGACGTTGCAAACATTGAAAGGTTCTTCTTCATCATCATCATTGGCTGCTTTGCTACTTCCACTGATTGCATTTCCAGATTGGGAAGTGGGAGTCCCTTTTGTCTGGCAGTAACCATTCATAGATTACAACTTTTAATATTAAGATTTGAAATTGATATCCTCATCCTATCTACCTGGCCTTCTTGGTCTGCCAATACTTCTTCTTCCGTCTTTCGGTTACCATTAATAGATTAGAACTTTCAATTTTAAGAATTGAAATTGTCATCCTCTTTGTATAAACCGTAAGAGTAGACGAAAAAAAACAAAGTTTATTTTAGAACTTTTAACATTAAGAAAGTTATAAATAGTACGTTTCACTTGCAAACAAGACATTTGTTACTTTCCAGATATTATCATTTAATGCTTTTTATACGTTTACAAATTTTCAACGTGAAAACCTAAACAAAATCTCGACCAGTTCGTTCTAAATTAAAAAATTATCTGCCGAGCCAAAAGTCCTCCTATAAAATTCTACTATCTCTAGTAATAATACCCAGGCAGTAAAAAAGAAATTCGTCCTGCAAGAATATTATGTAGTAAAATTACGCGACATATTTTTTTTTATAGACCAAATGAAATCTTGAATTAGGAGTACCTTTTCGTACACTTTCACTAATTTATCGTTTTCACAGACTGTTATTGTGTTTTCCCATCAGGAATATCTAAATAATAACCACGGAGTCGAAAGGAGATAGTTTTTTTTGGGCCCACCTGGTCGTTGCATTTATTATTCATAATAACACCAAAAAAAAGTAACCATTTTTACTATGGTTTTAAAGGAAATATTACGTAGAAATGAAAACGGAATCTTAAAATCATAATAAATAAGCTATGTTATGATATTTTTTTGCGAGTCAAATCATTCCTGTTGTGGTCAATGTCATTTGACAGCAAATACTTACGTGAATAGGGGCGTTTTTCTGTTTACTAAAAAAAGTACGGTACCTATCCGTTGGAAATCATATGTGCTATATAATTATTATAGAATCAGAAAGAATATAAAAAACAAATATTATTAAACTATGAGCATTTTTAATGCCATTTTTATAGGTTTACACTAAAATCGCATAGGTGGTTTAAACAATCCACGTGGCATGAAACGTTATAAACCCACTTTTTTGTGATTGACAGACAACTTCATTATTTTGACATTTACTTTTTCTGTTTATTTTGGTTTTCGTAAGTGTTTTTGCAGATTTTTCGCATTTATTCCGGTTAGACAATGCTAAGCTAATTAAACCACTGGAATCTAGAGGTTATAAGGAAGAAATCAATGTAAGTTTCATTATTATATGCTATAATTTATGTGGGAAACTAATCCTCGAACAAAAAAAATTGTAACCTTTGTGCTTGGTTGATGACAATAGAATCTAATAGAAGAAATACCTCTAATATTAAGAATTAACCATTTTACACTTTGTAATAGATATACTTTAATTAATTATGTTCCATGCCTACTTGATCTCGATAAATATAAATAAATATCTACTACATTATGTTATAATATGTTTCTTCAAATGTTGACAATAATTACAATTCTATTGATCTCAGTTATAAGGTTAGAATGTTGTTATTTTATGTGATTACTATACCTATAATAATAATGTATGTTACTCTGATAAATGTGTTATGAAAAAAAAATGTGTAAATGTGTTATGAAAATTTTATTAACTACTTAAAGTTTTATGTTAATATTGTTTATTGCTGTGTCCTAACAGGGTCCATAAATTGTTCTTAGCTGTAACATATTTTTAATTTCTCATTCTCGGATAGTAGCGATTGTTTGAACCGAGTAGCGGGTGGAAAGTGCTACTTCCCACCTTTGGGCGGGAAAGACTCATAATAATTGCTTCCCTCTTTTTTTCAAATTTTAAAAATAGAACTAAATTAGGTCGGCTGCAGAAAATCTACCATAATTTAAAAAAAAAATGCTGTGGTCTTGTGAGTGTATAAACAGCCAGTGTGAATTAAAAACTAAAACTAAGCGGGTCCGCCTGCGGCAGTGACGCGGTATGTTACATATTTAAAATTTTGAATAGAATAAATAATTTTGGTGGGATACTAACTCTGTAAGCTGTATCTAAATGTGGGTTTTTATCCAATATCTTATTAAAAATTAGTTCAAGTGATTCTGAAATACTAACCCCAGATTCTGTTTAAGACGAGGCAAATACAGTCTCGAAAATCTTTTGCCAGAAATGTAAATATAAATATAACGACTTTGTGAAGTGGCGAGCAGATAAGAAAATAATCATCATCATCATCATCATCAACAGCCTATAATGTTCCCACTGCTGGGACACGGCCTCCTCTCAATGAGAGGGAATGGGCTATAATGTAATGTAATGGATTGGTAGATGTCACATGTCTTCAAATTTTTGGTTCTAGGACATGCCGGTTTCCTCACGATGTTTTCCTTCACCGTTTTGAGAGCAGCGGTGATGAAATAAATTACACAAAGTAATGCGCCTGTCTGGGTTCGAACCCACGACTTACTGTTCGTAAGTCGGGGCCGCCACCACTGGGCCACCGCTGCTAAGAAAATAAACCTACTTTTATTTTCTTTTCTTATATTCGAAATGAAAAGTAGAATGATTAACTCGGGCAAAAGACATCAATTCCTTCTCGGGTTATAGCCGCCGTCCGTGGACTCGGGTGTCTAAATACCCGTATGGGAATTGATTCCTTTCGACCCTCGTGTAACAATCAACTATTTAAACTTATGTTACGCAAAATAAAATTAATAAGAATATGAATATTGTGGTGCTGCAGAGATTTAAGATTAAAATCTTATCTACGAGTATCTATAACATCTAATGGTGATCAATATAGTGCCTGTACGCAGGACGCCTTGATATTAAGCTGTACTTATCCAGTATAAGCTGATCTGGACTAGTATTGATTTCAAGTAAAAAGCAAGATCAGTTTTTACTTTTACTGGAAATGAATAGCTTTATTCGCTCTCGTGTGTATGTTTTCGATACGATATTCTTACGATAAAACATCTATTTCAGAGAAATACGAGTACGTATTTTATGCAAAGAATTTATCGTTGTGTCAGCTTATTCATTGTTTTTTATTGTTTCGGCTCTCGCTTTAGTTCAAGGTTGACCAATAATTTACTACTGCCAATTTTCAGACAGTAAAAAAACATAAAACCTAAACAGTATTCTGAAACTACGCGAGATACGAACACATAAACTGTCTAGATATTTGTTCAGGAAATTAAAGAATTTTGTCTCAAAGACAAAACAATTTTGTCTTGGGATTTATTTTCAGTGCATTTGAAAACTGACACTGTTTTAATAGATCATTTCAATTATGGATATTCTCTGTTATAGACCGTCTTGGGTCGCGAAGTATAACTTGAGAAAACCTTGGAGCATATAGTCCAGTGGCAATCACTTTTAATGTGTTCCGTTCTTCTGTTAGGTGCTTAAATAGGATTGACGGATAAGTGTTCGTTCATCATTTCAGCCGAAAGACGTCCACCGCTGGACATAGGCCTCCACCAAGTGTGGCCACATTGACCGGTCTCGTGCATGTTGCGTCCAGAAAATCCCCGCGACCTTCACTTGGACATCGGTCCACCTAGTGGAAGGCCTTCCAACGCAACATCTTCTTCATCGTCTGTGAGCTATGTCCCCTGTACACTGCAACTGGTGTGGCAAGATTGGCAATTCTTCGGACTACGTCGGTAACCTTCGTTCTCTTGCGGATGTCTTCATTTCTGATTCCATCACGCAAGGAAACTTCGACTTCTCTCTCCATTGCCGTATTGGTAACTTTAAGTTTTCTTCATCCCCTAAATGTGACTCCTGCGGAGTAATTGATGATGTATATCATTTGTTGATGGAATGTGTTCAATTTCATTCAGAGAGAGAAGAGTTGTTCGACACATTGGGTCTGGATAAATTACAGGTCGGGATTATGAATGAAATACTCTCAAGTCCTAACAGTGAAGGAGCTTGTCTTTTGTTCAGGATTTTATCGCCTTAAGTTAAACATGTTTTGTACATATAGAATAAGAAAAATCGGACTGACATATACATGTAGTATAAAAGTCCAAATAAATAAAGAATTTAAAAAAAAAAAAAAAAAGTTTTCTAATGTGGCCCGTTGTGAGCGACCACGTTCGGCCGTTCGGTAGTTTTCGTCAACTCAAAATATTTTGGAATTTTCCATTAACGATATCGTTTACTGTATGTCGTCCTCCTTGTCTAAACCCTTTAGTTGAATCAAATTGACGCCAAAAAAACCACTAAAACCTAAATCTTTATAACACATTTCCTTATTCTGTTATCATTATCATCCGCGTTAACGCGTTATGCGATAATGCGACTAATACAAGTCATACCGGAAACATGTCCGATTGTCCCTTAACATACAAAACACGACATGTAAACAAAATATTACCTTTATCTATTACTACACTGTACTTGTTTAAGGTTAAGGGACTATAGTCATTAGAGCTATTATCTTGTTTACTAAGCGTGTCAATTGCTTGATATTTTGTTAAGTTATTTTGTCATTCGGGAACCCAAATTATGTTTTTGTTCTTTTTTAGTTTTAAGGTCACTCGAAAGAAGATTGTCGAGCTCGTAGCTAAATAATAAGGTCTTTAGGGTAAGCTGTACTTGTATGGGTTGTTCCATGAATAAGTGAGTCGAGTTTCCTCCGTGCCTCGGAAAGCACGTTATAGCCATTAGTACCAGCAGTCAATTGTAGATATTTGATAGTCATAACCTCTGATCGGAAAAGGTAGAGCTATTTAGGTTCATTGACCGCAAACATTGATGTTAATATGGATATTCCACGGGGTTCCGACTGATACTACGGGATTTTATTATTATACTAGCTGACCCACGCAACTTCGTCTGCGTCACATATATGAGAGAAAAAGCTCACAAAAGGAATAAATTTTCCCCGTTTTTGCAACATTTTTCATTTATGTTCTGCTCCTATTGGTCATAGTGTGATTATATATAGCGTATAACCTTCCTCGATAAATGGACTATCCAACACAAAAATATTTTTTCAATTCCAACCAGTAGTTCCTGAGATCAGCGCGTTCAAACAAACAAACAAACAAACTCTTCAGCTTTATAATATTATAATATATATGTCACCGTCAAATTGTCAAATACGTTATATTGTAATATCTCTAGCGATATTGTAAAGTCTCGAATTATTGTCAAATGAACATACTGCTTACAACAAAACGCATTATTTTTCATGAAATGCATGCGATGGTAGTCAACTTACGCGGTGTGGAGGGAAGGAAGGGTCCCCCTTGCCCAGTAGCACAACTCTCATGAAAAAATAATGCACCATTCCTGAGAAATACCGATTAATATAACATAACCTTAAAACACTTTTTATTCCCCCTGAAAAGCGTAGTCGACGGAGCCCCGCTTCGCGGGTCCCTATTTCCGGGTGCAGGGTTTAAAGGAACCTAACTAACCTAACGGGGGGGTGCCCCAAGTCCCGATTATGGGGGCAGAGATACTTCCGTATGTTCAGTTGACAATAATTCGAGACATTACAATATCGCGAGAAAAAACACGTTATATTGTAATATAACGTGTTTGACAATTTTACGGTGACATATATATAGTATAGATTATTTATTTAGATAAGTGAATTATTGTTGAAGCGTATTGATTATTTTAATTAATATACTATTGTAAATATAAATTGTTCTGTTTGACAATGTTTTGATTTTCTGAGGATCAAATAATTTGTATGGTAATATGTTTTTGTACCTATAACTTCAGAATAACAATGTTTCAATGATAGTTAATTCTTGAATAGGAAATTGTGAGTTTATCTATTTATTATACTGTCCTTAATCCCGTCCTTCTTATATTTATCCATCAGAAAAGAAGTGTAATCTTTCATTAGTCCTGAAGGCGTGATTTTTTTATTATTTTACTACCTACATAAAAACCATTTCCCGGGACTCTTGGAATATCCATATTATTATTCTATCCTATGGCAAGTACATAAAATAGCTCCACCTATTCCGATCTATGGTCATAACAAGTAGTCAGTGGTCCGAAAGACTGACAACCAGTCTTACCTAGTGATGTATATCATAATGTGGGTACGTTAATAAAGTTCAGACTTGGTTTAACTGTCGTATCATTTACATTATGGTGACAGCGGTGCAGTAAAATAACGTGTAATACGGATTTTTTTTGTGAATTGATGGTGTTGTGATAGCATCGTAGTGTTTGTTATTGGTTAATAATTAATAACTAACTATGGAACACGCGCGACCACCAGCTGAGTTACGTTTGGAGAGCGGCCCGGCCGCACGTGCGCAAGCGTGGCGTAAATGGTACCAGCAATTCTCGGTGTTTCTCAAAGCTTCGGCAGTCTACAAGGAACCAAAGGATGTGCATGCGTGTTTATTGGTGAATCTCATCGGGTCTGACGGTTATGACATACAATCGACATTCAAGTTTGAGAAAGGTGAAAACCGTGAAGATCTTGACACGTTGGTGAAAAAATTCAACGAACATTTTGGTACAAAACAAAATACGACTATGTGCCGTTTTAAGAGCCCTCTTACAGTCCACTAGCGCCGCCAATCGAAAAAATGTCATAACTCGTAAATAGAATCAAAAATACAAAATGTGGTCTATTATTACTGTAGAAAAGGCAATAACGTAATTTTATAACACATTGTCACCACTTGAAATATAGCTGTTTAGCTAAATCGTGCATTCAAAACATAAACGGCCGTTTTTGTTACAAATGCACGATTTAGCTAAACAGCTATATTTCAAGTGGTGACAATGTGTTATAAAATTACGTTATTGCCTTTTCTACAGTAATAATAGACCACATTTTGTATTTTTGATTCTATTTACGAGTTATGACATTTTTTCGATTGGCGGCGCTAGTGGACTGTAAGAGGGCTCTTAAGTTCTTTACGCGACAGCAAGAAACCGGGGAGTCGATTGATGAGTATGTGACGGCATTAAAAATACTAAGTCAGCAGTGTGAGTTCGAGCACCTGGAGGAGGGTCTCATACGTGACAGAATAGTATGCGGCGTTACTGATGGGAAAGTTCGTGACAGATTATTACGAGCCGATAATCTTACCTTGTCATCGGCTGTAAAAATATGTCAGGCCAGTGAGATGTCGAGTGAGGAGAAACAACAGATCGAGGAGACCAGGGCGAGCAATACTAAATTGGAGGGCTCATGCAGCACGGTGGATGCGGTGTACGCACGCGGGGCAGCGCGTCCTAGCGGGCGCAGGCGGTCGGCGCCGGCGTCGGGCGGACGGCACGGCGGCGGCGGCGGTGCTGGCGCAGCGAGCGCGCGGGCACCAGCGGACGCGCCCAGGGCGCCGCCGGCGGGACGGGATCGCTTATGTAATGCGTGCGGTTTTGTGTGTGATCGTGGTGATAAGTGTCCTGCTAAACGAGCCCGGTGTTGTCAGTGCGGAGAGTATGGTCATTTAAAAAGAATGTGTGCACGTAATGCAAAAAACAAAGTTTATCAAATTGAAGAAGATGAGTGCGACGGTAGCGAAAGTGAGAAGGATTTGTACTTTGTGTCATCGATTGATTCAATATCTGGCAGTAAGGACTCTAAGAAATGGTATGAAACTTTAAAATTATGCTTTAATGGCAATTGTGAGACTTTTAAATTAGATACTGGTTCCGATTTAAATGTCATGTCTATTTACACGTTCGAAAGTTTAGGATTACAAAGGTCAAAATTAGAAATAGAAAAAACAAAGGCTCAATCTTTCTGTGGAAACTATATTCCTATTCTGGGTTCATGTTTATTAAAATGGGTTTACAAAAAACAAATGTATTGTTTACGTTTTATGATTACAAAAAATAATTGTCAAAGTGTGTTAGGAAAAGTTACATGCGAGGAACTAGGGTTAATTAAACGTGTGTTTGCAATAGAAATAGAACAATATGAAGATTTGTTTCATGGTTTAGGAAAACTGCCAGGTAGTTACGACATTGTCGTAGAGGAAGGAGCTCAGCCGTCTGTCTGTCCAGTTAGAAAAATACCTATTGGTATTCGTGACAGGTTGTCCAAAGAATTAAACAGAATGGAGTCGTTAGGTGTCATTCGTAAGGTGCATCACCCCACTCCGAGGGTAAATGCAATTGTAGTGGCAGCGAAGAAAGATGGTAGCATACGTGTGTGTCTGGATCCTCGACCATTGAATAGCGTTGTTCGTCGTGCACATTATCAGTTGCCCACAGTTACAGAAATTGCAACAAAACTAAAAGGGGCTTTTTGGATGGTCGAAATAACTGATAAGAGTTCAGATTTGTGTACTTTTGGGAACACCGTTCGGCAGATATCAATTTTTGCGTTTACCATATGGAATAAACTGTGCCCCAGAAGTGTTCCATTCGAAAGTGCGGCAACTTTTGGAGGATATTGAGGGGGTTGATTCATTCGTGGATGATATTATAGTTTGGGGTTCAAGTCTGGAAGAACACGATGCGCGTTTGAGGCTGCTACTTGATAGGGCGCGTGAATGTGGCAATGTAATCAATATCATGGCTATTCTGCCAGTAAACACAGGAATTAGAGATTGTTTAGATACTTATAGGTATGCCTAAATGTGCATGTTTGTTTACTTACATAATTTGCAAGTTTGTTTACTTATAAAATTTTATCAGGGCTATGATTATGTAAATAAGATGATAGATAGTAAATATTTTGCTTCACTCAAAATTACTTACTGATAATTATGCTGTTAATTACCTATACTGTTAATTACCTATACTGTTAATTATGCTGGTCATAATTAATTAGTTAATTTCAAACCTCGGCAATTGCAAATTTCAATATTCAATGATTGTGCTAGACATAATTATTTTAATATGATATGAGTTATATATTTTAATTACTTACTTAATGGTATTCTTAAATAATTCAAAAATAGTTCTGTTTCGGGGTTTTGTTAAAGGGGAAGGATAAGTTTAAGAAGTCTTAAATTATTATTTGTCACTAAATATTTTATAAGTTATTTAAGTTTCTTATATTTAAAATAATAGTAAAACCTTTACGTCTTTAAAGGGTAACATGATGTATATCATAATGTGGGTACGTTAATAAAGTTCAGTCTTGGTTTAACTGTCGTATCATTTACATCACCTAGTACTGGATAATTCCAGATTGTGGAGGTCAGATAGGTAGTTTCTACATGTAAAATATTGGTATTCTACTGCATCCGGTTAGACCGGCAGCTGATCTCAACATAGTTAGGAAAAGGCTTCGCAGATGATGATGTGATTGACCGAGAGACGGTAGAAGAAAAGTAGGCAATCCAAGAGCTAGATGCGTGGATGATAATCAAAAGATCGGGGGAAAAACACGTGAGGGATAGTTCTATAAAAAGTTCCGCCTACAAGTGGGGAATGTCATCTCTCTTTAGTGCATTACAAACTCACAATCTTTAATGCACACAAAATAAATAATAACATACAAATTGCAATAATAAATATAACCAGCTACGTCACGTGCTTTCACCCACGTGATGGGAATAAAAATACAGCTAGGGGTATAAAAAATAGCTTTCGACCTATTCTCAGACCTACAAAATATATACAAAACCTTTCACATAAAAATCGGTCACAAACGGCGAACGACTCGACCAACACAAACACAAAAGATATAAAATGACGAGCTTTTAATTTACGAAGAATATTCATTGTGAAAATTAATCTGCATAATTTATTCTAACAACTAAATCTAATAAAATCTATTCTAATAATAATCTTTAATAATTAAGATAAATTAATGAGCATCTAACAATTAGTTTTGAAAGATCTCATTATTTTTGATGCTATCTAAAATCTGATAAAGTGTAGTCGACAATGACGTAATTAATTTTATCTACCCAAATATCATAAACCCTCTCTAATGCGTTCAAAAACCATAGGCAATGACCAGCATTACCAACCTGCAGAAATGAACGGTACTGTAATGAACTCATAACGCAACTGTAAACAGTTGCGTTATGAGTTTTAAATTTGGAACAGGTGTCAAATTCAAGTGAGTGTGCTATTCTAGTACCACCTACATTAAATCAGATATCGATAAAAAAAAAAAAAAACCCCAATTCAGTATGATTCTAATTATAAATCGCACGACATTTTCGATCTCGAGTGACACAAGAATTGTGACTTTGTTCGTTTGCCTATGATTTAAAAAAAAATGACAGATATCCGAAACGCCCGCCATTTCGAGCTGTCATTTGTTCGTTAGCTTTTTATTTCCAGTAACCCATTCTTTATTTCTGTCGAAAATGAGTGATAGTGACTCAGAAATTGACATGAATACTCCGCAAGATATCGTAAATGCAGCGACGAATGCAACTAATAACCTGTTGGCACAAAAATCAAGGTCCAAGTAACAATGCAGGTCATTTCCCTATGGTTCCTAAACCCATCATAGAGCCCTTATGATATTTGGGTAGATAAAGTAGTGTATGCAACTATACATAATTAGGCATTACAACACTCGTGTGATGCTATTAAGAAACTCGCCTTCGGCTCGTTTCTTAAACCCACACTCGTGTTGTAATGCCCTTCATTATGCACAGTTGCATAAACTACTATTATTAAATAGATACGCATTTATATTATATGTTTATTTATAAAAGAGTTGTCAGGTATTAAATAAAAAATAATTGAATGCAAAGCTCGTGGTTAAATAATTACAGCCACTTGGGCCGATCTTTAGGTTAAGCCGTGCTTGCCTAGGTTGGTTTGTGGATGGGTGACCGCCCTTACACACAAAGTTTCTTCCAAACCTTGGAAAGCACGTTAAGCAGTTGGTCCCGGCTGTTATTTGTCCATCTTTGGCAGTCATTACAGGTAGTCAGTGGCCCAAAAAGTCAGACAACCAGTCTTACCAAGTGGCATCGTATTACCCAGTATAAACTGGGATGTGGAGGCTGCATCCGGTTAGACTGAAAGCCGACGCCAGCATAGTTGGGAAAGGGCTAGGCAGATGATGAATTGAATCCAAAATACTGAAGGTATATTATAAACATTTTTGGTTAGAATCTGCGTGATCATTATGGATTAAACCATCGAGTTTTTGCCAACCGCAGATTAATGTACCCTACATTTGGGTCCAGCAAAAACCGAAGCGTTTCAAGGCCACAAGCGGCGAACTTCTCCATGTCTATTTGCGAAACGGTCCATTCATATTTCAAGTTCAAGTTCGCCATTTTCGCAAGCCGAAATCGAATCGCGAACAGACTGATAAACGGTTATTTCTTCCGACATTCCGCCGCTTACCTAGTGCCATAAAAATTTATACTCTCCTCTGAAAAACGACATGGCTGCTACTAACATTAGCTATATAAAAATTCTCACGTCAATTTTCTGCTAACGAGTCCTATTCATTATAGAAAAATTGGCTCTCAGCAGAAATTAGTTTTGAAAACGAGTTTTTTGTGAATATGATTTCAGTGGTAGGTCTCTTTGACTACGTTAGCAAAATTTATAGAGCCTCAGAAACATTTATGGAAGACTGATAGGCCCCGATCTTTGCCGAAGTTCTAACTTTCGACGACGAAGAAATATTTTTTCATAAAAACGAGTTTTTCGCGTACCTATACCCGACATTCCGAGATTTATTTGCCGTAAAATTTGTGTATTCTAGGAAGTGTTTATTACTGCTTTGATAAGACGTGTTTTTCTGTTTTTTGAGGTAGAAAAGTATATTTTTTTCGTTTGTTTATGATGGAGGAGAATAAAGTTTGTTTAAGATATTTAAGCGTCCGAAAAATAGGTTTAGTGAATTTGGAAAGGCAATTTTGAACGTATATCTTGAGCTCATATCAGTCATATATATACTGCAGTTACGATAACTATACAACGTGTAACAAAAAAGGGTATAGTCATATGAAAGGGTGTGCTATAGACCATCAAACTAAACAACTTTCTCTATGGGACCACCATTGTAATAATTTATATATATTACATAATTATCAGCTGTTTCATACATTTGGTCGAGTAGGTATTGGAATTTTGTATGGGGCCGTTGAAAATTATTTCGCGATTACGATGGTGGTTCCATGGAGAAAGTTGTTCAGTTTGATTGTCTGAAGCACACCCTTTCATATGACTATACCCTTTCTGTATCACGTTGTATAAGTGTATGTTGCAGTAAGTACAGAGTTTCTTAAAAGGTTTAGGGCTGCGTTTCCTCCAAAGATGAGCGAGTATGCGTAGCGAGGGATGTGTGTGAAACAAAGTAATAATATCACTTCTTTTTCACAGCGTTAGGTATTCTAGCAGTGTAAACACATACACATATTATGTACACTCTCATTGAGAGACTCGCCCCAGCCGCCGCGGGAGACGCTCCGGGCGTCGGGGACCACGTGGTGGCTACCCGCCACCGAAGACGCGGGCTTGTGGACGGTTAGCTATGGGCTAGCTCGCAGTCCGGCCGTCTTAGGACGAAAGGCCGTGTCGACGGCGCGTTCGTATTCCACGCGCGCCTCAAAGATGTCAGCAAAGATGTAAGTGAAGGGGCCCGCAAGGGCCTAAGCCTGCCGGGGTTGCGGGACTGTTCGAAAGAGATACCGTGGCCCTGGAACATAAAGGGCGAGGAAGGAACATGGATGGGTTTTAGTCAGTAAAAGTCTGACACTCCCTCCCACTCCGCCCAGAGTGGGAGAAGTCATTTGATGATTTCCCATTAAAAAAAAAAGGGCCGTGTAGAGTAACCGTGCCCTGCATAATTTTTCCTTATTATCTTCACATATTTTTTAGGGTATATGACAAAAAATCTTATTGGTCCGTCAGTTAGATTATCAAAGAATATTTGACCCGATTTTTTTCTTATGATAGGTAAAATTCTCAATATGTCAGGCCTTGGTACAATTTTAGTGCGTTCTGACGTCGCGAGCCCCACTTTTGAGTTTTTATGCGTTTTGTCTTTGTCAATATTCATTGATTTACAAAAACGAAAAATACGTGTCTGTTATTTTCCAATACTCTAACTGACAAACTAAATACATTTGCAAGTTTTTGATACTGTCTTCATACCTTGTCGAGAATGAACAGTCAACATAATATGTTTGTGTTGCAATTTATTCCCTTTCAAGTAGTCATCACTTCCATGCTGTTTCACAAGAACCGCGGTTGCAGGTTAGTAAGAGGTCTTTAGGTCCATGTTCACCAAAAAGATGACGGACGATTATCTAAAAACAGCTGTTTAAAACACATTTTTGTACGGGAACATGTCACATTGACAGCTGTTTTAGATAATCAGACTGTTATCTTCTCGGTGAACATGGACCTTAGTGGAACAGTGCCCTGCATAATTTTCCTTACTATCTTCAAATATTTAATTACAGTGATTTGTCAAGGTACACGTTCAGAAACCCATTTCATCTGGAAACAGATTTGTAACACCTTACGCGACCAACGACGTGTCAAATTGATGCTTGCTCACTTTCCTTTCATCAATGCGGCCAATGAGCGCGCGTGACTTTGGGGTCGTGTATTTCGGTGTATAATTTACTTACTGAAAATTTATTCCGAATGATTTATCTTGATTTGGAGGATATTATTAAGTCACAGTGACACGTTTTTTCTAATATCTTTTTCACGTCTTTTGCAAAAGTTATTTCTGGTAATGTCAAGAAAATGAGATGGAAGCTTCTATGACAAACGGCACGCTAAACTAATAAGTAAATACAAGGTGTAAACCACCTCATCACGAAGCCGTCAACCAACCATTCTGTACATCAAACTAAGTAACTTGACGCAAAAAATATTGCTGGGAAACAACTTTTTTTTTGGGGTGGAAAATTATATTTTGTGGTATAACTCAACAATACGAGGTTCGTGGAGGCTTTTAAAGTAAAAATCTTGCAATAAAAACTTGTATTTAAATAAAAACTTTGTCAAAATGTTGTAACTTTACCTTTACTTTACCCCCAATATCTCCGTAACTAGAAGGTTCCCAGGTGTGGTGTAGAACAAAAAAAACAAAAAAGTGAAAAATAACTTTAGCTTCAGAAGTCGGTTTTATTTTTTGTAAAAAAGTTTTTATTTTTCATTTTTTAGTGGTTCACATATACTTACCCCTTCACAGCGTACCGGCGTGATTTTCTTTTATGAACTAGTGTAAACAATAGACAGATATGAGATTTCAGCGATCGATTTATTGAGGAGTTCCCGTCGCCTATCTTCCGAAGTTCTTCATCAGATCTTTACCAAATTGAAATTGGATCACTCCAAGAACGTACTCTTCCAAAAACTACCTTAAATCGCTTCTGGTGTGTCTATAAAATTTAAGGAATTCCCTCTATTTCTCCAGGATCCCATTAAATGGAACTTAACACATCTAACTGTGGAAATGTGGGTGTATTGTACACTTCTGCGTACTCCCTCAGAGCATACAGGCGTGATGTTACGTCACTATGTTACATAAACAATAAACAGCCAAGCGATTGCAGCAATTACTGCAGCTTTGCCGTGTATTTTTTAGGAGTTCCATTTATATCTCCGAAGATCAGCGTCAGATCTTAACCAAACTAAAATGGAACCACACGGAAAGCACCAGCTTTCAAATACAAAAATAATCATCAAAATCCGTTTACCCAGTCGAAAGTTCAGAGGCAACAAACATTGTCGAAATCTGGGACTATTGTACACATCTAGGTACCTCTTCAGAGCATACAGGCGTAATGTTACGTCATGATGTAGTATGAACAATAAACCTACAAGCGATTGCAGCAATTACTGCAGATTTGCCGTCTATTTTTGAAGAGTTCCATTGTATATCTCGGAAGATCAGCATCAGATCTTCAACAAATTAAAATGGGACCAATCGAGAAGCACCAGCTTTCAAACAAAAAAAGAATCATCTTAATCGGTTCACCCAGTCGAAAGGTCTGAGGTAACAAATACAAAAAAAAAAAAAAAAAAAAAATAAAACCGATTTCAGAGAAAACAAAAAAGTGAAAAATAACTTCAGAAAAAACGCTTCAGAAGTCGGTGACCTTTGTTTGATTGATTTAGTTTTTTTGTCACCGACTTCTGAAGCGTTTTTTCTGAAGTTATTTTTCACTTTTTTGTTTTCTCTGAAGTCGGTTTTATTTTTTGTAAAAAAGTTTTTATTTTTCACTTTTTAGTGGTTCACATGTGCTTACCCCTTCACAGCGTACCGGCGTGATTTTAGGTTATGAACTAGTGTAAACAATAGACAGATATGAGATTTCAGCAATCCCAGTGCATTTGCTATCATTTATTGAGGAGTTCCGTTGCGATATGTCCGAAGTTCTTCATCAGATCTTCATCAAAATGATTATGAGACCACACAGGAAGCACCAGCTTTCAAATAAAATAAGAACGATCAAAATCGGTTCACCCAGTAGAAAGTACTGAGGTAACAAATATTTTCGAAATCGGGTGTATTTTACACATGTGCGTACCCCCTCAGAGCATACAGGCGTGATGTTATGTCATGATATAGTATAAACAATGAACCTACAAGCAATGGCAGCAATCACTGCAGATTTGCTGTGTATTTTTGAAGAGTTCCGTTGTACATCTCCGAAGATCAGCATCAGATCTTCAGCAAACTAAAATGGGACCAAACGGGAAGCACCAGCTTTCAAACAAAAAAAGAACCATCAAAATCGGTTCACCCAGTCGAGAGTACTGAGGTAACAAACACAAAAAAAAAAAAAAAAAAAAAAAAAATACAGACGAATTGATAACCTCCTCTTTTTGGAAGTCGGTTGAAAATACAGACTAATTGATAACCTCCTCTTTTTGGAAGTCGGTTGAAAATGTTCGCAATGACAAGGAGGACAAGTGTCTTTCGGCTTCGTTAAGAAGTGTTTGACACCCTTTTTACAGATGGACTGGCGTTTTTAATATTGCTAGCTGAAAGCGAAATAAAACAATAAAACGATGTTAAAGACACACAATAAAGGATACGCTAGACCGCGCCGGTTTCGTGTTCCATTGTCCAATGCTCGGTAGCGGTTCGGAAGCGTGAATCTCTCCATACAAAATTGCACGTTCAATACTCGTCAGGGACCCGGTATAGTCTATCGTGTGGTATCCTCTAAGCGGGATTATTGTTGTCATCCGTTTTAGGTGTTATCTATATCAACAAAACATTATCAATGCACAACAGATGTTTGTGTTTCAGTGACCTAGATTTATAACCGACGGGAAATGTACATTTGAAGGATTAGCGCATGTTTATTTATTTATTTTGGATTATCAACGAGTGCCCATTACAATTTCTTGAATATAATATAAAATAATTGACGAATTATCGACCCGAGCGACTGATATTATTTAGCCACGAGACAAAGTGGCTAAATAAAAATGAAAAAAAATGGTTGCCTGTAAAGTCGGTTTTACGGGCGAAGATTTTACGTGACAACGTCATAGTTGAGTGGGAGAGAGACGCAAGGCATTCGGCGGGCCTCTCTCTCGTTCGGTGACTCATCGTAACGTTACCGGGCGTTACACTTTTTCATAAGTGACTCCCAGCCGCAACCTAATTTAAGACGTTGTCACGTCAAAAAAAAAAGAAGCGGTAGTACCACTTTGGAAGTGTCTCTCCAGTGTAACTTCTAAAATAAGAGAATGATTAAACTAAAAAATATGATGTATAGGTATTATTACCATGTAAACTTCCACCGAAAATTGGTTTGAACGAGATTTAGTAAGTAGTTTTTATTAATACGTCATAAATCGTTACCCGCAATTTACCTTTAATTCAATCGACTCAAAATAAAAAATAAAAATTATGTACTTGCTGCTACGGAACTCTTCATCGGCGAGTCCGACTTGTACTTGTTTTTGTTCTCATTTGTTAATGTTCATGCATCAATGTCATGCATGCCTGAGATTTGCTTGGTTACTGAAATGACAGTTTTAGTTATTGTCTTTTTAAACTTCCACGATCAGACCACATCATATACGTTATCGTTATAACATATCAAAACGGGTATTTACCGCAAATTTACGGACCTCAATATACGGACACTGTTAGTGTAGTGTGCTGTCCTAGTGTGAACCGACCCTAATAACATTTATGAAGATCAACCGCGCTGATCGACCAGCGCTGAGTGTCTTACACCCAGCTTATGCTGAGTTGGCTACCCTTTCGTTGTGGGCATGCTCAGCGCAGTTGAACTGTTTTAATTAATTGTTAAGCTGTTTGTTGTTATAATCTATATGTATGTGCTGCTCTTTTGTGGTGTGCTGCTCATTAGCGAATAAATGATTATTCTATTCTATTCTATCAAGTGAGGGTAGTTGAATAAACGCCTTCGCTTTGAGCTTTGTTGTCGCGATACCTCCAATACTTCAGTCTCCCCGCGACCACGGCTGGTGCAATCCGGTCGAAACGTCGGGATTAAATTAAAGGTAAATTCGCGATAAATACCCTAATTTTGATAATATGTTATAATTTATAATGTGTCAATTTTAGTTATTATGTAATTTGAATTGTTAGTGACTGTGATGTTGGTGTGTTTATTATACACACATCAATAAATATACTGGACTTTTATAATTTAACTAGCTGACCCGCGCAACTTCGTCTGCGTCACATAAGAGAGAAAAACACAAAAATCTCCGTTTTTGCAACATTTTTCATTCCTGCTCCGCTCCTTATGATTGTAGCGTGATGTTATATAGCCTAAAGCCTTCCTCAATAAATGGACTAACCAACACAAAAAGAATTTTTCAATTCGAACCAATACTTCCTGAGATTAGCGCGTTCAAACAAACAAACAAACTCTTCTGCTTTATAATATTATTAGTATAGATTACTTATGTATTAATTGTCGTGTCGTACATCATAGTTTAAGCGTAGTTATACTAAGGTAAACTCCCAACTATCTAAAACTAACAAGCTGAGTTTAAAAAACTCCACAAACTCGGTAACCATCTGTATATTTTACCGAATTTTATTTATCAAAAACATTTACAAATAGTGTTTAAAATGTAACAGACTGATTCATTCACGTGTCTACGGGTATTATCTATTATAGGATCTTTGTGTGTATGTGTGTGTACATCAATCTCCTTCAATCAGTTGTAGCTCGCTCCAAGATCAACAAATACTTAGCGGGGTGAAGCGAGGTGTGTTTGTAAGCGACTGGCGGTTTTTTCAAGCGATTTGACGCAGTGTCGAGACAGATTATCGTGATTTAGTCAGGAGCTCAGCATCTTATTGCTAACTCCTAAATACAGAAAATAGCTGCACTAGCAATTAAATCTATCTTCTATATCTATATCTATACTTATAATAAATCTGTAGAGAGGTCAATTCTGTACATGAAATATATTTACAAAATAACTATCGGGGGGTGATTAGTGATCGATACTGATGCCAAAAATGCAATCAGTAAAATTTTTGTCTGTCTGTCTGTCTGTATGTTATTTATAGAAAAAAAAACTACTTGACGGATTTTAACGAAACTTAGAACAATTATTCTACATACTCCTGAGCAGGTAATAGTATACTTTTCATCACGCTACCATTAATAGGAGCAGAGCAGTGAAAGGAAATGTTGGGAAAACGGGAGAAGTTACTTGGTTTTTTTAGCTTCCGTCGCGTGTGCAGCCTTAATGGTTAAAGCTACATAGAAATCATGTATAACGGAAATATTCCACATAAAATTATATAAAAAATATCCCAAGACAGCATATGTCTATCTTTTATAGTTGACTCACAATAACACGTGTAACTCCCGATAGCTTAGCAGTTCGGAGATTTGTTATTATTATATTTGTTTACTCTTACGTTTATAATATTCTCACTCAACCCCAATTTTGAAACTTCACGCGGGCGAAGCCGCTGGCAGAAGCTAGTTGATACTAAATTCATCAACATTATCATCATTTCAGCCGGAAGACTTTCACTGCTGGACATAGGTCTCTCCCAAGTGTCCCCACATTGACCGGTCCCGTGCGACTTGTATCCGACGGATTTCAGCAGCCAATCTGGTAAAAGTTCACCAGGTCATCGGTCCACCTAGTGGTAGGTCTTCCAACGCATCGTCTTCCGGTTCGCAGCCGCCACTTCAGAACTTTTCGGCCCCACCGGCCATCCGTTCTGCGAGCAATATGCCCTGCTCACTGTCACTTAAGTTTGGTAATACTTCGAGCTACGTTGGTGACCTTGATTCTTTTGCTGGAAACTCCTTGGCCCTTTGCGACTTTGAACCTTTTGATACTGAATTATCATTCTGCAAAAATGGTGCTTGCAACAGCGTCGAAATATCACATGAAGCTGGTCCTCATGCTACCAAATGATCGGGAGTTCAGAGTATTCAATCATCACGGAAGATTTCCCGTAAGACCGCGTTGCCACTATGTCGTAACCACAGATAATCGTGTTGTTTTAAGTGTCGTGGACTGGTGTTAACATATAGGATGACACAATAACTGTCGTCCATGACCTTTGCCAACTAAAAACCAACGATATATTAATCGTTACGACTTATTGGGAACGGGGACTGAGTGACAGTATACTGAATTGTTTAATAAAGCATGAGCATTTCTTAAAATTATAGGAGAAAATTGATTGAACACTTGGGCACTAGTGTGACACTAGCGAGTCCAGCTTAACACTTTTCACCCTTATAAGGTAAATAATAAGGTTGAAATAGCAGTCGATTGGCAGTGAACTTGGTAGTACCTGATGTTCTTCTGAGTTAATGGGTTTAGCCTGATAAAAAAAAATAACGGGTGTAGAAAGGCTATTAAAGATGCCATACCTTATAGTTACGGAGATATTGGAAAGAAAGAAAGAAAAAGCATTTATTTGTTGAATTGTGATTGGTTGAGTAATTAATTGTATTGGGGTGTCATAATTTCAACATTTTTTACAAGTTTTATTTTAAGTGCACGTTTTCAATGCAAGAACTTAACTTAAAACACCTCCACGACCACTATTCGTCAAACTATTCAAACCATCCACCAGCACAATATTTTGAGTGCGTTACATTAAGTTTTACCGTAAAACAAGATTTATCACCCCAAAAGAAGTAATTTCCCAGCAAAATGCTTAATTTTGCTGCTTAAGATTACTTAGTTTGATGTGTGTACAGAATGCTAAGTTAACGGCTTCGTGAAAAGTCTGTTTACACTCTGTATAACAATTCAACTGTAAAATCTCATCAAAATACAGGCTATGAATACAAGTCAAGCTTCACTTTATGCGTTCCATCAACCCAACCCCTTACTAACCAACTACATTGAAACATTGTTCCAGTGAAAAAGCATTTGGAAGTTTACGCTCAACGATACAATAAAGCACTGGTTCCCAACCTGTGGTCCGCGGACCACGGGTGGTCCGCAGGAAACTCGACTACGGTCCGCGAAAGATTAAAATGTTATTCGTACTTTTTAACACGGAAGATGCAAGCTCAACCCAACCTAATTGAACCTATCAGAAGCAAAATTGCTAAATAACTGCTAAATTTTTCGAGCTCAATTCGATCGCTTTTGTCCAATTTTTGTATAAAGTGAGTTAAAGATTCACTCCCCTAGTTATAATCCTGTCGGTGTCCATGATTATCTGTTAAAATTGAACATACCAAAGTGGTCCCTGGCCTGAGAAAGGTTGGAAACCACTGCAATAAAGGAACGAAATAGTTGTACTCCGTCAGGACCGTTTCAGTTAGTTCGTAAAGCTGAATTGCTCTGACATTGTGTTACTTTGTTTTGCTTTGAATATATTCAACACACTGCAGTACTAATAAAACTGTAGCACTGTAAATAGTAACGTATGTTGTGTCAGCAGTAATTTTTGGCCTGAGTTTTAGTTGCATGTGAAGTGTCGGTGAGCTACAATACTAGCTTATCTCTTGCAATTCAGCTTGTGGTATTCTTGAAAAGGTCGTGAATAAACGGAGTTGGACGACTGTTTTAAAATTGAGCTGTGTCAATGCCCTTAACGTAAATGTAGGTGTGTAGATGTGTCAACGCCCTAAGAACAAAAGCACTGCGCATCTCGGGAGTTAGTTTCGAGATTAGCAGTTACATTTTTCTACATGTTTTTTTAATACAATTTCGTCTTTATCGTTCTACGGGCAAAATAAAGGGTGTAAAACACCTCTTCACGAAGCCGAAAGGCACTTGTTCTCCCCATCATTACGATTAATTGTTAAGCTGTTTGTTGTTATAATCTAGATGTATGTGCTGCTCTTTGTGTTGTGCTGTCCATTAGCGAATAAATGATTATTGTATTCTATTCTATTCTATTCTATCATTTTTTACCATACCTGGGAACCTTCGAATCTAGTTACGGATATATGGGGGGTCAAAGTTACAACTTTTTGTCATTTTTTTTATATGCAAGTTTTTTTTAACATTTTGACTTTTAACACCTCCATGACCCCCGCACTATTCGATCCATCCATCAGCGCAATGTTTTAAGTGCGTTTCATTGAGTTATACCACAAAACATGATTATAACCTCAAAAAAAAAGATGTCCTTTTGTTTCTTCAAAAGGTTTTGAAAAATACTCCCTGCACTAATTCAACATTCCAAGTTCCTACAGTTGTAGCCGTAAAAGGAAAAAGAAATTAGTATACAGGGTACAAGCAACCTCATCACGAAGTCGTCAACCAAGCATTCTGTACATAAAAGCTAGTTTGGGAAAAGACTTCTTCTTTGGGGTGAAATATTACGTTTCACGGCAGAACTTAATGCAACGTTTTTTTAAAAGTAAAGTTGACACATAAACAACTGGTATTACAAAAAAATAAAACGTTTGGAACTTTGACCCCCAATACTAGTAACTAGAAGGTTCCCCGGTATGGTAACAACAAAAAAAAGATCACAATAAAGGGGAGAACAAGTGCCTTTGGGCTTCGTTGAGAGGTTTTTTACACCATTTTTTTTTACCACAAAGCATCTGTTGCGACAGCTGCCAAAATATAAATGAGTTTACCTGTAAAATGTTCTGTTAGTACGAGCTGCAAACATTGTCTGATTATAAATATTTTCACTGCATATAAACGTTGAAAATAACAATCAATACGTACTGTTTAATTTACTCACGTCTAAACTACGCGAAATGTAAACGATTAAAATCTCTAGCGCAGTATGTGTATATAGTAACTCTTATACAATCGTATAGCTATCATCGAATGTAGCTTTTTTACTTCAACGCTAGAAGTTATTTCCAGTAAAAGAAGCATATTATTACTTTTCACCTGTGTTTCTTCGCTTTTTAATGTTAAAACATTAAAAAGCGAAGAAAAAGCAGCCGAACTGGACAAAAATCTACAAAAAGAACTTATTACCAGAATTTGGCTATCTTTGAGGTACTCCTGAAAAACAGAAATCGAACCCAGGACCCAATGCTCAACAGTCACGCGCGATCACCAAAGAAGCAGTCTACTATAATTATAAGGAAATATTAACCTGGACAAAAAAAATTTTTTTTTGGCATTTTTTTTAAATACTCATCTTTGTCTCACTCTTTCATATTTGTTGCTTCCCTCTTTTAGGGCCTTATCATACTGCGAGTAGAAAGCGGGGCGAGTGCGCATCGAGATCGTCGCGAGTTCGGAACATGTGCGCGGCAAACACGCCGCGGGTGCGCAGCAAGGTTGCCGCGAAGTAACCGCGCGCGCGGGTGGGCAGCGAGTTCACGGGGTGTGATCTTCGTGTGTTTTTCGTCGCGGCAAGTTCACCGTGCACACGTTGCGATCTCGCAACGAACTCGCAGCGCACTCGCCCCGCTTTCCACTCCGCTAGTGTGATAAGGCTCTTTTAGTGAGACCCGTCCTTATGTCGGATATCAATCAATGCAGAATTAATTTCGACTTTCGTACGTAAACGTATTGTATAATTTTGAATCAATGCATTCCTTATTACACCGCTACAGTCTATTTGTATCAACCTACTAAAAATTCTGATTAAATCCACTTCGGATTCCTGTGAATTTTCTAGTTATTATAACTGCGTTTTGTAGTAATTGAGCAATGTTTCATTGAGATGGCAATTTATTACACTGATTTATTGAATAGTCAAGGATTTGATGTAATTTTTACGCCTGTTATATTTAAAAAGATGGGCAAAAAGTAATAATAAATAAATCCGTCATTTTTATAATAATATTACTCCAGATATGTTTTAGTACCATGTAATGCAGAGAGTAGCGGTGGCCCAGTGGTGGCGGCCCGACTTACGAACAGTAAGCCGTGGGTTCTAACCCAGGCAGGCGTATTACTTTGTGTAATTTATGTCATCACCCACCGCTGCTTTCAAAAACGGTGAAGGAAAACATCGTGAGGAAACCGGCATGTCCTAGAACCAAAAATTCGAAGACATGTGACATCCACCAATCCGCACTGGGCCCGCGTGGTATATTATAGCCCATTCCCTCTCATTGAGAGGAGGCCGTGTCCCAGCAGTGGGAACATTATAGGCTGATGATGATGATGATGATGATGATGACCATGTAATAGGGGGCCAGCCTATTCCCAGCACTCGAACACAAATTCAAACAGTTGAGAGAGCTGTTATTTAAAAATCTCTAATAAATAAATATAACAACACTTGACCCGAACTAGATGAGCTGGTGGCTACATAATAACAGCCGCTCGGGTCGATTTTTGGGTTAATCCGTGCTTGCCTGGGTTGGTCTGTAGATGGCTGACCAGTCATTACATATCGCGTTTCTTCCGCGCCTCGGAAAGCACTATAAGCCGTTGGTCCCGGCTGTCATTTGTTGGTTTTTGACAGCTGTTATAGGTTGTCAGTGGCCCAATAAATCTGTCAACCAGCAGTTAAACCAAGGGGTTTCGTATTACCCAGTACTAACTGGGTTGTGGAGGTCAGATACTGGTACTCAGGTACTGGTATTCAGCTGCATGCGTTTAGACTGAAAGCCGACCACGATATTGTTGGGAAAAAGCTAGGCTAGGCATAGGCTATCAGTAGAGCAAGCGACCACTGGAGCAAATAGAAACTTAAAGGTCATTATTAAAGACTAGTTTATGCCGCGCCGCTTCGCCCGCGTGGTTGTCAATAATAGTTCCACGGGATCATATTACTGAGATAAAAAGTATCCAATGTATTAATCTAAGTCGTGTACTATATTTCATTCAAATCCGCCCAGAAGTTTTTGCTTGAAACAGTAAAAAACTTCCATTTATCCATCCTTATAAACTTTCGCGTTCATAATATTAGTAAGAATGCAAGATTAGGAGGTTCAGGTTTGTCCATTTCAATTGTCAGTCAAATCAAACTATTTCTGTATACAATTGTACATAAAGAAGGTTACTAGCAACTTAAAATCATTTCCACATAATTTTAAATACTCATTATTAAATACCCGTTTCAACAGTCATTAAAAAATGCGAATAACCTTTCAGCAAAAATGTAACATTAATTTCAAACACGAGGCACTTTTTGAGTTAATTAAAAATAACTTGAACCCTAATAAACGGTCTCCGAATTTAACGGGACACCCTTTAATGGCCGCCTCTGGAGGGATATTAAAAAAATAACATTTAGCAATAACATTTTAAAAGCAACGTCAAAGTGTTGATGAGACATATTGAATAATATAAATTGATGCGCTGAAATCTTTCTGCCATTAATATTCTTTATGCTGTCATATTTTAAAAATAAAGTTTTACGAAACTGATGTTATTTTAGTTCAAAGCGTGGTCAATACTAACATCATCATCTTTCCACCCTTATTTTATTCTTTTTAGGGTAAGCTAAGCATTGTCGTCTAGAAAAAATCACTAGGAAATCAGCGTACCTGAGAGATATTTCTTGACGGTATGTAAAGTCAAATCAGAGGCCCATGGGCGCCATTAAAAAATTGAGACCAGACCCCGTATTCACAAACGTTCGACTCGTTTCTGATTCGACAACTCGTATATCTGCCTTCTTCTGGCATTACGAAAACGACCGAGATCGACATACGACTTCCCGAATCGGAAGCGAATCGAAGTGTTGTGAATACGGGGGCTGGTTAGGCATTAACCACACGAAAGAAAGAAAGATCGTTTAGCCATAATGTTATCGTTTTTAATTTCTAACTCTCATAACTATCCGCACCATAGATAAATATTTATGTGATCCTCATAGTCAAAATCAAAATACATTAAAAAACATGTCTTGTGTTACGTCAATCTTTAAAAAAAAATTAATTCTAGGTGCTCCTTTGCAATGGCGGTGACGAAAAACCATCTAGAAGAAGTCAATTCAAATCAAATCAAAATCAGGCATTGCTTTTACCATAATATGGTAAATGGTCTTCAGAAGATTATACTTCTGAAGACTTTGCTTGTGACATTCTTTCGATACCGCCAATTTTCACACAACTTCAGCAGTCACCAGCACCACCTTCAGAGTTAAATGATAAATGATCTTTATTTTGTAAGTAGGTTTTCACAAACACTTTTACACGTCAATATTTTTTTTTTAAACTAGATGGGGCGGTGTTTCGTACCTGACTACTCTGAGAAGAAACAGCCGAAACAAACTCAGAGGTCATAGTCTCTTTCTCCACTGCGAGGATCGACCGGAGGACACGGTGGAGCACACGGTGGAAGTCTGCCCCGCGTAGGCGGAGCTCCGCCGTGTCCTCGTGGCGGCGATCGGCGGCGATCGGCGGCGGCGATCTCTCGCGTCCGGCCCTGGTTCAATCCATGGTCCGGAGCGAGACGGAATGGGAAGCCGTCGCCTCCTTCTGCGAAGCAGTCATGCTAGCGAAGGAGGTGGCGGAACGAGAGAGGGAGAGATCCTCTCTTCCCGGCCGCCGCGGGAGACGCAACGGGCGTCGGGGGCCACGTGGTGGCTACCGGCCACCGTAGATGCGGGCCTGTGGACGGCTGGCTATGGGCTAGCTAGCCGTCCGGCCGTCTAACGACGACGACAGGCCGTGTCGACGGTGCGTTCGTGTTCCACGCGCGCCTCAAAGAGATGTCAGCAAAAGGAGAGGGGCCCGCAAGGGCCGAAGCCTGCCAGGGTTGCGGGCCTGTTCGAAAGAGATACCGCGGCCCCGGAACGTAAAAGGCGAGGAAGGAACATGGATGGTTTTTAGTCAGTAAGAGTCTGACACTCCCTCCCGCTCCGCCCAGAGTGGGGGGGGTCATTTGATGATTTCCCATCCTTAAAAAAAAAAAAAAAGGTCTAAGTCTCTTTGCCGGGGTTGCGGGCCTGTTCGAAAGAGATACCGCGGCCCCGGAACATAAAGGGCAAGGAAGGAACATGGATGGGTTTTAGTCAGTAAGAGTCTGACACTCCCTCCCGCTCCGCCCAGAGTGGGAGAAGTCATTTGATGAATTATGCCATCCTAAAAAAAAAAAAAAAGTGGTCATAGTCTCTTTTGAAGTCCAGACATAATCTTGCTCAATTCACACTTCTTCTTAACTATCTGGTGTCCACAACACAAGCCTCGTTGCTTAGTGTGGCACTAGATAACGCTGTGCGTAATATCCAGTGATATTTTTTTAAATTCCATTTTCATCGCAGTTACCTCATCATTTATTATCATCATCATCATATTAACAGTCCCTGATCACCTACTGTTGGGTATCAGGGCTTCCTTTTTTTCTGCTTCATTCATTAACATACTTAAGTTAAACTGACTAACTGACAAAAACACAGTCTGTTATTGGAGCCAATTTTCAGGGCTGCTGAAATGGCCGCTTTAGCAGAATCGTAATAGGACTCAATTTAACAAACTTACTCAATTCATAAAAGCCACAGAGCCATTTAATGAGCAGTTACCGATCTTTTTAAGAATTTTAACGTGATTAATACATATAGGGTGTAAAACACCTCTTCACGAAGCCGAAAGGCACTTGTTCTCCCCGTCATTGCGATAATTTTTTTGTTTCACACCATACCTGGGAACCTTCTAGTTACGGAGATATGGGGGGTCAAAGTTACAACTTTTTTGATAAGTTTTTTTTAACACAAGATTTTTTTGCAAGCTTTTGACTTTTAAACACCTCCACGACCCCCGTATTATTCAATCAATCCATCAGCACAATGTTTTAAGTGCGTTACTTTGAGTTCTACCACGAAACTTGATTTATAACCTTAAAAAAAAGGTGTTTTCCAGCAATAATTTTTGCGTTAGTTACTTAGTTAGATGTACAGAATGCTTGGTTAACGGCTTTGTGGTGAGGTGGTTTACACCCTGTATTATTATTCCATTATGTTTCGGCAAAGGTTATTTTAGAACTCTACTAGTACTTAAGTTCAATTGGAATACATTCCGTCATATTGATGACTGAATATAAATTCCAATAGCGCAAGGGACCAAATAAAGTTGATTGTGAAACTGTAGCTTAACTGTCGGGAGTTTGCGACTATTTTATGTTCGGAACACTCGGTACAGGTCATGAAATCTGACGAGACCGGTCATCTACATTATTGAGTCGCTTCCCTTTGGAGCTAGCTAGGTATTGCAGTATCATCATCATCATCATCAGCCTATTAATGTTCCCACTGCTGGGACACAAGCCTCCACTCTATGAAAGGGAATGGGCTATAATCCACCACGCACGCCCAGTGCGGATTAGTGGATATCACATGATTTCGATTTTTTTGGTTCTAGGACATGCCGGTTTCCTCACGATTTCCGTTTTGAGAGCAGTGGTGATGCAATTAATTACACAAAGTAATGCGCCTGCCTGGGTTCAAGCCCACGACATATAGTTGGTAAGTCGGGGCCGCCACTACTGGACCACTGCTTCTCTGCTACATGTAAGTATGGCCAGCTACAAAACGTAATGAAAACTGCATTGTTTTTAAATATCTTATTTGACACAGTTTGTGAGGATTATAGATGGATGCAGATTTGTTACAGTAGAACGGTATTTCGTGAAATTTGGCATACCGATAGTTTTTATGACTGTCATTGGATACTTTTAATCCCGGTATCAAAATCTCGTTCGACAATGATTTACTCTTCGTTCGTCCCGAAATTTTGTTTCACATTCTTCACCACTTTTGAATTGCTTTTAAATGACTTGCAATTTTAAATTGCAAGCGATTTAAAAGCAGTCTGGGACAATACTAAAGTTCATTCTAGCCCGCATGAGCTGCCGCGGGCATAAGTTAATAATTAATAAACAAAAAGATATTGAAATGGCTGCCAAAACTTTTAAATGAAATTTTGTTAAGTGGAGTACCAAAAATCATGTTCGGTTACTCAGATCAAACGTGTAAAGGAAACAGAGTTCATCTACCTCTGTTGCTGACCGTAGCTATTAAAATACATAACAACAATTCATCATAATAATATGTTATTGCAATGCACTCCGCAAAACTGTCTTATGTGCAAAAAAATCATTCCTACTCAGGAGGAGCATTTAAATAAAATTACCACCGTTTAACTTATAACAAACACTTCCTAATTTTCGATACTTAGCGTAAGTGCAAATCGGGAAGTGGTTTACTATTGAAAATACTAATTACAAAAGCTTACTTGAAAAATATACGCAAAAGTGACATTGTATTTGAATAAAGTGGTGATAAGGCAACTTATTATGATGTACAATAACGTAGGTTTATTTTGTTCATCCAATCACTGCAGCAAGTAAGAGGAACGACTTTTTCAACGTCAAATACATTTTTCGACCTTTGGGAACTTGGAAGGTTTTATTGATGATTATGACTCTGTTACTACATTTACAGGGTGTAAACCACCTCATCACAAAGCCGTTAACCAAGCATTCTGTACATCAAACTAAGTAACTTTTCGCAAAAATTGTTGCTGGGGAACAACTTTTTTTTTAATATAATTATATGTTTTGTGGTAGAACTCAATGTAACGCACTTAAAACTTTGTGCTAATGGATGGATTTGAAAGTAAGGGGGTCGTGTCGTTAAAAGTCAAAATCTTACAAAAAAACTTGTACGTGTTTTATACCCTTTACATCTATACTAATATTATAAAGCAGAAGAGTTTGTTTATTTGTTTGTTGGGTTGGTTGAACGCTAGCACGTTCAACCTCAGTAACTGGTTCAAATTAAAAAAATCTTCTTGTTTTGGATAGTCCATTTATCAAGGAAGGCTTTATGCTATATAACATCACGTTGCGACCACAAGGAGCGGAGCAGGAATGAAAAATGTTGCAAAAACGGGTTTTTTTTTTCTTTTCGTTTTTCTCTCTTATGTGACGCAGACGAGGTTGCGTGGGTCAGCTAGTACCTCATGCGTCAAACAATATTTAAATCAACGTACAACTTAGTACTGGCCTGCAAATTGCAAAAAACTGAATTTCACGGTTACCCTGACGCTTTCACTTTAACTTGCCATGTTCAGGCGCTGAATGACAGGGGTAGAGCCAGTGCATTTGTACGCAGACCAGAAAATGTCCGATCATAGCCGTGTCACGTCTGAACATTTTGGCTTCATTTTCAACATGACGGGCGCTTTGCCTGTTCGTGCTGGCTTTATACTGTCAAGTTTGATGCTTTTTAGTATCCAAATCGTTGTGCATTATGGAACATATTCGTAAATTGCACAATTATGTCGGGTGACTCCAAAATAAAGTCAATGACTGTTAACAATAGGAATAAATAAACATGTTATTTAAAAACAAGAGCGAGTCGGGGTCGCGCACCGAGGGTTCCTTAATTTTTTTAAGGGACAAACTTAACTTTGCTGTTTGATCCCATGAAATTGCTATTGCACCAACCAAAACCATAAGTTTGTAATAGTATAATCACTTTTTTCTTTCTTATTAAACGAAATAGTTTAATGGAAAAATAAAGTTTTCTGATATTTTCCTTTAGACATTGCTTCTTGGCAAATTTCTTGATTCTAGGTCAACAGGAACTACCATAATTATAGGTATTCAACCCAAGAGCAATAGGCTACTTGCAGTTGTCCTAGAATTGTCAATTTAGTACAATTAAAAGGTAAATTCCGAAAAATAAAAAAGTTGTAAATTAAGGTCAATGGGCCTTACAAGTTTTTGCAAAAATCTAAATTCGAAAGGACAATATTAGACCTAATTAAAGATTCGGGTATAAATTTCAGATTGCTAGGTCTGACCTGAGAACCCGTTCCTGAGAAAATCGGTGGGGACAGACGGACAGACTGACAGACCGACAGACTGACAGACTGACAGACTGGCGGACTGACAGACTGACAGACTGACAGACTGACAGACTGACAGACTGACAGACTGACAGACTGACAGACTGACAGACTGACAGACTGACAGACTGACAGACTGACAGACTGACAGACTGACAGACTGACAGACTGACAGACTGACAGACTGACAGACTGACAGACTGACAGACTGACAGACTGACAGACTGACAGACTGACAATATTATAGGGATACTTTTGAGGTACGGAACCCTAAAAAAACAAATAAATGACACATCTTTTGCAGTTATTCTAATTGATTGGCGATTTCAATACCTACAATGGAGATAATTAAGAGCAAACATTGCTCTTTTTGCTTTTAACATGTTATTTATTAACCAAGTGACGTTTCTTTGTTTAAAATTTTCCTTCAGCAGTAAGTACTCAATATCCTCACAATTAATTCATTGTCACGAAAAACTTAATCACAGGATGGCAGGTAGCATTTTAAAATAAATCGTTTCTAAATGTCATGTTTTTATTTTGTTATCGAGGGTACATTGTCTATTTTTACGCGCGTGAGAAGTAGCAGTAACAGTATCCTTAAAATGATTGCTTCACGTGTTGATTGCCCAATCCAAATGAGATGGATGAGCATCATGTTCGGGCGTAAGATATTAGCAAACTGCTGTCTGGCGGAGGCCTTACAGGGATGTAGGTGAGGTGACGTACTTGGCTCGCCGATTTGTTGTTGATTTTATTCTTTTTTTTTGTTTTTAAATGGCTTGTTATTTATTTCGTATTTCAATTTTTATAATATTTTTTAATTAGATAATTGCAATATCAATAATTGTGTAATTTGTTATGATTTCAATGTTATTGTATTGTGATTTAGATATTTATTTTAATTTAACTTTGTTTATTTTATGCTATGGACATTTTTTTAATCTGGAATAAACGTTGAACATGTCAGCATAATCGAATCGCTGCCTCGTTGACCAAGTGGTCGCAAGCGCGACTGATGACCACGAGGTCCTGGCTTCGATTCTATGGTCGGGCAAAGTGTTATTGGGTTTTTCCATCAGGAAACAAAAAACATTATCTGGCAAAATGTGGATACGTACGATTTAGTACGCCTCTGCCTGAAACCATAGATACCTATTAACCCTGCGCGAGCTCCGAGGAATCAGTGGCTCACTTAAATAATATGTGGTTTTATTTAAAGCACATAATACCGTAGAATGATTTTATAATTTAGTTCGCGTGGAGTACTAAATTATGAGCACCGATGATTTAAGTAAGCCATCGATTACTCGATGCTCGTGCGCGGACTATACGCCTCTGCCTAAAACCATTGTTTTATAGATATAATAGTATTATTATACTAGTATGAAATAAAGACACAACTGCGTTTTCTGTAAAGACAAAACAATTTATTAATAAAAGTAATTGCAAATACAAGGTTTTTGTTCTATTATCCTAAATCACTATCATTACTCACCTGTAAAGACAAAAAACAACATTTAAAGCCTTTATTTCAGGTGTAGATATTATTTTACAGTATTATCGATCTTAGGTTATATTTTCCTCAACACATTAGTTTTTAAGTTTTCTTAAATGTCAAAAGTGACATCTAATAATAAGTCTGTGGTTTACGCGGTAAATTTAAATAGTTAAGGAAAACACTACACTAGTGTAATGGTTTTCTTTACATCTCCCACCCTCGGAGAGAACAATTATCCCAAGTAATTGTTCGATGAAGTGCCAACGTCCACTGGGGATAGCTTCGAAATATGGTAGAGATTTGATTCTTTTTTCTTGTGTCCGGTGTCCACTTCATATATTGTGTTTGATATCATATTTAAGATTTTGTATGGTCCAATCCTCAGTTCATCCATTTTTTTTCTATTCAGTTTATTTCCATTATCTACGAAGACTCTGTCCCCCACTTGAAATTTATATACTTTTCTATGTAGATCATATATTTTTTTATTATAGTTGTGTGATTTAATTGAGTTTTCAAAGGCTATTTTTCTATCTCTTTCCAGATCTTCTTTTGTGTATTTTGATTTTAATTCAAGTGGCAAAATGTTCACATTTTCGCCTTCCAAAAGGTATTTTGGAGTAAACTTTGTGACTGTATGTTCTGTTTCGTTGTACTTAAGTAGGCATTTTTGTGCAACAGTTGTCCATGCTGTTTTCTTGTCATTTTCGTTTATTTTACATCTCATCTTATTAATCAGGGTTTGATTTAGTCTTTCATTAAGCCCATTTGAAAATGGTGTATCTACAGCTGTGAACACTATTGTTATGTTATTCTGTTTCAGGAAGGTTTTAAATTCCTTGGAATTTATACCAGGGTATTGGTCTGTTAATACCAAATCAATTTTATGACTTTGTGTCACCTTTTCCATCAGTTTAATAAAATCATTTGAACTCTGATTTCTTGAAGTTAAAATGTAAGCATATCTTGTAAAATGATCAACCAGAAGATGCAAATACTTTTTTGTAGACCGTGATCCTCCAAAGCCTCCAATGGTATCTATTGATACAATTTCAAATGGCCGAGTTGCTGGGCCTAAATGTGACATCAAGCCAAATTGTGGTTTCCTTCTTGATTTGTTCTTTATACAAACGTCACATTCGTCACAAATTTTCTTAATATTTATGGAAATATTCTTTGCTGTGTAGAATGGTGTTATTTTGTTTATCATTTGGGTCCTCCCAATGTGACAGTAGGTATTATGTACATCTTTAATTAACGTTTTGCTAAGTGTTTCTGACAGTATGATTTTATTCCGTTTTTTATTCTTCTTGTAATAAATTTCATTCTCTAGTATTAGCTTGGATTTTCTTCTTTGTAGATCTTGATTTATGTATTGGTCATTTTTTATTTCATCTAGGTTGATTAGATTTACAACTTTTAAAATATCATCAGTATTTTCACTAGGTTCTAGAACTGGATTTCTGCTTAAGCAGTCTGCTTCCTGGTTAGATTTTCCTGGGTTATATTTTATTTTGAAGTTGTATTGCGATAGGTAATATGTCAAATCACCTAGTTCTTCATCTGTTCTAGCTTTGATGTTCAGATTTTCTAACGGTTTATGATCTGAATATACTACAAATTCTTTTCCCATGAGTAAGTGTTGCCAATATTTGACAGCTTCTTTTATTGCCAGACATTCTATATATATCGCCTTTTTTTTCTTTTGACTTTCTGTTAATTTTTTTGAGAAATAAGCTACAGGTTTATATATTCCGGTTTTATTTTCCTGTTTTAACACAGCACCCATTCCTTTAATGCTAGCATCTGTGTAGATTTTGATTGGTTGTTCTGGGTCGAATATTTTGAGGATTGGTTTTGTACATAGTAGTTCTTTTATTTTATCAAATGATTTCTGGCATTCTGGGGACCATACAAATTTAACATCTTTCCGTAACAGATTGTGTAACGGATCTAAAATAATTGCGCTGTGTGGCACAAACTTATGATGAAAATTGACTTTCCCGAGGAATTGGCGAATATTTTTCCTTGTTTCTGGAATTGGGAAGTTTTTTACAGCAGTTAGGTAATCTTTGAGAGGTGTAACGGAATTATTTTCTATTATATGTCCCAAATACTTGGCATGATCTTTTGCAAATGTACATTTCGAGAATTTCAGTCTAAATCCTTCTGTTTGTATTGCTTCAAGTAGCCTGGATAAATGATGTATGTGCTCTTCAAAACTTAAAAAAAAAATCAATATGTCATCTATGAAATTAACGGTAAATTCTGATAGATTGTGTTTTCTTATAATGTTACTTAATATCCTTTGAAATATAGCCGGAGAGGTCTTTAACCCAAATGGAAGACAAGTCCATTGAAAGTGGCCGGTTTGGGTAACAAATGCTGTTTTGTATCTGTCTTGAATTTTTAAAGGAATCGACCAGAATGCAGAATTTATGTCGAGAGTAGAAAAGTACTTACAGTCTTCACCATTAAGTCTTCAATTAAAGGAAATGGCTGTAATTGTGGTACAACAATTTTGTTCAGTTCTCTGAAATCTATGCATAGTCTGGTCCTTCTATCGTCTTCTTTTTTATATGCTAGAGTAACCGGAGCAGCAAATGGGCTATATGATTCCTCAATCAATTTCTTTGATAATAATTTTGATATCTGGTTTCCAATTTCTTTTCTATCCTCAGCAGTGCATCTGTATGGACGTTTGTAACAATATTTATCCACCATCAAGTCTATATGAGCTTCATAGTCTCGTACGGTACCAACGTCATATTTATCCATGGCAAAGACTGAGTTTTATTTATGTACTAATTTATCAATTTTTGATTGTTGATGTAAGTCTAAATGATTTTTTGATATTTCAAATTGTTCTAAATTTAAATGTTCATTGAAGTTTACTTCACATCTGTTTAAATAATTATTTTCTTGTTCCAATATCTCAGAATGTAAAGAATCTTTTGTTTCTCCTGTGTCACCCAGTACATCGGGAATTTTGACATATGTTTTTAAAATATTGGCATTAGTGTCTTCAGTATTCATACTCTCTTTGTTTATGAACTTCTTTTCTTCTGGTTTTTGACACTGTATAATATTTAAGTCTTCAGTTTGCATTAAATTGAACTTTTTTATGCAATCCAAACCGATTAGGAAATCATAGTGAAAGTTTTCACTATCAATCACAAAAATATCCATCATTTCTTCAATGTTATAAATTTTAACTTTAATTTTAATTATACCTTTAGTTTTCTTCTCACCATTAATAGTTTTCAAGTTTACTGAATGTGTATTACTTGTATCCTGTCTGTTCTTGATTTTCAATAATTTAGCATTGATTAATGACACATTTGAACCTGAATCATAAATTCCAGAAACTTGTAAGGTATCATTTAATAATAATTTTACTTGTATTAATGGTGATACTTCTAGTTTTTTGGATTTTCGTTATTTAGTTCAATTTCTAATTCTGAGTTATTAACACTTCTCACAGCCGCTTTGTGATTTTTTTCTTTAACCAACAATTTTCTGCGGGGTGGAAACGTTTCCCTTTTTTCTCATTTAAGCAGATCTGGCATGGTTTTTGTTCTTCAAAATTCCTGTTTTTTGTTTCCGAAGTTGTGTAGGGTTTCTTATCATATTATTTTTTTTTTTGACAAGATGTTCCAGTTTTCCCAACTCATTGTATAGATCTTCGGTCTCTCGTATAGTCTCTCGGTCAATTTTATCAGTTAGATAGTTAGGCAGGCCTGATGCTATTAGGTCTATGAGTGTATCAGTATCTCCATATTTCTTGAAATGTTTGCAAAAATGTTGTTTTATAATAGTAGTAGTATACTAGTATGAAATAAAGACACAACTGCGTTTTCTGTAAAGACAAAACAATTTATTAATAAAAGTAATTGCAAATACCAGGTTTTTGTTCTATTATCCTAAATCACTATCATTACTCACCTGTAAAGACAAAAAACAACATTTAAAGCCTTTATTTCAGGTGTAGATATTATTTTACAGTATTATCGATCTTAGGTTATATTTTCCTCAACACATTAGTTTTTTAAGTTTTCTTAAATGTCAAAAGTGACATCTAATAATAAGTCTGTGGTTTACGCGGTAAATTTAAATAGTTAAGGAAAACACTACACTAGTGTAATGGTTTTCTTTACATAGATACCTACCGAAAACAAGTAAACTTAAATTTAAAAAACCCCTGACACAAGGGACTAAGAGTGAAATAGAAAATAATTTGTTAGTTCGCCATTTCGTCGTGGCGGCCTTCTTGGATTTTTAATTTATTATAGTGTATAGTATTCTATTAGTCAAGCCCTTTCATCGGATACCCATATTGAGGGAGTTGTTGAATAAATATGTAATCCACCATTTTGTGGCGGCGGCCATCTTAGACTGATTGTTATCAAACATAGCTACGAACACTCCCAACTAATTCACCTTAAAACAAAAAAAAAAAGTAAAAAAACAAATCGGTTCATTCGTTCGGGCGCTGCAATGCCACAGACAGACACACACACACACACACACACACACACAGACACACACACACACACTCACACAGACAAGTCAAACTTATAACACCCCGTCGTTTTTGCGTCGGGGCTTAATAACCAATACCTACGTACAAGAATGTAAAGTTACTTACATAAGTACCTATAGGTGTGGGTTGTTCGTCTGTGAAATGAAATTTCATAGAGAATCCATCACGTCCATGAGTCAGCAGTAATGGCCGTGCTCAAAACGGTGCGGCCATTTGCACGCTCCCAGCTACTTCGTGGAGGAATATGATATGGCGCGGCTTTACAATTGGTAATGTGGACAGGTATTTATTAAAGTGAGATCTTTCAGGCACTTCTGAAGTGATGAAGTGAGATTAAGGCTTGAATCGCGTCGCAGTATGCTGCTATATCTATCTATATTTAAACTAATATTATAAAGAGGAAAGATTTGATTTTTGTTTCTTTGTTACGATTAAACTCAAGAACTACTTAACCGATTTCAAATTGCTTCACCATTAGAAACCTACATCTTTACAGAGTAACATAAGCTACAAATTTTATTAAAGTCATGCAAATTGGCCGAGCAATCACAATTTTCGCGGACGAAGTCGCGGTAGTGCTAGTTTATGATTAAAATGAGTCTGACACGAAACCTTCCCGGATTAACCTCGGATTATGTTTTCTGTTAGTTCTAGTACCTCAAACCGCAGACAAAACTTTTGTAGCAGACCTGACGTTGAGGGTTCAGATAAATGGTAGTTTCTAACAAAGCGTTTCGTGTTTCAACACAGACTCTTATAAACAGTTAGTAGTATGTTGGAGTTTCTCAGTAACATCTACGGAGTTGGGAGCTGTCCCCGTTTGATAGCAATAGACTCGTCCTCAATTTTTTTAATGGGACAAGTCCCGCTACACTTTTCGCAAACTACTGTAACTCCTGAAAGCAAGTAAGCCAACTGTGGCGACCACCAAAAAAGCGCCGATACAATGAAGCTCGACGAAGTCTCAGAGAATTAATGTAGTATATAGGAGTCCTGGATACCGCAACGAAATTAGTCAGAAAGTATATTTGCATCCCCTAGGAACGTCGTGTTGTTCTCACCCGTGGATGGCCATGGGTGATTGGCCGCTCACTTCGTAATATTATACTCTAAGCTTATAAAACTCATTTTGCAGGGTGCTTGTTCAGCGAGCAGTGTCCAGTGATGGTCCCCGCCACTAGACGCAGGCTATCTCTGTCCAGGCGCAGAAGGCGCCTTGTCAGCTTTGGATCCAAGGATGGCATAGCTTCCTTGGATTGCCTACAACCTGGTGTCGAGGCCCACCATTTATCTGCTTGTATTCGAGTGTGATCCTTTAACCAGTTCCTCAGCTGCTTGAAGGGAATGGGCACAATGGGTTCGGGTCCGTAGGGTTTGTGCTGGATCCTCTTCTGGCAAGTTCGTCAGCCGCATCATTGCCGAGTGATTCACTGTGTCCTTTAATCCATTGCAGCGTTACCGTGTTGTGATTCCACACCGTGATTCGTTCTAGGGCCTTGTGGCATTCTAGTATTAGTGTTACCGCCTGCACCATCTATCGCCGTTGGATGGCGACCTGAAGTTGCTGCTGATGTCGTGATTGCGAGTTACGCCAGCCAACCAGCGTCGAGCGTGTCGGCCAATCAGAACGGAGCGTCTCTCACCAACTTCGTGCGGAATGATTTTTTTTGCATGTCACGGACCACACGCGCTCTCATTGTTCTCTTATAATTTTTCCGTTCATCTGTCTCGTACTTCGCCCAAAAATACCTTGTAATACTATTTGTACATATATTAAACGTCTATCTCAAGAGCAATAAATAAATTCATTGAAGAAGAACCCTGATTCCCAAAAACCAAACGGGAAGACGAGGCGGCAGCCGTCATCCTGACCCGAACATCGAAATTAACATTGGTCCTTCAGAGCCGGGTCTTCGCATCGCATCGAGGATCAGCAAGAAACGGTCAGGTCGGTAGTTCCTGTGCTTCCCATCCCATTCGGCAATTGTCTAATACAGTACTGTTATTGAAATTCCAGTTTACGTACATCGCGCCAAGTCCACACCACGTGTCGCCTATCTCCACGTTGGTTAGCGGTTGGTGTTTAAACGTGAGTAACCTTTGTATTTCATAAGCCGCTAAGATGAGTGACTGCGAGTACAGTGAAGCTGGTCTAGTTTCGAGCATAGGGGATCTCAAAAGGCAAAGGGGTACATTAAAAGGTCGACTAACTTTATTTGAAAAATACGTTGCCAAATATGAAAATATTAAGATGTCTGAACTACAGCAGGCAGAACTTCTTTTACGCATGGAGTCGGTCTCCAATGTTCTAATCGCGTTCACCAAGATTCAAGACAAAATCGAACAAATATTAGATGACAGTGAGTTAGATAAACAATTAGAATACAGAGCATCTTTTGAGGATCAATATTTTAGTATAATGTCCATCGCAAAATGCCTAACCGATGTTGTTAAAGTAAAAGATGCGAGTGATAGCGTTAAATGTTCAAGTGCACATTTTAGTAATTATAGTTCTATTAAATTACCGCAGATTACACTCCCCTCTTTCGACGGTTCATATGATCACTGGCTCGAGTATAAAAACACATATTTAACGATGATTCATAAACGAAGTGATTTAGACGCAATTCAAAAGTTTCACTACTTGAAGTCGTCACTCAGTGGTTCAGCACTTCAGGTTATTAGTGCATTAGAATTTACTGCCGCCAATTATACCCACGCATGGGAGTTGCTGGAGAATAGGTTTCACAATAATCGTCTGTTAATCCGCAACCATGTGAAATCTTTGTTTGCTGCACAATCTATTAACAAGGAATCCCCTTTGTTAATCAGAGAATTAATCGATGTAGTGTTACGTAACCTACGAGCGCTGAAATCTCTTGACGAGCCTACCGACACGTGGGATACTTTAGTTATTCACATTATAGTATCGAAGCTAGATTCATCTACAGAGCGTGAGTGGGAGAATTACATTGGCTCGAAATGTACGGATATGCATAAAACTAAACCAAAATTAGATGATTTGTTATGTTTTCTACGTAATCGTGCCGATATGTTAGATATGCTATCAAACCATACTCAAAGTACACAGGACAATAAACCTAACAATAAGTCTGAAAATAAAAGGCACACGAGTGCTGCAGCACACCAATCACATAGCTATGTGTCAACGCGTAAAAACGCCGGCTCATCTGAAGCATCAAAACAGACTTGTTTGATGTGCGGACAAAATCACCCGTTATTTATTTGTTTTAAATTCCTAAACTTAGCAGTTTCGGACAGAATTAAATTTATTGATAGTTCCAATGACCTGTGTCGCAATTGTTTACGTACGGGTCACCTACTTACCGAATGCATGTTCGGGTCATGCAAGCAGTGCAGCGAAAAACACAATACTTTACTTCATACTGAAACCAATAATATGGCAACCATACCGGCGTCGTCGTCAGCTGTGAGTGCTGATAAGAAACCGGTCTCGGTCGTGTCATGTGCGAATAATGTGTTAATCGATAATGCGCTTTCCGTACCGTTACCACAGGTATTATTATCCACCGCACTAGTCGAAGTCATGGATCGTAATAGTAAATATCATACAGCTCGAGCGCTGATAGATAGTGGTAGCCAGAATTGCTTTATTTCAGAAAAGCTTTGTAATCGTTTAAACGTGTCGATAATACAGTCCACTATTCAAATATCAGGCGTGGGACAGTCGGTCTCACAATCGACAAAACTATGCGATGTCAACATGCGATCTAAAACGAGTACCTTCAATATTTTTCTCAGATGCTTTGTTTTGCCGTGCATCACGACGAGTTTGCCGGCAACTCATATTGACTATGACACAATCCACATCCCGGACAACGTATGTCTCGCGGATCCTACGTTCAACGTACCGTCAGAGATCGATTTACTGATTGGTGCGGACGTATTTTGGGATCTATTGGATGCGGATCGAATTCGATTATCTAGTGGTCCATACCTCCAAAATTCGAAATTAGGGTGGTTTATTTCAGGACCCATACATAACAAAACGAACGTTAAAAATATTCAGTGTAATTTTATACAGCAATCGAATATAGATACACAGCTACGTAAATTTTGGGAACTAGAAGAGCTTGTCACTGCGGGTCCTGTTCTTACCGAAGAAGATCGTAAGTGTGAAGAATCCTTTGTTAGCACTACTACACGAGATAGTAGTGGTAGGTTCTCTGTGAGAATTCCTTTGAAGGAATCAGCTGATGCGCTCGGTGATTCGTATGAAAACGCAAAATCTCGTTTCTTATCATTGGAACGCAAGTTAGATCGGTCTCCTTCGTACAAAAAGTTGTATAGTGACTTCATACGGGAATATATAGAACTAGGGCACATGTCTCAAATAAACGAATACGCATGGCCACACTACTTTCTCCCGCATCACGGAGTATTCCGCGAACACAGCACGACTACAAAGCTGCGTGTAGTGTTCGATGCTAGTGCCGCAACTACCTCAAATAAGTCATTTAACGATATACAGATGATAGGACCTCCTCTTCAAAACGATATTCTTTCAATTTTACTTCGTTTTCGGCATTATAAGTATGTCGCCTGCGCTGACGTGGAGAAGATGTACCGGCAAGTACTGGTACACCACGATCAGCGCAACCTTCAGTTGATATTATGGCGGGAAAATGCGTCCGATGAATTAAGTATATATAGACTCAATACTGTTACGTACGGAACCGCGTCGGCGCCATACCTAAGTATGCGTTGTTTACGTCAACTCGCACAGGAAACGGAAGATGAGGTAATTGCCAAGGTCATCAACGAAGACTTCTTCGTCGATGATTTAATTACTGGTGATAACGATCCCCAAAATTTATTGAAGACATGCGAAAAAACTTCGGAGATTTTAAAATCGGCCTGTTTTCCTTTGCGAAAGTGGACATTTAGTCATGACGTAAACACACAAGAATCAAAAGAATTAGCCATCGGGGAACATTGCCAAAATAAAACTCTCGGTTTAGGTTGGCAAGTCGATAAAGATGAACTTTATTTTACCACTAACTTAGAGAATAAAACAAGCAAAATTACTAAGCGAAGTATTATGTCAGTTATTTCTCAAATCTATGACCCACTAGGTCTTTTGTCGCCCACGGTCATTATAGCAAAAATATTGCTTCAAAGGTTGTGGCTATGTAAAATCGATTGGGATGATTCGATTCCTCATGATATCGAGTGCTTGTGGAATCGATTCCTTCAAGACTTATGCTCATTAGGCAATATTCGTGTCCCTCGTTGCGTCATGAGTGAATACAGTGCACATAATAAGTGTGAGTTACATATTTTTACTGACGCATCGCAAGACGCGTACGGTGCCTGCGCATACGTACGTACTTACACGGATGACTCATCTATAGTAACGAAGTTGATATGTGCTAAAAGCAAGGTTGCGCCAGTCAAAACTGTGTGCACCATTCCGCGACTTGAGTTATGTGGCGCTTTACTAGGCGCACGGTTATACAAAATAATTATAAGTTCATTAAGACTGACGTTCACTAAAGTAGTTTTCTGGACAGATTCTACCATAGTCATGGGCTGGATCAGAATGTCACCTTACAGTTTAAAAACGTTTGTACAGAATCGTGTGTCACAAATAAACGAGCTTACAGGTGATGCAATTTGGTTGCATGTTAACGGTAAAGATAACCCGGCCGATATTGTGTCGAGAGGTCTTCCTCTGCACGAACTTCAAACCAATAACATGTGGTGGCACGGGCCACCCTTTTTACGACAAGATAAGTTCGATTATTCATGCGATATTTCTATGGAAAGCGAGCAATTGCCTGAATTAAAGACACATCATGTTAGTATGGTGTGTAGTAATTCAAACGAAAATGGTGGTCTAATAGATTTTAATAGATTCTCCTCGTTTAATCGGTTACGGCGAGCGACAGCCTATGTACTACGATTTATAGATAACACGCGTGCGAGTACAAATCATCGCAGAACCGGTTCGTTATCTGTTGATGAATTAGACGCCTCAGTTGTAATGCTTGCACGGCTCGCTCAAAAGCAATCATTCAACAACGAATACAACGATTTAACTAAGCGATCGGTGGTGAAATCTAAAAGAATAATAGGTTTGGATGTTTTTCTTGATAAATTTAAATTAATACGCGTTGGCGGAAGATTAAGTAACTCGTCATATTTCGATAATAATAAAAAACATCCAGTGCTATTGTGTAGCAAGCACAGATTCACAGTGTTATTGTTTTCAAATGAACATAAACAATTGTTGCATGGTGGACCTCAGCTCCTGCTGGCTTGTGTGCGTGAGGCTTGGTGGCCGCTCGGAGGGCGAAACTTAGCGAGAAAAACGGTACACGACTGCGTCACGTGCACACGCATCAAAGGGAAGACCATACAGCCTCTCATGGGTAACTTGCCGGCCGCACGCCTGGAACCCGGCTTCCCTTTCATGCGCTGCGGCGTTGACTACGCGGGGCCATTGATGATTTTAAACCGTAGGGGGAGGGGGGCTACTCTTACTAAAGGTTACATATGTTTATTTGTTTGTTTATGTACGCGTGCCATTCACCTCGAATTAGTTACAAGTCTTTCAACGAAGGATTACATACTCGCATTAAAACGTTTCATATCACGTAGGGGTAAGCCAGCTGAGATAATGTCAGACAACGGTACAAATTTCGTAGGGGCTGAAAAAGAATTTGTTTCTTTCATTGAAAATAATAGTAAAGATGTTAGTGATTTCGCTTCAAATAACAATATTAAATTCAGCTTCATTCCTCCATATGCTCCTCATTTTGGCGGTTTGTGGGAAGCAGGGGTGAAATCGTGTAAGCACCACCTGCGACGAGTAGTGGGGGGCACTAATCTCACTTACGAGGAATTCAGTACGGTATTAGCACAAACTGAAGCCATTCTGAATTCCCGTCCCTTAACAGCTCTGTCCACAGATCCTAACGACCTACAACCCCTTACCCCTGCCCATTTCCTCATCGGCCGGCCAATGACCGCTCCAGCCTGCCAAGACTTGACTGCGACACCAACTCATCGCCTGCAGCGCTACGACGTGATCGAACAGATGAGGCAAAGCTTCTGGAAGCGATGGGCTACCGAATATGTATCGGAGCTGCAGACACGGACTAAATGGAAGACTAATCAAGACTCCATTACTTTAAATCAACTCGCACTAATCAAGGACGATAACTTGCCGCCCTTCAGATGGAAACTAGGAAGGATTATCCGAATACATCCAGGTGCTGACGGAATTTCGAGAGTGGCTGACCTGCAAACGGCTTCAGGTGTCACTCGCAGAGCGTTTTCGAAAATTTGCCCGCTGCCAGCGCCGCTGTCAGTATCTGACGTGCCGTCCTGCTGATCCTGTTGGAACCTGCTACTTCCAAGGCCGGGCCTATGTTACCGCCTGCACCATCTATCGCCGTTGGATGGCGACCTGAAGTTGCTGCTGATGTCGTGATTGCGAGTTACGCCAGCCAACCAGCGTCGAGCGTGTCGGCCAATCAGAACGGAGCGTCTCTCACCAACTTCGTGCGGAATGATTTTTTTTGCATGTCACGGACCACACGCGCTCTCATTGTTCTCTTATAATTTTTCCGTTCATCTGTCTCGTACTTCGCCCAAAAATACCTTGTAATACTATTTGTACATATATTAAACGTCTATCTCAAGAGCAATAAATAAATTCATTGAAGAAGAACCCTGATTCCCAAAAACCAAACGGGAAGACGAGGCGGCATCCGTCATCCTGACCCGAACATCGAAATTAACAATTAGTCTCGACTTTGGTAGGCAAATGATGATTGCTGATAGACTATCACTTTGCCTAGACCAAGTATTATAGTATATTTTATAACGAGGGACTAAACGAAGCTATAATATACCCGAGGAAGCTCGGGAGTCAATGAGTTATGTTTTTTTTTTTCAATAAACCGCTTTCTATTTGCAAGCCAATTCGAAATTTAAATAAAACCTTTGATAAGTTACTCTTTTGTAACCATGTTTCAGAGTAAAAGAGCGTTCCATTATTAAATGACTTTTTACTCCCGAGGGAATAAATGGTCACTTTAATCCCGCTTCGTAGGGCTATATTGGCGTACTTCTGGAGCATGAGAAGTGAAAAAACTATTTTTGCCCACCTCCTTTCGAAAATAACAATATGTTCATGTTATACAAAAAGGTTGAAGCAGCATTACCTTGGTTCCTATATATTTGATTATAGCGGATCACAATTTTATTACCTGGTACAAAACCTACGTTATTTCACAAATAATTAGTTAATTACGTCAAAATATCCACAGGAAAATAACTTTTTAGACGGGAAATGTCCCAAATTATGTCGAACCTTATAATTAACATCATAATATTAAATCCTACTAATATTATAAATTCGAAAGTTTGTGAGTATGGATGGATATGGATGGATGTTTAAATGAATGTTTGTTAATCTTTCACGCCAATACTTCTTATCGGATTTGGATGAAATTTTGCACTCAGATAGTTTATAACCTGGATTAACACATTTGATACTTTTTATCTCGGTCAGTGGGCGAAGCCGCGTGCAAAAGATAATAACTAATAAGATAAACGATTAATAGGTACTTCCAAACCCCAAAACACCATTTGCTACAATCTGATACATCTGACATCTGATTATACCATACATATTCCCGCCATATTATTAAACACGCTGGTTGCGAGAATTACCCACCTGACATAAAATATCACCTTCCTTCTAATGCTTAGTTGCTTACCTCTTCCAGCTTTACCACTCACTGAATCATCATCATCATCATCAGCCTATAATGTTCCCACTGCTGGGACACGGCCTCCTCTCAATGAGAGAGTAACACTCACTGAATACATCACGGTAAAAAGGATAAGGCCTGAAATTCCGACCGTGCGCGACCGAACGTCAGCGCGACAAGAATTCAGGCCTTACAAGTAGACATAAGTTGGTAATGAGCCTGACCACAGATATCGATATGTCACCGTAAAATTGTCAAACAGGTGAAATTGTAATCTCTCTAGCGATATTGTAAACTTTCGAAATATTGTCAAACGAACATACTGCTTGCAATAAAACTCATTTTTTTTCATGCGATGTAGTCAACTCACGCGGTGTGGAGAGAAGGAGGGGTCCCCCTTGCCCAGTGGTACCACTCTCATGAAAAGACAATGTACCATTCCTGAGAAATACCGATTAATATAACCTAAGCTTAAAAAACTTTATATTCCCCTATAAACCGTAGTCAACGGAGCCTCGCTTCGCGGGGCCCCTATTTCCGAGTGCAGGGCTTAAAGGAACCTAACTAGCCTAACGGGGGGGTGCCCCAAGTCCCGATTATGGGGGCAGAGATACTTCCGTATGTTCAGTTGACAATATTTCGAGAGTTTACAATATCGCTAGAGAGAAACACGTTATATTGTAATGTAACTTGTTTGACAATTTTACGGTGACAGATATACCTGGATAACGCAAGAGCACCGAGCAAGAGCTACGGTACTTTGCGTCTGGCTTAAGCATTTTATGCTCAACGTGGTTACAGTTGCAGCAAGCTTATTTGTTGAAAACAACAACGTTACAACTCAGGAGCTTAATTTTGGACTTTTTTTGTAGAATTAAATATTGTTTTTTGACGTCTATATTTCTTGTTCTGTCTCTTAGACTCAAATCACGTCAAAACAAAAGGCGGGGACAAAATGACCGATTCGGCTTCCGTCACAGAAGGCCATTTGGATTCCGTTACAGACAAGTGAGAAAACCTTGTCAGAGGAAATATATCTTTCTTGTTTCGTCTCCTAGATTCTGCGCAAGATTTAGCAGGATTGACATAGTTTTAGTATACAAATTACGTCAAAACTTAAGTCAATGTCAAGAGCTTTATTTGTTCTCGTCAGCAGAGGTGGGTTTTTTGACAGGAAACAAATATGATCTTGTCAACAGAGCAAAGGATAGTAGTCGTCGAAAATGTCACGCTTGGTTTTCATACGGGTTGTGATTTGTGTTATTTTGGTATTGGGGTTGGCAGTTAAGAGGCCTGCGGAGCATGCAAAATTTCATACAAACGTAATACCAAAACAATTTGTAATCCCTCCCACTCTGGGCGGAGCGGGAGGGAGTGTCAGACTCTTACTGACTAAAACCCATCCATGTTCCTTCCTCGCCCTTTATGTTCTGGGGCCGCGGTATCTCTTTCGAACAGGCCCGCAACCCCGGCAGGATATATAGGTTCCCTTAAGGGCCCAAACCATCAAAACCATGTTTAGAGCTGTTTAAGCACCGGGCAAATCAATAGGTGAGAATTAATGTGAGAGAAGTCAAATAAAAACAGAAACTTTTCAAATCATTTAAACAAAGGCAGAATAAAAGACGATTTCTGTTAAAAATCAAACATCAATTTTAATTAGGATTCAATATCAAAGCTTTTTTAGTTCGATTAAAAATAATATTGTTATAAGTCAGTTTCATATTGAAATATTTAATTAATCCAATGAAAGGTAAAGTTGAAATTAGTTTTTATAAGTTGGCAATTATTGAAAACTGTGTAATATAATGTTCCACGATTCACAAAAAAATTACGATCCATTTTATTAAGGGGCCGAACATGCGTATTTATGAGTTATTAGGAATTTATTTCTATAGAAAACTTATTTTTCTCATAACTCTTGTTTAAATCAGTTTTCATTCTTTTATGAAAATGATAACTCTGTTCATAAACTCAACTTGTTTTTTCCAATCTAATATACAATTCACAGTCGTAATATCCAGTGTGTGTAGTCGACACATCTTAATGCTACGATAGCCAAGCACGAACAGAGTACCGACTGCCGATGCCGGTCTGTCCCCACTCTTCCCCTGCCATAATGATACTCGGGTTCGTGATTGGCTACAAAAGTGACAGCTAGTGTTGCCATATTGCTAAGTAAAATTATGTTACAATGCAAAATCACAACAATTCAAAATATATATTTGGGATCCTAGATATTCTGTAATTCAATCGAAATAAATGCACACTACCGTATGAATATTATGTTTGATTTACAAATTATTTTGGTATTACGTTTGTATGAAATACGCATGCTCCGCCGGCCCCTTAAGGCGTAACAGTCCAAATTCGAGTTTCACAGTAACGATACAATTTGTAATAGTTTTTTTTTTTATTGTGCCAAGTCAAATCTTGGTTGGTAACATTACAAGCAAATGCCCCGGTGACGGATCGCCCTTAGATGAAACCAGAACCCGTCGATGGCAAACTAAATTGCCATAGACAATTAGATTATTCCCTTACATGTATTAGAAGTAGCCAGAAGGGGTTGTAAATAACAACGACTTGTAGTTGAAATCACTGTCCTGTATTTACGTATCATACTCGTACAATAATCTTCTACTCACAACCTCGCCGTTCCCCAGTCTACGCTCTCAATGTCACCCATTCGTCGATGGACTACCCCCTTTACATTATTTTAAAAGCCCTGGGTTGCTATACTGATAAAAATGAATTATCTTCCCAACAAAATATAAGTTAGCCTTAAACACTCTTATTTTAATTAATTACAAACAAGATGTTTTGCAATATTGCATTTAAAATCATATTTAAAAAAGAAATAATGCTAACACACGCGTAAACTGAATAACCAATACTACCAGATGGATAACATTTTAGATACAATCCTTAATGTACTTTTCGCTACAGTCCCTACCCATGGGCACTACCCGGAATTTGACGATTCGATTTTCAACTTTGCCCGACCTGTAAATCGAACCCAGGACCTCATCCTCATCCTCCGACCACAAGCTCGTCTCCGTGATTCCTCACTACACTTATCTACTTGGCTTAACACTTGACCAATGTAAATCAGGCCCTACTTACCTAAGATCCTGACAATACAATCTTAAAGATAAATCTATTGTATGCTTTAGTCACATTATTCGCTTGGCAGACTTGAAAGGTCCGACAATTTCAATAGAATCTCTGAACCGATCTATGTTCACTTGTATTACGTGTATATTGTACTACATAGGTAATTTAGGTCGTCTATAAATCGGTCTGGTGAACTTCGTATCATGGATACTTTAATATAAATTATGATTTCGCTTTATTGTATGTGGGTTGTCAATGGGTTTTGTTGCGTATTTTTTTGTACCTACATAAAAAACTTAATACATCCATAATAATGTATGGTAACGAAAATCTGAATAGCTTGTTTTTTAGTATCAGCATTTGATAGCCCAATTCTCGAGGATGGTTATAGGTTACTAGCTGACCCACGCAACTTCGTCTGCGTCACATATATGAGAGAAAAAGCTCACAAAAGGAATAAATTTTCCCCGTTTTTGCAACATTTTTCATTTATGTTCCGCTTCTATTGGCCATAGCGTGATGATATATAGCCTATAATCTTCCTCGATAAATGGACTATCCAACACAAAAAGATTGGATAGTCCATTTTTTCAATTCCAACCAGTAGTTCCTGAGATTAGCGCGTTCAAACAAACAAACACACAAACTCTTCAGCTTTATAATATTAGTATAGATTTAACATCACGCTATGACCCGAAGGAACCGAACAAAATAGAACCGCGTGTGGAACCCCGAAAAACCACTAAATGATAATAAGCCCCAGCCTATTCTGAACGATTTAAGGAATAGCTTCCCGTACCATCAAATTCAACTAAAAACTAGTATTTTTTAAGCCACGGCGTTTCAGACACGCTGTTTTCTTGTATTTAATGTTATGAACCTGAAAATGGCTTATTTGTTTGTCACATCTAAACGCTTTTAAAGCAGAAAAGATTTCGTTGATATTTACACACATGAAGACTACTCTAAGACTTACCTTTTTTTCGCACATCTGTCTCTGACTTGGTTTTACATGCCATCGAGAAATGTCTCTCTCAGGTAAGCTGGTTTGGTTTCCACACGATGTTTTCCTTCACCGAAGCAAGTGATAATATTATACACTAAGCAATCTTGGGCTTAAAATCAAGACCTGCACTACACTTGACAGACCGACGGCCCTAACACAGTTTTATAACTTACTTAAGACGTGGGATTTTTACTCTAGATATAACGTTTCCATTGGGTTATTTTCAATTTCAATGTGGGCGAAACCGTAGGCTATCTCGTAAAACTACAAACAAATATAAAAAAGATCGATCACCATATTCAGCTGCATGATCTAATACAAACTAATTATAGGCTACATTAAAAATACGAGTACCACACAGGAAATGTTATGACAGTCATTTTGCTATTTTGTAATCCGCAATGTTTTGACATTTCTGAAATAACTGACTGAAATATTAAGTAATGTGTTCTAAAAATATTGGTTCTGCATCATATCCGGACAGATTTTGTCCGGGCTGTCTACTCACACCTGTTTTTGGACGTCATGATATTTAAGGCGTCGTTCACATCAAAGCGTGCTAATAGTCATCTTCCTGCAAGGGCTAGCCTTCCGTGATCCACCTGGAAATCTACGAACTACAACCAGGTTAAAAGTGCATTCATAGAAACAAGAGGTGTCGCTTGCAGCTTGCGGTCTGCAGCCCGTCTCGGAAAGGAACCTTAAGTGGGTCTACCTCAATGGAAGGTGCGTTTGTGGAGCTGTATCACAAACTATTCTTCACCTCCTATACTGTCCTTTTAGCCCAAAAACATGCAACAGAAGTAAACTTTGCGCTGCCACCCACGACGTAATGGAATTAGCGAAGTTCTGGGCAAACAAAATGTAAAAATGGTCGAGGCAGAAGAATAGTCACCGGCTGACTGTGAATGTCTAGAACTACCATTTTTAATTTTGGACAAATAGCACAATGGAGAGCCATGCAAGAGGCATATGTCCAGCAGTGGACCATGAGATGCTGAGAGAGAGAGAGCACAATGGTAATGCCTAGTGTCCGACCGCCGCCGACGTATCGGCTTCGAATTTGAATGAAGCCGAAAGATTCTAAGAGGCGCCGAAATTGAACGAACTGTTACGAATGGATAAGAGCCCGATGAAAAAGACCATGCGCGGAGGGCAGCGATTACATATTATTTTATTATACATCATCGTGGAACTACTAACATCATCGTGGTGTATCGTCGTATACTGCGAAAAAAAACAACTATTTATTTAGATCTGTTGTTTCGTGTCTTTGTCCAAGAACAACAGCACAATAAAAACGGTAGAAACTATATTAAAAAATATGAAAGAAAATAGAGATTGTTTCCTCAATAATAGAAATTAATAACAGTAGTTACTCTACCTACGGATTATGTTTTTCCCACATCTTTCTAAACCACGTAATTACTTGAAATTAATTGTTTTGTTAAATGCTTGCCACTGCAATTCGTGTAAGTGTAATGTTTTATGAATAGTCTGATTAATTACTGTTGCGTTTGTAGTAGTAATTAGTTTAATTTGTATGGTAGATAATTGTTGGAACATTATAAATACTTAGTAAATGGTTTACAGTAACAGCTGATCAATTACTCTGCCCCCAGGATTGAAGAAGAAAGGGAAGAAGAACGGGAAGAACGAGAATAAGAGCGGGAAGATCTGGAAGACGACCGGGAAGAACGGGAAGAAGATCGGAAAGAACGAAAAGAAGACCCGGTAAAACGGGAAGAATTCCGGGAAGAAGACCGGGAAGAACAAAGAAAAGAACACCGGTAAGACCGGGAACAAGATCTGGACGACCGGTAAGACCACCGGGAAGAACGGCAAGAAGACCGGGAAGAATGGTCTTACGTTCTTAGGGAACCTTCAAGACTTCTTTGTCATTTCGCGATAATATTTGGAGATCTTTGGGTTAAAAAAAAAATACGTTTTGCGTTTAATTTTACGATTTTCGGCAGAACACAATGAAACTCACTCAAACATTGTGCTGATGGATGCATTGAATAGTACGGGGTTCATGGAGGTATTTGAAATAAAGTAATAACATTAAAAAAGGTGGCCAAGTGCGAGTCGGACTCGCCCATGAAGGGTTCCGTAGCAGATTGAATGAAAGGTAAATTGCTGTTTACGATTGATGACGTATTAAAAAAAACTACATGCTAAATCTTGTTCAAACTAACTAACACACGTTTTCGGTGGGAGTTTACATGGTAATGTTCATCATATTTTTTTTTTAGTTTTATCGTTCTTGTATTTTAGAAGTTACAGGGGGTGGGACACATTTTTCCACTTTGAAAGGTTCTCTCGCGCAAACTATTCAGTTCAGAAAAAAATGATAATATAAACTTCAATATCATTTTAAAGACCTTTCCATAGATACACGACCACGTATGGGTTTGATAAAAAAAAATTGAGTTTCTGCTCTATTTTTGTGTGAAAATCTTAATGCGGTTTCGGTTCAAGTTTCAACAGCATAGTTCTTATAGTTTCGGAAAAAAGTGGCTGAGACATACGGACGGACAGACAGACAGACAGACATGACGAATCTATAAGGGTTCCGTTTTTACCATTTGGCTACGGAACCCTAAAAAGAAACACGCGGTGCAGTCTTTGGGGACTGGCGATAGAAGAGAAAACTAAGTGTTCTATATGAGCTACGGGTTGTGCGCACGCGCCTAAGTACTACGTCTACTACGCCTTGGTACTACGCCTTAGCAGATCGGCTACGAGTGCTACGAAGCGTTAGGTGACGGTCACTCGAGTTTTAAGATTTTTGTTCACCCAAAAAGTGCTCAACGCGCCTAAAGAAGTTTTCACATCAAAAAACTTATGTAGTGTCTCCCCCGTACTGGAAAACGACGCAGCGGGAATGATTCCTATTAAGGGGTGGAGGTGTTAGGTATTTTTAGTTCTCACGAGGTCATACTTCGGCATATCTTTAGACAATTACAAAAGAGATAAGTTTACAAATTACTTCATCAATTTAATAATGACGTGCGAATAACTGATACGAAATGTAAACTTATTTTTTGCGAACCGAAATAACAAAATATTATCTTCCTCACATAGCAACTGAACACATAATAAATACACTACGCTTGTTTAAATTATAAATAGGTATTAATTTATTTGCCTTGCCATTCAATGTAAATGAGATGGTATTTGCACAGTTTTGACGACTCGAATGGCGTAGTGGTAGTGACGCTGCCTTACGTTCTTAGGGTCCTGGGTTCGAATCCCGGTAGGAACAAATGTTTGTGTGATGAGCATGGACATTAGTTTCCGAGTCATGGATGTTTATATGTATAATAAGTATGTATTTACAAACAAAAAAGTATATATGTAGTATATCAACTATCTAGTGACCACGACACAAGCTTTGCTTAGTGTGGCGCTAGGTGGCGCTGTGTGTTAATGTCCAGCGATATTTATTTATTATTATTTATAGTTTTAGTATTAAATTGAGTTGGCGAATTGTCTAAGAATTTGAACGAGACATTTTGGAGTTTTGGTCCATGAATGCATGTGATTGCAGCATATTTTTATGGAGACTATTCTAACTTTACCAGGGGACTGTCTTTTCCAGAATTTTCATCACTCGAAATCATCCACAGCTGGTTATGGGCCCTTTCTTTTGCCACACTTTGACGACCCGTATGGCGCAGTGGTAGTGACGCTGCCTTACGTTCTTAGGGTCCTGGGTTCAAATCCCGGTGGGAACGAAGGTTTGTTTAAGCTTAGACATTTGTTTCCGAGTCATGGAATATAAATGTATAATGAGTATGTATTTACAAACAAAAAAATATAATTATGTAGTATATATCAACTATCTGGTATACATGACACAAGCTTTGCTAAGTGTGGCACTAGGTGGCGCTGTGTGTTAATGTTTAGTGATATTTATTTATTTACTAGCTTCTGCCAGCGGCTCCGCCCGCGTGAAGTTGTCCCATGGGATCTTACTACCGGGATAAAAAGTATCCTATGTGTTAATCCAGGTTATTAACTATCTGTGTGCAAAATTTCATCCAAATCCGTTCAGTAGTTTTTGCGTGAAAGAGTAACAAACATACATCCATCCTCACAAACTTTCGCATTTATAATATTAGTAGGATAGTAGGATTTTCTTCACTGCACTGTGCGCCCCTTATTCAAGTACTTCCCTTATCCAAGTTTAGGTCATAAATAATAAGTGTACTTAATCATTGAGCTCTTATTATTTACAAACCCCTACCTATCTAGCTGCTGACATCCCTCTACAGGATAAGTGTCACAGTGGTGGTGGTGTTATTTTTGCACGATTAATGTAATTTTATTTTTGTTATATTTGTCTATTTTGCATGCTGCGTCTATCGCATCATTTTGTACACTATGCTTATATCATCATATTGCTTATATTATTAGGACAAACAGTGAATTGTAGATAGGCCAATAAATAAATAAATTAACTTGGGGCTTCAATTCATTCCTTTTTTTTCTGATAAATCAAAAGTTACAAGTGATTATTTGAAGGTGCTTTATTTTTTCATACCTTGGACAAACGATGAAAAATACTTTAAATATATTACAAAATAAAATAATTTCAGGTAGGATGGATAAATATAGTCGAAAACTTTCCTGAACAATATTTTTGTGTTGTTTGAGAGAGAGTTTGTTTATTTGTGCTGCAGTTTACTATTTTAACACTTTTATGCCTTTCTTATCTTTTGTTTATTCAGATAAATCTACTTCACGTCATTATTAACAAGAATTCTTTCAACAAGAGATAAACTGCACACGAATTTCTATTTGTAGTTTATATTCAATAAATAGCATGCATAAAATAAAGATCGATATGAATTTGTTAAAATATTTATATGACGTTCGATTCTGACGTGGATTAAATTAGCTGTTACAGAATTATTTACTTTAATACGATGAAAATATCTTGAATTCTAGACGTCATTGAAAATAATTTAAGCGTCAGTAAAGCTTACATTATCCTAATGTTTTACAAGCGTCATTCTGAAATCACATCACCATTATGCTGCCCTTAACCTTACATAATCGTACTTCTCTATTAGTCATCTCATCTCGTTCCACAGAATGAGAAGACAACATTTTATATCGCTGGCCACAGTTATTGCAAAGGTTCTGGATCGTTTGATGGCCAACTACCTAAGCAAGCACCTTAATCTGCATGACGGACAATTTGGTTTTAGAAAAGGTATTTCTACAGAGAGTGCCATTTTAACTCTAAAGCACACCGTAAGGTACTATGTCGATATACAGATTCCAGTGTACGCGTGTTTCCTGGATCTCTCGAGGGCTTTCGACATGGTGGCTTATGATGTGCTATGGAAGGGTTGTCTATTGTTTGCACGAAGATTATATGCCATAATCATAATTTTCCCGAATTTCATTTGCCCGAATGTTTCATTTGCCCTAAAACACATATGACATACTTTTAATTGCCCGAATTTTAGATACCATAAGATACGAATGCCATAAGTATTGTTTGCCTTATTTTTATGTGCCATAATAATTATTAGACATAATATTTAAATGGCATAACAAGTATTAGACAAACTTATTTATTCTGTGCATTGTTTTTTTTTCTGTGCATGGTTGATGGTGGGCTAGGTCGACGGAGCCCCGCTCCGCGGGGCTCCTACTTCTGTGTGGTTTATAAAAAAATAACCACGAAGGGGATGGCGGGGTCGTGTGAGCGAGCGAAGCGAGCGAATCTTCTCTTCTAACCTAACCTATCCGAGTCGGGGTGCCCTAAAGTCCCAATTGCATCCAATTTCTCTTGATATGAACAACCGTTACACACCTGATGTCGAAGGCAAATTATGTTATGGCATATCATAATTATGGCATGTGATAATTAGGGCATGTGATAATTGGGGCTTACAATGATTATGACAAATGATGTTATGGTAAGTGACTTTATGGGAAACAATGATTCTGGCACGTGACTAATATGGCAAATGAGAGTAGAGCAAATGAGTATTATGTCGTATGATATTATGGCTGTTGACTATTATGGCAAATGATATTAGGGCAAATAAACTTCGGGTAAACGGCGGTATACCCTATGGAAGAAGCTTAAAGAAACTAGTTTGCCAAAAGAGCTGTGTTCTGTTTTTGAGTATTGTATGGCAATCAGATAATCTATGTTAAGTGGGCAGGGATTTTTTCTTAAATTACCCTGTTTAAGGCGTATTGCTAAAACTTCTCTGGCTACTGCCAGAGAAGTTTTAGCAATATATGTTGAGGGCTTTAAGAGAATATGTTTTCCACAAGCTACTGCTTGTGGAAAACATATTCTCTTAAAGCCCTCAACACCTTGCGCGTCCAATACAACAATGCCTTCTCTTCCTTGTAATTATACACATTTTAGCTTAGGTTTAAACTAGTCAGTAAGACAATAGAAGGTAATAGAGATAATTTAGATAAACCGGTATCTTCTAGCTCTCAATCAACTATTTGCAAAAAAGGGTCTGAGCAGAATACTTTGAAATTATTTCACCTGAATATTCAGGGATTTTCATCCAAACAATTAGAGATAGAATTGTTTTTAGAAAAAACTAAGTTTGATGTTATTTGTTTTACCGAACATTGGATGAAAGATTATGAATCAATGCAAATAATTATAATAACTACAACGTGGGAAGTTGCTTTAACCGAAAATCTAAGATGCGAGGGGGTTCATTGATCTTAGTTAAGAACTGTATTAAATCTAAATCTCGAAATGATATAGTCGATCTATCGGTCGAACATAGCATTGAATTGTCTTGTGTTGAGCTTGATAAGCATTTAATAGTGTGCGTTTACAGACCCCCAAATTATCTGAACTACTCTATCTTTGAGTCAGTAATGGAAGAAGCTTTGGCAAAACTTGTAACTGGTAATAAATCAATACTTATCTGTGGTGACTTCAATGTTAATATCTTAGAGAATAATGTCAATAGCAGTCGATTTTTAAGTCTTTTTAAATCATTTAATTTGTCAAACGTGTTTTCAGAACCAACCCGAATTACTACAAATACTGCTACATGTATTTATAATGTTTTTTGTTGCTGCGACTACTTAGATAAATCTATCGTAAATTATCTTCCTTCAGATCACAGCGGGCAGACAGTTGCTTTCGCGTACAATAAACAATTACAAAGAATTCAGATTCAAACCAGACAAATAACACCCAGCAATTTAGAAAAGTTCAATAATAATTTAATTAGCAAGCTTAATATACCAGGCCATATAAGAAACAATGTAAATGAATTGTATGAAGAATTCTTTTCGGTAGTGCACACTGAGTTCAATAACACTTTAAAAATGAAAACTAAAACTATTGGCCCTAAGTTTATTTTCAGTGACTGGGCAACACAGGGTATTAGGAAAAGTAGGGAACGATTGTTTGAGCTGTACGGCTTTAAGCCTTACATCAAAACAGAATCTTTTAATAAATATGTTGCTACTTACTCGAAAATTTTTAAAACCACTTGCAAGGTAGCCAAATCTTTATTCATTAGCAAAAAGATTAAATCAGCCGAAAATAAAATAAAGACGGTTTGGAAAATAATCAACAGCGAAACAAATAGAAATAAAAAACAAAGTAATGACTTCACACTAGAGACCTCACGTGGCCTTGTCAGCTCCAACAGTGAAGTTGCTCATGAATTTGTAAATTTCTTTACTAGTATCCCAATTAAAACTACAGAAACCTTAAACTCCTGTCCCTTGGTCTCTATTGACTTACTGAAAGCAAACGTTTCAGCCTGTCCAAATGAATTTAAATTCCAGCATATAAACCCCATAACAGTCTTAAAAGCTTTTAAGCAAATCAAGATCAAATTAACTGAAGATCTATGGGGTTTGTCTATCAAAGCTTGTACCTCAATTATTGAGACCGTAGCTCCGTATTTAGCCTTAATATTTAATTTGTGCGTGGATCAAGGGGTCTTTCCGGATCTGATGAAGTTTAGTAAAGTAATACCGGTTTTTAAATCCGGGGACAGTAAAGACACGAATAACTATAGGCCCGTATCCGTGTTGCCAGTTTTCAGCAAGGTGTTTGAAAAGATAATGCTCAATGGTTTCACCAAAGGACGTTGTACAACTGACGCCGGTGTCACTTTATTAAAACACATATTTACTGCGTGGGAAGAGGCACATGATACCATAGGAATATTCTGTGACCTTTCGAAGGCATTTGATTGCGTAAATCACAAAACCTTAATCTTGAAACTTGAGCATTACGGTTTAGGTAAACTTGCGCTCAGTTTAGTTAAATCGTATTTTAGAGATAGACAGCAGCAGGTACAAATAAATGGTGTCAATTCAATGGGTTTAAAAGTAGAAATGGGTGTACCACAAGGTTCGATATTGGGTCCCTTCCTCTTTTTGGTTTATATTAATGACTTACCCCATTTATTTAACAATCGCCCGCAAATGGTGTTGTTTGCAGACGATACTTCTTTAATATTTAGAATAAACAGACGGGCCACTAATTTTGACGACGTAAATAACGCCCTACTGCAGGTTCATAACTGGTTTACTGTAAATAATTTAGTTCTAAATGGGAAAAAAACTAAATGCATCAGATTTGCTCTTCCAAATGTCAAAAGTAGTGATTGTGACATAGTATTAAATCAAGAGAAACTAGAATTTGTCGATAAAACGATTTTCTTGGGAATCGCGCTCGATTCAAGGCTACAATGGGGCCCTCATTTAACATCTCTTGCAGGACGCCTTAGCTCAGCAGCATATGCTGTTAGAAAAATCCGTCAATTTACCGATGTTGATACCGCGAGGATAGTTTATTTTAGTTATTTTCATACTATTATATCATACGGTATTTTACTATGGGGACGGGCTGCAGACATCGAGTCTATATTTATTCTGCAGAAAAGAGCCATCAGAGCCATATATGATTTACGTAGACGCGATTCTCTGAGAGAGCTGTTTAAGGAAATTAATATCATGACAGTACCTTGTCAATACATCTATGAAAACATCATGTACGTTAGGAAAAATCTGCATTTATTCAGTAAAAGAGGTAACAGACACCACTATAATACTAGAAATAGGGACGATCTAGTTCAGCCAGGTTTCAGGCTTGCTAAAGTAGATTCCTCTTTCATGGGGTACTGTTTAAAATGTTACAATAAAATACCTCCCCACATTCTACAACTGAATGAGACGAAATTTAAATCTTGTGTAAAACGCACACTATGTAGTCAAGCATATTATAAGTTGGGGGATTACATTGATGATAAAAATGCTTGGCTCAATGCCGGTCCTGCTCCACAACCATAGGCGCAAACTAATTGATTCCTAGTCAAGTTAGTGTGGGACGCTCTTATTGTGCACGTCTTTCTACATCGTTCTCACATATATGTATAATCACAACATGAATGATGTAACCAAGATTTTGTAACAATATTTTGATTGAAAAGAGTGTCCATGGAGTTTCTTGCCCGTTCTTTTCCATAGAGATCTACGCTAGGGAATGGGCAACTACAGTACTTTCTCAAGTTATTATGCCTTGTGACTGTGACTGTAGCTTTGATTTAGTTTTGTATTTTTGACATTCAAAAGTGCCGTAATGGTCTAAGTGAAATAAATGATTTGAGTTTGAGTTTGAGTTTGAGTTCAAAATGATATTGCGGTTACCACGTTTCTGCAGCGCATCTGCAATATTCATGGAGGCTCGAACGGACGGATTCGCAGCGATATTGCTCAAAAAGGTCGCTTCATTATTGAGCAGAGTTCGTGCTAGCGGCAATGGCATTCTGGCGGTGATTGCGGAAAAATTTGACTGCCCTATTTTATGCCATCACATTAGAGTGCTGACAAAAATGCACAACACGAAATGATGAAATTATTAGTTAATTAATTCATTACTATTATTATAAAACTTAAGAAGACGGGTATTTATCGCGTGAAAGTTTAAAAAAGACAATTATTATTATTTGTAGATTGATCTGAATTTGAATGAATGTAATTATTTCACCTAATTTCTCATCGCTAACATAGTTCTTAAGTACTTTGTTTAACCCATACGGACCTTGTTGTTCGCAATAAATAATTATTTGATTTGATTTGATTTTGATTTACAAACTATTGTCATCATTAACTTCACATGTTTTTCTAATTGAACATTGTCTTGTCTAGACATTTCAAATTCTTTGATTAAGAAAACATCTTTATAATTATAGTGCATTTCCTACTTATTGCATACAATGGTGAGACGCGTTTAATTAGCAATTGTCTTTCCTGTTAATTAATTTATTGCATTCGTTTAGTTGAACTTCACACAGTCATGTTTTAAAGTCTTTTTGTAAGACTGTCTCACCAGTGGCATGTCAGTGGTCATGCCAATAATATCTTTATCCATTCATCATGCAATAAATTATAATTAGTAGGCACTTGGAACCATCGTACCTACTCATTATGTAATTGCACAAGTCACCATGATTCTGCATGAATACACACGAAATGACAGACAATAATGGCCTTTTTTTTCTCATACCTATTTTTAGATTTACATGCGTCATAAGTGAATTAATAATCTCAAAAAGTGTAAGCGGAGATATAATCGTACAAAAAATAACTGAAGATAGGTCATCAGCTCCCTGCCCGTGTCCTATGTTATGTGGTGCCATTGTCACACGTTTTTACCTGCCCTTCTCACCTGACAGCCGTCACGGTATCATGAACGTCCATTTTCAATAACAAACTTTTCGGTTTTGGTAGGTCATTATCTCTGTCTGTTTCACATTTTTGTTAACGTCGGTTAGAAACAAATTTCACAGAAAAGCTGTCTTAGAATCAAGTGACAGGTAAGGGACGCGAATTGGATATTTCAAGCTATCTTTGTTAATGAAAACACGAATACTATGAGCGTAGGCACATATATTAACTGACTGTTATACGTAAATAAGTTACAGAAAACTCCTTCTTTTTTCATGCAATCTTTTCATTTTTTCTTTAGTACTGAAGGTTAAAAGAAAGAAAGATATGAAGCTGAGGCAGTGAAGTTTCCTGTGGACGGCTGGCTATGGGCTAGCTAGCCGTCCGGCCGTCTAACGACGACGACAGGCCGTGTCGACGGCGCGTTCGTGTTCCACGCGCGCCTCAAAGAGATGTCAGCAAAAAGAGAGGGGCCCGCAAGGGCCGAAGCCTGCCGGGGTTGCGGGCCTGTTCGAAAGAGATACCGCGGCCCCGGAACGTAAAAGGCGAGGAAGGAACATGGATGGTTTTTAGTCAGTAAGAGTCTGACACTCCCTCCCGCTCCGCCCAGAGTGGGGGGGGGGGTCATTTGATGATTTCCCATCCTTAAAAAAAAAAAACAAAGGCAGTGAAGTTTTTCAGACGGTGCTCCGCACGTAGCTACGGTGAGCGCCGCCCGTCCGTGCGGTTGGGTGATGTTGCTACTGAGCCATCAACGGATTTAAAACAAGCCAAATACGTAGTGCTAGTCAACTGGGCCTATCCCAGTTGTAAACGTCCCTTTGGCCTATTGGCCTTGTTTCGTTCTGTCTCCTGCTGATATGGAGGGAAGTGGAAACTACGGTTTTTTTCCTACTTTCTGATTAATTTCGTTGCGGGATCCAAGACAGTTAAATTCATTCTCTGGGACTTTGTCGAGCTTTATTGCGTCGTCGCTTTTCTGGTGGTCGCCACTGTTGATTCTGGCTTTCAGGAGTTACAGTGGTTTGGGCGTGTGTGGCGGGTTTGTCAAAAAAAAAACCGACTTCAAAAAAAACAAAAAAGTGAAAAATAACTTAAGCTTCTGAAGGCGGTGACCTTTGTTTGATTGCTTTAGTTTTTTTGTCACCGACTTCAGAAGCTTAAGTTATTTTTCACTTTTTTGTTTTTTTTGAAGTCGGTTTTATTTTTTGCAAAAAAGTTTTTATTTTTCACTTTTTAGTGGTTCACATGTGCTTGATACATGGAAAGTGCATACCGTTACAATTACAACAAGCCCAAACACGACTAAGACACATTGTCTCCTTATGGAGTTCCGTGACTCTTGGCTTCATCATCAGATCTGATGGTAGAATGGTTCTTATCAAACGCAAATGCTTCACTTGTTGTAGAAAATACCAAAATTGCAACACGTTTTCATATAAAATTTGAAGAGTTCCCTCGATTTCGCCAAGATTCCATCATCAGATCCCAACTTGGTGGCTATGGGACCATTTGGAAAGAATACCCTTTCCAACAAAAAAAGAATTTTCCAAATCGGTTGGCAAGCGACGGAGTTATGCCCGAACAAACATAAAAAAAAAAAATAGAAACATCCGAATTGAGAACCTCCTCCTTTTTTAGAAGTCGGTTAAAAAAGGAAAAACCGCCTATTACTACGTTAGAATAATGTCCTGATCTGAACTTCCCACTAGGTGGACCGATGACCTGGTGAAGTGGTGAAGGTTGCGGGGATCTGCTGGATTCAAATCGCGCGGGACCGGACAATATGCCGACACTTGGAGCCCTATGACCAGCAGTGGACGTCTTGTGGCTGAAATGATGATGGAATAGGTGATATACATAATTATAATTTCACTGTAATTTCATAAAGGCAACACACGTTTTTTCGTAAGACCAAAGAATCTTCTCACTTCATCTTGACCTTCAAACTCCCGCCCAATCATCAAATATCTAAGTAGTTCTCGTCAATTTGAAGAGAATGTTACTAGTTGTCAATAGATCCTTCCCCCGTGTGTGTCAGTTCAGTCTCGAGCGTAGTGTCACGTTACGAGCGTCTCGTGTTACAAAGTAATTGGCAACTAATAGTTTGAGCGATGTGTGACCTTGGGTTTCTGGGCTATGTTGTACTCACTGGTATAGATAGGTAGGGCAAAACACTGCGAGAGTTGGAAAGGCACGAGAAAGCTTTTGCTCAGCTGTGGGACTGAATAGGCAAATTAAAATTATAAAAAGAGCGACCCGTGCTTGACCGTCACTCACATTATAGAGAGACTTTGTCGTGAAACGGAAAGCAGTTGGTAGTTGGTCCCAGCTGTTGTAGGTCTTTGACAGTCCTTACGGGTTGTTATGTCATAATATAATGTCGCTCATTAATTTGTTCGTAAACACGACACACTTTATCCTTCGGCGCTATCAATAACAGGGAATATACATGTCATTATCGTTTATTTCAGTTAAATCAAATAAATATACCTAGTATTATCAACTCAAGAAAAGTAAAGTTCAACTACGTTTCTCGCTCAAAATGAATATTAAACTTCGGCAATGTTTCTACGACAGTTCAAACGTTCGTGACTGTTGCAGCCGTCATTCACCTCAATCTAACTTCTTTACACCATTTTGTTTGGCTGTAATAAAGTAATATTACTAAGTACTACTTAATATGTACTATTCAACTTATTTTTTAATGAATACCGTAATGCATGATGGTCGTATATTGAAGTGATAATAATTGTAATTCTCAGCTAATTAGCACAACATATTTGTACTCCTCTTGGCATGACATGGCGCTCTTTTCATCAACATAAGACTTGTAATTTTTTACCTATGTTAACAAATAAATTATGATTTGATTGATTTGATTTAAGTGCGCTGTCAATTTAGACGGTTCGTGACGCACCGCTGCGGTGCCGAAGCAGTGCCTTTGTAGTCTTGCGCACGGACTTTCGTTTTCATACAAAGCGCGCGGTGCAGCAACCTCTAAATTAAAAGCGTCCTAACTGTGATGTGCTTTATTTATGAAAAATGCATAAACGAAATTTAAAAAGCTCTTAGTGAAACTTTAAATACTTTTCAAATAAAAGTGTTTTTTTGACGGATAGAATTTAGAAGACGTCGAGTTTTAAAAGTGCGTTCCGTTTCACAAAAACAAAAAAAACTTTAAAACAGGTGATGTTTTAGAAACAAACAAGTGTACCATGCGCAATACAAGGTATATTATATAAATGACGAGTTTAGTATTTTTTCTATAATTCCCTATAATGAACGCGATGAGCGCGTGTAAGGACGTTACCTCTGGAAAATCATATTTTTAAACCCTACGAAGAATCTATCTCCTACATCCTTAAAGAACTTTTAACAACGAAACTCTCACAGGTTTAATACTTTTCCAATTATTTCTAGCGCCGCTTTGAGAACACTGAAACCACACTACACGTTCATGTATTAATGATTTAAAGTTTAGCTTACGCTGTTTACTAAGGGAACTCACTGTAGAAAGAAAAAATATAAATTTTTCAGTTTGTCACTGTTACGATTTGACTTCATCATTTTGACGTTTATCATTTTTCAAATTTCAAAATTTCAAATTTATTTATTTTGTGAACATAGGTAAAAGTAGGTGTTAAAAATACATAAAATTCAGAAACTAACTATGTTGCGCCGGTAGGCATACAAAATGTTTCATGAAATTAAATTAAACCAAAGCAATTAAAAGTAAATTAAATGAAAACAATGAAAATTAATAAATATAAAAAAAATCAAAACAATTAAAATCAATAAATCAAAAGAATTAGAGTCAATCAATTTCTACGGTTTTTCTACGGTTCTTACGGTTACGGTTTCTACGGTACGGTTAATTTTCTACGGTTAGGCCCAGTTTGGAGTCGTTACAGGTGGTCCTGGTGGGTCGACCTGGTTACTTTCCTGTGGTTCCATGGCATTAGGAATTGTTTGACCTAGACTTCTGTATATATCGATGGAAAATACAAATCTATAATAACAGCAAATAATATCCCACATGGACCACCGGATAACGACTCCTAGTTTGGGAGATTTTAGGAACTGCACTTGTTTGTTTTTTTTGCTGTGATTGGCTTGTAATATGTATTTTTAAGTGTCTTGCACCATGTGTGGTTCCACTTGTACTCTGAGGGACCTGTCCGAATCCATCCTTAACGTGGTTGAGGTGGCAAGAGTACTGGTCAAAAATAATATAATTTAAAAAAGCTACCAAGTGCGAGTCGGACTCGCCCATATAGTTGCATAGTTTGACATTTGGCTACGGAACCCAGAAAAGGGGATATTCATCGACACGACAAAGAAGACCCACTTTTTTTTTCATCAGTCTCCTGCTCTTCTCTCCATTTATTGGAGCTCGGCGCAGCATATCTTCCGTACTCCTCTATTACTAGTCATCTCATCAGACAACTACAGAGTTAAAAGGGGGAAGGGGACGGTTAAGGGTTGAAAAGTCATAGCCATTATCATACTTCACACAGTAAATCTATCGTAATTCTTTGGTCTGCTTGTATTCTCACAGATAGAAGAATAACTAAACGAAATTCATTTCGGACACAATTCTGGACTCAGAAGTTGTGGTATTTTGTATTTTACCGGACTTTAGTTACGAGTATGTTTCTAGCATGTATGTTTGTATTTACGTATATTCCACCTTAGCGCCTATACTATTCATCCGATTTTGATGAAAAAGTGGTCAATCGATTTGTTTTTACTGTCCGCGTAACATAAGCTACATTTTAACCGACTTCAACGTAGGAGGAGTCGATTTTACCTTATAAACCCCGATTTTAGAGGTAAACAAAGGCATTGATAAGCATTGGCATTGGCAATTTGTTTGCCCCTTTATGCATTATATGTCAAACCTACATGTTCTACTAACATAGTTTTTTTAAGATCATGTTTAACAATTTATGTAGATGTGAATTTTTTCTGAAATAAAATGATTATTATTATTATTTCGAGTTACCAGTAGTAAAAGACGTTCCCACTTCATGTAAGGTTAGTCAGTAATTTATAACAAAACTTCAACTTTATTTGCCCTTCGCCGCCTTTGCACATAGAATATGTAGTGAACATAATTTATATCCCTAATTGCATGAAAATAAGCGCGGAGAGTGTGCTATTGTTTGTATCAAACAAAATACAGATTTGAGAATATCGACGGCAGGATTTTGACTATTGTACTGGGAACCCCTTGGGAACGCCTTTGTCCAGTAACAGATTGTTATTGTCTTTTACTGACCTCTCTCTGAAATATAATAATCAAAATATCTATTGAAACAGATACCTATAGGCAATGAACTGCTGCTAATGTGCTGAACTGATGTACTGAACTGATGTAACGAACTGATCTACTGAACTAATGTACTAAACTGATGTACGGAACTAATGTACTCAACTGATGTACTTAACTGGTGTACTGAACTGATGAACTGAACTAATGTACTGAACTAACGTGCTGAACTGATGTTATACTGAACTAACATGCCGAACTCATATACTGAACTATTGTAATGAACTGATGTACTGTTTTACTGAACTGGTGTATTGAACTGATGTAATGAACTAATGTACTGAACTGATGTAACGAACTGATGTACTGAACTAATGTACTAAACTGATGTACGGAACTAATGTACTCAACTGATGTACTTAACTGGTGTACTGAACTGATGTACTGAACTAATGTACTAAACTGATGTACGGAACTAATGTACTTAACTGGTGTACTGAACTGATGTACTGAACTAATGTACTAAACTGATGTACGGAACTAATGTACTTAACTAATGTATTGAATTAACGTGCTGAACTGATGTACTGAACTAATGTGCTGAACTGATGTACTGAACTATTGTGGTGAAATGTACTGTTTTTCACAATAACTTTATTAGGTTTACAGACCTAACGGCCGAATACTGAAACGTCACTCAAAATTTAAGTAGCACTGATATTTAACAGATACTCAAAAAAGACGTTTGGCTATACCAAATTTAAAGTTTCAGCTGCTCAAATGTTAAGCAGCACTTAAATTTTTTGTGACATTTCAGTATTTGGGGCTATAATTTCAGTACCTTTACATATCAACATTTTAAGCAACATACCTATCTCAAACTATATCACCTGTGAAGTTTCACAAAGTCCTTGAACCCCTAAGCCCCGTAATGAGGAGTTTCATAACTTATACATATTTGCACAACCCTATATTTGTTTGTCGCACCTACAGGGTGTGTTATAACTACTTACTGCTATGTAAACGATGGTAATTGGCAGTAATTAGTTTTGAAGGCATTTTAGATTTGTCTTAGCCTTTTTGGAGTATGATTTTTCTGAATGTAGACAGAGATATCGTAGTTTTGAATGTTTAGTATGTACCGCGTGGTCGCTCACAATGGGCCTTATCAAAAGGCTTAAAGTCACCCAAAGGGCAATGGAGAGGGCTATGCTCGGAGTTTCCTTGCGTGATCGAATCAGAAATGAAGACATCCGCAAGAGAACCAAGGTCACCGACGTAGCCCGAAGAATTGCTAAACTTAAGTGGCAGTGGGCAGGGCACATTGCTCGCAGAACGGATGGCCGATGGGGCCGAAAAGTTCTGGAGTGGCGACCGCGAACCGGAAGACGATGCGTTGGAAGACCTCCCACTAGGTGGACCGATGACCTGGTGAAGGTTGCGGGAATCCGGTGGATGCGAGTAGCAAGGGACCGGTCAATGTGGCGACACTTGGGGGAGGCCTATGTCCAGCAGTGGACGTCTTTCGGCTGAGATGATGAGTATGTACCGATATTTGATTACCAATAACTCTAATAGAATTATCATTTTCCGCCCCTGTCCCATATTATTTGGGGTCGGTGCAACACGTTTTAGTCTTTCATTCTCTTCTGTCAACTTTCACGACATCATTTACCTCTTTTTCTTTCATAAATTTCATCTTTTGTTGTCTTTGTGTTCTTCTTCATCCATCAATAACCAATAACTTTTATCGGATAACGTTCCTAATCTATACTAATATTATAAAACAGAACAATTTGTTTGGTTGAACGCGCTAATCTCAGGAAGTAATGGTTCAAATTGAAAAATTATTTTTGTGTTGGATAGTCCATTTATTAAGGAAGGCTTTAGGCCATATAACATTACGCTACAACTATAAGGAGCGTAGCAGGAATGAAAAATGTTGCAAAAACGGGGATTCGTCTTCCTTTCGTTTTTTTCTCTTAGGTGACGCAGACGAAGTTGCGTGGGTCAGCTAGTTAAATCATACGATAAAATGCTTTTCAATGTTAATAATAATATGATAATTATATACCTTACAGACTAACATACATATTTATGAGAACCACAAAAACATAAACTATTAAACACTAAGAGACGGCGTCATGTTGCGCTGCGTGGTTTCGCGTAGCCTTCCTCGGATACATGACACCCTTCGACCAAAACTCTTCCTTGAGGAAGGTCTCAATATGATGAGCCGGCTCACACCACGAACGACTTGAAATTCGTGTTGTGGCGCGACTACAACTTCTCGACCCTCAAGGTCCAGCTGGTCTTCGCTCGGACATACGAGTACTCCACGATCTCCTCACCCTTCGTGGTGTGATGTAGCCGGGACACATAGAGCTGCGTTGTTGGTATTGCCAAACGCAGCATATTGGAGCCTGCCAGCGCGGTCCCACACTGGTTCCGACTAGGTGGCTTCTTTTTCTTCCTCCTCTCCACCTTCACAAAGCCATCATATCAATGATGACCTCACTGATTAATAAAATCCAAAAAAATATTTAGTAGCCTCAGTTGTCAAATATTTTGACGTTCCGAATGTTGAGTATACCTGTGGTCCTAAATAAATATGAAGAAGGGTTATAAGCATAGAAAGGCGACCTGTGAAAATATTGCAATCTTTTCTAACACGAGTTATTTGAACAAACCTGGTGTGCAAATACTCGACGCAATTATTTTGTTCTTTTATTATTTGCTTGGGAACACATGTTGTTTGAAGTTCGCTTCGAGAAACTTCGATTTGATTAACTTGTAAATTGTCTATTTTATTCGGTCTTGTAATAAAAATTTTAGGTTATGAGAGTAGGTTGTCACGTACTTTGTTATACATTGTGTTATACATTACATTTATGTATAACCTAGCGCTTAGTAATGCCCCGCACAATTCTAGCTTCGCGCAACTTTACCCTTAGAACAATATAATCTAATAGTGATGGATGAGTCACGATTACCTGTGCGTACATAAATACATGACCCGTATGCAGATTCCGACGCATCCGAAAAAATATGCACCTCCACTCGTTCAGGGTCACTGCCTATGACATGTCGCGGCACGCCTACATTGTTGAGAATATCTAACGAACTACAAAATCTATTCCACGTTTGTATGACGTCAGAAGGAACTTCGTCATCCCAATCTATTTTCAACAACCACAGCCCTTTTTTTTTTTTTTTAAGGATGGGAAATCATCAAATGACCCCCCCCACTCTGGGCGGAGCGGGAGGGAGTGTCAGACTCCTACTGACTAAAAACCATCCATGTTCCTTCCTCGCCTTTTACGTTCCGGGGCCGCGGTATCTCTTTCGAACAGGCCCGCAACCCCGGCAGGCTTCGGCCCTTGCGGGCACCTCTCTTTTTGCTGACATCTCTTAGAGGCGCGCGTGGAACACGAACGCGCCGTCGACACGGCCTGTCGTCGTCGTTAGACGGCCGGACGGCTAGCTAGCCCATAGCCAGCCGTCCACAGGCCCGCATCTACGGTGGCCGGTAGCCACCACGTGGCCCCCGACGCCCGTTGCGTCTCCCGCGGCGGCCGGGAAGAGAGGATCTCTCCCTCTCTCGTTCCGCCACCTCCTTCGCTAGCATGACTGCTTCGCAGAAGGAGGCGACGGCTTCCCATTCCGTCTCGCTCCGGACCATGGATTGAACCAGGGCCGGACGCGAGAGGTCGCCGCCGCCGATCGCCGCCACGAGGACACGGCGGAGCTCCGCCCACGCAGGGCAGACTTCCACCGTGTGCTCCACCGTGTCCTCCGGTCGATCCTCGCAGTGGAGACACCCGGGCGATTCCTCCCGCCCGATTCGGTGCAGGTACCTCCCGAAACATCCGTGTCCGGTGAGGACCTGCGTCAGGCGGAAGGTGAGGACGCCGTGGCGCCTCTCCAGCCACTCCTCAAAGAGGGGACTTACCGCCACTGTCGTGGCGTGCCCTGCACGGGGTTGCGACAGTCGCTCTCTCCATGTCGCCATGAGATCGCGCCGGAGGTCAGTCCGCTGAGCGGCAATTTGCCGCGGCAGCGGAGTTTCCCCCCAGCGTAGTACCTCCGCGCGCCACTCATGCAGGCGCGCGAGGACTATCGCCTCCAGATCCCACGGCGGCAATCCGGCAAGCAGGCCCGCCGCCTCGCGAGAGATCGTGCGGTACCCACGGACCATCTTTACGGCCGCCACTTTTTGGGGCGCGTTCAGATGATGAGCGGCACGCCGCTTCAGGGAACGCGCCCACAAACAACCACAGCCCTTGCAATAGTATTTTGGCTGACATAATCACTGGACTTATAGTAACCCTAAAGGGTCAAATATTTGTGCGATATTTGACATGATATAACGTTTAGTGACCTTATCGTTATTATTTTTAAATTGCGTACTAAAATTAAGTTCATCACTTAAATTCGTCACTTATTGTAGGTCGTGAAAGACCAAAGAAACGATGGATGGAGTGTTAAGGATGATGAGGTCTAGAAAAGAGGTGTTTGATGGGATGACGAGTAATAGAGGAGTATGTAAGAAGCCCCACACCACTAGATGGACAGATGACCTGCCCTCGTATTCACAAACGCTCGGAATGAACTTTGATTCGACAAGTCGTATGTCTATCTTTTTTCACCATAACGAAAACGAGCGAGATAGACATACGACTTCCCAAATCAAAAACGAATCGAAGCGTTCCGCATATGGGTCTAGTGAAGGTTGCGGGAATCCGCTGGATGCGAGTCGTATGGGACCGATCAATGTGGTGACACTTGGGGAAGACCTAAGTCCAGCTGTGTATGTGTTTCGTCTTTCGACTGAAATGATGATGGAAGAAGAAGACATGTTGCGCTGACTCCAAATAAATTGGAGTATTGACAAAAGTATGATAATGTCTTAATTCAGGTACTAAACTGTACCTTGTTACGTCTTAATTCATGTACTTAACTGTACCTTGTTAGGTCTTTATTAAATTGGAATATTGGGCAAAAGTATGATAATGTATTAATTCAGGTACTAAACTGTATACCTTGTTACGTCTTTAACAGAAAATTTAGTAACATTTTATGATTCTAGCAGACATGCATATAAAAAAGTTGCATGAAAATAACAATTGATTCATACATTATTACCCGTTCACATAAATTATATAGGTATAAACCAGGAAGAAGTTACGACACTATTGACAATAATAACATTTTGAATGCAGCAAGTAATGTTGATTGAATTATTTCCTGGATCATTAAACGATGATTGTCTCTGTCATTTACATGTTTATGCTATAGAAACCTAGTCATACTTGGAGATATTCGTACTTATTAGGTATCTTATTTTTATTTAAAAACATAAATTAAGCATCAAATATTTTGTTCTCACGCCTACGCTGAAATAATCAAGTTAGGGCTCTGACACAAAGATATTTCTTTTTGCAAATGACCCCAAATAATGCCCTGTTTCGTTTGATCCACGATTTTTTACCCATCCTGTATAGTTAATTATATATTTTCTAACTTACGTATTCTACGTTGATAATATAATGTATGACAAAATGCATTTAACTTACATCAAAATTTATGGAGTAGATATTGCAATAAAATATGTTTACAACGTTCAAACATTAATTTAAACATTAAAGTAAATCAACAAAGTAATTTGGCTTCAAATGTTGGACCGTTCGCGAGCGTAATTTAAAACGTCTGCGGAAGTAATATTATTATAATGAGTATACAATTTGGCAATAAACTGTACTGTTTTAGTCATTTGATGTGCAACACGACAATGCTGAATTTGGTTTATAAGTTATCGTCTATCCATGGAGTTTTTTGCCGGTTCTTCTGCATGGAATCGACCAACGCGAACCGTGCACCTTTTTCGACGTTTTATAAGTGCGCATCTAGGCCTATGTGAAATAAAATGTATTTGATTTTGATTTTGACTATACATTTTCTTCTACTCTTGTTTATGTGGATGATCTGTTAGTAACAGTAACAATAGAAAATGAATACTCGACAAGAATTTGTGTGAGATATCACCATACTACAACTAAAAAGATTGCAAATAAAAACCTTTTCTTACTTTTTGATTTAAAAAAACAACCGACGTCTTGGGGCAGTCTTAGGGATTGCCGATAGAAGTGAAAACTAAGTAATCTATATATGCCACGGGTCCCGGCTTGCCTAAGTGGTGCTACACCGATGAGGATCGGCTACGAGTGCTACGAAGCGCTACGTACGGTCACGCCAGTTCCAAGATTTTGTTCACCTAAAAAGTGCTCAACGTGCCAAAAGAAGTTTTACTTGCACTCAACACAGTCAAAAGTGGAAACTAACTTTTTGGTTATAATCCCCGGTCGGAAAAAGTGTTATTGTGTTTTTCATCAGGATTTTCTCATTAGAAGTCACAGAGTTTCAAATTGTACTCGGTCCGCCCCTATTACATGGAACTTAAAAAAATATTTAACTTGAGAAATGTGGGTGTAAGATACACCTCTGTCTAACTAATCGAGGATTTCAGAGGTGATGTGACGTTATGTTTAAGTCGCCGTCATCTGGTTGTATCTGATATTTGATTGAATGACTAGGCCGAACGTTGATTGGACAAGCGTCACTCAACGTCCAACTACTTAGCGGATTGTAACATAGCCCTTTGAACAGAACGGACGTAAAATCAGTCAGGTGATTGAAATTTAGTTCTTTTTTCCCACTGCGGCGCTAGTGGTCACCAAAACAAATATGGCGTCAAACAACTCGCACAGATAGCACTGTGTTGATATTTTTGTTGATTAAATATACTTATTCGTAATAAAATTGTGTGACAACATGGATTTACCTATTAATACACCACCGCCCGGCTACTTTTTATTCCTCTAAAAAGTGTAGTCGACGGAACCCCGCTACGCGGGGCCCCATTTCGGTCTGCAGGGGTTAAATGTGTATGTGTTAGTATATTTTTATGTTGCTATTTCGTGTATTTTATCTATGGGCCTTAAGATACCTGATAATAAAATTATTGATTAAAGGGACCTAACTAACTTATCATGGGTTCGACCCAAGTCCCTATATGTCGGCTATATACCATTCAACGACTATGCTAAATGATGTTCAGTCAAGACGTTGAACGTTACATTAAACAACTTGACGAGTTCAATGAACGCGCTATTCATTCAATCAAATGGCAGATTCAACCAGATGACTGCGACATAATTATACACGTACAGTTTGAAATATATAAATACGAGCGACTGTGCATCGCAAGCTAAACATGTTAGAGTACCCATCCATACAAATTAGCCAACAAATCGATGGCCGCCACGAATGCCAGCCAACAACATGCACTACTAATTAATGCAGCATCGGATAAAGTCGGACGCTTCGGTATACTATTAGTCTGTAATTAGTTTTATTTTGAGACTATAATAAAATGGCTATCATGTATTCAGTACATCATCACCAGTTGCAGAAAAGTTGAAAGAGATATGTGATGAGGAACCGCATATGACTAAAAGAGTGATGAATTTATAAATGTTGATGGATGGAGATGGAGGGGATAGGAAGACCAAAGAAACGATGGATGGATTGTATATGAGGAATGATATGAAAGAAAAAGGTATAAAAATGATAGCGTGACGAGAAAGAATAAGATACAGTACAGAACCACATGTAAATTTTTCATCAGTATTTTTATTTAATCTGTTGTTTCCTACAAAAGTGCACCTACCTAGTGTGTATATATGTCACCGTAAAATTGCCAAACACGTTTTATTACAATATAACGTGTTTCTCTCTAGCGATATTGTAAACTCTCGAACTTCCCTCCACACCGCGTGAGTTGACTACCATCACAAGCATTTCACGAAAAATAATGCGTTTTGTTGTAAGCAGTATGTTCATTTGACAATATTTCGAGATTTTACAATATCGCTAGAGATATTACAATATTACGTATTTGACAATTTTACTGTGACACACGGACAAAGTGTACGGAAAATCTCTGTTTTTTTTTTATTACCGATAGATATTTTAGGAACCACTTCCCACCATAACGCATCTATTCCATACGTACTTTATCTAAAGTACACCTTAACTAACAGGAATACGCAGAAAATTCTACACATTTTGTCAGGAAAGCAGTCACTGTCATAAACTTACCTAAATCTAGGTGAAAATATAGTAATGTATTATTAACAGCTAATAAAACATAGCACACTAAATTCAAGACACCTATTATCCATATCAACGTAGGCAAGCCCACATTTAAACGTAACTTGGCAATAAATCTTATTTGTGTTGACTTCCTACAATGTGACCCATTATACCGCCCATTATGAACCTTAACGTGCTATAAATAAGGATCAACGATGTGACGATGTATTTACCTCGGTGGCCACAAGCCAAATGCATGGAATGATAAAATACAGGAAATAAACTATATCAATTTTACAAATCCGATGAAATAAACTGTCTTGAATTTCTCTTGTGTAATATTTGTCATGTTTTTAGTTTTCATTTCAGTTTGAAAGTATTTTTATGTATGTTTTATTATGCTTTCTTTATTAGGGGTTTAGGGGATTTCCTCGATGGTCTAGTAGGGGTATGCGTGACTGCTGGTTATGAAATTCTGGTCGGGCAAAGTGTTATTAGGTATTTCCATGAGAAATTTCTCAGCAGCCGTCACGGAGTCTCGATAAGTCCCTGGTTAATGGTTTTAAGTTAGCCCCTAGTACATTAGATTTCAATACAACTGGCAAAATGTGAGTGAGGCACACCTCTGCCTATTTATATGGTACTACTTAGCTTCTGCCCGCGACTTCGTTCGCGTGAAGTTTTGAAATCACAAATTCGCAACGCATCGCCTGCTCAACGGAGGCTTTTTCCCGTTTGCAATATTTCTCATTGCTGCTCTGCTCCTATTGGTCATAGTGTGATGTTATATAGCCTATAGCCTTCCTCAATGAATGGACTATCCAACGCAAAAAGATTTTTCCATTCGAGCCGGTAGTTTCTGAGATTAGCGCGTTCAACCAAACAAACAAAAAAACTCTTCTGCTTTATAATATTAGTATAGACATAGTATAGATTTTGTTAATAGAAACGAAAATTGGAGCAGATGGATTTTGAATGATATAATAGAGCTAGTATAGCGTTAGTACTATTATTTTGTTTTGTGGTGTAGCGTAGCTACTTCATTAACTCAGCTGATTTATAATTAGAAACAGACATCATGGTCTTGGTCAGTAAGACGCATTCAGCATTCTAATGGAAAACACATAGCTATTTGAGATATTCATCTTACAATACCGTGTCTTTTTCATAGACGAAGACACGCGCTCTACGAAAATCGACCTTACTTTTACGACATTAAAGCGCTGTCAGTATCAACTTTCTATTGCAGATGTGCCAGAAATTCTAAAATTTCTCTTGTGTCGCGTGAAACAAACACAAATCTCACATACAGGGTGTAAACCACCTCATCACAAAGCCTTTAACCAAGCATTCTGTACATCAAACTAAGTAACTTTACGCAAAAATTATTGCTGGGAAACAACTTTTTTTTTAAGGTTATAAATCATGTTTTGTGGTAGAACTCAATATAACGCTCTTAAAACATTGTGCTGGTGTATGAGTTGAATAGTACGGGGGCCGTAGAGGCGATAAAAGTCAAAATCTTACAAAAAAAAATTGTATTTAAAAAAAAATCTTGTCAAAAAGTTGTAACTTTGACCCCCCATATTTCCGTAACTAGAAGTTCGTTCGTTCGTTCTCAGGTATGGTGTAGAACAAAAAAAAATATCGCAATGATGGGGAGAACAAGTGCCTTTCGGCTTCGTGAAGAGGTGTTTTACACCCTTTATATATACCAACAGCGGAACACCAAAACCGGGAACAAACAAACTATCGAATCAACAGGCTACACAAATATTTGAGCCGTGCCCGAAACCGCAACACGACCTGGCGTGAAAGCTAATTGCATAGCCATTTAATCAATCAATCAGTCACAGGTTTAGTTGATAGGTTTGAATAGTCTCTGAACAAATTTGAATATAGTATATAAGATACTAGCTGACCCACGCATCTTCGTCTGCGTCACATTAGAGAGAAAAATGAAAGAAAAATAATCCCCGTTTTGCAACATTTTTCATTCCTGCTCCGCTTCTCATGGTCGTAGCGTAATGTTATTTAGCCTATAACCTTCCTCGATAAATGGACTATCCAACACAAAAAGATTTTTTCAATTCCAACCAGTAGTTCCTGAGATTAGCGCGTTCAAACAAACAAACAAACAAACAAACAAACTCTTCAGCTTTATAATATTAGTATAGATTGCATCCTAGTAAAAAAATTAGGAGCTTTTCACAAAAGACGTAAATTATCAATTTAAATTACGATACCCGATAAAATAATAAAAAAAAAAATATTTTTGCAGCTATTTTAAATTGTTTAAATTTGACAGAAATTTGCCGAGATACAACTATTAATTTGACCAAGATGCAAAGCGATACCTTGTATTTTAACATAAGTGGGGAAACTTCGTTTTTGCAATCGAGGCGGAATTCATACACAAACCGCAGGCGAGGTTGTTATGTAGCCGAGAACTGCAGGAACAGTCCACGTGTACCAGACGACATTGTTCAATGCAATTTCAAAGAAATGAAACAAGACTGAAAAGTAGTATATTATTGATATTATTGTCATGAATTATTAGGAAAATATTGTTTAATTTGCTCTACCCGCACGTTTTTTCGTCACACTGTTGCTGAAGCAAAGGTATGATGATGCCTCTAAGAGCCTAATTTGAAAAATAGAAAATTCTATTTTTATTTATTTATTATTATTTTAAAAGCACGACAGTCTTAGTCAATAGCAACAGACATTTGGCTGTACATTTCTAAGACTGACTAATATAAAGTGGGTACATATTATCACATTATTTATTATTTTGAACATTTCTTTATTTGCTCGTTCCGTAAATATTCCTTCAAATACGTTGCTCCCTTCCCATTCTCTATTTACCCGGCGACGTGCAAGATATTCATCATTGCTGTCATGATAATATCAGCCACAAGCCGTCCGCTCCTGGACATAAGCTCTCCCATAAATCTTGGTTATGAACACCTCCGGTGCGGTATTATATACTTTGGGTAGATGTAGGTAGGTATAAAATAGGTATTATGTAAATCTCAGCGGTTTGGCAGAGAACGTTGTATTACCTAGCCTATTTTAACCTATTTAATTTATCGAGAAGAAAACTACGTCAAACCTGTGGCTCGAGTCTTGTTACACAGTGTAGAAAAAATAAGAGTAGGTACATTACCACTCAAAAATATTTAGACCCAAATGCCCCCCGATCCCACTTTTTTGTCTAAAATAATTATAATTATTATAAAAAGGTCTGTTTGCATGTTATGACTTAAATATTTTAATATGTTAACAGTTCTTTTGTAGTATTAATATATTTGATTTTATTTTATTTTGTGTCGCGTTAATAAAATTAGAAATAGGTATCATACCTTAATTTTGTGATGATTAACATTCTCGTGCTATTTTATGGCGAAATGTGTCATCGCACTGTAAGTTTTTTTACCACCTTTTGTACCACATTTACTGCAACTAAATAATTTTAACGTTATGATTTTTTTAGGTTTTTCCGGAACAAAAATAATCCAAATCTTCTTCTTTCACTTGCACCTAACGTGCATTACTCGTGGGTGCTATAAATTATATTATTTTTATTCCTTTATTCAATTTTAAACAAACTTTTTACATTTATAAATTATATTATTTTTATTATTAGCCATTGGTGTCCCACTGCAGGGCAGAGGTCTCCCTTCTCTCTTTCCACTATCCTTATCCAGTGCTGTTGTTCGCCAATCCTTGTAAAAGAGTCGAGTTCGTCCCACCATCTCCTTCTGGGCCTGCGGCGTTGCCATTTGGTGCTAGAACCCATTGAGTGGCAATTTTAGCCCATAGCTCCTCCGGCATGCAACAGATGTGGCCAGTCTAGTTCCACTTAAGCTTGACAGCCGTGTTACATCAATTTTTGAGTAAGTAAAAAGGAGAGAGAGTAAGTTTAAAGGAACCTAACTAACCTAACGGGGGGGGTGACCCAAGTCCCGATTATGGGGGCAGAGACTTCCGTATGTTCAGTTGACAATATTTCGAGAGTTTACAATATCGCTAGATAGATTACAATCTAACGTGTTTGACAATTTTACGGTGACATATTTATACTAGGTGTGGGTATGACTTTCATCGAAAGACATTTTTTCTTCTAAAAAGGCGCTCGACCTACAACCGTTAGATCTACAACCACCAACTTAGCATTAATAGCAAAAATCCTACGGCGCACTTTTACTTAGGCATTAATTTATGTCCCCTAATGTTAGTAAAAGCGAGCAAAAGTCACCGTCAAGTGTCTCCACTTTAATGTTAAGAACAATAAGACTCATTTCCATTTTTGTTTTCTTATTTCCTCTAGATCCACGTGGATGGTATTAGACGGTAAGTAACGGCCTTCTATTGGCGCAAATAGCCAAGCCACTCAAAAACAAGTATGTTTGAGAATATAATATTTTATCTTACTTTTAATCGCTACTATAATGTAAAACAAATATTTTGTTGTAAGATTAGACACAACTTAGTGTTTTTTTACGTTATCTAAATACTAGCAAGGCACAGATTTATGTAAACAATAAAACAGTACATAGAACACGCTACAGCAGTGTATGCGTAACTGCAGCTGCTGTTTTACTATCTGGTGTCCACGACACAAGCCTCGTTGCTTTGTGTGGCACTTGATGGCGCTGTGTGTAATGTCCAGCGATATTTATTTCTTTCTTTCTTTATTTTATATAACTGGAAGAGGTTTAATTAGCTGCATGAGTTTATTTATTTGCTAAAGACGTTGGCAACTTATAATTCAGCCTCCATCATAAAATTGATCCTGCCATCTGTGAGTTGGCTGTACAATTACTACAATTTTCTGTTTCGATTGACATAAGAGATAAGCTACATTTACTGGTACTTACTAGTAAACAGCAAACGAAAGGTGAAATATAATCGTACTCATAGTTTGCCTAAAGAGGAAGCGTTATAATTACGGTATAAATTCTTATGTTAAAATGGGCAAATCTCTTACACAAATCTAGACTCTATGAAGCTATAAAGAAAGTCGCAAAAGAAATCTTCTAACCTAATTGACCAAAGGACAATGAGCGTGGATATATGGAATCTTATACCAAGCTGCATCAAAACCAAACTTGGTTTTTTATAGTCTATTCTTATCATATTAAGTCCCATAAAAGTTTTTTTTGTAAACATAACTGGAGTTTCGGAGTTATATTTTATATTTTATAAAATCGAAAATAACCTCAAAACCAGACAAGTAATATTTTATTGACACGTCATATACGAACAAACATTATTGCCCTTAAAATAGAGTAATCCGCTTATATGAGTGAGAATTTCGAGTTATAGCGACATGGTGCGGGACTGGTGTCGGTGACATTTCCGACATTTTAACCTACTGTTAATACTATGAACGAATAACGTTTCTTAGGGTACCTTATGGGTATGTAGGGGTATTTATTATTGAACGCTACCGTGATCACACTATCACACCAATACCAATAAAACATTTCCGAAATTTATACGAAAATAATGATTAAACGATATGATTATCATTAATCTAAACACTAAAACACGGACACGAACGTATTCGCATGAGCTAGATCAAATCGATTTGGTGTACTGCTTTTACTTAATTGTTAATGTTATTCAACAAAAAAATTGCAAATGTAATACGAATAATTCATTAAATGTTTTTAAATCAAACGTTACATGTATTTATAATAAAAAGTAAACGGTTGGAATGACAGGTTAGTCGTTTTATCAAAATAGTTTTTTTTACATTCTACCTCCTATGACCGATTGTGTAAACGTCATGTAAAGGGAGTAAAACAATATTCATACTATAAATTAAATTCCCTGTTTAAAAATCAATTCCCAGACTCGTAATGTCGTAAAAAATATGGAAATAATTACTATACAATTTTAATCTTGATGCATGAGACTTTTTGGTACCATTTTTGCCCATCTCCTTTGTGCGACAAGACTTCAGACCTTTTAATCCCCAGATTAAACTGAAACCCATATCCTCATCAGTCATGTTAATGACTACTTCTTTGTAGAAAGTAATTCAAAAAATTGATACACCATTCACTGACAGAACCACTTACAAGCACTGGGGGTGTGATCATACTAAACTTCGAATCTGAATCCGCTGTGAGTTTCTTGGTTGGCATTCTAAAAACCCGGTTCATAATTCGAATTTACACTAGCGCCACCCTTGTAACCTAACTGAAGTCTAACTGGATGTAGCTGAATACCAGTATTTTACATGGAACGACTGCCTATCTGACCTCCACAACCCAGTTAGTACTGGGTAATAACCCCTTGGCAGGACTAGATGTCAAACTTTTTGGGGCACTGACTACCTGTAACGACTCTCAAAGGTTTTCAAATAACAGCCGGGACCAACAGGTGAACGTGCTTTCCGAGGCGAGAGGGAACTCGGTATATAATGGGTGGTCACCCATCCACAGACCAACCTAGGCAAGCTCGGCTTAACTTAAAAAGCGACCCGAGTGGCTGTTATTATTTAGCCACGAGCTCCTAAACTAGATGGACCGATGACTTGGTGAAAGCTGCTGGAATCTGCTGGATGCGAGTTGCACGGGGCCAGTCAATGTGGCGACACCTGGGGGAGGCCCATGTCCAGCAGTGGACGTCTTTCGGCTGAAATGATGATGATGAGACAGAAAATTTAATGCTACGCGCCATTTGTTGACAGATCCACTTAGTGCGACAAATTACTAAACACATTGAACTAATCCCCAAGCACCTGTTTAGTGTTGTGAAATATAGGTACATAATACATTATTGCTACGGCTCAGTTGAAAGTACCACAAAGTAATTAGTAACATACGCAAATATTGCGGTTTCATTGTCAGTTTAGAAGCGCACAAAACTATGCTGACAAATTGAATTAATTATTTAATTCTCTAGAAATTGCATTTGTTGGTTTGGCATCTGAATGATAAATTGGTCTCGTGGTTGCTGGTTGTAGGCCTGAATGTGATTGGTTGTTTGTGGTCTGGTTGTGGGTTTGATTGAGTTACTGAGTCAGGTGAACTAATATTGCGTGTCCTATCTAATGTGTAAAACGTCCCTTCAGTATGCCATCAACCAAGCTTTCTGTGCATCAAACTAAATAACTTTACGCCAACTTTTTTGCAGGGAACAACTTTTGTTAGGGGTGGAACATCATGTTTTACGTTAAGACTCAATGTAACGCACTCAAAAGTTTATGCTGATGGACGGTAGAGGATTTTTTCTCAAACCACTGTAACTCCTGAAAGCCAGAATCAACAGTGGCGACCACCAGAAAAGCGCCGAGACAATGAAGCTCGACGAAGTCCCAGAGAATGAATTAAACTGTCTTGGATCCCGCAACGAAATTAATTAGAAAGTATGGCGGAGGAGTAAGGAAATACCGTGATTTCCACTTCCGTCCATATCAGCAGGAGACAGAACAAAACAAGACCAAATAGGCACAAAGGGACGTTGGACTGGACAGAGATCGTGGAGTTATTTAACCTTCTGCGGCTGACGTGGTAGTCCAACAGACACCGTGAAAAATAAAATTTGGTTTGTAACTGTTAATTTTTAAATGTGAGCGCCGCCGCTCTTAGTACCTTACTATATTAAGATTGCGCGTCAGTCTGTGTACGGAGGGCGGTCGTAGCAAGCGCACGTGAGCGTAGCGGGAGGAAGGTGTCCACGAGACCACCACATCAGTGTTAAGGTAAGTGTCTTCTAGACTACCACCTCAGTAAAATGATCTTGCTTTCATAGTGTTTCTTAAACAACCACATCAGTAATTAAGTTTAGTTTATCTTACAATAAAGTATTTTTTTGTATTATTTCGAATTTTATTTTATTCACATAATTAATACGTATACGAGTACCTATCCTCATACTAATATTGTAAGGAGATATCTTTGTATTTTTTAAACTTGTTTTTTTAGATGGCTACCGTAAATACACTACTTCACTCCAGGCCAGGTACGTTTTCTGTATGAGAATGTCGGCTGGAATTTTCTAGGCCACGAAGATCAAATAATACAGTGACTGAAACAGGCAATTGAACATGCGTTTAGCGATTCTGATGGTGAAGATGAAGACCCAACTTTCGAGCCAGAAATCCTACACCTTGAAGAAGATGTAATTTCACGTGAACAAGGTCCAGAGCTAAAAGTAGAAGCGCTATAAGACTGGCACAGTAGTTCAACGCCAAAAATCTTCAGACGAGTCATAAGACATACAATGAAAAATTGCCATGGAAACTGCGCGTGACTCACAAGGGTTTCAGGTATTTCCCCTCCTCCACCACACGCAGTTCGGTCTGTTCCACCAAGTGGCAGAAAACTGGTATATAAGTCCATTTGTCCGTTGCTGTGATTGTTCGAAGCCAATTTACCTACAGCACTCCAAGCGATTATGTAATAATTGTCAAAAAAAAAACTGTGATTTTGAAACCGTCTAATTTTGAATTCAACCAATGAATGTTTATCATATTTTCTAGACTGATTATTGTAATTGTGAATTTTTATTATGTATAATGTAAAATTTAAAAAATCAGGTTTTGTAATTTTTTATAGGTCATTAATATTTAAGTAGAGATTCATAGAGTGATTTGTGTGAAGTCAATAAACACCGTTTAATTTTGAAAATACTTATTGTTTTTATATTTAAAGTTCATTTAACTTAAAAATAGGCTATAACCATCTAATAAATATAAATAAAATAGCAGCAAAATGTTATTCTATGAAAATATTTGTAGTTGAAATGGTGTCTCGTGTACTACCACGTCAGTAAAATTGTTAAAATTGAGCCACGTCAGTTGCAGAGGGTTAAAGTAATGTAATATGACAGACGTCAGGGTTCAAGGGCGACGGATTCATCAGACATCCGACACCAATGAACTAACCTAGGCAAGCTTAGCTTAACCAGAAGATGAAGAAGATGAGACCAACGTCTCCTGGTCTCATCGTATAAGTAATTTTTAAATAAATGCAAAATAAAACATTTGTGCAAGATAAACTGTTGACTATTATAGCAAATGGCTTCCACTGTTGAAAGATTTACTGCGAAACGCTACTGTTTAGTTTTATTTGAATGTCCTCACAGAATGATATATGATAAATCTGGAAATGATGTATGATGTGATGATTTGAATTAATGCGTTTTAGTTATTATAACTAGAGTGCAATTTAATATAATTTCATAGCATTAATATATTTCTACCGCTCTCTTCATTGACTTTAATTAAAGTTCGTTTGAATAGAGATGCTAAATAATTATGTTTAATACTTTTACATTTAAATATGTTGGGACTTAACCCGAAACAAAACTATTCATATCAAATTTATGAAATTGCTTGAAGAATTGTCATCAATTACCCTACTTTCAGTACCAAACCAGTCGCACAACTCACAAGGCAATTCTAAAATATTATAACATTACTCTAAAGGGTACTTTAGAAACGCACGCCACTGAATAGCCCGTACACGGCATACACGACTGAATGGGACGAAATCGCTTCCATTTCCACGGAGGAATCAAAGGGAGCGCAAAATCTGGGACGTGAAATATGAAGACTCTTTTACACTGCTGGTTGCTGGCCGGATAGAATTCAATGAATTGCTTTTAAAAGTTCTGACGATGAAGTTTCGATTCGGTTTTTGACTTAAAAACGGTTTACTACTTGTGGATTGGTTTTTAATAGCTGACCCACGCAACTTCGTCTGCGTCATATAAGAGGAAAAAGCTACCTACTACTACCTACCTTCTACTACCTACCTACCTACTACTACCTACTACTACCTACTACTACCTACCTACTACTACCTACCTACCTACTACTACCTACCTACTACTACCTACCTACCTACTACTACCTACCTACTACTACTACCTACCTACCTACCTACTACTACCTACCTACTACTACCTACCTACCTACTACATTTTTATTTTCATAAGAACCTTCTCCTGACAATAACAAACACAACAAAAAAAGAATCAGCCAAATCGGTCAAGCCGTTTTCATGCTATGTCGTGACAACGGAAAACGGGTTTCATTTTTATATATATAGAAGATTAAAATGTTTTACATGCATTTAGATTTTTTTTATTGAGCACGATTTAAAAAAAAAATTCAATGAACTCCGCTCGATGATGCAGCCAATAGATCATCAAATGTGCAAGTGACGGTATGCGGTGCAAGACGGAAAGTGAACCATTGACTACGGGAAGACGCGGTATACTATTTTTTTTTCAATTTGAACATCTTAATGTTATCCGATACACTCAATCTTCGGTACAACCATGGCATACACTCTTTTGATACCTAGTTTAGTACACATAAGTATAGAAGGCACTAACACCATGCTGTAACAACCCGCGTAGTGTGACCACCGCAGAAAGGAAAAGAATCGATCGTCTTTTGTTAGTGAATCAAAAAATAGAAAAAAAATGACACATCGAAATATTTAGGCTGCCTTGCGTTCTTAGGGTCCTGAGTTCGAATTCCGGTAGGAGCAAATGTTTGTGTGATGAGCATGGACATTTCTTTCCGAGTCATGGATGTTTATATGTATGTATGTATTTACAAACAAAAAGTATATACAGGGTGTAAACCACCTCATCACGAAGCCGTCAACCAAGCATTTTGAACATCAAACTAAGTAACATAACGCATAAATTATTGCTGGGAAACGATTTTTTTTGGGGTGAAAAATCAAGTTTTTGTAGTTAAACTCAATGCAACGCTCTTAAAACATTGTGCTGATAGATGGATTAAATATTACGGGGGTCGTTTAATAAATACAACGTTAGTTTTTAGTCGTTTTTATTACTTTAAGGAGGGGTGGTACTCATATAGGGTGTAAAACACCTCTTAACGAGGCACTTGTTCTCCCCGTCACTGCGATAATTTTTTTAATCTACATCATACCTGGGAACATTCTAGAGGGTCAAAGTTACAACTTTTTGACAAGTTTTTTTTTAATACAGGTTTTTTTGCAAGATTTTTACATTAAATACCTCCAGGAACACCGTACTATTCAATCCATTCATCAGCACTATGTTTTGAGTGCGTTACATTGAGTTATACCCCAAAACTCGGTGCAGAACAGAATGCTTGGTTGATGGCTTTTTGATGAGGTGGTTTACACCCTATATAAATGAACAGCCTTTACTATAGGACCGACTATGAAATCTAAAAAAAAAACAGCTTCTTCATACATTGTTTTTCGCGTAACTCGAAAAAATATAGGCAGAAGCTGATATTTTTTTCGAGATTTCATAGTCGGCTACATTGTAGAAGTTGTTTATTTTACTAATTTAAAAGGTTTTAAGTAATTTAAACGACTAAAAAATAACGGTGTAGATATTGTAACACCCAAATCCAACATTAAAAAAAACAACATGTTAACATTACCTGTTTTCTTAATTTGACCAATATGTTTATATGCGTTAGGTGTTGTCAACAGATTGCTTAACCGTCTGCCATTATTTAAATACACTAAGTGAATTACGAAATCACTGTTGTTTTGAAACAAAAATTTTGAGTGCGCCTGAAATGTAAATAAGTTTACTTTGAAAGTACCAAGCGACTTTTAAGTGAGTAACTAAGTTTCGTCTGTGGATTTTAAGTAATAAACATGTTTTTTTTGCCATTATTTTACTTGAGTAGGTAACGCATAGACCATCATTTCCTTAATATTAATAGTAGTTTATGCGGCTGTGCATAATGAAGGGCATTACAACACGAGTGTGGGTTTAAGAAACGAGCCGAAGGCGAGTTTCTTAATAGCATCACACGAGTGTTGTAATGCCTAATTATGTATAGTTGCATACACTACTTTATCTACCCAAATATCATAAGGGCTCTATGATGGGTTCAGGAACCATAGGGAAATGACATTGTTACTTGGCCCTTGATTTTTGTGCCAACAGGTTATTAGTTGCATTCGTCGCTGCATTTACGATATCTGGCGGAGTATTCATGTCAATTTCTGAGTCACTATCACTCATTTTCGACAGAAATAAAGAACTTATCAGAAAATTTGTCTACTCGTAACTGGATTACTGGAAATAAAAAGCTAACGAACAAATGACAGCTCGATATCTGTCATTTTTTTTTAAATCATAGGCAAACGAACAAAGTCACTATTCTTGTGTCACTCGAGATCAAAATGTCGTGCGATTTATAATTAAAATCATACTGAATTGGGTTTTTTTTTTTTTTATCGATATCTGATTTAATGTAGGTGGTACTAGAATAGCACACTTACTTGAATTTGACACCTGTTCCAAATTTAAAACTGTTGAAGGTAGATACTCCTTGTGGCCCTCGCTGGCCACTCATAATCTGACACATGTTCTGGCAGCTTTTATTTAAGCTGATGTCAATCGTATAAAAAAAGTCGTTGAATGTAGTTCTATATCAATATACGTATAATTACTGGTACACTGTGCATCTCTTTATTTCCAATTGGTTATGGGCCCAGATAATGCCCAGTAAATACCCAGGTATTGCCCAGTTAATGCCCAGTTGATGCCAGTCAAATAATTGTGATTTTTTCGATGATGTTGACGGATGACGTAAACGGTTCGTCAGGTTCCATTTTTGGAATTAAAAAGCTTGACGGAGCTGCAGGATTCCAGGTTTGGAAGTTTCATGTTAAAAACTATTTGGAATGTAAAAACTGGTGGGAGGCTGTGGAAGCCGAGGAGATTAGTCCTGCTCTCAAGGAAGCTGATCGAAAAGCACGAACTACCATATGTCTGCTGTTAGAGCCTTCATGTTTTGCCCACGTGTACAACGTGAAGACCGTGCGTGAGGCATGGCGCAATCTGTGTGTCGCATATGAGGATAAAGGCTGGGGCAGACGAATAGCACTACAGCGTCAGTTATGGTCATGTAAGTTGGAAAACTTTTCATGTATGGAGAATTACGTGTCAAAAGTAATATCCATAGCACAACAATTAGCTGCAATAGACGCGAAAGTATCAGACGACTGGATCATTTCCATTTTACTTGCTGGATTAACATCAGACTACAACCCGATGATAATGGCAATAGATAATAGTGGAAAGGAAATTAGCTTAGAGCAGATCAAAACTAAACTGCTGCAAGAAGCTAACAGACAAGCTGAAGATAAAGCTGGAGCTGGTGAGCAAGCATTTCTTTCTGAACAGAAAAAGGCATCTAAAAACAATGCTCGGAAACCAGTCCGCAAATGTTTTAAATGCCATAAACCAGGACACAAGGCAGCTGAGTGCAAGCAGTTTCATGCCGGTGTGTGCCTGAGTACGGCAGATACAAGTGCCACAAAGAGAAGTGGCTGGTATGTGGATAGTGGCTGCTCAAACCATATGACCTGGAATGTCGAAAAGTTATGTAACTTGGAAAATGTAAAGAGTGACTTGAAGATTAAAGAGGCCAATGGAGAAGAAATACCAGTTGAAGGTAGAGGAGATGTTAAAGTGAGCGGAAGTTCAGATTTCACACTAAAAAAGGTTCTACATGTTCCTCGACTATCCATGAACTTGATATCAGTGAGCGATCTTGTAAAGAAAGATTTCGCGGTTAATTTTGATAAAAGAGGTTGCACTATCAAAAATAAAACCGACCAAATAGTTGCGACTTGCAATGAGGTTGATGGAATTTTCAAATTAAATGAAAAAGAACAGTACGTCAACGCGACATTGTCAGATAAACCTCTGTCAAACCTATGGCACAAAAGGTTAGCGCATTTAGGTAAAAATTACATGCTGAAATTAAAAGATATGGTGACTGGTATGGATTTCGACAGTAAACAACACATTGAGCCATGTATTCCATGCATTAAAGGTAAGACGTGCAAAAGCCCATTCAGAAACAAAGGCATACGAGCAGAACAGATTCTAGAGTTAGTACATTCGGATATCTGCGGTCCGATGGAAGAGCCATCATTTGCTGGTTCCATATACATGTTGCTATTTATCGATGATTATACGCGCAAGACGTATGTTTATTTCTTAAGAAATAAGAGTCAGACTTTTGACAAATTCCGAGAGTATAAGGCGGAAGTAGAGAAAGAGACTGGTAAATCGATAAAATGCCTTAGATCTGATAATGGTACTGAATTTTGCAACCATGTTTTCGACAGGTTCTTCAAGTCAGCTGGTATAAAGCACCAAACGACAGTTCCTTATACGCCTGAGCAAAATGGCGTAGCTGAAAGGGCGAACAGATCAATTATAGAAAAAGCAAGATCGTTGCTTTGTGAGGCGAATTTAAGCAAGAAATTTTGGGCTGAGGCAGTACGTACTGTAGTTTATTTAAAGAATCGAAGCCCCACAAAGGCTGTTTTGAATAAAGTACCTGAAGAACTTTGGTCCGGCAAGAAAGTAAACTTGAGTCATTTAAAAATCTTTGGATGTTTGGCGTTTGCATTAAAACCGAAGCAGAAAAGGAAAAAGTTAGACATGAAAACCGAAGCCTTGATTTTTATTGGCTATACCGATCTTACGAAAGGTTACCGACTCATGCACCCACAGACTGGTAAGATAACAGTTGCGAGGGATGTGAAGTTCTTGGAAAATGTGTTTCCTGGTACAAATGTAATGAAGAACGCAGTTGTTCCTTTGTCCATTGAGGAGGAACGAATTGAACCTGCGATTTTGGATGCACCTCCTGATGTCCATACAAATGTTGAGGAAGATTTTCAGGATGCAGATACAGGAAGTACCGAATCCGCTACGAATGAAGAAGTGAGTACAGAGACGAGTATAGAACCGAGATACAACTTGCGCTCGCGGAAACTGGTTGACTATACGAACACGTGCATCAACGTTCTCGCAGAAATTGACGGCGATCCGACGACTGTAAAGGAGGCCCTTGCTAGACCTGATCGTGCACTGTGGCAGAAGGCCATGGACGATGAACTACAATCGTTGAAGGAGAATCAGACGTGGACACTTGTTGACTTACCACGTGATAAGAAGCCGATTCAATGTAAATGGGTCTTTAAGATTAAGCGAGATAGTGATGGTAAGATCTCAAAGTACAAAGCTAGGCTGGTAGCGAAAGGATTTACACAGGTACGTGGGGTAGACTATAACGAAACATATTCTCCCGTAGTGAGGAGCTCGACTTTGCGACTTTTATTCTCATTAGCTGTAGAATATGATTGGGACATAGATCAGTGGGACGTGACGACTGCTTTCCTTTATGGTAAATTAAAGGAAGACATTTATATGTTGCAACCTGTAGGTGCTATCACCAAAGGTCAAGAGACTAAGGTATGCAAGTTAAAAAGGTCGTTATAGGGTCTCAAGCAAGCATCGAATGCTTGGTTCAATGAACTTGACCGGGAGATGCTTAGTCTAGGTTTCACGCAATCGAAAATAGAGCCGTGTTTATACCAAAAGTTACTAGGAGATAGGGATAGGGATAGAATAGTTATAGTTAATTACGTAGACGATATTTTTATTTTTTGTAGTGATATACACAAAAAGGAAAAAGAAAAATTGAAAACCGAGTTATTAAAAAAATTCAAAGTCAAGGATCTAGGTCATGCTAGACATGTCTTAGGTATGCGACTTAGGAGAGACGAAAACAACATTTATCTCGATCAGGAACAATATGTTATTAATGTTTTAAAGGATTTTGAAATGACGGACTGTAAACCAGTCAACACCCCCATGGAAACGGGTATCAGACTAGAAAAAGCTTCAGACTCTGATAATAGGTTACCCTATCAAAATCTGATAGGATGTCTGAACTATTTAGCTCAAAATAGTAGGCCAGATATCGCGCACGCTGTTAGTGTTTTATCACAATTTAATAATTGTTATGATGAAATACATTATAAGTGTGCAAAACGGGTGTTAAGATATCTAAAAGGGACATCAGATTTTGCCCTAACCTTCCGAAAGTCAGGTAAATTAGAACTTCTTGGCTATGTGGACGCGGATTGGGGTGGGTCATATGACAGAAAATCTTTTACGGGTCTAATGTTTATATTAGGCGAAAATTTAATAACGTGGGAGAGTCGTAAACAACGGTGTGTAGCTCTGTCGTCAACTGAGGCGGAGTACATAGGTCTCAGCCAAGCTTCAAAGGAAGCGATTTATTTACGGAGTTTGTTAAATAGTATAACAAATAATACTTGTGCTAAACCTGTTGTTATTTATAACGATAATCAGTCTGCACATCACATAGCGAGAAACAAGATGAACCATAATAGAACGAAGCATATCGATATTAGGTTTCACTTTATTCGCGAAGCAATATTGAATGAGTCAGTAGAGGTGACGTATGTGTTTTCACAAGACATGCTGGCAGATATGTTAACTAAGTCTCTGCCAGGCCCCAAATTCAAAAACGCTTTAACGAGATTACCCATTAAGAGGGCGGGTAACGAAAGTGTGACTTAAGTTTGATATTATGTACTTTGTTTAATTTTTTTAGATTTATTAGTAATGGTTTTAATCTCTTGTTTTTGTGTCATTTTATGATGTCTTGGTATTTGAAGACGGTGTGTGGACATGTGGCAGATTAAGGGGGCATGTTGAAGGTAGATACTCCTTGTGGCCCTCGCTGGCCACTCATAATCTGACACATGTTCTGGCAGCTTTTATTTAAGCTGATGTCAATCGTATAAAAAAAGTCGTTGAATGTAGTTCTATATCAATATACGTATAATTACTGGTACACTGTGCATCTCTTTATTTCCAATTAAAACTCATAACCTACTGTTTTCAGTTGCGTTATGAGTTCATTACAGTTCCGTTTATTTCTGCAGGTTGGTAATGCTGGTCATTGCCTATGGTTTTTGAACGCATTAGAGAGGGTTTATGATATTTGGGTAGATAAAAGCTTTTTATAGGCGATATAATAGTAGTTTATGCAACTGTGCATAATGAAGGGCATTACAACACGAGTGTGGGTTTAAGAAACGAGCCGAAGGCGAGTTTCTTAATAGCATCACACGAGTGTTGTAATGCCAAATTATGTATAGTTGCATACACTACTTTATCTACCCAAATATCATAAGGGCTCTATGATGGGTTCAAGAACCATAGGGAAATGACCTGCATTGTTACTTGGCCCTTGATTTTTGTGCCAACAGGTTATTAGTTGCATTCGTCGCTGCATTTACGATATCTGGCGGAGTATTCATGTCAATTTCTGTCACTATCACGCATTTTCGACAGAAATAAAGAACTTATCAGAAAATTTGTCTACTCGTAACTGGATTACTGGAAATAAAAAGCTAACGAACAAATGACAGCTCGAAATGGCGGCGTTTCGGATATCTGTCATTTTTTTTTTAATAATAGGTAAACGAACAAAGTCACTATTCTTGTGTCACTCGAGATCAAAATGTCGTGCGATTTATAATTAAAATCATACTGAATTGGGGTTTTTTTTTTTATCGATATCTGATTTAATGTAGGTGGTACTAGAATAGCACACTCACTTGAATTTGACACCTGTTCCAAATTTAAAACTCATAACGCAACTGTTTCCAGTTGCGTTATGAGTTCATTACAGTTCTGTTTATTTCTGCAGGTTGGTAATGCTGGTCATTGCCTATGGTTTTTGAACGCATTAGAGAGGGTTTATGATATTTGGGTAGATAAAATCATTTTATTTCAGGTTCATATAGCCTATTCAAGTAATAGTTTCAAATTCTATATTATCTACGCTTAAACGAACATCAACTCTAAACTAGTCTAAAAGAAGGTGATTTCAGAATTACTAGTCTACTGTATAAGTACCACGACACAAGCTTTTCTTAGTGTGGCACTAGATGGTGCTGTGTGTAATGTCCAGCAATATTTACTTTATTTATTTATGTTAATTTTTATGGGATTGTTCTATAACTGGGGGTGTTAAAACACGTATTTGTTTAGATAGTGTGAAAGTATGAAATCGCGAACACAATAATTATAGACCATTTGCTTCATAATAGAAAAAAAAATGCGGGGCAGTTGTTGGGGACTGCCGATATAATTGAAAACTAAGGAATCTATATCTATCTCTCTCTGCTACGGGTTGTGCCCCGCGCACGCCTAAGTGATGCTACGCCGCCGCGCCGTAGCGGTTTGCCTACGAGTCACGCGAGATCCATTTTGTACACCCAAAAAGTGCACAACGCACATAAAAAAGTTTTCATTAAAAAAAATAAACAGCAATAAAATAAGTAACACTTACAATAAAAGTGTACCAGTCTCTTTAACTGAACACTGCATGCTTATTTCCTGAACGTATTCCCCGATGCACCCGCCGATAAGAATATTCCCAAAGGAAATAGCCTATTTGAATGACCAAGTGTACGAAGCCATTATTCACTTTTCCATTCCATTTTTAATGATTCGGAATGATCTAAAAGAGCTACAATGTGTTTTCAAATTTATTTATATTTTTTATTTATTTATACAGGGTGTAAACCACCTCATCACAAAGCTGTCAACCAAGCATTGTGTACATCAAACTAAGTAACTTTACGCAATAAACATTGCAACTTTTTTTTTTGAGGTTATAAATCATGTTTTGTGGTAGAACTCAATGTAACGCACTTAAAAAAATGTGCTGATGGATGGATTGAATCGTACGAGGGTCGTGGAGGTGTTAAAAGTTAAAATCTTACAAAAAAAACTTGTATTTGAAAAAAAACTTGTCAAAAAGTTGTAACTTTGACCATATCTCCGTAACGAGAATGTTCCCAGGTATGGTGTAGAACAAAAACAAAAAATGATCGCAATGATGGGGAGAACAAGTGCCTTTCAGCTTCGTGAAGCGGTGTTTTACACCCTTTACATTTAGGTATACCTAAATGCTGTACATAGAAGCTGTCAAAAAACCTAAACGCTTAAATAGGTTGTACTGTCCAAGACTGCAAAACCAATTCAGGTTTTACAGTCTTGGACTTACACAGTCACCAATTATAGGTTGACCAGTATTCACAAAAATAAGTGATAACATAATTGAGAGAAAAACATTAAAAAAGTGGCTCTAGACATGAAACACAATAGTTAACCTCACATTAAAAGTTAAATTAGCTTACGATACATTATACAAATTCAGACTCTGTAGCTCCTACTGAGAAATCCCTGATTGAAACACCCAATAATAATATTTTGTCTAATCCGGAAATCGAACCCAAGACTTAATGCTCAGCAATTTCGACCACACACGACGACAGACCATCGTGATATTTTATCATCATAATCAGCCAATGATATATAAAACTATAGATACGTTGCCCGCGCTCTGTAGAGGCAACATGAATGCAAGGCAATTGCCGGAATTTCATTTAGTCGCGTACCAACCAGTGCCGGCAGTACGTGACATTAAAATAACTTTTGTGTATAACTTCCTCAAACAACGAAAAAAAAATGCCGTCATGTATTTTTAGGACATGTAAAAACTATACTTTAACAGTGAAAGATAGAAAAGTATCATTTCATGCGTAAGTATCTAGAAAAATGTATTTAATTTAATTTTTTTCGATGCCTTCTAATGGCGGCTGGCGCCTTTTGTTCGCGCTCGGCCAATGAGCATGCACCACAGAATGACAACGGAATTAAAGAAATATATTTATCTTTCTCTAACAAAAAAAAATCCGTAGATGACGTTTAATTTTCTTTCCCTTTCTTCGTGCGTCTAAGTATTTATCTAGCTATCGACAGTATTTACGCTGTTTTCGACAGCCGTGATGTTCATGCATGACGCGTCTATTTATAATACGTCATTGTAATCAGCCCATAATATTCTCACTACTGGGGCGCAAGCATCCTCTATATGAGAGGGAATATAGGGCGCTATAATCCACCACGCGAACCCAGTGTGGATTGGTACTTCTACAAATCCACAGAAAAATGATGAATCCATGTGACATCTCACATGTTTTCGATTTCATCATTCGAACTAATGTTATAAAAACACTATATTGCTTTTACAACTTTTTTTTTCGAGCTACACTGATGTTTGAGAAATAATTTGTCAATAAAGATTTATTATTATTATTTATTATATACAATTAGTTTCTCTTCTTTGTCTGTTTGTCTGCTACCACCTTATCGCGATATCGGATTGTATACAGTGAAATTCGAGTATCAGGTAGACCACAGCCTGGGTTAGGATGTAATGTAGTAAACAAAAGTCAAGGGCCTAAAGTTACTAACGCACGGGATCGATCGTTAGTTTAAATTTTCGTGCTTCACGCGTGCAACCCGGGCATAAGCTAACCGACATCATTATAAAATTTTAAAAATAATTATCACATCAAGTTAGACTACAGAAAGAATATATGAATATGCTTTATGTTAACTTTGTTTTAAAACACTAGCTCTGCCTGCAATTATTTTGTGAAACTGAAGTATACAACATGTAACAGAATAAACGCAAGACCTGAAAGTAGTTTGCTCAGAATCGGCTTCTGAATCGATTCCCATCATTATTTATATGTGTTAATTTTCTCCAGAAATATCCTTCATTTAATCTAAATTAGGACCACTGCGTAAAACCAACGTAATCAAATATTTTATTTAGGGAATTATAAGCCTTAGCTCAAAGTAATAAAAGCCCATAAAAATGCACGGCTGAATTTGTAGATCGCTTAATATCCATCCATACACACACGTAAAAAAATCAATACATTTTAGAATAAAGTATGATAGTGTGCGAAAGGTAAAATATTTAATTTAAGAAAGATTAGTCTTTATTTCCAAGCAATACGTCTTACTTAACTGCACAACCGAATTTGTAAAAATAAAAATATCATTTCTATCCTTACCTACACACACACGTAGGTTTTTACATTTAAGCTAGTGAAATAAAAACATCATTTTAGGAAATTTCAAACTTATCTCAAAGCAATAAAGCTTTTTTAAATGCATTACTGAATTTGTAATTCCGCATTCACAATATTTTGTAGAGAAATGACAAAATATTAGAAAATCAAAGGTACGTTTTTTGCAAACGCTAAATCAATATGAAAGAGCGAGATGCAATAATTTACTGACTTAGCCCTTTGAGTTGCCGCATTTGTTTGATATGCCGCCGGCGCACGTGCCGCCAAATTAGTCATTCGCCGGCAACCGACAAGTGAATTACGCAATTTTGTTGTTGTTGTTTACGCGCGCGATGGCTTTCCGGTACAGCAATATCCAGTGCACTGAGATGGTGAGGACACTGGCTCGTTGCGACGATAATGTGGAGTTAGCGTGTCGAGTCTTCAATGAACGACATGGTACCAGAGTGAGCGCCAGGACAATGCTAGGTGCAACTCAGCGCCTGAGGGACTTCGGTACGTTTCGTCCTAACACTGCCTTGGATAGAGGGACGAATGTGCGCTCTACTCGTTTGCAGGAAAACATTCTCGATTATTTCGATGAACATCCAGAGAGCAGCACGAGGGAAGCAGCGCCGTTGTTTGACTGCAGCCACATGTACGTGTGGAGAACGTTACGTGCTGATGGCGAACACCCCTTCCATCTACGACGTTGTCAGGAGCTAATGCCGACTGACTACTTGCCACGACTGCAATTTTGTAGATGGTTGTTGGAAAACTGGCAACGAAACATCATCTGGACGGACGAGAGCACCTTCACACGAGTTGGTATTTACAACCAACATAACATGCATTTGTGGAGGCACGAAAATCCACATGCATGTCGTGTAGACTCATTTCAGCACAGGTTCTCCGTGAACGTGTGGGCGGGAGTTGTAGGTACACACATACTCGGCCCTGTGTTTTTACCGAGGTTGACTGGAGATACCTACCTACACTTCTTGCAAGAGATATTGCCCCAGTTATTGGAGGAGGTCCCTCTCTCGTTGTTACGACGACCCGTGTTTTACCAACATGATGGAGCTCCCGCGCATTTCACGTGGAACGTTCGACGGCATCTTGATGCGGAGTATGGCTCTCATTGGATTGGACGTGGAGGACCTATACCGTGGCCTCCCAGATCTGCCGATCTAACACCGTTGGACTTTTTTTTTGTGGGGTCGAATAAAATCGCTAGTGTATGTAAACGAAGCAACCAGTATAAATGAATAAAATTGAACTCGCGTTTGTTAAAGTGAAAAGTGAAACTGAAGTGCTTAACAAATTAAAAATTAACTTAAGAAAACGTGCAATAATGTGTACCGAGCAAGGTGGTGGACATTTTGAAAATCTTTTAAAAAGAGGACGAAGAAGAAGTATTTAGTGTAAATAGCTCAGGTATGTACCTTCGTAATACGATTTTACTACTGTAAATACATAAATGATTGAAATCTTTTAAACACTGAATATGTTTTATACCTACGTAATAATAAAACCGGCCAAGTGCGAGTTGGACTCGCGCACGAAGGATTCCGTACCATTATCGACAAAAAACCGCCAAAAATTCACGATTGTTGTATGAATAACCCATTTAAATATTAATTTTATTCCGTTTTTAGTATTTCTTTTTATAGCGGCAACAGCGAAGTCTTAACAACAGGGACAATTTTATCCTCTTGGTACGGAACCCTAAAAATGTAAACACACTGACGAGTAGGTGGTAATATCGCGAAATCGGTTAAAAGACGCGTGACATGTCTGACTTTAGGTATTGCCGTACTGATAAATCGCAGTGGGATGAAAGGTTGCTCAATTTAAAAATACTTTCTTAGCTATCCGTAGTTGAACTGAATTATTCGAAGTTCAAAGCCAGTAGTAGTAAGTGTGCGGACGGCGAGCAATGGGTAGTTCGCCGTTCAGTCGTCTGGTAAGATTCCGGACCAAGCCCAGTCGTCGACGGCACGCACTGTTCCCGCGCGCCTCAAGGAGTTGTCCGAAAAACGTAGGGACCCTGTAATAGGGTCGAAGCCAGCTGGGGCCCGGGTTCTTTTTCTGAAAAGAAGGCCTGGACCCAGTGCGAAAGGCAACGTTGGAACGGGGTGGGTTTAGTCAGTAAGAGTCTGACACTGTCTCTCGCTCCGCCCAAGAGCGGGATTCGTCATTAGATGATTTTTCCCACCATAAAAAAAGCCTGTAAGTGTGATGGAAAGATGAAATCATTATTTTACTAGTTAGGCAACTAACAATATTTTTTTATGTTTTTTATTTAGCGTATACTGTCCCACAGCTGGGCAAAGGCTGGCAACAATAATTAATAGGGTAATACCACAACTTACTAATATCAGCTAGGTACGTAATATTCGGCCATTAAACGTAAAGATACATACCTAAGCTTACATGCATTGCTTTCTATTCCTACCTACATGTTACGTAGGCACGCGCACGAGTGTGCGCTATGAGTGTGTGCGTAGGGATACAGTAGTATGCTCAAACATTATGCGTCCAGCTAGGACAACTATTTTATAAAAAACAACATAGCGTTCTTTAGGTAAATCGAATTACAGATGTTTCTTTAGTTCTATAATTTAATTCTCTAATTGGGGTGTCTGTGGTCTTGCGTTTATTCCGTTACACGTTGTATATAGGCTTATACCGCTGCTTTATTACAAGTTATTTTATAACTTTGTAAAGGGTGCCGGTTGCAACACCTACCTATTTTCAACCGACTTCCAAAAAGAGGAGGTTATCAATTCGACTGTATTTTTTTTTTATTTTTTTTTTTTATTTTTTTTTTGTGTTTGTTACCTCAGTACTCTCGACTGGGTGAACCGATTTTGATGGTTCTTTTTTTGTTTGAAAGCTGGTGCTTCCCGTTTGGTCCCATTTTAGTTTGCTGAAGACCTGATGCTGATCTTCGGAGATATACAACGGAACTCTTCAAAAATACACAGCAAATCTGCAGTGATTGCTGCCATCGCTTGTAGGTTCATTGTTTATACTATATTATGACGTAACATCACGCCTGTATGCTCTGAGGGGGTACCCACATGTGTAAAATACACCCGATTTCGAAAATATTTGTTACCTCAGTACTTTCTACTGGGTGAACCGATTTTGATCGTTCTTATTTTATTTGAAAGCTGGTGCTTCCTGTGTGGTCTTATAATCATCAAATCAGTAGCTGATGATGGGATTCTGGAGAAATAGAGAGAATTCTTCACATTTTATAGGCACACTAGAAGCGGTTTGGGTAGTTTTAGGAATTGTACTTTCTCGAAGAATTGTTTTTTCTTCAATTTGATGAAGATCTGATGAAGAACTTCGGAGATATGCAACGGAACTCCTCAATAAATTATAGCAAATGTACTGGGATTGCCGAAATCTCATATCTGTCTATTGTTTACACCAGTTCATAACCTAAAATCACGCCGGTACGCTGTGAAGGGCACATGTGAACCACTAAAAAGTGAAAAATAAAAACTTTTTTACAAAAAATAAAACCGACTTCAGAGAAAACAAAAAAGTGAAAAATAACTTCAGAAAAAACGCTTCAGAAGTCGGTGACAAAAAAACTAAATCAATCAAAAAAAGGTCACCGACTTCTGAAGCGTTTTTTCTGAAGTTATTTTTCACTTTTTTGTTTTCTCTGAAGTCGGTTTTATTTTTTGTAAAAAAGTTTTGTTAAACAACATTAAGTCAAGTGCACATAATTATAGATGTTATTACTTTATGTTGTTTTAAAATCTTAATTTGATGAAATAAATCAATTTTTAAATATATAAATACGTATCTACATACAATACAAATACAAATCTTTATTTTATATCCAAAAGTTTTACATTAGTTGGTGATTGGAGCCTCCTTTTAAGCAAGTAATGCCTGTGTTAGGAGACTCCGCTCTTCCACACCAAAATACAATTTATTTGGTTCCTTAGAAATAAACATTGTTTGTGTGTGTGTGGGTGTATGTGTGTGTGTGTGTGTGTGTGTGGGTGTGGGTGTGTGTGTGTGTGGGTGTGTGTGGGTGTGTGTGTGTGAGAGTGGGTGTGTGTGAGTGTTTCATTTTGTGTGTTGCAATAGTGCCTCAGGATCTGCGATATTTTTTTACCTTTATCCAGATAGTCAGAATTTTTTGCACTCGTACACACAAACTCGCGACTTCTTTTTCCCATGAGATAGGTAGAAGCCACAGAACAAACCTGTATTTTTTTCAAAAGACCCTAGAGACACATCAATTTTAATGTCATAAAATTAAATTTATTTATAATACTCCCAAGTCTAGAAAAGCTGTTGAAAATGAAACCGGGACGCGGGCGTCATACAGTTTTAAAGTACCAGAATTTCCGCTCATAACAGTACTAATAGCCGAACAATGCTTAAAGGGTCGTTAGCGTAAAACACGCTTAAAATACCGTCACGTCCGTTTCGCTGAAAAATACCTTTGGAGACCTAACTTTCTTTAAATTCCCAGGGATTTAAAGCGAAAGTTGCTGCGGGGTAGTGCACTGGACTAGACTATCATTTATTATGTTCCCGAGTGGCAACTGATCTGGTTTTGTAAAGTCTCTGAAATATGTTAACAGAGTCGAAGTTGTAACAAAGTTTTGAACGGTTAGCTGGGACGGGCGGACGATTTAGAATGTTGAAATGTAAGGTAGGTGTCATAAGCTGCATGTTACTGAGAAAATTTTAACTTTAAGCGAGTGACGTATGACATGCTGTGTGCATTTTCACGTTAATATTGTGCCCGTGGAATCCAAAAAAAAAAGTGTCACACTTTATTTGAAATACATAATGCTCTAGCGTCTCAACAATGTAGGAGAGGGCAGTTTTGACCCATTATGTTTCCAAATGATTTTGAGAAAAAAAAATAGTAGTTTATGCGACTGTGCATAATGCCTAATTATGTATAGTTCTATTCTATTTTTATTTATGGCAAGTGCTGTCGATGCCAATGTCGACAATTCTGCCAATGTCGACAATTCTGCCAATGTCGACAATTCTGCCAATGTCGACAATTCTGCCAATGTCGACAATTCTGCCAATGTCAGAAGTGAAATGAGAAAGCAAGAGATGTATATAGAAAAGGAAAGAGAGAGAGAAAAAAAAAATAAGAATTAAAAAACAAAATAAAAAAAACTCGTTATAAGACTTGTTGTTGGGTTAGTAGGATTATGTATAGTTGCATACACTACTTTATCTACCCAAACATCATAAGGGCTCTATGATGGGTTCAGGAATCATAGGGAATAATGAACAAATGACAGCTCGAAATGGCGGCGTTTCGGATATCTGTCATTTTTTTTTTAATCATAGGCAAACGAACAATGTCACTATTCTTGTGTCACTCGAGATCAAAATGTCGTGCGATTTATAATTAAAATCATACTGAATTTGGGTTTCGTATCGATATCTGATTTAATGTAGATACTAGCACACTCACTTGAATTTGACACCTGTTCCAAATTTAAACTCATAACCTACTGTTTTCAGTAGGTTATGAGTTCATAACAGTTCCGTTTATTTCTGCTGGTTGGTAATGCTGGTCATTGCCTATGGTTTTTGAACGCATTAGAGAGGCTTTATGATATTTGGGTAGATAAAGATAGTTATCTCTCGGTTTTATTTTTAATACTTCGGCAATTGAGCCGATGTCTACTTTTCTGCAGTGACCATAGTATGACCAGTTTATGTGAGCAGCTCTAAGTGCTGTTGCTTGTCAATAAAATTTGCATCGATATGTCAAACTTGGTGCATTTATTTTAGTTTTGTGTTTTCCAAACCTTACTCTGATAAATTTATTGAAGTGTAGAGTCACGAGCACCAATGTGAATATACGTTTCTAAATTTTAAAACATTTTCGCGAGACATGGCGATTGTTACTTGGAGAGAGAATATCATATCCAGAATACTATATTCGCAACAACATGAAATTTTATTCACAACATAAGGAGAAAAAGACTTTTAGAAGTTGTTTAGTGTTTACATAAATTGGTGCTCGTGACTGTACGAACAGCACATCAGGTGGTGGCAATAAGGCTCAATTCACACCGAGACCGACGCTGCGCGCATGTTTTAATAAAGTGACTATATATAATAACTTTATTAATGAATACACGAAAAGATATAGATTTCACTGCGATGCGTCTCGCACCGCAAAGTCACTGGCCTTTTCCAATACCGTCTGCCGTCGCGCCGCGTCGCGTCTTGGTGTGAACTGACGCTAAAGGTACTGTCAATGTCAAATTATTACCAAAAGTAGTGACAGTGGATTATCATTTAAAGACCTCGACTGTACATTGTGATACCTAAACACCAAGGTAAAATGAAACCTATTAATAGTTACACTGCTGACCTTAAAAGCAAACTTTCAAAGTCTCATGTGGTTGAAAGTTTCACGGCACTTTACCACCAGAACTTCAAACCAGAACCAAGAACTACTGCATAGTGGCAGAAACTACTAGCATGGTGGTGGAACTTCTCAGGAAACTTTGTTGAAAACTTGTAAACTAGATTAACGACAGTTTGTTATAGCGGTCAACATCATGGGTGTTATTCCTGAAAGAGTTAAACAAATATGTACCTGTTTATTGACTGATTTTAAAACGACGGGAAAAACGGCGACGAACGACGGGAATTTGATAACATTGGTCGAAAGGGAGTCACTTTTGAAAGAATTAAATCTAAATAGGCTTAACGTAGGATTAATACAATCAATTTTATCCCAACCAACTTCAGAAGGTGCCAAAAAATTATGTCATTTAATAACAGTCCTTCATCAGTGACTTCTATCTTTACCCTAAGTGTTTTATACATATAATTGTTTCACTGTTTAGTATATTAGTATAAGTGTTATTTATTAGGTTTAATGTAACAATGTTAAAAGGTACTATGGGGTTGACATATCTGGTTAGATAAAAGCCCCAAAATAAATAAAGAGAAAAAAAAAAACGTTGGTCCACTGGTTAGTATACAAACAACTTATCAACTAGTATAAGTATTTATTAACTAAGTACGCATAATCATAATTACTATTTTTCACCCCTGCCACACGAGCAGGCGGACAAAGTGCCTTACTATCGGTGCATCGTGCTGTTCAGCTAGGGTTTTCAAAATACTGTTGCGGCTGGCCCTCATTCTGCCTATTAAGGATGCGGTATTTTTCCTCATAATGGCATAAAAGTCATCAGTTCGTGCTGCAGCAAACATGCTTGACGTGCTGCAGAACCTGGGCAACCTCAACAGCACCCTGAAGCCATTATTATATTGCACACGCAGAGCATCTAGAGCCCTCCGGGTATAGCTGACCTACAAACTGCTCGTGTAGAACCCTTGACAATAAGCTTTAAACAGAGTTATTTTGACTTCGTTGCTACAACGAGCGAATCTGTGAGCCAGCTTGTTGCGTCTGGCTGTTAGTGCTCTGCGCTCGCAATCCAAATCAACCTGATCTTTTAGGTAAAATCAAAAATCAAATCAAATCATAATTGATTTGTTAACAAAGGTAAAAAAGTACAGATCTTATGTTGATGAATAGAGCGCAAGGTTATGCCAGGAGGCGTACAAATACATATTTGTGCTAATTAGCTGAGGATTAGAATTATCACTATAATAAGTATACGAACATCATGCATTAAGGCATTAAATTAAAAAAAATATTGAATAGGTACATATTAATTAGTATCAGATATAAATGAAGAATTATTAAAATGTAAAAAAATACTATGTTTGAATAATATGTACATGTCAAAGTAATTTACTATCAATATGTCAAGTAGTCTCAATTTGTTAAACCTCAATATTTGTAATAATTCTAAATTAATTCGTCATTGAAATAATATTCGTCAACTGTATAAAATAGCATTTACCAATTAGGAACAATTTAATGTTTTTCTTAAATTGTGTAAAATCGAATTATTTTATGGCATCTGGAATTTTATTATAAACGCGTGGAGCCATACCAAGTACACTTATTGTTACTAATGAAGTTTTACATTTGCAATCACATTGGAACATTTCGCACCATTGTAATTTTTTCAAAAAGGTTGGGATTCGTTTTAACAGAGATACTAATTTCTAATATGTACGAGTATAACGCCGGTAACGTCAGTATTTTTAACGATTTAAAGTACGGTGCACCGCTGTCATCTGTTTTCAGACCACAAATATGGCTCTTCTGCACCTTTTTTGTGCCTTGAATAATTATTCTTTATCCGGGGAATTACCCCAAAAAATAATGTCGTATCGTAAGAGTGAGGCTACTAGCCCTTGATAGGCAACAAGTAACGCGTCTATATTTACTTTGCAAGCCAATTTGAGAGAGTGCATAGGCAGATCTATTATTTTTTTACATAGCTGTTCTATATGAACTTTCCAGTTAAGGGTATTTGTCAACATGGATCCCTAAAAAAACGCTTACTTTTACTTCCTCTATTTCGTTGCCATTGTAATTGACACAAATTTTTGGAGTTTCAATTCTGTGACGGAATTGCATTACTTTGGTTTTCTTGAGGTTGATTATTAAAATGTCATATTATGCCAATTAATTATGTCAGTAAGAGTATTATTAATGTCAAATTGATAAGTATTTAAGTCTGTACATATTACAGTCCTCGGTGACATAATGTCCTAAGTATTTAAATTGGGCGACCCTTTTAAGGGTTCGTTCATTGAGGGATATTAAGGGCTCATAAATTAAACGTTTCCCGGCAGCAAAGATCAGGTACTCACTTTTATTTACATTGTAAACCAGGCCGTGGTCTGCTGCATACCTTTCACAGACGCTCAGCATGTCCCTGATTGTGCCAGCCATTGGACAATTGGTAATGGCCTAAAAAATAATTCTCTTTGAGACACGTTTTTTTTTTCAATAAAATATAATATCTGAGTCTGAGGGATCTTTAAGTATTAAAAGTTTATTTTGGTCCACAACAGCTGAACACCATTTTTCGATTTGAATGCTACTGAGTAGGTGCTACTTCCCTACTGTAATCTAAGGTGGCCAAAAAATTCAGGAAGTCATCCAGTTAAAAGGTTATCCCCCGAATACTGAACTGTCACTCAAAATTTAAGGGCTAACATTTGAGCAGCTCCCAAACTTTAAAGGAGATCATCCAGTTTAGGTTTTTTTATTTGCGGCTATCAAACATAAATACACCTTTTTAAAGCACACGTGTAATGCATTATTTTTTTCCTGTGGCGTCAAAGTCAAAAACTATTTGAATTCGGAGATATATTTCGGTTGAATTTTTCAAGTGGGTGTGGATGGTCAAATCCGAAACCATGAGATAACGAAACACATGTTCAAAAGAGTCTCAAACCTAATCCTTAATCACAACAACAACATTTCGAATCGAACTCATTGACTTTGGAAAAAAATCTCACACTGTATTATTAAACGTACTATTATAGTACTACACTGTACAATAATAGTACACTGTAGTACACTGTACTATTATGACGACTCGAATGGCGTAGTGGTAGTGACGCTGCCTTACGTTCTTAGGGTCCTGGGTTCGAATCCCGGTAGGAGCATGAGCATGGACATTTGTTTCCGAGTCATGGATTTTTATATGTATAATAAGTATGTATTTACAAACAAAAACTATATATGTAGTACATCAACTAATGTCCAGCGATATTTATTTATTATTTATTTAAACCATTCCAAAACCACGTTATATACATTTATCCACCACTCCTGTAAACATTCAAATGAAATATTAATCATTCGTGGCCGCTGACTTTTATTTTCATCCCAAGTCATCGAACAAAGTGAATGATCTCCTTTGTATGGCCAAACTGAATTTTTAAGTATCTGTTAAAATATAAGACCTACTAAGTTTTGAGTGACGTTTCAGTATTCGGCCGTTCGCCAATAAAATGCCACATGAGTTCCTGGAACACCCCACATGAAAGACTCAGGTGAACAATAGAAGCAATGAAAATTGTTCAGCAACCCTCATTGCCGCATTGCTTTTTTCCCAGCTGTTCATCACATTCAACAACTTCATTTTCAAATGCCTTAATAGCAATATCTTTCACGAAATACACTCTTAATAAACCTGAGAACTAATAACTTCGGACTGTCAACGAAAAGGCAGGCGAAATTGCAAAATTTTAAACTGTTTTTAAACGACTCATTTGGTGCGGAGTGGAAGCAACTATACGTAGATGCGCTAGATCGAGGGAATGGCTTTCATTTCCTTGTAAATTCTTCAAGTTAACGCCTTATTCAATTTTACTGTGTTCCAGTTTGCATTTCATTTTCTTGCTGAGATTTTTGTTGCGATTTTAAGTGTCTACGGCGTTTGGAATATTTTCTTTCAGGTGTTTCGATATTTGTGGATAAGTCTTCTTAAGCATCATTAGCAGTCTAGCGTGTTCTTGACTATGTGGATGTCGGATTTCAATCTGACCAGATCCAACTGAATACCAGTATTTTACATGGAGCGACTGCCTATCTGCTCTCCAGAACTCAGTACTGGGTAATTCGAAAACCATGAGTAAGACTGGTTTTCTGACTTTAAGGACACTAACTACCTGTAGCGACTGTCAAAGAGGTACAACTGACAGCCGGGACCAACGGCTTAACGTGCTCTTTGACAAAGGAAACTCGGTATGGAACAGATGGTCAACCATCCACGGACCAAGCTAGGGAAGAATGGCAGAACAGCGAAGATCCAGCCACGAGTTTCTCCGATAGTCTTCTTTAGTAGTAGAAAGTGCAATGTATCTATCTCTATATCATGGGGTTTAGGTTTCCACACGTAGTCCTTGAAGTGGACCAATGTACGTGGAGTATACTGTATCATTAAAGATTTTTACCGTCTAAACATTTGGAGATGCGGTTAATGAGCCTTCACGAGTGAAAGATTGAAATTTCTTGCTAATGAACCCTGAATAATTCGATGCTAGCTTGTTGATTGGCTTGCCGGTTAGTATAAGGGGTTTTTTGTGTTTTTTTTTTGTTTCAATCATAAACGTCATCAGCATTCCTATTCTAAACACGACGCAGAGTGCCTTGTTCCGAAGGGAAGCTGGCAAGAATCGGGTTCTTAGGTGCCTTCAGAAATACATATTTTTTGTTTCTGACTATTCGTAACGACTCAAACACCAACGGATAAAGGCCTTATCACGGCGAACACGCTGCGGGTGGGCAGCGGGTTCGCGGTGTGCGATCCATGTTTTGTCAAATCATTCATTTTGTTTTTCTTCGCGGCGTGTTCGCCGGGCACACGTTGCGAACGCGCGTCGACCGCGCTGCGCACTCGCCCCGCTTTCACTTCGCTCATAACTCGCTAGTGTGATAAGGCTGTAAGGGAGACCTGGATGAACTACTGGCTGGACCAGAAAACACTCACAAAGAATAAGTAACGCCCCAACGATAATTTGGGTAACCCATGTTATTACTGAACCAAGAGCACAGTAATATTATAAAGAGGAAAAATTTGAATATCGTGTGTGTGTAATAAATAAACTCAAAAACTACTGCGCCGATTTCAAAAATTCTTTCACCATTGGAAATCTACATTCACCCTGAGAAACATAGGAATTTACATTACAATTTATCTCCGTACTCCGGGAACTACGCAAGTAAAACCGCGTGACATCCGCTAGTACAATAAAAACATACGCAAATGAAATCACAATGTAGTCTTTGTAGGTAATTAAGATTGTCAGGCACTCCTGGGACACACCTACAGCTCATATTAGAGTAAGCCAAGGCGTTGTAGAACATGATTTTACTCCGACATTTTGAACGGCATTTGGCAAACGTCATAATGTATTTTCATCAGTCACTTCCGTTGCTTCCATCGATTTTCTGTTAAAACTATCTGCTGAGTCATGGTCCGTTAATGTAATGAATTGCGCGTACATTTTGAATGGAAATCAATAGTCTGCATAAAATCTGCTGACTAAGGTTTAAAATGGTTTCATTCAGTGCTATTTTTAACTCCGTTCAAAATGAAGCTGTTGAAGACTAAGTATTTACAAGTAAATGTGGAAGAAATAAAACGAAATCGTGAGGGAAGTTTTGAGTTTGAATGTGGGGTGATTATAAAAGCCAGGAAGACCAAAAGAACGCTGGATGAATTATGTAAAAGGGTGACTACTGACTACTGTGATCTTGACTCACGGAGAAGTATAGAAGAAGAAGACGATGCAGTTCTAACATCAAAATGAATTGGGATAAGACTTGAAATAAATTGATGAACCCGTGTGCAAAAAAAAGTAGATGTCTTCCGCAAATGTTAAAACAGTTAAGAATGAAATTCTTTCAAGGGCAACAAATACGATTATGGTTTGAGGTCTTCCCCTCAAAGGATACACAGGAAAGACTGGTTATTATAAGCAGAAACCAGCCTCAAATGTTGACCTGCAAAATACAATGTCGAAAAAACAAATAAGATTAAAGCCCCGTAAAGATAATGTAATGGATTGTCATTGGTATACCATGTGCCCCTTTTTGGATCGGGCAGGCCTTTTTTTTATGCAATATATTATTGCATACACACAAATCTACTTCTACTTGACTTCTTCCTCTCTATTTTCACACGTGTTGATAAATTGAAGGGAGCCAAATAATATTATATCGCTTAATATTACACACAGCGCCATCTAGTGCCACACCAAGCAACGAAGGCACCTTGTGTCGTGGACACCAGATAATTGATATACTACATACATACTTTTTGTTTGTAAATACATCAGTGGCGAAGGGTGAAAAAAGATTCAGAATGTTTTTAAAAAAAATTGAAAGTATTTTTTAATTTTTTTTACTTGACTTATTAATCTTTGTTTTGACCTCATTTTCGCTATCTGTAATACCGAGAACCATGAAAATGATACCCATGACGAATAAACCAAAAATGTTCGTTCTCGCCATCTAGGATTTCCATTTCGACCTCATTTTCATTATCAGCGACCCTAATAACCACGAAAACGACACCCATGAAGAAAAACTGAAAATTTTCACCGGCGCCATTTTGGACTTTCATTTTGACCTCATTTTCATTATCAGCGACCTCAAATACCACGAAAACAACACCCATGAAGAAACAACGAAAAGATTTAATTTTGAATTTTCATTTTGACCTAATTTTGGTTATCAGCGACCCCAAAAATAATGAAATTGGCACCCATGACGAAAAAAAAAAACAAAACAAAATTGAATAAAATGCAGAGGTACCATAGTAAAAAAATAAAAGTGAACAACAAAATAAACATCCAACTATAAGTATGTATTTACAAACAAAAAAGTATACATGTAGTATATCAACTATCTAGTGTCCACGACACAAGCTTTGCTTAGTGTGGCACTAGGTGGCGCTGTGTGTTAATGTCCAGCGATATTAACTAAATGACCAAACACGACCAACTCGATAAAATTCGGCTTACTGCACAAAATCCTGCCTGCGCCACTGAAATATATACTGATTGTACATATAAATATCCATGACTCGGAAACAAATGTCCATACTAATCACACAAACATTTGCTCCTACCGGGATTCGAACCCGGGACGCAAAGAACGTAAGGCAGCATCCCTATCGCTGCGCTATTTGGGTCGTCAATATAAAAGAGGTCTCAATCGATCTAGTGATTCCAGTAACGCGTAATGTATAGTTGAGTACGGAAATGATTTTTTGGTTTATAGACACACTAGCTTCTGCCAGCGGCTTCGCCCGCGTGAAGTTTGATTTTTGTCACATGGGATCTTACTACCGGGATAAAAAACTATCCTATGTTGTAGTAGGTTATAATCTATCTGTGTGCAAAATTTCATCCAAATCCGTTCAGTAGTTTTCGCGTGAATGCATAACAAACAAACTTATATTCACATTTATAAAATAAGTAGGGATTTTCACAGACGCACACACTTTTGACGTGAAAGGTCTTTAAAATAAGTACCATACACGGCGTGCCATGTCAGAAAACCCGACTGTAACGTAACGAACTGATGTGTTGACCAAAACGCGTTAAAGTGACGTGTATACCACAGTGCTTATGACCTTTGGGTCGGGAAGTTTAAAGTTTTAAGCGAGCCGCATTACACCGCTTATAATAAAACCCGCCGCATCGTACCGCTTCGCGCTTTAAGAATTCCATCACTTTATTCTTCTTTGCACCGCTACACGCCACATGCTTGGTGCTCCACTGAAAGCGCTATATATTAAGCCGTTTGAATTGTACTGTCAAAAATGTAAATGATTTTATTGCTAAAGAATGCTTGCAATGCTTTATTTGCCACAAATGGTATGAATTGTTATTAGAAGATCGAGAAGAATCGGGCGGACAGTGGTTCGAACCATAAAAATAACAGGCAACAGGAAGATGTTTTTTTTTTTTTTTTTTTTTTTTTTTTTTTTTTTTTTTTTTTTTTGGATATGGCATCTCGCAGTTCAGTCTGAGAAGACTGGCTTCTGCTTAACCGGGCTAATCCTGTGGATGCCTTGAATCTAAGGCCTCCAGCCAGGGCGAAAATAACTATAAACTAAGCGACAGCGCTCTAAGGGCACCCCCTGTGGGGTACGAACCTCGGCTTAGGGCGTCGCTGGGGGCAGCAAAGGGACAGGCTGGATCTGATTGTCCTTATTTAGGGACTGATTTAATACTACAGGCTCAGCGTCGCGGGCTGGCTCGAGCAAGGGTCGGGGAGGGATTGATCGGGGATTTCGCGCCGGACCTCTGCGGCGAGGTCGGTATGTTTTCGGTCTGTATTTGTACGCTCTGCGAACCGTGCTGGTATCTTTCCTACTCTCTTGCAAGATAGTGATCGGATCGTCGGGGGCTACTAGGGTGTGACGCGGACGTTGGACGGAGCTAATACGCGATGGGTCGTACCGGGCGGCCGATGCGATTAGGGGATTCCTATGCTTAATAGCAGAGTCGAAGTAACGCTTGGAAAGGCGTTTCATGAACTGCTTAACGGTGGGGATTCTGAGGTCTACGTGAAGACTATCGTTACGGACGTAAGGGGGGGCACCGGTGATCTTACGGAGATATCGGTTCTGCAAGGTCTGCATCGTGTGGATATGACGCGGGTGGGCATGCGCGAATACTATGCAAGCATAGGTCATGATGGGGCGGATGACTGCGGTGAAAAGACGCAATTTGCACTTGAGTGACAATTTGCTCTTCCTAGTGATCATGAAGTGGAGCCGGCCCATAGCAAAGGCAGCCCGGTCGCGAGCTGCTTTGATGTGGGCCTTGAACGACAGATGGTCGTCCAGAATAACTCCGAGATACTTGGCTTGCCTCTCCCAAGGGATAGGCTTACCGAACATAGTGATGGGGGGACCTGGCGAACGCTTAAGGCGTGCCTTATAGTATAAAACTGCCTGGCTTTTTTCGGGATTAACTTCTATTCTCCACTTACGGAACCAAGCGCCGAGCGAGTCGGCAGCTTTCTGGAGAATGCGGCGGATGTTATCCGGAGAACGGCCGGTGTAATAAATCGCGGTGTCGTCAGCGAAAAGTGCTGTTTGAACCTTCTGGTTCCTCGGAATGTCGCTGGTGTACAGCGTGAACGCGAGGGGAGAAATAACGGAGCCCTGAGGGACTCCGGCGCGAATCGGATGAGGAGAAGATAACGTCTTACCCACACGGTAGCGGAAGGTACGGTTTGACAAAAAGTCTCGTAAGATGAGCACGAGACGGGGCACACCGAGCTGGTATAGCTTGTATATCAGCCCGTTGTGCCAGACCTTGTCAAAGGCTTTCGCGATATCGAAATACATCACCCCCGTCATCGCTCCGCGCTGGAAACCAGCGCTAACGTGTTCGACGATGCGGTGGACTTGATGTATGCAAGAATGTTCGGTCCTGAAGCCGAACTGTTCTTTCGGGATGAGGCCCTTTGTCTCGGCATAATCTCTGAGACGCTTATAAATAAGCCTTTCATAGATTTTGCCGAGAGCACTCAGGAGACTGATCGGCCTGTAGCTGGAGGGCTGGGCTTTCGGTTTCCCAGGTTTGGGAATACCTATAACAGTGGCCTCTTTCCACGTTTGGGGGAAAATATTATTGCTCAGGGCGCCATTGAAGATGGCAGCCAAAAGGACTATGAGCCTAGCGGGGAGGGCTTTAAAAACTCTATTCGTGAAACCGTCGGCGCCTGGGGCTTTCCGAGGCTTAAGCTTATCTATAATATCCTTGACCTCTTCCGGGGTGATGGCGGGGAGGGGGTCATCGGGATCTTCAAAAGGGGGAAGCGATGCTCTACGTTCAACTTCTGCATCCACCTCATCGAGGTGCTGCTTGTCTACTGGTAGAGTGCTTGGCGAACATTGAGATTCCAAGCTGTCGGCTAGGCATTCTGCTTTTTCAGAGTCGTCAAAAGCGACGCTCTTGTCGGGACGTATGAGGGGTGGAGAAGAGACCTCTTCCGAGGTGCGCAACTTCCTTTGAAGCTGCCAGAAGGCTTGATGAGTGGGCTCGAGTTCGCTAAGCGTCTTGTCCCATTGACTCGAGCGAAACTCACTAGTGCGTTTCTTTACAGCACGCTGTAAGGAACGCATGTGAGCTTTGTTCGCATCGCAGGGCCAGGAGCTGTAGGCACGTATGGCCGCGTTCTTCTCGGTTATCAGTTCACGTATATCGTCGGGAAGTATCCAGCGGCGATCACTCACCGCTGGTACTTCACGAGAACAATCCTTCAGTACGGATTGTACGTGTTCTGTAAACGAGTCGATTGCAGCCTCGGTGTCTGCGACTGAGACGATATGGTCGGGAATACCATCTAGAAGTGGTGACGTTTCGGATTTCAGCATATCGCTTACTTTCCTCCAGTCGGTAGTGAGAATAGTGGGAAGGGGCTGGCTGGGGTCAATGATACCCGAGCGAGGAATTAAGTGCATGAGCACTGGACGGTGATCGGAGTGGAGCTCGTGTAACGTTTCAATCATGTGTAACCGAAGGTTCACATTCTTGAGCAGCGCTATATCGAGAACGTCGGGAAGATGACTGACAGTGTCAGGATAGTGCGTGTGCTCCATAGGAGCGACCGCGTCGAAACTAAGAGATTGGCCTAGATCGTAGAGGACTTTCCCTCTCGGGTTCGTCGTTCTACTGTTCCAGGCCGGGTGTTTGGCGTTGAGATCGCCCGCGATGATCACGGAGTCACTCAAGCCGAAAAGAAGGGTGAGATCGCTAACCAGGAGGTTGTGATCTTCCCAAGTATTAGTGGGGGCCAAATAAGCAGAAACTAAATGTACCGGTTGATGACCGGTCATAGCAAGCCGACAGATTGAAACCTCAAGTAGGGACTTTAAAGGAGGGGGATCGATGGGAATACAATGCAATTCTTTGCGAAAGTAAATGAGGGTGCCGCCCTTGTGACAACGTAGCCTATCATTGCGAACTATGCGGTAGTTGGCAATCTTGGGGTCGCGACAGGAAGATGTGAGGGTAGGCACGAATTTATTTTTATTTTTTATTTTCTCGTTAAAAGTAACGTCTGTGTGCACCGATACAGCTGCATTTTTATCGCACCCGTATTTCTTTTCATAAAGACATTTTTTGGAGGAACTGACAAATAATATAAACTTACTCTGATAAATAAAACGATTTTTATCGTCAAGAAACATAAAAACATATTTCCCAAACACATTTTCGTGAGCAACGTACTGCAACAAACGACGTTGTATCACCGTTATAAAACATAAAAATGTTCCACGTATTCTACTTTATTGCACTCTCTTACAAAGAAATAAAGCACTCAAGGCGAGCACTTGTGTACGTGAATGTATCTGTGCAAGCGTTTTATGATGTACGCTCGCTTTGGTAGACGTAATCGTTATCGTCATGATTGTACCGAATAAATGTGTTGATGTAAATCGTATCACTTGTATTAACTTCGTACGGATAAGGATCATTTTCGTAGATTTGGAGATTTTGGTTTGAAATTTCATCTAGGCTTATTGGGTCCTTAGCTATTCGTAACAGTATGTCCGTACAGCTCAGATATTTTGCAGCAAGTGTTAGCTTATCTTTTTGCAGGTCACATTTTTGTACATCATCTTGTTAGCAGTTTTATATGCAAAAATAGTATTCTTCTTCAACCTTTTGCCAGTCAATGATGCGTGTGTCTCATAGCTTTTAGCGGTTGTTTGTATGGCTATCCAGTTTCTGACTACTTTTATGAGATCCGGTCCACCTAGTCGGTTGTCTTCCCATATTCTTCCGTCCATACTCTCCACACTTCTTTCTCTCACCTTCCATCCAGTATACGGCATATTTTAGCCCGCTCACTTCCACTTTCTTTTTGTTTTAAGTTTTGCTATTCGTTCGTCTCCGTATTTCGGTGTTTATCACACGATCTCAGAGGGTGATGTTCTAAATGGCTCGTGCACTTACGTTGGTTTCAGTCGAAAGATGCCCACTGCTAGTAATTGACCGGTCCCTTGCGACTCACATCCCGTTGATCTTCGCAACCTTTACCAGGTTATCGGAGAAGGGGTGTTCGGGGGGAGGGGGGGTCGATGGTTCGTTCCTGTTAAAGAAGTAGCATTGGACAATGGTCGAAACTCTGACTTGTCTTTCTGGAAGACGTGAAAAATAGGCACTGAAGCATTTTCTCTAACCTAACCTTGGAGGTTTTCTCGTGTGGCTAAACCCAAATTGTAATAAATACACGGTAAGTTTAGAATTAAATCAGCGTTTTTATAAAGTAAACAGATTTTATTAAGGGCCATGTCAATATCGCTAGCAATACCTGATACGCTACGGTAAACCACGAGTATTTTTTACTAAAAACTTTTGTGATATTTTCATTTATTTCCGCCATTTTCCTGTCCCCTTCAAACATTTTTAAATCGAAACTCTTCGAATCCATACCATTATATAAATGTGAAAGTAACTCTGTCTGTCTGTCTGCTACCTTTTCACGACAAAACGGCTGATCGGATCGTAATGAAATTTGGCAAGAAGGTGTATTTTAACCTAGGGAAGGACATAGGCTATATATTATCACGCTAATTACTTACGGGGGTGAGCAATATTGCATTTCGTCTATAGCTTTCAACTGTTTGACAACTGACAACTGTCATAACATGCATTGTAATAGAATAACTATTTTAGACAAATTGTCACGAGAACAAATAGCCCGTCGGTGACGGCAACCGCCTTCCGAACAGTGAGTCGCAAGGTCAAGCCTCAGTACAGACATAAAATACTTTTTGATTTTGTGTAATGCTGTAAGATTTCTGATAATAACTTTGGTTCGCACGTTCAAAAACCACCCGGTTTTCACTTTTTGTAACAAATTATTTTGTTTTTTTTAAAGCTTACATATTTCCAAATCATTGTTTTATACATATTTTTTTTAACACTTAAACGACAGTTTGGGAATCATTTATTTCAAATAATAAATCTGTAAAAAAAGCGCTTAAACTGTTAAAGGATCTCACACTGAACCCTCTTTCTACTATTTCTTAAATTTTCGTCTGTGTCTGTGTGTCTCAACGTAGCCCTTTTACGTGTAAATTATAAAATCAATGTGGTTTGATTTAATGCACAAATTATTATTGTGCATAACTTAGATAAAGTTTTGATTTTTGTTTCTTTGCAATCGGTGCTCTCCATCAAAAGATATATGACTTTAAAGTTTTTAAGGAGAACTTATCATCATGATCTAAGGACAATGACATCTATGAAACCAAAATGGTACTAATGAATAAAAATCACAATATAGAGGAGAAGAGAATAGTCAACATCACCCTGCTTTAAAAATCTATAACAAAGCCAGTAGAGTGTCTGTTCGACCGCTTTCCATATGTTTTGCATATGTTCTCTATAAATGGCGTTGTTCATTTGACTCCATTTTCTGAATCACGTTTGTCTCAAGTTTGGTTTTTTGGAAGCAGTTCTCAATTCAACGCCTGTTTTTCTTTATGTAGATACCTATATTATGCCTGAGCAATACTCAAATAACCGAATGATGAAGTCGCACGAGACCGGTCAATGTGGCGACACTTGATAGGCCTATGTCCAGCAGTGGACGTCTTTCGGCTGAAATAATGATGAATGATGATAATTCAAATGGAGTAGGGTAGGACACCTAGCAGGGCGCGGTGATGTCAGGTGGAGTAAAGCTGTGACCAAGTGGCATTCTAGAAATCCAAACAGAAGTTTTGGTTGTCCAGCGGTGAGATAAGCAGACGATATTGTTGCCATTGCGGGAATATCCTGGATGAGACTGGCACAAGAGCGTGGAGCTTGGCACAAACAAAAAGAGGCCTGTACCCAGCAGTCGGTGAAGTCGGACTATGAATGATGATGATGATGACGCATAACTTTTTCCAGAGAAGTCCGATTTTCATGATTATTTTTATTGAAAAGCGTGTTTAGCAAAGTTTGTCCCATTTTTTATTGAAAATAGTTGTGTTCGAATTCATGTGCGTATTGTATAATCATCGCTTGCTGAAACATCGTGAGGACACCAACATGCCTGAGAGACATTTGGCATGTTAAGCCAAGTCAGAGGCCCATGGGCAGCATAAAAACTCTTACACCAGGTTAGGCAACAACACGATAAGGAAGGAAAGATCGCTTGGTTCGGTGAAGAAAGACATCGTGAGAAAACCACAGCATGCCTGAGAGTTATTTCTCGACGGCATGTAAAGCCAAGACAGTGGACCTTGGATGGCATAAAACTTTGACAACAGGTTAGGCACTAACCACGCGATAAAGAAGAAGATCGTTTTGGGGCTTATTTCATAAACCTTTTTGACAACTTTAGACCTGTCTGAAGTTTGACTGTGATCAGTTACAGCAGCTATATCGTGTGTCGGCACATTTCATGCACCTTGATATAAACTTTAGACCTAGCTAGAGTATGAGTATTATCGGAGGTCTGACGATGGAGACGAAAGGCAGTCACAAGTGGTCCGCAATTCTTCAAATCTGCTCTATCGTGTTTAAGGCTCATTTCGTGCATCTTGATAAGAACTTTAAACCTAGCTGGAGCATGACTGTCATCGATGGTCTAACAATGGAGACTGAAGGTAGCAAGAGATCCTCAACAGTTAACAGCAGCTAAATCGTCATTGGGCTCACTTAATGCACCTTGATGAGAACTTTAGAAATTGCTAGAATATGACTGTCATCGAAGGTCTCATGATGGAGGCTTGGAGACGAAAAGAATTTGCAATAGGTTTTCAAGAGTTTACAGCATCTACATCGTATTGTGTTGACCTCTCTGGAGTATGACTACCATTGAAGGTCTGACTTTGGAGAAGGAAGGCAGATGCGAGAGATCACTTGATGAGAACTTTCGACCTAGCTGGAGTATTATATTGTCGAGTGTCCAAGGATAGAAACGTAAGGCTGTCGAGGGAAGAGTCCTTATTTGGAAAAACATAAGTTGAATATTTTGGCTTTTAATGTAAACCTATTCGAGAAAAAATAAATTTTTACTGACTTCAATCTGTACTAATATTATAAAGCTGCAGAGTTTGTTTGTTAGGTTGGTTGAACGCGCTAATTTTAAGACCTGTTGGTTCGTCTTGCGCAGACGAAGTTGCGCGGGTCAGCTAGTACAATATAAAATTCAAATATTTCATTAAAGTTCTATTCATAGAATAGGAAACAAGATTTAAATAAAATGAAATATTATTCGATATTGGACAAAGTGAAATAAATTGCACGACAGAATTGTGTTTGTGCATCAAAATCTACTTCCGCAGTTTTCGATTGGACGTGACTTTTGCTATATAAATATGGATTGGTTGGTGAATAAAGTGAGGTGCTCGTGGCTAAATAATAACAGCCGCTCGGGTTGATCTTTAGGTTAAGCCGCGCTTGCCTAGGTTGGTCTCTGGATGGGTGACCACCCTTACATACCGAGTTTCCACGATGCCTAGGATAGCCCGTTCAAGTCTTGGTTCCGGCTGTCATTTGTAGATCTTTGGCAGTCGTTACACATACACACTACCTTAAGAATATGTTTGAGCTATAAATTATTTGGTATTACGTTTGTTTGAAATACGCATGCTCCACGGGTCTCTTAAGTGAAATAAACGACAGCAATTTCCCAAGACGAAATTTGCAAGACACCTTTACGAGAATCTTCAACTACAAACTTCAGTAGTATCCAAGATACTAGAGTGTAGAGAAAGTTTAGTCTCCATCGCACCTTGAGAGCTACCTCTATCACTTCTCACGACTACACAGCACTTTAAGATCAACTAACTTAGACCTTTGTGCTTAATAGAGCCAATATTCTGAGATAGTTGGTTGTGGTTGCAATATTGGTTTTATTGCGGCTCTTTGGCTTTTGTTTTCTCAATACTTTTCTCTCTCGAATTATAATTCGTGTGCGTTTAAATTCGTCGAAACTCGTGTATAATAACAGCCGCTCATGTCGGTTACAGCTTAAGAAACTACTCACATATAATCAGCGTAGAAAATAACGATTTTGTATGAGATGCGTACGCACGCGTTTAGCTGAACGCATGCGTACGCGTCTCATACAAAATCGTTTCTGTGGGCATACGCTCAAAAGGGCTGAATAAGTGTGAGTTGTGCCTTAGCTTAGCTTAGCGTTTGGTAATCCAGGGTAGAGTCGAAGGCAAGAGACCGCGTGGTCGATCACCAACCCGTTGACACAGATTCCATTAAAACTGTCACCAAGATCCCTCTGGCAGAATGTACTCGCCATGCGGCCGATAGAGACCGGTGGAAAAGGATCGCGAAGGCAGCGACCGCAGCTGTGAACGACCCCTCATGACCACGACCACTCTGTCAAGAGTGAACGACTGAGAAGAGAAGAAGAGTGCCTTAGCCAAGCTTATCTTGGTTGGTCTGTGGATAGGTGACCACAGACCAACCAATACATGTACCGAGTTTATTCCGTGCGTCTAATGAACGTTTTTTTTTTTATTTCTTCTTCTTGTGAATAAATATTTCATGGTAACCTTGCGGGACAGAATCTATCCATCCACAGCACGATTCACCCACTGCTTGTGCCCAGCTCCACGTTCTTGTGCCAACCTCATCCAGGATACCCCCGCAATAACAACAATACAGTCTGCCCATTTTGCCGCTGGACGACCAACACTTTTCTTTCCACTTCTAGGACGCCAGTCGGTCACAGCTTTACTCTACATGCCACCCCACGTCTTGCTAGGTGTCCTGCCCAACTCCATGTGAGTTCCATAACTCTATTACCAATAACGAAGACCTTTGTAAGTCTTCGAATTTCGACGTTTGAAACTTGGTCTATTAGTTTTATGGATCGCTCACGCGCTGGCCAGAATACATAGCATTATCAGTCTATAAAGGTATCACTGCTGCAGCACAGACCTCTGTATGAAAGAACGAGAGCTGTAACCACGCAGGCCCATTGCGGTTTAGTTGATGTAAATTTGAAAGCTACAAATTAACATATCCATCAAAACATACACATCTAAATTACCCTTCATTCGTGAGCTAGAGCCAATCACCTAAAATTACCACCCACAGCGTCACCGCGTTGTGTTGTACATTGTACCGACTGACACGGCAATCGCGTAATTAAGTTCAAACATTGAAGCCTCGTTTGCATCTGCTCCCGACAGAGTTAATCGTGTTAGCTGAATTATGCCCGTGGTAGTGTTGTGTGGACTGATTTGTAAGCTATAGCGGGTTTTAAAGACACTTAAGAAGTCTTAGGATAGTGCAACAAGATTTTTGACTTTAAACGAAACTTACGCTGATATTATTAACTAATCTACAAAATTGTACACTTTCTGTTTACAATGGTGCCCTGACAATGACGTTTGAGCGTACTATACAGGGTGTATTTCACTCATCACAAAGCCGTTAACCAAGCATTCTGTATATCAAACTAAGTAACTTTACGCAAAAAATATTACTGGGAAACAACTTTTTTTTTTGAGGTTATAAATCATGTTTCGTGGTATAACTCAATGTAACACACTCAAAACATTGTGCTGATGGATGGATTGAATAGTACGGGGATCGCAGAGAAATTTAAAGTGAAAATTATGCAATAAAAAGTGGTATTTAAAAAAAAGCTTGTCAAAATCTTGCAACTTTCACGAAGCTTGAAGCATCACCTTTGTACTATTTTCTGTTCCTTTCTTCTTCTCTATATTTAGTGTGTACATAAATTGTTAAATAAATAATAAATAAATAAATAAACTTTGACCCCCAATATCTCCGTAACTAGAAGGTTCCCAGGTATAGTGTAGAACAAAATAATGATCAGAATGACGAGTAGAACAAGTGCCTGTCGTATTCGTTAAGAGGTGTTTTACACCCTTTATATACTGTACATCTACTGATTGGAATACAAATTATGGTTATCTTAGCTGAACGTAATAGTCCCTTGAAAAGCAGCGGTAGACTGTAAGGTCTTATTTGAAAAGATGAAGACAGGGCTTTTTATTACCGCGCAACAGACCTTTCAAAATAAACAAATAAGAGGTCTGCTAGTTGGTCAACATTTGCATAATTATTTTGAAATCTCTCATTCTCTCATGTAAAATGTTCCAAAACTCCCACCAATAACTTTAGAACGTCAAATGTAACTTTTTACAATCAGCTAAAACATCCGCTCTTTGCTTTACCGTCTGAAGAGAAAAAGTGACGCAATAAACTCCACGACAACACACTCATCCCGCTTCCACTTATAACTTGATGTAAAGGTCAAAACGCACAAAGCGTCGCGACGTGTTTATTACTATAGATACAAACGTAGAAGTTCTATCACTGTCGATACATCAACTGGGAATTGATAGTGTCTCGGTCGATGGTATTAATTTGTAACTAATTTCCTATTAATCCCAAAGCCCTGCATCAGTCTACAGAAGTCGCCACCACCGATTGGCACTACGAAGACATGGCGGTACTCCGCCCACGCAGGGCAGACTTCCACCGTGTGCTCCACCGTGTCCTCCGGTCGATCCTCGCAGTGGAAACACCCGGGTGTTTCCTCCCGCCCGATTCGGTGCAGGTACCTCCCGAAACATCCGTGTCCGGTGAGTACCTGCGTCAGGCGGAAGGTGAGGACGCCGTGGCGCCTCTAAAGCCACTTCTCAAAGAGGGGACTTACCGCCACTATCGTGGCGTGCCCTGCACGGGGTTGCGACAGTCGCTCTCTCCATGTCACAGGTCAAAACAGCAGAAAATAAAATAAAGACAGTTTGGAAAGTCATCAATAACGAGACTAACAGGAAGAAAATACGCAACACTAGCTACATATTAGATACAGCATGTGGTCCTAAAAGCTCTAATCAGGAAGTAGCTCAAGAATTTGTAATTTTTTTTACAGAGATACCATTAAAAACTATGGAGGCTCTTAATTCCTCTCCTGAAGTCTCAATGGGTTTATTAAAGGCGAATGTGTCTGGCTGCCTGGCTGAATTTAAATTTAAACACATTAACCCTATGGTAGTTATTAAAGCTTTCCGGCAAATAAAAATCAAACTGACCGAAGATCTATGGGGAATGTCTATCAAAGTTTGTACATCCATACTTGAGACTATAGCCCCATACTTAGCTTTAATTTTTAATCTATGTGTGGACCAAGGAGTTTTCCCTGATTTAATGAAATACAATAAAGTCATACCTCTTTTCAAATTCGAAGACAGTACAAGATACTAACAATTATAGACCTGTCTCCGTGTTGCCAGTTTTTAGCAAGGTTTTTGAAAAAGTAATGCTTGATCAAATGCTCTATCACTTTAACACCAACAGAATCATACATGATCAACAGTATGGTTTCACCAAGGGACGTTGTACAACTGACGCCGGTGTAACCTCATTAAAGCACATATTTACTGCGTCGGAAGAGTCCCAAGATGCCATAGGATTTTTTGTGACCTCTCCAAAGCGTTTGATTGCGTAAACCACGACACATAACTTATGAAACTTGAGCATTACGGACTGGGTAAACTTGCACTTAGTTTGGTAAGATCATATTTAAATGATAGACAACAATATGTTCAGATAAATGGTGTTAACTCACAGGGTTTAAAAATGAAAATGGGGGTTCCACAAGGCTCAATATTGGGTCCTTTCCTCTTGCTAGTATACATAAATGATCTACCCTATTTATTGAAAAACCAACCTCAAAATATAGTGTTATTTGCTGATGACACTTCCCTGATTTTTTAAATAAATAGACGGTCACAAAATTTAGATGACGTGAATAATGACCTACTGCAGGTCCAAAATTGGTTCACAGCAAACAATTTGTAAAAAAAAAACCAAAGGCATAAGATTTGCTTTACCGAATGTTAAGGGTAGTTAGTGATTGTGATATATTATTGAATAATGAGAAACTTGAATTCGTAGATAAAACGGTTTTCCTGAGGATTACGCTTGATTCAAGGCTACAATGGGGTTCTCATTTAACATCTCTTGCGGGGCGGCTAAGTTCAGCAGCATGTGCCATTAGAAAAATCCGTCAATTTAAAATCAAAATCAAAATCAAGTAGGCCAGTTACAGGCACTTTTGAATTGTCGAAACAAAGATAAACATTAAATGTAGCTACAGTCCCAGTCACAAAACATAAAAACTGTGAAAGTACTCTGTAGTTGCCCATTCCCTAACGTAGATCTCTATGGAGAAGAACGGGTAAGAAACTCCATGGACACTCTTTTAAATCATCATTTTGTTTTTACTGATGTAGATACCGCTAGACTGGTCTATTTTAGTTACTTCCATAGTATTGTTACATCGGACCTACTAGAACATTCGAGAAAGCCAGTGATTACAGTGTGTGTACGTTAGAAGTTCGAGAAAATTCCATTATTATTAGTTTTAAAGTTAGGTAGGTACAAACTCGCGACCTATTTATACAAAGACATTAGAATTTCGACCGTACGCCTAGGGCATACGGTTCATATTTGTTTGTTTTGTACAAGTAGCTTATACCTACAACTTTTATAGGTAATACCTACCTTGTAGGTAGGTACTTACTATTTCTTTTGTTAGTGTTTTTTATGACCCTCTCGAATGTTCGTGGTTACTCTGGTGTGTCTGTTGGCGAGTATAAATAGAGCGCTCAGGGCCGCGACCGGCAGTCTTGTTTTAGCGACACAACGAAGCGAATCCAAGTGAACTACAAGTGCGATATCTAAGTGAATAGTAAACAGTAGTGTATTTGTGATTAAGTTTTGATTGTTTTGTGATTAATAAAGTAATTGTGTTGTTTAATCGGTAGTAATTAATTTATCTCGTACCCAGCTCGTAACAAATTGGTGTCAGAAGTGAGAGATAAATTATGCCAATCCTACCAAAGGACGACACGGACGGTATCCGTACCAGAAGTCAGCGACAGCAGGATATGGACCAAAGGCGGTTTGGGGATTCTCCGACACAGACACCGGGTGGTGTCCAGCCTACGTCACAGCCAGTCGCTGGCCCATCCGGAGTTTCTCCAGCATCAGGGGCGCCAGACTTGTCAGCTTTAATGGCGCTGCTGCAGGATCAAGCTCGCCGTCAAGAGGAGCAAGCTCGCCGTCAAGAGGAGCAAGCTCGCCGTCAAGAGGAGCAGGCTCGCCGATTGGAAGAGCAACTGCAGCGAGACAAGGAGGAGCAGGCTCGCCGTCAAGAGGAGCAGGCTCGCCGTCAAGAGGAGCAGGCTCGCCGTCAAGAGGAGCAGGCTCGTCGGTTGGAAGAGCAGTTGCAGCGAGACAAAGAGGAGCAGGTCCGCCGCCAGGACGAGCAGATGCTCCTCATAAAGGATCTGCATGCAAGTTTTGGCAAGGACATCAAGTTGATGAAAGAACAGGTCCACCAGCATGAGAATCGCATCTCGGAGGCCGAAGTTCAGATTGCTGGGGTAAAGAAGGCTTTGGGCGAACTGAAGACTGAAGGCGGGACTGTAGCTTCGGTGATTGCTGCACCATCTTCGCGTGGTTTTAAAGTGCCTCCATTCGACGGCACATCTTCGTGGTCGGCTTACAAAATCCAGTTTGAGGCCGTCATGAAGGCGAATGGATGGACCAAACCACAAGCCATGACCGCGCTCACTTTGGGCCTCCGAGACCAGGCTTCAACTATTCTCGAGGCACTCGGCAAGGATGTAACCTACGAGCAGCTGCTGGAGGCGTTGGAGTCCAGATACGGCGACGCGCACCTGGAGCACGTATTCCGTGCCAAGTTGAAGGACCGTGTTCAACGTAGTGCCGAGAACCTACAGCAGTGGGCCCTGGAAATTGAAAAACTCGTTCGGAAAGCCTACCAGTCTGCCCCTGCACTGATTGATGGAAATCTGGTACAGGCCTTCGTTGATGGAATACGTGACTTAGAAGTTAGAGCCGCCGTGAGACTTGGGCATCATGAGACCTTGAAGGACGCCTTAGCCCATGCCTTGGAAGTAGAGGCAGTGAGGCAAGACCACCGAACACACTACGTCAGGGAGGTAGTGGCTTCACCTGTACACGACCGTGCGCAAGGTTACAGACCTAGCTGCTACACAGCTAGAGAAAGGGATCATCTTCGGCCAAGTTTTCCAAAGCAAGTTGTGGCATCACCTGAACGCCAGCGTCCGCGACGATACAGCCCTAGGTGTTACACTTGTGGAGAAAGGGGTCACCTTCGGTCGAATTGTAAAAAGCGAAGCGCACCTAGAGTAGATCAATCTCAGCAGGGAAAAGCGGCTAAGAAGACTGGCCAGCAACAGTGGAGAAACCACAACAACACAGACGAACTGTCAAGAAGACCATTGCCTGAAGATTGTAAGCGTAGTTCCAGACAGGAGCCTAAGGAAGTGGTGCCTGTGAGGATGCTAAGAACGGATCTTAGCGATGAATGGAAGGTAACTATACAGCAGGCTCAGCACAATGACTCGGATATCAAACCGATCTTCGAGTGGATCAAAGCTGGTGTTCCTAAACCCAAGTGGAGTGATGTGGCTGCGATGAGTTCCATCACGAAGAGTTATTGGGCGCAATGGAACAGCTTGGTGATCCAGGATGGAGTCTTGTGCCGTAAATGGGAAAACGCTAGAGGGGACAGCTGTCATCTACAAATGGTTGTTCCGAAAGGTAAGGTACCGGATGTTCTACGGCTCTACCATGATGGATGTTCTGGAGGACATATGGGGGTAAAAAGGACTCTACTAAAAATTCGAGAACGCTTCTACTGGATCCACTGTCGAGATGATGTGGAGGACTGGTGCCGTAAATGTACCAGTTGTGCGGCCGTGAAAGGACCCCGTACACGCAGCAGAGGTGCATTAAAAGTGTACAACGTTGGAGCCCCTTGGGAACGGATAGCACTAGACGTTGCGGGACCATTTCCAGTAAGTGAGAGCGGAAACAGGTACTTCCTGGTGGTCATGGATTACTTTACAAAGTGGCCGGAAGTCTTCGCCATTCCTAACCAAGAAGCAACAACTGTCTATTTTGCTATGGAGCAGATATTGAGTATATATTTTATTCTGCAGAAAAGAGCCATTAGAGCCATATATAATCTTCGTAGGCGCGATTCTCTAAGAGAGCTGTTTAAGGATATTGGCATTATGACGGTACATTGTCAATACATCTACGAAATAATAATGTACGTCAGAAAAAAATTGCATCTTTTTGGTAAAAGAGGTGACAGACATAACTACAGTAATAGAAAGGGACCAATTAGTTCAGCCAAGCTTTAGACTCGCTAAAGTAGACTCATCTTTCATGGGGTACTGTTTGAGATGCTATAATAAAATTCCACAAAGTATTCTTGAACTGAATGAGACGAAATTTAAAACATTCATTAAACGCACACTTTGTCAACAAGCATATTACAAGTTGAGCGATTATATCGCTGATAAAAATGCTTGGCTCAATGCTGGTCCTGCTCCATAAGGACAGGGACACATAAATTGATAGCATTATATGGTATTGTTGGAGCTGCTGAAGATTGTATTTAACTATCTTTGCATTGTATAGTTTCAATGTTAGTATTATACACTACACTTTTTGGGGCGCGGTCAGATAATGAGCGGCTCGCCGCTTCAAGGAACGCGCCCACACTGGGGCCCCGTAAAGGGCTATGGACCGCACGACCCCCGCGTAGAAAGTAAAAATTTTGCAATAAAAACTTGTATTTAAAAAAAAAACACTGGTTGAAAAGTTGAAACTTTGAAACCCAAAATCACCTATGGTGTGAAACAAAAATAAAACGAGAACAAAAATAGAACTTCTGGTTTCGTTAAGCGGTGCTTACACACTTTTTTTTTTTGGTATGGTAAATCATCAAATGACTTTTCCACTCTGGGCGGAGCGGGAGGGAGTGTCAGACTCTTACTGACTAAAACCCATCCATGTTCCTTCCTCGCCCTTTATGTTCCGGGGGTTCACCCTTTGTGTCTTGTGGCATGAATTCTGCCTGTGTACTACTATTGTACATGAAGTTTGAACAAATAAATAGATAAATCTGCCCCGCTACCACCTTTAACTTGCTGCCAAGGTTGTAACGCACGAAGCGTCGTAAAATGTTTACAGTTATGCAAGTTAGGGCTTCGGCGATTGTCGGACTGAAATATTGTAACACTGTTTAAAATTAATAACATCACGCTTGAATTTCCTTGAAAGGTTGGGTAGAAGTGTACAGTCACGTCTAATAATATGTCAACACTTAAGAATTTTTTATTGTGTTTCTCCTAATGTACTGATTAAAATGTAATGTTATTACGTACATAGTATTCTGGAACTCATATTTTTCTAAAAAAGATCCAATCTCCTAGTTAAAATCATTATTTCTCGCGAAAATAGCTATAATATTAAGGAGAGTGTATACATATTATTAGACGTGACTGTACCCTAAGTACCTACACCCACATTACACCAGTAACGATTACCCAATAGGGTCGAACCCATTGCCATCAACCGGACGCAAGTCAGGACTTCTGTGGACATTTGACTTAAATACTGTTCATTATTTAAAAATATACCAAAATATGCAAGTAAATTGAATTCTCTATTGATTCTATTGAGTGTGGGATTCCCGACCTAAGCAGCTACAAATACAAAATACTGCAATAGACTGGATGCCGAACCTGATATGAGACTCTCATCTGTCAAGCCAAAAAAATTAAACAATATATGAAAATAAAAAAATGATTCATTCCTCTCATTAGCTTAGTTAGGTATGAGTAATTATTATGACAATACATGATTATTTGCTTACTAATAAAGAGTAAGTACATAATCTTGTTTATTATTTTAGGACTCTGTTAAATATTATGTAGGTTTCCAAAAGGGTTCCGTTGCTAAAAAAAGTTTAAGAAACACTGCATTAGACCAAGAGTCAGTCACACGTTTTTACCCAACTACAGCGAAGCCAAAAGGAAGGGATTTGATTTTAGCAGTCTACATTTCGTCAATAGGACGGATCGTTTTTACTGTTTTAACCCCTAATTTAATTACATCGTGATTTTTTTGTAGTCGGATTTTTAGTGTAATTTTTTGTTTATTTTACACGTAACAATTTTTATATCGGAACAAACTAGGTTAAATTAATAAGCTTAACTTTATTTACCCACACTATTGTATCCACGAATTATAAAAAAAACTTATAAAAAAGGAAAGGACGGACGGTCACTTATCTAAATTATTAATTAAAAAAAGAAGAAAGAAAAGCTAGTTCTGAATGGTTGTCGGTAAGTAAAACTATAGCTTTTTTTTTAATCTTGCGGGAGAAAACGCAAAAATATCGGTATCAGTAAAGTGCGTGTTATAAGTTATTAAAAGACGGCTAACCTGAGTTGTAACTTGTTATCTAGACAATATTGAGAAAGTCTATATAGGTCCTCTTAAAGCAGCAAGCAGTCATGAATAAATAAATAAATATTGCTGGACATTAACACACAGCGCCACTGTCGAGGACACTAGATAGAATATTTAAACAAGATTTGTATTTTTTTATATCATTGGCGTACATTAAGAAGGCGGAGTTAATAAAACAGAATTTCGTATAATTAATTCATAGAATATAGAGGAGTGGGCCCAAAACGGCTCCCTGGGGCACACCAGATTCTAGAACAACGTAGTATGACTCATAACCATTTATTACAACTTTTTGAGTTTTATGAATTATATAAAACGCAAACCACCTAAGCAAACTACCTCTGAATCCTCTTATGCCGTTGAAGGCAATTTTATCCAATAGTAATGTATGGTCCTCCTTGTCAAAAGCCTTTTAAAAGTCTATGTATACAGCATGCTCTTGAATGCGGTTGTCCATCTCCTCAAATAAGTAATTTGTAAAAACCAAAAAATTTGTGGAGATTGATCGACATTTGGCGAAACCGTGCTGTTCTGGAATGACAAAATTACGCAGATAAGGAATACACAAAGCACAAAGACAAAGAAGACAAAGTGGACAGTATCGAAATAGGGCGATAGTTTTAATGTACCACACAAATTCATTCAATCTATGAAAGATCAGTTTACATGTATTTTTCGTGATTTATAGAATTTACTACGAGAATTTATTATGATAGAGTAGTGGGTTGATGTAGTCATTATATCATTGTCCTGTGTTAACGGGTCGGTGATATATTGGTACAGGACGGAATTAATTTAGTTTAATTTATTATCATCACGTTCAGAAGGTTAAAAATACTTTTTATATCAATTTAATTTCGCAGATCAGAAATAGACGCCATTCTTACCCTGGGTTTTGTGGAGACATACTGCGGTGGTCACACAGGTTTCTATTATAAAGATTCCTATTGTCGACCCTACGCTGTCCTCCCATACTTACTAATGCTGTAGTTTAACATACTATTATTGTAACACCAAATAATTTGAAAAGAGTAACCCGTGGAGTTTCTTGCCGGTTCTTCTCCATGGAATCGACCAACGCGAACCGTGCAACTTTTCGACGTTTTATAAGTGCCCATCTAGGTCTATGTGAAATCAAATATTTTAATTTTGATTTTGAACTCAAGGACTACTCAACCAAGGGCACGCCACGATAGTGACGGTAAGTCCCCTCTTTGAGGAGTGGCTGGAGAGGCGCCACGGCGTCCTCACCTTCCGCCTGACGCAGGTCCTCACTGGACACGGATGTTTCGGGAGGTACCTGCACCGAATCGGGCGGGAGGAAGCGCCCGGGTGTCTCCACTGCGAGGATCGACCGGAGGACACGGTGGAGCACACGGTGGAAGTCTGCCCTGCGTGGGCGGAGCACCGCCGTGTCCTCGTAGCGGCGATCGGCGGCGGCGACTTCTCGCGTCCGGCCCTGGTTCAATCCATGGTCCGGAGCGAGACGGAATGGGAAGCCGTCACCTCCTTCTGCGAAGCAGTCATGCTAGCGAAGGAGGTGGCGGAACGAGAGAGGGAGAGATCCTCTCTTCCCGGCCGCCGCGGGAGACGCACCGGGCGTCGGGGGCCACGTGGTGGCTACCGGCCACCGTAGATGCTGGCCTGTGGACGGTTGGCTATGGGCTAGCTAGCCGTCCGTCCGTCTAACGACGACGACAGGCCGTGTCGACGGCGCGTTCGTGTTCCACGCGCGCCTCAAAGTGATGTCAGCATAAGGGGAGGGGCCCGCAAGGGCCGAAGCCTGCCGGGGCTGCGGGCCTGTTCGAAAGAGATACCGCGGCCCTGGAACGTAAAGGGCGAGGAAGGAACATGGATGGGTTTTAGTCAGTAAGAGTCTGACACTCCCTCCCGCTCCGCCCAGAGTGGGAGAAGTCATTTGATGATTTCCCATCACAAAAAAAAAAAGGACTACTCAACCAATTTAAAAACATCTTTCATCATTAGAAAGTTACATATTTACTGATTAATATTGGCTACTAATGATATTGATATGATACAAATTAGCCGAGTTATTACAATTTTTGCAGATGAAGTCGCGGGTAAAGTGCTAGTGTAAAATACTTGTACTCAACCCTACATAAAAATAGGGAAGCAGGTTATAATGATGATCCACAAAAAAATATATCAAACGAACTAGAACATCATCCTCATCATCAGAGTTTCGCTCGTTGATATTATTTCGCCAAATACCCGTTGTAACTATTCGTTTGTTCCTTTATTTTTAACTAAGTACCTACTCAAGTGGATCTAATTCTAAATTAAATGTATAAAATGTATGTTGACTACAGAATAAATATATAAATAAAAATAAATAAAATCCAAGATAACAAATAACCACGGTAATCATTGACGAAAGTACCTCGAGATGGAAGTGGTCGATGACATATTAATCTGCGAGCCTCGCTGACCGCGGCGATTCATCTCTCAGTCCTAATCACGAGGGACAAGATTGATCGCAGAACAGAAAGTTAAATTTTATTATACCGTGCGATAGCAACGAGGTTTGGTGAATGTGTAGTAGATTTCGAAAGATAAATCGAAGGGAAAAGTGTACCAACTTGTTTTGTAGCGCCTCCTTTTTAGGACAAACCCGCCACTTTGTTTTCAAACCACTCACTCATTACCCTCCTATTCAACAGTCACTGCAACTCCTGAGAGCCAGAATCTATGAATATTAACAAAGTATAAAAAAGACAAGTAGGATATCTTCATATAAACACACCGCGCTCGGCTTGTATGTGTGCGTCATACTATCTTTACGTCGCCGCACGCACACTCTAACAAAATCTCGACCTGTGTCTTACTGCCGCCAGTCGAGACTTGCACACCGCACAAAGTTCGCGCGTCACGGCTTAAAGGCATACGTAAATAAATTTAAAATGGGTGATTATCGCAGGAGAACCTATTGCTGTGTGTATGGGTGTCTAAAAAATAACAGGAAAGGTTAGCAAGTCGCTTATTCTAGCATATAATTTATTATTGATGCTGAGGTACCTAGTTATTTTATGTTGAATTAGTCTTCTATTATACAGACGAAGTAGGCAGGTCTACTTTCCCACTAGAATGTTAGGTACTTGATCTGACAATAGATTCCCGTTATGCCGATTTCTCATTATTTTAGGTAGGTATACCTACCTAAAATACTGAGAAGTATCTAAATCCGTACTTAAAGTTAAAAAATACGTAATTTAAAATGATTGACGAATAGGCTAGACGACAAAAGAAATGTAATTAGGTAGTCCGTCAGTTAGATTATTAACAAATATTTAAGCCGTAGGTATTTTTTCTTTTGTTACACAAACCAAAATTTACGAACGTGACGTAGTATAATTTTGAATGAGTTCTGACGTCACGAGCCCGCAATCCCAAGTTTTGCTGCGTTTTATCTTAGTATTGACCATTGATTTACAAAACCAAAAAAGTACGTGTCCATTATTTTCCAATAGGTACCTACTTACCGACGGTGTCGGCGACGAGACTCTTTCTCCACACCAGGGTGCAAGTAATGGCCATACGTAAAATGCATCGTGAGTCGTTTTAGTTTTGAATCAAAATTTTGTGTTTTGAAAACTTTTGATAATAATTTTATGTCGTAAATAAGTATTTTTTGATGGTACCTTATTGGAATCTTCATAGTATTATGATGAATTACTCGTAGCATCATCACAATTTTAAAGTCCAATAAGACCAAGAAAAATGAAATTTAAAGTTTTGTGTCACATATTTACGTAACTTGAAAAGGTGATTTTTTGTTAATGAAGATATGACGTTGAAATTAGTGTAAAAACGTTGGACTTGGCTTAAAACCGATATCCATGCAAAAATCATGTAAATCGGTCCAGTAGTTTAGGAAATATAAGGTAAAACAAATAGTAAACATTGTGTTCATCGTAAATTTCACACTCTTTGTTGTAGAATATTTTTTGATAATAGTCTAAGAGACATAGTTCGTCAGAACAATGTTTTGAATGCGTTACATTGCGTTACAATCGTTTGAAAGATAGACCCATCCAAAATGTCCCTCCCCCCCCTCTAAATTTTAAAATAAGAGATTAAAAAGAAATATGCTGTAGATCTCAATGAAAACCAGACAACACATTTCTAGGCACTGAATTTAAATATAGCTAAAAGTGACAACCCCGAGACAGCCAGGTCGGTAGGTAATTATAACGCAGATTGAGCTGTAGATGCACTACTGCTCCTGTTTTTATACTGTGATATTAATCAATGAAGCTCGATAAAGTCCCAGAGAAACAATAACAGTCTTGGATCCCGCAACGAATGTAATCAACTAAAAAAAATCGGGCCCGGAAAGAGATGGCATTACGAGTTTGACTTATTCTTAAAATATTAGGCAAGGCCAAACTTTGAATAAGCACGTTTCTTCAAAGTTGGGCCAATAGGGTAGACGACTAAAAAAATGAATAAAATTGTCGGGTAGATTATGAAAACATATTTTTTTTGTTACATACATCAAAATTGACGAAGATGCGACGCTTTTAAAATTCTGAATTTGTCACGGCTAGGTATTATTTTTAGCTAGTTAATAGGCAAGGTTTGTGTCGTGGACACCAGATAGTTGATATACTAGATTTATACTTTTTTGTTTGTAAATAAATACTTGTTATACATATGAACACATTTACAAACACATTTACATTTTGCGGGTCAAGTTTATTTTTTACGAGTACTGTGATAGGAATTTAGGAAAGTGTGAACTTTTACTTTGTTGTTTTATTTTGATGTTTTAGCTCTTGTTGTTCTAGTTTTAGTTACCGTAATTGGTTTAGATATACAACAGTATTAATTAAATAAATAAATAAATACAGCCTGCTGACAGACAAATGGATGGATGGACTGTGGATGCATAGTAATAACGTCCAGTTGGTCGTATCCTTCGAGTGCGGAACTCTAAAATTCACAGCCAAAATATCAGCAAGCTGCTGATATTTTGCCACCTGTTTTGAATAGCTGAAAAATAACCTGCCTTTTCTTTCTTAATTGTTGTCTAAGAAATATTCATTGTTTTGTCTCTATAACCAGTGATAAATTACAATTGTCACTACAATTAATTGTGTGTTTAATACAACCACAATTTTTAAATATCCCACTATATTCACATTGCTATATTTTGACTGTGGACAAAACAAAAAAAAACTTATTCAAATTTATGTGTTTTCGTGAATAATTACGTAAAATGCAGACTATGATGAATAGCGTTGATGTGCAATGCAAGTATTTTGCCAAGTTTTTTTAAGCGTAAATCGTTCCCGGGAACATTTGTCATAGTTATTTGAATCCCAGAGATGTATTAATAGTTTGTTTTAGCATCATTTGCGTCTGCTACTAAAATGAGATGTGTGTGTGACGGACGATAGTTTAATGTGACAACGTCATAACAAACATTGATGAGATGATTCCATACATACGCTCCGATCGTAACGTTACATTGAGCGTAACGGGACAGAGGGTAACGGGACACTTTTTCATACGTGCAGCCGGCCGTTCATCGATTTATCGTCGTCACGTCAAAAAAACATATTTTAACGTCTGCCTGAAGATTAATGAATTGAGTTGCATATATTGTGGTAGATATTTTAATTTAGTTCACAAAAACGTATTAGTTTTGGGTTGGAACGTTTTACATTTGTTTATGTGAAAATAAATGCCAAGTGTATGTCCATAACTTTTCTTAATGTTTTCGTTTTTCGTGTTACAGAGGTGAGAAACATTTTGTGTATGTTATCATAAAATAAATTGTCGTACAAATGTCAGTAGGTACATTTTACGTTGACGATACTAAATGTAAAAACAGGGTTGTTTATAGCGTATGTGACTTTGCTCAATCCCAGAGTGCCTAGGTTAGACTGGTTGTCAGACTTATGGGCTATTGACTACCTGTCGCATTATCAAAGACCTACAAATGACAGCTGGAACAACGGTTAACGAGGCCTGTTACAATAAAAACGCGACAATTGCTTGTTAAAAATAGTTTGTTTCCTATTAATACTTCAATAATAATAGCACGATCTTTGATAACTTATTTATATGTTTAGTAAAATCATTCTTCCGATGCATGTTTAAGCAAAAACTCACGGGAAACTGATTTCATGATTTTAGGGCTTCTAGTTTTGGCTCGTTTTGTTACGTTTCGTTTTGATACGGAACCCTTCTTGCGCGAGTCTGACTGGCACTTGGCCGGTTTTTTGAGTATCAGGTGACCAAGAGAATCTGGGGACAACAGGTTAGGACGTGTTTAACTATAAGAGCCTTATCACACTAGCAAATTGCGAGTAAATGGAATGCGGGGCGAATGCGCAGCGTTCTCGTCGCGAGTTTGCACCGTGTGCACGATGAACACGCTGCGAAGAAAAACAAAATAAATGACTGTATAAAACGCGGATCGCACATCGTAAACTCGTTTACTCGTGATATTTTGAATGTGAACTTACTAACGCACAGGATCGTTCATGAGATTAAACGCGCGACCCGAGACGTCAATATAAGATTGGAAAACTGATCCAGTTGGACTACAGAATCAACAAATTAATATAACTGCATACATACATATACAAAATCACGACTTTTTCGCATGGGGTTAGGCGGATACCAAAGAAAGCCCTTTGTAATGCATGAAAAGACACCAGGATCAGTCATTAATTTCATAAACTACAGTAAGTACGCGGAATAACTTCAATACACTTAAACATAAATCAATAATAATATAAATCTATATAGATTACTTCAAGCCTGAAAATCTGTTTAAAATGAAACCGAAACGTGGGCGTCATACAGTTTTAAAGTACCAGAATTTCCGCTTTAAACAGTACTATTAGCCGTACAATGCTTAAAGGGTCGTTGTCGTAAAAGGCGCTTAAAATTCCGCGTTCGCTGAAAAATACCGTTGGACACCTAACTTCTTTTAATTCCCAGGGATTTAAAGTAGGTACGCTGCGGAAGCAGTGCACTGGACTAGACTATCATTTATTATGTGCCCGAGTGGCAACTGGTCTGGTTTTGTAAAGTCCCTGAAATATGTTAACAAAGTCATAGTTGTGACCAAGATTTGAACGCTTAGCCAGGACAAGCAAACGATTTAGAAATATGAGGTAACGAGTAAGGTATTTTGAAATATAAGGCAAACATCATAAACTGCAAGTTTCTGTGAAGTTCTTGCTGCAATGGAGCGACGTATGATTTACCGTGTGCATTTCACATAATATGGTGTCCGTAGATTGCGTAGATAGCCTGACCATGCTTTTCGACTGTTTGTGAGAAAACCAAAAAATATTCATCTACTTATAGCAATTTTATTTTCTTTGGAAACTGAGGCGATGTCGACTATTCTGCCAGCGTCATGTAGTGACTATTGGACTCTGCGCGTAACACGAAAATGCATTCAGGGTGTTAATGAGGTTGCCGCGCTGTTGCAGTTCTTCCAAGACGTTCGCAGAAGCGAGCATAGATGGCTTACACGCTATCATGCGCAAGTGAGGCGCCTGACGTAAAATTGTGGTTTTTCTGCTCCTCTGCTGTATTTTTCTCATTGTTCTCGTTGCGGGATCCAACACAGTTTAATTTTTTCACTTCGTCAAGCTCCATTGTCAAGGTGCTTTTCTGGTGGTCGCCACTAATTGATTCTGGCTTTTAGGAAGTTACAGTGGTTTAGGAGTAGCGTCGCGAGCTTATCCCGAAAAATAAGCGAGGTGCCTTCATTAGGCACAAGGTATGCGTCAGCCCCAACAGCATCAAAACTATGGCGGACTAAATCGACAGTCCCGTACTGGGGCATTGGGTACGCCCTCTTGCCACTACGGCAAATAATCAATAATGGTTTTGCTTTTGTTATTCTGGTAGATGTATGTACTAACACTACTTTCTAAATTGTGTGGTGTACTAACCAAATAGAGTTTGGCTGAAATATTTTATTTTTAGATGTTTTTGTATTTAAATACAAGGTATTATTTATAAACTAAAGACTGTTCAAGAGGCACCAGCCAAGTATTCTGTACACCAAACTAAATAAGTAACTGACTTTTTTTGGGTGAAATGTCACATTTTACGGTAGGACTCATTGTACCGTATTCAAAACATCATGCTGATGGATGTAAGTTAGAGTAAAGTTGCAACATCTGCAAAACAGAAACAGGATGACACTCACTTTGACGAAACCTCCAATATCTCTGGAAATAGGAGGTTCCCAGGTATTACCCAAAATTATAGCAGGACGAGGAGATCCCGGGGTTGCGGGACTGTTCGAAAGAAATACCATGGCACCGGACCATAAAGGGCGAGGAAGGAACATGGATGGGTTTTAGTCTGTAAAAGTCTGACACTACCTCCCGCTCCACCCAGAGTGGGAGAAGTCATTTGATGATTTCCCATCCGAAAAAAAGGACGAGGATCACCTCGTCCTTTAATGATCTCATTAAGCGTCTTTTAACACCCATTCTTCTCATTGTCTGCGTTCCAAATAGTGTTTACTATTTATGTCGCCGGAGTGACGCGTCGATGGAAGGTTCCTCTAGCTTTCGATCATTATATGAGTGCGACGGGGGAGAATAAGTACCTTTCGGCTTCGTAAAGAGGTGTTTTACAACCTTTATAGGAGGTGTGCCTGGGTTTGAAACCAAAATCTTTAACACGTAATTTGGGGCTACCACCGCTCACCAATATTATTTATTACTTTCTTTAACTGATGTAGTTGGCGAATAACCGTTTTATGTTTAAGTAATAAAATAAAGAGAGCAGCGGTGGCCCAGTGGTGGTGGCCCCGACTTACGAACAGTAAGTCGTGGGTTCGAACCCAGACAGGCACATTACTTTGTGTAATTTATTTCATCACCGCTGCTCTCAAAACGGTGAAGGAAAACATCGTAAGGAAACCGGCATGTCCTAGAACCAAAAATTCGAAGACATGTGACATCTACCAATCCGCACTGGGCCCGCGTGGTAGATTATAGCCCATTCCCTCTCATTGTGAGGAGGCCGTGTCCCAGCAGTGGGAACATTATAGGCTGATGATGATGATGATGATGATGAATAAAATAAATAAACTCACATTACATTTACTGCAAAACTTAAGTGGCAGTGGGCAGGGCACATTGACCGCAGAACGGATGGCCGATGCTGGCTCCTCTAGCCTTCGAGTATTATATAAGTGCGACGATTGTGTATACGCGCGACTGATTGCTATATAGCTATAACGCGGGGTTAAGATTTATTTCTTTTAAAATTAATATACTGTTAAAATTTTGTAAATTGGGATGACCATACAGTGTGGAAACCTGTTGCTTTACATTTGGATGCAATCCAGAGCTCTACAAAATTTGAATAAATGTTTTTCGAATAAAATGATTATTCTCTATTTCCACATCTGTGGTTTTCGCACGCTGTGATTTTCACACCATTTCCTTTTGCATTTAAGTATATGTTAATTTGTAAATAAGTTTCACCATTGAAATATTTCATGACATCATCATCAGCATCAGCAGCAGCCTATTACTGTTCCCACAGCTGGGACACCGGCTTCTCTCTATGAGAGGGAATGGGCCATAAATCCAACACGCGGGCTAAGTGCTGATTGGAAGATGTCATATGTCTTCGAATGTTTGGTTCTAAAACATCGGTTTTCTCACGATGTTCCTGTGTCCTGTATTCCTTCACCGTTTTGAGAGCAGTGGTGATGAGTGGGTTTCTGGGTTCCAACCCACGACTTACCGTTCGTAAGTCAGGGCCGCCATCACCGGGCCACCACCGCAATATTTCCTGTCAAGATCATTTACATTTTATATGTTCCATAAAATATTAATATATATTTATAACAAGCGTTATGTTTTGCAGATTAATCATCATTCTTTTTCCACTATGTTGGGGTCGGCTTCCAGTCTAACCGGATGCATCTGACTACCAGTATTTTACATGGAGCGTGCCTGTCTGACCTCCACAACCCAGTACGAAATACGATACCCTTTGATAAGACTGGTTGTTAGACTTTTTGGACCACTGACTACCCGTAACGACTGACAAAGTTCTACAAATTGCCAGCCGGGACCAATTCTCACTTCAATAATAATAGATCGAATTTTAGATTAGTTATTTATAGTGGCAGGACATGAGCCGCAACACGTTAAAGCTGCTTCAAACTGTTGCGGACCCCTCGCATCGGCCTTCCTTCTCCAAAGTCAGACCTTTAGTAATACACCAGCTATTTCTAAAGTTGACATCAAGGTGCATTAAGTGAACCCAGTGACGATATAGCTGCTGTAAACTGTTGAGGATCTCTTGCAACTGCCACAGTTCCCATCGTTAGACCATCGATGATCGTCATACTCCAGCTAGGTTTGAAGTTCTCATCAAGGTGCACGAAATGAGCCTTAAACACGATAGAACAGATTTGAAGTATTGCCTTTCGTCTCCATCGTTAGACCTTCGATGATACTCATTCTCCAGCTAGGTCTAAAGATTATATCAAGGTGCATGAAATGAGCCGACACACGATATAGTTGCTGTAAACTGTTTCGGACCTCTTGTGACTGTCTTCCGTCTCCATCGCTAGACTTTCCATCACAGTCAAACTTTAGCCATGTATAACGTTGTTAAAAAAGTTTATGAAATAAGCCCCAACACGATTTTCTTCTTTATCGTGTGGTTAGTGCCTAACCTGGTGTCCGAGTTTTTAAGCCTTCCAAGGTCCTCTGTCTTGGCTTTACATGCCGTCGAGAAATAACTCTCAGGCATGCTGTGGTTTTCTCACATTGTCTTTCTTCACGAAAGACAATGAATTTTTTTTAAAGCAAAAAAGACAAAAGTGCGTGACTTTGATTCGAACACGACTATTTTCATTAACACATTATTGTACAACAATAAAGTAAAAGAACAGACATTTCTATACATATTTTGCACCTGCAAGCTGAACAAAAACACGACTCAGGAAGTCAACCCGTACACCGATAAAAAAAAGGGTATGTTCACACATTTATTCTGGGAACTCTGTTAACCAAGTGGCTGTTTATTATAATTTATTACATAGCTTGGCACACAATCTTATCGCAGACAAAGTGCTAGCTGTTGGGATTGTTTAACTTACAAACTATGAGTCTCAATGCAAACACTTGAAAAATAGCTCTAAGAAAGACCCTTTCATATTTTTTTTTCACAGAGCAAGTACTATTGCATTTATTTAAATTCAGTTTTTGCAATCCACATGGTGACAATATTTACTAATGGAAAAACCCAACACAAGGGCATGTTGCCTAGAAAAAACAATAACAAAATCAACATCAACCATCATCAATTTCAGTACAAATCTTCTAAAGACACAGTATAGGATACTGGGACGTCAATTAAACACGGAAGTGGATAGCTGACTGGTTTATTCATATGAGCGCTTACCCACATTACTAAATAACAAAAGTAGACACAAATACCTTACACTTTTCCCCTCTAAGTAAGTTAAGTTAAGTAATCAAAACTAACAATTAACAGAAATATTCTAACACAGTATTAACTACTAAAAACTTATAACTAACAGAAATATCCTGACAGTACTTATTATCTATAAATAACAACTAATTACTAACAAAAATAACCTAACACAGTATTTTAACAACAAACACTTAATTATCTCATACCACTAATATAACTACATAATACATATTTAGTTAGACACATTGTCTTTATTAACTGCGCGCACGTGCGCACGTATTGTTCGGGCCGAAGCCCCGGGGGGCGGCGGTGGCGGCGGGGAGCGAGGTGCCGCTGGTGCGGCCGGGCTAGCCGGGCCCGCGCTGTTCACCTCTGTCCCCAGCTCACTGGATGCCTCCGATGCATCCTCGAAAGCATCATAGTCCTGATCACCACCCTCCCCCTTGTGAGTGCCGATGCTTGCCCGCGACAGTGATAACCGCGACTTGTTTCCCACAGGGACTATTTGGTCGCGATGCCTGCGCCACTCGACACCGTTTCCCATGTCAATGCGGTATGACACTGGTCCCGTACTTTTAGACACTGTTCCTGTCGCCCATTTATTTGTATTCGAGGTATAATCGCGTGCGAGCACCGGTTCTCCTACACGGATTGGGGGCTGGGGCGTGCCTCCTGCATGTGCTACCTGACGTTGCTGCGCCGCGCGCGCCACTTGCGCGACGTCAGGTCGTAGCGCATCTAGTCGTGTCCGCATCCGACGCCCGATTAGCAATACTGCCGGTGGCACGCCCGTAGTTGAATGCTCACAATTGCGGTAATTGAATAAGAATGTGTTTAATGCTTGTACTACATTTTCGCCACTAAGAACCGCTCTCTTAATGGCTTTTTTTACTGTCTTCACCGCATTTTCAGCGGCACCATTACCCTGTGGCCTATAAGGTGCCGTTGTCACATGTGCTACACTATTTTGATTACAATAATTTTTAAATTCAGTCGATTGGAATGGTGGTCCGTTATCCGTAACGAGTTGCGAAGGTAATCCAAACCTACTAAAAACTGTAATAAAAGCTGTGATCGCTGACTGTGCGTCTGTACGACCCATAGGAAGTGCCTCAATCCACTTCGAATGCGCATCGACTATAATGAGGTATTTCCTTCCTGAATACTCCGCAAAATCTGCATGTAAGCGTTGCCATGGTAACAAAGGAAATTCCCACGGATGCAGGTCAGCCCGCGGCGCTGCATCCCGCACCATACGACACGGCTCACACGTACGACACATTACCTCAAGGTCATTATCTAAGGTAGGCCAATATACATAATTACGTGATAAGCTTTTCATTTTTCTAACTCCTAAATGACCTTGATGGATTTCTTCAAGAATTTTTGTTTGTAGTGATTTTGGTATTATGATACGATATTTATAAATAAGACAACCGAAATCCATTGTAATATCAGTTCTTCGCGCAAAATATGGTTTTTCTTCCTCGCAACTAGGTACGGACGGCCATCCAAATTTAACAAATCCCAATATTCGTGATAACATTGCATCCTTATTGGTTTCTTTACCTACGTCATGGAAATTAACTGGCATACATTGTTGTACTAAGCTAACATAACTCATCGATTCGGTGGGACGGCGCTCCTGCGCTAACGGTAAACGTGACAACGCGTCCGCTGGTCCATTTTGCTTTGAAGTTATATATTTTATAGTATAATCATACGCGGCTAATCGGGCAGCCCAGCGTTGTAAGCGACTGGCGGCAGTTTGGGGTATACCCACTTTCGCTCCGAAAATGTAGCTTAAAGGCTGATGATCTGTACGTAGTTCAAATTTTCTACCGTACAGGTATTGATGGTGTCGAGTGACGCCATAAAATATTGCCAGAGCCTCCTTATCAATCTGACTGTAATTGCGCTCCGCGTCATTGAGTGTGCGTGACACGCAACTAACCGGACGCTCACTACCGTCTGGGTAACGATGCGCCAATACTGCGCCCAGCCCGTACGCGCTGCTGTCCACCGATAGCACTAAAGGCCGCCCCTCTTCGTAGTGTGCGAGTACCCTCTCACCTGATAGGACTCGCTTCGCTTCTTTAAAAGCCTCATCGCAGTCCTTACTCCAATTCCAACTGACACCTTTTTTTAAAAGTTCATGCAACGGGTGCAATAAAATACTTAATTTGGGAATAAATTTGCCATAATAATTAAGTAAACCTAAGAAGCTTCTTAATTGTGTGATATCGATTGGTGGTGGTGCCTTCACAATAGCCTCCACCTTCTGGGGATCCGGGCGCAAACCACTTTGGTCAATTATGAACCCGAGATATTTAACGCTCGCTTGTAGGAAACAACATTTGTTAAGTTTTACAGTCAATCCCATATCTTTTAATCTAACCAGTACTTGTCTTAAATTCACCAAATGTTCTGCTCTCGAAGCCCCCGTCACACAAATATCATCAAGAAAAACCACCGTGCTACACACGCCGCGCAAAGTCTCCTCCATTAATTTTTGGAATTTTTCCGGAATGCAAGATAATCCGAAAGGCGTACGGCGATATACAAATGTACCGATGTGTGTAGTAATAGCTGTACACCGTTGTGAATCATCCGTCAACATCGTCTGTTGATATGCATGGGTTAGATCAATTTTTGTAAATTCCCTTCCCCCACTTAGAGTGGCAAACAACTCTTCGATGCGTGGGAGTGGGTAAAATTCACGTTTAAGTTTGGGATTGATGGTCACTTTATAATCGCCACATATTCGGATATCGCCGTTCGTCTTGATAACCGGAACGATGGGTGTGCCGTAGTCCGAGTGCTCGACCCGGTATATGGTGCCTTCGGCCTCGAGCCGCTCGAGCTCACGCTCGACGCGCGCGCGTAGTGCCAGCGGCACGGGCCGCGCCCGCACGTATACGGGCTCCTGGTTAGTCAGTTGCAATTGGAGCATTTTTTTACATTTTCCTAATTTGTCCGTGAAAACCTCAGGAAATTCGGTAGCTAACTTATTAATACATGGATCAGCAATGATATCATTGAAATTGATTTGTTTGATATTGAGGGACTTTAACCAATCCCTGCCCAATAATGGGCATCCACCATTTTTGATGACATAACATGGTAAATTGTTCGCCGTAACATTACCCAGTTTAACATTGACCAATATATATCCTAATGACTCAATCCGCGTACCTGCATAACACCGTAACATTAAATTATCGGATTGAATTGTTTTATTCGGAAACATCTGCTTATAAAAGTCTTCACTTATCGCCGAAATACGACTTCCAGTATCGACTTCACATTTAATTTCGTAACTGTCAATGTTCACGTTAACAAAGTAAGGTTTGTTACCTTTAGACGCTAGTTCGATGCTAAACAAATCCTCGTCTCCCGAGTTGTCTTCACTTACGTAGTTTTGCCTACCACACCGACCACTACTACGCACCTCTTTGCACATCACTTTTAAATGTCCACGTTGGTTACACTCATCACAGTTGTAATTGATGTAACGACATCTTTCCGGCCGATGCGGTTTTCCACACCGCCAGCATTGTTGAGTCGACGCGGCGTGCGCCGGCGTCGCAGGGGTGCCCCCTCTCGACGCCGCGCCGTCAGCCCTAGCGCCTGGGTTGCGCCCCGGCCGGCGCGCGCCTCCACCACGTGCTCGGCCCGCGTCTGTCCTGTGCAGGCCTGCGCCCGCGTCGCCGCCTGCACCTGAGGTCGTGGCTGCGGCTGCCGTCGCCGCGCTCACCTCCGCGTGCCTCTCTGCAGCCTCTAACGCCAGAGCCAGCTCCACTGCCTCCTTGTATTTAATATTTTTCTCAGCAAAAATACGCGATCGCATCGCGCTGTTGGATAGTCCCGAAACAAATTGGTCGCGAAGGTTTTCTTCTAGCATTGTACCAAAGTTACACGTGGTCGCGAGATGTTTTAAATCTTGGAGATAGTCCGTCATGGCTTCCCCAGCACGCTGTCTACGTAAGCGAAACATGTGTCGCTCGGCAATCTCCGATCTCTGTGGTTCTAAATGATCGGTCACCAAACGTACTAATTCGTCGAATGTCTTCGTTTCTGGATCCGCTGGAGCACATAGATCGCACATTAACGAGTATGTAGTTTCACCCACAACCGTAATTAGCAACGGCACACACAATTCCTTTTTAATCTCATTAAGTACTATGTACTGTTTGACACGGCGAATATATGACGGCCACTGCTTCGAATTGATGTCAAATGGTTCTAGTCGACCGATCGGCATTATTAATAACAATTTTACACACAAGTGAATTCGATTTCCTCGTCGCCGAATGGGACGTCAATTAAACACGGAAGTGGATAGCTGACTGGTTTATTCATATGAGCGCTTACCCACATTACTAAATAACAAAAGTAGACACAAATACCTTACAGATACAACCAGAAGGACACATCTGAACAACAGAATAAAAAAATAATGAAAATAAAGTAATTTTCAGACAGGTTTCGGATTATTTTTTTAAATATGAAAATATGGTTTATTAAACAACATTAAAAAAATAAAAAATTAAATGTTCTACGCACATCACATTATTAGATGAACATCCTACAATTCGTCAATGAAACGAACAAAGGTCCCATACAAAAATATATACAACTAGCTGACCCGCGCAACTTCGTCTGCGCAAGACGAACCAACAGGTCTTAAAATTAGCGCGTTCAACCAACCTAACAAACAAACTCTGCAGCTTTATAATATTAGTACAGATTGAAGTCAGTAAAAAATTATTTTTTCTCGAATAGGTTTACATTAAAAGCCAAAATATTCAACTTATGTTTTTCCAAATAAGGACTCTTCCCTCGACAGCCTTACGTTTCTATCCTTGGACACTCGACAATATAATACTCCAGCTAGGTCGAAAGTTCTCATCAAGTGATCTCTCGCATCTGCCTTCCTTCTCCAAAGTCAGACCTTCAATGGTAGTCATACTCCAGAGAGGTCAACACAATACGTTGTAGATGCTGTAAACTCTTGAAAACCTATTGCAAATTCTTTTCGTCTCCAAGCCTCCATCATGAGACCTTCGATGACAGTCATATTCTAGCAATTTCTAAAGTTCTCATCAAGGTGCATTAAGTGAGCCCAATGACGATTTAGCTGCTGTTAACTGTTGAGGATCTCTTGCTACCTTCAGTCTCCATTGTTAGACCATCGATGACAGTCATGCTCCAGCTAGGTTTAAAGTTCTTATCAAGATGCACGAAATGAGCCTTAAACACGATAGAGCAGATTTGAAGAATTGCGGACCACTTGTGACTGCCTTTCGTCTCCATCGTCAGACCTCCGATAATACTCATACTCTAGCTAGGTCTAAAGTTTATATCAAGGTGCATGAAATGTGCCGACACACGATATAGCTGCTGTAACTGATCACAGTCAAACTTCAGACAGGTCTAAAGTTGTCAAAAAGGTTTATGAAATAAGCCCCAAAACGATCTTCTTCTTTATCGCGTGGTTAGTGCCTAACCTGTTGTCAAAGTTTTATGCCATCCAAGGTCCACTGTCTTGGCTTTACATGCCGTCGAGAAATAACTCTCAGGCATGCTGTGGTTTTCTCACGATGTCTTTCTTCACCGAACCAAGCGATCTTTTCTTCCTTATCGTGTTGTTGCCTAACCTGGTGTAAGAGTTTTTATGCTGCCCATGGGCCTCTGACTTGGCTTAACATGCCAAATGTCTCTCAGGCATGTTGGTGTCCTCACGATGTTTCAGCAAGCGATGATTATACAATACGCACATGAATTCGAACACAACTATTTTCAATAAAAAATGGGACAAACTTTGCTAAACACGCTTTTCAATAAAAATAATCATGAAAATCGGACTTCTCTGGAAAAAGTTATGCGTCATCATCATCATCATTCATAGTCCGACTTCACCGACTGCTGGGTACAGGCCTCTTTTTGTTTGTGCCAAGCTCCACGCTCTTGTGCCAGTCTCATCCAGGATATTCCCGCAATGGCAACAATATCGTCTGCTTATCTCACCGCTGGACAACCAAAACTTCTGTTTGGATTTCTAGAATGCCACTTGGTCACAGCTTTACTCCACCTGACATCACCGCGCCTTGCTAGGTGTCCTACCCTACTCCATTTGAATTATCATCATTCATCATTATTTCAGCCGAAAGACGTCCACTGCTGGACATAGGCCTATCAAGTGTCGCCACATTGACCGGTCTCGTGCGACTTCATCATTCGGTTATTTGAGTATTGCTCAGGCATAATATAGGTATCTACATAAAGAAAAACAGGCGTTGAATTGAGAACTGCTTCCAAAAAACCAAACTTGAGACAAACGTGATTCAGAAAATGGAGTCAAATGAACAACGCCATTTATAGAGAACATATGCAAAACATATGGAAAGCGGTCGAACAGACACTCTACTGGCTTTGTTATAGATTTTTAAAGCAGGGTGATGTTGACTATTCTCTTCTCCTCTATATTGTGATTTTTATTCATTAGTACCATTTTGGTTTCATAGATGTCATTGTCCTTAGATCATGATGATAAGTTCTCCTTAAAAACTTTAAAGTCATATATCTTTTGATGGAGAGCACCGATTGCAAAGAAACAAAAATCAAAACTTTATCTAAGTTATGCACAATAATAATTTGTGCATTAAATCAAACCACATTGATTTTATAATTTACACGTAAAAGGGCTACGTTGAGACACACAGACACAGACGAAAATTTAAGAAATAGTAGAAAGAGGGTTCAGTGTGAGATCCTTTAACAGTTTAAGCGCTTTTTTTACAGATTTATTATTTGAAATAAATGATTCCCAAACTGTCGTTTAAGTGTTAAAAAAAATATGTATAAAACAATGATTTGGAAATATGTAAGCTTTAAAAAAAACAAAATAATTTGTTACAAAAAGTGAAAACCGGGTGGTTTTTGAACGTGCGAACCAAAGTTATTATCAGAAATCTTACAGCATTACACAAAATCAAAAAGTATTTTATGTCTGTACTGAGGCTTGACCTTGCGACTCACTGTTCGGAAGACGGTTGCCGTCACCGACGGGCTATTTGTTCTCGTGACAATTTGTCTAAAATAGTTATTCTATTACAATGCATGTTATGACAGTTGTCAGTTGTCAAACAGTTGAAAGCTATAGACGAAATGCAATATTGCTCACCCCCGTAAGTAATTAGCGTGATAATATATAGCCTATGTCCTTCCCTAGGTTAAAATACACCTTCTTGCCAAATTTCATTACGATCCGATCAGCCGTTTTGTCGTGAAAAGGTAGCAGACAGACAGACAGAGTTACTTTCACATTTATATAATGGTATGGATGTATACAGGGTGTAAACCACCTCATCACAAAGCCGTTAACCAAGCATTCTGTACATCAAACTAAGTAACTTTACGCAAAAATTGTTGCTGGGAAACCACTTTTTTTTTGAGGTTATAAATCATGTTTTGTAGTAGAACTCAATGTAACGCTCTTAAAACATTGTGCTGATGGTTGGATTGAATAGTACGGGAGGTGTTAAAAGGCAAAATCTTACAAAAAAAACTTGTATTAAAAAAAAACTTGTCAAAAAGTTGTAACTTTGACCCCCAAAATCTCAGTAACTAGAAGGTTCCCAGGTATGGTGTAGAACAAAAAAATAATCGCAATGATGGGGAGAATAAGTGCCTTTCGGCTTCGTGAAGAGGTGTTTTACACCCTTTAGATACTTACATACAAAGAAATAAATATTTATAAATATAGTAATATAGTAATAAATAAATAAATTATTGATGAAGGGTACGGAAGCAGATGTTCACACACACAGCCTTGTTGCAACCAACACAGTACGTATGCACCTGTTTACGGCAATCCACGTTGGTGCACTTCCGCCGCTTGCGTTGGTGTTTTGACTGAGCTCCAAAGGGATACTCAGCCAAGTAGTGGGAGTTCGCGTCGTAGATTGCCGTATTCTGGTGCATACTCGGTGTGGTTGTAGGCTGCAAAGTGGGGAGAGATGGGGAATGTTTTGAAAGAAGAGTTTTTACTAGACAGATACGGAAATTACGATGAGTTAAAGAAGTAGAACCAGTAGAAGAAGTAGAAGGAGCAGAAGTCGTAGAAGAAGAAACTGAATGATAATGAATAATATAAGAATTCAGAACGGAGACGTTTAATAGTCTCCGGAATAGTTTTTTGTACCAGACCCTTGTTCGTTTCCGCTCGATAGAATACATGGCCAACATCTGATCTTTTTTGTCCACCCCACCCATCATGATATTGTAATCATTTATCAAGATGGGTTTGGTGGACAAATCCCGAGCTTGAGAGACGCCGTTGCCATGGTATGTCGAAATCATAGCGACCCTATTGTTGTCCTTCCATACCATGACATCAACGTCTCCCGAGGTGAGACCAGTGATCTGATTTTTGGCCATGTTCCTCTTGGTCGGACTGTGCAGAGCCTGCGGAACAAACTTACGATTGGTCCGCAGGGTTCCTACACAGTCAAAGCCCAACACCTTAAGGCGTCGAGCAAGGCATGGCGAATTATTTATTTATTTTTATTTATTTAAACTTTATGCACTTAATGTACAAAGGCGGACTTAATGCCTTGGGCATTTTCTACCAGTCTACCTTAGGGTGATGCAGAGATTAAACTGCTGGTGCAAAAGTAAAGAAAATTATGAAGACTATAATATAACAATAAATACATATATAAGACAATTCGATAATGATATTTAGGGTCTTCAATAATAAACGTTGTGTTGCTCTGAAATAACAAAGTTTATTTTAACATAAGTTTAGATACACTTTTTAATGACTAAAACAATACGAATCATGTGTATCTTACCTGAAATAACAAAGAAACGACATTTAAAGTTTATTATTACACTTGTCGATCCCTTTATCACTAAATTATAATATTTTATTGTCTACGTTCTTTTAATCATATTAACCTCACTTTCGCTTTACTTCAAAACCCGACTGCTTTATCTACCGTACCGCCATGACACTTGTAATGACAGTAACGCCATCTAGTTCTAATGAAGATAAAACAGTAACTGTTTTATCTACGAACAAATAAAGATATACTAATTTCTTTACATCTTCCCTCCCAGGGCAGAAAATTTTCCCAAAATTTTCGCAGCCTAAGGTCCACATTTATACAGAAACTGGGATCAGCTTCGTGATGTGAAATAAGTTGGATTCTGATTTCTTATGGCCTGTATTTATTTTGTATATAGTCTCTGATATTTTCTCTTCAATTCTAAAAGGGCCTATCTTTAGCTCATCTAATTTTCTTCTGTTTAACTTATGCCCATTCTCAATATATACCATGTCACCTGTTTTGAAATTATGCTGTATTCTATTTCTGTCTATTAACTTTTTATTGTAGTTGTGCGACCTTACAGAGTTTTCGAATGCTAATTTTCTATCTTTCATCCAGTCATCCGCTGATTTAGATTGTTTGAGCTCTTCTGGCAGCAATGAAACCTCTGTGCCATCAAGAAGGTATCTTTGGCTGAACCCTGTGACAGTATGCTCAGTATCGTTATACTTATCTACACAGATATGGGCTATTGTTGTCCATGCTGTTTTAGTATTTTCTTCATTTATTTTACATCGTATTTTATTCACCAGCGTTTGATTCAGCCTCTCATTTAATCCATTTGAAAATGGTGCGTTTACTGCGGTGAATATCAATGAAATGGATTTTTCACTCAGGAAAGATTTAAATTCATTCGAGTTAATTCCCGGATATTGGTCGCTCAGAATCATGCCAATTTTATTATGATTGGATATGTTACTGACCAGCTTTATAAAGTCTTTCGCACTTTGTGTCTTCGAGGTAACTATATGTGCATATCGAGTGTAATGATCCACTAGTAGATGGAGATATCTTTTTGTCGACCGCGTGCCTCCAAAGCCCCCAATCGTGTCTATAGATACAATTTCATATGGTTTTGTAGCTGGGCCCAAGTGTGACATTAAACCGTACTTCACTTGTCCTCGTGTTTTATTTTTTATACATATCTCGCATTTCTTGCATACATTATTTATATTTTTTGTTAAATTTCTTGCTGTATATATTTTTCCAATTTTCTTTTGTATTTGTTTATTCCTATATGGCACATACTGTTATGTATTTGTCTTATAAGCCTTATACTAAACTCTTCTGATAATATAATTTTTTCTTGTTTATTAATTTTTTTATAGTATATGTTGTGTCTGTGTATTAATTTATTCTTATTTGCTTGTAAAACTTCATTCTTTTCTTGATCCATAACCACATCCTGTAATTGTACTAAATTAACTATTTTTAGTTGTTCATCCACATCTTCTTTGGCTTCCAATACTGGATTCCTGCTTAAGCAGTCAGCTTCTAAATTGTCTTTTCCAGGTGCATATTTTATTTTGAAATCATATTGAGACAGATAATATGTTAACTCTCCTAATTCTTCGTCTGTTCTTGCTTTAATGTTCATATTTTCCAACGGCTTATGGTCGGAGTACACTGTGAAACTTTTTCCAATCAACCAATACTGCCAATATTGAACTGCTTCTTTAATTGCTAAGCATTCTATATATATGGCCTTTTTTTTCTTTTGTGTCTCATTTAATTTTTTTTAAAAATATGCTACCGGCTTTTCTATTCCATTCGGCTGTCTTTGTTTCAGTATTGCTCCAATGCCTTCCAGTGATCCATCTGTATATATATTTATTGGCAGATCCTGGTCATATATCTCTAAGATTGGTTGTGAACATAGTAGATTTTTTATTTTTTCAAATGAATTTTGACAGTCTGCGGACCAAATAAACTTTTGGTTCTTTTTTAGTAAATCATGTAGTGGTTTTAAAATTAATGTACATTTTGGTATGTATTCGTGATAGAAATTAACCTTTCCTAAAAATTGTCTTATGTTTTTCTGTGTTCTTGGTACTGGGAACTCTTGTATAGAGATTAAGTTATCTCTCAGTGGACGAACTGTGTTGTTTTCTATTATATGTCCAAGATTTTACTGAACTTGCAGCAAATGTACATTTTGTGAACTTTAATCTGAATCCTTCATTACTTATTGCTTCTAACAATTGCTTCAAATGGTTAATGTGTTCGCAGTAAGTTTCTGAGAATACCAGTATATCGTCTATATAATTAACGGTGAATTCGGTTAGTTTATATTTTCTTAGTATGTTACTTAGTATTCTCTGGAAAATTGCCGGAGATGTCTTGAGCCCAAACGGTAAACAGGTCCACTGAAAATGTCCTTCTTGGGTCACGAAAGCTGTTTTACTCCTGTCTTCAATCCGTAATGGAATGGACCAGAAGGCAGAGTTGATGTCTAAGGTTGAGAAATATTTGCAATTTCGCGTTTTCATCACTAGGTCATCAATCAACGGGAACGGTTGAGCTTGTGGCAATACGATCTTGTTTAGTTCTCTAAAATCAACACATAGTCTGGTCTTCCTTTGATCTTCTTTTTTAAAAGCTAACGTGACAGGAGCTGCAAAAGGACTGTATGATTCTTCTATTAGTTTTTCTTGGAGTAATTTTCCCACTTGCTTCTCTATTTCTTTCTTGTCCTCTATAGAACATCTGTAGGGCCTCTTGCTACAGTATCTATCAACTATCAGATCAATGCGTGCTTCATAGTCTCTCACTCTTCCAACATCATATTTATCTTTCGCAAAGCTTGATTTATACTCATCAATCAATTTATTTATTTCTGTTTGTTGTTGAGTATTTAAATTGCACATATTAATTTTAAAGTTCTCTTCCTTTGTGTGTTCATTGAAATTTATGGAAATCTCATTTTTATTCATCTCTTTCTTCCAATTATTGTCATGAATTAGTTTCTTATTTGTAGATGTATCTTCTTGCTTCTGCGTTATCTTCAAATTCTGGTCCTGAACCAAATGATATTCTTTTATCAAATCAAGTCCAATCAGGAAATCATATTTAAATTCGTTGCCATCCACTATATAAACATCTACACTTTTTTCTATATCTATGATCTTTATCTTTATTGTTGTCAAACCTTGAGTCCTTTTTACACCATTAATTGTTATTAGATTTGCATTTTTGTAATCGTCTCTTTTTTCCTGCTTTATATTTACCAATTTGGAATTTATCAGTGAAACGTTTGAGCCAGAGTCATATATACCATATATTTCCATATGCTCATTTAATGTTAGTTTGACTTTTATTATTGGTGTATTTACTCGTTTTTTTGGTCCTCATCATTTAATTCGATATCCAACACAGTATTGTTCACATTCTTGTTATGCTTTTTTTTGTTTTCATAGTCATCACTTTGTTTAAACCAACATTTTTCTTCTGGATGGTAGCGTACTCCTTTGTTTAATTTTTCACAAATTTTGCATGGGGTTTTCTCAAGTTTGTATTTATTATCAAACATATTGTTCTTACTCTTGGTAAAATTTTTCTTGTTCACTGCATATTCTTGTTTACCGATTTCATTGCATAGGCTTGCAGTGGATGTTACTAATGCTTTATCAATTTTGTCCATGACGTAATCCGGCAAACCTATCACAATAAGATTTGTCAGTGTTTGAGTGTCAATGTATTTGTTTACCTCCAATAAAAGGCGTTCCTTCTTTGTGGCATATTCTAGCAAGGAACCTGTTTGGTACCTAAATGTATATGCATATTTTACAGGAGACCATCCTTTATTTCCATATGTTGCACAGAAATTTTCTTTCCATAAACTCCATTCTGATTTGACGGTAAATTTTATTATCATACTTGTGTACCAATCTAAACACTGTTTCTCTAGAAGATGTTTTAAGATTTCAATTTTTCTGGCATCCTGTATTATTTCGAACCTGTCACATTCTGCTTCAAACTCGCTAATCCATTGATTCACATTTGATGTTCTTCCCGAAAACTTCTCTAACAAAAACTTTTCAGCTGTTTTTACTGGATTTTTATGCTCAGATTCGGTCTTGTTGTTGCTATTATTATTTGTAGTTTTTGTTTCCACCGAAATTTCTTCTAAATATTGGTCACCGAACTGGACATTTTCGCCTGCATCCAAATAGATTTTCTGTAATTCGTCAGTTAGCGGGATCCATATTTTACGTGTCTGGTTTCTTTTTTTAAGCGAGTTCTTGATTTTTGCGTAGGTTGCTGAACTAGTAATACCAGTATGTTTATTAGCATTTTTAAATTCATCTGGAACCTCGTATATACATCCATCAGGTGTCTCGATTAAGGTTATGCAAATTATATTTGTTTTACCATCACTTGCGGGTAAAACCGCGAATGTAAATCTTAAATTTTCCATCTTTCTTTATTTTAAACAAGAAATGTCGTTTTATAAGACAATTCGATAATGATATTTAGGGTCTTCAATAATAAACGTTGTGTTGCTCTGAAATAACAAAGTTTATTTTAACATAAGTTTAGATACACTTTTTAATGACTAAAACAATACGAATCATGTGTATCTTACCTGAAATAACAAAGAAACGACATTTAAAGTTTATTATTACACTTGTCGATCCCTTTATCACTAAATTATAATATTTTATTGTCTACGTTCTTTTAATCATATTAACCTCACTTTCGCTTTACTTCAAAACCCGACTGCTTTATCTACCGTACCGCCATGACACTTGTAATGACAGTAACGCCATCTAGTTCTAATGAAGATAAAACAGTAACTGTTTTATCTACGAACAAATAAAGATATACTAATTTCTTTACACATATATACATACATACAATAAATTATAAAAAGTGAGGAAAGATAAAAAACAATAAAAAAAAAAAATGTTGATGAAGAAAACAAACAAATTAAATGTGGGATAAGTCTGCCAACTTTTTATGTAAGTGCTCGCGAGCTTTCATTTTAAATGTGAGCCGACTGGTTGCCATCCTGATATTCAAAGGGAGCGCATTCCACAGAAAAACCGCCTGTACAGGAAAGGAAGATTTGAGAACACCCGAACGGTGAGTAGGACATCGTAGAAGGCTATTATTGGAAGAACGAAGATCCTTGCTGTGCGCAGAGCATAAATACTGGAAGTGAGAAGTCAGATAAGAAGGAGAAGTGGGTTTGTCTAGAAGAGAAAACAAAGTTGTCAAAGCCCTTAACGCTCTGCGCTGCCTGATGGGTAACCATTTTAAGCGCAACCGATGTGCGGACACATGATCATACTTACGGAGATTAAATACGAATCGAATGCAGTTATTTAGAAGTCGGTCTAGTTTATTGAGGAGATCTGCATTCAGGTCGTAGTAACACACATCACCATAGTCTAGTATGGGAAAGATTAGGGACTGTACCAGCATTACCTTTATGTGGGATGGGAGAATGTTTTTCAAACGATAGAGCGACCGCAACGTCCCGGTGACTCTCTTGCTCACAATCGCGACCTGCTTACGCCAGTAAGGGCAAGTGTCAACATACAAACCCAGATCCTTAACGTCAGAGCTGAACGGAATCACTGTGCCGTCAAAGGTAACCGGTAGCACCGTTAAACCATCCAGCCTCCTCAAGCTATGGGGGCTCCCTACTATGATAGCCTGGCACTTGGTTGGGTTAACGGCTACCCCGAAGCGATCTGACCAGTTTTTCACCACAGCTAGATTCCGGTTCAGCTCTTCAATCGCATCCGATAAGTTGTCAACACTTGCCTGACTGTAGAGCTGCAAGTCATCAGCGTAAAGATGATACGCACACTGAAGCTCGGTAGTAATAAGATCTATAAAAATAGAGAACAAAAGTGGAGATAAGATACCGCCTTGAGGGACGCCAGCATCAAGATTACACCAGTTGGAAGAAGAGTCTCCCGCAAGAACCGACTGCTGACGCCCCCGAAGATAGGAAGAAAACCAATGCACAACCTCTGGAGAGACCATAAGATAGGAGAGGACGGATAATAGGATTTCGTGACTGACGGTATTGAAAGCATTAGAAAAATCTATCAGCACTAAAACGGAAACTTTAGTGTTTTCCATTCCCCGCCTTATATCGTCAGTCACTTTGAGGAGAGCTGAAACGGTACTGTGGCCGGGCCTGAACCCGGATTGGAAAGGACTAATGAGGGAGTTATGGTGAATAAAGTGGGAGAACTGCTTATGGACACAGGCCTCGAGCACTTTTGATAAAAAGGGAAGGACGGAAATCGGACGATAGTGACTGGGAAGGGTGGGATTAGGAGTTTTAGGCAGTGGTCGCACTTGGGCCTTCCGCCAGAGCGAAGGGAAGTCACCGGAGTATAGGGAGAAGTTAACGATATGGGAGATTGCAGGAAGGAGCTGTTCAAAGGCCATCACTATCATGTGACGACTGATGTTATCACAGCCCACGGCTTTGGATTTAATGGAGAGGATTATCTTCTTGATCTCTCCAGGGTCGACTGGGGTGAAGGAAAAAGGGGTAATATTGGGTCGCGTCAGACTAGCAAGATAGTCAATAGTTTGACATTTGGTTTGACTATCAAGAGTGGGAACAGAGGCGAAATGGCGATTGAGATCGTCCAAACTAAATGTATTGGGAAGGTCTGAATGCCGCGATCTGCCGATACCTAGAGTTCCAAGGAACTTCCAAATATCAGCAGGAGAAGAAGAAGTGATATTATCAAGAATGTGGCGGCGTTTAGCGTTACGTATCATCTGATTACAACGATTGCGAGCAGTTTTGAAGAGGGCCCTATTATCCTCCGACCTATCCTTCTTAAACTTACGAAACGCGCGGTCCCGTCGTCGCATAGCCATTTGAACTCCCACATTCATCCATGGCGCAGGCGGGCGCTTCAGCTTGACTTTCCTGATAGGAGCGTGGGTGTCATACAACTTGACTACGGCAGAATTAAAAACATTAACTTTGTCGTCAACTGAAGTGGCTTCCTCCAAGGGTGTCCAGTCAATATTAGACGCGACTTGTCTAAGCTTATCAACATTCATCCGCGCAAAGGCACGCCTGTACTGGAAATTAGGTTTGGGTTTAGGAGGTTTAAAGATATAAGACAGGAAGATAAGGTCATGATGAGAGAAACCAGGAGCGACATGTTGACCATGTGAGGAGACTAAGGAAGGATTGGAGATGAGGATTAGGTCGAGCCAAGTATCATCACCGACAGTGTTGTGATGCGTAGGTTGGAGAGGCAACACGTGCAAACTAGCTGACTCGACCAGATGTAGGAGTTTAGAGGATCGAGAGGAGTTATGGGCAAGGAGGTTGGTGTTGAAATCTCCCATGATTATATGATGTGCATACTCCGAACCCAAAGATTCTAAGACCGATTCGAATTCGATGAAGTAATCAAGAGAAGGGGGACAATACACAACTCCAATAACAATTTTAGCTCCTTTGACGCAAACCTCAAGAAAAAGAAACTCAGCTGAATTGTTAGAGGAAGAAGTAGTGAGAATTTTAAAGGGAAAATCAGCACGAAGGTATATTGCTACACCACCCCCTCTCTTACCAATTCGATCATTCCGCAGAAGAACAAATCCTGGGAGAGAGTAAGTGGTGGATGGAAGTTCAGGTTTGAGCCAGGTCTCGGAAATCAGGATGGCATGGACGTTGTTGTTTGTAAAAGTATCGTACAGCTCATTGTAGTGGCTTGGAATACTCTGGGCATTGATGTGACAAACGTTTAACAGCCGCTCAAGGTTTTGGTTAAAAGTTTCACGTAAAGTATCACCAAGAGTGCCTACAACGGAGCAAAAACTATCGTTATCGGAAGTGGTAGCAGATTCGTTGGCAGAGAAAAAAGACTCGTTATCAAAAAAAGTTGTCATAAATATAAATAAAATATAAATATAGCAAAATAAAATAAAATAAAAACAGTATAAATATAAGAGAACTACACAAAAATCTAGTACGGCGTTTGCATCACTGCACCACCCGCCAGCTAACATCATCATACTTATTATAAAAAAAAAGCAAAAGAAAAAGTAACGACAATGAGAAAAAATTATAAAAAAAAGAAAATTAACTGTCGCTTGGAGTAACAATATAATATAACTATGGTATTCGGAACGCACCCTACAGGCCTTTAACCAAACACTTAATTTTTGTGGAACGTATCCGATCATAAAAACAGAAAACGTCATAGAAACACGATGTCAGATTTGACAATCACGACAATTAAGCAAAAGCAAGAGTGACATTTCGAAATGTAACACAACATAATGAGGGTAAACAATTAACTTTCTAAAAGCGAAACTTGTAAAATGTTATCACTGAGACGCGTGACGAAAACAAAGCCCAAGGTTCAAACCATAACCATAACATTATACCATAATTATAAAAATTATCCATCCACAACGTGTGACCCTTGCCCTCAAGATCTTTTGTAAGCCTTAGGACAATTGCCGGCGTGCAGGCTTTCATTGGGTATTCATACTGCTGCGGTGAATACCTTTGAGACTTACCGATAGCGTGAACCTCAAACCGCCGTAGGTAGCCAGTTTGAGATTCACAAATCTCGTAAGTCTTGATCCTCATCGTAGCAGCTTTATTGGGAATCAATTGGCTGATGTCCAACCAACCTTTCCACTGCAGAAGACTTTCATCCAAGGCAATGTCTTGCCCCAGGCGATAAAGGGACTGAAATCTGACAATTGACAATTTGTTCATATGTGACAATAATGGCTGCACCTTAAAAAGTTTTGCCTCGGAGCCTCCCAGATTTTGCTCACACATGTCATGGTTGTTTACGAAGTGTAAACACTTAGAAATCATCATAAAGCGATTCCCAGACATGTGTGCGCTAAATCCGGGTGTAAAGAATACGTCAGGAGCTGAATTCCAGTATTCCTCGAAGCGTGACTTCACGACAACCCCCATCGCAATAACCAAACCGAAGTAGACGTACAGCTCGTCAGCAGAAGTGTTACGCCACATTCGTATTCGGCTATTGGGAAGGAGGGTGCCTTCATCGATCATACGGGATTTCAGCTGATGAGCGTATCTATTCGTCTCCGTGGCAATGTACTCCATAAATTGCTGATCCCATATGCTAACGAAAATCTCATATGGATCGACACATGGAGCTGTTGGACCTGCATCGTTGTGCGAAAACATTTCCCGTCTCGATTCAGGTGGAATCGGAACATTCGGAAACGGTTTCAAATCAAATTCATAAAAACCCCAAGGCTGGTCCGTCGCGCTTGGGGGAACATAAGGGACTTTGGCGTCCACGGCGTTGGCTGCAGGCTGGAGTTCGGCTGCAGGCTGGTCGTCGGCATCATTAATGTCCAAGGGTGTCTCCCAAAAGCTCTTCTGCGCCCTTGGAATGAGTGCAGGAAATGCCTCATCTTCGTCGCTCGCATCAGAGTCTGGTTCGCTTTCTGTGTAACAATAGGTAAGTAAAACATCTGGTGGGAACTGGAAGTTAGCCCCTTACCCTGTCCCGAGCTTAAATCAACAGTATTAACCATAAAAGAACTGATCAAAAATCTGTTCATCTCGCAGACTCCGGCGAGGACGAAGCGTTGATGATGCCGATTCACCCTCCAAAAACCTGTAAATGTTGCATGTGAGACATGGTGTTTAAAATAAATACAAATAAAAAAAAGTTTAATTTAAAAGTCATTAAGATACTTACAACGCCGACGAGGGTACCGCTGATACGTCCTCCATCTGACATGGTGGTGGAATCGGTAGAGGGACCTCCTCTACCCTAACCTCAGCCATCTGAGGCGGTGGTGGGCTGGGCGGAGGGACCTCCTCCACCACAACCTGAGGCGCCATCTGAGGTGGGTCGATAGGTGCAGGCGCAGCTCTGAAAACAGGAATTATTTAAAATTATTCTTGCCAATGGTAAATAACCAAGATACAATTTAGAACTACTTACGGTGGCCGACGGCGCTTCCTGTTAGGGTGCAGAGCAACCGCTAGACTCCGACTCGGCGGCATCTCATCGATATCGAACATATATAATCTGAAATACAAAATTCAATTTGAATACTCAAAATAGTAACAAATTTGATTTACTAAAAAAAGTGTTAAAAAGCTGTTACTCTTCGATGGCGCCTGGCCCAGGTCTGTCGGAGCCTGCCACGGCTCGGCCACGTCCTCCTCGCCCCCCTCGACCACGTCCTCCTCGCCCACGTCCTCCTCGCCCACGATTCGTGCCGCCTCGTGATACCACTACCGCCTCCACCACACCGTCACCCTGCCCCAGCGCTAAGTTAGCGCCGCCTCGGACCCGCACTCGACCCCGTCGAGTACTGGAGCCGCCTCGCACACGCACTCGACCTTGTCGAGTGTTGCTGCCGCCTCGCGGAACCGCCTCCGCAACTTGTGGGTCGCTTAGAGGCAAAGCAGCAGCTAACGCAGCGCTGGAGCCACCTCGCACACGCACTCGACGTCGCGGCTCAAATCCCACATTTTCTTGCATGCTTGAACAATAAAATATAACACTGTCTGTTCAAGCAGATGAACGCATCCTTAAGAACGTCATCTCCATCAACCAATGATGACCGTCTATCACGTCATGAAGAGCCAATCGCGTTGCTTTGTGTAACCAATCGTAACGCTCCATGTATACGTTTAGCTTTAAGTTTTAACTACCACTTTTACCTTACTTCACTTTACGCATTGTTAAAGAATAGACCATTTTTGATATCTCCGCATTTTATTGAAATAAAGAAGTCACCCTGAATCCAATTATTGCTAGAAATAGCGCACATAATTTGGTCCTTCGAACCGGACATCAGCGATCAAGAATTTGGATATACGCTACGACGACGCGACGGTTGGGCATCGATCGACGCAAGATCCTCGTCAATCATCATCAGCAGCATCGCAGCGCATTTGGTGAGACGAGCCAACCAGAATATCCAAGACCTGTCCATATCCCTGTGTGATCTCGGTTTTTTGTGCTAAATTCCAGTGTTGAGCTACCTCTGCGTGATCTCTGCGTGTCCGCTACGTGTCGGTTGCCTACTTCACGTTCAAACCGAAACTTCAAACATCGCTTCAGCTGCTGTGAATATCGTGCACCTGCTTAATCGTGAGTACTTCCACACCAATCCAGAATGACTGACACTAAGGAAAAAATTAGAGAGCTTAATAACAAGAGAGGCCACATCAAAAGGACTCTCACTAACTTTAAAAAGCATGTGGAAAGTCTAGACGGTAACGTTTTAACCGTTAGGCAGCGTACGGAGTTGCAATTACGTGTTTCAGGCATTCAAACACTATACTCGTTATTCGATGACGTTCAATATAAAATTGAAACATTAACCACGTCTGAAACAGACATTCCAAAGGCATTAGAAGAACGAGATAGTTTTGATTCTGAATATTATTCAGTATTAGCAAAAGCGCAATGTTTAATTAACAATGAAGATGAGGAAGCTGATAGTTCAAATGTATTAGCTGATAGCCACTCAGTTCAAACGTCTTCTGTAAAATTACCTACTATATCTCTGCCCGAATATGACGGTTCTTACGAGCACTGGCTAGAATATCGCGATATATTTTTGTCCCTAGTTCATAATTGCCGATCTATTCCTAAAATACAGAAATTTCACTACCTTAAATCATCATTAAAAGGATCTGCTCGTTTAGTTATCGATTCAGTTGAGTTTTCTGCCGATAACTACATTGTTGCGTGGGAATTACTTCTCAATCGTTACGATAATTCAACACTTCTTGCTCAGAAACACGTCAAATCTTTATTTTCCATGCCGTCAGTCACAAAGGAATCATCGCCGCAAATAAGGAAACTTATTGACATAACCTTAAAAAATTTACGCGCTTTAAAGTTGCTGGGCGAAAGCATCGAGCATTGGGACATATTAATTATACATATGGTTGTTTCCAAGCTCGACCAAACTACTGAACGCGAGTGGGAACAATATAAAAATTCTTTATCAGTGACGGATGATTCCAAACGCATTAAGCTAGATAATTTAATGAAATTTCTTAGGCAGAAAGCAGATATGTTAGAAACACTTTCACACTCCGTCTCACACAGTACACCCAAAGCCAATTCAGCACAAAACAAGCCTACCAATAATTCTTCCACACAGAACGTTAAATGTAATATAGTCACACAAAAAACGGACACCAACACTCACACCAAAAACAAACAATCTCGCAAACGAACGTGTTGTATACAGTGTAATGCATCACATCCTTTATATTCATGCCAAAAGTTCCTCGATCTTGGTTTGCAAGAGAGAAAACAGCTTGTACGCAGGCACGACATTTGCGAGAACTGTTTCCGTGTCGGCCACACAGCTGCCGAGTGTAGGTACGGTCCGTGCAGAAGATGTGAGAAAAAACATAACTCGTTAATATGTGATATTGTGGTCGGGAGCCAAGAACACAACCGCTCGGTCGCCCTGCACTCGATAGCTGAGGCGCCGATCGCTGTGGACCTCCCCGCCTCTAGCTCTAGTACGTCACATACACACGCACAGTCACAAAGCTATTCAATCCAGGTAAATAATGCTCACTCAGACATAAACGCGCAATCGTCATTCGAGCAATATGAATCTGTTTTGTTATCTACTGCTCTAGTCGAAATACCTGATAAATTAGGTAATTTACACCAAGCACGCGCAATTTTAGACAGCGGCAGTGATAGATGTTTTATTACACAATCGCTATGTGACAAATTAAACGCGCAATTAATACAGTCCACTCAAAATGTTCAAGGAGTAGCTTATTCCGTAACGCAGTGCACAAAGTATTGCAACATAGAACTGCGTTCTTTGGATAAAACATTTGCCACATATGTACAATGTTTAGTTTTACCCGGAATTACGTCCAACTTGCCAAACTTTACTTTGCCGCGTAAACAGTTCAGTATACCTGACAATATTGTGTTAGCCGATCCCACTTTCAATGAAAGCCAAAAAATTGATATTTTAATAGGCGCGAATCTATTTTGGGACCTGCTGACTGAAGGGAAAATAAAACTACACAATGGCCCATACATTATTAACACAAAGTTAGGGTGGATTATCTCAGGTTCTGTTTTAGACTACCCGCGAAAATCCAATCGTGTAAATTGTAATTTCACGCAATCTACAGATATTCAATCTTTAGATAAACAAGTCCGCAGCTTTTGGGAGCTCGAAGAGTTACCCATTAGCACAAAACCAGCTGACTCACGCAGCGACGATGAGCAGGCGTGCGAAGATCATTACCTGAATACCATGAAGCGCACAGCTGATGGTCGATTTATCGTACGCATACCATTCAAATATGAACCTGACACGTTAGGTGATACATTCGCACAAGCTGAACGACGTTTTTATGCTTTGGAAAAACGGTTGGAACGTTATCCAGAATATAAAAAATTATATACGGAATTCATGAACGAGTACGAAACTTTAGGTCATATGAGTCGTATTACCACATACGGAACACCGCATTATTTCATGCCCCATCACGGCGTATTTCGTCCTCATGCAACATCAACAAAACTGCGTGTTGTCTATAACGCAAGCGCAGCTTCAAGGTCGGGAAGGTCGTTAAATGACTTACAGTACGTCGGACCACCTATACAAGGTGATTTAATTTCTATTTTACTGCGATTCCGAGAGAACAAGTATGTAGCTTGCGCAGACATAGAAAAAATGTATAGGCAGGTGTTGATTGATAAGGAACATCGTGACCTTCAGTTGATTTTATGGCGCGAAAATAAGTCTGATCCGTTAGGAATTTATCAGTTAAACACGGTAACATATGGTACCGCGTCTGCACCGTTTCTTAGTTGCAGGTGTTTGAAACAATTAGCACAGGAATGTGACGATCCTGATGTGGCACGTACGATTCGCGAAGACTTTTACGTTGATGACTTGATTTGTGGAAAAAACGATAAAAATAAATTAATTCAGATCTGTAATGATACCGCTAAAGTTTTACACACCGGGTGTTTTCCGCTCCGCAAGTGGGTATATAATTTTAATGCAGACTCGAGCAGTGTAGACATGCCCAACGACGCAAAAGATTTCTCATTAGGTGAGCATGTACACAGCAAAACGTTAGGGTTAGGATGGTACCCACATTGTGATGAATTGTATTTTCACACACAATTCGATTTTAACACAAAACCAATCACTAAACGCACAATACTATCAGGCGCATCACAAATTTACGACCCGCTTGGTTTATTGAGTCCAGTTATTACACAAGCAAAGATACTATTGCAAAAGTGTTGGATGCTTAAACTCGATTGGGATCAACCATTACCGGATGACGTCACACAAGTCTGGAGGCGGTTTGTGAATAATTTATGTATGCTCAATAAGATTCGAGTACCTCGTTTTGTCATGTGCGAACACCCCGTAAACATTGAACTGCACATATTTACAGACGCGTCACAAGCAGCCTATGGCACCTGCGCCTACGTACGTACGATTGATAACGCATCAACCGTCACAGTTAGATTACTATGCTCAAAAGGTAGGGTCGCATCCATAAAGCCTGTAATGACCATACCTAGGCTCGAGCTGTGTGGGGCGCTGGTAGGGGCAAGACTGTATGAAAAAATTAAAGGTTCGCTGCGATCTAGTTTTGATAAAGTCGTATTCTGGACGGATTCGACTATTGTATTAAGTTGGTTACAAACACCACCTAACATGCTTAAAACCTACGTCCAGAATAGGGCCGGGGAGATACACGAATTAACAAAAGGCCATTCGTGGCGTCATGTAAGTGGTGTAGATAACCCCGCCGACTTAGTATCGCGAGGTCAAAGTGTAGATGCACTAAACATAAACAATTTGTGGTGGTCAGGGCCACAATTTTTACACGACCCTAAATTTGATAGTTTAGAAGATACACGCATTCAAATACCTACAGAAAACTTACCTGAGCTCAAAAATCACGACGCACACACACTTATCACCTGTCATACTACTGAAGAAAACTTATTTCCATTTACCAGGTTTTCTCAGTATAACCGCATGCAGCGCGCCGCCGCTTATGTACTTCGCTTTATACATAACACGCGTTGTAAAAATGACCAGTGGAAGGGGCCGTTAAGTACATCTGAACTAAACAAGTCTACGACAACGCTCGCTGAGCTATCGCAGCGTGAGTCATTTGCCGATGCGCGCGATTCACTTCTTAGAAAGGGACAAGTAAACAAAACACAAACTCACTTATCAAAGTTAGATTTATTTATCGATGAAAATAAATTGATTCGTGTTGGAGGTCGTTTACGAAACAGTCCAAATTTTGATTTCGATAAAAAACACCCCATATTAATCTCTGGTAAACATCACCTTTCATTGTTGTTATTCCGATATGAGCATAACCGGTTGATGCACGCAGGTCCGCAGATGTTATTGTTTACTATCAGAGAAGCGTGGTGGCCATTAGGTGGTAGAAATCTCGCACGTCAGACCTGTCATATGTGCGTAAAGTGCGTACGTATGGCAAAATAGTTGTACCAAAAATGGCCGATTTACCAAAGGAAAGATTAGATTATGGGTTCCCGTTTATACATTGCGGCGTAGATTACGCTGGGCCACTGCTTGTATTGAACCGAAAGGGCAGGGGTGCTAGAACCGTAAAGGCATACGTTTGTTTATTTATATGTTTCACGACGCGCGCTGTACATTTAGAATTGGTCAGCGACCTCACTTCGGAAGCATATTTATTAGCATTAAAACGTTTCATTTCACGCCGAGGTAAACCGGCTGAAATATTTTCTGACAATGGAAGGAACTTTGTTGGCTTAATGAATGATTTCAACAAATTTCTTTCCAGTTGTTCCGACGATATAAAAGAGTACGCCACAGCTCAAAATATTAAATTTAAAATGATTCCTCCTTACGCCAGTCATTTTGGAGGCCTGTGGGAGGCCGGGGTTAAGAGTTGTAAACATCACTTGCGACGTGTAGTAGGCAATGCGCACTTAACGTTCGAGGAGCTCAGCACGGTGTTGACACAAGTCGAGGCCATACTGAACTCCCGACCATTGACTCCTATGTCCACAGATCCGTATGACTATCTCCCTCTTAGCCCTGCTCATTTTCTGGTTGGTCGTCCGATGACTGCACCTGTCTGCGCTGACGTCACCGCCGTGCCCACACACCGCCTGACACGCTACCAGAGGGTCGAACAAATCCGTCAGCACTTCTGGAGCCGCTGGTCTAAGGAGTACGTTTCAGAACTGCAGACCAGAGGAAAATGGAGAGAAAACCAAGACTGTCTGCAGAAGAACACGCTTGTTCTTATGAAGGATGACAATCAGCCTCCACTGAAATGGGGCTTAGGACGTATTGTCGACGTCTTTCCAGGCAAAGATGGAGTGGCCAGGGTTGCCGATATCCAAACCACTTCTGGCATCGTACGACGAGCGTTTTCGAAGATCTGCCCTCTTCCAATTCGAGATGAGTAGCTGCAGCGGGATCGCCTTGTAGGAGTCACTTGGTAGCTACCACTTCCAAGGCCGGGGAGGATGTTCAAGCAGATGAACGCATCCTTAAGCACGTCATCTCCATCAACCAATGATGACCGTCTATCACGTCATGAAGAGCCAATCGCGTTGCTTTGTGTAACCAATCGTAACGCTCCATGTATACGTTTAGCTTTAAGTTTTAACTACCACTTTTACCTTACTTCACTTTACGCATTGTTAAAGAATAGACCATTTTTGATATCTCCGCATTTTATTGAAATAAAGAAGTCACCCTGAATCCAATTATTGCTAGAAATAGCGCACACTGTCTTAAAGCAAAAGCAGTTTAAAAGTAACGATGACATGCAAAACTAACTCACCAAACAAATATAAAAACATCAATAAAATTAATAGTAGTTTATGTGACTGTGCATAATGCCTTATTATGTATAGTTGCATACACTACTTTATCTACCCAAATATCATAAGGGCTCTATGATGGGTTCAGGAACCATAGGGAAATGACCAGCCTTGTTACCAGTGTCATGTTACAGGTTATTAGTTGCATTCGTCGCTGCATTTGCGATATCTGGCGGAGTGTTCATGTCAATTTCTGAGTCACTATCACTCATTTTCGACAGAAATAAAGAACTTATCAGAAAATTTGTCTACTCGTAACTGGAAATAAAATGCTAACGAACAAATGACAGCTCGAAATGGCGGCGTTTCGGATATCTGTCATTTTTTTTTAAATCATAGGCAAACGAACAAAGTCACTATTCTTGTGTCACTCGAGATCAAAATGTCATGCGATTTATAATTAAAATCATACTGAATTGGGGTTTCGTATCGATATCTGATTTAACGTAGATACTAAATTTAAACTCATAACCTACTGTTTTCAGTAGGTTATGAGTTCATTACAGTTCCGTTTATTTCTGCTAGTTGGTAATGCTGGTCATTGCCTATGGTTTTTGAACGCATTAGAGAGGGTTTATGATATTTGGGTAGATAAAATAATTTAAACCTCATTTTTTTCGAAGTCCGTCAAAACATTGCTCTACTGACCATTTTCCTGAACAGTGTACAAATCACAAAAAACATGGCTGCTAAAAAATCTCCTGGAGATTCGATTTTCGATTACGTTTTTTAATTTCAATATTTACACATTTTTTTTACGAATTTCACTAATAAAATGCCTAATACATACGTAGTAACGTATCTAAATCATGTTTCTAACAACATTTTGTCGCCTCTAGTGTATTTTCTACTCACAACAAGTAGAAATGTACCGGCATGGCGCGCGAATTTCGGTACAATGTTTGGTGAAATAACAAATTCTGTCCAAAATCTTTAACAAATACACAATGCAGCAATTAAAAACTGTTTAGTACTTACTTGTTTACGGTTAATCTCACCACACAACACTTTAGCACTCAAAATTAACTTATAATTCGACTGAGACTTAACTGCCGCGTCCGTTGACATAAACGAAATGAAGGCGTCACAACAGAAATAAATTCCGTTAACAAATGTTGTTGAATGTTTAGCATGTGATGTTTTATGCCTTTCTTATTCTTTCACCTACAGTCTGTGTAAGTTAGAGTAGGATAGGTATACTCTTGACAGCCAATATTTGGTATTTAATCCGACCCGATCCACGAAATCTCCAGGAGATTCCCACCAGACGCGCGTTATTTGACAGAAATCACCTGGAGATTTATTAGCGGACGAGAGGCTTTTAAAGCAGAGTGGTTGACTATTCTCTCCTTCTCCATCTTGCGATTTTTATTCATTAGTACTATTTTGGGTCAATAGATGTCATTGCATGTAGGTATACTTGGATCACGATGATAAGTTCGCCTTAAAAAAAATAAAAGTCATATATCTTTTGATGGAGAGCACCGATTAGTCCGATTACAAAGAAACAAAAATCAAAACCTTCTTTCTCTAAGTCATGCACAATAATAATTTGTGCATTGAATCAAACCACATTGGTTTTATAATATACACGTGATGCTAACGGTTTAAGATTATGTATGACTGTTATCGGTGGTCTAATAATGGGAACTGAAGGCAGTTGCAAGAGATCCTCAACAGTTTACAGCAGCTATATCGTCATAGGGTTCACTTAATGCACCTTGATGAGAACTTTAGAAATAGCTGGTGTATTACTGAAGGTCTGACTTTGGAAAAGGAAGGCCGATGCGAGAGGTCCGCAACAGTTTGATGGCTCATGTCCTGCCACTTGATGAGAACTTTCAACCTAGCTGGAGTATGATAATGTCGAGTGCCCAAGGATAGAAACGTAAGGCAGTCGAGGGAAGAGCTCTAATTTGGGAAAAACATAAGTAGAATATTTTGGCGATTAAAGCAAACCTATTCGAGAAAAAATAAATTGTTACTTACTTGAATCTGTACTAATATTATAAAACTGCAGAGTTTGTTTGTTTGGTTGGTTGAACGCGCTAATTTTATGAACTGTTGGTTCGTCTTACGCAGACGTAGTTGCGCGGGTCAGCTACTTTGAAATAAATGATTCCCAAACTGCCGTTTAAGTGTTAAAAAAATGTATAAAACAATGATTTGGTTTAAAAGCTTAAAAAAAAAAACTTTGTTACAAAAAGTGAAAACCGGGTGGGTTTTGAACGTGCGAACCAAAGTTACTATCGGCAATCTTACAGCATTAAACAAAATTAAAATGCATGTCATGTCGTAATTGAGACTTGAACTTGAAACTGGTTGTTAGAATGGCGGTAGCCGCCACCGACGGGCTATTGGTCCTAATGACAATTCTTCAAAAATAGTTATTCTATAACAATGCATGTTATGACAGTTGTCAGTTGTCAAACAGTTGAAAAATATAGACGAAATGCAATATTGCTCACCCCTGTAAGTAATTAGCGTGATAATATAGAGCCTATGTACTTCCCTGGGTTGAAATACATCTCCTTGCCAAATTTCAATACGATCCAATCAGCCGTTTTGTCGTGAAAAGGTAGCAAACAGACAGACAAACAGAGTTACTTTCGCATTTATAATATTGGTATGGATTCCGTTTGTATGAACTGCGCGTGCTACGCCGGCCCCTTTTTTTTTTTTTTTTTTTTTAAGGATGGGAAATCATCAAATGACCCCCCCCACTCTGGGCGGAGCGGGAGGGAGTGTCAGACTCTTACTGACTAAAAACCATCCATGTTCCTTCCTCGCCTTTTACGTTCCGTGCTCCGCCGGCCCCTTAAGTACAACCTAACAAAAAAGGGCATGCTCGATCATTCACCCCTTTTCATTAGGCGTGATCGAGGTTAAGGGCAGGATCATTTTGCAATAAAAAAATCTGTTTCATTATTTTTGTGTTTTGGCAGCGCTCAAGGTAACGCCAACAAAAAGTTCATACAACGATATTCTAAGACACGTGTAAAACGTGTTTTAGTTAATGGTATATATTATTTACTTGAATTTCAAGTGTACAATACAGTTGAGCATTTTATCGTAAAGGAACCAGTATGCTTAGTGAGAGTTTCGCTTACCCCAATAAAATGGAACCTAACATACTGGATGCTTGCGGAACGGATCGCCGATGGGGCTGCAAAGTTCTGGAGTGGCGACCGCGAACCACATTTGTATAGGTTTTTGCTACTAAAAAAGGAGAAATAACTTCTTCTTTTTGTTTGAGTTTCGAAAGACTCAAATAACAACGCAACTCAAACTCTAAAATTACTTCTAGAGATAAAATTATTTTTCACTTTGTTGTGTTTTTGAAGTCGGTTTTATATTTTGTAAAAAAGTTTTTGGGATTCTATATCTTATATATCTTCCCGAATCGAAATCAAATCGAAACGTTAGTGTATTTGAGTGCAGAACGCACATTTAAAATTTGTAACAAATAAAGTGACTAGACTAGAGCTCTTTTTAGCCGACTTCAAAAATGAGGAGGTTCTAAGTTTAGTTCTATGTATTTTTTTATTGTATATTCACCAATTTCTCGGTCTAAATTGTAAATCGATTTTTAAACTGTTTCTTTGTTTAATACTCCCAAAATATCCTGTAGAAATATTGTCATCATGGAATTTGGTGATATGGAGCGGGATTCTTCAGTAGACAACAATCTGTTGTGATTGCTGCAATCGCGTGGATGTTTATTGTCTACAAAACACCAAACCATAACATCACGCCTGTATGCTCTGACGGGGTACGCAGATACACATCTGGACTGTGCGTGTAGGTACACTAACATTTCGACAGTTCGCTATGTTAAGTTCCATGTATTTTGGGATAAGCCTATTACCATGGCATGTATGTAAACGACGTTAAATACTTGCGTAGCTAATATTTAATAAATAACCACGAATAGAGAAAATAAAATCAGTTTTTGCAAAAAAAATAAAGCTGACTTCAAACACACAAAAAAGAGTGAAAAATAGCTTCAGAAGTAGGTAGGTGACAAAAAATCTGAATCTATCGAACAAAAGACGTTGAACTTCTGAACTAAAGTTATTTTTTCGGTTCATAAAAAGTATGGAATCCTTTGTGCACGAGATCTACCCGTACAGTCACGAGCACCAATCAGTTAACTTTCCTCAATTTCTGAGACAAATGACAAAACTTGGACATAGGGGTCTTTTTCATAAAAATGTGAGTTCCAGAATATTATAGCATTCAAATTTCATGTTGTTACGAACCTTAACTTCGTACAAAACATGAAATTGTATTCAGAACAGAAGTTTTTAAGTGTTTACATATTCGTGCTCGTGACCGTACCCGCCCGATTGCAATACAAATACTATTTAAGGAAAAGGTTCGAGCTAGTTTCGTTATTTGCCAACAAGAGATCAGTGCTCATATATTGTGCAAAGTGAATTGTTTTTTTTTTTTTTAAGTAATGTTTTGTGAATGTGCTTAAAGACGCGTCTGGACGCAATGTAAGTTACAAATACTGGATAAAAGAGAAATTTGAGAAGCAATGTTTATTGGAACCTGTTGATATATATTGCGGACTATGAAGTCCTGATTTTCCTTGGTTGGACAAAGTGTTATTAGGTTTTCTATTAGGAATTTCTCAGTAGTAACCCGACGTTTAGATTTGTACCCGGCTCGCCCCTAACATGGGTCGTAATAATTAGAACTGGTGAAATGTTGGTGAAAGTACAATTTTTTTTAAATCGTTGCATAACCAAAAGCCATAAACTCGAAGCAATTGATTCCGGTTTTTTTTTTTTAAATTACGTTAGAATTTAAAATTCAGTACCTACTTAATTAAAAAAAAAAACAAAAAATTTGAAATCCACGACGGTTAAAAAGTAATTTAAAAAGGATAAAATAATTTTAAAACCATCGAATTAAAATTAACCCAAGAATACTTGTTATGAAGCAACGTTTATTGGAACCTTAAAAAATAACACTAAAATGTAATATATAAAAAGCAAAATAAAAAAATGAATAAACCCACGACGCTTAAAAAGCAAATGAAAAAGGATAAAATAATTTAAAAACCCCCCAATAAAAAAAACCAACAATATTTTAAATTTCATCGTAAATAAAATTAGTATCATCAACTTTTAAAGGTCTCCCCCGTGTAACCGTGTAAGTAGAGCGCTAAAAATTTCCCATTATTCATCTTGTTTTTTTTTTTCTTATTCGTAGGTTTTTAAATTATTTTTATCCCTTTTCAATTAAGGACTTTTTACTTAATTTTAAATTTGCTTTTTTTTAAACTACGATGACCCACGCAACTTCGTCTGCGTCACATAAGAAAGAAAACCGAAAGGAAAAAAAACCCAGTTTTTGCAACATTTTTCATTTCTGCTCCGCTCCTAATAACCAAACCGTGATGTTATATAGCCTTAAACCTTCCTCGATAAATGTACTATCCAACACAAAAATAATTTTACAATTCGAGCCGGTAGATCCTGAGAATAGCGCGTTCAACCAACCAAACAAACAAATTAAAAAACAAACTTTTCTGCTTTATAATATTATATAGTATAGATTTGTAGAGAGCATAGATATTATTGTACATAATGCGCCGCCGCGCCCGGGTTTTCGCTCGCATGCGGAGCTAGACGAAACGAGCTGGTAAAGCAAGTTCAAATCACCATTACTCGGAAACACACACGCACGCACACACGGTTATACAAACATCCATACATTCATACATACATACTCACAAACGTTCGCATTTATAATATTAGTAGGATAGGATAATCGAACGATTTTGTATTAAAAAAAAAACTTTTGCGTGAGACTTATGTAAATAATGTTAATACTGCAGACGAGATATAATAAGTGAGGTATATAATTAGTGTTATTTTTATAGCAGGTAAACAAATGCCTAAGCCTTGGGACAAATGCAGGCGTGATGTCATTTTATATGTTATGTTATTTTTATAAAAAATATGGAAATGGGTATTTATCGCAAACTTTTCCTTTAATTTAGGACCGACGTTTCGACCGGATTGCACCAGACGTGGTCACGGGGAGGCTGAAGTATAAGTAGTTTTACAAGCAAATGACAGAAATACCCAACAGACCCCCGTTTTATTGCGATGCTTCGTGGAAGCTTTTGTCTTAACTTTGTGCTTTTATTACTGACAGTTTGCCCCTTTTTGTGATATAAATTTCTTTGTTATATTAATTCATTTTGAAAACAGAAAAATATTTTTTAGAAAAATAGAAAAGAAGCGGAAAAGTACTTTTTGTATCTTATTTTTGTTATTGTCATATACCATTATGATATGAAATCGAGCCATGAAAGGCATCAGCGATGAAAGTACGAATTCATTTCTGGATGCCATGGTTTACATTATAAATTAGAGCCAGGGTGTCGTATTGAATTTATAATAACGTGCTGCACGGATTGACTGCCAAGGTTAAGCCGCGTTAGAATGAAGCGCAAACTACAGTCGCTGTAGTATAATTTACTACACGGTGACATAGGATAGATAACTATGTGACTCATACTGCGCATTTTAGTACCCAACTATCCGCTAGAGGCGCTGTAAAAGTTTTCATACATTTTTTTTAACTGCAATCGCTAGTGAGTATAGATTGATAAAACTCATGGTAGACGTACTGATAACGCAAACTACAGTGAGTAAGTTTCATAGATAGGGACGAACAAAAAGTACTTAATCAGTTCCTTTGACAAAGTATCAGTGAAGCACGAATTTATTTCTCAAGGCCAGCATTAAGGGGCCGGCGGAGCATGCGCTTTTCATACAAACGTAATACCAAAATAATATGAAAATCAAACATATTTATAAGGTAGTGTGTATATATTTCGATTGTATCATAGAATATCTATCTTTCCAAATAAATATTTTGAAAGGACAATTATCTAGAGACGAGGTATGAGGAATTTAAAATTTCTATAGAATTTTATTTTTCTCATAACTCTTGTTGAAATCGCTGTTCATTCAAAATGCGTGTTTGGAAACCTATATTTTCTGTAATCCAATCAAAATAAATACACACTACCTTAAGAATATGTTGGATGTACAAATTATTTTGGTATTACGCTTGTATTAAATTCGCATGCTCCGCAGGCCTCATAAGGATATCATTATTTCATAATGAAATTTTAATTTCAGTTACAAGATAGAACATCAACAATGATCGCTATACTGCTCTTCTGCGTCGCTTGCGCAGTTTACTGGTTATGGAGTTGGAAGACCGAAAAGACTACGGAACCGCCATCGCTTCCAGGGGCGTGGCCAATTTTGGGACATATACCACGTTTACTAACCGTGGGGGACAGCGTCGGTATGTACTATTTTAAACAAGGCTACCGGCCGCACCTGATTTTGGAACAAACCATTTTTGCCTAGGCCTAAACTGTACCGACTTGGGGCACCCCGACACGGATAAATTAGGTTAAAAGGGTATGGCGCCATTTTTTAAACTATTTAGAAGTAGGAGCCCTGCAAAGCGAGGCCGTTGCCGAGACTCCATCGACTCCATCGCAGATAAACCTAAGTGAAACTAGTTTGTCCCAAAATTGGGGTTTGCCCGGTAACAACCACCTCACCACAAGGCCGTCAACTACCTCAGTCCGTCCTCCGCCCTTTAAACTACCTAAGTAACTTTACGCAAAAAGATAGCTGGGAAATGACTTTTTTTTGGGTGAAAAATCATGTTAAAAGGTTGCACTCAATGATTTAAAACATTGTGCTGATGGATGGGTTGAATAGTACCTGCGATGTGCTTAAATTAAAAATTACATAATAAAAACCTTTATTTAAAACAACAAAAACTTGTTAAAAAGTTGGAACTTTGACTCCTATTAACTTCGTAACTAGAAGGTTCCCAATACTTCCCAGCTATAGTGTAGAACAAAAATAAATGATCGCAGACTTTACGGGAAGAACAAATGCCTTCCAGCTTCGTTATGAGGTTTTTTAATCCCTTTATACAAGGTGTAGTTTAACAGACCCAACCAAGCATTAAAAGGGCTATCACATTTTTCTTGTATATTTCAGTGTTTTAAGAGTAACACTCTAATAAAAAAAATGTGAAATTTATTTTGAGCACTCTTTAGAGAAATTATGAAACTTTTTCGGGCATATATTTTTTTTAAATTTTGTAGTCATATCTAAGTCATCATCTATAATATAAAGTCTCAGTTTTTATGTGTGATTAATTATGGTTAAGATGTGTACATTCACTGTACATGAAACAACTAACTCAAGAATATTATTATTGTTGGGAAAACACCTTTTTTGTTCTGAAAAATTATGGTTTACGTTGGAACTCGGTATAATGCACTCAATACCAACATTGTGAATTTATTGGTCATGGAGGTATTTTTAGTTTGCTTTAACGTTAAAAACTGTGTTATAAAAAAAAACAACAAAAAATTAGGTACTTTATTTATCAATACCTCCGTTACCAGGTTTGTTCCAGAAAAAAAACACAAAAAGTGTTGAGGGTTGTTGCATATAAATGTGTACCAACTTAATATGCAAGTACCTGCAGAAATGATAAATCAGTTGCTAACTCAGAGTTCTGTGTTTCACTACACTACATGGTGACAGCGGTGAAAATAAATACAAAACACGTAATAATCGAGATTTGTTGCGATAGTTTCGGCGAATAGTGTAGAAAACTTGTGAATAGCTATGGAACACGCGCGACCACCATCAGAATTGAGTTTGGATGGAAGCTCCGTCAGCCGGGCTGACGCGTGGAAGAAATGGAAAACGCAGTTCAGTCTAATTTGAAAGCATCGGGGTGCATTAAGAGGAATGTGACATGTTTATTATAAAAAGACGTGCATGAACCTTGTTTGGGCGTGGCTAATAATATCAAAACTGACAGTGGCGTGCCTAGGGCTCAACAATACGGCAAGCCCATAAGGCAATCTGACTGTTCAGAAGCCCGAACGTCATGAAAAGTAGTAGGTTATAAGGGCAAGCCAAGCTTTTAGGCTTGTATGAAAGTAACGCCACTAAAAACTGGCCATTCTATCAATGCATCATAACACTATCTATTGCATATATCTTGAAAATTTGCATATCTCCAAAATATTCACCAAGTATTTGAACATTTTAGATAGAGGGCAAATTCACGGAGGGATCTTCTAGTTTAACTTTCGAACAAAACTTACCATGCGTAAAGTCTGTAAATAAGTCTCAAAAAAACTAAACTTAGTATCGTATCAGTATTCGAACAAAGCTAGTGCATCTTAATTTAGTATTTCCTGAAGATTTTTTAAAATTGTTTCCTTACGATTGTAGGTGCAGTGCTCCTTTTAGAAGAAATAGCCTCATACTGCACAAGTGTGGGAGGAGTTATATCATGCAAGATTGGACCTCTAACTCAGTATGGTAAGTATTATTTTAAGTGACTTAAGTATTTTCTCGAGCATCAAATATGTAATGAGTGCATGCAGTTAAACTGCATACTAGCTGGATGCGGTTGCTGCACAAGACTGCAGCCGACCGACTAACTGATAGCTGATAACTGAACAAAATTGAACGAACAACTGTATGCAGTTTAATATATCGACTGCGCGCGGTTGCTGCGATGCAGGCCGTCTGTTGGCAGCCTAAAGGTTCCTTTCCGAGACGACCTGCAGACCACAAACTGCAACTGCAGATACACACACTGGAGATGACAAATTTTATTCAAAGGAAACGTTCCTTTATTTTTCAAAATCGAAAAATCTGCATTCACATAAATTTTCTTAAATTCGTTTACCACACTCGGAAACCGAACGACGATACTGTATTTTTCATAGAGAACGTGGTATAGTTTTATGGTCTATCTATACCACATCCAAATATTAGCACCCGTTTCTGACACGTGCTTTATTAACTTGAATTTTATTTGGCAGTTATCACCGACCCGGACGATTGTCTTACGTTATCAAATGCGTCTCTTGAAAAGGACCCTTACTATAAATTTGCTGATGCTTGGCTAGGCGATGGCTTGGTCTTTTCGAAATGTAAGTTACTTATTCGGTTTTGTTATTTAACCTCTCAGGACCTGTGTTTGACTTGTAGCTTAGACAAAAGGTATTTGTTTTCACTTTAATCAATAAAGTACAGTACTATCAACCCAAAAAAATATGAAAAGTTTAGTTCAACGGTAGGTTATGTGACTTATGTCTTGAATATTATGTTTCCTAAAGAGTTCTCATTAGATTCGTTTACTGCCGCGGCTTCTTTTGCACGCATATCACAAGTTATGACTGCATTTTTCAGATCCGATGTGGAAGGTTCACCGAAGGCTACTGAACCCAGCGTTCAGCCAGTCATTACTAGATACATTCATGGGCGTCTTCAATAGCCAGGCCAGAAAGATTGTGAAAGAATTAGACAAAGAGGTTGGAAAAGGACCCTTTACTCATTGGTCAACCGTACGAAGTAATGCTTTAGAAACTATTTGCAGTAAGTATGATGTTAATTTTTCAACTTTTGCCAACACGAATGTCACCTTAAGCCTTGTGCGCAAACTTGCATGGGCGAAATTAGTTGAAAGCAATTTTTTTTATTGTTTTCTCCGCAACTCGTGGCCGAGCCGTTAAACTTCATCAAAGCGTGAAGCATTTATTAAAATAAGTTTTTTATTGTTTCTAGTCACGGTACTAGGAGTGGATTTTTCAGATCCAAACCTCAACAACGAATATTTTGAAGCCTCGGACACGATGTTTGATACTATTGCAGAACGGTTCCTTAAGTTGTGGTGGCACTTTGACTGCACATTCGCATGGAGCAGGCTCAAGAAGAAGCAAGATGCTTGTCTGAAGATACTACACAATATGTCGGACACGGTAACAAGACAGCACTACTAAAAATGTTTAAAATCCAGGGCGGTACTACCACCTCTTGTAGCAATATTATTATCGAACATATTGGAGCTATTATATGTCCTACACATACCCATTTATTTTCCACGCTAAAATTACTTAAAATAATTGTTCTTCAAGAGGTGGAACGGTCTCATGTTAAGATTTTCAATCTTTATAGTTCTCAACGAATCAAAGAAAGATTAATGTAAGTTTGCGTGCCTCTCGGAAACTTAATGATGCAACGATATAACCTTAAACCTTAAAACACAATTAACCTAATACCAAAAATACCGAAAACCCAATTATGGAGGCTCAATATTTCAAATGGGCGTTGGAATTGCAAAAACTGGAAAAAAAAACTCTTCTGCCTGATTTTGATGGAAAATTCACAAACGTTTAACCAGATATAAATAATACTAAGTTCTTACTAAAATATTTTACAGGTCCTACGAAGAAGAAAATCGAAGTTATATAAAAATAATATACGCACTGAATATAATGAACCAGGTAAAGATTCTTCAAACTAGAATCCTTCTTACCATCATTATCATTCTTTATTCCTTATTCCAATTCATTTGGGGTCGGCGCAGTATGTCTTCTTCTTCCATACGTCTCCATTTTTCGTCTACTCATCAGACATTGCTTTTCTTGCCATATCATGTTTAACACAGTCCATCCTTCGTTTCTTTGGCCTTCCTCTACTCATAAACCCATCCACATTCATACTCAAAACTTTTCTCACGACATTTTTCTCATTCCTTCTCATCACAAATGCCCTTAGCACCACAATATCAATTACCACACAACTTTTCAGTCACCGGCTCCACTTTCAGAGACTTCCTCTTATGTACTCACTTCTTATTTTATCCATTCGCGTAACACCACACGTCGCCCTTAGCATTGTCATCTCCGCGACATGCCTTTCTTACCTTTTAATGAAACTAACGAGATTTTGCTGATGACGTTGTTATTTTTTTTAAGGAAGAAACTTCAAGCCCTTCATAGACATACTCCTCGAGCTAGCAGCTGAAAAGGGTGCATTCACCGACAAACAGATCAGAAACCATATTGACACTATATTAGTCGCCGGACAAGATGCAACGACTACTGAACTTGTGTACGCCACACTGTTTTTGGGGTCTTACCCTGAAATTCAGGAGAAAATCTATTCTGAGTAAGAACTCGAACTATTTATTGCTATCAATGCCTCATCTGTCGAGGATGGGCAGTCTGACCATATAAAGCGCGTGTAGTCTTCAATCACAATTTGTGAAACACTGTCAGGAACGTACAATCAATTCACCATAGTTATCGCTTTCTACAGCTTGAGATATGATTGTCCCAACTTACACCCTGCCTCGCACTTCTGTATCCAATTTAAACCAACCACCATTTTAAGGTCGTTAGTCCATCTAGCTGAAAGCTGGTGGCAAAATAATAGCAGCTGCTTGAGTCGATCTTCAAAAGAAGCGGCGCTTGCTTTGTTATGTCGGGGTATGAGTATGGACACCCATTACAGACCCGAAAATCTGACAACCATGCTTAATGGGGTATCACAATTATTACCCGGTATTTATTCGGTTGTCGGGGGTCAGATTGACAATCCCTCCATGTATTCAGTTGCATCCGACTGGAAGCGACCTCAACAATGTTGAGCAGGGATCGTCCTTCTAGCTGGAAAACTAAACATAACTCAATGCTTCACTTGCCGATACACGATCTCCACTCCAGGACTCGATTGCTCCATTGACCTTCAATACTTCGATTGATACGACCACCATACTAGGTAGTAATAGTATGCTGGTAACATAGCTTGCTTGACTTGTGAGCTAAGTTAGTAACTCCCGTTCTTGCCGGATTATTTAATTTCGGATCTAACATTCAAAGAAACTCCCAGCATAGGCAGCTGAACACCGCGTTGAGCGACCGTAAGCTTTTGGACCATTTAGGGCCAGTTTCACCGGTTCTGGATAAAGTGTTGGTTAGTTATCTGATAGTTAATACTATCTACCATTTAAAGGCTGGTTATAACTAATACTATATTTACCAGATATTGCTATCCGACACCTGTGAAACTAAAAGTGTTAGTTTATCTGGCAGATAAGTTCCTAATAGGCTAACCGACACTTTATCCGTAACCGGTTAAGCTGGCCCTTAGGTTCATGTTCACCGAAAATATTAAGGTCTGATTATCTAAAACCAGCTGTCACTGTGACATTATTCCCATAGAAAAATGTGTTTTAAACAACTGTTTTTAGATAATCAGACCGTCATCTTTTTGGTGAACATGGACTTTAGACTGGCAGTGTATATGTAACAGTCAAAACTGTTAATCGGTCAAAACCACTTTTGACTGGTGTCAGTCAAAATCCTTATGAAGTTAGAGTTAGAAGCGCTAGCAGGTCGCCGATTGGTTTCGACCTGCTTACACCGTCGGAAATTGTCGGTGCTTATCACAAAGTATAGATACTGCCTGCGCCGACTAACTGCGCGGATTGGTATCGATAAACGCTGACAGGTCGGCAGCGGCTTCTACGTGTATGCGTTCTTAAAAACATGTTGTTAAAACAAACATACTTAAGTGCGCTTCAGTTGTTACTACCTAGTCCAAGAATTAAACCCAGGAAACCTAACAAGATATTTTTAGAGTAGTTTTGACTGATAAACGGTTTTCATTGTGACATAATTATACATCATTTCAGGATACAAGAAGTTCTGGGAAATGATAGAGACGTAGAAAAGATCGACCTTTCAAAATTGGTGTACATGGAGGCGTTTCTGAAGGAGACCATGAGGCATTACGCCGTCGCGCCATTAGGGATCAGGAGACCGGAAACGGATGTTAAACTTAGTAAGTTCAAGATCTTGGTCAGTTGATAGTGCTGCCAATCTTAGGCATCGTACACAAAGTCAGCGGTGGTGGTGCGGCCACGGCGCATACGCGGTTTCGGGCACACCGTCCTCAGGGAGCGCGCCTGCGCCGCTATCCGCCCCTGCGCTGACTTCGTTAACGGCTCCATATAAATGTATGCCGTGCTACGATTTTTCAATTACTTTTCACCATTCCATAGAAAACTACACCCTATCAGCCGGTAGGAGCTGTTGGATGTTGTTTCACGGGATCCACAGGCATCCGATATGGGGTCCTGACGCATACGAGTTTGACCCGGAACGCTGGTTGGATCCTAGCAGAATGCCTGACAACCCAGGCGCGTTTGCTGCCTTCAGTTTGGGAAAACGAAACTGTATCGGTATGCCTCAAACTATTTTTTTGTTATGTACGCTTTGCTCTCGCGATTAAATATTCAGCTCTTCTGGCTTTAAGAAAAGGCACCTCCACTCATTTACCCTACTCATGACTTAAGTAAGCACACTTACGATCTACAGATTCAAAGTTTACTTTTACCCAAAACACACGGTTATCTTATAATTTGTGGATGATTCATGGGATAAACACAGAGTAACATCTGTTACGCAAAACTTTATTTTTGACGTTCGTGTACGAAGTTACTAGCTTAGGAAATGGTTTTAAAGGAGGAAATTTTCGTAGTTATGACATTTTGGTAACCGTGAATCAAAAATATCGAATTTGCATACTTGAGACGAAGAATTAAGTCATCATTAAAATTTGAGTTTACTAAATCAATTCATACTTCATATCAATTTCGAGCATTTCCATTTAAACCAACCAAAACAAAAGTACGCGCACGACTCGGATGCTGCGTCTGATAGAATCCTTTCTGACCGTGACCCAGTAAGTCTTCCTAGCACCTCACGTAATCCAAGCACAGGGCTTTGCTTATGGCGGAAATAGAAGAACTTCGAAAATTATACTAAGAGACAAGAGTTTCTAGCTTCCGCCATGACTATAAAGGAGGAAACTGCTGAGTTTTAAAAATCTCTCTCCTTCATGTCCAACCAATATGACGAAGTCCCGTAAACCAATTATGGCAAGTTCTGGCACAGACCAACAATAGCTGATAACCTCCTTCTTTTTGGAAGTCGTTTAAAAAACTCAGATAGTGTTAGATTTGGTTTGAGCTAATTATTCTAAAAATTTCTGGGATTTCACATGTTCAAATTGCAGATTGGAACTTTGTAATTTATTTATTTTTTATTTTTGTTTATCTCAATCAACATTGGATCATAGGTATAACTACACAGAATTTCATATTACAAAATCAAATAATCAATAGTATTCAAATAAACATCACAATTAAAAAGTAATATTTGACATAAATATGGTGTCATTTCAGGTAGAACCTATGCCATGATGACGATGAAGACGATACTGGCCCACGTTTTACGTCACTACAAGATCAAATCTGACATCACCCGGTTGCGGTTACAAATGGATTCCATGCTGAAGCCACACTCAGGACATTGGATCAGTATTGAGAAAAGGACATAACATAGAGCAATGAAATATATACAGGGTTATTTGTAAAACACCAACAACCTCGCAGGAATAGATTACTGACATCTATAACAACAGCATTTGTTCTACGACTTTTCCGAAAACAGACAAAAAAAAATCAACTCTCCATACATATGTCCGAACAGCTGATGGAGTTTTGCATGAGAAGTCGATTTTTTGTTGCCTGTTTTCCCAAAAGTCGTAAAACAAATGTTGTTGTTTATGAAGTTAGTAATCTACTCCTGCGAGGTTGTTGGTGTTTTACAAATAACCCTGTATAGCCTATTTCAGAAATCCATGATTAAATTAGTAGTTATGAAAAAATTAACAGTCGTTCCATATAACTTGGTCTAACACCTACTTAACCCAATTGTATGGGACAGCTTATTATGTTTTTGCATGCATGACTTTATTCAATTTTGTATGGTAATTTTAATTTATACGCAAGTCTGAAGAGTGCTGCGCTGACCCCAAATGAATTGGGATAAGGGCATCGAATGATGATGAGAATGATGATATGATGATGTTCTGTATCACACCCTAAATATAAAAAATAATATTATGACAGATGAGAAATACATACATGGCGGATTGATAGAATTTAGTGGTGACAGCAAAAGTGTGTGAAAAAGAAAAGAGAATTTGGTAGATGGCGGTGTGCACTTAGACGTAGTGGTATAGTGGTGTAGATTTTAGGACTGTAAGACGATTTAAAATGATAATAATATTGAAATGATTTTTTCATCAGACGTATTTGATGTCCCGCTGTATGCGAGAGATAAAATCATTCAGTTTAGGTTATATATTACATTATGTACAACAATAAAACCAATTTTGGAAATTCTGTTTAATTATCATCATCACATTGTGTATTCTATACAAAACGACCACCACACAGCTTACAACTAAGTCTGGAAAGGTAATGTCCGTTTCAAAGACCATATCCTTTATATCTGTCTACCCTTCACGCCAACCTGATGTTATTATCACTGCCGAAACTACCTGCATCGTCGTTGACAGTGTAATATCCAAGACTCAAAAGTTACTCACAAAGGAATTTCAGACTCACTTCCAAAGCTACAGAGTTTGAAGTCGAATGTGTGACAGAAACATTTCAGGTTAGTGTTTGTGCTTTAGTATTGTAATAAAAGCAGTCTCAGCATTGTTTTACTGTCGAAATGACATGAACAGTAACGTCTTAAGTATCCTTTGTTTGTGTTTCCGAATCGTCCGTTTAATGGGATTGTAACATCAGTATCTTTAACACGAACGTAAAGATCTAAATAGTCGACGAATTGTATCAATATATTAACTGGTTTCGTAAATCTCGCTTACCCGTTATAAACGGCTCGACGACCCGAATGGCGCAGCGGTAGTGAGGCTGCCTTACGTTCTTAGGGTCCCGGGTTCGAATCCCGGTCGGAGCAAATTTTTGTGTGATGAGCATGGACATTTGTTTCCGAGTCATGGATGTTTATATGTATAATAAGTATATATTTACAAACAAAAAGTATTTCTATTTAGTATAAATAAATAAATATCACTGGACATTAACACACAGCGCCACCTAGTGCCACACTAAGCAAGGCTTTGTGTCGTAGACACTAGATAGTTGATATACTACATAATATACTTTTTTGTTTATCTAGTATTTTTATTATCTAGTAGTACTCACACAATATGGGCTATGCAATTATATTATACTAACATTGAATCTATACAATGCAAAGATAGTTGTACAATCTTCAGCAGCTCCAACAATACCATTTAATGCTATCAATTTTTGCGCCCCTGTCCTTGTGGAGCAGGACCAGCATTGAGCCAAGCATTTTTATCAGCGATATAATCGCTCAACTTGTAATATGCTTGCTTACATAGTGTGCGTTTAATGCATGTTTTAAATTTCGTCTCATTCAGTTCAAGAATACTTTGTGGAATTTTATTATAGCATCTCAAACAGTACCCCATGAAAGATGAGTCTACTTTAGCGAGTCTAAAGCCTGGCTGAACTAATTGGTCCCTATTTCTAGTACTGTAGTTATGTCTGTCACCTCTTTTACCAAAAAGATGCAATTTTTTTCTGACGTACTTTATGTTTTCGTAGATGTATTGACAATGTCCCGTCATAATGCCAATATCCTTAAACAGCTCTCTTAGAGAATCGCGCCTACGAAGATTATATATGGCTCTAATGGCTCTTTTCTGCAGAATAAATATAGACTCAATTGTGTCGATTCTGTTGTGCACAAACTAAACTTAATTTAGGCTATTACTATCTTTTTCTCACTAATAAAATGAGAAAGAGACGGACGTAATTTAGAGCTGTCAAATTTAATTCGAACTAATATCCATACAAATGAAGGGTGCACGTAAAAACATGTCGACTAAAAACACGGTGAAGCGCAAGGCATAAACTAGTTTGACATTTCTAACTTAGTGCATAGGTATAGCCGTCCTTTTCTCGCACTGCCTTTTAGTAAAATATAGCAATAGTCTAAATTAAGTTAAGTTTGTGCACAACAGAATCGACACCAATATCTGCAGCTCGTCCCCATAGCATAATACCGTAAGACATTATACGTATAATTTCAACAAATGCCCATTTTTTTATCATATCGGTGAACTTTTTCAATTATACTTTTTTATGTATATTTTTCAGGTTTTATGTAATCTTTAGGATATCAAATATCTCTAAATTTAATATCATCAATGTATCATTTAAGGCTAAGGAGAAAATTCAGTTTGAGTTCTGGTTTCCATCGATATCACAAACCGGCACCGATTATTTTTTCTGTACACAGATATGATAAGTTTATCCACCGAAATGATGTACATATTATCCAGCGATATTATATTCTATCCATCTTTGAACATCAATAAGGAAATAGTTAGTAGGTACCTATATATTTTACGAACCAAGGGTGACTTAGAATGGTGGCCGCCGTCGCTAGGTCCGGGGGGTGCTCTGCCGACCAGGTCAAGGCAGGCACCTTTCGTCCGGACCCCACGGGAATGCAAACCGTTACGGTGAGCTGCCCCGTGGCGGCGGCGAAAGCCATTGTGGAGGGCCGAAGGCTTTTGGTGGGCTGGATATCGGCGCAGGTAAAACTGCTCGAGCCCAGACCTCTGAGGTGCTTCCGCTGCCACGTGGGACACCACGTGTCAGTGAAGTGTGCCTCGGAGGTTGACCGCAGCGGTCTCTGTTTCCGCTGCGGTCAGCCCGGCCACGTGTCGGCTGGTTGCAGCGCTGCGCCGCACTGCCCTGCATGTGCGGCGGCCCGCAAGCCGGCCGATCATCGGGCTGGGAGCAAGGCCTGCGCCGCTCCCGCCAAGAGCGGAGCCAAAGGCAGGGGAAGGCCCTCCGCCACCTCCGCCAACGCCACCGTCGCCACTGCCGCTGCCGCGGCCGCCACAGCCGCTGTCGCTGTCGCCGCCGCCGCTGCCGCTTTGAGCTCGCCTGCGGAGGGGCCCTCACAGGGGTCCCGAGGGGGGGAAGCGATAATGGACGTTCAATAACGGCGCCATTACGCTTCCTCCAGGCGAACATCAACCACTGCGCCTGTGCTCAGAACCTGTTGCTTCAGAGCATGGCGCAGTGGTTGATCAACATCGCTGTGGTCTCTGAGCCGTACTTTGTCCTGCCCAGGGAAGACTGGGTGGCGGACCTTGACGGCTCAGTGACCATAGTGTCATCGGCCGCCGCCGGTACCCCGACCCTTGAAAATGTCAGGAGGGGTCGGGGGTGCGTAGCAGCACGGTTCGGGGAGATCGTCGTGGTGGGAGTCTACTTCTCCCCGAGCCGAACTCTCGCCGAGTTCCACAACTCTCTCGCAGAGTTGAGTGTCGTCGTCGGAAGCCATTCCCTCCCCGTGCTTGTCCTCGGGGACTTCAATGCCAAGAACTTGGCTTGGGGTTCTCGTTGCACAGATGTGCGGGGAAGGATGGTGGAGGACTGGGCCCTGGAGAGGGGCCTGGACGTCCTTAATCGGGGTTCTGTTCCCACGTGTGTGCGGATGCGGGGCGAGTCGGTGGTGGACATCTCGTTCGCTAGCCCCGCTCTGTCGCCGCGTGTCGTTGACTGGCGTGTCATGGAGGGGGTGGAGACACATTCCGACCACCGGTACATCCGGTTTGACGTCTCCGCCCAGTCCTCGAGCGCGCCGGTCCAACAGGCCCCGAGTGGTCCGCGTTGGGCGCTGAAGCAGCTGGACCGGGAGCTCCTCCTGGAAGCCTCGATCGTGCAGGCCTGGGTGACATCACCGGACAGGCCTGCCGACGTTAACACTGAGGCAGAGTGGTTCCAGGGGGCCATGTCCGACATATGTGACGTGGCAATGCCCCGAGTCCGGCCAGGAAGCGCCCGACGCCAGGTGTACTGGTGGTCGCGCGAAATAACGTCTCTACGCGAGGCGTGTGTCGAAGCGCGGCGCCTGTACGCCAGGCATCGCAGGCTCCGCATCCGCCTGCCGGATGCGGAAGCCATTGAGGCGGAGCTGTATGAGGGATACAGAGCGGCGAAGACCGCCCTCCGGGAGGCTGTCCTGCGGGCCAGGGAACTGGCCCGCTCAGAGATGCTGGAGACTCTCGACAGAGATCCGTGGGGGCGCCCTTACAAGATGGTGCGGAACAAACTCCGCACCTGGGCCCCCCCGCTGACGCAGAGTCTCCGGCCCGACCTCGTGGAGGACGTGGTGAGCGCTCTGTTCCCCTCGCGGGGGGAACATCCGCCCCCGCCTATGGCTCCGCCACCTGCGGTGTCGGATCCAAGCGACGACGACGACACTCCGGAAGTGACTGGGGTAGACCTGAGAGTGGCGGTAGGTAGGCTCAAGGCCAAAAATACCGCCCCGGGACCAGATGGCTTGCCTGGCAAAGCCTGGGTCCTGGCCTCGGATGCGGAGGCTCTCGGGCCCCGACTGAAAGGGTTCTTAAGCGCATGTTTGGAGAGAGGCCAGTTCCCGCTTCGTTGGAAGACGGGGAAACTGGTCCTCATCCAGAAGCCGGGGCGCCCTGCGGACTCTCCGTCCGCATTTCGGCCCATTGTGTTGCTCGACGAGGTGGGCAAGCTCTTTGAGAGAGTCATTGCAAACCGCCTCACCGAGCACCTTGAGGGGATGGGGCCGAATCTTGCGGAGAACCAGTTTGGTTTCCGCAAGGGGCGCTCTACAGTGGACGCCATCATGCGCGTGAGAGCCCTCACGACGGGGGATGCGATATCCCGGGGCGGGGTTGTTTTGGCGGTGTCTCTCGACATCGCCAACGCTTTCAACTCCCTGCCCTGGAGCTGCATCATGGAGGCACTCCGGTATCACCGGGTGCCGACCTACCTCCGTCGTGTGGTCGGGGACTATTTGACGGACAGGGCCGTCATCTACCCCAGTCGCTGCGGAAATTGGAACCGGCGAGAGATGTCGTGCGGTGTCCCACAGGGATCGGTTCTGGGACCGCCCCTGTGGAACATCGGTTACGACTGGGTGCTGCGCGCGGACCTCCCTAGTGGTGTCAGCGTCGTCTGCTAAGCAGATGACACCCTGGTGCTGGCACAGGGGAGGTCGCACGAGGCGGCGGCCGAAATTATGACACGCGGGGTTGCGATAGTCGTTGAGAGGATCCGGCAATCCTGGGTCTCGAGGTGGCATTGCCCAAGTCCGAGGCCATGTGCTTTCATGGGCCTCGGAATGCGCCACCGTCGGGATCCACACTGACGGTAGGAGGGGTATCCATCGGCGTCGAGTCGACGTTGAAGTACCTAGGACTCGTCCTCGACAGCCGGTGGAACTTCGTGGAGCATTTCCGACGTTTGGCCCCCAGGCTGGAACGGACAGGGGCTGCCTTCAGGCGGCTCCTGCCCAACCTTGGGGGGCCGAACGCCTCCTGCCGCAGGCTCTACGCGGGAGTCGTGCGGTCCATGGCCCTCTACGGGGCCCCAGTGTGGGCGCGTTCGTTGAAGCGGCGAGCCGCTCACCATTTGAACGCGCCCCAAAAAGTGGTGGCCGTAAAGATGGTCCGTGGGTACCGCACGATCTCTCGCGAGGCGGCGGGCCTGCTTGCCGGATTGCCGCCGTGGGATCTGGAGGCGATAGTCCTCGCGCGCCTGCATGAGTGGCGCGCGGAGGTACTACGCCGGGGGGAAACCCCGCTGCCGCGGCAAATTGCCGCTCAGCGGACTGACCTCCGGCGCGATCTCATGGCGACATGGAGAGAGCGACTGTCGCAACCCCGTGCAGGGCACGCCACGATAGTGGCGGTAAGTCCCCTCTTTGAGGAGTGGCTGGAGAGGCGCCACGGCGTCCTCACCTTCCGCCTGACGCAGGTCCTCACCGGACACGGATGTTTCGGGAGGTACCTGCACCGAATCGGGCGGGAGGAATCGCCCGGGTGTCTCCACTGCGAGGATCGACCGGAGGACACGGTGGAGCACACGGTGGAAGTCTGCCCTGCGTGGGCGGAGCTCCGCCGTGTCCTCGTGGCGGCGATCGGCGGCGGCGACCTCTCGCGTCCGGCCCTGGTTCAATCCATGGTCCGGAGCGAGACGGAATGGGAAGCCGTCGCCTCCTTCTGCGAAGCAGTCATGCTAGCGAAGGAGGTGGCGGAACGAGAGAAGGAGAGATCCTCTCTTCCCGGCCGCCGCGGGAGACGCAACGGGCGTCGGGGGCCACGTGGTGGCTACCGGCCACCGTAGATGCGGGCCTGTGGACGGCTGGCTATGGGCAATAGCTGGCCGTCCGGCCGTCTAACGACGACGACAGGCCGTGTCGACGGCGCGTTCGTGTTCCACGCGCGCCTCAAAGAGATGTCAGCAAAAGGAGAGGGGCCCGCAAGGGCCGAAGCCTGCCGGGGTTGCGGGCCTGTTCGAAAGAGATACCGCGGCCCCGGAACATAAAGGGCGAGGAAGGAACATGGATGGGTTTTAGTCAGTAAGAGTCTGACACTCCCTCCCGCTCCGCCCAGAGTGGGAGAAGTCATTTGATGATTTCCCATCCTAAAAAAAAAAAAAAAAAAAAAGGGTGACTTAGAACAGGGCACGCCACGATAGTGGCGGTAAGTCCCCTCTTTGAGGAGTGGCTAGAGAGGCGCCACGGCGTCCTCACCTTCCGCCTGACGCAAGTCCTCACCGGACACGGATATTTTGGGAGGTACCTGCACCGAATCGGTCGGGAGGAAACGCCCGGGTGTTTCCACTGCGAGGATCGACCGGAGGACACGGTGGAGCACAAGGTGGAAGTCTGCCCTGCGTGGGCGGAGCACCGCCGTGTCCTCGTAGCGGCGATCGGCGGCGGCGACTTCTCGCGTCCGGCTCTGGTTCAATCCATGGTCCGGAGCGAGACGGAATGGGAAGCCGTCACCTCCTTCTGCGAAGCAGTCATGCTAGCGAAGGAGGTGGCGGAACGAGAGATCTTCCCGGCCGCCGCGGGAGACGCACCAGTCGTCGGGGGCCACGTGGTGGCTACCGGCCACCGTAGATGCGGGCCTGTGGACGGTTGGCTATGGGCTAGCTAGCCGTTCGTCCGTCTTACGACTACGACAGGCCGTGTCGACGGCGCGTTCGTGTTCCACGCGCGCCTCAAAGAGATGTCAGCATAAGGGGAGGGGCCCGCAAGGTCGAAGCCTGCCGGGGTTGCGGGCCTGTTCGAAAGAGATACCGCGGCCCCGGAACATAAAGGGCGAGGAAGGAACATGGATGGGTTTTAGTCAGTAAGAGTCTGACACTACCTCCCGCTCCGCCCAGAGTGGGAGAAGTAATTTGATGATTTCACATCCCAAAAAAAAAAAGGGTCTTATGCAAGTAGATCACATCCAAAGAGAACTGAGTTCCTAGAAATCCAAATAAAATATATGTTTTGAAATTATCTACCTATTTTATTATATTAACTATAGGTACTTAGAATAAAAAAAAAGAATGTTTATTTTTATTATCATTGTCTTTATTAAAATGAAAAATCTCACATCAAAGGTTAAAATTGCACAATGCACATTTATTACTGTGGACGGTCCAGCTATTTTTTTGCCGTGTGAACACTTAAAACATTGTAGCCTTCTTCTCTTAACACAGGATCGTTTTTATTTTAGCTTTTCTTATTCTTTCCAGCAACCTCTTTTTCTCTTTTTTCTCCTCCTCTTCTTGTTTTGGCCTCGGCATTCTTAAACAAAATTAAGTTATGTTTATGTTTTCTTTTTATCTTTTTATTATTATGTTCTTACTTACTATTTTTTAACTAGTAAATATTTTCTATAGAAACCTTTAATGCGTTCAATTGCTCCACTTCACCATCATCATCTCAGCCTATAGACGTGCATTACCGAAAACAGACCTCCCCTAATGATACATTTATTATACATCTTCTACTACCCAGTTGTATCGTAGTAATGATTTTGGCAGAATAAGTGAGATTTTACAGTCAGTGAAATTGTTAGCAAAAAAGATAAATGTTATTCTTTTTTTATAATCTTCGGAAGTCGCTTTTGGTATGTCTCCTTGTCTGATACAAGGTTTTACAATTTCGCAAGTTTCTTTGTACTGAACATAAGGCTCATTTCTCTTAATGTAAATTATTACAGAAGCCATTTTTCACCGTAATCTCTGCTGATGACATTCAAATGCGCTGCGGTCGCCATTTTGTGAATACGAGTAGAACATTACGTGTACAACAGCAGCAAACGATGCTGCCGAGCATGAAGTCTTGTGTTCAACTGAGTCGATGACAAAACAAAAATGTCAGTCAGTTAGATTTTCAACAAATATTTCATGGGTATTTTTTCTTTTGTTACATAATAAAATTAACGAAGATACGACGCTTTTAAAATTCTCAGTACGTTTATACGTGGTGAAAAATCATGTTTTGTAGTAGAACTCACGTTATGCACTCAAAACATTGTGCTGATGGATTGATTGAATAGCATGGGGGTTGGGAGGTGTTTCAAGTAAAAAACGTACCTACAAAAACTTTTATTACAAAAGACCTGTCAAAAAGTTGTAACTTTGACCCCAATATTTCCGTAACTAGAAGGTTCCTGGGTAGGGATTGCAATCCAGCGGCGTTTTCAATCCAGCTGGATTCTTGCTGGATTGACCTGAATCCAGCTGGATCCAGCGCGGATCCAGCAAAATGTGGAACGAAAATAAAAATACGACATTTTTAAGACTTTTTTTATTAAGTAATTTGTATTAGGAACTTCTTACGATAATCTATGAATTCTTTCAATTTTCTTTGGTTTCTTAACCATTTGAGATCAAAAACATATAACATTTAAGATAATGTTTCTAAGGATGGATTCGACCAAACTAGAGTAAGTTTTTACTCGAGAATAAACTACCACTTACTATGCAATTGTTTATTCGAGAATAATAATTGTCATACAAAGCAGTAGCTTAGTTTCGAGTAACAACTTACTCTAGTTTGGTTGAATCTGCCCTAAGAAAGCAATATCTTATCACCTACTAGAGACCTGATTATATGCATTTGCTTATTTAAGCCATTCTCGGCGGTTATTACCGCTGAGAATAAAAAAAGCAAAAAGTGGTAAAATATGCTATTGCATATTTACGAACAATCGCGCTGGATCCAAATGAAAAATTGGATTGAAAACGCCGCTGGATTGCAATCCCTAGTCACAATTCTAACCTAACCTAACCTATGAATCCCTTCGACGTAACAAACGAGCAACAAATGAACTCAAAGATAACTTTATTTGAATTTCAGCTGACGAAACTGCAACAATCTTACCACTGAAAATTTGGAAACATACTTGATCGTTTACGTTTACAATTTTTTTTAAATAATTTTAAAAATAATTTACTCATTGTATGCTGATTTTGAAATAGAAAAAATGAAAACATACTTTTCTCTTTTTTATTTTGGGTGTTCCTAAAATCTATCATTTAATTTCACATATTCTGCCAATTTCCGTGCATATTTCAAGCATTTTTCATGCATATAACAAGCTTTATAAATTGCATACAACCCGGTCTCTCCTTATTACGTTTATGTTTTATGATAGGACGGCTAATCAGTAGCAATCAGTCATAGGTTCAATCAGTCTTGGGTTTGATACGTTTGCGGATCCGCATTGCTGGATCCAGCACTGTATGCTGGATCCAGCACATTTAAAAAGGCGCTGGATCCAGCTGGATTGCTGTATGCTGGATCCAGCAATTGCAATCCCTATTCCTGGGTATGGTCTAGAACAAAAAAAATATCGCAATGATGGGGAGAACCAGTGCCTAGCGGTTTCCTTAAAAGTCTAATTACACCCACACGTGGATATCTCGAAGCACTCCAGACATTGAACATGATTGACATCCATTCGTCCGCAACACATCACAGTCAGTTAAGTACGCTAGTAACTTTTACTGTGTGCCCCTTTTTATTAAGTTTAGTAGAAGGTACTACAGTGGCCAGTTCCATTATCTTACCGACAGTAAAAGGAAAGAATTACGAGTCTTAAAAAAAAAACAATAAATCTAAGTTTATTAGACAAGGAGACATACCAAACGACGATAAGATAGGTAAGAAGCGACTTCCGAAGATTATAAAAAAATAATAGCATTTTATCTTTTTTGCTAACAATTTACTGACTGTTAAATCACACTTATAAATCACTAAGGTCCATGTTCACCAAGAAGATAACAGTCTGATTAAATTATCTAAAAACAGCTATCAATGTGACATGTTCCCATACAAAACTGTGTTTTAAACAGCTGTTTTTAGATAAACATCCGTCATTTTTTTGGTGAACATGGACCTTAGTATTATCGCATTTTCATACCGGAAACCGAAGCTTATGCGTTCTATAGGTATGTCAGTTCTTTACAAAATGCATCGCACTAATAAATGACATAAAGGCTCCACAGTCACTTTTTGCGATTCTGCGTTTCCGCAGTTTCTGCGTCCTGCGAAATTACGGCGTTATTATCGCGGCAGTGTGTAACTTCGTAGCCGTCCCAATACGTCATAATGTACTCAAAACAGATCTCGTTATATCGCGGACGTAGAAACGCGAAAATTCAGAAACGCACAAATGCGCCTGCATGTGTGGGAGCTTTGTGTGTTATAATTACAAATTAACACTTAAATGCAAATGGAAAAGGTGTAAAATCATAGCGGTGCGAAAACCACAGATGTGGAATAGAGACTTATCATTTTATTCTAAAAACATTTATTCAATTTTAGTAGAGCACTGGATTGCATCCGAATGTAAAGCAACAGGTTTCCACAGGTACGGTTTTGTCATCCTAATTAACAGAATTATAACAGTATCTTAATTTAAAAAGAAATAAATCTTAACCCCGCGTTACAGCAATATAGCAATCAGTCGCGCGTATACACAATCGTCGCACTCATATAAAAATCGAAGGCTAAAGAATCAGCATCGGCCATCCGTTCTGCGATCAATGTGCCCTGCCCACTGCCACTTAAGTTTTGCAGTGAATATAATGTAACGGCTATTCGCCAACTACGTCAGTTAAAGAAAGTTATAAATAATATTGGTGAGCGATGGTGGCCCCAAATAACGTGTATAAGGTCGTGGGTTCAAACCCAGGCCGTGGTCGTAGGTTCACCTCTTTACAAAGCCGCAGACAATGAGAAGAATAGGTGTAAAAAGACGCTTAATGATCTCCTCGTCCTGCGATCATTTTGGATCATACCTGCGAAGCTCCCAGTTCCGGAGTTATTGGAGGTTTCGTCAAAGTGAGTGTCATACTGTTTTTGTTTTGTAGATGCAACTTGATTCTAACTTACATCTAACATCCATCAGCACAATGTTTTGAATTCGGTTCATTGAGTTTTACCGTAAAACGTGATTTTTCACCCAAAAAAAGTCAGTTACTTATTAAGTTTGGTGTACAGAATGCTTGGCTGGTGCGTCTTGAACAGTCCGTTTATAAATAATACCTTGTATTTAAATACAAAAACATGTGAAAATAAAATATTTCATTTCAGACAAAATCCATTTGGTTAGTACAACACACAATTTAGAAAGTAGTGTTAGTACATACATCTACCAGAATAACAAAAGCAAAACCATTATTGATTATCTGCCATAGTGGCAAGAGGGCGTACCCAATGCCCCAGTACGGGACTGTCGATTCTGTCCGCCGTAGTTTTGATGTTGTTGAGGCTGACGCATACCCTGTGCCTAGTGAAGGCGCCTCGCTTATTTTTCGGGATAAGCTCGCAACGCTACTCCTAAACCACTGTAACTTCCTAAAAGCCAGAATCAATAGGGGCGACCACCAGAAAAGCACCTTGACAATGGAGCTTGACGAAGTGAAAAAATTAAACTGTGTGGAATCCCGCAACGAGAACAATCAGAAAAATACAGCAGAGGAGCAGAAAAACGTAATGATAGCGTGTAAGCCATCTATGCGCGCTTCTGCGAAAGTCTTGGAAGAACTGCAACAGCGCGGCAACCCCTTTAACACCCTGAATGCATTTTCGTGTTACGCGCAGAGTCCAATAGTCACTGCATGACGCTGGCAGAATAGTCGACAACGCCTCAGTATCCAAAGAAAAAAAAATTGCTATAAGTAGATGAATATTTTTTGGTTTTCTCACAAACAGTTGGAAAGCATAGTCAGGCTATCTACGCAATCTATGGACACTATTTTATGTGAAACTAGCTTCTGCCAGCGGCTTCGCCCGCGTGATGTTTGAAATTGTCCCACGGGAACTTACTACCGGGATAAAAAGTATCCTATGTGTTAATCCAGGTTATAAACCATCTGTGTGCAAAATTTCATCCAAATCCGTTCAGTAGTTTTTGCGTGAAAGAGTAACAAACATCCATACATCCATACATCCATACAAACAAACTTTCGCATTTATAATATTAGTAGGATGCAAGCGGTAAATCATACGTCGCTCCATTGCAGCAAGAACTTCACAGCAACTTGCAGCTTATGATGTTTGCCTTATATTTCAAAATACCTTACCCAGTACCTGATATTTCTAAATCGTTTGCTCGCCCTAGCTAAGCTTTCAAAACTTGGTCACAACTATAACTTTGTTAACATATTTCAGGGACTTTACATAACCAGACCAGTTGCCACTCGGGCACATAATAAATGATAGTCTAGTCCAGTGCACTGCTTCCGCACCTATTTTCGCTTTAAATCCCTGGGAATTAAAAGAAGTTATGTGTCCAAAGGTACTTTTCAGCGAACTTGGAATTTTAAGCGCCTTTTACGACAACGACCCTTTAAGCATTGTACGGCTAATAGTACTGTTTAAAGCGGAAATTCTGGTACTTTAAAACTGTATGACGCCCGCGTTCCGGTTTCATTTTAAACAGGCTTGGAGTAATCTATATAGATTTAATTTATGATGGGTTTATTGTTCGGGTATGTATAAGTGTTTTGAATTTATTCCGCGTACTTACTGTAGTTGATGAAATTAATGACTGATCCTGGTATCTTTTCATGCATTACAAATGGCTTTCTTTGGTATCCGCCTAACCCCATGCGAAAAAGTCGTGAGTTTGTGTATGTATGCAGTTATATTAATTTGTTGATTCTGTAGTCCAAATGGATCTTTTTCCAATCTTATATTGACGTCTCGGGTCGCGCGTTTAATCTCATGAACGATCCTGTGCGTTATTAAGTTAACATTCAAAATATCACGAGTAAACGAGTTCACGGTGGGCGATCCGCATTTTATACAGTCATTTATTTTGTTTTTCTTCGCAGCGTGTTCATCGTGCACACGGTGCAAACTCGCGACGAGAACGCTGCGCATTCGGCCCGCATTCCATTTACTCGCAATTTGCTAGTGTGATAAGGCTCTTATAAAGGGTGTAAAACACCTCTTCACGAAGCCGAAAGGTACTGGTTTTCCCTATCATTGCGATCATTATTTTGTTCTACACCATGCCTGGGAACCTTCCAGTTACGGAGATATGGGGGGTCAAAGTTACAACTTTTTGACAAGTTTTTTTAAATACAAGTTCTTTTATTTAAGATTTTTACTTTTAACACCTCGGCGACCCCCTTACTATTCAATCCATCCATCAACACAATGTTTTGAGTGCGTTACATTGAGTTCTACCACAAAACATGATTTATAACCTCAAAAAAAAAGTTGTTTCCCAGCAATATTTTTTGCGTAAAATTACTTAGTTTGGTGTACATAATGCTTGGTTAACGGCTTTGTGATGAGGTGGTTTACACCCTGTATAGTTAAACACGTCCTAACCTGTTGTCCCCAGATTCTCTTGGTCACCTGATACTCAAAAAACCGGCCAAGTGCCTGTCAGACTCGCGCAAGAAGGGTTCCGTATCATCCTATTAGGGGAGCCACCTTTAATTTTTAATTTAGTTACTTGTTGCTATTGCGGCAACAGAAATACATCATCTGTGAAAATTTCAACTGTCTAGCTATCACTTTTCATGAGCTACAGCGAAGTGATAGACAGACAGACGTGCATTGAAGGCTTAGTACCTAATAGGTACGGTCCCGTTTTTGCCCTTTGGGTACGGAACTCTAAAAAATTACAATTAGTTTTCGTGAAAAGGTTGTTTCTAACAGACAGAGTTACTTTCACTATTATAAAATTTCGTATGAATGAGCTTCAACGTGCATCCCAGCATCTCTACCGAGGAGCTCGTGGGTTAATAATATCAGCCGCTCGGGTCGATCTTTAGTTTAAGTCGTGCTTGCTTAGGTTGGTCTGTGGATGGATGACCGCCCTGATATACTAAGCTTCCTCCGTGCTTCGGGTAGCACGTTAAGCTGTTGGTCCCGGTTGTCATTTGTAGATCTTTGACTGTCGTTACAGGAAGTCAGTGGCCTAAAAAGTCTGACAACCACGCTTACCAAGGGGTATCGTATTACTCAGTACTGACTGGGTTGTGGAGGTCAGATAGGCAGTCAGTCCATGTAAAATACTGATATTCAGCTGCATCCGGCTAGGCTAGGCCGATGATTATGTGCGTGTGTTTCCTTTGATTCTTTTTTTTTCTTTAATAACTAATGAAAATATACGTTTAAGTTCCAAATTTATATTTTGATGGCCCAAACTTCGCCAGTTCCACCGCATCGTTGTCGGTGGCAGTGCGAAGGTCACTTCGGTTGTCACACATGGTCACACATGTTTTAGGCTCAAAGGACAGGATAGGAAGTGAGTCAGTTTCATACAGTAGTTCCTGAGATTAGCGCGTTCAAACAAACAAACAATCTTCAGCTTTTTAATATTACTATAGATATAAAGTATAGATTTTCAGAAATTTCGATTTGCGATTACGGATTTTGGAAAAAAATTACAGTCTGCAAGAGAAAAAATAACTAGGTACATAGAGACTTTTTCATCCCAATTGTATATCAGAAACCTTTACTACTAAACTCAGGTTTAGTTTGAGTACCACAAAGTCAGAAATAGCATACACTTTATCTATACATTTAGAAGTTATCTCTCTTGAGAGCGTTTTCTTGTTGAACAAAAGAAAGATTTTCAGCTGTGTCCAGTTAGACTGGAACTAACTCCAACATAGTTGGCAGATGATGTGATGGCGTATGAATGTTTAAATATCGCAGGACATTAACACACAGCGCCACCTAGTGCCACACTAAGCAAAGCTTGTGTCGTGGTCACCAGACAGGTTGAGATACTAAAAATACTAGATAAACAAAAATGTAATTATGTAGTATCCCATCCGATCCGCGCCGGAGTCCCTCAGGGCTCCGTTATCTCTCCCCTCGCGTTCACGCTGTACACCAGCGACATTCCGATGAACAAGAAGGTTCAAACAGCCCTATTTGCTGACGACACCGCGATCTACTACACTGGCCGTTCTCAGGCTAACATCCGCCGTATTCTCCAGAAAGCTGCCGACTCGCTCGGCGCTTGGTTCCGTAAGTGGAGAATAGAAGTTAATCCTGAAAAGAGCCAGGCAGTTTTATACTATAAGGCACGCCTTAAGCGTTCGCCAGGTCCCCCCATCACTATGTTTGGTAAGCCTATCCCCTGGGAGAAGCAAGCCAAGTATCTTGGAGTTATTCTTGACGACCATCTGTCATTCAAGGCCCACATCAAAGCAGCTCGTAACCGGGCTGCCTTCGCTATGGGCCGGCTTCACATCATGATCACTAGGAAGAGCAAATTGTCACTCAAGTGCAAATTGCGTCTTTACACTGCAGTCGTTCGTCCCATCATGACTTATGCTTGCATAGTATTCGCTCATGCCCACCCGCGTCATATCCACACGATGCAGACCTTGCAGAACCAATTTCTCCGCAAAATCACCGGACCTCAGAATCCCCACCGTTAAGCAGTTCATGAAACGCCTTTCCAAGCGTTACTCTGACACTGCCATTAAGCATAGGAATCCCCTAATCGCATCGGCCGCCCGGTACGACCCATCGCGTATTAGCTCCAGCCAACGACCGCGTCACACCCTAGTCGCCCCCGACGATCCGATCACTATCTTGCAAGAGAGTAGGAAAGATACCAGTACAGTTCGTAGAGTGTACAAATACAAACCGAAGACATACCGACCTCGCCGCAGAGGTCCGGCGCGTAATCCCCAGTCAATCCCTCCCCGACCCTTGCTCGAGCCAGCCCGCGATGCTGAGCCTGTAGTAATAAAACAGTCCCTAAATAAACACAACCAGATCCAGCCTGTCCCTTTGCTGCCCCCAGCGACGCCCTAAGACGAGGTTCGTACCCCACAGGGGGTGCCCTTAGAGCGCTGTCGCTTAGTTTATAGTCATTTTTACCCTGGCTGGAGGCCTTAAATTCAAGGCATCCACAGGACTTGCCCGGTTAAGCAGAAGCCAGTCTTCTGAGACTGAACTGCGAGATGCCCATTCCAAAAAAAAATAAAAAAAAAAATGTAGTATATCAACTATCTAGTTTCCACGACACAAGCTTTGCTTAGTGTAGTGTTACTAGGTGGCGCTGTGTTTTAATGTCCAGTGATATTTATTTAATTATTTATTTATACTAAATATAAATACGTTTTGTTTGTAAACATATACTTATAATATATATAAACACCCATGACTCGGAAACAAATGTCCATGCTCATCACACAAACATTTGTTCCTACCGGGATTCGAACCCGGGACCCTAAGAACGTAAGGCAGCCTCTCTATCGCTACGCCATTCGGGTCGTCGAGCCGTTTATAACGGGTTAGCGAGATTTACGAAACCAGTTAATATATTGATACAATTCGTCGACTATTTAGATTTTTACGTTCGTGTTAAAGATACTGATGTTACAATACCACTAAACGGAAGATTCGGAAACAAATAACAAAGGTCCTGGTTCAATCCATGGTCCGGAGCGAGACGGAATGGGAAGCCGTCACCTCCTTCTGCGAAGCAGTCATGCTAGCGAAGGAGGTGGCGGAACGAGAGAGGGGAGAGACTCTCTTCCCGGCCGCCGCGGGAGACGCACTGGGCGTCGGGTGCCACGTGGTGGCTACCGGCCACCGTAGATGCAGACCTGTGGACGGTTGGCTATGGGCTAGCTAACCGTCCGTCCGTCTAACGACGACAGGCCGTGTCGACGGCGCGTTAGTGTTCCACGCGCGCCTCAAAAAGATGTCAGCATAAGGGGAGGGGCCCGCAAGGGCCGAAACCTGCCGGGGTTGCGGGCCTGTTCGAAAGAGATACCGCGGCCCCGGAACATAAAGGACGAGGAAGGAACATGGATGGGTTTTAGTCAGTAAGAGTCTGACACTACCTCCCGCTCCGCCCAGAGTGAGAGACGTCGTTTGATGATTTCCCATCCTAAAAAACTAATTAAAAAAAAGGATACTCAAGACGTTATTGTTCATGTCATTTCGACAGTAAAACAATGCTGAGACTGCTTTTGATACTTTTATTACAATACTAAAGCACAAACACTAACCTGAAATGTTTCTGTCACACATTCGAATTCAAACACTGTAGCTTTGGAAGTGAGTCTGAAATTCCATTGTGAGTAACTTTTGAGTCTTGGATATTACACTGTCAACGACGATGCAGGTAGTTTCGGCAGTGATAATAACATCAGGTTGACGTGAAGGGTAGACAAATATAAAGAATATGGTCTTTGAAACGGACATTATCTTACCAGGCTTAGTTGTAAGCTGGGCGATGGTCGTTTTGTATAGAATACACAATATGATGATGATAATAATTAAACAGAATTTCAAATTTGGGTTTATTGTTGTATATAATGTAATATATAATCTAAACTGAATGATTTTATCTCTCGCATACAGTGGGACATCAAATACGTCTGATAAAAATATCATTTCAATATTATTATCATTTTAAATCGTTTATAGTTCTAAAATCTACACCACTATACCACTACGTCTAAGTGCACACCGCCATCTACCAACTTCTCTTTTCCTTTTCACACACTTTTGCTGTCACCACAAAATTTTATCAATCCGCCATGTTTGTATTTCTTATCTGTCATAATATTATTTATTATATTTAGGGTGTGATACAGAACATCATCATATCACCATTCTCATCATCATTCTATGCCCTTATCCCAATTCATTTGGGGTCAGCGCAGCACTCTTCAGACTTGCGTATAAATTAAAATTACCATACAAAATTGAATAAAGTCATGCATGCAAAATATAATAAGCTGTCCCATACAATTGGGTTAAGTAGGTGTTTGACCAAGTTATATGGAACGACTGTTAGTTTTTTCATAACTACTAATTTAATCTTATCAAAAAGGACATAACATAGAGCAATCTAATAATTGCTCTATGTTATGTCCTTTTCTCAATACTGATCCAATGTCCTGAGTGTGGCTTCAGCATGTTCATAAAATAATTATCCAATGAACTTTTATATAATAACGTATTATTTGACAAACAATTCATTATTTTTTCGTTTTATCTCCTAAAACTACGTTTGAAATTAAGACACTACACATATTGATTTTGCCAATTATAAGAAAAAGAATTTGGTTTCCTATAAGGACAAACTATGTGACAGAAATGAATCGCTACAGAACCGACTCCAGGTAGTCTTGTCTGCCTTAGAGTGCTATTTAAGAACGCGTAGGTACGGAAGGGCGAGGCGGCCCGCGAGTAGGGCTGAGGCTGAAGCCGACCAGCCTCAGCCCAGCGCCGGTCTCAGTGCCTGAGCTGTGACAAAAACCATGCCTGCTGCATGTTGCATACAGCATGCTTGCTTGCTATATGCAGACTGCATGCTTGCTATATGCAGACTGCATGCTTGCTATATGCTTGCAGCTTGCTGCATGCTTTCTGCATGCTTGCTGCTTGCATGCTGCTTGCATACTTCTTGCATGCTGTTTGTTTGCTGCATGCTTGCTGCATGCATGAATTATGCTTGCTGCTTGCTTGCTGCATGCATGAAGTATGCTTGTTTTCATGTTCTGAAAAAACTATGCAACCATGCCTGCTGCATGCTGCATGCTTGTTTACGACAACGTTGACAGTCGAGAATCAGGGGGTTGTTGTCGGCAACAAAAACAAAAAAAAAACACAAAACGTAAAAACCGGTTGGGGATCGAATAATCAATAATCAATCAATAATCAATAAAAAAATCGAAATGGATCATTACAGAAAGTAATCTAACGGGTTGGGGTTAGTATCTGCGAACAGTGGTTCACCTTCACAGACGGCTTTGAATCTATTAGGATATCTGTTCCGCTGACCGTTTGAGTAAAATAGCTATTGACATGCTTAGGGTAAAAAAACAATTGAAGAATAAATATTTATTTATTTATTAACACTTCAAGCACAAAAGTACAGAGGCGGACTTAATGCCATAGGCATTTTCTACCAGTCAAGCTTTAGGTGATGCAGAGACAAGCAGTGGTAGGTGTCATTTCTGAAATATAATATTTTGTATTCAGAATCTCAAAAGATAATAATATACAAAAAATTTATAAGTCGTAAAAGAAAATGATACAATGATGGCTTACAGCTAACAATACAAAACAATATAACTGGATAGATAGATCACGTCGATTGGAACCGCAATGCATGAGAATAAAACATTTAGGCGTGTAAAAATGTTGTGAGCTGATACCAATGTATCAAAGTGCGCATCGACATTGGAAGTTCGTCTTGAACAAATTTAAGAACAAGGTTAATTCCCAGCATTTAAAATGCAAAAACTCAAGATACGCACAAAAAATATATCCTTAAGAAGCCTGCGGAGCATGCGGAGCTCATATAAAGCTATACCAAAATAATTTGTAAACCAAACATATTCTTAAGGTAGTTTATATGTATTTTGATGAGATTATAGAATATCTATGTTCCCAAATATATATTACTAGCCGACCCGACATATGTTGTCCTGTCACCTACTACTTACTACCTACCTACTACTACCACCTACCTACTACTACCTACCTACCTACTACTACCTACCACATTTTTATATTCATAAGAACCTTCTCCTGACAATGACAAACACAACAAAAAAAGAATTAGTGATATCGGTCCAGCCGTTCACGCGTGATGCCGTGACCAAGGAAAATAAGGATTCATTTTTATATAAATATACTAGAAACGTTGTTCTGTCTAAAAGTATTTGCCTGTGGCAGTCCTGCGAACTTATCTTTCTGGTCAAGTTCTGGTGATGGTGTCGCTTTGGTTGTGCATAACAGCTCGGTGTGATAACCTTTAGATTTAAGTTTTGGTCAGTAGAACAGATAAATTTGTGACACTATACAGTAACAACTGATGTGTAATTTAAACAAAACCAAAATACTGTTTTTGGCTTTCACGGTTTAAAACTAAAGTTATACAGGGTGAATTTTAATTAATGCGACAAAATGAAATTGGAGCTTCAGTTACAGTAACATAGTAATTATAAACTGTTTTTTCTACAATCTAAATCGTAAAAAAAAAAATACGCGATTATCGTTTTCAAAAGGTCCATTGATGTTATTATCTTTATTTAAGTACGAATTATCGGTATTCCAGTAATATGCAAAATAAATAAGAAAAATTAAGGCAAAATTAGGTAAATGACCGCTATATTGAGCTCTGCGATGAGTCGGCAAGATTTTTGATACTTTTATTATTTTAACGGTTTTCGTAACAATGATCAATTATTTTTTAATTTTATATTTTATACATTTTCTTGACAACACGTATTATGGTATATTTAAATTTGTCGCATCTATTCAATTTCACCCTGTATTGTCACTTACGGGATATCTTCCGTGATTATTTATTGTTTTAAGCTCCCGATATTTCGACGCAGCCAACAACCCGCGATCTTGGCGCTTGCAACAGCGTCGAAATATCGGGAGCTCAAAACAATAAATAATCACGGAAGATATCCCGTAAGTGACAATATAAGTTTAAAACGTGTGCATTTTAAGCATTAAATTATGACTGTAATACTGGTATTCATCTGCATCCGGTTAGACTGGAAGGAAGCTGACCCCAACATAGTTGGGAAAAGGTAAGCAGATGAGGATAATGAATTACCGTACCTACAAAATTTTAATTTAACATCTAGTATACTGCGCTCCATTGCTCATTGGAAAATCTTGAGTTTGGAGTTCTAGATATTAGTCAAAGACCAAGTCTGTGCTCCCTAGGTTACGGGACAGGTGACGGGGTTAGGTGACGGGGAGAATACACATTTCTATAAGTTTGCGTTTCAGTATCATGGGCCACTCATCTTTAAATAGTTCCTTCATGGATCAGTAAGTCTTACTCTTCCTGGCGTTTTGAAATGAAATTAGGTCTCGAAATATTGACTAACGGTTGAACATATTTTACGTAATTATATTCACGTATCCAGGAACAGGCTTTCCCTATTCCCGACTTTGGAATTTTTTGATGATGCGTTCTATGCAAAATATATCTCGGCTGAGTAAAGCAGTGCTCTTGCAACTTGATCACTTGCGAATATCGCAAAAAAAAATTCAGTGTTGCCGCTGGTTGTAAAATAAGCCATGTTGTCCATTTTCCAGATACTCAACTAAAGACCACAGTGGGATGACGTTCATGTATTGTATGGCGAATGAAAAGATTCTTCAAACCGGCTCATTGCTACCAACATAATTATTATCTAGATTCCTATTTGATAATTTATTTAACTTCATCGTTAGCATCAGAAGATTCAAAACCAAATTCAGGCAAGTCGCTACGTTTAATGACGTACTTGCAAATACATTTTTATTTGATAGACTTGATAGAGTTGCAGTACCTACTCAACATTGCAATGCGTTTTGAATGTTTTGGAAAGCAGCTGCGAATACGAAACAAACCAGCTGTTGGCGACGACACCGTCCTAATTCTTGACTGTCAACGTTATCGCTCTGCTGTTATCCACAGAGTACACCTAACATACAGGGTGTAAGGGACAGCCCTCCACAAATTAACAGGGTGTAATCAGCTCCTTATTTTGAATCATATTCTAGTGGAAATTTTCTCAGGAAAATTTTCATTTTTTTTTTCGTTTTTTCAGTTTTTATTGCTTTATTACAATGTAAAGTGACATTATCTGTATGCAGAACACCATTAATGTAAATAACACAGCTAAAATGAAAAAAACAACAATGGATGTTGAAATTTTCTAATGAACGACGCATGAAATCAGCTGTTCAATTTCTGCCTAGCTAAAGTTTCTTGAACTCAGCGTATCGCATACCTACCACCCCTTCCAACCAGTACAGAAGACGCTCCGATTTGTGTAATACTAATAATGATAGTTCCGTCTCTTTCTATCTTATGATAGGCGCGGCGCCGCGGCGGCGTTTGCACAATAAATTGCACGATTAAAATTGCACGATTGCAACAGTGTTGCAAACTTATTTTTAACAGACTTCAAAAAAGGAGGAGGTTATCAATTCGACGGCATTTTTTTTTTGTGTGTTTGTTACGCGATTACTACGCCAATTGTCGACTGATTTTCAAAATTATGTTTTTGTTCGAAAGGAGATACTTCTGAAGTGGTCCCATAGTCACCAAGTCAGGATCTGATGATTGGATTCTGGAGAAATCGAGGGCAACCCTCAAATTTTATGGGCCCACACATCGTTTTTCGCAAATCTTATAAAGTAATTTAAGTACTTGCGGATCATCATCTCATGTAGCTGAGCTGTGATGATGGAAGGTACAACTCCTTAACAGTAAGGAGTAGGCATCGACTGATTTAGTTAATTATGTTTTTGATCTTTGAAAGGGCGTTTGTCATTTTAGTCTCATGATCATCAGGTCAGGAGGTTATGGACTAACCATAGACGATAGAAATCTTCAAAAAACGACAGCACATGTCTCGCGATTGCTGCGTTTGTTTGTGTATGCATAGTTTAACATTACGGTAAGTCCGGGGGAGATGGCTGTATGGGAGAGATGGTCAGTTCAATTATTTTTGGAACTAAGGGCGTTATTACTCTAGCGGTTTGCGAGCGGTTGCGGGGGCTGAGCGGGCGTGGAGCAAATTCGTCGCTAACACGCCGCGGCTGCTCAGCGAAGACATCGCGGACGCGTGGCAATAAGACCAATACTCTGGGATTCAGATATTGATACGAAAAATAAACAAGACAACTGTGCTGGGCGTGAGGAAAATTATAACACTATCCAACTTACTCTTATTAAGGACTGGATACAGTGTGTCATTCGCTCATTTTAAGTTTATGAAAATTGTACCGAATTTGACAACCTGTGCTCAAAATGTGGCGATAAAGAGAAAAGATGAGAACTAAAAAAAAAGGAGATAAACTACTGGTCATCTTCCCCTTACTACTATGGTTATCTCTCCCGGATACCTCAGGAGAGATGGCCAATCGAGAGTTTAATTTTTATTATTTTATTTGATCGAAATTTATTAATTACTTTTTGTTATTTAGATGTTAGTAAAATTTGAATTAAATTGACGAATTAATCGTTTCATTTATCTACAAAAAATAACAGAATGATAACTTTAGTTCATTCAAGCATCATTTTTATTTATTTATTGCACGAAATTTTCGTGCAAAAATTTTCGTGTAATTGGTAACATCAGTTTTATGTTAGTGTGGCAGTGTCGCATGCATGCAGTCGCTGTTGTGTCGCGTCGCGAATGCACCGCGCGTTTACCGCGAACTTTTGTCGGTGCGGAGCGCTCGCGCAGTCGGATTGTTAAGTTTTCTGTTGGTTTTGGTGTTTGATTTTGTTAAAAATGACTACTTTTAGTGCGCGTGAGTATGGGGAAATGATAATGTGTTACGGAGAAGCTCGGGGAAATTCAAGGGAAGCGCTCAGAATTTACGTTGATAGGTATCCTGACCGTCGGCATCCATCAGACTCTCGGATAATTACCGGTGCCTATCAACGATTGCTAGAAAACCAGCCCATTGTTCCCAGTCAAGAAGGCGCCGGAAGACCAATTCGCAGTCAAACTCAAGAAAGGATTTTAGAACTGGTTCGTCGAAATCCACGCTTGGGCACACGCACTGCAGCTCGATTATTGCGGCGGCATAATGGAGCCCGCGTCTCACACTGGTCCGTGCACAAAACGTTGCGAAGGGATCAGCAACGTCCTTATGTAATACACAAGGTCTAAGCCCTATTGCCACGTGATCGTGGACATCGCGTTGAGTTCTGTCGGTGGTTGCGGACTGAACAACATCGAAACTCCAATTTTATTTCACATGTGATATGGACTGATGAGTCGACTTTCACTCGTAACGGTATGTGGAATCGCCGAAATGCACATTACTGGTCGCAAAGTAATCCTTTCGAAATCCAGGAGTCCGGACATCAAACGCGTTGGTCAGTAAATGTCTGGGCAGGAATTTATGGCAATAAAATCCTGGGGCCGGTGTTTCTTCCCGCGCGCATGGACGGACCGCGCTATCTCCACTTCCTTCGTACTGACCTCGAAAGAGAACTACAGATCCTCCGTGACGAGCTGGAGATGGAATGGGAAGCCCTGGGTGATCCACCACTCGCGCACTTGCCGATGATCTGGTTCCAGCATGATGGAGCCCCTCCGCACATAACGCTACCAGTGCGTTCCCATCTAAACGCCACCTTTCCGCGTCGCTGGCTTGGTAGGTTTGGACCGCAACCGTGGCCAGCACGATCGCCAGACCTAACGCCTTTAGACTTCTTTTTGTGGGGATACATAAAAGAAAAGGTGTTTATGAGTGAATGTGCGAGTGAGGAGGAAATGCGAGACCGCATCACGAACACGTTTCAGCAGCTGCGCTACAGCTGCAACGAGGATCCCACCTTGATGACCCGTTTACATGCTGAGACCCTGCGCCGTGCCAATCTTTGTGAACGCCTCGGTGGAGGTCACTTCGAGCCTTATCTAATACGACCGGAGCGATTTTAAGGTAGGATTTTTCTTTTATTTTTTTATCTGTGACCGTGTTGTGATTTTTACTTTTTTTTTTGTACGTAACGCGGCTATCTGCTAAATAATAATTTATTGTTCGCTCTCGCTCGTTTCAAAGTGACGTAATAACACGTGGCGCGAGCGCGGCCGTCCTTTTGAAAGCTCGCTGCGCTGCCGTTCGCTGCGTGAGTTTTACAGAGGTAGCGATACATTGCGTGCGAGGTAATTAAACAAATCGGTTTTATTGGATTCCCATAAAGTTCCTGAAATAATTTCATGTACCGGTCAACTTAGTACGATGTACTGAAATCACCCTATCAGTTTGCGGAGGGCTGTCCCTTACACCCTGTATAGAGTACACCAACACACGTCTTCGAAAACATACATTACAATGAAGTTCTTGAGTGCATAAAGTTCCTGCTTGAATACTCGTGCTGCAATGTCGTGACAATCGCTATTATCATTTGATCATAAAATTATATTCATCCTCTCCTTGGCAAAATATCAGCAGGTAGTAATGCATCATACGCATGATAAGTTTCCCTGACACGCTGAATCGCAATACTGTAAAGTCTCGCAATACTGTAAAGTCTCGCCAGCTGCCATAATGGCAACTTCGTTTAACGTCAATGCATTGAAGATTTTTACAAAATGTGTAAATTAACAAACAATATAAAATCAAAAGTATGTATTTAACTATGTTTAAAATCTTACAGCATTAAAAAAATACAGTTACAAACACAATAAGTAAAAACCGGTTGGGGATCGATCAATAAAAAATCGAAACAAATCACAAAAAGTAACTTAACGGGTCTGGGTTTGAACCTGCGATCAGTGGTTTTCAGGCGGCCTTGAATCTATTAGGCTAACTGTTCCACTGACATTTTGGCTAAAATAGCTATTGACATGCATGCGGTGAAACCATAGAAATATTAAATACTAGCTGACCCGCGCAACTTCGTCTGCGCAAGACGAACCAACAGGTCTTAAAATTAGCGCGTTCAACCAACCTAACAAACAAACTCTGCAGCTTTATAATATTAGTACAGATTGAAGTCAGTAAAAATTTATTTTTTCTCGAATAGGTTTACATTAAAAGCCAAAATATTCAACTTATGTTTTTCCAAATAAGGACTCTTCCCTCGACAGCCTTACGTTTCTATCCTTGGACACTCGACAATATAATACTCCAGCTAGGTCGAAAGTTCTCATCAAGTGATCTCTCGCATCTGCCTTCCTTCTCCAAAGTCAGACCTTCAATGGTAGTCATACTCCAGAGAGGTCAACACAATACGATGTAGATGCTGTAAACTCTTGAAAACCTATTGCAAATTCTTTTCGTCTCCAAGCCTCCATCATGAGACCTTCGATGACAGTCATATTCTAGCAATTTCTAAAGTTCTCATCAAGGTGCATTAAGTGAGCCCAATGACGATTTAGCTGCTGTTAACTGTTGAGGATCTCTTGCTACCTTCAGTCTCCATTGTTAGACCATCGATGACAGTCATGCTCCAGCTAGGTTTAAAGTTCTTATCAAGATGCACGAAATGAGCCTTAAACACGATAGAGCAGATTTGAAGAATTGCGGACCACTTGTGACTGCCTTTCGTCTCCATCGTCAGACCTCCGATAATACTCATACTCTAGCTAGGTCTAAAGTTTATATCAAGGTGCATGAAATGTGCCGACACACGATATAGCTGCTGTAACTGATCACAGTCAAACTTCAGACAGGTCTAAAGTTGTCAAAAAGGTTTATGAAATAAGCCCCAAAACGATCTTCTTCTTTATCGCGTGGTTAGTGCCTAACCTGTTGTCAAAGTTTTATGCCATCCAAGGTCCACTGTCTTGGCTTTACATGCCGTCGAGAAATAACTCTCAGGCATGCTGTGGTTTTCTCACGATGTCTTTCTTCACCGAACCAAGCGATCTTTCCTTCCTTATCGTGTTGTTGCCTAACCTGGTGTAAGAGTTTTTATGCTGCCCATGGGCCTCTGACTTGGCTTAACATGCCAAATGTCTCTCAGGCATGTTGGTGTCCTCACGATGTTTCAGCAAGCGATGATTATACAATACGCACATGAATTCGAACACAACTATTTTCAATAAAAAATGGGACAAACTTTGCTAAACACGCTTTTCAATAAAAATAATCATGAAAATCGGACTTCTCTGGAAAAAGTTATGCGTCATCATCATCATCATTCATAGTCCGACTTCACCGACTGCTGGGTACAGGCCTCTTTTTGTTTGTGCCAAGCTCCACGCTCTTGTGCCAGTCTCATCCAGGATATTCCCGCAATGGCAACAATATCGTCTGCTTATCTCACCGCTGGACAACCAAAACTTCTGTTTGGATTTCTAGAATGCCACTTGGTCACAGCTTTACTCCACCTGACATCACCGCGCCCTGCTAGGTGTCCTACCCTACTCCATTTGAATTATCATCATTCATCATTATTTCAGCCGAAAGACGTCCACTGCTGGACATAGGCCTATCAAGTGTCGCCACATTGACCGGTCTCGTGCGACTTCATCATTCGGTTATTTGAGTATTGCTCAGGCATAATATAGGTATCTACATAAAGAAAAACAGGCGTTGAATTGAGAACTGCTTCCAAAAAACCAAACTTGAGACAAACGTGATTCAGAAAATGGAGTCAAATGAACAACGCCATTTATAGAGAACATATGCAAAACATATGGAAAGCGGTCGAACAGACACTCTACTGGCTTTGTTATAGATTTTTAAAGCAGGGTGATGTTGACTATTCTCTTCTCCTCTATATTGTGATTTTTATTCATTAGTACCATTTTGGTTTCATAGATGTCATTGTCCTTAGATCATGATGATAAGTTCTCCTTAAAAACTTTAAAGTCATATATCTTTTGATGGAGAGCACCGATTGCAAAGAAACAAAAATCAAAACTTTATCTAAGTTATGCACAATAATAATTTGTGCATTAAATCAAACCACATTGATTTTATAATTTACACGTAAAAGGGCTACGTTGAGACACACAGACACAGACGAAAATTTAAGAAATAGTAGAAAGAGGGTTCAGTGTGAGATCCTTTAACAGTTTAAGCGCTTTTTTTACAGATTTATTATTTGAAATAAATGATTCCCAAACTGTCGTTTAAGTGTTAAAAAAAATATGTATAAAACAATGATTTGGAAATATGTAAGCTTTAAAAAAAACAAAATAATTTGTTACAAAAAGTGAAAACCGGGTGGTTTTTGAACGTGCGAACCAAAGTTATTATCAGAAATCTTACAGCATTACACAAAATCAAAAAGTATTTTATGTCTGTACTGAGGCTTGACCTTGCGACTCACTGTTCGGAAGGCGGTTGCCGTCACCGACGGGCTATTTGTTCTCGTGACAATTTGTCTAAAATAGTTATTCTATTACAATGCATGTTATGACAGTTGTCAGTTGTCAAACAGTTGAAAGCTATAGACGAAATGCAATATTGCTCACCCCCGTAAGTAATTAGCGTGATAATATATAGCCTATGTCCTTCCCTAGGTTAAAATACACCTTCTTGCCAAATTTCATTACGATCCGATCAGCCGTTTTGTCGTGAAAAGGTAGCAGACAGACAGACAGAGTTACTTTCACATTTATATAATGGTATGGATATGGATGGTATGGATATCTATGGGTGAAACAATTGAAGACTGCGGACATACCTGGTTAATTTCGTGTTTTTTTTTCAAACATCAAAATTTTCTTTCGTACAAACCTTGTACTGGAAATTACGAACACACCGAAAAAAGAATCAGCCAAATCGGTCTATCCGTTCTCAAGTGATGTTAAGTCATACATTTGGGTTCTGCATTTTTATATAAATAGAGATAAGTTTTCTATTGCATTTTCCTTTCAAAAAATATATTTGAGAACACATATTCTGATAACCAATCGATTTACAATTTATTTTGGTATTACGTTTGTATGAAATACGCATACTCCGCTGACCTCTTAACCAGCCTTGGCAGTTGGCTAAAAATATAAAATTGAAATCTATTTTTGTCTCAGCATTCACCTCCACTAATTTACTTATTCTATTGACTGCCAAAACTCGTTTTAGAAAAATATTCCGTTGCCACATTTGACGCATTTGAACCGGTTTAAGTTTTGTACCTACTGGAAAGACTATGCACGCACGCAGAGAGCTGATTTAGTATAATTAATAGATAACAAATACACGATCTTTAAGTATTCATTTTATTTGAATTTTTAAAGAATTTTTATGTGAAATAAGTAGTTAGTTAGTGCACACACCGCAATCCAATGGATGTGGCATTTGCGTTGAGCGAGATATACTCCGGTATATACTCCTCCAAGCTGTCGCTGTCGCGGGTCCACTCACTGAGCGTGAAAGGTTACACAGGAGCGCAAATACCGAGCACCGCCCAAAACACCCTATTTCTGGTTCATACGCAAGAAGAGAAAGCTGTTCTCATCAGCCAGGGATACGGCTCCGGCGAAGGGTCGCGCACGCTAACCATCCACGAGGCCCAGGGTCTTACCTTCGACAGCGTGATTATCATCAACACCAAGTCTAGGAGACTCCAAATCCACGACAGCATTTCCCACGCGGTAGTGGCGGTGTCGAGACATACAGTCAGTTGCGTCTATTACACCGACGACGCCGATGACGCCACTGGCCGCTTTGCAAAGAGAGCGATGGATGCGCCAACTAAAACGGTCGTTGAGTACAACCTGAAGACGGCCATGCAGCATCGAGACACAGTCGTTGTGGAAGCTTTGCTCAGGCTAGCGAAGTCCCTGATCAGACGACGTAACTAACAAAAAACCCCCATCCTAACCCCAAAACCCAAAGCCAATACATCCCACTCCCAAACAACTCTGTTACCAAAAAGAGAATGTAAAACTGCATGGCAAGGTGAGTCTGTCATACTCACGTAAAAACAGTGCCGATGGTGGCGCTGCACATCCGGTCGCTAAGTTCCCTACAAAATGGTTGAGCTAAGCGGCGCGGATGTGCAGGTCATGTCCGTGAACGGGTGCCGACGGTTGCTGCCGGTCGACTCACATTGCCATGCAGTTATGAAACAGCTTGGTGTAGATTTTTGTTAATTTTGTTAATTTTAATTAGTAATTAAATATAAATATATATATATATATTTGATGGACTCACGTAGATCATAAGTTACTAATAATAAGCTTAGTTTAATGTAACGTGTCCAATGATGGAGCACGATCGTAGTTTTAATTATTTCTAAATCAATTAAACAATACATAAAATGTAAATAAGAGCGCGGACCCCCACGTCTGCGGTAGAAAACTAACTAAAAAAAAAAAAAAAAAAAGTAGTTAGTTAGTAGTTTAAGGCGACTAGATGAGCTAAATTAGCAACTCTATTTATGGCGGTTCAAACTTCCTATGAAATACTGTTAAATTAAATTTCAAATCAGCTTGTACTACAAAGTGACTTGTAGACACAAGTGACTTGTAACTTTGACCCCCCATGGGTCAAAGTTACAACTTATTGACAAGTTTTTTTTTTAATACAAGTTTTTTTTGTAAGATTTTAACTTTTAACACCTCCATGACCCCCGTACTATTCAATCCATCCATCAGCACAATGTATTAAGTGCGTTACATTGAGTTCTACAAAAAAACATGATTTATAACCTCAAAAAAAAGTTGTTTCCCAGCAATAATTTTTGCGTAAAGTTACTTAGTTTGGTGTACATAATGCTTGGTTCACGGCTTTGAGATGAGGTGGTTTACACCCTGATTGAAGATTCAAGATTCTTTATTTGCATGAAATATGGTAGGTTACATGATGGTCTCATAAATTAAAAGGTTTCACATATTTCGCTGACTTCATCAGCATGCAAACTTAAAAATTAAAATATCTAACACATTTTACTCTTAATGTGGTTCTAAATTTAACAAAATATCTAAGAAGCATTAGAATGTCAATTTATCTTTGACAACAGTATTATTTTAGAATTAAAAATACTCATGTGTAGAATAAAACGTATTTTGCATGTTCAAAAGAATTTGGCTACCAAAAAGACTTTAACAGCTCAAATTAAAGATAATTGTAATATCTCGGCTCAAAATTTTGTTTCTAATGTACCGACACAGGGATGTACCTCGAGAGGTATTTCCCAACTGGTTGAGTCAAAATTAGGGGAAGGTGACATTAGTGGTGCAGCCAGGATTCTCTTCAGTAGCGATGTGGTGGCTCCGTGTTCTCCAGAAACACTCGCAGCTCTGGAGTCCAAACACCCTGCCCCCGCGGATGGCCTTTCTTTTCCTGACCCTCCTGATTCGGACATTCACTCCCTCACCATTACAGGTCGAGAGGTGGTCACAGCCGTTTGCTTCTTCCGGAGTGGCTCAGTCGGCGGCCTCGATGGCCTAAGTCCTCAGCACTTGAAGGACCTAATTTGTTCAGGCACCGGGGAGGCCGGTGAGTCGGTCTTGAAGGAGCTTACGGCTCTGATTAATATTTTACTCTCCGGCAAAGTGAACGAAGCCGTCATCGACGTCTTGTATGGGGCCAATTTATGTGCCCTACGCAAGAGGGATGGCGGCATTCGTCCCATTGCCGTGGGTACCACTTACCGTCGTATGGCAGCCAAAATTTGTTGTAAATTTTATGGTGAGGCTGTTTCGGAAAAATTTCAGCCCCTGCAGTTAGGTTATGGTTGCAAAGGGGGCTGTGAGGCTGCCGTACACGCTTTGTCGACCTACCTAAATTCTGGTAAAAGTGAGGTCATCCTGAAGGTTGATATTAAGAACGCCTTCAATTCTGTTAATAGAGACACCTTGTTGACGGAAATTAAAAAAGAATTACCTCAAATTTATAGTTTTCTTTGGCAGTGTTACAGACACCCATCTAAATTACTTTATCGGGACAACCTTCTGGAATCTTCTGTTGGCTGTCAACAAGGTGACCCCCTCGGGCCAGTGATATTTAGTTTAGCTATTCACCCTATTATTCAACAGCTAAATTCAAAATTTAACGTTTGGTATCTGGATGATGGAACCTTGGGTGGCGATGTGGATTCAGTTTTAAACGATTTAATCTTCTTAAAAAATAAATTTCACTCCATTGGACTTGACTTAAACCTTGCAAAATGCGAACTATATTTAACGGACTCTACCAACAGTCTACTGACAATTCCTTAATTTAATGCAATGGCCCCTAACATCAAAATTATTGATAAAGAATCCTTTCGTCTCCTTGGGTCTCCAATCTTCGAAAATTCCTTTCTCAATTTCATCTAGGAAAAAATTCAAAATTTCTGTGATTGTTCGGAAAGGTTGCTCCAAATTAACATGCATTCGGCCATCACCATAATCCGTTATTGCTGTTTCGGCCCTAAATTAATTTATTTCCTACGTGCTTCACCTTTATGGAGGCACACTCATCTTTTGGACAAAATGGATAAAATTATCAGAAACACTTTATCATCCATTTTAAATGTGGCCTTGGACGACCGAGCTTGGACACAAGCTACTCTTCCCATTCGTATGGGAGGGCTCGGCGTCCGCAAAATTTCTAGTATTAGTTTACCAGCATATATATCCTCGGTTCTCGGCACTGCCGTGCTTCTCCGAGGCTATCAACGCCTGGAAACTAGCTTGCCCGAATTCTGAGGAACCCGACCATCCATTTTCCCAGAGACGGTGGGACGAGCCGCTCTGCAGAGTAGTTCAGATCAATCTACTGAACACGTCTGCTACTACTGTTGAGCGTGCGCGCCTGCTGGCTGTGGGTGAGTGGGAGTCGGGTCTTTGGCTTCACGCTCTACCGTCGTCGAACACAGGCACGTTGCTCGACGACACCACTTTCCGCCTCGCTGTTGCTCTACGCCTAGGCGCCCCTTGTTGTTCTCCTCGGACACCACGGCCTGTCATGCAGCCGAAGTGCGGGCCGTTTTGCACGGCACGCGAACTTGAATGACATCATCCGTCGATCTCTTGTCACCGTCGGCGTTCCAGCTTTATTAGAACCCAATGGTTTGGCACGCGACGATGGCAAGAGACCAGACGGCATGTCTTTGTTTCCATGGAAGATGGGTAGGCCTCTAGTGTGGGACGCAACTTGTGTCGATACTCTTGCGCCTTCCCATCTTCCTAGCTCATCGTGCTGTGCAGGGGCTGCCGCTGCGGCTGCTGAGAACCTCAAGCGGCGTAAATATAGTAACCTTATTGGTAACTATATTTTCGAGCCGTTTGGGGTTGAAACTCTAGGACCGTGGGGTCCGAGTGCACACAGCCTTTTTAAAGAAATTACTAAACGCTTAGTTGACACTTCCCGTGACCCTAGGGCTGGCTTTTACCTTGGCCAAAGGCTTAGCATTGCCATACAGCGCGGTAACGCCGCCAGTCTCCTGGGGACTTTACCAGTTGACAGCGTTGAGGAGGAGTTTTTTGACGCCATTTTTTAAGTTTAAAGTTTAAGTTAGTTTAGTTTATTTTAATTTATAATTGTATGTAGCATATTAAATAAATAACTTTCCATTATTAAAAAAACTTGTATTTAAAAAACTTGTCAAAAAGTTGTAACTTTGACCCCTCATATCTCCGTAACTAGATGGTTCCCAGGTATGGTGTAGAACAAAAAAATGATCGCAATGATGGGGAGAACAAGTGCCTTTCGGCTTTGTGAAGAGGTGTTTTACACCCTTTGTACATATAATATATTACATCTATAACTATACATCTTTTATATACTCGTATATTACATATATTACATCTATACTCTATACATATATACTCGTAATAAAACAGTAAAAAAACTGTGTCTGTTACATTGATTATATTGGAAAAATAATAATTTACGGGGGTTTAGAAACAGTAATACAGCACGAATCCAAAAAAAAAGTCTGTGTGTATGTTTGTTTGTTCACGCTAATCTTCGGAACAACTGGACGAATTTGAATGATTTTATTGTTGTATTGATATTAAGTCTGGGCAACATATAGGGTCTAATTTATCTTGGAAACTTAAACACCTGGTGCAGAACCGCAACAGACTAGCTAAACTTTAAGAGATATAAAAATAGCACCATTGCAGTAATTGTTCCACGTGATATGCATTTTCTTGGAGTTCCAGATGTGGAGCTCCAAGAGCCCAGCTACACCATAACACATATACGAATGACGTCTTAGCAAAAGTTGTTCCGTCTGATGGGCATTTCTTGTTGACCTATAAAAAACGGAAGATCAGAAACATCTGATGTGGAAATTAAAGCTATCACTAATTTCACTGTATAATTATAATAGTATGTTTTATAACGAGGGACTAAACGAAGCCATTATATACCCGAGGTGGTTTGACTCCCGAGCTTGCGAGGGAGGCAATGAAAGCGAGGGTATTATTATATATGCGTTTAGTCTCGAGGTGCAAATTGTACTTTTCACTTCGAGTGCGAGAAAAAAAGTATTTAAAACCGAACAAATTTACACTCGACTAAAAATCTGAACTGAGCAGTCAGATTTTCTTTTATCAGGTCAGTCACAGATTAACAATTTAAAACACAACACAAACTCTCAACATTCTCGCAATGTTGATGATCCACACTCCACAGATAATTATAGTACCTACATTACTGCAGCGGCTAGCAACAGAGGCATTCCATATACTTTTCCAAAATCAACGATGCACACAAACAACCATAAATTTTCCCGCGTTGAAGAGTTCATTTGTTTTTTTTTTTCAATATAACGCTTTCTATTTGCAAGCCAATTCGAAATTTAAATAAAACCTTTGACAAGTTACTCTTTTGTGACCATGTTTCAGAGTAAAAGATCGATCCATTTTTAAATTACTTTTTACTCCCTAGGGAATAAACGGTCACTTTAATCCCGCTTCGTAGGGCTATAATGGCGTACTTTTAGAGCATGAGAAGTGAAAAATAATATAAGCTGTGAGTAACTCCACGCGGTGAAGGCGGTTACAGTTTAGGACTGATTTTGATTGATATGATGACGATGGTATATCATTAAAAATTTGTTTCTACTGCCCAAACCTCCCAGTTTGTTTAATTTATAGAATGAATATCCCTTCGGGCTTATAAAAACTTCCTTGTTAGTCTTGTGGTCGCAACTACTGAACATGAGTTCCTGGGTTCAATTCCCAGGTCAAGCAATGTGTTATTGGGGTTATACATCAGGAATTTCTAGAAGCGGCCACGGAGTTTGGAAATGCGGACGGTCGATTGCTTCTATACAGTAATGCGTTAGAGACGCATACACCTCTTACACGGGGTGCGGGGCAGCACCCACCTAGCACACACAGCCACACAGTCGCCAGTACAGCTACCGGTTAGAGGTTATTTATAAAGGCATAGCCTCTATAGATAAGTTCTACAGTAGATATACAAGCGGCTATAGCGCCGCTGTACCCCCGGGAGGCCCACACAAACGGCCTAAGGATCTACAATGGTTGTACAGAGGTGTTAGTACGGCGCACTCTACCGCTCGCACCCTTTGTAACATGCATGGATCTACAAAGGTGCTATGCGAGCAGTAGAGTGCGCCTCAGGACCTAAAACAAGTTCTTATAGCGCGACTGTAGAGCTCGAATCGTATTTAAACGCGACTGTATCTCTGAATTAGAGTTTACAGTTCTTTATTAGGTCTACAGAAACGATATTTTGGGGAAATTAACAAAACTAATTGAAATTGTAACTTATGAGTGATTGATGGATAAATTAAAAAATAAACAACAGTAGTGTTGATTTTTCCTTTTATATACCTATTCAAAATACCAGTGCGAGTGCCACTGTATTGTGAATATTATACATATGTTTTAGCTAAACTTTTCACGCGCCTGCTGTTTATGCAGTTTTTTGGATAAACTGTACATTCGATTAGAGGGTTTGAAATTTGAATTAAGTTTATTTAAGACATTTTAGTTTTTAGAATCCTGGGTGAGAAAGAGTGGCGTGAATTCGGTATATATACATACATATTTGTGATGTAAATAAATTTGAAAAAATCATGAGAATTGTTTTAATAAAAACTTTAATGGCGTCTCGGTTACAACAGTTTTAGTAGTAGTTTCTTTTTTTAGTATGTTCGGTATTCATAAATTCAATTACTACTATCCTCAAGTGCTCTTATCATCTGTATGCTGATGACCTGCAAATTTACGCTCAATCGGATATTGATAACCTTGACAATTTCATCTCGTCACTTAATGCTGATCTCCGAACCATCGGAGAATGGTCTGGCAAATTTGGGGTTGCTGTCAACGTCGGGAAGTACCAGGCCATCCTCATTGGTAGCTCGTACTACCTGAGAAATTTGGACACTGGCCGGCTGGTGCCGCTTATGTTCGACAACTCCGTAATACCTCTCTCACCCCACGTAAAAGACTTGGGCCTGTACATTGACGAAACGTTCAGTTGGAAAAGCAGGTTGCTCAGGTTAGCCAGAAGGTCACTTACTCACTGCGATCTCTCCATAGATTTAAACATTTTCTCCCATCCTGCATTAAAATCACTTTGGTCCAGTCGCTTGTGCTTCGGATTATCGACTATGCTGATGTTTGTTACTCTGATCTAACCCAAGAGCTTCTTAACAAATTGGATCGTCTTCTGAATAATTGCATTCGGTCTATTTTTGGACTACGTAAATACGATCACATCTCTTCGCATCGCTCTCAGCTTAAATGGCTGCCTATCAGGCTCAGGAGGTCCCTCAGATCTCGCTGCATGCTTTTCACGATTATGAATGATCCATGTGTTCCCGAGTATCTAAATTCTTATATCAAGTTGTTGGGCAGTTCTCACAGTCGCAGCCTTTGAGCTTCCAAAAACTACTACTAATACTTCAAATTCCCTCTCACCGTACTGGTTTTATGTCCTCTTCATATGCTGTCTCCACTATAAATCACTCTGGAATGTGCTACCCCTTGCCATTAAAAAAGCTGAAAGCAAATTGGTTTTCAGAAGAGCAGTTCGGAAGTTCTATTTGAAGCCCGACTAAATTATGACATTACATAAGTTTTAAAAAGCTCTTATCAAATTATTAATTGACAAATGTTATTATAATGTAGACGAATTTTTGAACGACCAATCATTACAATAATGCATATTATGAAGTACCTACTATAACTATTTACTAATTTGATTGTATTTAATGTTTCTTTTTTATTATTTGCGACTTTGCCTACGTGTATTGACACGTAGGCAAAGTCGCAGGTAAAGAAGAGGAGGAAGAGGAGAGTTCTCTTGCTAAAGTGTGAACATTATTATAAGTTGAATAAAGTAGGTAGTTATTGTTATTATCAACAAATAATTTCATTGATTAGATTTTTTTCTTTGATGTGACTGTGAGGCTTGTTGTTGGTTCATCAAATAAAAAAATGTGTGTTTATTGGCTGTTTATTCACAATAGCGGTCAATTTTACAAAAATCTCTTAGTATACATAATTATATCAACAATAGGCATTGTGTAACCACAGAGACTAGACGAAAGACTCGCCATAATATTTGCTTCACGTTCTTGGCGACATTTATTTATTTAAACTTTGCCTTGGACATTTTCTACATTTGCAGTACGTATTGATATATCCGCAGAGCGCCTAAAAAAAGAAAGGTAGGAACAGGACGATAGCAAACTCCGACTACTTACAAAATAACTTGATAATAGAGATTATAAACTCGATGTAAAAGTTGTAGGTATCTATAATCTAAAACTTGAGAGATTATAAATTGTGATCGGTAAAAAGATATATTTTTTATGATAATACTAGCTGACCCACGCAACTTCGTCTGCGTCCCATAGAAGAGATTTGATTGATTTAGTTTTTATTACCGACTTCTGAAGCTAAAGTTATTTTTCACTTTTTTAGTGGTTCATATGTTACCCTTTCATAACGTTTTTGTTATGAACTGGTGTAAGCAAAAGACAGACATGAGATTTCAACAATCCCAGTACATTAAATTTCCTATCGTTTATTGAGGAGTTTCGTTGCCTATCTCTGAAGTTCTTCAACACATCTGTACCCAAATTGAAACGAGATCACTCCGAGAAAGTACTCTTCCTAAAACTACCCAAATCGTTTCTTGTGTGCCTATAAAATTTGAAGAGTTCCCTCTATTTTCTCTGCCCTCCAGGATCCCATCATCAGTATCCTGACTTGATGATTATGGAACCACGTAGGAAGGATATACCCTTTCAAACAATAAAAAAAAAACAAAATCGGTCCAGTCATCTTCGAGTAATCGGGGAACATGGAATTGAGAACTAACTCCTTTGAAGTCGGTTGAAAACGATTATGGTAGGTTACTCAAATATCCGGGTAGCCTATAAAAGATTTGGTCGAGTATCGTAAATTTGCTGCTAAGAATTGAACAGTTCCGTTACTTTGTCATGGATGCCATAATTACAACCAAACCAACACTCACCAAACTACCCTTAAAGAGTGTTTGGTTAGGTCACCCTTTCCAATAAAATAAAATAAAACAGTACATGTTACGGTAATAGGCTTATCCCTAATAAATGGAATACACACCTAACTGTCGAAACCTTGGACTATTGTACACATCTGCGTACCCCCTTTTTTTTTTTTTTTTTTTTTAAGGATGGGAAATCATCAAATGACCCCCCCCACTCTGGGCGGAGCGGGAGGGAGTGTCAGACTCTTACTGACTAAAAACCATCCATGTTCCTTCCTCGCCTTTTACGTTCCGTGCTCCGCCGGCCCCTTAAGTACAACCTAACAAAAAAGGGCATGCAACCTTGGAGTATTGTACACATCTGCGTACCCCCTCAGAGCATATAGGCGTGATGTTCTGTCATGATGTTGGATAAACAATAAACATCCAAGCTATTGCAGCAATCACTGCAGATTTGCCTATCTCCAAAGACCAGTATCAGATCTTAATCAAATTGAAATGGGACCACATGGAAAGCACCAGCATTAAAAAAAAAAAGAATCATCAAAATAGTTTCACGAAGTCGATGTTTGTGTGATTTGTGTTTGTTACCTGAACCTCCTCTCTCCTCCATCTCTTTTTTTTAGGATGGGAAATCATCAAATGACTTCTCCCACTCTGGGCGGAGCGGGAGGGAGTGTCAGACTCTTACTGACTAAAACCGATCCATGTTTCTTCCTCGCCCTTTATAAGTCATAAGTCATAAGTCATTTAATCATTTGTTAACATAGGTACAATAAATAGTTGTTTTAAAAGATTACAAGCGCGCGCAAGCTTTATTTATTATTTATTTATTTTATTCATTAACACTGTATACATTTCTTTCAACAGGTAAAACCCAAGCTGACAAAAGTAGTCATTGTGGCTAATTAATAGTGCAGTCCCAACTAACGGGTCTGCGTAGAAGCACAATTTACACAGTAGACAACATACTAAGTGTCACCCTCTGGAATTCCGCCAAAGAGCAAGAAAAAATATCCAAATGCCGAGAGATATCATTAAATGTTCTTATTGCACGAATCACTGGTGCGAACTTTAATAAATTTGTACGAGTTGCCGGAACTTTAAAAATCCCCGCTCTTGGTCCCAACCGTAGCGTAGTTATATGTTCCGGGGCCGCGGTACCTCTTTCCAATAGGCCCGCAACCCCGGCAGACAGGCACAAGATGGCAATAGGCTGGAACCCTGAATCCAGAATCCGTGGCTGCTACTGAGGAATTCCTAATGGAATAACGCAAAAACACTTCACGCGACCTGAGCATCGAACCCAGGATGGCTTGATCAGCAGTTGCGCTTACTACCACCAGGCTAACGAAGCGGTATTTGTACAGTACATATTTATGTTTGTCTGATAAGTTATTTAATTATAATGATACAAGCTTTTGAGGCCCGCGGAGCATGTGTAGTTCATACAAACGTAATACCAAAACATTTTTTAAATCAAACATACAATTTTGGTAGTGTCCATTTATGTGCACAATGTTTTAAGTGCGTTACATTGAGTTCTATCATAAAAAGTGATTTATAACCTCAAAAAAAAAGTTGTGTCCCAGCAATAATTTTTGCTTAAAGTTACTTAGTTTGATGTACAGAATGCTTGGTTAACGGCTTCGTGATGAGGTGGTTTACACCCTGTATATCGTGTTTTTGTTAATGGTATATATTATTTACTTGAATTTCAAGTGTACAGTACAGTTGAGCATTTTATCGTAAAGGAACCAGTATGCTTAGTGAGAATTTCGCTTACCCCAATAAAATGGAACCTAACATACTGGATGCTTGCAGAACGGATCGCCGATGGGGCTGAAAAGTTCTGGAGTGGCGACCGCGAACCGTATTTAAATAGGTTTTTGCAACTAAAAATGGAGAAATAACTTCTTCTTTTTGTTTGAGTTTCGAAAGACTCAAATAACAACGCAACTCAAACTCTACAATAAAATCTGGAGATAAAGTTATTTTTGAAAAAAGTTTTTGGCATTACGAAAGTGAGGGAGATAGACCTCCCGAATCGAAATCAAATCGAAACGTTTGTGTATATGGGTGCAGAACGCACATTTAAAATTTGTTACAAATAAAGTGACTAGACTAGGGCTCTTTTTAGCCGACTTCAAAAAGGAGGAGTTTCTTATTGTATATTCACCGATTTCTTGGTCAAAATTTTTAAACTGTTTCTCTGTTTAATACTCCCAAAATATCCTGTAGAAATATTGTCATCATGGATTTGGTGATATGGAGCGGAATTCTTCAGTAGACAACAATCTGTCGTGATTGCTGCAATCGCTTGGATGTTTATTGTCTGCAAAACACCAAACCATAACATCACGCCTGTATGCTCTGACGGGGTACGCAGATACACATCTGGACTGTGCGTGTAGGTACACCAACATTTCGACAGTTCGCTATGTTAAGTTCCATGTATTTTGGGATAAGCCTATTACCATGGCATGTATGTAAACGACGTAAAATACTTGCGTAGCTAATATTTGATAAATAACAACAAATAGAGAAAATAAAATCAGTTTTTGCAAAAAAAATGAAACTGTTTTCTATAACACAAAAAGAGTGAAAAATAGCTTCAGAAGTAGGTAGGTGACAAAAAATCTGAATCTATCGAACAAAAGACGTTGAACTTCTGAACTAAAGTTATTTTTTCGGTTCATAAAAAGTATGGAATCCTTTGTGCACGAGATCTACCCGTACAGTCACGAGCACCAATCTGTTAACTTTCCTAAATTTAAAAGCAATTTCTGAGACAAATGACGATTGCAACTTGGACATAGGGTCTTTTTCCTAAATATGTGAGTTCCAGAATATTATAGTACTTAAACTTCATGTTGTTACGAACCTTATCTTCGTAAAAACATGAATTTGTATTCAGAACAGAAGCTTTTAAGTGTTAACATATTCGTGCTCGTGACCGTACCTGCCAGATTGCAATACAAATTCTATTTAAGGAGAAGGTTCGAGCTAGTTTCGTTATTTGCCAACAAGAGATCAGTGCTGATATATTGTGCAAAGTGAATTGTTTTATTTTTTAAGTAATGTTTTGTGAATGTGCTTAAAGACGCGTCTGGACGCAATGTAAGTTACAAATACTGGATAAAAAGAAAACATTGAGAAGCAATGTTTTTTGGAACCTGTTGATATTTATATTGCGGACTATGAAGTCCTGATTTTCATATCTTGGTCGGAAAAAGTGTTATTAAGTTTTCTATTAGGAATTTCTTAGTAGTAACCTGAAGTTTAGATTTGTACCCGGCTCGCCCCAAACATGGGTCGTAATAATTATAACTGGTGAAATGTTCGTGAAAGTACTATACACCATTATTTTTAGGTCGTTACAAAACCAAGCCAAAAACCTGGAGCAACTCTTTCTATTTATTTTTGAAAAAATAATACTAAAAATTAAATTTATGAAAATAAAGGGCAAAGTTAAAAAAATATGTTAAATCCTACGATGGTTAAAACGTAATTGACAAAGAATAAAATAATTAAAAAAACTACCGAAATAAAAAAAACCCAAGAATATTCGTTGTGAAGCAATGTTTATTGGAACCAGTTGATACATAGTGCGGACTACAACGTCCTGGTTTTCATATCTTGGTCGCACAAAGTGTAATCGAGATTTTCTATTAAGAATTTCTCAGTAGTAACCCAAAGTTTTGATTTGTCCCCGGTTGCCCTTAACATGTGACTAATAATAACTGGTGAAATGTTGGTGAAAGTACTACACACCATTTTTTTAAATCGTTGCATAACCTAAAGCCATAAACTCGAAGCAATTGGTACTGTTTTTTTTTTTCAAAAAATAACGTTAAAGTTTAAATTCAGTAATTAAAAAAAAAAAACAAAAAATTAGAAATCTACTACGGTTAAAAAGTAATTTAAAAGGATAAAATAATTTCAAAACCATCGAATTAAAATTAACCCAAGAATATTCGTTATGAAGCTACGTTTATTGGAACCTTAAAAAATAACACTAAAATGTAATACATAAAAAGCTAAATGAAAAAAAAAGAAAACCCACGACGCTTAAAAAGCAACTGAAAAATAATAAAATAAATTAAAAACCCCCAAATAAAAAAAAAACCAACACTATTTTAAATTTCATCGTAAATAAAATTAGTATCATCAAGTTCTAAAGGTCTCCCCCACTGTAGAGCCACGGCCTACCCACTAAGGGTGTAACCGTGTAAGTATAGCGCTAATAATTTCCCATTATTCATCTTGTTTTTTTTTCCTATTCGTAGGTTTTTAAATTATTTTTATCCCTTTTCAATAAATGACTTTTTACTAAATTTTTAATTTGCTTTTTATTTTAAAACTAGCTGACCCACGCAACTTCGTCTGCGTCACATAAGAGAGAAAACCGAAAGGAAAAAAAACCCAGTTTTTGCAACATTTTTAATTTCTGCTCCGCTCCTAATAATCATACCGTGATGTTATAGAGCCTTAAACCTTCCTCTATAAATGGACTATCTAAAACAAAAAGATTTTTTTAATTCGAATTGGTAGTTCCTGAGATTAGCGCGTTCAACCAACCAAACAAATAAATAAAAAACAAACTCTTCTGCTTTATAATATGATATATAGTATAGATTTGTAGAGAGCATAGATATTATTGTACATAATGCGCCGCCCCGCCCGGGTTTTCGCTCGCATGCGGAACTAGACGACTTGGTAAAGCAAGTTTAAATCACCATCACTCGGAAACCTTTTTTTTTTAAGGATGAGAAATCATCAAATAACTTCTCCCACTCTGGGCGCAGCGGAAGGGAGTGTCAGACTTTTACTGACTAAAACCCATCCATGTTCCTTCCTCGCCATTTACGTTCCGGGGCCGCGGTATCTCTTTCGAACAGGCCCGCAACTCCATCATTCGGACACCTGCTACAAGAACCGAACGTAATGCGTGTGATCTAACTGTAGTTCTCTGTCCTGACGAATGTATTAACAACTAGCTTCTGCCAGCGGCTTCGCCCGCGTGAAGTCTGATAATTGTCCCATGGGATCTTACTACCGGGATAAAAAGAATCCCATGACGTGTTAATCCGGGTTATAAACTATCTGTGTGCAAAATTTCATCCAAATCCATTAAGTGGTTTTTGCGTGAAAGAGTAACAAACATCCATACATTCATACATACATACTCACAAACGTTCGCATTTATAATATTAGTAGGATAAGGACACAGCTCCCGGAGAGGACGGAGTCTCCTATTCAATGATATTTAATTTACCAAGCAGTGGAAAAATATTTTTAGTAAATTTATATAATGCTATTTTAAATACTAGCGTAGTTCCGGTGCAATGGCGTGACATAGTATTGATGCCTATTCCTAAACCAACTACACCTTCAGATTGCAATCCAAAGTTAAGGCCTATCTGCTTAATATCATGCTTGTGTAAGATCTTTCATTCCATACTGACGAAACGCATTGAATGGTTTATAGAGAAAAACAACATTCTGTCTCCATATACGTCAGGTTTTAGAAGAGGCCAATCATGTCAGGACTGTTTAACGAGACTGACCACACAAATTCAATTAGGGTTTTCAAAAAGTTATGCAACTGTTGCGTGTTTTGTAGATGTCGAAAGTGCCTATAATAACGTATTAGTTGATAAAATGTTGTCGATATTAAATGAAATAGGGATAGGCAGCAAATTATGCTCATATTTATGGACTTTTTTAAATGAAAGACATCTTAAAATCATTGATGAATTTCAAGAAAGTGATACTATTGTTAGATATACTAGTTTAGGATTGGCACAGGGTGACCCTATCTCACCAATATTATTTAACATTTTTACATTTAAACTATTCTCAAAAATTAACAATGTACATTTATGTCAGTACGCTGATGATTTTGTCTTGTATAGTACAGATAAAAATATTTCAGATAGTACAATTAAATTACAAGAGGCGTTAGATAATTTTTCGTCTTATCTAAGTGAATTAGGATTGTGTCTGTCAAATAGTAAGTCAAAACTTTGTATTTTTAGCAGGGGAGTCAGGAGACAAAATATTGTATTGAAAATAAATAATGAGGCCTTAGAATTAGTGAATAGTTATAAATATTTGGGATTATGGCTAGACAGATCGCTACGATGGGGACGTCATATTAGTGAAGTAGTCAGTAAGTCACAGAAATACTTAAATATACTCAAAGTTCTGGCAGGTACTTCTTGGGGTATACACCCCAAACATTTACGCAGAATATACATAGCGATAATCAGAAGCCGGGTAGATTACAGTTGTTTTATATATGACAACAGTGCGAATTCACATTTATATAAATTGCAGAAAGTACAGAATCAAGCACTGAGGATTATAGGTGGTTTTATTAAGTCCACACCGATTCACGCCATGGAGAGTGAGATATGTCTCCCACCATTGCACATAAGAAGGAAATACCTAGCTTACAAGTATGGCTTAAAATCCTTATCGTGGACAAACAATGTTACAATTACGTTACTAAAAGAACTAAATACGTTTACTGCTAACAGTTATTGGAGACGCAAAAAGATCCCATTACTGGGAACTGTTATAAATGAAATTGAAGATATTGAGGTTGCTTCGTCTTCTCCAATGGAGATGTTTACCTTAAAGACATGGGTCTCTTACATTAATGCGAGTAACATAATTTCGACTACTTTTGACAGCATGAATCAAGCTAAAGATTCTCATGAAGTAAGTCTTTTGAAACACGATGTAATGAAGGAATTAATAGAGAAATATGTTGATTATGTAGTAGTTTACACAGATGGGTCTATGAGCAAGAAGGGTAGGGGAGCTTCATTTTATGTTCGATCACAAGAAAACACTAGTGGATGTTTTAAAATAATTGGAAATGTATGTGTCATGTCTTTGGAACTTATTGCGATCTCAGAAGCACTATCATATATTAATACAATTGACGACACTAAAGTTGTTATATGTTCTGACAGTAAGAATGCCTTATATCATATCGCTCGATGCGCCTCTGGACGCAGAGGTACACCGATAGCATATGAGATACTCTCTAAAATAGAGGAATTATCTAAAAAAGGAGTAGATCTGAGGTTGCAGTGGGTTCCATCGCACATAGGGATACGTGGTAATGAGGAGGCGGATAGATTGGCAAAAATTGGAAGTGCTGAAGGACAAGAAATTTATGTGAGACCATATTATTCAGAAATATTAACAATATATAAAGCAAAATGTTATGATTTGTGGAAGGAATACTTTAATCAGAGATCATTGGAAAAAGGGATATGGTATAAAACTATCCAATCTCAACCTCCTCGTATACCTTGGTGTACATATAGTCAGATGAGTAGAAAACTTATTATTATAGCACACAGAATTAGGACTGGACATATTCCATCAAACAAATTTACCTTTATGATGGGAAAGACTACATCCCCTAAATGTGACTCCTGCGGAGTAATTGATGATGTATATCATTTGTTGATGGAATGTGTTCAATTTCATTCAGAGAGAGAAGAGTTGTTCGACACATTGGGTCTGGATAAATTACAGGTCGGGATTATGAATGAAATACTCTCAAGTCCTACCAGTGAAGGAGCTTGTCTTTTGTTCAGGATTTTATCGCCTTAAGTTAAACATGTTTTGTACATATAGAATAAGAAAAATCGGACTGACATATACATGTAGTATAAAAGTCCAAATAAATAAAGAAAAAAAAAAAAAAAAAAAAAAATATTAGTAGGATAGGAAAATCGAACGATTTTGTATTTTAAAAAAACTTTTGCGTGAGACTTATGTAAATAATGTTAATACTGCAGCGCCCTTTAGTGAGCTACTACCGTGACATCTATTCAAGAACCCTCACTAATCAACCACAAACTGCATCAAAATCGAACTAGTAGTTTTGGAGAAAAATGACAACATGGATTTGCACAAACAATGTTTGCTGCAGCGCCCTCTGGTGAGTTGTCACCGTAACAGATATCTAAGAACATGCACTAAACAAATTACTGAAAACTGCATCAAAATTGAACTCGTAGTTTTGGAGCCTCTTACGGCTTACCCCGAAAGCATACACCGGTTCCGTTGCGTCGTCGTGGGTAAAAAATAAATTAGTGTTATATTTATAGCAGGCGTGATGTCATTTTATATGTTATGTTATATTTATAAATATGGAAACGGGTATTTATCGCAAGCTTTACCTTTAATTTAGGCCCGACGTTTTGACCGGATTGCACCAGACGTGGTCACGGGGAGGCTGAAGTATAAGTAGTTTTACAAGCAAATGACAGAAATACCCAACAGACCCCGGTTTTATTGCGATGCTTCGTGGAAGCTTTTGTCTTAACTTTGTGCTTTTATTTATTTATTTATTTAAACTTCATGTAGAATAGTGGTACATAGGCGGACTTAATGCCACAAGGCATTCTCTACCAGTCAACCATGGGGTCAAATAGACAGCATTTAGCAGCATTTTTTTGATTTTTTAATTTATTTTTTTATTACTGATAGTGCATTAGGTCCATAAACGTCACATTTTTTGCGGCTTGAGTCAGTTTGCCCTTTTTTTGATATACAACCTCAGATTATATAATTTCTTTGTTATATTAATTCATTTTGAAAACAGAAAAGTAATTTTTAGAGGCGGAAAAGTACTTTTTGAATCTTATTTTTGGTATTGTCCTATACTATTATGGTATTAAATCGAGCCATGAAAGGCATGAGCGATGAAAGTACGAATTCATTTTTGGAAGCCCTGGTTTACATTATAAATTAGAGCCAGGGTGTCGTAGACCTAAATAAATTTCGTGGTTGAATTTATAATAACGTGCTGCTCGGATTGACCGCCAAAGTTAAGTATTCCTTATATCTACATTAACACACCGCAAAGAAGAACAGGCAAAAAAAACCCAGACCCGACAGAAAAGTAACATACCTCAGTTTTTTTGTTATTATTTATATAATCATATTATATAGTTTTTATATTCGAAATCAATGGCTAACACCAAAATATTGCCTTATGTTTTTGTTCAGGCTTTACACTAAAAAAGTACAAAATGCCTACGTATCTACACAATTCGTAAATATATGTAACTAAATGACGTAGAAAAGTAAGTACTTAGTTATAATACATCCCGTATTAAAAAAAAAATAATGTTCGTATAGGAAGTTATTTTAATTTAAGTTAAGTTTTTTTTTTTTTAGTCAGTAAGAGTCTGACACGCCCTCTCGCTCCACCCAAGGGCGAGAGATGTCATTAGATGATTTTAAACCACCTTAAAAAAAAAACCTAAGTTGAATGTTGTATGTACTAGGAGTTCAAAAATTATATAATACAGGTGTATCTCCAGGTCTCCTGGATACATCCCATAACTATGTATCGTCATTTAGTTACATTACATTACGAATTGTGTAGATAAGTAGGCATTTTGTATTTTTTTAGTGTAAACCCTGAACAAAAACATATTAAGGCAATATTTTGGTGTTAGCCATTGATTTCGAATATAAAAACTATATAATATGATTATATAAATAATAACAAAAAAACTGAGATATGTCACCTTTCTGTCGGATCTGGGTTTTTTTTATATGGGACGTGACCGTTCTTCTTTTAGAGAAAAAAACTTTTTTACAAAAAATAAAACCGACTTCAGAGAAAACAAAAAAGTGAAAAATAACTTTAGCTTCAGAAGTCGGTGGTGACCTTTGTTGATTGATTTAGTTTTTTTGTCACCGACTTCTGAAGCTAAAGTTATTTTTCCCTTTTTTGTTTTCTCTGAAGTCGGTTTTATTTTTTGGAAATAGTTTTTTTTTTTTTTTTCAGTTTTTAGTGGTTCACATGTACTTACCCCTTCACAACGTACCGGCGTGATTTTCTTTTATGAACTGGTGTAAACAATAGACAGATATGAGATTTCAGCGATCCCAGTACATTTGCTATCATTTATTGAAGAGTTCCCGTCGCCTATCTTCCGAAGTTCTTCATCAGATCTTTACCAAATTGAAATGGGATCACTCCAAGAACGTACTCTTCCAAAAACTACCCAAATCGCTTCTGGTGTGACTATAAAATTTAAGGAATTCCCTCTATTTTTCCAGGATCCCATTAAATGGAACTTAACACATCTGACTGTCGAAATCTGGGTGTATTGTACACTTCTGCATACTCCCTCAGAGCATACAGGCGTGATGTTACGTCACTATGTTACATACACAATAAATAACCAAGCGATTGCAGGAATTACTGCAGCTTTCCCGTGTATTTTTGAAGAGTTCCATTTATATCTCCGAAGATCAGCGTCATATCTTAACCAAATTGAAATGGAACCACACGGAAAGCACCAGCTTTCAAATAAAAAATAATCATCAAAATCGGTTTACCCAGTCGAAAGTTCAGAGGCACAAAACATTGTCGAAATCCTAGACCTAGATGTGTACAATACTCCCATATTGTACACATCTAGGTACCCCCTCAGAGCATACAGGCGTGATGTTACGTCATGATGTAGTATGAAAAATGAACCTACAAGCGATTGCAGCGATAACTGCAGATTTGCCGTCTATTTTGAAGAGTTCCATTGTATATTTTGGAAGATCAGCATCAGATCTTTAACAAATTAAAATGGGACCAATCGAGAAGCACCAGCTTTCAAATAAAAAAAGAATCATCAAAATCGGTTCACGCAGTCGAAAGTTCTGAGGTAACAAACACAAAAAAAAAAAAAAAAAAAAACAGACGAATTGATAACCTCCTCTTTTTGGAAGTCGGTTGAAAAAAATAATATGTTTTAATTGTTGCAATATTCGTATGTATATACAGTTTCCTCGTTTTGACACATATGACAGGCACGTCACTTATTTTAGAGATCACAATATTGGGAACAATCTCTGTATACAGCGTAGTTCCAAATACCTACATTCACTATGTTTTCTTGAAAAGTTAACATTGAATTAGGTAGACTAATTGTTGCAGCTTTGGGGGCTATTAGCTATATTATAGTGGTGAGTGGGGAATTATTTTTCAGATTGCCACTCATAAAATTAGAATCGAGATTTCGCTTAACAGGTAAGCTCGTTTGATTCCCAATTGTACTTCGTGGCAATCTTTCAAATAATTGTTTAACATGGTAGATGTTTAGAGCTTGCGGTGTGTTAATGTAGAGATAAGGAATTCTACATCATTTTAGAAAACGATACGCACTTCACATTGCATATTTTCATCTCTTTTTAAATACTGCACGATGATAGAGACAAAAGACAGGTCATATGTGTAAGCTTGCAACTCGCAGGCATGGACTTATCAAGTACATGCGCGTAGTTCACAATGTTGCCATGGACTCAATAAGTCCATGCTCACACCAACTTATAGTTTGAAGTGGATTTCCAACAAGAACATGCATCTCACTTGGAAACTTTCTTTGTTCGCGTCTTTGATCTTCCAATTCGGCTGCTGCTAAGATTTCCCTCACAAAAAGTGTTCCATTGAAAATTTTTAATTAAAAATTCACAAAATTATATAGTCTTTTCGCGAAACAAAATGTCGGTAAGTGCCGTAACTACAGTAGTAATAGTATGTTACTGTGATATTGTCAAATTTGTAACTCGTGGTTACAAATTCTAAGCAAATGAAGCCCAAACTACAGTCGTTGTAGTATAATTTACTACACGGTGACGTAGGATAGATAACTATGTGACTCATACTGCGCATGTTAGTACCCAACTATCCGCTAGAGGCGCTGTAAAAGTCTTCTTACATTTTTTAACTGCAGTCGCTAGCGAGTATAGATTGATAAAACTCATGGTAGACGTACTGATAACGAAAACTACAGTGAGTAAGTACCATACATAGGGACGAACTAAAAGTACTTAATTCAGTTCCTTTGACAAAAGTATCAGTGAAGCACGAATTTATTTCTCAATGCCAGCAATAACGGGCCGGGCGGCGGAGCATGCGCTTTTCATACAATTTAAATGAATGAGGAATTAAAAATTTCTGTAGAATTTTATTTTACTCATAACTCTTGTTAAAATCACTGTTAATTAAAAATGTGTGTTTGGGAGCCTAAATATTCTGTAATCCAATCAAAATAAATACGAACTACCTTAAGAATATGTTTGATGTACAAATTATTTTGGTATTACGTTTGTATTATATTCACATGCTCCGCAGGGCTCATAAGTACAGCTTATTTCATAATGAAATTTTAATTTCAGTTACAAGATAGAACATCAACAATGATCGCTATACTGCTCTTCTGCGTCGCTTGCGCAGTTTACTGGTTATGGAGTTGGAAGACCGAAAAGACTACAGAACCGCCAGCGCTTCCAGGGGCGTGGCCAATTTTGGGACATATACCACGTTTACTAAGAGCGGGGAACAGTGTCGGTATGTACTATTTTAAACAAGGCTACCGCCCACACCTGATTTTGGAACAAACCATTTTTGCCTAGGCCTAAACTGTACCGACTTGGGGCACCCCGACACGGATAAATTAGGTTAAAAGGGTATGGCGCCATTTTTTTAAACTATTCAGAAGTAGGAGCCCTGCAAAGCGAGGCCGTTGACCGGGACTCCATCGACTCCGCCCGATAAACCTAAGCCAAACTAGTTTGTCCGAAAATTGGGGTTTTCCCGGTAACAACAACCTCACCACAAAGCCGTCAACTACCTCTGTCCGTCCTCCGCCCTTTAAACTACCTAAGTAACTTTACGCAAAAAATATAGCTGGGAAACGACTTTTTTATTGGGTGAAAAATCATGTTATAAGGTAGCACTCAATGTTAAACACTTAAAATTGTTGGGAAAACACCTTTTTTGTTCTGAAAAATGATGGTTTACTTTGGAACTCGGTATAACTCACTCAATATCAACATTGTGAATTTATTGGTCATGGAGGTATTTTTAGTTAGTTTTAACGTTTTAAACTGTATTATAAAAAAAAACAACAAAAAATTAGGAACTTTATTTATCAATACCTCTGTTACCATGTTTGTTCCAGACCAAAAAAAACAAAAAGTGTACCAACTTAATATGCAAGTACCTGCAGAAATGATAAATCAGTTGCTAACTCAGACTTCTGTGTTTCACTACACTACATGGTGACAGCGGTGAAAATAAATACAAAACACTTAATAATCGAGATTTGAAGCGATAGTTTCGGCGAATAGTGTAGAAAAGTTGTGAATAGCTATGTAACACGCGCGACCACCATCAGAATTGAGTTTGGATGGAAGCTCCGTCAGCCGGGACTGACGCGTGGAAGAAATGGAAAACGCAGTTCACTCTAATTTGAAAGCATCGGGGTGCATTAAGAGGAATGTGATATGTTTATTATAAAAAGGCGTGCATAAACCTTGTTTTGGCGTGGCTAATAATATCAAAACTGACAGTGGCGTGCCTAGGGCTCAACAATACGGCAAGCCCATAAGGCAAGCTGACTGTTCAGAATCCCTAACGTCATGAAAAGTAGTAGAATAGGTAGTAGGTGTTTGGGGTTCGGTCGGGATTGCTTTAATATCAAAGTAAACTGCCTTAGACTCAAAGATAATATTTAATTAGCACCGTATGACTGTACACGACATGATTCAGGTTGAATATGGAAAGCGAAAGAGTGCTTCGTCATTCCATAGACAATAACATTATATTTTTAACCATAGACTACAACATGCCCCTTTTTAAAAGAGAGCTGTCAGACTGACATTGACATTACAATTATTTGACAGATGACTTAATCCAAGTTAAACACAACCATAACAATTTACATTGAAGAATTAAGATTTTTAAAATACATTTCATTATAAACATTACTAATATAATTATACAATAATATCATAGTAAGAGTAAGTGAGTGCTTGCCAATAATACAATAAAAATACAATTTGCATTTGAATTAAATTGTGATAATATTATTGTGAACTTGTATTATTTTCTATGTATTAAATCTTATAAATCAAGTCTTTGTGTTTTCTTTAACAATCTTCCCCTAGAGCTATATTGTTTTTCAGCATTTACAGCCTCATCATTACATGGTAATGGAGATTGTTCTACACTACTTGGTATATTTAATTCATTTGGACTTTGAAGTAAGTTCTCTAAGTTTCTACGTTGAGAAGACATTGGACTTTCATTATCAAATTCGTTATATTCATGTAGACTTTCAGGTGAAACTAATGTTTCATCGATATCAACAAATATAGGTGACTTTACTATGTTTTCTGACTGGTTTTCTGACTGACAAGAATGATTTGACTCTATAGATAAGAATGAATCTGACTCATTGTTCAGTTCCTGATTTTGTAAACTTGACTCAGGACTTGACTCATGATAAGTGAAGATAAATGTATAACTATCATCCTCCTTTTCTGAAAATTTTGACTTGTTTAGTTCATTATTTAATTGACTAGGACTAGGACTATCCTTAAAGTTGACTTTTTTGTTATTATTTTGAGAGACATTTTTCTGACTTGACGTTTGACTTTCTGACTTGAACCTAAAACGAATATGCTGACTATTCCTACGGTAAGTATTATTATTATAATCTTTGACAATAAATGATCTTGGATATTTGGTTTTAGACATAATAGTACCTTTTGTCCATATAATATCCTTAGGATTTTTCTTAAAATAAATATTGTCATTTATTTGAAAATCCAGATAATTTTTACAGTTTTTGTCATAATAAAACTTGGTTTTTTGACTTTTTTCTTGTTTCTTTTTGTTATGTTCCGAATGCTTTACAATCTTAGGTCGTAAGTGACTAATTTTGTTAGGTAGCTGAGATCTTAACGTTCTAGACATTAAAAGCTGTGCTGGAGAGCTTAAATTTCCTCTCGGTGTATTTCTATATTGCAAAAGACCTAAGTGAGGATCAGATCCAGAATCATCACTTTTCCTTAGTATATTTTTTATTATTTTTACTGAGACTTCAGCTAAGCCGTTGGATCTTGGAAAATTTGGACTTGAGATAATGTGTTCAACGTCCCATTCATGCAAAAATTTTCTAAAATCATTGGAGTTGTATGGCGGTCCTCCATCTGAAACTAGTTGCATTGGAATGCCATGACGTGCAAAAATAGATTTTAGGTGTGCGACAACATTAGATGTTCGACTGTCTTTATTTAAATTTGCTATTTCAATGTAGTTAGAATAGTAATCTACTACCAATAAGTATTTCTTATTTTTATATTCAAATAAGTCGGTAGCTAGTTTTTGCCATGGAAATAAAGGTTTTTCATGAGTTAACATTGGTTGTTTTGATTTATTTGCAGAATAAATTGAACATGTTTCGCATTGTCTAACTTTACTTTCAATATTTTGATTAATATTTGGCCAATAAACTACATTTCTTGCTAAGTTTTTTGTTTTTTCAATCCCTTGGTGACCCTCATGTAATATATTTAATATTTCTGTACGCATTGTCTGAGGTATGATAACAGAATTGTTTTTGAAAATTATATCATTAATTACATGAATTTCCTCTTTTATGTTCCAGTAAGGCAATGTTAAACTATGACAATGTTCCTTACATTTAGGCCATCCATTTTTATAATATTCTATTATTTTTTGAGAAACTAAATCTTGTTTAGTGTGTCTTGTAATTTTCTCAAGTTTTTCTGGAGAAATGGCTAAATTAGAGGTTAACAAATTTATGTGAATATTAATATTTGAATCTAAATCTTCCAAACTGACTAATTCTTGGTTAAATTTATCATCTTTGACTGGAGCACGAGATAATGTATCAGAAACATACATCTCTGATCCTTTTGTATAAGACACAATAAGATTATAAGCTTGTAAAGTGATCATCATACGTTGTAATCTTGTTGGTACTTCTGACAAGGGTTTTTTGAATAATGTGACTAAAGGTTGGTGATCTGTTTCAACTTGAATAGGTTTTCCATATATGTATTGGTGGAATTTTTTACACCCAAATACTATAGCATATAGTTCTTTTTCAATCTGTGCATAATTAATTTGACTTTTGTTTAATGACTTTGAAGCATAAGCAATCGGATTTTTGTCATGTAAAATAACTGCACCTACTGCATTTTGTGACGAATCGACTGACAATCTAATTGGTTTTTTCATATCATAATGGACTAAGACTGGATATTGACATAACATTGACTTTAATTTTTTGAATTGTGTTTCATGTTGTTCTAACCATTGCCACTGATTATGTTTTTTGAGCAATTCTCTCAGCAAAGAAGTTTCTTCTGCGAGATTTGGTATATAGGAACCTAAATAATTGACCATTCCTAAAAATCTTTGCAGTTCTTTGACATTACTTGGACTTGGCATTTTCGAAATTGCTTCTACTTTTGACTGGTCAGGTGATACACCTTTTTTATTGAAAATGTGTCCTACATAGCATATTTCAGACAAACCAAAATGACATTTGGATTTATTGAACTTCAAATTGACTTCCGACGCTCGTTTGAATAACGATTCTAGTCTTTCATTGTGCTCTTCAATAGTAGACCCATAAACAAGTATATCGTCTACAAATATAATTATACCTGTTAAATCTCCGAATAATTGATTCATTGTCCTATGGAAAATTTCACCACTAGAGTTGATTCCGTATGGCAGTCTTAGAAATTTGTATCGACCGTATGGAGTGTTGAACGTACAAAGTTCACTACTTTCCTCGTCTAAACATATAGTCCAATAGCCTGAACTTGCATCTAATTTTGAAAAAATTGATGCACCTGCAACTTTAGATCTAAGATCATTGAATGTTGGATACGGGAAATGAGGACGTTTAATAGCCGTGTTTAAGTTTCTAGGATCAAGACATATTCTCAGTTTACCATTTGGTTTTTCGACTAAGACAATTGAGTTTACCCATTTAGTTGGCTTATCGACTTTTTCTATGACCTGTAGTTCTTCCATATATTCTAATTCTTCTTTAAGACGTTTCTCTAATGAATAAGGTATTCTTCTGACTGGGCAGACTTTAGGTGGAACACTACTATCAATGTCTAGATGAGCTTTATATGGTAGACAACCTAGACCCTCGAATGTTTTAGCAAACTTGGAAATAATTTCTTGTACTGACCTTTGCTGGATTCCATATATTCTTTTCACAATACCTAATTTTTCACATGAATTCCAACCCAATATTGTTTTACATTCACATTCAACAATAACAAAATAGAGTTTTGTGGTTATTCCGTTTTCAAATTTACAGTTAAGAATACATGTACCTAAATTTGGCACTAATTGTCTTTATGGTCTGATTTCCTGAAAAAACAAAATTTAGCAAAGTGTCCTTGTTTTTTACAATTATTACAGGTTTTTTCCTGTGCTGGGCATTTATATCTGTGAATTTGTCCACATCTGGTACAATTCCTGTCTGATGATTTATTCCTGTTGCTTGACTGATTTCTTCCATGACTATTGTTTCTCCCATGACTATTTTTATGATGTCTCGAATTACTTCGGTAGGGTGTTCGACTTCTATTTTTATAATTTTGTTTTTGCTCTTTGATCCCTTGAATATTCTCCTTTTTAATTTCTTGGTTGTTTAATTTATTTGATCTTTCTTGAGACAATTCTAGACTTTTTGCTATTTTCATCACCTTTTCAACTGTAAGATTTTCTTCCTGTAAGAGTCTTTCTTTTATGTGTGTGCTAATCATGCCTATTACGAGCATGTCCTTGATCAATTCTTCTTTCAAATTACCAAATTCACATGTGGTAGCCTGGTTGTTCAATATGGTCAAATATTCATCCAAAGATTCTTCGGTTTTTTGGACTCTTGTGAAAAAATTATACCTTTCTACTGTTATGTTTAAAAGAGGACTGAATTTTTCGTCGAATTTCTTTAGGATGTCATCTAACTTTGTTGTATTTCGATCTATATTGAAACTATTAAAAATTTCTATTCCGTCATCACCAATAGCATTTAGGAAAATTGCTGTCCTTTTCGAATCCGTTACTTTTGATAAATCATTAGCATCCATAAAAATTTCAAATCTAAGTTTCCATTTTTTCCATTTTTCTGCCACGTTATCGCCATTTTGTATGATAAACGGTTTCAATTGCACAAAGAACGCTTTGTCCGCCATGTTGGTGACTTGGATGACTTGACTTTTTTACTTACAGTTTTCTCGACTTTTATTGGCTTTTTCGTTTTCCTTTTAATTTAATATGACACCAATTCTGACACCATGTTTGGGGTTCGGTCGGGATTGCTTTAATATCAAAGTAAACTGCCTTAGACTCAAAGATAATATTTAATTAGCACCGTATGACTGTACACGACATGATTCAGGTTGAATATGGAAAGCGAAAGAGTGCTTCGTCATTCCATAGACAATAACATTATATTTTTAACCATAGACTACAACAGTAGGTATGGGCAAGGCAAGCTTTTAGGCTTGTATGAAAGTAACGCCACTAAAAACTGGCCATTCTATCAATGCATCATAACACTATCTATTGCATATATCTTGAAAATGTGCATATTGGATCTCCAAAATATTCAACAAGTATTTGAACATTATAGTATTTGAACATTATAATATTTGAACATTATAGAGGGCAAATTCACGGAGGGATCTTCTAGTTTAACTTCCGAATAAAACTTACCATGCGTCAAGTCTTTAAACAAGTCTCAAAAAAACTAAACTTGGTATTGTATTAGTATTCGAACAAAGCTAGTGCATCTTAACTTCGTATTTCCTGAAGATTTTTTTAAATTGTTTCCTTCTTACCATTGTAGACCTAGTGACCGTTTTAGAAGAAATAGCCTCATACTGCACAAGTGTGGGAGGAGTTATGTCATTCAAGATTGGACCTATAACTCAGTATGGTAAGTATTCTTTAAGTGACTTAAGTATTTTCTCGAGCATAAAATATGTAATGAGTGCATGCAGTTGAACTGCATACTAGCTGAATGCGGTTGCTGCACAAGACTGCAGCCGACCGACTAACTGATAGCTGATATCATAACTGAACAAAATTGAACGTACAACTGTATGCAGTTTAATATATCGACTACGCGCGGTTGCTGCGATGCAGGCCGTCTGTTGGTAGCCTAAAAGTTCCTTTCCGAGACGAGCTGCAGACCACAAACTGCAACTGCAGATACACACACTGGAGATGACAAATTTTATTCGAAGGAAACGTTCCTTTATTTTTCAAAATCGATAAATCTGCATTCACATATTTTCTTAAATTCGTTTACCACACTCGGAAACCGAACCGCCTAAACTTCGAGAAAATAGCATCCTGTATTTACGACGATACTGTATTTTCCATAGAGAATGTGGTATAGTTTTATGGTCTATCTATACCACATCCAAATATTAGCACCCGGTTCTGACACGTGCTTTATTAACTTGAATATTATTTGGCAGTTGTCACCGACCCGGACGATTGTCTTACGTTATCAAATACGGCTCTTGAAAAAGACCCCTACTACAAATTTGCTGATGCTTGGCTAGGCGATGGCTTGGTCTTTGCGAAATGTAAGTTCCTCATTCGCTTTTGTTATTTAACCTCTCAGGACCTATGTTTGACTTATAGCTTCGACAAAAGGGAATGTGCATTTTTTTTTACTTTTATCAATAAAGTACAGTACTATTAACCCAAAAAAAATGAAAAGTTTAATTCAACGGCTGGTTATGTGACTTATGACTTGATTATTTTATTTCCTAAAGAGTTCTCATTAGATTCGTTTACTGCCGCGGCTTTTTTTGCAAGCATATCACAAGTTATGACTGCATTTTTCAGATCCGATGTGGAAGGCTCACCGAAGGCTACTGAACCCAGCGTTCAGCCAGTCATTACTAGATACATTCATGGGCGTCTTCAATAGCCAGGCCAGAAAGATTGTGAAAGAATTAGAAAAAGAGGTTGGAAAAGGACCCTTTACTCATTGGTCAACCGTACGAAATAATGCTTTAGAAACTATTTGCAGTAAGTATGATGTTAATTTTTCAACTTTTGCCGACACGAATGTTACCTTTAGCCTTGTGCGAAAACTTGCTTGGGCGTACTTAGTTGAAAGCAATTATTTTTATTATTTTCTCCACAACTTGTGGCCGAGCCGTTAAACCTCATCAAAGCGTGAAGCATTTATTAAAATAAGTTTTTTACTGTTCCTAGTCACGGTACTAGGAGTAGATTTTTCAGATCCAAACCTCAACAACGAATATTTTGAAGCCTCGGACACGATGTTTGATACTATTGGAGAGCGGTTCATTAAGTTGTGGTGGCACCTTGACTGCACATTCGCATGGAGCAGGCTCAAGAAGAAGCAAGATGCTTGTCTGAAGATACTACACAATATGTCGGACACGGTAACAAGACAGCACTACTAAAATGTTTAAATCCAGGGCGGTACTACCACCTCTTGTAGCAATATTATTATTGAAAATGTTGGAGCTATTGTATGTCCTACACATACACATTTATTTTCCACGCTGACGTTACTTAAAATAATTCTTCTTTAAGAGGTGGAACGGTCTCATGTTTAGATTTTCAATCTTTATGGTTTTCAACGAATCAAAGAAAGATTAATGTAAGTTTGCGTGCCTCTCAGAAACTTAATAAATGCAACGATATAACCTTAAACCTAAAAACACAGTTAACCTAATACCAAAAATACCGAAAACCCAATTATAGAGGCTGAATATTTCAAATGGGCGTAGGAATTGCAAAAAATGGACAAAAGACTCTTCTGCCTGATTTTGTTGGAAAATTCACAAACATTTAACTAGATATAAATAATACTAAGTTCTTACTAAAATATTTTACAGGTCCTACGAAGAAGAAAATCGAAGTTATATAAAAATAATATACGCACTGAATATAATGAACCAGGTAAAGATTCTTCAAACTAGAATCCTTCTTACCATCATTATCATTCTTTATTCCTTATTCCAATTCATTTGGGGTCGGCGCAGTATGTCTTCTTCTTCCATACGTCTCCATTTTTCGTCTACTCATCAGACATTGCTTTTCTTGCCATATCATGTTTAACACAGTCCATCCTTCGTTTCTCAGGCCTTCCTCTACTCATAAACCCATCTACATTCATACTCAAAACTTTTCTCACGACATATATATTTCTCATTCCTTCTCATCACAAATGTCCTTAGCACCACAATATCGATTACCACACAACTTTTCAGTCACCGGCGCCACTTTCAGACTTCCTCTTATGTACTCATTTCTTATTTTTTCCATTCGCGTAACACCACACGTCGCCCTCAGCATTGTCATCTCCGCGACATGCCTTTCTTACCTTTTAATGAAACTAACGAGATTTTGCTGATGACGTTGTTATTTTTTTTAAGGAAGAAACTTCAAGCCCTTCATAGACATACTCCTCGAGTTAGCAGCTGAAAAGGGTGCATTCACCGACAAACAGATCAGAAACCATATTGACACTATATTAGTCGCCGGACAAGATGCAACGACTACTGAACTTGTGTACGCCACACTGTTTTTGGGGTCTTACCCTGAAATTCAGGAGAAAATCTATTCTGAGTAAGAACTCGAACTATTTATTGCTATCAATGCCTCGTCTGTCGAGCATGGGCAGTCTGACCATATAAAGCGCGTGTAGTCTTCAATCATAACTTGTAAAACACTGCCAGGAACGTACAATCAATTCACCATAGTTATCGCTTTCTACAGCTTGAGATATGATTGTCCCAACTTACACCCTGCCTCCCATTTCTGCATCCAATTGAAACCAACCACCATTTTAAGGTCGTTAGTCCATCTAGCTGAAAGCTGGTGGCTAAATAATAGCAGCTGCTTAGGTCGACCTTCAAAAGAAGCGGCACTTGCTTTGTTAAGTCGGGGTATAAGTATGGACACCCATTACAGACCCGAAAATCTGACAACCATGCTTAATGGGGTATCACAATTATTACCCAGTACTTATTCGGTTGTGGGGGTCAAATTGACAGTCCCTCCATGTATTCAGTCGCATCCAACTGGAAGCGACCTCAACAATGTTGAGCAGGGATCGTCCTTCTAGCTGGAAAACTAAACATAACTCAATGCTTCACTTGCCGATACACGATCTCCACTCCAGGACTCGATTGCTCCATTGACCTTCAATACTTCGATTGATACGACCACCATACTAGGTAGTAATAGTATGCTGGTAACATAGCTTGCTTGACTTGTGAGCTAAGTTGGTAACTCCCGTTGTTGCCGGATTATTTAATTTCGGATCTAACATTCAAAGAAACTCCCAGCATAGGCAGCTGAACAGCGCGTTGAGCGACCTTAAGTGTCAGTCAAAATCCTTATGAAGTTCGAGTTAGAAGCGCTAGCAGGTCGCCGATTGGTTTCGACCTGCTTACGCCGTCAGAAATTGTCGGTGCGTATCACAAAGTATAGATACTGCCTGCGCCGACTAACTGCGCGGATTGGTGTCGATAAGCGCTGACAAAACATGTTGTTGGCTAAAAACATGTTGGTGAAACAAACATACTAAAGTGCGCTTCAGTTGTTACTACCTAGTCCAAGAATTAAACCAAAAAAACCTAACAATATATTTTTAGAGTAGTTTTGACTGATAAACGGTTTTCATTGTGACATAATTATACATCATTTCAGGATACAAGAAGTTCTGGGAAATGATAGAGACGTAGAAAAGATCGACCTGTCAAAATTGGTGTACATGGAGGCGTTTCTGAAGGAGACCATGAGGCATTACGCCGTCGCGCCATTAGGGATCAGGAGACCGGAAACGGATGTTAAACTTAGTAAGTTCAAGATCTTGGTCAGTTGATAATGCTGCCAATCTTAGGCATCGTACACAAAGTCAGCGGTGGTGGTGCGGCCACGGCGCAGGCGCGGTTTCGGGCATACCGTCCTCAGGAAGTGCGTCTGCGCCGCTATCCGCCCCTGCGCTGACTTCGTTAACGTTCGTTAATGTATGCAGTGCTACGATTTTTCAATTACTTTTCACCATTCCATAGAAAACTACACCCTATCAGCCGGTAGAAGCTGTTGGATGATGTTTCACGGGATCCATAGGCATCCGATATGGGGTCCTGACGCATACAAGTTTGACCCGGAACGCTGGCTGGATCCTAGCAGAATGCCTGACAACCCAGGCGCGTTTGCTGCCTTCGGTTTGGGAAAACGAAATTGTATCGGTATGTCTCAAACTATTTTTTTGTTATGTACGCTTTGCTCTCGCGATAGAATAGTCAGCTTTTCTGGCTTTAAGAGAAGGCACATTCACTCATTTACCTCGCTCATGACTTAAGTTAGCACATTTATTTACGAATAATGAACGATCTACAGATTCCAAGTTTACTTTTACCCAAAACACACAGAATTAAGTAGTTATTAAAATTGGAGTTTACTAAATCAATTCATACTTACCATCATATCAATTTCGAGCATTTCCATTTAAACCAACCAAAACAAAAGTACGCGCATGACTTGGATGCTGCGTCTGACCGTGACTCGGTAAGTTTTCCTAGCACTTCACATAATCCAAGCACAGGGCTTTGCTTATGGCGGAAATAGAAGAACTTCGAAAATTATACTAAGAGACAAGAGTTTCTAGCTTCCGCCATGACTATAAAGAAGGAAACTGCTGAGTTTAAAAAATCTCTCTTCTTCATGTCCAACAAATATGACGAAATCCCGTAAACCTATTATGGCAAGTTCTGGCACAGACCAACAAAAGCTGACAACCTCCTCCTTTTGGAAGTCGTTTAAAAAAACTCAGATTGTGTTAGATTTGGTTTGAGCTAATTATTCTAAAAAAATTTGGGATTTCACATGTTTAAATTGCAGATTGGAACTATGTAATATTTGACATAAATATGGTGTAATTTCAGGTAGAACCTATGCCATGATGACGATGAAGACGATACTGGCCCACGTTTTACGTCACTACAAGATCAAATCTGACATCACCCAGTTGCGATTACAAATGGATTCCATGCTGAAGCCATACTCAGGACATTGGATCAGTATTGAGAAAAGGACATAACATAGAGCAATGAAATATATACAACCTATTTCAGAAATCCATGATTAAATTAGTAGTTATGAAAAAACTAACAGTCGTTCCATATAACTTGGTCAAACACCTACTTAACCCAATTGTATGGGACAGCTTATTATATTTTGCATGCATGACTTTATTCAATTTTGTATGGTAATTTTAATTTATACGCAAGTCTGAAGAGTGCTGCGCTGACCCCAAATGAATTGTGATAAGGGCATAGAATGATGATGAGAATGGTGATATGATGATGTTCTGTATCACACCCTAAATATAATAAATAATATTATGACAGATAAGAAATACATACATGGCGGATTGATAAAATTTAGTGGTGACAGCAAAAGTGTGTGAAAAGGAAAAGAGAAGTTGGTAGATGGCGGTGTGCACTTAGACGTAGTGGTATAGTGGTGTAGATTTTAGAACTATAAGACGATTTAAAATGATAATAATATTGAAATGATATTTTTATCAGACGTATTTGATGTCCCACTGTATGCGAGAGATAAAATCATTCAGTTTAGATTATATATTACATTATATACAACAATAAACCCAAATTTGAAATTCTGTTTAATTATTATCATCATCATATTGTGTATTCTATACAAAACGACCATCGCCCAGCTTACAACTAAGCCTGGTAAGATAATGTCCGTTTCAAAGACCATATTCTTTATATTTGTCTACCCTTCACGTCAACCTGATGTTATTATCACTGCCGAAACTACCTGCATCGTCGTTGACAGTGTAATATCCAAGACTCAAAAGTTACTCACAATGGAATTTCAGACTCACTTCCAAAGCTACAGAGTTTGAATTCGAATGTGTGACAGAAACATTTCAGGTTAGTGTTTGTGCTTTAGTATTGTAATAAAAGTATCAAAAGCAGTCTCAGCATTGTTTTACTGTCGAAATGACATGAACAGTAACGTCTTGAGTATCCTTTTTTTTAATTAGTTTTTTAGGATGGGAAATCATCAAACGACGTCTCTCACTCTGGGCGGAGCGGGAGGTAGTGTCAGACTCTTACTGACTAAAACCCATCCATGTTCCTTCCTCGTCCTTTATGTTCCGGGGCCGCGGTATCTCTTTCGAACAGGCCCGCAACCCCGGCAGGTTTCGGCCCTTGCGGGCCCCTCCCCTTATGCTGACATCTCTTTGAGGCGCGCGTGGAACACTAACGCGCCGTCGACACGGCCTGTCGTCGTTAGATGGGCGGACGGTTAGCTAGCCCATAGCCAACCGTCCACAGGTCTGCATCTACGGTGGCCGGTAGCCACCACGTGGCACCCGACGCCCAGTGCGTCTCCCGCGGCGGCCGGGAAGAGAGGCTCTCCCCTCTCTCGTTCCGCCACCTCCTTCGCTAGCATGACTGCTTCGCAGAAGGAGGTGACGGCTTCCCATTCCGTCTCGCTCCGGACCATGGATTGAACCAGGACCTTTGTTGTTTGTTTCCGAATCGTCCGTTTAATGGTATTGTAACATCAGTATCTTTAACACGAACGTAAAAATCTAAATAGTCGACGAATTGTATCAATATATTAACTGGTTTCGTAAATCTCGCTAACCCGTTATAAACGGCTCGACGACCCGAATGGCGTAGCGATAGAGAGGCTGCCTTACGTTCTTAGGGTCCCGGGTTCGAATCCCGGTAGGAACAAATGTTTGTGTGATGAGCATGGACATTTGTTTCCGAGTCATGGGTGGTTTATATATATATCAAGACAGGAAATCCCTGGAGAAGAGCAGTCCTCGAATATTGGCGCCATTCGCCGCCATACTTAATGTCTAGCAGTCTATAACCATCACATCGCCGTGCGATGTGATTCTTCATTGTTGGTAGATAGGTAGATGGGTAGTTGAAATCACACACCACATTTTACTCAAACTCCAAACGTTTATTTCTAAGAAACCATTTAGGTACAGGCACAATAAACATTCTGAGTCAAGCAGCCCGTTCGCATATTGTTAATAAGGAGAAGAACGGACAAAGAAACTCCTTACACTCTTTTCAACCAATATTACATTTCTCATTTACACAAGCTTGTAATGTTTACTTTAAAAGCCATTACTATTTTCTTAATAATTCAATTGTTTTACTCAACGAGACACACCGCGTCTTCAACGCGTCTCTCTAGAGTGACCGGAAGTTGCTCACTCCCTCAGTACAGTAATTCATTACATCGTAAGGTCATTAAAACTTACAAACAATATCAGAATACTTCACACTTAATTATTGTAATAATTAAACAATACTAATATTCACAAATGCAAAGGTATTATTAAGTTTAAGCTTAATTACTAGCTCAATTCCTTTTTACACGTCTTGTTATTAAACCATTTCCGACAAAACGGAAGACACGTCAAATTAATACAAAGAATAAGTCTTCCACTAATAGATTGCTTTGTAAATAATCTTGTTACTTATTTTGGTTTGTAGCTAGTTTCAGTAAAACTGATTTAGTTATAGTTTAGAATTATAAATTGACTTATTGACCATTAAAATTGTACTTAGCGCGTTTGTATGGCGACATCCACCACATGTGGAGTGTTGCCATACAATCAAAGAAACCGTAGTCCACGAACGAGCTATGACAAATTGGTAAAATCCCAATAGTTATAAAATATTAGCTATCTTAATTTTAACTGTAGTTCTAGCTAAACTTGTTTAATTAATCTCTTAAATTGTCACTCGAAGATCTATTTAAGTCTTAGTTAATACAAATGCCAATAGATGGCGCTTAACCCTTCTCTCAATCGAATAATGATTTTTGTAAATAATTGTTAATGCCAACTGCCAAAGCAGAGATGGCAGGTTCATCAATATTACAATGGAATAGTTTACGAGTGTTATTAATTAGATTAAATCTTAGCAGATAGAGACTCCTGCGGCGACACGGCCATTCTGATCGGCGGTGCGCGCTCTGCACCTGCCGTCGCCATCACTATGTGGAGATTCGTAGTTGTTATCTGAAATAGTGGAGATAAATTTTGTCGGCAGATTATTGTTGCTTTTATTTTTATAATCCTACATTGTTCATTGAATTGTAGGATTTGGTAACAGAAAGTTCCAGTCAACATAGAAAGCTTGTAATAGATCTGACATCTATTCAATTTTCCAATTATTTCAATAAAAATAAATGTGTTTATGTCTTCACCTAGAAGCATACACAGTTGCAGAGTTAGATCTGCTTGAAATTATTTTTTAATCTTTTAGTAGTGCTTAGCTTAGATTCAAGCTGCTTAAGCTATTTGTCAAAATCAAAATCAAAGCATTTATTTCAAGTTGACCAATTACAGGCACTTTTGATTTGTCAAAACAAAGATGAAAATTAAATGTAGCTACAGTCCCAGTCACAAGACATAAAAACTGTGAAAGTATTGTAGTTGCCCATTCCCTAGCGTAGATCTCTATGGAGAAGAATGGGCAAGAAACTCCATGGACACTTTTTTAAATCAAATTATTGTTACAAAATCTTGGTTACATCATTCATGTTGAGATGGTAAATTTTGTGAGAACAATGTAGCATGTGCATGTTAAAAGTGTCCATAGTAAAAACAAAATAATTAATTCAAATAAGCCATGGCATCTAAGAGATGACCAGTCACAACTGACAGCGCCCGTTCACGAACATGACGCATTAGTTAAATAACATGTTGTAGCCTGGATTATCCAATTACAAGAATTGAATTGAGTTTATTGACATAGTTTGATCAGCTACTAGTCAAAAAGAATATTGTTGTCAAAATTATCCAACATGTGTTGAATTAGTGTGTTTAGTATCAGCTAGTTTTCAAGCACTTTTGAAACTTGTATTTGAGCTAATGGTAGGTGAGGTTGATGGGTCAGCTGTTCGCTAAAAATAATGTTGTCTCTTAATCCTACTATTATTATAAATGCGAAAGTTTGTGAGGATGTATGTTTGTTACTCTTTCACGCAAAAACTACTGAACGGATTTGGATCAAATTTAGCACACAGATAGTTTATTACCTGGATTAACACATAGGATACTTTTTATCCCGGTAATAAGATCCCGTGGGATAATTTCAAACTTCACGCGGGCGAAGCCGCTGGCAGAAGCTAGTAATTTAACATTTTCATTAAATTCTTATGCTTAAAATGATCTATGGTTCTAGTTGACTTCAGAACTTTGTTATAGATCTACTGTCTACTAGATACGTTTTATTTAAAACTTTTTATTGCTTTCAATATTCTGTAATTTTCATTTGGTAAGTGTAGTGTAAGTAATGTGTTTTTTTGTTTGTTCATTCTCACGGGAAGGTAATGCTCTGTGATAGACACAAAGTCTTGGATTTGACAGGATAGAAGGATAGGATCAGGAACACCGCTCTGTGATGGACACAAAGTCTTTGATTTGACAGGATTAAAGGATAAGGAGTTTAGGACCATTGCTCCGTGACAGGCACGAAGTCTTTGATTTGACAGGATATAAGGAACCAGGCTCTGGGTGTTAGTACACCGTGGACCCAGCAGGATAACATGAGAGTATTGTTTATTAGATGCCTCCACGGCCACTAATAGTTAGTTTTCATTATCAGTATCCTCCACGGCTACTGATAGGATAATTTGTTGTGTTCATTATCAGTAGCCTACACAGCTGCTGATAGGATCAAATTATTTGTTATGCTCATTACCAAGTACCTCCACGGCACTGATAGTATTGTTTGTCATTTGTTGTGATCATTATTACTAAACTAATAGTATTTGTGTTATTTGTTGTGAGTATTCATTGAGCTTGTTGTTTCCTCCACGGATACCAACAGCTTGTTCTGAGTATTATTATTATTCATTTTATTAGTTACTGTTAGGAGTACTAACATTTAGTTATTTTTCATTGTTAATAATTGCTAACAACTAGCAGCATTACAAAAACAAAAATAATGAATGTGGATACATGACACTCATCACACACGAGCATCATGTAAGTAGGTTGAATTGGCTATTGTATTACCCCTATTGATGTATCAGTGGGGAAGTGTAGGAAGTAGTTTGAAAACTCCTCACCTTTACTTGTTATTTTATGGTGCGAGGACACTGTAACAGTCATCCCTGTTTGGCTGTTCTCATGCTGTTCCCCATTTGAAGACTCCAGTTGGCGACACGGTCATCTGTTCACCAGGCTGAATTCCATGATGTTGTTCATTTTTAAAACTGAGTTGAGTCACGTTGTCAACAGTTGGAATGTTGATAGTTTGTTGAAATTGGTCTGCTTGTATTGGTTGGCTAAAACCAATTGTGATATGTATTGGTTAGCCGGCTTATATTCTTAAAGGTATTCTTATGGCGGTGGTATAGCCTTCCACACTTGATGTCATGTCACTATCTTGGAGTGACTGCATGCATAGTTTTAGAAGAACTTGAGTCTTCTTTATGGTTGCTCTCAATTTTGTTTCAATTTCTTTGATAGTAGGTTATCATTTTCTCTGTGATAAAACAACTGCCTGGAACCTGAAATGTGAGAATTCGTGCAGATAAATAACTTATCAAAACATCACGCTTGTGACTCTCAATGGGTTAGCAGTGTAGCTAAAACTGCATTCACATTTCCCCAGTTATGTTTAGGTCGCACGTAATAGGGAGCGTATTTGTATTAACCAGGCACAATTCCATACTCTGTGGTTACTACTGAGAAATTCCTAATTGAAAAACCCAACAACACTTTGCTTTACCTGGGATGGGAATCGAACCCAGGGTCCTATGCTCAACTGTTAACAGTCACACTTGCAACCAACGAGGTAGTCAGTGCAAGTAAATAATAATAATAGTGTTGTGTGTACATAACATCACACCTGCAATCCCTGAAAGGATAGGCAGAGGTGTAAATAATAAATCCACACCGTGCCCAAGTCTCTAATTTAGCGATATTGCTATTTGCCTTTCATATGATTGTCTGGCCTGCTACTGAGAAATTCCTGATGGAAAAACCCAATAACACTTTGCCTGACCTGGGAATAGAATCCAGGTCCACATGCTTTAATAATACGGCTCATAACCACTGGACCAACAAAGCAGTCCTACTATTGTTTAAATTAGTTGGAGTAAAAGTTATAGTTGGTTATTGATTGTTTTGAAATAGTTATTTAAGTACTTCAATTAAGTTAATTAAACTAAGATGGGAAAGTTAAACTTATCAGAAACACTTTTAAAACACTGCTGATTGTGTAGCTGCACTGACATAACAAATGTTTTCAAGTTTGCATTTTTATTTGAAAATGCCATAATCTTTGCACATATCGCAAACAATATCTGATTGTGAGGTATAAATCTACAGTGTGAATGTCAGACAGATGTGACTACTTAATTACTAATAAAAATGTTTACTATTGCATGTTTCTAGTCTCTGTAATTGAAAAGTAACTGACATCACATTGACAACGTAGTTACTACTTGGTTAATTCATTTGTAGTAATTAAATAGTTGAATCTGATTGATGAGTTGAGTGCGTAGAATCTATGGAGTGGTTAGTTTTGTTGTTTCACTTCCACAGGTTTTCTAGTTAAAGGCTCAGCTCAAGTCTAGTTTATCTAGCCAGAGTGTGTTGTGGTAAATAAAAATATTGTTAACTGTAAATATCTAGGTACAGTTAATAATACTAAAATTAATAAAAACAAAATACTTCCCGGGGTTGGTGTGGGTATCCATCAGCAGGTTTATTTGTAATGATGTTTTCCCGGAGACCAACTTTGTTTATTCTGCTTCGGTCATTCTGTGCTGTTCATGATGATAATTTTGAGTGTGAAGTTTTCTATCACATACAACTTCATTGTTTGTTACCAATGTAAATTGCATTTTCATGTGTTGACTTGAGTCAATACGTTCTAGTTGCGGTAAGCCATAGGTAATTATCATGTCGGTGAGGATCTGTCATCCAATTTGATGAAAATCTTGTTGTTTATCAGTTCATTGCCACTTATCACCGTATATTGGCTGTGGCAGCATAATAAGTCGTCGTGGTATTCACTTCGGTAAATAATTTCTTTGCCACGCCTTCGGCCATGGTCACGAAAGCAAGAGTATTAGTTCCTCGCAATTGTTCTGGATGTCCGGCATTATGAGCAGTGCGCAAGAGCTATCACCTCTTCTGATATCAAGACAGGAAATCCCTGGAGAAGAGCAGTCCTCGAATATTGGCGCCATTCGCCGCCATACTTAATGTCTAGCAGTCTATAACCATCACATCGCCGTGCGATGTGATTCTTCATTGTTGGTAGATAGGTAGATGGGTAGTTGAAATCACACACCACATTTTACTCAAACTCCAAACGTTTATTTCTAAGAAACCATTTAGGTACAGGCACAATAAACATTCTGAGTCAAGCAGCCCGTTCGCATATTGTTAATAAGGAGAAGAACGGACAAAGAAACTCCTTACACTCTTTTCAACCAATATTACATTTCTCATTTACACAAGCTTGTAATGTTTACTTTAAAAGCCATTACTATTTTCTTAATAATTCAATTGTTTTACTCAACGAGACACACCGCGTCTTCAACGCGTCTCTCTAGAGTGACCGGAAGTTGCTCACTCCCTCAGTACAGTAATCAGAATACTTCACACTTAATTATTGTAATAATTAAACAATACTAATATTCACAAATGCAAAGGTATTATTAAGTTTAAGCTTAATTACTAGCTCAATTCCTTTTTACACGTCTTGTTATTAAACCATTTCCGACAAAACGGAAGACACGTCAAATTAATACAAAGAATAAGTCTTCCACTAATAGATTGCTTTGTAAATAATCTTGTTACTTATTTTGGTTTGTAGCTAGTTTCAGTAAAACTGATTTAGTTATAGTTTAGAATTATAAATTGACTTATTGACCATTAAAATTGTACTTAGCGCGTTTGTATGGCGACATCCACCACATGTGGAGTGTTGCCATACAATCAAAGAAACCGTAGTCCACGAACGAGCTATGACAAATTGGTAAAATCCCAATAGTTATAAAATATTAGCTATCTTAATTTTAACTGTAGTTCTAGCTAAACTTGTTTAATTAATCTCTTAAATTGTCACTCGAAGATCTATTTAAGTCTTAGTTAATACAAATGCCAATAGATGGCGCTTAACCCTTCTCTCAATCGAATAATGATTTTTGTAAATAATTGTTAATGCCAACTGCCAAAGCAGAGATGGCAGGTTCATCAATATTACAATGGAATAGTTTACGAGTGTTATTAATTAGATTAAATCTTAGCAGATAGAGACTCCTGCGGCGACATATATAATAAGTATATGTTTACAAACAAAACGTATTTATATTTAGTATAAATAAATAATTAAATAAATATCACTGGACATTAAAACACAGCGCCACCTAGTAACACTACACTAAGCAAAGCTTGTGTCGTGGACACTAGATAGTTGATATACTACATAATTTTTTTTTTTTTTTTTTTTGGAATGGGCATCTCGCAGTTCCGTCTGAGAAGACTGGCTTCTGCTTAACCGGGCAAGTCCTGTGGATGCCTTGAATTTAAGGCCTCCAGCCAGGGCAAAAATGACCATAAACTAAGCGACAGCGCTCTAAGGGCACCCCCTGTGGGGTACGAACCTCGTCTTAGGGCGTCGCTGGGGGCAGCAAAGGGACAGGCTGGATCTGGTTGTGTTTATTTAGGGACTGTTTTATTACTACAGGCTCAGCATCGCGGGCTGGCTCGAGCAAGGGTCGGGGAGGGATTGACTGGGGATTACGCGCCGGACCTCTGCGGCGAGGTCGGTATGTCTTCGGTTTGTATTTGTACACTCTACGAACTGTACTGGTATCTTTCCTACTCTTGCAAGATAGTGATCGGATCGTCGGGGGCGACTAGGGTGTGACGCGGTCGTTGGATGGAGCTAATACGCGATGGGTTGTACCGGGCGGCCGATGCGATTAGGGGATTCCTATGCTTAATGGCAGTGTCAGAGTAACGCTTGGAAAGGCGTTTCATGAACTGCTTAACGGTGGGGATTCTGAGGTCCGGTGATTTTGCGGAGAAATTGGTTCTGCAAGGTCTGCATCGTGTGGATATGACGCGGGTGGGCATGAGCGAATACTATGCAAGCATAAGTCATGATGGGACGAACGACTGCAGTGTAAAGACGCAATTTGCACTTGAGTGACAATTTGCTCTTCCTAGTGATCATGATGTGAAGCCGGCCCATAGCGAAGGCAGCCCGGTTACGAGCTGCTTTGATGTGGGCCTTATCGGCCGCCGCCGGTACCCCGACCCTTGAAAATGTCAGGAGGGGTCGGGGGTGCGTAGCAGCACGGTTCGGGGAGATCGAAGTGGTGGGAGTATACTTCTCCCCGAGCCGAACTCTCGCCGAGTTCCACAACTCTCTCGCAGAGTTGAGTGTCGTCGTCGGAAACCAGTCCCTCCCCGTGCTTGTCCTCGTGGACTTCAATGCCAAGAACTTGGCTTGGGGTTCTCGCTGTACAGATGTGCGGGGAAGGATGGTGGAGGACTGGGCCCTGGAGAAGGGCCTGGACGTCCTTAATCGGGGTTCTGTTCCCACGTGTGTGCGGATGCGGGGCGAGTCGGTGGTGGACATCTCGTTCGCTAGCCCCGCTCTGTCGCCGCGTGTCGTTGACTGGCGTGTCATGGAGGGGGTGGAGACATATTCCGACCACCGGTACATCCGGTTTGACGTCTCCACCCAGTCCTCGAGCGCGCCGGTCCAACAGGCCCCGAGTGGTCCGCGTTGGGCGCTGAAGCAGCTGGACCGGGAGCTTCTCCTGGAAGCCTCGATCGTGCAGGCCTGGGTGACATCACCGGACAGGCCTGCCGACGTTGATAGCGAGGCAGAGTGGTTCCAGGAGGCCATGTCCGACATTTGTGACGTGGCAATGCCCCGAGTCCGGCCAGGAAGCGCCCGACGTCAGGTGTACTGGTGGTCGCGCGAAATAACGTCTCTACGCGAGGCGTGCGTTGAAGCGCGGCGCCTGTACGCCAGGCATCGCAGGCTCCGCATCCGCCCGCCGGATGCGGCAGCCATTGAGGCGGAGCTGTACGAGGGATACAGAGCGGCGAAGACCGCCCTCCGGGACGCTGTCCTGCGAGCCAGGGAACTGGCCCGCTCGGAGATGCTGGAGGCTCTCGACAGAGATCCGTGGGGGCGCCCTTACAAGATGGTGCGGAATAAACTCCGCACCTGGGCTCCCCCGCTGACGCAGAGTCTCCGGCCAGAGCTCGTGGAGGACGTGGTGAGCGCTCTGTTCCCCTCGCGGGGTCGGGGGCCACGTGGTGGCTACCGGCCACCGTAGATGCGGGCCTGTGGACGGTTGGCTATGGGCTAGCTAGCCGTCCGTCCGTCTAACGACGACGACAGGCCGTGTCGACGGCGCGTTCGTGTTCCACGCGCGCCTCAAAGAGATGTCAGCATAAGGGGAGGGGCCCGCAAGGGCCGAAGCCTGCCGGGGTTGCGGGCCTGTTCGAAAGAGATACCGCGGCCCCGGAACATAAAGGGCGAGGAAGGGACATGGATGGGTTTTAGTCAGTAAGAGTCTGACACTCCCTCCCGCTCCGCCCAGAGTGGGAGAAGTCATTTGATGATTTCCCATCCTAAAAAAAAAAAAAAAAAAAAAAAAAATGTGGGTCTTGAATGACAGATGGTCGTCAAGAATAACTCCAAGATACTTGGCTTGCTTCTCCCAGGGGATAGGCTTACCAAACATAGTGATGGGGGGACCTGGCGAACGCTTAAGGCGTGCCTTATAGTATAAAACTGCCTGGCTCTTTTCAGGATTAACTTCTATTCTCCACTTACGGAACCAAGCGCCGAGCGAGTCGGCAGCTTTCTGGAGAATACGGCGGATGTTAGCCTGAGAACGGCCAGTGTAGTAGATCGCGGTGTCGTCAGCAAATAGGGCTGTTTGAACCTTCTTGTTCATCGGAATGTCGCTGGTGTACAGCGTGAACGCGAGGGGAGAGATAACGGAGCCCTGAGGGACTCCGGCGCGGATCGGATGGGATACTACATAATTACATTTTTGTTTATCTAGTATTTTTAGTATCTCAACCTGTCTGGTGACCACGACACAAGCTTTGCTTAGTGTGGCACTAGGTGGCGCTGTGTGTTAATGTCCTGCGATATTTAAACATTCATACGCCATCACATCATCTGCCAACTATGTTGGAGTTAGTTCCAGTCTAACTGGACACAGCTGAAAATCTTTCTTTTGTTCAACAAGAAAACGCTCTCAAGAGAGTTAACTTCTAAATGTATAGATAAAGTGTATGCTATTTCTGACTTTGTGGTACTCAAACTAAACCTGAGTTTAGTAGTAAAGGTTTCTGATATACAATTGGGATGAAAAAGTCTCTATGTACCTAGTTATTTTTTCTCTTGCAGACTGTAATTTTTTTCCAAAATCTGTAATCGCAAATCGAAATTTTTGAAAATCTATGCTTATATCTATACTAATATTAAAAAGCTGAAGGTTGATTGTTTGTTTGAACGCGCTAATCTCAGGAACTACTGTATGAAACTGACTCACCTCCTATCCTGTCCTTTGAGCCTAAAACATGCGGCCAAAGTGACCTTCGCACTGCCACCGACAACGATGCGGTGGAACTGGCGAAGTTTGGGCCATCAAAATATAAATTTGGAACTTAAACGTATGTTTTTTACATTTTGGGTGTCAGCATTTTGGGTGTCAAAAGACAAGATAGGGTTCGAAACACCACGCTGCGTTCCAAAACGGGCATAGTGGACGTTGGCATGAAGGCTGCTAAGCTAAAATGGGATTGGGCGGGTCACGTCAGTCGCATGCGCGATGACCGCTGGGCAAAGGTCTCCACACGATGGTTTCCGGAAGACGGACAGCGTCGCCGAGGCCGACCCAGGAAAAGGTGGCGAGACGATTTAGACGCGCATCACGAGGGTTGGTCCGAGGCGGCACAGGAAAAAAACACATGGAAGGAATTGGGGGAGGCCTTTGCCAAGCAGTGGGACAGTACAGGCTAATAAAAAACAAAAAAAAAAAAAAACGTATGTTTTCATTAGTTATTAAAGAAAAAAAAAAAAGAATTAAAGGAAACACACGCACATAATCATCGGCCTAGCCTAGCCGGATGCAGCTGAATATCAGTATTTTACATGGACCGACTGCCTATCTGACCTCCACAACCCAGTTAGTACTGAGTAATACGATACCCCTTGGTAAGCCTGGTTGTCAGACTTCTTAGGCCACTGATTTCCTGTAACGACAGTCAAAGATCTACAAATGACAGCCGGGACCAACAGCTTAACGTGCTATCCGAAGCATGGAGGAAGCTTAGTATATCAGGGCGGTCATCCATCCAAAGACCAACCTAAGCAAGCACGGCTTAAACTAAAGATCGACCCGAGCGGCTGATACTATCAACCCACGAGGTCCTCGGTAGAGATGCTGGGATGCACGTTGAAGCTCATTCATACGAAATTTTATAATAGTGAAAGTAACTCTGTCTGTTAGAAACAACCTTTTCACGAAAACTAATTGTAATTTTTTAGAGTTCCGTACCCAAAGGGCAAAAACGGGACCGTACCTATTAGGTACTAAGCCTTCAATGCACGTCTGTCTGTCTATCACTTCGCTGTAGCTCATGAAAAGTGATAGCTAGACAGTTGAAATTTTCACAGATGATGTATTTCTGTTGCCGCAATAGCAACAAGTAACTAAATTAAAAATTAAAGGTGGCTCCCCTAATAGGATGATACGGAACCCTTCTTGCGCGAGTCTGACAGGCACTTGGCCGGTTTTTTGAGTATCAGGTGACCAAGAGAATCTGGGGACAACAGGTTAGGACGTGTTTAACTATACAGGGTGTAAACCACCTCATCACAAAGCCGTTAACCAAGCATTATGTACACCAAACTAAGTAATTTTAAAATTTCAAAAAATATTGCTGGAAAACAACTTTTTTTTTGAGGTTATAAATCATGTTTTGTGGTAGAACTCAATGTAACGCACTCAAAACATTGTGTTGATGGATGGATTGAATAGTAAGGGGGTCGCCGAGGTGTTAAAAGTAAAAATCTTAAATAAAAGAACTTGTATTTAAAAAAACTTGTCAAAAAGTTGTAACTTTGACCCCCCATATCTCCGTAACTGGAAGGTTCCCAGGCATGGTGTAGAACAAAATAATGATCGCAATGATAGGGAAAACCAGTACCTTTCGGCTTCGTGAAGAGGTGTTTTACACCCTTTATAAGAGCCTTATCACACTAGCAAATTGCGAGTAAATGGAATGCGGGCCGAATGCGCAGCGTTCTCGTCGCGAGTTTGCACCGTGATGTGCACGATGAACACGCTGCGAAGAAAAACAAAATAAATGACTGTATAAAATGCGGATCGCCCACCGTGAACTCGTTTACTCGTGATATTTTGAATGTTAACTTAATAACGCACAGGATCGTTCATGAGATTAAACGCGCGACCCGAGACGTCAATATAAGATTGGAAAACTGATCCATTTGGACTACAGAATCAACAAATTAATATAACTGCATACATACACAAACTCACGACTTTTTCGCATGGGGTTAGGCGGATACCAAAGAAAGCCATTTGTAATGCATGAAAAGATACCAGGATCAGTCATTAATTTCATCAACTACAGTAAGTACGCGGAATAAATTCAAAACACTTATACATACCCGAACAATAAACCCATCATAAATTAAATCTATATAGATTTCTCCAAGCCTGTTTAAAATGAAACCGGAACGCGGGCGTCATACAGTTTTAAAGTACCAGAATTTCCGCTTTAAACAGTACTATTAGCTGTACAATGCTTAAAGGGTCGTTGTCGTAAAAGGCGCTTAAAATTCCGCGTTCGCTGAAAAGTACCTTTGGACACATAACTTCTTTTAATTCCCAGGGATTTAAAGCGAAAATAGGTGCGGAAGCAGTGCACTGGACTAGACTATCATTTATTATGTGCCCGAGTGGCAACTGGTCTGGTTATGTAAAGTCCCTGAAATATGTTAACAAAGTTATAGTTGTGACCAAGTTTTGAAAGCTTAGCTAGGACGAGCAAACGATTTAGAAATATCAGGTACTGGGTAAGGTATTTTGAAATATAAGGCAAACATCATAAGCTGCAAGTTGCTGTGAAGTTCTTGCTGCAATGGAGCGACGTATGATTTACCGCTTGCATTTCACATAAAATAGTGTCCATAGATTGCGTAGATAGCCTGACTATGCTTTCCAACTGTTTGTGAGAAAACCAAAAAATATTCATCTACTTATAGCAATTTTTTTTTCTTTGGATACTGAGGCGTTGTCGACTATTCTGCCAGCGTCATGCAGTGACTATTGGACTCTGCGCGTAACACGAAAATGCATTCAGGGTGTTAAAGGGGTTGCCGCGCTGTTGCAGTTCTTCCAAGACGTTCGCAGAAGCGCGCATAGATGGCTTACACGCTATCATTACGTTTTTCTGCTCCTCTGCTGTATTTTTCTGATTGTTCTCGTTGCGGGATTCCACACAGTTTAATTTTTTCACTTCGTCAAGCTCCATTGTCAAGGTGCTTTTCTGGTGGTCGCCCCTATTGGTTCTGGCTTTTAGGAAGTTACAGTGGTTTAGGAGTAGCGTTGCGAGCTTATCCCGAAAAATAAGCGAGGCGCCTTCACTAGGCACAGGGTATGCGTCAGCCTCAACAGCATCGAAACTACGGCGGACAGAATCGACAGTCCCGTACTGGGGGCATTGGGTACGCCCTCTTGCCACTATGGCAGATAATCAATAATGGTTTTGCTTTTGTTATTCTGGTAGATGTATGTACTAACACTACTTTCTAAATTGTGTGTTGTACTAACCAAATGGATTTTGTCTGAAATGAAATATTTTATTTTCACATGTTTTTGTATTTAAATACAAGGTATTATTTATAAACGGACTGTTCAAGACGCACCAGCCAAGCATTCTGTACACCAAACTTAATAAGTAACTGACTTTTTTTGGGTGAAAAATCACGTTTTACGGTAAAACTCAATGAACCGAATTCAAAACATTGTGCTGATGGATGTTAGATGTAAGTTAGAATCAAGTTGCATCTACAAAACAGTATGACACTCACTTTGACGAAACCTGCAATAACTCCGGAACTGGGAGCTTCCCAGGTATGATCCAAAATGATCGCAGGACGAGGAGATCATTAAGCGTCTTTTTACACCTATTCTTCTCATTGTCTGCGGCTTTGTAAAGAGGTGAACCTACGACCACGGCCTGGGTTTGAACCCACGACCTTATACACGTTATTTGGGGCCACCATCGCTCACCAATATTATTTATAACTTTCTTTAACTGACGTAGTTGGCGAATAGCCGTTACATTATATTCACTGCAAAACTTAAGTGGCAGTGAGCAGGGCACATTGATCGCAGAACGGATGGCCGATGCTGATTCTTTAGCCTTCGATTTTTATATGAGTGCGACGATTGTGTATACGCGCGACTGATTGCTATATTGCTGTAACGCGGGGTTAAGATTTATTTCTTTTTAAATTAAGATACTGTTATAATTCTGTTAATTAGGATGACAAAACCGTACCTGTGGAAACCTGTTGCTTTACATTCGGATGCAATCCAGAGCTCTACTAAAATTGAATAAATGTTTTTAGAATAAAATGATAAGTCTCTATTCCACATCTGTGGTTTTCGCACCGCTATGATTTTCACACCTTTTCCATTTGCATTTAAGTGTTAATTTGTAATTATAACACACAAAGCTCCCACACATGCAGGCGCATTTGTGCGTTTCTGAATTTTCGCGTTTCTACGTCCTGCGATATAACGAGATCTGTTTTGAGTACATTATGACGTATTGGGACGGCTACGAAGTTACACACTGCCGCGATAATAACGCCGTAATATCGCAGGACGCAGAAACTGCGGAAACGCAGAATCGCAAAAAGTGACTGTGGAGCCTTTATGTCATTTATTAGTGCGATGCATTTTGTAAAGAACTGACATACCTATAGAACGCATAAGCTTCGGTTTCCGGTATGAAAATGCGATAATACTAAGGTCCATGTTCACCAAAAAAATGATGGATGTTTATCTAAAAACAGCTGTTTAAAACACAGTTTTGTATGGGAACATGTCACATTGATAGCTGTTTTTAGATAATTCAATCAGACTGTTATCTTCTTGGTGAACATGGACCTTAGTGATTTATAAGTGTGATTTAACAGTCAGTAAATTGTTAGCAAAAAAGATAAAATGCTATTATTTTTTTATAATCTTCGGAAGTCGCTTCTTACCTATCTTATCGTCGTTTGGTATGTCTCCTTGTCTGATAAACTTAGGTTTATTGTTTTTTTTTTAAGACTCGTAATTCTTTCCTTTTACTGTCGGTAAGATAATGGAACTGGCCACTGTAGTACCTTCTACTAAACTTAATAAAAAGGGGCACACAGTAAAAGTTACTAGCGTACTCGTACTTAACTGACTGTGATGTGTTGCGGACGAATGGATGTCAATCATGTTCAATGTCTGGAGTGCTTCGAGAAATCCACGTGTGGGTGTAATTAGACTTTTAAGGAAACCGCTAGGCACTGGTTCTCCCCATCATTGCGATATTTTTTTTGTTCTAGACCATACCCAGGAACCTTCTAGTTACGGAAATATTGGGGTCAAAGTTACAACTTTTTGACAGGTCTTTTGTAATAAAAGTTTTTGTAGGTACGTTTTTTACTTGAAACACCTCCCAACCCCCATGCTATTCAATCAATCCATCAGCACAATGTTTTGAGTGCATAACGTGAGTTCTACTACAAAACATGATTTTTCACCACGTATAAACGTACTGAGAATTTTAAAAGCGTCGTATCTTCGTTAATTTTATTATGTAACAAAAGAAAAAATACCCATGAAATATTTGTTGAAAATCTAACTGACTGACATTTTTGTTTTGTCATCGACTCAGTTGAACACAAGACTTCATGCTCGGCAGCATCGTTTGCTGCTGTTGTACACGTAATGTTCTACTCGTATTCACAAAATGGCGACCGCAGCGCATTTGAATGTCATCAGCAGAGATTACGGTGAAAAATGGCTTCTGTAATAATTTACATTAAGAGAAATGAGCCTTATGTTCAGTACAAAGAAACTTGCGAAATTGTAAAACCTTGTATCAGACAAGGAGACATACCAAAAGCGACTTCCGAAGATTATAAAAAAAGAATAACATTTATCTTTTTTGCTAACAATTCACTGACTGTAAAATCTCACTTATTCTGCCAAAATCATTACTACGATACAACTGGGTAGTAGAAGATGTATAATAAATGTATCATTAGGGGAGGTCTGTTTTCGGTAATGTACGTCTATAGGCTGAGATGATGATGGTGAGGTGGAGCAATTGAACGCATTAAAGGTTTCTATAGAAAATATTTTCTAGTTAAAAAATAGTAAGTAAGAACATAATAATAAAAAGATAAAAAGAAAACATAAACATAACTTAATTTTGTTTAAGAATGCCGAGGCCAAAACAAGAAGAGGAGGAGAAAAAAGAGAAAAAGAGGTTGCTGGAAAGAATAAGAAAAGCTAAAATTAAAAACGATCCTGTGTTAAGAGAAGAAGGCTACAATGTTTTAAGTGTTCACACGGCAAAAAAATAGCTGGACCGTCCACAGTAATAAATGTGCATTGTGCAATTTTAACCTTAGATGTGAGATTTTTCATTTTAATAAAGACAATGATAATAAAAATAAACATTCTTTTTTTTTATTCTAAGTACCTATAGTTAATATAATAAAATAGGTAGATAATTTCAAAACATATATTTTATTTGGATTTCTAAGAACTCAGTTCTCTTTGGATGTGATCTACTTGCATAAGACCCTTTTTTTTTTGGGATGTGAAATCATCAAATGACTTCTCCCACTCTGGGCGGAGCGGGAGGTAGTGTCAGACTCTTACTGACTAAAACCCATCCATGTTCCTTCCTCGCCCTTTATGTTCCGGGGCCGCGGTATCTCTTTCGAACAGGCCCGCAACCCCGGCAGGCTTCGCCCTTGCGGGCCCCTCCCACATGCTGACATCTCTTTGAGGCGCGCGTGGAACACGAACGCGCCGTCGACACGGCCTGTCGTAGTCGTAAGACGGACGGACGGCTAGCTAGCCCATAGCCAACCGTCCACAGGCCCGCATCTACGGTGGCCGGTAGCCACCACGTGGCCCCCGACGACTGGTGCGTCTCCCGCGGCGGCCGGGAAGAGAGGCTCTCTCCCTCTCTCGTTCCGCCACTTCCTTCGCTAGCATGACTGCTTCGCAGAAGGAGGTGACGGCTTCCCATTCCGTCTCGCTCCGGACCATGGATTGAATCAGAGCCGGACGCGAGAAGTCGCCACTATCGTGGCGTGCCCTGTTCTAAGTCACCCTTGGTTCGTAAAATATATAGGTACCTACTAACTATTTCCTTATTGATGTTCAAAGATGGATAGAATATAATATCGCTGGATAATATGTACATCATTTCGGTGGATAAACTTATCATATCTGTGTACAGAAAAAATAATCGGTGCCGGTTTGTGATATCGATGGAAACCAGAACTCAAACTGAATTTTCTCCTTAGCCTTAAATGATACATTGATGATATTAAATTTAGAGATATTTGATATCCTAAAGATTACATAAAACCTGAAAAATATACATAAAAAAGTATAATTGAAAAAGTTCACCGATATGATAAAAAAATGGGCATTTGTTGAAATTATACGTATAATGTCTTACGGTATAATGCTATGGGGACGAGCTGCAGATATTGGTGTCGATTCTGTTGTGCACAAACTTAACTTAATTTAGACTATTGCTATCTTTTACTAAAAGGCAGTGCGAGAAAAGGACGGCTATACCTATGCACTAAGTTAGAAATGTCAAACTAGTTTATGCCTTGCGCTTCACCGTGTTTTTAGCCGACATGTTTTTACGTGCACCCTTCATTTGTATGGATATTAGTTCGAATTAAATTTGACAGCTCTAAATTACGTCCGTCTCTTTCTCATTTAATTAGTGAGAAAAAGATAGTAATAGCCTAAATTAAGTTTAGTTTGTGCACAACAGAATCGACACCATTGAGTCTATATTTATTCTGCAGAAAAGAGCCATTAGAGCCATATATAATCTTCGTAGGCGCGATTCTCTAAGAGAGCTGTTTAAGGATATTGGCATTATGACGGGACATTGTCAATACATCTACGAAAACATAAAGTACGTCAGAAAAAAATTGCATCTTTTTGGTAAAAGAGGTGACAGACATAACTACAGTACTAGAAATAGGGACCAATTAGTTCAGCCAGGCTTTAGACTCGCTAAAGTAGACTCATCTTTCATGGGGTACTGTTTGAGATGCTATAATAAAATTCCACAAAGTATTCTTGAACTGAATGAGGCGAAATTTAAAACATGCATTAAACGCACACTATGTAAGCAAGCATATTACAAGTTGAGCGATTATATCGCTAATAAAAATGCTTGGCTCAATGCTGGTCCTGCTCCACAAGGACAGGGGCGCAAAAATTGATAGCATTAAATGGTATTGTTGGAGCTGCTGAAGATTGTACAACTATCTTAGCATTGTATAGATTCAATGTTAGTATAATATAATTGCATAGCCCATATTGTGTGAGTACTACTAGATAATAAAAATACTAGATAAACAAAAAAGTATATTATGTAGTATATCAACTATCTAGTGTCTACGACACAAAGCCTTGCTTAGTGTGGCACTAGGTGGCGCTGTGTGTTAATGTCCAGTGATATTTATTTATTTATTTATACTAAATAGAAATACTTTTTGTTTGTAAATATATACTTATTATACATATAAACATCCATGACTCGGAAACAAATGTCCATGCTTATCATACAAAAATTTGCTCCGACCGGGATTCGAGCCCGGGACCCTAAGAACGTAAGGCAGCCTCACTACCGCTGCGCCATTCGGGTCGTCGAGCCGTTTATAACGGGTAAGCGAGATTTACGAAACCAGTTAATATATTGATACAATTCGTCGACTATTTAGATCTTTACGTTCGTGTTAAAGATACTGATGTTACAATCCCATTAAACGGACGATTCGGAAACACAAACAAAGAATACTTAAGACGTTACTGTTCATGTCATTTCGACAGTAAAACAATGCTGAGACTGCTTTTATTACAATACTAAAGCACAAACACTAACCTGAAATGTTTCTGTCACACATTCGACTTCAAACTCTGTAGCTTTGGAAGTGAGTCTGAAATTCCTTTGTGAGTAACTTTTGAGTCTTGGATATTACACTGTCAACGACGATGCAGGTAGTTTCGGCAGTGATAATAACATCAGGTTGGCGTGAAGGGTAGACAGATATAAAGGATATGGTCTTTGAAACGGACATTACCTTTCCAGACTTAGTTGTAAGCTGTGTGGTGGTCGTTTTGTATAGAATACACAATGTGATGATGATAATTAAACAGAATTTCCAAAATTGGTTTTATTGTTGTACATAATGTAATGTATAACCTAAACTGAATGATTTTATCTCTCGCATACAGCGGGACATCAAATACGTCTGATGAAAAAATCATTTCAATATTATTATCATTTTAAATCGTCTTACAGTCCTAAAATCTACACCACTTTACCACTACGTCTAAGTGCACACCGCCATCTACCAAATTCTCTTTTCTTTTTCACACACTTTTGCTGTCACCACTAAATTCTATCAATCCGCCATGTATGTATTTCTCATCTGTCATAATATTATTTTTTATATTTAGGGTGTGATACAGAACATCATCATATCATCATTCTCATCATCATTCGATGCCCTTATCCCAATTCATTTGGGGTCAGCGCAGCACTCTTCAGACTTGCGTATAAATTAAAATTACCATACAAAATTGAATAAAGTCATGCATGCAAAAACATAATAAGCTGTCCCATACAATTGGGTTAAGTAGGTGTTAGACCAAGTTATATGGAACGACTGTTAATTTTTTCATAACTACTAATTTAATCATGGATTTCTGAAATAGGCTATACAGGGTTATTTGTAAAACACCAACAACCTCGCAGGAGTAGATTACTAACTTCATAAACAACAACATTTGTTCTACGACTTTTGGGAAAACAGGCAAAAAAAATCGACTTCTCATGCAAAACTCCATCAGCTGTTCGGACATATGTATGGAGAGTTGATTTTTTTTTGTCTGTTTTCGGAAAAGTCGTAGAACAAATGCTGTTGTTATAGATGTCAGTAATCTATTCCTGCGAGGTTGTTGGTGTTTTACAAATAACCCTGTATATATTTCATTGCTCTATGTTATGTCCTTTTCTCAATACTGATCCAATGTCCTGAGTGTGGCTTCAGCATGGAATCCATTTGTAACCGCAACCGGGTGATGTCAGATTTGATCTTGTAGTGACGTAAAACGTGGGCCAGTATCGTCTTCATCGTCATCATGGCATAGGTTCTACCTGAAATGACACCATATTTATGTCAAATATTACTTTTTAATTGTGATGTTTATTTGAATACTATTGATTATTTGATTTTGTAATATGAAATTCTGTGTAGTTATACCTATGATCCAATGTTGATTGAGATAAACAAAAATAAAAAATAAATAAATTACAAAGTTCCAATCTGCAATTTGAACATGTGAAATCCCAGAAATTTTTAGAATAATTAGCTCAAACCAAATCTAACACTATCTGAGTTTTTTAAACGACTTCCAAAAAGAAGGAGGTTATCAGCTATTGTTGGTCTGTGCCAGAACTTGCCATAATTGGTTTACGGGACTTCGTCATATTGGTTGGACATGAAGGAGAGAGATTTTTAAAACTCAGCAGTTTCCTCCTTTATAGTCATGGCGGAAGCTAGAAACTCTTGTCTCTTAGTATAATTTTCGAAGTTCTTCTATTTCCGCCATAAGCAAAGCCCTGTGCTTGGATTACGTGAGGTGCTAGGAAGACTTACTGGGTCACGGTCAGAAAGGATTCTATCAGACGCAGCATCCGAGTCGTGCGCGTACTTTTGTTTTGGTTGGTTTAAATGGAAATGCTCGAAATTGATATGAAGTATGAATTGATTTAGTAAACTCCAATTTTAATGATGACTTAATTCTTCGTCTCAAGTATGCAAATTCGATATTTTTGATTCACGGTTACCAAAATGTCATAACTACGAAAATTTCCTCCTTTAAAACCATTTCCTAAGCTAGTAACTTCGTACACGAACGTCAAAAATAAAGTTTTGCGTAACAGATGTTACTCTGTGTTTATCCCATGAATCATCCACAAATTATAAGATAACCGTGTGTTTTGGGTAAAAGTAAACTTTGAATCTGTAGATCGTAAGTGTGCTTACTTAAGTCATGAGTAGGGTAAATGAGTGGAGGTGCCTTTTCTTAAAGCCAGAAGAGCTGAATATTTAATCGCGAGAGCAAAGCGTACATAACAAAAAAATAGTTTGAGGCATACCGATACAGTTTCGTTTTCCCAAACTGAAGGCAGCAAACGCGCCTGGGTTGTCAGGCATTCTGCTAGGATCCAACCAGCGTTCCGGGTCAAACTCGTATGCGTCAGGACCCCATATCGGATGCCTGTGGATCCCGTGAAACAACATCCAACAGCTCCTACCGGCTGATAGGGTGTAGTTTTCTATGGAATGGTGAAAAGTAATTGAAAAATCGTAGCACGGCATACATTTATATGGAGCCGTTAACGAAGTCAGCGCAGGGGCGGATGGCGGCGCAGGCGCGCTCCCTGAGGACGGTGTGCCCGAAACCGCGTATGCGCCGTGGCCGCACCACCACCGCTGACTTTGTGTACGATGCCTAAGATTGGCAGCACTATCAACTGACCAAGATCTTGAACTTACTAAGTTTAACATCCGTTTCCGGTCTCCTGATCCCTAATGGCGCGACGGCGTAATGCCTCATGGTCTCCTTCAGAAACGCCTCCATGTACACCAATTTTGAAAGGTCGATCTTTTCTACGTCTCTATCATTTCCCAGAACTTCTTGTATCCTGAAATGATGTATAATTATGTCACAATGAAAACCGTTTATCAGTCAAAACTACTCTAAAAATATCTTGTTAGGTTTTCTGGGTTTAATTCTTGGACTAGGTAGTAACAACTGAAGCGCACTTAAGTATGTTTGTTTTAACAACATAAACTTATATTGTCACTTACGGGATATCTTCCGTGATTATTTTTAATGTTGAGCACCCGATATTTCGACGCTGTTGCAAGCGCCATGATCGCGGGTTGACTGGAGTATGCGGGTGGAAGGATAATAAATTGTTACGAGCAGACAAATCTGTCTACCCTCTTTCTTTGTCTTTTGCTACGCGCACTATTGGAACTCGACACTAAGTCACGACAAAACGCACTCACAGTATCACCAAGTTTTGTGGAGTTTTTTGTATGATGCCGGCTGCTACTTTTGAGCATACTCAACACTGGATTCCACGTACTCGACAATTTGAAGCCATCCTCTCGATTGAAATTTTTGTACTTCCTTATTTCAATTGCTTCTCTTGTCAGCCTTGGTAGGTAATGTTTGTCCTTAGACAAAATACGTGGCTTGTGAAATTCGATCCCGTAAGTGACAATATAAGTTTAGTTTTAAACCGTGAAAGCCTAAAACAGTGTTTTAACAACATGTTTTTAAGAACGCATACACGTAGAAGCCGCTGCCGACCTGTCAGCGTTTATCGATACCAATCCGCGCAGTTAGTCGGCGCAGGCAGTATCTATACTTTGTGATAAGCACCGACAATTTCCGACGGTGTAAGCAGGTCGAAACCAATCGGCGACCTGCTAGCGCTTCTAACTCTAACTTCATAAGGATTTTGACTGACACCAGTCAAAAGTGGTTTTGACCGATTAACAGTTTTGAATGTTACATATACACTGCCAGTCTAAAGTCCATGTTCACCAAAAAGATGACGGTCTGATTATCTAAAAACAGTTGTTTAAAACACATTTTTCTATGGGAATAATGTTACAGTGACAGCTGGTTTTAGATAATCAGACCTTAATCTTTTCGGTGAACATGAACCTAAGGGCCAGCTTAACCGGTTACGGATAAAGTGTCGGTTAGCCTATTAGGAACTTATCTGCCAGATAAACTAACACTTTTAGTTTCACAGGTGTCGGATAGCAATATCTGGTAAATATAGTATTAGTTATAACCAGCCTTTAAGTGGTAGATAGTATTAACTATCAGATAACTAACCAACACTTTATCCAGAACCGGTAAAACTGGCCCTAAATGGTCCAAAAGCTTACGGTCGCTCAACGCGGTGTTCAGCTGCCTATGCTGGGAGTTTCTTTGAATGTTAGATCCGAAATTAAATAATCCGGCAAGAACGGGAGTTACTAACTTAGCTCACAAGTCAAGCAAGCTATGTTACCAGCATACTATTACTACCTAGTATGGTGGTCGTATCAATCGAAGTATTGAAGGTCAACGGAGCAATCGAGTCCTGGAGTGGAGATCGTGTATCGGCAAGTGAAGCATTGAGTTATGTTTAGTTTTCCAGCTAGAAGGACGATCCCTGCTCAACATTGTTGAGGTCGCTTCCAGTCGGATGCAACTGAATACATGGAGGGATTGTCAATCTGACCCCCGACAACCGAATAAATACCGGGTAATAATTGTGATACCCCATTAAGCATGGTTGTCAGATTTTCGGGTCTGTAATGGGTGTCCATACTCATACCCCGACATAACAAAGCAAGCGCCGCTTCTTTTGAAGATCGACTCAAGCAGCTGCTATTATTTTGCCACCAGCTTTCAGCTAGATGGACTAACGACCTTAAAATGGTGGTTGGTTTAAATTGGATACAGAAGTGCGAGGCAGGGTGTAAGTTGGGACAATCATATCTCAAGCTGTAGAAAGCGATAACTATGGTGAATTGATTGTACGTTCCTGACAGTGTTTCACAAATTGTGATTGAAGACTACACGCGCTTTATATGGTCAGACTGCCCATCCTCGACAGATGAGGCATTGATAGCAATAAATAGTTCGAGTTCTTACTCAGAATAGATTTTCTCCTGAATTTCAGGGTAAGACCCCAAAAACAGTGTGGCGTACACAAGTTCAGTAGTCGTTGCATCTTGTCCGGCGACTAATATAGTGTCAATATGGTTTCTGATCTGTTTGTCGGTGAATGCACCCTTTTCAGCTGCTAGCTCGAGGAGTATGTCTATGAAGGGCTTGAAGTTTCTTCCTTAAAAAAATAACAACGTCATCAGCAAAATCTCGTTAGTTTCATTAAAAGGTAAGAAAGGCATGTCGCGGAGATGACAATGCTAAGGGCGACGTGTGGTGTTACGCGAATGGATAAAATAAGAAGTGAGTACATAAGAGGAAGTCTCTGAAAGTGGAGCCGGTGACTGAAAAGTTGTGTGGTAATTGATATTGTGGTGCTAAGGGCATTTGTGATGAGAAGGAATGAGAAAAATGTCGTGAGAAAAGTTTTGAGTATGAATGTGGATGGGTTTATGAGTAGAGGAAGGCCAAAGAAACGAAGGATGGACTGTGTTAAACATGATATGGCAAGAAAAGCAATGTCTGATGAGTAGACGAAAAATGGAGACGTATGGAAGAAGAAAACATACTGCGCCGACCCCAAATGAATTGGAATAAGGAATAAAGAATGATAATGATGGTAAGAAGGATTCTAGTTTGAAGAATCTTTACCTGGTTCATTATATTCAGTGCGTATATTATTTTTATATAACTTCGATTTTCTTCTTCGTAGGACCTGTAAAATATTTTAGTAAGAACTTAGTATTATTTATATCTGGTTAAACGTTTGTGAATTTTCCATCAAAATCAGGCAGAAGAGTTTTTTTTTCCAGTTTTTGCAATTCCAACGCCCATTTGAAATATTGAGCCTCCATAATTGGGTTTTCGGTATTTTTGGTATTAGGTTAATTGTGTTTTAAGGTTTAAGGTTATATCGTTGCATAATTAAGTTTCCGAGAGGCACGCAAACTTACATTAATCTTTCTTTGATTCGTTGAGAACTATAAAGATTGAAAATCTTAACATGAGACCGTTCCACCTCTTGAAGAACAATTATTTTAAGTAATTTTAGCGTGGAAAATAAATGGGTATATGTAGGACATATAATAGCTCCAATATGTTCGATAATAATATTGCTACAAGAGGTGGTAGTACCGCCCTGGATTTTAAACATTTTTAGTAGTGCTGTCTTGTTACCGTGTCCGACATATTGTGTAGTATCTTCAGACAAGCATCTTGCTTCTTCTTGAGCCTGCTCCATGCGAATGTACAGTCAAAGTGCCACCACAACTTAAGGAAACGTTCTGCAATAGTATCAAACATCGTGTCCGAGGCTTCAAAATATTCGTTGTTGAGGTTTGGATCTGAAAAATCCACTCCTAGTACCGTGACTAGAAACAATAAAAAACTTTTTTTAATAAATACTTCACGCTTTGATGAAGTTTAACGGCTCGGCCACGATTTGCGGAGAAAACAATAAAAAAAATTGCTTTAAACTAATTTCGCCCATGCAAGTTTGCGCACAAGGCTTAAGGTGACATTCGTGTTGGCAAAAGTTGAAAAATTAACATCATACTTACTGCAAATAGTTTCTAAAGCATTACTTCGTACGGTTGACCAATGAGTAAAGGGTCCTTTTCCAACCTCTTTGTCTAATTCTTTCACAATCTTTCTGGCCTGGCTATTGAAGACGCCCATGAATGTATCTAGTAATGACTGGCTGAACGCTGGGTTCAGTAGCCTTCGGTGAACCTTCCACATCGGATCTGAAAAATGCAGTCATAACTTGTGATATGCGTGCAAAAGAAGCCGCGGCAGTAAACGAACCTAATGAGAACTCTTTAGGAAACATAATATTCAAGACATAAGTCACATAACCAGCCGTTGAACTAAACTTTTCATATTTTTTTGGGTTGATAGTACTGTACTTTATTGATTAAAGTGAAAACAAATACCTTTTGTCTAAGCTACAAGTCAAACACAGGTCCTGAGAGGTTAAATAACAAAACCGAATAAGTAACTTACATTTCGAAAAGACCAAGCCATCGCCTAGCCAAGCATCAGCAAATTTATAGTAAGGGTCCTTTTCAAGAGACGCATTTGATAACGTAAGACAATCGTCCGGGTCGGTGATAACTGCCAAATAAAATTCAAGTTAATAAAGCACGTGTCAGAAACGGGTGCTAATATTTGGATGTGGTATAGATAGACCATAAAACTATACCACGTTCTCTATGGAAAATACAGTATCGTCGTTCGGTTTCCGAGTGTGGTAAACGAATTTAAGAAAATATGTGAATGCAGATTTTTCGATTTTGAAAAATAAAGGAACGTTTCCTTTGAATAAAATTTGTCATCTCCAGTGTGTGTATCTGCAGTTGCAGTTTGTGGTCTGCAGGTCGTCTCGGAAAAGAACCTTTAGGCTGCCAACAGACGGCCTGCATCGCAGCAACCGCGCGCAGTCGATATATTAAACTGCATACAGTTGTTCGTTCAATTTTGTTCAGTTATCAGCTATCAGTTTGTCGGTCGGCTGCAGTCTTGTGCAGCAACCGCATTCAGTTAGTATGCAGTTCAACTGCATGCACTCATTACATATTTGATGCTCGAGAAAATACTTAAGTCACTTAAAATAATACTTACCATACTGAGTTAGAGGTCCAATCTTGCATGATATAACTCCTCCCACACTTGTGCAGTATGAGGCTATTTCTTCTAAAAGGAGCACTGCACCTACAATCGTAAGGAAACAATTTTAAAAAATCTTCAGGAAATACTAAATTAAGATGCACTAGCTTTGTTCGAATACTGATACGATACTAAGTTTAGTTTTTTTGAGACTTATTTACAGACTTTACGCATGGTAAGTTTTGTTCGAAAGTTAAACTAGAAGATCCCTCCGTGAATTTGCCCTCTATCTAAAATGTTCAAATACTTGGTGAATATTTTGGAGATATGCAAATTTTCAAGATATATGCAATAGATAGTGTTATTACGTGTTTTGTATTTATTTTCACCGCTGTCACCATGTGGTGTAGTGAAACACAGAACTCTGAGTTAGCAACTGATTTATCATTTCTGCAGGTACTTGCATATTAAGTTGGTACACATTTATATGCAACAACCCTCAACACGTTTTGTGTTTTTTTTTCTGGAACAAACCTGGTAACGGAGGTATTGATAAATAAAGTACCTAATTTTTTGTTGTTTTTTTTTTATAACACAGTTTTTAACGTTAAAGCAAACTAAAAATACCTCCATGACCAATAAATTCACAATGTTGGTATTGAGTGCATTATACCGAGTTCCAACGTAAACCATAATTTTTCAGAACAAAAAAGGTGTTTTCCCAACAATAATAATATTTTTGAGTTAGTTGTTTCATGTACAGTGAATGTACACATCTTAACCATAATTAATCACACATAAAAACTGAGACTTAATATGACGATGATGACTTAGATATGACTACAAAATTTTAAAAAAATATGTGCCCGAGAAAGTTTCATAATTTCTCTAAAGAGTGCTCAAAATAAATTTCACATTTTTTTATTAGAGTGTTACTCTTAAAACACTGAAATATACAAGAAAAATGTGATAGCTCTTTTAATCTACACCTGACCTTTTGGTCTGTTAAACTACACCTTGTATAAAGGGATTAAAAAACCTCATAACGAAGCTGGAAGGCATTTGTTCTTCCCATAAAGTCTGCGATCATTTATTTTTGTTCTACACTATAGCTGGGAAGTATTGGGAACCTTCTAGTTACGAAGTTAATAGGGGTCAAAGTTCCATTGTTGTTTTAAATAAAGGTTTTTATTATGTAATTTTTAATTTAAGCACATCGCAGGTACTATTCAACCCATCCATCAGCACAATGTTTTAAATCATTGAGTGCAACCTTATAACATGAAATTTCACCCAAAAAAAAGTCATTTCCCAGCTATCTTTTTGCGTAAAGTTACTTAGGTAGTTTAAAGGGCGGAGGACGGACTGAGGTAGTTGACGGCCTTGTGGTGAGGTGGTTGTTACCGGGCAAACCACAATTTTGGGACAAACTAGTTTCACTTAGGTTTATCTGCGATGGAGTCGATGGAGTCTCGGCAACGGCCTCGCTTTGCAGGGCTCCTACTTCTAAATAGTTTAAAAAATGGCGCCATACCCTTTTAACCTAATTTATCCGTGTCGGGGTGCCCCAAGTCGGTACAGTTTAGGCCTAGGCAAAGATGGTTTGTTCCAAAATCAGGTGCGGCCGGTAGCCTTGTTTAAAATAGTACATACCGACGCTGTCCCCCACGGTTAGTAAACGTGGTATATGTCCCAAAATTGGCCACGCCCCTGGAAGCGATGGCGGTTCCGTAGTCTTTTCGGTCTTCCAACTCCATAACCAGTAAACTGCGCAAGCGACGCAGAAGAGCAGTATAGCGATCATTGTTGATGTTCTATCTTGTAACTGAAATTAAAATTTCATTATGAAATAAGCTGTACTTATGAGCCCTGCGGAGCATGTGAATATAATACAAACGTAATACCAAAATAATTTGTACATCCAACATATTCTTAAGGTAGTGTTATTTATTTTGATTGGATTACAGAAAATATAGGTTTCCAAACACGCATTTTGAATGAACAGCGATTTCAACAAGAGTTATGAGAAAAATAAAATTCTATAGAAATTTTAAATTCCTCATACCTCGTCTCTAGATAATTGTCCTTTCAAAATATTTATTTGGAAAGATAGATATTCTATGATACAATCGAAATATATACACACTACCTTATAAATATGTTTGATTTTCATATTATTTTGGTATTACGTTTGTATGAAAAGCGCATGCTCCGCCGGCCCCTTAATGCTGGCCTTGAGAAATAAATTCGTGCTTCACTGATACTTTTGTCAAAGGAACTGATTAAGTACTTTTTGTTCGTCCCTATCTATGAAACTTACTCACTGTAGTTTGCGTTATCAGTACGTCTACCATGAGTTTTATCAATCTATACTCGCTAGCGATTGCAGTTAAAAAAAATGTATGAAAACTTTTACAGCGCCTCTAGCGGATAGTTGGGTACTAAAATGCGCAGTATGAGTCACATAGTTATCTATCCTATGTCACCGTGTAGTAAATTATACTACAGCGACTGTAGTTTGCGCTTCATTCTAACGCGGCTTAACCTTGGCAGTCAATCCGTGCAGCACGTTATTATAAATTCAATACGACACCCTGGCTCTAATTTATAATGTAAACCATGGCATCCAGAAATGAATTCGTACTTTCATCGCTGATGCCTTTCATGGCTCGATTTCATATCATAATGGTATATGACAATAACAAAAATAAGATACAAAAAGTACTTTTCCGCTTCTTTTCTATTTTTCTAAAAAATATTTTTCTGTTTTCAAAATGAATTAATATAACAAAGAAATTCGATATAATCTGAAGTTTTATATCACAAAAAGGGGCAAACTGACTCAAACCGCAAAAAATGTGACGTTTATGGACCTAATGCACTGTCAGTAATAAAAGCACAAAGTTAAGACAAAAGCTTCCACGAAGCATCGCAATAAAACGGGGGTCTGTTGGGTATTTCTGTCATTTGCTTGTAAAACTACTTATACTTCAGCCTCCCCGTGACCACGTCTGGTGCAATCCGGTCGAAACGTCGGTCCTAAATTAAACGAAAAGTTTGCGATAAATACCCATTTCCATATTTTTTATAAAAATAACATAACATATAAAATGACATAACGCCTGCATTTGCCCCAAGGCTTAGGCATTTGTTTACCTGCTATAAAAATAACACTAATTATATACCTCACTTATTATATCTCGTCTGCTCGACGTCCGTACGTCACTACAGGGATCCAGCAGAATATCAGCGTCAGGTGCATGCCTGACACATGCTGAGCTGGACTCCCATTTGGTGTAACCTTGAGACGCACACCGCACCTTGCATACCCTCTTTGTTATTTTTTTTATTTTTTTATTTGAAGTTTGTCATAATGTTACTATGCTTATTTTGTAAATATGTTTTTCTTTTGTTTTAAGTGAACTGCTTCATTTAATTGTATTTCTGGGTGCTGTGCTTTGTTTTTGTGTGCACTAAATAAATGATTTATCTATCTATCTATCTATCTTATCTAATTTAGTTTTTACCCACGACGCAACGGAACCGGTGTATGCGTTTGGGGTAAGAGGCTCCAAAACTACAAGTTCAATTTTGATGCAGTTTTCAGTAATTTGTTTAGTGCATGTTCTTAGATAGCTGTTACGGTGACAACTCACCAGAGGGCGCTGCAGCAATCATTGTTTGAGCAAATCCATGTTGTCATTTTTCTCCAAAAGTACTAGTTCGATTTTGATGCAGTTTGTGGTTGATTAGTGAGGGTTCTTGAATAGATGTCACGGTCGTAGCTCACTAAAGGGCGCTGCAGTATTAACATTATTTACATAAGTCTCACGCAAAAGTTTTTTTTAACCGACTTCTAAAAAAAAGGAGGAGTTTCTCAATTCGGATGTTTCTATTTTTTTTTTTTTTTTTTATGTTTGTTCGCGCATAACTCCGTCCCTTGCCAACCGATTTGAAAAATTATTTTTTTGTTGGATAGGGTATACTTCCCAAATGGTCCCATAGTCACCAAGTCGGGATCTGATGATGGAATCTTGGCAAAATCGAGGGAACTCTTCAAGTTTTATAGGAAAACGTACAGCGATTTTAGTATTTTCTGCAACAAGTAAAGCATTTGCGTTTGAAAAGAATCATTTTACCATCAGGTCTGATGATGAAGCCAAGAGTCACGGAACTCCATAGTGAGACAATGTATCCTAGTCGTGATTGGGCTTGTTGTAATTGTTACGATATGCACTTTCCATGTGTACCAAGCACATGTGAACCACTAAAAAGTGAGAAATAAAAACTTTTTTGCAAAAAATAAAACCGACTTAAAAAAAAAACAAAAAAGTGAAAAATAACTTTAGCTTCTGAAGTCGGTGACAAAAAAAAATCAATCAAACAAAGGTCACCTACTTCATAAGCTAAAGTTATTTTTCACTTTTTTGTTTTTTTTTGAAGTCGGTTTTATTTTTTTTAATACAAAATCGTTCGATTATCCTATCCTACTAATATTATAAATGCGAACGTTTGTGAGTATGTATGTATGAATGTATGGATGTTTGTTACTCCTTTCACGCAAAAACCACTAAATGGATTTGGATTAAATTTTGCACACAGATAGTTTATAACTTGGATTAACACATGGGATACTTTTTATCCCGGTAGTAAGATCCCATGGGACAATTATCAGACTTCACGCGGGTGAAGCCGCTGGCAGAAGCTAGTTGTTAATACATTCGTCAGGAGAGAGAACTACAGTTAGATCACACGCATTACGTTCGGTTCTTGTAGCAGGTGTCCGAATGATGGGGTTGCGGGCCTATTCGAAAGAGATACCGCGGCCCCGGAACGTAAATAGCGAGGAAGGAACATGGATGGGTTTTAGTCAGTAAAAGTCTGACACTCCCTTCCGCTCCGCCCAGAGTGGGAGAAGTTATTTGATGATTTTCCATCCTACAAAAAAAAAAAGAAAGGTTTCCGAGTAATGGTGATTTGAACTTGCTTTACCAGCTCGTTTCGTCTAGCTCCGCATGCGAGCGAAAACCCGGGCGCGGCGGCGCATTATGTACAATAATATCTATGCTCTCTACAAATCTATACTATATAATATTATAAAGCAGAAGAGTTTGTTTTTTATTTGTTTGTTTGGTTGGTTGAACGCGCTAATCTCAGGAACTACCAACTCGAATTGAATTATGTTTTTGTTTTAGATAGTCCATTTATAGATGAAGGTTTAAAGCTATATAACATCACGGTATGATTATTAGGAGCGGAGCAGAAATTAAAAATGTTGCAAAAACTGGGTTTTTTTTCCTTTCGGTTTTCTCTCTTATGTGACGCAGACGAAGTTGCGTGGGTCAGCTAGTTTTAAAATAAAAAGCAAATTAAAAATTTAGTAAAAAGTCATTTATTGAAAAGGGATAAAAATAATTTAAAAACCTACGAATAGGAAAAAAAAACAAGATGAATAATGGGAAATTATTAGCGCTATACTTACACGGTTACACCCTTAGTGGGTAGGCCGTGGCTCTACGGTGGGGGAGACCTTTAGAACTTGATGATACTAATTTTATTTACGATGAAATTTAAAATAGTGTTGGTTTTTTTTTTATTTGGGGGTTTTTAATTTATTTTATTATTTTTCAGTTGCTTTTTAAGCGTCGTGGGTTTTCTTTTTTTTTCATTTAGCTTTTTATGTATTACATTTTAGTGTTATTTTTTAAGGTTCCAATAAACGTAGCTTCATAACGAATATTCTTGGGTTAATTTTAATTCGATGGTTTTGAAATTATTTTATCCTTTTAAATTACTTTTTAACCGTAGTAGATTTCTAATTTTATGTTTTTTTTTTTAATTACTGAATTTAAATTTTAACGTTATTTTTTGAAAAAAAAAACAGTACCAATTGCTTCGAGTTTATGGCTTTAGGTTATGCAACGATTTTAAAAAATGGTGTGTAGTACTTTCACCAACATTTCACCAGTTATTATTAGTCACATGTTAAGGGCAACCGGGGACAAATCAAAACTTTGGGTTACTACTGAGAAATTCTTAATAGAAAATCTCGATTACACTTTGTGCGACCAAGATATGAAAACCAGGACGTTGTAGTCCGCACTATGTATCAACTGGTTCCAATAAACATTGCTTCACAACGAATATTCTTGGGTTTTTTTTATTTCGGTAGTTTTTTTAATTATTTTATTCTTTGTCAATTACGTTTTAACCATCGTAGGATTTAACATATTTTTTTAACTTTGCCCTTTATTTTCATAAATTTAATTTTTAGTATTATTTTTTCAAAAATAAATAGAAAGAGTTGCTCCAGGTTTTTGGCTTGGTTTTGTAACGACCTAAAAATAATGGTGTATAGTACTTTCACGAACATTTCACCAGTTATAATTATTACGACCCATGTTTGGGGCGAGCCGGGTACAAATCTAAACTTCAGGTTACTACTAAGAAATTCCTAATAGAAAACTTAATAACACTTTTTCCGACCAAGATATGAAAATCAGGACTTCATAGTCCGCAATATAAATATCAACAGGTTCCAAAAAACATTGCTTCTCAATGTTTTCTTTTTATCCAGTATTTGTAACTTACATTGCGTCCAGACGCGTCTTTAAGCACATTCACAAAACATTACTTAAAAAATAAAACAATTCACTTTGCACAATATATCAGCACTGATCTCTTGTTGGCAAATAACGAAACTAGCTCGAACCTTCTCCTTAAATAGAATTTGTATTGCAATCTGGCAGGTACGGTCACGAGCACGAATATGTTAACACTTAAAAGCTTCTGTTCTGAATACAAATTCATGTTTTTACGAAGATAAGGTTCGTAACAACATGAAGTTTAAGTACTATAATATTCTGGAACTCACATATTTAGGAAAAAGACCCTATGTCCAAGTTGCAATCGTCATTTGTCTCAGAAATTGCTTTTAAATTTAGGAAAGTTAACAGATTGGTGCTCGTGACTGTACGGGTAGATCTCGTGCACAAAGGATTCCATACTTTTTATGAACCGAAAAAATAACTTTAGTTCAGAAGTTCAACGTCTTTTGTTCGATAGATTCAGATTTTTTGTCACCTACCTACTTCTGAAGCTATTTTTCACTCTTTTTGTGTTATAGAAAACAGTTTCATTTTTTTTGCAAAAACTGATTTTATTTTCTCTATTTGTTGTTATTTATCAAATATTAGCTACGCAAGTATTTTACGTCGTTTACATACATGCCATGGTAATAGGCTTATCCCAAAATACATGGAACTTAACATAGCGAACTGTCGAAATGTTGGTGTACCTACACGCACAGTCCAGATGTGTATCTGCGTACCCCGTCAGAGCATACAGGCGTGATGTTATGGTTTGGTGTTTTGTAGACAATAAACATCCAAGCGATTGCAGCAATCACGACAGATTGTTGTCTACTGAAGAATTCCGCTCCATATCACCAAATTCCATGATGACAATATTTCTACAGGATATTTTGGGAGTATTAAACAGAGAAACAGTTTAAAAATTTTGACCAAGAAATCGGTGAATATACAATAAGAAACTCCTCCTTTTTGAAGTCGGCTAAAAAGAGCCCTAGTCTAGTCACTTTATTTGTAACAAATTTTAAATGTGCGTTCTGCACCCATATACACAAACGTTTCGATTTGATTTCGATTCGGGAGGTCTATCTCCCTCACTTTCGTAATGCCAAAAACTTTTTTCAAAAATAACTTTATCTCCAGATTTTATTGTAGAGTTTGAGTTGCGTTGTTATTTGAGTCTTTCGAAACTCAAACAAAAAGAAGAAGTTATTTCTCCATTTTTAGTTGCAAAAACCTATTTAAATACGGTTCGCGGTCGCCACTCCAGAACTTTTCAGCCCCATCGGCGATCCGTTCTGCAAGCATCCAGTATGTTAGGTTCCATTTTATTGGGGTAAGCGAAATTCTCACTAAGCATACTGGTTCCTTTACGATAAAATGCTCAACTGTTCTGTACACTTGAAATTCAAGTAAATAATATATACCATTAACAAAAACACGTTTTACACGTGTCTTAGAATATCGTTGTATGAACTTTTTGTTGGCGTTACCTTGAGCGCGGCCAAAACACAAAAATAATGAAAATAGATTTTTTTACTGCAAAATGATCCTGCCCTTAACCTCGATCACGCCTAATGAACAGGGTTGAATGTACGAGCATGCCCTTTTTGTTAGGTTGTACTTAAGGGGCCGGCGGAGCACGTGCATTTCATACAAACGGAATGCCTAAATAATTTGTAAACAAAACATAATAATGTATTCTTTAATTCAATCGATACAAATACTTACTAATGTATTTATTTCGATTGATTTACAGAATATCTATGTTCCCAAATTTATATTTTGAAAGGACAATGATATACAGGGTGTAAACCACCTCATCACGAAGCCGTTAACCAAGCATTCTGTACATCAAACTAAGTAACTTTAAGCAAAAATTATTGCTGGGACACAACTTTTTTTTTGAGGTTATAAATCACTTTTTATGATAGAACTCAATGTAACGCACTTAAAACATTGTGCACATAAATGGACACTACCAAAATTGTATGTTTGATTTAAAAAATGTTTTGGTATTACGTTTGTATGAACTACACATGCTCCGCGGGCCTCAAAAGCTTGTATCATTATAATTAAATAACTTATCAGACAAACATAAATATGTACTGTACAAATACCGCTTCGTTAGCCTGGTGGTAGTAAGCGCAACTGCTGATCAAGCCATCCTGGGTTCGATGCTCAGGTCGCGTGAAGTGTTTTTGCGTTATTCCATTAGGAATACCTCAGTAGCAGCCACGGATTCTGGATTCAGGGTTCCAGCCTATTGCCATCTTGTGCCTGTCTGCCGGGGTTGCGGGCCTATTGGAAAGAGGTACCGCGGCCCCGGAACATATAACTACGCTACGGTTGGGACCAAGAGCGGGGATTTTTAAAGTTCCGGCAACTCGTACAAATTTATTAAAGTTCGCACCAGTGATTCGTGCAATTAGAACATTTAATGATATCTCTCGGCATTTGGATATTTTTTCTTGCTCTTTGGCGGAATTCCAGAGGGTGACACTTAGCATGTTGTCTACTGTGTAAATTGTGCTTCTACGCAGACCCGTTAGTTGGGACTGCACTATTAATTAGCCACAATGACTACTTTTGTTAGCTTGGGTTTTACCTGTTGAAACAAATGTATGTGTTAATGAATAAAATAAGTAAAGAATAAATAAATAGAGGGCGAGGAAGGAACATGGATGGGTTTTAGTCAGTAAGAGTCTGACACTCCCTCCCGCTCTCCCCAGAGTGGGAGAAGTCATTTGATGATTTCCCATCCTAAAAAAAAAAGAGGTGGAGGAGAGAGGAGGTTCAGGTAACAAACACAAACCTATTTTGATGTTTCTTTTTTTAATGCTGATGCTTTCCGTGAGGTCCCATTTCAATTTGATTAAGATCTGATACTGGTCTTTGGAGATAGGCAAATCTGCAGTGATTGCTGCAATAGCTTGGATGTTTATTGTTTATCCAACATCATGACAGAACATCACGCCTGTATGCTCTGAGGGGGTACGCAGATGTGTACAATACTCCAAGGTTTCGACAGGTATGTATTCCATTTATTAGGGATTACCTGTTACCGTAACATGTACTGTTTTATTTTATTTTATTGGAAAGGGTGACCTAACCAAACACTCTTCAAGGGTAGTTTGATGAGTGTTGGTTTCGTTGTAATTATGGCATCCATGACAAAGTAACGGAACTGTTCAATTCTTAGCAGCAAATTTACGATACTAGACCAAATCTTTTATAGGCTACCCGGATATTTGAGTAACCTACCATAATCGTTTTTAACCGACTTCAAAGGAGAAAGTTCTCAATTCCATGTTCCCCGATTACTCGAAAATGACTGGACCGATTTTAATTTTATTTTTATTGTTTGAAAGGATATATCCTTCCTACGTGGTTCCATAATCATCAAGTCAGGCTACTGATGATGGGATCCTGGAGGGCAGAGAAAATAGAGGGAACTCTTCAAATTTTATAGGCACACAAGAAACGATTTGGGTAGTTTTAGGAAGAGTACTTTCTCGGAGTGATCTCGTTTCAATTTGGTACAGATGTGTTGAAGAACTTCAGAGATAGGCAACGAAACTCCTCAATAAATGATAGTAAATGTACTGGGATTGTTGAAATCTCATGTCTGTCTTTTGCTTACACCAGTTTATAACAAAAACGTTGTGAAAGTGTAAATGTAACATACGAACCACTAAAAAATGAAAAATAACTTTAGCTTCAGAAGTCGGTAATAAAAACTAAATCAATCAAATCTCTTCTATGGGACGCAGACGAAGTTGCGTGGGTCAGCTAGTATTATCATAAAAAATATATCTTTTTACCGATCACAATTTATAATCTCTCAAGTTTTACCTACAACTTTTACATCGAGTTTATAATCTATATTATCAAGTTATTTTGTAAGTAGTCGGAGTTTGCTATCGTCCTATTCCTACCTTTCTTTTTTTAGGTGCTCTGCGGATATATCAATACGTACTGCAAATGTAGAAAATGTCCAAGGCATAGATTAAATAAATAAATGTCGCCAAGAACGTGAAGCAAATATTATGGCGAGTCTTTCGTCTAGTCTCTGTGGTTACACAATGCCTATTGTTGATATAATTATGTATACTAAGAGATTATTGTAAAATTGACCGCTATTGTGAATAAACAGCCAATAAACACACATTTTTTTATTTGATGAACCAACAACAAGCCTCACAGTCACATCAAAGAAAAAAATCTAATCAATGAAATTATTTGTTGATAATTACAATAACTACCTACATTATTCAACTTATAATAATGTTCACACTTTAGCAAGAGAACTCTCCTCTTCTTCCTCTTCTTTACCTGCGACTTTGCCTACGTGTCAATACACGTAGGCAAAGTCGCAAATAATAAAAAAGAAACATTAAATACAATCAAATTAGTAAATAGTTATAGTAGGTACTTCATAATATGCATTATTGTAATGATTGGTCGTTCAAAAATTCGTCTACATTATAATAACATTTGTCAATTAAAGCTTTTTAAAACTTATGTAATGTCATAATTTAGTCGGGCTTCAAATAGAACTTCCGAACTGCTCTTCTGAAAACCAATTTGCTTTCAGCTTTTTTAATGGCAAGGGGTAGCACATTCCAGAGTGATTTATAGTGGAGACAGCATATGAAGAGGACATAAAACCAGTACGGTGAGAGGGAATTTGAAGTATTAGTAGTAGTTTTTGGAAGCTCAAAGGCTGCGACTGTGAGAACTGCCCAACAACTTGATATAAGAATTTAGATACTCGGGAACACATGGATCATTCATAATCGTGAAAAGCATGCAGCGAGATCTGAGGGACCTCCTGAGCCTGATAGGCAGCCATTTAAGCTGAGAGCGATGCGAAGAGATGTGATCGTATTTACGTAGTCCAAAAATAGACCGAATGCAATTATTCAGAAGACGATCCAATTTGTTAAGAAGCTCTTGGGTTAGATCAGAGTAACAAACATCAGCATAGTCGATAATCCGAAGCACAAGCGACTGGACCAAAGTGATTTTAATGCAGGATGGGAGAAAATGTTTAAATCTATGGAGAGATCGCAGTGAGTAAGTGACCTTCTGGCTAACCTGAGCAACCTGCTTTTCCAACTGAACGTTTCGTCAATGTACAGGCCCAAGTCTTTTACGTGGGGTGAGAGAGGTATTACGGAGTTGTCGAACATAAGCGGCACCAGCCGGCCAGTGTCCAAATTTCTCAGGTAGTACGAGCTACCAATGAGGATGGCCTGGTACTTCCCGACGTTGATAGCAACCCCAAATTTGCCAGACCATTCTCCGATGGTTCGGAGATCAGCATTAAGTGACGAGATGCAATTGTCAAGGTTGGCAATATCCGATTGAGCGTAAAGTTGCAGGTCATCAGCATACAGATGATAAGAGCACTTGAGGATAGTAGTAATTGAATTTATGAATGACGAAAATAAGAGAGGAGAGAGAATACCGCCTTGTGGAACACCAGTTACCAGATTGCACCAGTCGGAGTAATCCTGATCGGCACGCACCGTCTACTGGCGACCACGAAGATATGAAGAAAACCAATCACGTGACAACGAAGAGACTCCAATTTGAAACAGTATGGCGAGGAGGATATCGTGGTCAACGTGTTTGGAAAAATCTATTAAAACCAACACCGTAACCCTCGAATTCTCCAAGCCATCCCTAACATCTTCAGTAACCTTAAGCAAGGCTGTGGCTGTGCTGTGACCAGGCCGAAAACCAGATTGGAATTCGGACTACAGTCTGTTCTTAAGGACGTGGGAAGCTATTTGTCTAATAACCGCTGCTTCAAGCAACTTGGAAAGGAAAGGAAGAATGGAGATAGGTCTGAAGTGATTTGGCAAACTAGGACTTTGGAAGAGGGATAATATAAGCTTTACGCCACAAATCAGGAAACGACCGGTGAAAAAAGAAAAATTTATTTTGTGAGTAACAATGGGAATTAAATTATCAATCATAAAAGATAACATTGCTCTGCTGATCCCATCACAGCCCACAGCCTTAGACTTAATTAACATTTAAAAAATTAAGACCTCAGCGTTAGTCACGGGAGAGAAAGAGAAAGAGTCAGGAGGTAACAATGGCTTGGAAGTAATGTCATGAATAGTTTGGTTTCTAACATCAACTGAAAGCGAAGCTGATGTAGAGAAATGTTTATTGAGAACGTTTAAGGATAGACTAGAAGGTAAAATACTAGAGCTAAACTACTACTAAACTACTTGTACAAGCTCCAGTTCTCCTCACTGCGATCCCGTCTATATCTTCTAAAAGCCCTGTCACGCCGTCTCATAGCCATCCTAACTCCTGGAGTTATCCATGGAGCCGGAGGGCGCTTAACACGGACGGATATAGCATGATCATCATGTAGACCTCTTTTTAAAGAACTAAATATATTAATTGTTCCTGGAATGTACATATTTGAATGTTGTACTCGTAAGTTTGTTAAAATACACTCCGAATTATTTCAACGTCTCGGAGACACTGTTACGTTTAATACGAGATATCCTGACAGATTGATTATTCCCCCAATGAAAAGTCACTTATATCACAGAAGTTGCTTTCCAATGATTATAACAAACTACCAAAATCATATAGAGAACTGCCAATCAATCGATTTAAAACGGCGCTATTCAGATGGCTCATAGGAAAATCATTTTATTCTGTGAATGAGTATCTTAACTTTAAAGATTGACATTTTAAAATAATAATATTTTAATTAAATGATTTGAACGTTCATAACTGTCATTCTTATTATTGCCAATGGTTTTGTTGACATCCTTATTATTATTACATACTAATTGCGATAAATTCATGTACCTATTCATAAATGTATTATTACATTTTGCATGCTAGTTTTAGCGAATTGTGTGAGCAACTGTATTAAAACTCGACCATCTATTTGTGTGTAGACAACAAACATCCAAGCGATTGCAGCAATCACGACAAATTGTTGTCTACTGATATCACCAAATTCCATGATTAGATCATGACAATATTTCTATAGGATATTTTGGGAGTATTAAACAAGGAAACAATTTAAAAATTGATGTAAAATTTTGACTGAGAAATCGGTGAATATACACTCGGTTCCAAAAATAACGGGTCAGCCACATAAACCCGAATATCTCCCGAACTACGTATGCCATCCAAGTGAAACGAAGACTGTTCAATTGAGAATTTAATTATACAGATAAAAAATAAAATAAAACTTAGTTGCACCCACAATATTATTCTCTAAATTAAAAAAAAAACTGAAGTAGTCATATTTTTCTTAAGATTACATTTTTTTCATGATTGTTTTTTTGCTGTTTTTCATCACTTTCTTCATTTTAAACCTTGGTATTGCCTCCGCGAGCTCTACTGACAGCTTGCAGGCATGCAGCTGTACACTAAATTTCGGAGCCGGTGCTGAGGAATACCTTCCCATTCCTCCACCAGTGCTTGTTTGAGCTCGGAAAGCGTGATTGGTGGGGGGTTTCGACCTTTCACGCATCTCTGAAGCTCGTCCCAGACGTGCTCGATGGGGTTTAAGTCCGGGCTTCGCGCTGGCCACTGCATGAGTTCAATACCGACCTCTTCAAGGTAGTCATGTACAATTCTGGTGGTATGGGGACGCGCATTATCATGCATTAATATGCCGTGTCGGTCCATCCTAGCCATGAAAGGACCTATATGTTCATTGAGGATCTCTTTCACGTACCTCTCTGCATTTAGAGTTCTATTTTGAATGAGTACCAGCTCGGTGCGGGCCTCAGCAGAAATCCCAGCCCAAACTTGTACGGAGCCTCCACCGTACGCCACTTTTTCCTCCACACACGCTTGATGGAAGCGCTCCCCTGGTCTTCTGTACACCAACTGCCTACCATCATGCTTATAAAGCATGAATTTAGACTCGTCCGTGAACATTAAACTATACCAATCGTCTAGTGTCCAGTTTAGGTGCTCGCGCACGTATCTCTGTCTTGCAATTCGATGTCCCCGTTCCAGTTTGGGGCCATTTGCGGGCCTCAATGGTTTCAAATTTGCTTCAGCAAGACGTCTTCTTACTGTTTGAGCACTTAAATTGCCACCTCCAAAGCGAATAAAGTGAGTTTTTAGACCAACAGCAGTTTGAAAACGATTTCGGAGCATTGTAGCCACCAGTTGTCTGTCTTCCCTGGCCGTTGTGCATCTTGGTCTGCCATTTCCTGGTCTTTTAAGGTGTTACCCGGGCTCTTGGTACCGCTGAACTACACGGAGATACACCAATGTTTCTGGCTGTGTCACGCAGTCTCCGCCCAAGTTCCAAAAAAGTTAGGATTCTGGTACATTCCTCTAGCGTGACTGCCATGCTTCACCTCACAGAATAATAATTATGCACGTGGAAGACGTTCACGATATTTTCTTTTGTGACAGAACAGAAATGGAAAGCATCCATAATGACATGAAACAAAAATGTTGTTTTTAAAAATAGTAATTTTTTTAAATTTTGTTTTTCTAATGAAGTTTTTTTCATCAACCAGTTTAAATAATATGATATTAGAAGCGTAACTAAAAAGTCTTTATTCTGTTTTTTGTTTCATTGATCTAACTTTTACAGTAACAGGTGGTATTTCAATTTTTGTGACTGACCCGTAATTTTTGGAACCGAGTGTACAATAAAAAAATATATAGAACCGAACTTACAAACTCCTCCTTTTTGAAATCGGCTAAAAAGAGCTCTAGTCTAGTCACTTTATTTGTAACAAATTTTAAATGTGCGTTCTACACCCATATTCACAAACGTTTCAATTTGATCTCGATTCGGGACGTCTATCTCTAATAACGAAAACTTTATTACAGCATATAAAACCGACTTCAAAAACACAACAAAGTGAAAAATAACTTTATCTCTAGAAGTTATTTTAGAGTTTGAGTTGCGTTGTTATTTGAGTCTATCGAAACGCTAAGAAAAAGAAGAAGTTATTCCTCCATTTTTAGTGGTAATAACCAATACAAATATAAGTTTTACATTTGTTTTAACATAACATAACGTTACGCCTTTAATCACCGAAGAGATGGGCTGAGGTGTACCTAATACCATAAGGGGAGGGGCCCGCAAGGGCCGAAGCCTGCCGGGGTTGCGGGCCTGTTCGAAAGAGATACCGCGGCCCCGGAACATAAAGGGCGAGGAAGGAACATGGATGGGTTTTAGTCAGTAAGAGTCTGACACTCCCTCCCGCTCTGCCCAGAGTGGGAGAAGTCATTTGATGATTTCCCATCCTAAAAAAAAAAGGTGTACCTAATACTCGTAGTAACTACATCCACATTTTGCCATTATGTTTAAGACCAATGTAATAGGGGGCTATCTTATTAATAAGAATAATTTATTTTTTCTAAATGTTTAAATATACATGGGTATACATATATACCTTTTTTAATATTTAAAATATATATACATTTTTTTTAAACAATAATTTGAAATGTCATGAAATTGTATACAGGGTGTAAACCACCTCATCACAAAGCCATTAACCAAGCATTCTGTACATCAAACTAAGTAACTTTACGCAAAAAATATTGCTGGGAAACAACTTTTTTTTGTGGTTATGAATCATGTCTTGTGGTATAACTCAATGTAACACACTTAAAACATTGTGCTGATTGATGGATTGAATAGTACGAGGGTCGTGAAGGTTTTAAAAGTCAAAATCTTGCAAAAAACCTTGTAATTAAAAAAAAACCTTGTCAGAAAGTTGTAACTTTGACCCCCATATCTCCGTAACTAGAAGGTTACCAGGTATGTTGCAGAACAAAAAAATGATCGCAATGATGGGGAGAACCAGTGCCTTTCGGCTTCGTGAAGAGGTGTTTGATACCCTTTAGAAATAAATAAAGGAAATAATTCAATTCTTTCCTATTAGACCGTGATATAAGAAACATTTTTTCATCCGTATAACGTTGTCTATTCGTCGGATTCGATGCGGATAAGTGTTTGAGGTTTTATAAGATTTCATACAAGTCATTCTAAAATTCGATTCTTTGCTTCCTTCGGCTTTGATAAGAGGGCGTTCACCTTTAGGATGTTATTAGTGCCCCATCTAGCACACAAGCTGCTTCAATCACTCCTTTACAACCTGAATGTTCTATAATAGCCGTTCAAGGAGTTTACTATACCTAATACTTAAGTGGTACAGTAGCGAATTCAATCGCTCTTTAACAGGCTTGTGGTACAATAGCTGTACAACAGTAAATATAATCCCGATGGAACTAAAGCAGAGTTATACCTTTTAAAATATTGCTAGGTCTTGTAGACGACTATAATAGTTAAAAGTGTTTAAATGGAGTTACAAGCTTCCTTTAAATTGCTTTAGGTGGTGTATATTGCATATTATTTTGTAACTATAAATTTACAGCAGAGAAACAAGCTGTACAACGGAGTACCAATAATCCGTTGCACCACCCTATAAGACTCATAAAAATATATATATATTAATTACCGATATAGAGCTAGAAGATTACAATAGAGCCTCAATACCACCATCATAAAACTGAAAGGTCTACAATGGTCGTTACTAGCGGCTAAACCGGTACAATGGTTCTAGTTAACTTTGAAGGCTGTTGTAACCGAGACGCCACTAAAGTTTTTAATAAAACAATTCTCATGATTTTTTCAAATTTATTTACATCACAAATATGTATGTATAAATACCGAATTCACGCCAGTCTTTCTCACCCAGGATTCTAAAAACTAAAATGTCTTAAATAAACTAAATTCAAATTTCAAACCTTCTAATCGAATGTACTGTTTATCCAAAAAACTGCATAAAGAGCAGGCGCGTGAAAATTGTAGCTGTTGTTTAAAACATATGTATAATATTTACAATACAGTGGCACGAGCACTGGTATTTTGAATAGGTAAATAAAAGGAAAAATCAAAACTACTGTTGTTTATTTTTTTATTTATCCATCAATCACTCATAAGTTACAATTTCAATTAGTTTAGTTAATTTCCCCAAAATATCGTGTCTGTAGACCTAATATAGAACTGTAAACTCTAATTCAGAGAAACAGTCGCATTTAAATACGATTCGAGCTCTACAGTCGCGCTACAAGAGCTTGTTTTAGGTCCTGAGGCGCACTCTACTGCTCGCATAGCACATTTGTAGATCCATGCATGTTACAAAGGGTGCGAGCGGTAGAGTGCGCCGTACTAACACTTCTGTACAACCATTGTAGAGATATTGTAGATCCTTAGGCCGTTTGTGTGGGCCTCCCGGGGGTACAGCGGCGCTATAGCGGCTTGTATATCTACTGTAGAACTTATCTATAGAGGCTATGCCGTTATTAATAACCTCTAACCAGTCGCTGTACTGGCGGCTGTGTGGCTGTGTGTGCTAGGTGGGTGCTGCCCCGCACCCCGTGGATGAGGGGTGTGCGTCTCTAACGCATTACTGTATAAAAGCAATCGACCGTCAGCATTCCAAACTCCGTGGCCGCTTCTAGAAATTCCTGATGTATAACCCCAATAACACTTTGCTCGACCTGGGAATTCAACCCAGGACCTCATGTTCAGTAGTTGCTACCACTAGACTAACAAGGAAGTTTTTATAAGCCCGAAGGGATATTCATTCGATAAATTAAACAAAATGGGAGGTTTGGCCAGTAGATACAAATTTTCAATGATATACCATCGTCATCAAAAATCAGTCCTAAACTGTTATCGCCTTCACCGCGTGGAGTTACTCACAGCTTTTGTTATTTTATAATTATACAGTGAAATTAGTGATAGCTTTAATTTCCACATCAGATGTTTCTGATCTTCCGTTTTTTATAGGTCAACAAGAAATGCCCATCAGACGGAACAGCTTTTGCTAAGACGTCATTCGTATATGTGTTATGGTGTAGCTGGGCCGTGGAACAATTACTGCAATGGTGCTATTTTTATATCTCTTAAAGTTTAGCTAGTCTGTTGCGGTTCTGCATCAGGTGTTTAAGTTTCCAAGATAAATTAGACCCTATATGTTGCCCAGACTTAATATCAATACAACAATAAAATCATTCAAATACGTCCAGTAGTTCCGAAGATTAGCGTGTACAAACAAACATACACACAGGCAGACGTTTTTTTTGGATTCGTGCTGTATTACTGTTTCTAAACCCCCGTTAATTGTTATTTTTACAATATATTCAATGTAACAGACACAGTTTTTTTACTGTTTTATTACGAGTATATATGTATAGAGTATAGATGTAATAGATATAATATATTAGTATATGTAATACAGGGTGTAAACCACCTCATCTCAAAGCCGTGAACCAAGCATTATGTACAACAAACTAAGTAACTTTTTTTTTTTGAGGTTATAAATCATGTTTTGTGGTAGAACTCAATGTAACACACTTAAAACATTGTACTGGTGAATTGATTGAATAATAAGGGGGTCGTGGAGGTGTTAAAAGTCAAAATCTTACAAAATAAACTTGTATTTAAAAAAAAAGTTGTCAAAACGTTGTAACTTTGACCCCCCATATCTCCGTAACTAGAAGGTTCCCAGGTATGGTGTAGAACAAAAAAATGCTCGCAATGATGGGGAAAACAAGTGCCTTTCGGCTTCGTGAAGAGGTGTTTTACACCCTTTATATATATGTAACGTAATAATAGATCAATCCTACTTCCTACTAATATTATAAATGCGAAAGTTTGTGAGGATGTATGTTTGATACTCTTTCACGCAAAAACTACTGAACGGATTTGGATCACATTTAGCACACAGATAGTTTATTACCTGGATTAACACATAGGATACTTTTTATCCCGGTAATAAGATCCCGTGGGATAATTTCAAACATCACGCGGGCGAAGCCGCTGGCAGAAGCTAGTTATATATATAGACTAGCTGACCCTCGCAGTTGTGAGGCTCAGATAGTCTGCGTCTGCGTCTCATAAATTGAGATTTAAGCTTTCCTGTCTTTCAAGTTGGATCAAATAGCACATGGTGTACTTTAGGAGTCCATCGCGGACAAACAACGTGACACGTAATTTGTATACATTAAGATATATATAGATTATAGACTAGCTAATGCCCGCGGCTGCACCCGCCCGTGTTAAGACTATTGTGTATACATAATTTCTGTAGTATATTACGTATATATACTACAGAAATTATGTATTAAGACCTTCCTCTTGAATAATCATTATATCTATTAAAAATAACTTGCATCAAAATCCGTTGCGTAGTTCTAAAGATCTAAACATATTAACATGGGGCAGACGCGGCTGGCGACTTTGTTTTATTAAATAATGCAGTGATTTAAGGCACGCAGCTTAGTACACAAGGCTAAACACGTGCGTCACGTTATAATGCCTAAAAGTATTTATAATTCACGGCAAATAACAAAAACCTGAAAAACATAGGATATTCTTCAGGATAAATATGCTAGTATGATAATGTTTTGAAAACATAATACAATTAATTTGACTCGATAAAATAAAATTACGAACTTATCTCTAAAAAATTATTTAAAAAAAAAGACATACTAAAATACATGCGATCATTCTAACTTTTTGAAGCATTATATTAACATTATATAGTGTTTTAGTTTTTTAGTCCAATCAATAGATTTTTTGTAAATCGATCGAAACCACTCATTTCGCACTATTTGGCCCGCAGTGACTGACGTTACAACCACTTTGTAGTGCAAGCTGATTTGAACTTTAATTTAACAGTATTTCAAAGGAAGTTTGAACCGCCATAAATAGAGTTGCTAATTTAGCTCATCTAGTCATCTTAAACTACTAACTACTTACTTATTTCACATAAAAATTCTTTAAAAAATCAAATAAAATGAATAATTAAAGATCGTGTATTTATTATCTATTAATTATACTAAATCCGCTCGCTGCGTGCGTGCATAGTCTTTCCAGTAGGTACAAAACTTGAACCGGTTCAAATGCGTCAAATGTGGCAACGGAATATTTTTCTAAAACGAGTTTTGGCAGTCAATAGAATAAGTAAATTAGTGGAGGTGAATGCTGAGATAAAAATGGATTTCAATTTTATATTTTTAGCCAACTGCCAAGGCTGGTTAAGAGGTCAGCGGAGTATGCGTGTTCAAACAAACGTAATACCAAAATAAATTGTAAATCGATTGGTTATCAGAATATGTGTTCTCTGATATGTTTTTTGAAAGGAAAATGCAATAGAAAACTTATCTCTATATAAAAATGCAGAACCCAAATGTATGACTTAACATCACTTGAGAACGGATAGACCGATTTGGTTGATTCTTTTTTTGTTGTGTTCGTAATTTCTAGTACAAGGTTTGTATGAAAGAAAATTTTGATGTTTAAAAAAAAAACACGAAATTAACACAGTATGTCCGCAGTCTTCAATTGTTTCACCGCATGCATGTCAATAGCACAAGCAGCACCTCGATGAGGTGGATGCAGAAGTTGAACGTAGAGCATCGCTTCCCCCTTTTGAAGATCCCGATGACCCCCTCCCCGCCATCACCCCGGAAGAGGTCAAGGATATTATAGATAAGCTAAAGCCTCGGAAAGCCCCAGGCGCCGACGGTTTCACAAATAGAGTTTTTAAAGCCCTCCCCGCTAGGCTCATAGTCCTTTTGGCTGCCATCTTCAATGGCGCCCTGAGCAATAATATTTTCCCCCAAACGTGGAAAGAGGCCACTGTTATAGGTATTCCCAAACCTGGGAAACCGAAAGCCCAGCCCTCCAGCTACAGGCCGATCAGTCTCCTGAGTGCTCTCGGCAAAATCTATGAAAGGCTTATTTATAAGCGTCTCAGAGATTATGCCGAGCCAAAGGGCCTCATCCCGAAAGAACAGTTCGGCTTCAGGACCGAACATTCTTGCATACATCAAGTCCACCGCATCGTCGAACACGTTAGCGCTGGTTTCCAGCGTAGTGCGATGACGGGGGTGATGTATTTCGATATCGCGAAAGCTTTTGACAAGGTCTGGCACAACGGGCTGATATACAAGCTATACCAGCTCGGTGTGCCCGACCGTCTCGTGCTCATCTTACGAGACTTTTTGTCAAACCGTACCTTCCGCTACCGTGTGGGTAAGACGTTATCTTCTCCTCATCCGATTCGCGCCGGAGTCCCTCAGGGCTCCGTTATCTCTCCCCTCGCGTTCACGCTGTACACCAGCGACATTCCGAGGAACCAGAAGGTTCAAACAGCACTATTCGCTGACGACACCGCGATCTACTACACCGGCCGTTCTCCGGATAACATCCGCCGCATTCTCCAGAAAGCCGCCGACTCGCTCGGCGCTTGGTTCCGTAAGTGGAGAATAGAAGTTAATCCCGAAAAAAGCCAGGCAGTTTTGTACTATAAGGCACGCCTTAAGCGTTCGCCAGGTCCCCCCATCACTATGTTCGGTAAGCCTATCCCCTGGGAGAGGCAAGCCAAGTATCTCGGAGTTATTCTGGACGACCATCTGTCGTTCAAGGCCCACATCAAAGCAGCCCGTGACCGGGCTGCCTTTGCTATGGGCCGGCTCCACTTCATGATCACTAGGAAGAGCAAATTGTCACTCAAGTGCAAATTGCGTCTCTTCACCGCAGTCATCCGTCCCATCATGACCTATGCTTGCATAGTATTCGCGCATGCCCACCCGCGTCACATCCACACGATGCAGACCTTGCAGAACCGATTTCTCCGTAAGATCACCGGTGCCCCCCCTTACGTCCGTAACGATAGTCTTCACGTTGACCTTAGAATCCCCACCGTTAAGCAGTTCATGAAACGCCTTTCCAAGCGTTACTTCGACACTGCTATTAAGCATAGGAATCCCCTAATCGCATCGGCCGCCCGGTACGACCCATCGCGTATTAGCTCCGTCCAACGTCCGCGTCACACCCTAGTCGCCCCCGACGATCCGATCACTATCTTGCAAGAGAGTAGGAAAGATACCAGTACAGTTCGTAGAGCTTACAAATACAGACCGAAAACCTACCGACCTCGCCGCAGAGGTCCGGCGCGAAATCCCCGTTCAATCCCTCCCCGACCCTTGCTCGAGCCAGCCCGCGATGCTGAGCCTGTAGTAATAAATCAGTCCCTAAATAATGACAATCAGATCCAGCCTGTCCCTTTGCTGCCCCCAGTGACGCCCTAAGCCGAGGTTCGTACCCCACAGGGGGTGCCCTTAGAGCGCTGTCGCTTAGTTTTTTGATATTTTCGCCCTGGCTGGAGGCCTTAAATTCAAGGCATCCACAGGACATTGCCCGGTTAAGCAGAAGCCAGTCTTCTCAGACTGAACTTCGAGATGCCCATTCCAAAAAAAAAAAAAAAAACCTGTCAATAGTTTACAACAGTTTACTACAAAAATAATAAAACTAATAAATTGAACACCACACATTTGAAGATAAGCGGCGAGTCAAAACCGATATTTATAGCAGAGTCTCTCACCACCTATGGAAAATACCTTTATTACCTGGCTCGTGAATATGTGAAAAATACTAAGGATGCAAGCTGTTGGGCCTCATATGGTAAGGTATATATACGCCAGAGAGAAGGTGGTCAATCTATGTTAATCGCCAAAGAGGAAGACGTGGTCAGACTAACATCTCAATGACTAATCCGCTTACTACTACAGTCACGCATTGTTGCTGCCAAGAACCTTTTTATATACTGCACCAAATACTGGGCTAACACCCAGCTTGGAATTGTACTCAATATTACAGATCTTTCTAATTTTACTTTTCATACTATTTACATCATAACTATTAGTAACTTACGTTCAAATTACTCACTAATACACCAATTCTACTTTACTTTGCAAACTTACACAACTTGCACCTATATTAATCACACTACCATACATACCTACACTGTGACCCATTACAACACTTATGTATTTACATTATTTGCTTATGCGCGACTTTTACATGTATATGTTATAATAATGCAATTATTTCATTTCAGTGAAATCAATAGTCTCAATCGTAATTACTCAGTATTTTTCATCTTAACACGGAACGTACAATATTTTTTGTGCCCTTTAATGATCCTATGCGGCACTAATTGCGTCGCCTTATCTGTAATTCAAGTATCGTATATTCACTATTCTAAACTTATCTTAAAAGTTAATATAGCACCCATTTTATCTTCACTGCATCTTAATGCGCGTAACATTCGATATCACAAGTGATATTATAGGTGATATTGAACAGTTTGAAGTCTCTGTGCCAGTTACATGCGAGCCCGAGGAATGCATTTCATACTTAAAGTATCCAAGACAATATGTAAAAGTTTTACAGCAAAATATTCGCAGTTTGAACTGCAATTATGAAGAGTTACATGTACTGCTCAAAAGACTAAAATTATCGTCTGACATCATTGTGCTCTCTGAATGCTGGCTATCACAAGTTGTAACATTACCATCACTACAAGGCTACGGTTCACACAAAACGAATGACAACTACAATCAGAATGATGGTGTAGTTGTCTACACAAACAATAATCTAGAATGTACTGTGGAGGAACCTATTCTTCTGGAAGCGAACTGCTTAGCGATTAAAATTAAAGAACATACTGTGGTAATTGCAATTTACAGACCCCCTAGTTTTAAATCTCCCGATGTTTTCTTAAATTCACTACATACATTATTAGAGAATTTTTCATCATTTAAGAACGTTATTATTGTTGGCGATATAAACATTGACCTCTTAAGCACCAGTCATGTTACCACCGCGTACTTAGATACCATTAACTTCCATGGATTACTTCCTGCCATTCATGCTGCAACCAGAGGTAAAGCGTGCCTAGACCATGTTATATTAAAAACAAAACTAAAAGCATTTACTTTTTCTCTGGGCACTAGTATCACTGATCACGAAGCTGTATTATTTTGTATAAAAAACGACACTACTAAGGATAAAACTATAAAAGTAAAATTAAACTATAAAATTGACTATGAAAAACTAAGATCAGACTGCCAAAACTGCACTTTTGACACTGTATATCAAGAAACTAACTTAAACAATGCTATGAATAATTTCATTAATATAATAAAACAATTAATTGCTAACAGCACTACAATAAGAATAACACCTAGAAATAAATTTATAATTAAACCCTGGATATCCGTCGGTATGCTACGATGCATTAGAACAAGGGATAGAATGCATAAAAAACTAAAAACAAATGTAAATGACACCATATTAAAAATAACGTATTTGAGATATCGCAATCATTGTAATAATTTGCTCAAAAAACTCAAAAAGCAATACCAAAAAGACCAACTTACTATGTCGAAAAATAATTCAAAAAAGCTCTGGTCTACCATAAAATTAATAACTAACAATCATAAACAAAACCAAATACCACAGCAGCTTCTATCTGCCGAAAAAGAACCCATAGAAGCGATCAATAAAATAAATAAGTACTTCTCTACTATTGGCAAACAATTAGCAGATATGATACCTTCACATATTCCTACGTTCAAGCCCGTAACTAAGTCAACACTAAATTCTTTCGTTCTTTTACCTACTGACAACGAAGAAGTAGAAAAGACGATCAATAACTTGAGAAGTGACTGTGCTCCTGGATGGGATCAAATAAGTGCTGATGCTCTAAAAATTACCCGTGAAACCATTACACCAGTACTTACCAACCTAATAAATCGCTGCTTCGAAACCGGAATATTTCCTACCGCGCTGAAAAGAGCTGTGATACACCCAATACATAAGGCGGGAGACAGAGGCAGTGTCAATAATTATAGGCCAATTGCAATATTAACAACGTTATCCAAACTATTTGAACGTATAATAAATAAAAGGCTTACCAAATACCTTGAAGAGCGTAACCTCTTCGCTGATACGCAATATGGATTTAGATCCAGCCGCTCGACAGATAGTGCCGTTCTTGACCTTGTTAACTTCTTGGTTAGTAAACTGGACAATAAAAAAAAATGCTTAACCATATTTCTCGACCTTGCAAAGGCATTTGACACTGTCTCTGTTCCCCACCTTGTGCAAAAACTGGAAAACCACGGTATTAGAGGGGTCCCGCTGACATTGCTAACAGACTATTTAAAAAATAGAACCCAATGCGTAAAAATCGGGGACCATATCAGCACTGAACTACCAGTCGATTTTGGCGTTCCGCAAGGTAGCATACTAGGTCCCACCCTTTTTCTTTGCTACATAAATGAACTTTGCACTCTTAAAATTCAAAACTGCCGCATATCCGCATATGCTGATGACACTGCGCTCACTTTTTTCTCAGACTCGTGGGACGAACTTTATAACTTTGCACAAAACGGGTTCAATACAATATGTCACTGGTTACTTTCAAACTCTCTCTCCTTGAATGAGGATAAAACTAAATACGTTGTCTTCTCAATGACAAATCGAAATAAACCTCCTAACCATTTAGACAAGATTTATGCACATAAATGCAATTATCCTCCCTCTGTAAACTGCACTTGCCCCAACATAAATTCATCTACCTGTATTAAATATCTCGGAATTGAACTTGACGCTAACTTAACTTTTGGTAATCACTTGCTATCCGTATCCAAAAGAATCCGTAAGCTCACGTACATTTTTAAAGATCTCCGGGATGTCGCGGAGAAACAGACCATGCGGATGGTGTACGAGGCTTTGGTACAGTCCATCCTTAGTTACTGCATAACCACTTGGGGAGGTGCATGCAAAACAAAAATGATAATGCTTGAAAGAGCCCAGAGGATGATCTTAAAGGTGAGTCTATCAAAGCCGCGACGTTTCCCTACCTCCAAACTCTATGAGGAAACTCAAGTTTTGACTGTCCGTCAGCTGTACATAATGCTGACGATACTTCGGCAACGGTCCTATTTATCCGAAGAACTACGAAAACGCAAAGCCTTGACTCGAAGACGTCATGCACTTTGCGAGTCAACAGCTGTACGCACCTCTTTCGCTCAAAGATTCTTTTCATTCCGTGGAGGAGAATTATTTAATAAACTCAATAAAGAAATTAATATATCTGACTGTCGCAACACTGAATGCAAGAATAGACTTAAAAAAAGGTTACTTGAATTAAGCTACATTAACACTGAAAAATTGATTGAGATGATTTCTTGATTTTTGCATTTAAGTTATTATTTACTATTTTTATTATATACAGATTATACAGTTATAATATAGTATTGTATTTAAACTGACACACATACACACATACACACATACATATATACGCACACTAATACACATGCACGCATATACACACACATGCGCACGCACACACCCACGCACCCTCTTGCGCTCATTCGCGCACGCATGCACATTTTATTTCATTCATCCACTCTCATATCTGCTTACTCACGATGTCGACAGTCTGAACAACATGATTTAATTGGGGGGCCTGGAGTTCTAAAATACAGGTCTAGGCTTAGTTTAGACTCCAGATCTCCCACAAATTACAAGCTTTGTCAAAATTTCTGTATCTGACTGTAATCTATACTCACGTTGATATTATGTAATTTGTGGAGATAAATAAAGATTTTTATTATTATTTATTATTAGTTATTTTAGCCAAAATGTCAGTGGAACAGATATCCTAATAGATTGAAGGTCGCCTGAAAACCACTGATCGCAAGTTCAAACCCAGACCCGTTACCATTATGGCAGCTGGCGAGACTTTACAGTATTGCGAGACTTTACAGTATTGCGATTCAGCGTGTCAGGGAAACTTATCGTGCGTATGATTCATTACTACCTGCTGATATTTTGCCAAGGAGAGGATGAATGTAATTTTATGATCAAATGATAATAGCGATTGTCACGACATTGCAGCACGAGTATTTAAGCAGGAACTTAATGCACTCAAGAACTTCATTGTAATGTATGTTTTCGAAGACGTGTGATGTTAGGTGTACTCCAAAGAAAGCAGCGGCGAATAAAAACACAAAACACACACACACAACCAACAAACGCACACACACGCAAACGCACGCACGTTCAAAGTGCATTGCAATGTTAAAAGTAGGTACTGCAACTTTATCAAGCAAGTCCATCAAATAATAATAATATTTGCAAGTATGTCACAAAACGTAGCGACATGGCTGTATTTGGTTTTGAATCTTCTGATGCCAACGATGAAGTTAAATACATTTTTTCATTGTCACATATATACAGTTTGTGTAAAAAATTGAGTTCATCCGCATATGTGTTGTATAGACTATCCTCCATAGTTGATGTCAAAACACTTCTTACGGCTTACTACGGAATAGTTGAATCCCACTTGCGCTACGGTATTATTTTCTGGGGGAACTCAACTGATCGAGATGTAGCTTTCAAGGGCCAGAAAAGATGTCTCCGATCATTTTTAAAACTTAAATCGACAGACAGTTGCGCGCCCTACTTTAAATTACATAAAATCCTGACACTTCCCTGTTTGTACATCTTCGAAATAGCTATGTTTGTCAAGCAAAATCCATCTCGTTTTGAGCGCCTGGCTATTGTATTCCCAAGGAATAGGCGTGACAATAGCAAATTATGTCAAGTGTCATGTCGAACCACTTTAATGCGTAGGAGCGTTTCTTGCATGGCCCCAATTATTTACAATAAATTACCGAGTAGTTGGAAAGCTTTAAATACAGCACAATTTAAGAGTAGATTAAGGATTTTTTTGTTAGATAAAACATACTACAGTGTAACTGAGTTCTTATCGGAAAAAAATATTTGTTAATGAGTGACATCTTGATTCTTTAAATTTTGTTGTTTGACATTTTGATTTTTTGAAATTTTGTACTTGAATTTTTTTATTTTTTTGACATTTTAATTTTTTTTTTAATTTTGATATTCTGATTCTTTTGACATTTTGATTCTTTTGACATTTTTATTCTTTTGACATTTTGATTCTTTTGACATTTTGATTCTTTTGACATTTTGATTCTTTGACATTTTGGTTTTGGTTTTTAACATTGTAATCTTAATATATATAAATCTCGTGTCACAATGTTTGTCCTCAATGGACTCCTAAACCACTTAACCGATTATAATAAAATTCGCACACCATGTGCAGTTCGATCCAACTTGAGAGATAGGATAGTTTAAATCTCAAATTATGAGACGCAGACGAAGTTGCGCGAGTCAGCTAGTTGTAATATATAATGGTATTTGTAATAGTAACGACATGTTAAATAATGTAATGATAATAGTATGATATTTGTAATAGTAATGACATGATTAATTTAATGATACTAATTTATATTTTCCTTTTAATACTAAAATATGTTTTTTTAATTAAGCTGATGATTTAAAAATACTATAATAATAAACTTTAAAATGGATCAAAATAAGTGTAATAATGATATTAAAATTTTCAAATGTTTGCATGCCGATTGGTAAAATGTGGCTGAGCTAAATGTAATCTTAAGAACTATTATGTATTACCCATATTTGCAAAATAAAATTCTATTCTATTCTATTCTATTCTATTCTATTGTGGTCTTTAGTTGTGTACCTGGAGAATGGAAAACATGGCCTATTTTACCACCAGCGATAACACTGACAAACTTATTTACGACATTAGCAAGTGATCAAGTGGCAAGAGCACTGATTTACTCAGAGTTACCGGGATATTTTGTATAGACCGCATCTGCGGTCATCAAAAAATTCCAAAGTCATAAACAGGGCAAACATGTTCCTGAATACGATAAAAACTTTTATACAAAAAATAAAACCGACTTCAGAGAAAACAAAAAAAGTGAAAAATAACTTCAGAAAAAACGCTTTAGAAGTCGGTGACCTTTTTTTGATTGATTTAGTTTTTTTGTCACCGACTTCTGAAGCGTTTTTTCTGAAGTTATTTTTCACTTTTTTTGTTTTCTCTGAAGTCGGTTTTATTTTTTGTAAAAAAGTTTTTATTTTTCACTTTTTAGTGGTTCACATGTGCTTACCCCTTCACAGCGTACCGGCGTGATTTTAGGTTATGAACTGGTGTAAACAATAGACAGATATGAGATTTCGGCAATCCCAGTACATTTGCTATCATTTATTGAGGAGTTCCGTTGCATATCCGAAGTTCTTCATCAGATCTTCATCAAATTGAATTGGGATCACTTCGATAAAGTACAATTCCTAAAACTACCCAAACCGCTTCTACTGTGCCTATAAAATGTGAAGAATTCTCTCTATTTCTCCAGGATCCCATCATCAGCTACTGATTTGATGATTATAAGACCACACAGGAAGCACTAGCTTTCAAATAAAATAAGAACGATCAAAATCGGTTCACCCAGTAGAAAGTACTGAGGTAACAAATATTTTCGAAATCGGGTGTATTTTACACATGTGCGTACCCCCTCAGAGCATACAGGCGTGATGTTACGTCATAATATAGTATAAACAATGAACCTACAAGCGATGGCAGCAATCACTGCAGATTTGCTGTGTATTTTTGAAGAGTTCCGTTGTATATCTCCGAAGATCAGCATCAGGTCTTCAGCAAACTAAAATGGGACCAAACGGGAAGCACCAGCTTAAAAAAAATACAGACGAATTGATAACCTCCTCTTTTTGGAAGTCGGTTGAAAATATAGGTAAAATGTACGAACTGTGGATGGTAAATTATGTGGCGTTAGAAAATGATGCTCATTGGCATCAAACTCTCAATGTTGCTGTTTCATTCATTCTTCACAAGCTCATTAAATACGAACATTGTTTACTCTAAATTTCAAGTACAAAATAAATAGAACAGGAAAACCAACTTCTTAACGGACACCAATCAGAACGCACGCGCAACTTCGCGACCGGGTTATAAGAATTCAAAATTCTAACCGCCTCCGCTTGTGATCACTATATCGTCTCATCTACATTAATTGTGAACTGTAGCCCCGTCACCGACTCATGCAGATTCGAAAGGTGGAAGGTCAACGAGTGCCAGTTTGCAGTCTGAGGTACGTACTTTGCACATATTATCTTTACTGTTGGCCGCCTAGATCAAAGTGAACATCCTATTTTTATCGGAAAACTCGTCAGACCTCTCATCCAGGTCTTCCCTGGGTAGCAGAAAGCCACCATGGTATTTCGGCGTGGTGCGGATGCTACATCAATTTTGTCAGTGAAACAAAACAACGAAGCGTTAGTATCACATGATGACGTGTGCTAGAGGTATGTCGCTTTTAATTAAGATCGCAACGCGAAAATCTTTACAATTTAAACGCTTGAAGAGAAATGGGTTGGGTAAAAATGAAAACCGAAGTATTTATTTAATATTCTTATGAAAGTTACAAATGGTTTAATTGGGAAGAGTTACTTGGCATTCAAAAAGTATTTAAAGGCATTAGATTAAACCATGCAAGCCTTACGGGACAATCAAAACCGAATCATAGGTGATTATTTTAGCAGGAGACTTTCGTCGAACTTATTAACATAAGTCATGGCAAGTTAGACATTTTAGTAGTAAGTGGACATTTTAACTGGCTGCGTTAACTTTCCTGAAGTTTTTGTCAGTTAACTGATTAAAAACCAATCTTATTCAATAGGTTGCTCAAAAATGTTGCACAATATTTGGTTGGGCGAGCCGAACAAGCTGATGATAATAATTTAAAATTAAAAGTGAAATTGAGTGTATAGAGCATATCCTCAATGATTCATCTTGGTTGGTAGGTAGGTAAGTACGTAGTTTTTTAAGTTTATAACGGTACAAGAACTTAACTAATTATTTATCAACATCTGCTTGTCTTTTCCCAACTATGTATATAGCGTAACAAATTTATCTGTTCTGCTGACCATAACCTTAAACTAAAGGTGTCATTAAGAACTATTGTGACCATCAACAGACCTTGACCAGAAAGATACGTTCGGAGGACTACCACACCCTAATACTTTTCGACAGAACAACGTCTGTCGGGTCAGCTAGTATTTATATAAAAATGAATCCTTATTTTCCTTGGTCACGGCATCACGCGTGATCGGCTGGACCGATTTCACTAATTCTTTTTTTGTTGTGTTTGTCATTGTCCGGGGAAGTTTCTTATAAAAATAAAAGTGTGGTAGGTAGTAGAAGTTGGTGATAGTAGTAGGTAGGTAGGAGTAGGTAGGTAGTAAGTAGTAGGTGACAGGACAGCATCTGTCGGGTCGGCTAGTAATATATATTTGGGAACATAGATATTCTATAATCTCATCAAAATACATATAAACTACCTTAAGAATATGTTTGGTTTACAAATTATTTTGGTATTAGCTTTATATGAGCTCCGCATGCTCCGCAGGCTTCTTAAGGATATATTTTTTGTGCGTATCTTTAGTTTTTGCATTTTAAATGCTGGGAATTAACCTTGTTCTTAAGTCTGTTCAAGACGAACCTCCAATGTCGATGCGCACTTTGATACATTGGTCTCAACTCACAAGATTTTTACACGCCTAAATGTTTTATTCTCATTCATTGCGGTTCCAATCGACGTGATCTATCTATCCAGTTATATTGTTTTGTATTGTTAGCTGTAAGCCATCATTGTATCATTTTCTTTTTCGACTTATAACATTTTTGTATATTATTATCTTTTGAGATTCTGAATACAAAATATTATATTTCAGAAATGACACCTATCACTGCTTGTCTCTGCATCACCTAAAGGTTGACTGGTATAAAATGCCTATGGCATTAAGTCCGCCTCTGTACTTTTGTGCTTGAAGTGTTAATAAATAAATAAATTAATAAATATTTTTATCGTTTATTCATTTACACAGTGTGTCCATTATATTCTTTAATTGTTTTACCCTAAGCATGTCAATAGCTATTTTACTCAAACGGTCAGCAGAACAGACATCCTAATAGATTCAAAGCCGTCTGTGAAGGTGAACCACTGATCGCAGATTCAAACCCCAACCCGTTAGATTACTATTTCTGTAGTGATCCATTTCGATTTTTTTATTGGTTTAATTCGACCCTCAACCGGTTTTTATGTTTTGTGTTTTTTTTTGTTTTTGTTGTATACAACAACCCCCTGATTCTCGACTGTCAACGTTGTCGTTAACAAGCATGCAGCAGGCATGGTTTTTCAGAACATGAAAACAAGCATACTTCGTGCATGCAGCAAGCAAGCAGCAAGCATACTTCACGCATGCAGCAAACAAACAGCATGCAAGAAGCATGCAAGCAGCAAGCATGCAGAAAGCATGCAACAAGCGGCAAGCATACAGCAAGCATGCAGCGAACATGCAGTATGCATATAGCATGCGAGCATGCTGTATGCAACATGCAGCAGGCATGGTTTTTGTCACAGCTCAGGCACTGAGAGGCGCTGGGCTGAGGCTGGCCGGCTTCAGCCGAACAGCCTCAGCCCAACTCGCGGGCCGCCTCGCCCTTCCGTCCCTACGCGTTTTTAAATAACACTTTAGGGCAGACAAGACTATCTGGAGTCGGTTCTGTAGCGATTCATTTCTGTCATATGTCCTTATAGGAAACCAAATTCATTTTTTTTTATAATTGGCAAAATCAATAATGTGTAGTGTCTTAATTTCAAACGTAGTTTTAGGAGATAAAACGAAAAAATAATGAATTGTTTGTCAAATAATACGTTATTATATTAAAGTTTATTGATTAATTATTTTATGAAATGAATTATTTGTTAAATTTGTTGTTGTATAATGTTGAAATGACAAATAATGTGTTTGCTAATCGTTGCATTTCCAGTAACAGTTGTGAATGCATTGTTTGGTGAACTGAATGGTCACCGATTGAGAAGCATGGCAGAAAAGATTTCTCAGATACCTGATATTATCGGGATTAGATCATCGGGATGATAGTGTATTAATAGATTTGTTTTTATACACGCTGGGAAAAACGCTAAACAGCTGGCGAATCATCTTAAAGTTGACGAAATAAACGATTTTGGCAAGGTGGTACAAGAATTTGAGGCGTATTTTAAGCCTAAGAGGAACGTCATTTACGATCGCTTTAAATTTAACACAAGAGTACAGCTGGAGCAAGAATCGATAGTAGATTTTGTAAAGGACCTGCACAGTTTGTCGGAGCCGTGTCAGATTGGGATTTAAAAGAGGAGTTCAATAAAGACAGGATCGTAGTTGGTTTAAAGGACAGAAAGACCAGTGAGAGACTTCAACTAGTGTTAGATTTAAAATTGGAGGATGCAATAAGGCTAACGCCAAGCGGAGGAACAAAAGGTGGAGTCAAAGTTGAATATGGGTATTGCATAAATTTAAAGATTTTGTTATTGGCATAGAGGTGATTTTGGAAACTAACCATAAGCCGTTGCTCCAAATACTACAGACAAAGCCATTAGATGAGTACTCCCTTGCTTGTCCTAAAAAAAATTGACAAAAAATAATTATACATAACACGTTTGCTATAAACTTCAGTAACCATAATGTTTAAAATACCGACATTTTTGTTTTACATAACTAACTTTACTTCTAATACTATTTTGTCATAATATCATATACTATAATAAGTAATTGAATCTCCTATTTTTACATGACATAAAGTACGTCCTAAGTATTGTATCACATAATGTGTATGATTCCGAATGGTCATTTATAAATTGTAAGTCGCAAAAAAATCCGTAAAAGTTAGGTTTGAGTGACAAAAACAAATCGCTGTAAATTCAATATTTCCAAGAGTGTAATTTAAAATCGCGTAGGCGCGGAGGGGCGAGGCGGGCCGCGAGTTGAGGAGCAGGTGGTTGCAACTCTCGCCGCCGCGGCTGAGGCTGGCCGGCGAAGCCGGCCAGTAAACCGAAGCTGTGGTGGCGGCAAATGCAAATGTCAACATACAGAGATACAAACCTACCGAAACTAAACAGTAAGTTTTTGAAAATGGAAGTTAGTTATGTATGGATTATTACATAGTAAACCTGTATCTCAGGTAACTCACTCAAGCGCATATACATAAATGTTATCTAAGATTCCTTAAACAGCTAGTAAATAACTTAGCTATAAAAATATGCTAGGTACATAATCATTTTAGTTCAATTGCCTGACCTCCGCAACCCAGTTAGTAAAAAAGGATATTAAGATACCACTTGGTAAGACTGGTTGTAAGACTTTTTAGCCACTGACTACCTATAACAACTGTCAAAGAAGGACAAATGACAGCCGGGATTATCGAGTATAATAACCTATAGAGTGGTAATGTCAGACCAGCCGCCTCTGCAACTATTATATGATTTGTCATTTATAAATATTGACGCTCGCTGTCAGTAAAACAGCACAAAACCAGTATTGGATCTGTGTGTACGTGTCTTCTTATTCCGAAATTAAATTTCGATCAAATAGTTTTACAATGGCGTGCTGTTCTATTCGGTGGTGTGGAAAAGGAAAAAACAGCAGAAGATCAAATTATAAAACAGACGGAATAACCTTTAATCGGTAAAATACAGGTAAAAAAGTAATTTATATTAAATTTTCTCACGGCTCAAGTCAAACTGGACAAGTCAAAGTGAAACAATTGATGTATGTCTATGCGTCTTGCTTCCACATAACACAATCCGTATTAAACTATCTCTTTCTATTCTATGCTCTTATCACTAGTGTTGCATACCAAGAATCAAGGTTTGTATCGATATTAGTTTCGAGTAAATTAAATCAAATTATATTAAAAAATATTTGTGAAACCTATTATGACAGAAGTAGAGAAAGATGAGCCTAGCTTTCCTCAGCAAAAGGAAGACATAATGCGATACAAGCGGTCAGAAGAATTTACACGAAATAAATTAATTTAATAAATCAGTGAATCAATGTGTTATTATTTACCTAATAACACATTGATACAGTGATTTCCATAAGAAAACACGCAAGTATTATTCACTATTACTACTATACTGATGCATTGGTTATCGATAACAAAATAAAAACGGTTTGGAAAATTATCAACAGTGAAACAAACAGAAATATAAAACATAGTAATGACTTCACACTAGAGACTTCAGGTGGCCTTGTCAGCTCCAATAATGAAGTTGCTCAAGAATTTGTAAACTTCTTTACCAGTATCCCACTTAAAACTACTGAAACCTTAAATTCCTCTCCGTTGCTCTCTATTGATTTATTAAAAGCAAACGTTTCAGCCTGTCCAAATGAATTTAAATTTCAGCATATAAACCCCACGACAGTCATAAAAGCTTTTAAACAAATCAAGATCAAATTAACCGAAGACCTATGGGGTATGTCTATTAAAGCTTGTACCTCAATTATTGAAACTGTAGCACCGTATTTAGCCTCAATATTTAATTTGTGCGTGGATCAAGGAGTCTTCCCGGATCTAATGAAATTCAGTAAGGTAATACCGCTTTTTAAATCCGGGGACAGTAAAGACACCAATAACTATAGGCCAGTATCCGTGTTGCCTGTTTTCAGCAAGGTGTTTGAAAAGATAATGCTCAATCAAATGCTTTGCCATTTTAACACCAATAAAATATTACACGAAAAACAGTATGGTTTCACCAAGGGACGTTGTACAACTGACGCCGGTGTTACTTTATTAAAACATATATTTACTGCGTGGGAAGAGGCACAAGATGCCATAGGAATCTTTTGTGACCTTTCGAAGGCATTTGATTGCGTAAATCACGAAACCCTGATTTTGAAACTTAAGCATTACGGTTTAGGTTAACTTGCGCTTAGTTTAGTAAAGTCGTATTTGAATGATAGAAATCAGCAAGTACAAATAAATGGTGTCAATTCAATGGGTTTAAAAGTAAAAATGGGTGTACCACAAGGTTCGATTCTGGGTCCCTTCCTCTTTTTAGTTTATATTAATGACCTACCCCATTTATTTAACAACCACCCGCAAATGGTGTTGTTTGCTGACGATACTTCGTTAATATTTAGGATAAACATACGTGCCACTAATTTTGACGATGTAAATAATGCCCTACTGCAGGTCCATAACTGGTTTACCGCTAACAATTTAGTACTCAATGGGAAAAAAACTAAGTGCATTCGATTTGCCCTACCAAATGTCAAAAGTAGTGATTGTGACATAATGTTGAATCAAGAGAAACTAGAATTCGTCGATAAAACAGTTTTCTTGGGAATCACGCTCGATTCAAAGCTACAATGGGGTCCTCATTTAACATCTCTTGCAGGACGGCTGAGCTCAGCTGCATATGATGTTAGAAAGATCCGTCAATTTACTGATGTTGATACCGCGAGGCTAGTCTATTTTAGTTATTTTCATAGTATTATGTCATACGGTATTTTACTATGGGGACGTGCGGCAGACATCGAGTCTATATTCATTCTGGAGAAAAGAGCAATCAGAGCCATATATGAATTACGTAGACGCGACTCTCTGAGAGAACTGTTTAAGGAAATTAACATCTTGACAGTACCTTGCCAATACATCTATGAAAACATCATGTACGTTAGGAAAAATCTGCATTTATTCAGTAAAAGAGGTGACAGACACCACTATAATACTAGGAATAGGGACCAACTCGTTCAGCCAGGTTTCAGGCTTGCTAAAGTAGATTCATCTTTCATGGGGTACTGTTTAAAATGTTACAATAAAATACCTCCTCACATTCTACAACTGAATGAGACGAAATTTAAATCTTGTATAAAACGCACACTATGTAGGCAAGCATATTATAATTTGGGGGATTACATTAATGATAAAAGTGCTTGGCTCAATGCTGGTCCTGCTCCACAACCATAGGCAAACTAACTGATTCCCAGGTTATGTTATTGTGGAAGCTGCAGAAGATTGTAAAATATCCTTGCATTGTATAGAATCCATTTCGTAGTATTATATAATTGCATAGCACATTTGTGTGAGTTCTATGTACTGTAAAGCCACTATTTACATTTAGTTGTCTTTTTTTTTTGACTTGAATATGCCTTGGCGGCTGAGAGATTGTCATGCTCACTCAAATGTCTTGCTGATGGTGGCGGGTGTGTCGGGTCATTTAGCTCCCTTCAATATGGTCGAGTTGAATGGCGCCGATACATGCGTCATGTTCGTGAACGGGCGCTGTCAGTTGGGACTGGTCATCTCTTAGCTGCCATGGTTAATTTTAATTTCTTTTTTTTTCTTACATTGTTGATTTAATCTTTTCTCTGGACGCTCTTAATGTGCACGTCTTTCTACATCGTTCTCACATATATGTATAATCACACATGAATGATGTAACCAAGATTTTGTAACAATATATTGATTTAAAAAGAGTGTCCATGGAGTTTCTTGCCCGTTCTTCTCCATAGAGATCTACGCTAGGGAATGGGCAACTACAGTACTTTCTCAAGTTATTTTGCCTTGTGACTGTGACTGTAGCTTTGATTTTATTTGTAATTTGACATTCAAAAGTGCCGTAATGGTCTAGTTGAAATAAATGCTTTGAGTTTGAGTTTGAGTTTGAGTTCGATATCGATAAAACTTGCATGCGCACTACCCGCATCTCTAGAGTATTATATTTGACATTCGGTCAGCCAATCAGAGCGCAGGGAACGCAGATGTGAGTAGCATCAGTTGACGGACAAAATAACTAACATTTTTACTCTATAGGTCATATGCTTGTTGGCCGGGACCAACAGCTTAACCATAAAGTTCGGTACAGGCCCCATTCGGCTCCGGGCACTCAAACCTACGCTGGCTCGGTACGGGCCTCGAATGGGGCCGGCGTTTAAGACATACGACTTCCTCATTTTTTATGTAAATGTTTAATGTTCTGATTATGAAAGTCTATGAGTGGGAGTTAATTAAGAGAGATGGAGAAAAAGATCATATGAAGCCGTTAAAAGTTCTGTATTTAGCGCGCAACATTCTTAATTACCCTAATAAATTCCGAATGCGTAAATACGTTCATCGCCATTTTGACGGCAGTGCCAGCCAACGACGCCGCGACGCTAAAAATCATAAAAATTGGGGTTTTTGGGCATCCAAGCTTCACTAAGTTGAGAATTAATAACTCGTCATTTAATTAGGTGACGAATTCATCCGTAGTTCAATTTAAGTAAGCAGTGGTAATGATATATTTAGATATCCAAAGTCGAAGTTTCGCGCCAATCTGGTTTGTTTGTCTTGTTTGTTAAAAGGTACACTTGATCTATCTTTGATTTATTGTTACAATATGAATGATAAATTAGAAGGCTATGTTGATGCTGATTGGGGAGGGGATACAAGAGATCTACTTCAGGTTATATGTTTAAAATATTTGATTCTGTAATATCTTGGTGTACTAAAAAACAATTGTGTGTTTCCCTTTCCTCAACTGAAGCAGAATATGTAGCACTATGTTTAGGTATTGTAGAGTCTTGTTGGTTTAGAAAAATGTTAATTGACTTTGATTAAAACTTACATGTGATTGTTTATGAGGGTAACCAAAGTTTAGTTAAAATATCTGAAAATAATCATAGTAAGACGAGGCTAAAGCACATAGATGTAAAATATCATTTTATTATTGACAAGCCAAACACAGAATGTCTAAAACTTCTAAGTATGTAAGCAGCACCAATAATCTTGCAGACTTATTTACTAAAGCATTGGGAAAACAGTTGTATGAAAAACATAGAAAGAGTATTTTAAAGTAAGTAAGGATTTATTTTCAATAAAAGGTTGATTGATATTGTTAAGATTGTTAGAAGGAATATAAGTTATATATTTTTTGTTATAAGTAACATGTTGAGTTGTGAAATAATGATTTTGTATAAATAAAATAAGTGTTGAGGGGATGTGTCGAGGAATAAAGGATGGCAATACTTATATTTGATGTGTAGTTAATACTACACAAGTCATCAAATATAAGTGTTGCCAAAGAGAGTGATTCCACTTTTTTAATTAAAAGTGGAAACACTTGACCTGTCGTATTGTATGGATCAGAATGCTGGGCTGTGAAGAAGATGGATGAAAAACGATTGCATGTAGCGGAGATGAGAATGTTGAGGTGGATGTGTGGAGTGACAAGAAGAGATAAAGTAAGGAATGAATATATTAGAGGAAGTTTGAAAGTGACACCTGTTACTGAAAAATTGAAAGGAAGTCGTTTGGCTTGGTATGGACATGTAATGAGGAGGGATGAAACGCATGTGACTCAAAGAGTGATGGACATTCGTATTTATGGGTGGAGAGTCCGCATCGCTTGTTTGCATCTAGTTTTGACTGTGTTGTTTCTGTTAAGTGTCGATGTTAAATAGGGTGGCGGGTAATTAGTGTATGAAACTTAAACACGTGGTTGTGCTCATGATAACAAACAAATTTTAGCTCCATGCTCACCGAAAAGATTGTCTGATCATCTAAAAACAGCTGTCACTGTGACATGTTTCCATACAAAAATGTGTTTTAAACAACTGTTTTTAGATAATCAGACCGTCATCTTTTTGGTGAACATGCACCTTAGTATGGGACTATAGCTGAAAACGCGAAAACAAATCAGCTGTTTAGTTCATTAGGTTCTGTTTAGTTTATTATTGTTTGTAACATATATGTATTGAACAGCTGATATTTTTTTCGCGATTTCAGGTATGATCCCAATTCCGTCCCATATTAAAAGTTGTTTGTTATCATGAGCACAATCACGTGTTTAATTTTCGTACACTAAATACCAGTCACCCTATATACGTGCCTAGGTAGGTACTTGATTTCGTCTACCAGTTGAATACTGGTTCCTCCAATACATTAATGTTATTATTAAAATTAAAAAAACAATCTATTTATACAATATGTTAGTTTAAACGAGGGACATATTCAAACCCGCAATAGTCCATGCTTACATGAGACTAATAAATATGAAGAAAAATAAAACACTATTAATTCACAGATAGATCCATGGCAAAAACTTCGCCAAAGTCTCGCAACGTGTGTACACCCATGCGCTTGATAAAATAGGTTATATTTAAATGTTGCCAACTGTCAACGGAAGCCATAGATGACTTCTGTTATTAAAATTACCGTTAAAATCAATTAAAATACTGTTTCAAGTGTAAATCCAGTCTAGAAAAATACTGTTTGATTTTCTACTAACATTTTTAATATTTTTGGTCTACAATTTATAGTTGGTTATTAGTTGATCAATTGACAAATGTCGGTTAGTTGGTAAGGTATAAAAGCCAAGCACAGTGATTGTCCGGTCACTTCTTGTTTGGCTGCCCACTGGAACACATCTGTACAGAGTTAAGTACCCTTATTATTTTGTTGGAATTATTATGTAATTATAAATATGTTGTTTTTTGTGAATAATTGTGATTATAAGAATTGATTGAATTTGTTTTTGTTTCAATTTTATTTATACCTTGTAAAGCTAAATATTAAAATACATGAGACTTTGATAAGTTTGATTAGGTATATGCTACATATATATATATACATATATGTATATATATATATATATAATGATATGATTTAAGCTTACATATTTGTTGTGAGAGTTTGATTAGGTATATGCTACATATATATATATACATACATATATGTATATATATATATATATATATAATGATATAGGCTTGTATAGTTATTGTTGATTGTTGATATACTATGTCACATATATATACATATATGTATATATAATGATATAGGCTTATATATATACATATATATATATAGAATCTGCTGTGATAAATATAAACGTTAAAATATTCCTTGTAGTTTCCCTTACTATAACCCACTATGTTTCAATGATTTTCAGTTAAAGTAAATAAATAGTATATTGCTTAATAATTTACCTTCTATACATAACATCAGAAGTGGGATACCCCTTGCATCACATTTTCTAATAATACCCCGTGTTTCAGGATGGACGCTGAGACAATTGGTAATCTTCTAAAAGCTATCCGAGATGCTGTGTCTACGACACAACAGAAGGACGATGACATCGCTTTGCCGGTGTTCGATCCGGATAAAAACGACTGTGGAGCGAAGAGTTGGTGTGACAGCATCGAGACTCTCCGGGCGGATTTGAAGTGGAGCAGTATCAGGACAGCAGCTAAAGCCGGTAAGGCCCTAAAAGGATCTGCCTTGACGTGGTTTGAATCATGGGAACCAACTGATGGTAGATCCTGGGAAAAATTTCGTATAGACATCATCGATGCTTTTCCCGAAAAGAAAAACTTATCTGAGAAACTCAGCAAGGCAGTCTTATACACATCTGATGCGGCAGATTCTTATAGTGAATACAGTAGAGAAAAAATTCGATTACTTCGTAATACAAAAATTTCTTTTACTGATGACCAATTAATGGAATTAGTTTGTGGAGGAATTTCTGATGTCGACGTTAAGATGGCTTCACTAAATAGTGGTATCACTTCTACTGCTGCCCTTATATCGCTCCTTTCAATATATGTAAAGGCAAAAAAGAGACCCTTAGAAAATCCTAATGGCGGGCCCTCTGAAACAAAACGACCTAAGTTGAGCGGCGAAAGGAAATGTTTTTTTTGTAACCAGACTGGTCACATACAGTCTCAATGTCCCAAAAATAAACAAAACTCTCGTGCACCTATCAGTCAAACCACACAATTACCTAAGCCTAGTGGTCCAAAAGTTTGTACATATTGCAAAAAAAATGGGCACACGGAGTCTGTTTGCTATCATAAACAAAGAGCTGAAAAAAGTAATTCTTCATCCATAACTATAGTACCAAATAAAGAGGTTAATTTTTTAGAAAATCCAAACTGAATTTGACTAGAGTTGTCATAAATGATATTCCAATTGATTGTCTCGTAGATACAGGAGCAAATTGTAGCCTGATAAAAGAATCAATTGCAAGAAAATTAGGCTGCCATTTTACACCACTATCAATTTACTTGAATGGTATAGGTCAAAATAAAATACATGTGTTTGCTTTAATTACCGTGTTAGTTAAATTCGAAGCAGTTTGTTTAGAGTTAGATATATATGTTGTTAGAGACTATGATTTTCAGTATGATTTATTAATAGGTCGAAACGCTGTTCAATATCAAGACATAGAAATTGTAACAGACTCGTTAGGTAGTCGTCTGATTAGGAAGTGTGTTCCAACTAAGACTGAAGTTAATATGATTTCCACTGATACATCTGATTTAATTCAATTAACCTCAAAAATCGATCATTTAGATTTAAAACTACAAGATAAAATAAGAAACATCTTTCAAAAGTACCCTTCTGTCTTAGATGAAACTACTATCGTAAAAACCGGTGAACTTAGGTTACGATTAATTAAAGATGAAATTGTTAATTATCGTCCCTATCGATTGGCGCCGATAGAGAGAGAGAAGGTTAATAAAATAATTCAAGAACTTTTGGTGCAAAACATAATTCGTGAAAGTGACTCTCCTTTTGCAAATCCCGTAATTTTAGTTAAAAAAAAAGACGGCAGCGACAGATTATGTATAGATTATAGAGCCCTAAATAAAATTCTAGATAAAGATCGCTACCCTCTCCCTCTAATCGAAGACCAAATCGATAAGTTAGGTAAAGCAAAGTTCTTCATTTCTATTGATATGAAAAATGGGTTTTATCAGATTCCCGTTGCATCAGACTCTATAAAATACACGGCTTTTGTGACGCCCGATGGTCACTTTGAGTTTTTAAGGATGCCGTTTGGTATTTGCAATGGGCCTTCGGTTTTCCAAAGGGCTATCACAAAAGCTGTGCAGCATTTGAAATTTCTTCTAATTTATATTGACGACATCTTAATTCCATTTTCAACAATAGAAGAAGGCCTCCACTACTTAGATGAAACGGTTCAGGCATTATGCAGTTCAGGATTTACTATAAATATAAAAAAATGTAAATTCTTTGTTCAAAGTATAGAATACTTAGGGAGAATTATAACACAGGAAGGTATTAGGCCCAGTGAGACTAAAATAGCTGATTTAGTGAACTCCCCTGTCCCTAAAAACATTAAGCAAGTAAGGCAGTTTATGGGTCTGGCTAGTTACTTCCGGAAATTTATTCCCAATTTCGCAACTCAAACTGAACCAATAACTAAATTAACAAAACATAACCAAAAATGGGAGTGGGGAATGGAACAGGATACGGCTAGAAATTATGTTTTAAAACATTTGTCTAGTAAACCATTATTAGCTGTATTTGATCCTTGTTTACCAACTGAACTTTATACAGATGCTAGTTCTTTGGGCTATGGGGCTATATTAGTACAACGAACTGATAATATAAAAGTCGTAGCTTATTTTAGTAGAAGAACGTCACCCGCAGAATCCAAATATTGTTCGTACGACCTAGAAACGTTGGCTATATATAATGCTTTAAAACATTTTAGAGTATACCTTCTAGGTATTACTTTTAAGATTTTTACAGACTGTAATTCCATTAAAAGCACAATGAATAAAAAAGATTTAGCTCCCCGCGTTGCCCGTTGGTGGACGTTTTTACAAGATTTTAATTTTGAGATTATTTATAAAAAAGGTAAATACATAGGACATGTAGATTTTCTTAGCCGCAATCCTGTGGAAGACTCCATTCCTGCTGTTGCCTCAGTATCTAGCTCTTTGTCACCACAGACTGCCACTTTGCAAGCCAATAGTAAATCGCTTAAGTTGTCCAGCAAGGTTAATTTGATTGAAGAACCACTATCTTGGTTAGAAATTGCCCAACAAAATGATTTAGAAACCCAAAATTTAATAGCCCAAGTTATAGCTGGTGAATTAGACGAAAATCAATACTTATTACAAAATAATTTATTGTTTTACAAAGTACAACCAAACGAACCTAAATTATTTGTGCCAAAAGGATCCAGATTCAGTCTTCTAAAATTATTCCATGATGAAAACTGCCATGTAGGGTTTACCAAAACGTTCAAAAAACTTTGCGAACATTTTTGGTTTCCTCGCATGTCCAATTTTGTTAGAAAATATTTAAAACACTGTCTAATATGTGTGGAACGGAAAGGTCATTCTGGACCAAAACAAGGATACTTGCATCCCATTGATAAAACCCCTATCCCCTTTCATACGATACATCTAGATTGTACAGGTCCATTCACACAAACAAGTGAGGGATATAAACACATTTTACTTTTAGTCGACGGGTTTACCAAATTTTGTTTACTTAAACCACTAAAAACTCTTAACTCTATCGAACTAGTGCCTATTATAAGGGAAACTATTACTATATTTGGAACCCCGTCTGTGGTTATAACAGATAGAGGCACCAATTTCAGTTCTAACCAAATTCGTTCCCTATTTAGAGAGTTACAAGTAGAACATCATATGGTTGCTACGGGCACACCAAGAGGCAATGGACAGGTAGAGAGATATGTCGCTACAGTGATTGATATGCTAAATACTGCTTGTAATGGCTCGTCAGATTGGCCAAGCGGGTTGTGGAAGGTACAACAGTCTATTAACACCACTATTCAGAGTTCTACGAGTTTCACACCTATTCGTTTGCTTATAGGGTGTAATGCTAATATCCCCTCTGTCCAAGCTCATTTGAATGACTTAAATATTCCCGAAGATAATATAGATGTGAGGGCAGATCGTGAACTAGCTTATCAACGTCTATGTTCTGAGGCAAATAAATTTAAAACTCGATTTGATACAGTAAGGCGAGATAATAATGTTTTTGATGTTGGAAATACAGTTTATGTAAACCAAGACCACAGGCGACATGATAAATTAAGTCCCAGATTTAAAGGTCCTTATGAGATAACAGCTATCTTACCTAATGATAGGTACTCTCTAAGGGGAATAGGAAATTTAAGAAATATAACTGTAGCTAAAGATAAATTAAGAATATGGTCGGGAGAATGGATTGATGATGTTGAATAATGTAACGTTTGTGATTCATGTGAAATATATTATATTGTATCTATATTAAAAAAATATGTATTGAATGTCAGATGTGACAAAATAAAATGAGAAAATAAAAATTTGGTTGGAACTGCTGAAGTTAGTTACTTTGCTCTAGCCCGTCTCATGTGCAGCAGGTGAGGGGCTTAGATTGATGTCAAAGTACTGACCGTTGTTATTTTGTCCTTTTGATATGCTAAATTGGACTATAACAATGAATAATATGTATTAGCATTAAGTTTTTCCCTACATATGTAATAAGTGATAATTAGTTTTAAGTCTTTATTTATGTAGTCCGAGAGCGAACTACAAGTCAGTATGGCCGTGATAAAATAGGTTATATTTAAATGTTGCCAACTGTCAACGGAAGCCATAGATGACTTCTGTTATTAAAATTACCGTTAAAATCAATTAAAATACTGTTTCAAGTGTAAATCCAGTCTAGAAAAATACTGTTTGATTTTCTACTAACATTTTTAATATTTTTGGTCTACAATTTATAGTTGGTTATTAGTTGATCAATTGACAAATGTCGGTTAGTTGGTAAGGTATAAAAGCCAAGCACAGTGATTGTCCGGTCACTTCTTGTTTGGCTGCCCACTGGAACACATCTGTACAGAGTTAAGTACCCTTATTATTTTGTTGGAATTATTATGTAATTATAAATATGTTGTTTTTTGTGAATAATTGTGATTATAAGAATTGATTGAATTTGTTTTTGTTTCAATTTTATTTATACCTTGTAAAGCTAAATATTAAAATACATGAGACTTTGATAAGTTTGATTAGGTATATGCTACATATATATATATACATATATGTATATATATATATATATAATGATATGATTTAAGCTTACATATTTGTTGTGAGAGTTTGATTAGGTATATGCTACATATATATATATACATACATATATGTATATATATATATATATATATAATGATATGATTTAAGCTTATATACTGTATGTATATATATATAATGATATAGGCTTGTATAGTTATTGTTGATTGTTGATATACTATGTCACATATATATACATATATGTATATATAATGATATAGGCTTATATATATACATATATATATATAGAATCTGCTGTGATAAATATAAACGTTAAAATATTCCTTGTAGTTTCCCTTACTATAACCCACTATGTTTCAATGATTTTCAGTTAAAGTAAATAAATAGTATATTGCTTAATAATTTACCTTGCTATACATAACACGCTTATCACAGAACATTTGTGTCAATGACTTTTAGGTATGATTCATTTTCCCCTCATACTTAAAATCTGGCTTTGAACAAGAAATATCTAGGTATTACTACTACTAGGTACTGAATGTTTGCAGTCGTTGATTGACACCTTGAATAACAATTAATGGTTCCTTGCACACTGTCATTACTAAGCATGAACCATAATCCCAATATTCTTCATTGGAATGATAATAAGAAGTAATTTTTGGTTATTCATTAACACGTTTACAGGACACTCTTAATATCGCGAAGTAAGGGTCAATTCCCACTGAAAGAGCAGCGGCCGGCAGCGTCTATTTGAGGCAAAATATTACAAACTATTTTGAATCTTATCTACGTGATTAAAAAGTTCATAGTCATTTGAAGGCAAAGGACGGGACCTAAGCGGGTTGGGCGCACTGGGTGACTGGGCCCGCGTGGTAGAATATAGTCCATTCCCTCTCATTGAGAGGAGGCCGTGTCGCAGCAGTGGGAATATTATAGATAGGCTGATGATGATAACGATGATGAAGCGGGGTTGTTTGTTTATGCGATACGTGGAAACGCAATATTAGACATGCGGGAGTAGCGGCGCCTACGCATATACTGAGGTAAGCGCACGGTACCGCGGGGGTGTGCCCAGTCGATGCATCGGGAACAAACGGCGGGGCTGTCGGTGCAAGGAAAGGGGCGGAGTTTGCGTGCGGATCTCAGGACCGGCACGTGTTTTGCCGCGTGACCCCTAGAGTTCACTTGTTTCGCGCTCAGTGTCCATGAGTAATGTATTTTTTTGTCTTCGTGTGTTATAAGGCATAGTTTATAAGTTATATTTTGTATGTATTAGTATATTTTTGTTGAAATGTTTTTTGTGTATTTTATCTATGGGCCTTCAGATGCCTGGTAATAAAATTATTGATTGATTGATTAGACAATTTTATTATGTCAAAAATTTTGGTGGTATTTTTTTACATATTTGGGTTGAATATCGAATACTGAATACGTTCCCTCAATATGTCGTTTAACTTAACACGCTGTATTATAAAAAAAAAGAAACCTAATCCATTTATAGTTTAATTAAAAAAAGAAAAAAAAACAATGCAATACATATGCAATATATATTATTAAGAAAAAAAACAACTTAAAACTAGCATAATTTACGTCATATTTACAAGGTCGAGAGCAAAACGACAAAAAAAATTGAAAGTTGCCATCTCGCGCGAACTCGCGAGTTTCACTGTCGCCAGTTGACGAATGACTCAATTTTACTAAGGTAATTGTTGAATGCAATTTAATACTCTATGACTATTTGAACTATTTTCTGTTTTGTTTTTCTCTCTGCTCTGTGACTGAATGTGTTATTTTATTTATTTCTATAAAATTAAGTTAATTACTAAAATACTTACTTACTAATTGTGTTTTACCTAAACCCATCAGTAATGAATGCAGTTAAAAAAAACGAAACAGCTGTCCCATGCAATCGGGATAAATAGACTAAATTATGGCACCTTTTCCTTGTCGTTCTCACGCATTTCTGATACAGGCTGTAAATATTTCATTTTTCTAAGCTACGTCCTTCTCTCAATACTGATGCAATGTCCTGAGTGCGGCTTCATCATGGTGTCTATTTTAAACTCCAACTTGGTGATGTCAGATTTTATCCTGTAGCGACGCACAACGTGCGCCAGCGTCGTCTTCATTGACATCATAGCGTAGGCTCTACCTGAAACAACACCATATTTTTGCAAAATAATACAAAGTTCCGATCTGCTAGACTATGCTGCTAAAAAACTTGTCAAAAACTTGTAACTTTGACCCCCTATATCTCCGTAACTAGAACGTTCCCAGGTATGGTGTAGAACAAAAAAATGATCGCAATGATGGGGAGAACAAGTGCCTTTTGGCTTCGTGAAGAGGTGTTTTACACCCTTTTGATTACACAGAAATCTGATTTAGTAAAGTTTTGGACTTTTCTATCTATGTTGTCTAGTATTTGTTCTAAATTACAATTCGGCTTACGATAGTGACAGATTTCATGTGTGTTTACTATACTAGTGCTATTAATTATTTTACATATTCTACTGCTACTTTCACTACTGATGATGCAAATTCTATGCTTAACAGGCGCCTGTTGTAGATCCAGTTTAATAAATTGGCTGGGTTCTTCATTGCTAGGAGAGGAAGTGCAAGGAACATCTTTACTTTGAGTTTTGCTGCCATGATGAATAGAAGAAGTATTGCCAATATTGAGATCAGTTTGAGCTTCGTTGGTATGTCTTAACTGAGTTTTTTTTGGGTGTTGTTGGTTTATGTTTGACTGGAGAAATAGCAATTCTTTTATAAAAAGTGTTTTTCTTGGATAATTCTTCATTACTTTGTTTCAAACTGCTATTTTCTAAAGTCAAAATCTCAAATTCTTTATGTGCACTATTTAGTTGAGACGTCAACTCATGAATCTTATCTTGCAACTTTTTTGATAGATCTTCATCTTCTGACATTCAGGCATACTATTTGTGTTACAATTCAAAGTTTGAGACGTGTTATTGCTGTCGTCGTGGTAAGATTCCGATTTTCTGCTGCGGTTACGACAGAACGTTTAATATTATCCAAGAAATTCATATAGATAGGTTGATATGACCTCCGGAATCACTTGATCTTGACCTCAAAGCCACTTGAAATTGACCCTTATGTCATTTGACCTTGACCTCAATGACACCTTTAATATTGACCCAAATTTAGGATACAAGAGCGAGTATAGCGAGCTCGGAACATAGGGCACCCCGACTCGGTTAAGTTAGGTTAAAATGGGATGGCGGGATCTCGAAGACCCTGCCAACTTCGTGATTATTTTCTTATAAACCACCCAGATGTAAAAGGCCTACGAAGCGGGGCTCCGTCGATATGACCTCCGGAATCATTTGAACTTGACCTCAAGGACACCTTTAATATTGACCTATAACTGCTCCTGATAAGCACGTCTATCTTGGTTTCCGGAATTCCAACCTTGATCTCAAGGTCAAGGACCGTGAGGACAAGATCAGTGACCTAAGGAGAATCGCGGATAATTTTTATTAAATGAATTTTGACATTGACCTCAAGGTCATTCAAGGGCAATATCCTTGAGGTCATTCGAGGGCAATGACCTTGAGGTCATTCGAGGTCGATGGCCTTGAGGTCATTCGAAATCAATGCCCCTTAGGACATTTGAGGTCAAGGTCAATGATCGTGAGTTCAAGGTCGGTGACCGTGAGTTCATTCAAGGTCAAGGTCAATGACCTTGAGGTAAAGGTCAAGTCTTTTTTTCATAGTGCTCCGTTTCGTATCCACTGACACAAAGTACGCTTTCTTTAGTGATGAGCAAGCAAAATGAGTGAAGTCGCCTTCTCTTAAAACGATCAAGCAAAGCGAGCAGGCAATTGCAGCGTGATAGCAAACCATATAATAAAAAAAGGGTTTGACACATACCGATACAATTTCGTTTTCCCAAACTAAAGGCACCGTACGCGCCGGGGTTGTCAGGTAGTCTGCCAGGTTCCAGCCAGCGTTCAGGGTGAAACTCGTGTGCATCAGGACCCCATATCGGATGCTTATGGAGCCCATAATACCACAACCAGCAGGTCTTACCGGCTCGTAGGGTGTAATTTTCTAAAACATGATATTTTGTTAAGATGAAAGTTATACAGTCGATGATTGTGAATGTGCCAATCGATACGTTGACAAAAGAAATTTAGAAGTATTATCATGAACTTACTAAGTTTAACATCCGTTTCCGTTCACCTGGCTACAAATGGCCCGATGGAGTAAAACCTCATGCTCTCCTTCAGAAACGCCTCCAAGTAGACTAATTTTGACAGGTCGGTCTTTTCCACGTCTCTGTCATCTCCTAGAACCTCCTGTAATCTGAAATGATGTTTACAATGGAAACCTACATGCTCCAAATGTTAAGAACGTTCAGCGGGCCACAGAGCTGGCTATATTAAACGGAGTTTCTTTAAAGGATAAGATCCGAAACTAAGTTATCCAGAAAAGAACTGAAGTTACCAACATAGCATGCCAGTCAAGCAAGCTGTAAGAGCTGTATGCTGGTCGTATCTATTGATGGATCGAAGGTCGATGAAGCGAACAAGTCCTGGATTGGAGACCGCGTATCGGCATCATCTGCCTAGCCTTTTCTCAATATTGCTGAGGTTCATTTTCAGTCTGCCAATTGACAGCCGGGACCAACCACTTAGCATGCTTTCCGAGGCACGGTGGAAACTCGGTATGTAATGGGTCCTCACCCATCCCTAAAACAAACTTGGCAAGCGCGGCTTATTAGGAAGATCAATCCAAGCAGTTGTTATTATTTTGCCAAGAGCTTTTCAGCAAGATGGACCAACGAAATTAAACAGGTGGTTGACTAAGATGAGATGTGGAAAGTGGGGGAAAGGTGTAAGTTAGGAGAAGCCTATCTCAAGCTGTTAGTGCTATAGTGTGTTTTGATAATACGTTCCTGACCGTATTTTACAAAGGAGAATGAACAAAAGTGTATGGAACTTGGTCCAAATGCCCACCACTAACAAGACCTATGTAATGTGACCTGTGAATGGTTCTAGGTACAGCATAGCAAATCATACTGTTCAGATTTGTACAGTTAAACTTGTTTCTGACAATTTTGTACAATACTGTGGCTTCGAGGTAATTCCTTCGAAAGCTAAGGGGGAGGAGCTTGTACTTGCTGAGCAATTGAGAAAATGATAAGTACGATTTATGGCACCTATAGTGCATAGCACGCAAGAATTTGTACTGAACATTTTCAACCATTTCAGCCTTTTTTTTTAGAAGGGATTCCATACCGACACTGCAAACTCTAGTTGTGAACGAACAAGGGCTTTTTATAAACACAAATATTACAATTGAGATAGAGGCACGTGACAAAGGGTAAATGCGAACTTGATAATATGCTTGTTTTTAGTAAATGTGAGATGGTTGCACTTCGGTAAGCTTAGTTTTAATTTGTTACTGTGGCAGTAGTCTGTAAGTCTATCAAGGTCTTGTTGGAATAAAATGCAATCATTCACAGTTTTGATGGACTTGTAGACCTTCAGATCATCGGCGTACATTAAGAACTCAGTGTGGCGGAAACAGTAACCATTAATTATCATTTATAAATATGTTAAATAAGAGTGCCCCTGAGATAGAGCCTTGTGGGACACCATATGTGACTTACAATAGTATTTGATCCGTAGGTATCCGTTGATTACCACCCTTTGTCAGCGGTTCGAAATGAACGAGGCAAACCACCGCAGTAAATTGCCACGAATTCCATTAAAGGCAATTTTACTAAGCAGCCGCTCATGGTCCACCTTGTCAAAGGCTTTGCAAAAGTCTGTGTATACAGCGTCTAATTGCACGCCATTGTCAAAACTATCACATAAGAAGCTGGAAAAAGATAGGAGGTTTGTAGTAGTAGATCCTTGTTTAACGAAGCCGTGTTGTTGATGTATAATGACATTGTGTAAGGCTGGATATATTTCATTATAGACAAGTTTCTCAAAAACCTTTGACAAAGTGGACAGGATAGAGACTGGACGGTAGTTCTCCACATTACCCTTCGACCCAACCTTGTGTACAGGTGTGATGTTTGCACGCTTCCACTCTGTCGGAAGTACTCCCTCAGAAATGCATTTATTATAGACGGTTTGCAGATGTGAGCTGCAGTCAGGCGTAGAAAATAAGAAGGATAGCCATCAGGTCCTGGACCTTTGGCAGGATCCAGAGACCTGAGTTCTTTTATGATCTTGTTTTCATCGAAGTATAAGCTAGAGATACTATCACAAGCTGAGGAAGTTTCCATGGGTGGTTGCCATTGTGACAAGAGTGGCGACGCAGGCTCGTAAACGGAGTGGAAGAAATTAGAAAACATGTTACAGATGACTTCTGGTTCGTTGGATTCAGTGTCTTTGTAGTAAACTTTTGCTGGTATGCACGGTTTGTCTTTTCGGTTTGAGACATATGTCCAGAAATGTTTGACGTTTGTGTGTAGGCTATCTTCTACCGAGCCTATATACTTTGAGAAGCATTCTCCGCACATTACACTACAACTGGCTCTATGTGTTTTGAATGCTTCGTTATCCGATATGTTACCATACTTCTTCCACTTGATCCAGGCCTTCTGTTTCTTTTTAAATGTGCTGATCAAGGGACGCGAGAACCAGACTGGATAATTGGAAGATTTAGAACAAGTTAGAGGAGTGTGTACCTTGATAATCTGGTCAAATTTGTCATAGAACAGCGATAAAGCATCGTCAGTGAACAACGTGGTGAAGATCGAGAGTGTGTCGACCAGGGTGGCGTACCTTATACTCATAATATCCTCAAGATATTCGCTGAAGTTCATACAGGTCTACGCCCCAACCTCGGTACACCCTGACGACTAAGGAAATGGAGACCATGTATGAGGATTCAAAACTCACTTCACCGTTGTCATGGGGGACTTCAACGCGACACTGGACAAACGAGACGGGGATGAGCTGCAGGTGGGGCAATGTGAAGTTGGACATCGGGACCACCGGGGCCACCAACTGGCTAGTTTTAGTAAACAACGTGGTACTTCTACAGCACTTTTGGACGTGACAGATAACATTCTCTCAGCACAGGATAAGGGCCTATGCACACTCCTTGTCTTACTCGATTTTTCGCGAGCCTTTGACTGCATAAATATAGACTTGTTTCTATCAAAGCTTCACTACTATGGATTTGACGAAAATGCAATAGACTGGTTCCAAAGCTACCTTACCAACCGTCGGCAGCGTGTGGAAATACGACTGAGCAATGGTTCATCTCTCGTTTCATCACTCACTTCTGTTTACAGGGGAGTCCCGCAGGGCACAATACTGGGCCCCATCATCTTCATTTTGTATTGTGCTGATATCATAAGTTCCCTGAAGAAATGTAGGTATCATATTTATGCGGATGACGTACAAGTCTATATCTCTTTTAAACCAAGCGACTATGACACTGCGATAAGGGATTTAAACGAAGATCTTGACAGAATAGCATGCTGGGCTGAAAATAACGGTTTAGTACTTAACCCCACAAAAACCAAATACATGCTGTTGGGAACCAAGAACCAAATCAGCGCAGTGCCGGCATCACTCAACGTTACCCTGCTGGGTGAGACGGTCAGTCGAGTCAGCGAGGCACGTAATCTTGGTCTGAACATGGATGTTGGGTTAAGATACGAAGCGCACGTGGCAGAGTCAGTGCGCACTTGTTTCTATCGGCTAAAAGTCCTTTATAAAATAAGGCCGTATCTGTCCGAGGAGTTGCGTATTAAACTGGTGGAGTCACTCGTGCTTTCTAACCTAAACTACGCAGATACAGTAATTGGCCCTCGGCTGCTCGCAAGAACTGAGCGACTGATTCAGAGGGTCCAAAATGCCTGCGCTCGATTCTGCTTTTCAATCCCACCAAGAACTCACGTAACGCCATTCTTAAATAAGCACTCCATCCTCAAGATGAAGTCGCGGCGTAAGTTGCACCTGGCATGTATACTTTTTGGAGTAATAAAGTACAGGCAGCCGACCTACCTATACAATAAACTGAGCTGGATCGCTAGCAGAAGAGAATGCGAAAGGAGGCAGTGCTCGCAACAACTCTCCACTCAATCGCACAAGACAGCTGCTTTTAGGGGAAGTTTCAGATACGCCGCATCCAAATGCTGGAACAATATTCCCCCGCCGGTAAGAAATCTTAAATGTCTTGGTACCTTCAGAGTTCGACTGCGGCAGTTTCTTATCGAAGAGCAGAAAAAACTGGGTATCACTGTTTCGAATACGTCCATTATATAGGTAACTGATTGTGGTACCTATTCTTCCCGGAAAATCTGTCTATCTGTAGCGTGTGGTCGCAAACCTGTGAACAAGAGATTGCTTTGTTTATATGTATATTGCATTGTTTATTTATAGATTGCATTGTTTATTGATATTTAGTTGGCCAATAATTATAATTATACTACCTTCTCATGACAATCAAATCAAATCGTTTATTCTTATTCACACCTACACAACTACAATATTATTTTAATAAGATTATTCATCTGAGCACCTACAAATATGATATAACCAAACATTTCCAACACAGTAAACTTTTGGTAAAATATTTTATTTAAGTTGACATACTTACGTAATTTCACTCCGCGCATGAAACACTTTATCACAACACGAATTTATCTCGTCTGCTCGACGTCCGTACGTCACTACAGGGATCCAGCAGAATATCAGCGTCAGGTGCATGCCTGACACATGCTGAGCTGGACTCCCATTTGGTGTAACCTTGAGACGCACACCGCACCTTGCATACCCTCTTTGTTATTTTTTTTTTATTATTTGAAGTTTGTCATAATGTTACTATACTTATTTTGTAAATATGTTTTTATTTGTTTTAAGTGAACTGCTTTATTTAATTGTATTTCTGGGTGCTGTGCTTTGTCTTTTGTGTGCACTAAATAAATGATTTATCTATCTATCTATCTATCTTATGGAGTCTCCTTCTTCAAAAAGCTTGAGCACAGGAAGTAGACCTGGCAGAGCCCAGATGGACGATATCAATTTCAAGCTAGAAAGGTCTCGACTGATAAAGTCTACGCTCCGTCCAGCACAGATCAAAATCCAAAACCCCGAGAGGTTTCAGCTCGAACTCGCGGAATCGTTTCGAGTGCCTAAGGAGCTCAGTGGACTGAACTGTCCAATGTCCATACAGCCGGGTCTAAGTTCTTCAAGACACGTCGTACAGATCAGAAAAAGAGGTTCTCCGATCAAACTCTCAAGCTCATGAAGAAGCGGCGTATGATGATCCTGCAGTCTTCAGACGAGGCGTCGAAATACCGGCAGCTCAATAGACAGATCTCTAAATCCTTGAAGAGCGACCTCCGCTGCTTTAATACCGAGCGCATTAAAGACGCGATCGAGTGGAACAAAGGCTCCTAGGTATTTTCAAGAGATCTGGCTATTGGGCAGAGCCAGGTTACGAAACTGAAGACCGACGATGGCAGGATCTTCTCCGCCCTACCGGAGCTACTGAGTCAACCAGCAAACCCATTGTCGACCTAGCAAACGACCCAAGAGCTAGACCTACCCGACACTATACCGAAGACATCCCGGACGTCAGCCTGTACAAAAATCGGATGGCTCTGAAACAGCTCAAAAACAACAAGGCACCGAGTGATGACGGAATTACGGCCGAACTCCTGAAGGCGGGTTTAAAAACCGGTACTTTAGGCCCTTCAAAAGCGGTTTAATTCCGTCATACTCGAGGGGAAAACGCAACGTCTTTTTCAAGAAGGGTGACATTGACCGAATGAAGAATTACAGGCCCATCTCATTTCTAAGCCATGTCTACAAGTTGTTTTTAAGAGTCATTACGAATCGTCTCGCGCGCATGTTTGACAATTTCCAGCCACCCGAACAAACCGGTTCCCGAAAAGGCTTTAGCACCGTGGTCCACATACATACGCTTCTGCAGGTTATACAGAAGACCGAAGAGTACAATTGGCCTCTCTGTTTAGCGTTTGTGGACTACGAGAAAGCTTTTGAATCGATCGAGACCTGGGCTGTACTGCAGTCTCTCCAACGGTGCCAAATTGACTACCGGTACATCGAGGTGTTGAAGTGTTTGTACAAAAACGCCACTATGTCAGTCCGACTTCAGGACCAAGCCTCGGAACCTATCCTTCTGCAGCGAGGTGTAAGACAGGGAGACGTCATATCTCCCAAACTGTTCACCGCTGCACTGGAGGATGTCTTCAAGGTTCTGGACTGGAGAGGGCTAGGCATCAACATCAATGGCGAATACATCACTCACTTTCGGTTTGCCGACGATATAGTGGTCATGGCTGAGACCATGGAGGATCTCAGTACAATGCTTAGTAGAGCTTTCGAAAGAGTGCGTCTAAAAATGAACATGGACAGTACGAAGGTCGTGTTGAATACCCATGACACACTCATGCCAATCAAGATCAGAGACAAGACACTCGAAATTATAGACGATTATGTATGGCTAGAACAAACGGTCCAGTTAGGAAGGTCTAACTTCGAGAAAGAGGTCAATCGTCGAATCCGACTCGGCTGGGCAGCGTTTGGAAAGCCACGCGCTATGTTCTCGTCCAACTTACCGCAGTGTCTCAAGACGAAAGTCTATGACCAGTGTGTGTTGCCAGTGGTCGCTCACAATGGGCCTTATCAAAAGGCTTAAAGTCACCCAGAGGGCTATGCTCATAGTTTCCTTGCGTGATCGAATCAGAAATGAAGACATCCGAAAGAGAACCAAGGTCACCGACTTAGCCCGAAGAATTCCTTAACTTAAGTGGCAGTGGGTAGGGCACATTGTTCGCAGAACGGATGGCCAATGGGGCCGAAAAGTTCTGGAGTGGCGACCGCGAACCGGAAGACGATGCGTTGGAGGACCTCCCACCAGGTGGACCGATGACCTGGTGAAGGTTGCGGGAATCCGTTGGATGCGAGTCGCAAGGGACCGGTCAATGTGGTGACACTTGGGGGAAGCCTATGTCCAGCTGTGGACGTCTTTCGGCTGAGATGATGATGATGATGATGCGCAATATCAGAGAATTGTGTTAGTATATTCGCCACGGGCAGCCTAGAACATTCCCCGAAGATTAAGAATCTCTTCCCATTCCTTGGGGAAGGATACTGCCTGGGCTCAGGGTGCACCGACCCAGCAGCTGCTGTGCCCTCCAGACGTATCGAGAGTGACCGACATAAATCAGGCACACGTGAAGGCGTTATGTAAAAGCACCTCAGGATTCGAACCCTCAGATTATGGTATAACAATGTGGGGTAAAGAGAATTTTTCCTTATGCGAACAAAGAAACATTATGATGCGGTTCAAGCAAATCTGCCCCAACGCGAATCTGTCGTATAGCAAATCTGTACTTATGCTAACAAATCAGTTCAAGTACTTACTCAGAAAATACTTTCTCTTGAGCTTCAGGGTAAGATCCTAAAAGCATCGTGGTGTACACAAGCACAGTAGTCGAAGTATCTTGTCCTGCGACGAGCATTGTATCGATATGGTTTCTGATCTGTTTGTCGGTGAAAGCTCCCTTCTCAGCTGCTAGCTCGAGGAGTATGTCAATGAAGGGCTTGAAGTTGCTTCCTTAAAGTAATATTAAATTTTAGAAATCTCCGACACAAGTCACAAAAGTGAAATAAAAAATAATTTGATAGGTCCTGTACAAGTCATCACTCCACTTTTCTCATATCATTTCATCAGTTCGTACTCGTCATTCCCTTTCAATATAATAGTGCACATTATTACACTAGTCAAGCCCCAACACTTGAAAGCCATATTGAAGGAGTTGTATTTTTTTTTTAAAGCCATTTTGTGGTGGCGGCCATAATGGATTTAAAATTTAATATAGTATACAGTATTTTACTAGTCAATTTCTTTCATTTGATACCTATATTGAGGGAGTTGTGTAAATAAATTAATTAATTAATAAAATATAAAATCCACCGTTTTGTGGCGGCGGCCATCTGAGACTGATTTTCATCAAACATAGCTTCTTAGCTATGTTTACATTCCCGACGAATTCGTCTCTTAAACAAAGTAAACCAAATCAAATTCGGTTCATCCGTTCGGGAGCTACGATACTACAGACAAACACACACAGACACGTCAAACTTATAAGACTCCGTCGTTTTTGCGTCGGGAGTTAAAAATTACATAATGTAAAATCTGGAAATCACGAATGACATTAAAAAAGGAAAAAAAGGATGATTCTTTACCTGGTTTGCAACTTTTAGAATATGTATTATTTTCATAAAACATTGATTTTCGTTTTTGTAAATAATTTTTGGAATTAAAATAATATTATTTTTAATTGTTTGCGGTTTTTTCTTCAAAACCAGGCTGGAGACTCTTTTGATTATTTGTCGTTTTTTCACATACCTAACGATAGTTTCTGATCTGGCCATCTACACCCATTTGAAACATTTATCTTGTATTATCTTGATTGCCTCACAAAGAGCATTAAACACACTCTAAATTGTATGTATTCTAAATTGTTAAAACGGTTTCATCGCTGCATTAAACTTCTATTTATTAAACCCTGATAGGCATTCAAACTTAAATTCATCTTGCTTGGATTCGTTGAGTTAAAGATTGACAATCTAAAATCCCTTATACCCCGGAACACGAGACCCAACGCCACCTCTTAATTATAAGTATTAGTTTGTTTGTTGCAGTATTATTTTAATGTAATTTCCTCCAGGACGTCCATGACTTGACTTTTTCGAAAGGAAATATGCAACAAGAGGTGTGTACCTCTTGTTGCATATTTCCCATTGATTTTAAACATAGTAGTGCTGTCTCGTTACCGTGTCCGACATATTGTGTAGTATCTTCAGACAAGCATCTTGCTTCTTCTTGAGCCTGCTCCATGCGAATGTGCAGTCAAAGTGCCACCACAACTTAAAGAACCGTTCTACAATTATTTCAAACATCATGTCCGACGCTTCGAAATAGTCGCTGTTGAGGTTTGGATCTGAAAAATCTACTCCTAGTGCTGTAACTGGAAAGAATAAAAAACTTTTGTTAAATGAATACGTTACGTCTTGATGAGATTTAATGGCTTGGCTATGAATAAACTTTCGAGCTACAAGAGGAAACACGTGACACGAGAGTGTTTCATATTAGAAGGTTATTCCCAAAACAACTGCCGCATTTTTTTGTTGTTATTTCATATAGCTCCTGTTAATTTATCCAGATTAATTTCTGTTATTTGCTAAACAATTATTGCTCAAACCATTGCCCATGTAAGAACACCTTTTTTTTTTTTTTTTTTTTAAGGATGGGAAATCATCAAATGACCCCCCCCACTCTGGGCGGAGCGGGAGGGAGTGTCAGACTCTTACTGACTAAAAACCATCCATGTTCCTTCCTCGCCTTTTATGTTCCGGGGCCGCGGTATCTCTTTCGAACAGGCCCGCAACCCCGGCAGGCTTCGGCCCTTGCGGGCCCCTCTCTTTTTGCTGACACTCTTTGAGGCGCGCGTGGAACACGAACGCGCCGTCGACACGGCCTGTCGTCGTCGTTAGACGGCCGGACGGCCAGCTATTGCCCATAGCCAGCCGTCCACAGGCCCGCATCTACGGTGGCCGGTAGCCACCACGTGGCCCCCGACGCCCGTTGCGTCTCCCGCGGCGGCCGGGAAGAGAGGATCTCTCCCTCTCTCGTTCCGCCACCTCCTTCGCTAGCATGACTGCTTCGCAGAAGGAGGCGACGGCTTCCCATTCCGTCTCGCTCCGGACCATGGATTGAACCAGGGCCGGACGCGAGAGGTCGCCGCCGCCGATCGCCGCCACGAGGACACGGCGGAGCTCCGCCCACGCAGGGCAGACTTCCACCGTGTGCTCCACCGTGTCCTCCGGTCGATCCTCGCAGTGGAGACACCCGGGCGATTCCTCCCGCCCGATTCGGTGCAGGTACCTCCCGAAACATCCGTGTCCGGTGAGGACCTGCGTCAGGCGGAAGGTGAGGACGCCGTGGCGCCTCTCCAGCCACTCCTCAAAGAGGGGACTTACCGCCACTATCGTGGCGTGCCCTGCACGGGGTTGCGACAGTCGCTCTCTCCATGTCGCCATGAGATCGCGCCGGAGGTCAGTCCGCTGAGCGGCAATTTGCCGCGGCAGCGGAGTTTCCCCCCGGCGTAGTACCTCCGCGCGCCACTCATGCAGGCGCGCGAGGACTATCGCCTCCAGATCCCACGGCGGCAATCCGGCAAGCAGGCCCGCCGCCTCGCGAGAGATCGTGCGGTACCCACGGACCATCTTTACGGCCACCACTTTTTGGGGCGCGTTCAAATGGTGTGCGGCTCGCCGCTTCAACGAACGCGCCCACACTGGGGCCCCGTAGAGGGCCATGGACCGCACGACTCCCGCGTAGAGCATGTAAGAACACCTTTAAGCTCGTAAACGAGGTATAAGAAGACATTCGTGTCGATAAGAGATGAAAAATTAACTTACTGCAAATAGTCTCTAAAGCGTTGTTTCGGACTGTGGACATGTGATAAAAGGGTCCTTGTCCAACCTGTTTGTCAAATTATTTCAGAAGCTTTCTGGACTGGCTGTTGAAGACGCTAATGAACGTATCTAGTAATGTTTGACTGAATGCTGGGTTCAGTAGCTTTCGGTGAGCCTTCCAGGTCGGATCTGGAAAATGTAAACGCAAATTCAACATGAATCATTTTATTTTTATTTCAGGTAGTAACAACAAAATTAAGTTGTAAATATTTATAAACCGGACGCCCAACAGCGTTATCAGAAAAATAACTATTGGATTATCTCTCGAGTGAAAAGAGAAAAGTGATACCAAGATAAGGATTACTAACAAGCATGATAAAAAAATGTGGAATAAAAGTAACTAAACCTAAGCATTTGAGTGAATATGAACTACATGAAACCTACTATTATTATTATTAAGCTATGAAAAGTGGATGGGAAGAAGCAATAAAATCACAACTAGATGCGTTGAAGAAAATGAACTGAAACAAACTACCCAGAAAATACACAAATAATAAACACAAAATGTGTTTAAAACAAAATAAAATGGACTGAAGAAGGTCCAACTAGTAGTAAAAGGGTTTCAACTTAAAGAAGACTTCGACTTTGGTAAAAATTATGCACCAGTTGCAAGAACGTCTACATAACTGTACGTAATGTTCGTACTGACCATAATATTGCTGATGTTTGCACTAAAGCTTTGAACGCTGAAAAATTGTCTATTGTATGTCTTAAAAGTAAATTAAATATCATTTGCTAAAATTGTAACTTAATGATGCCATAGTAATTTATATAAGATTAAAGAACAAAAGCTACTTCACGGGCCTCTGGTTGTTATATATAACGATGAAAAATGTTTTAAGTCAAACAGACGGTCGCAAAATATTGTGGCGAAAAGATGGTGAACGCTATTATAATAAAATACTCTTCCATGCAGGTCTAATGGCCGCATTGCTTTGGGATATTGGGGATGGATGTCATCAATACCCATTGATGACATCCACATAAATTGCAAAAAAAACCGTTTATGTGACCTTTGACCCCGAGTCAATTTTTTGCACGTTATCGATTAGGATTTTTCAGATTTCCTTTATGATAGTGTATTAAACAATCCTACCAACTTTCAGCCTAGTCGGAATTTATATAACATCACCCCTATTTTTTGTCTCATTTGATCGGACACTCGTAGATGAATTAAAGAGAAAAATTATTTTAATGAAAGTTTGAACTTTTTATCTGAAGTTGTTTGCAAAATAGCAATAATCGCCATAACTTCAAACAACGACCTTACCTTGCAATTATGCGTTCATCAAACATAGGTTCTAGATCTGAGAGGTTAAAAACCGACTTCAAAAAAAAACAAAAAAGGTGAAAAATAACTTTAGCTTCTGAAGTCGGTGACCTTTGTTTGATTGCTCCAGTTTTTTTGTCACCGACTTCAGAAGCTAAAGTTATTTTTCACCTTTTTTGTTTTTTTTTGAAGTCGGTTTTATTTTTTTGCAAAAAAGTGTTTATTTTTCACTTTTTAGTGGTTCACATGTGCTTGATACATGGAAAGTGCATACCGTTACAATTGCAACAAGCCCAAACACAACTATGGTACATTGTCTCATTATGGAGTTCCGTGACTCTTGGCTTCATCATCAGATCTGATGGTAGAATGGTTCTTATCAAACGCAAATGCTTCACTTGTTGTAGAAAATACCAAAAACGCAACACGTTTTCATATAAAATTTGAAGAGTTCCCTCGATTTCGCCAAGATTCCATCATCAGATCCCGACTTGGTGGCTATGGGACCATTTGGAAAGAATACCCTTTCCAACAAAAAAAGAATTTTCCAAATCGGTTGGCAAGCGACGGAGTTATGCCCGAACAAACATAAAAAAAAAAAAAAAAAAAATAGAAACATCCGAATTGAGAACCTCCTCCTTTTTTAGAAGTCGGTTAAAAATAATAGTAGTGAATAAGTTACTTAACTTACATCTCGCAAAGACCAAGCCATCGCCTAGCCATGCTTCAGCAAATCTGTAGTAGGGGTCCTTTTCGAGGCATGCATTTGATACCGTAAGACAGTCGTCCGGGTCGGTGATAACTGCAAAATAATATTCAAGTCAATACAACACGTGTCAGAATGGGGTGCTCATATCACTTTAAGTAAGAATACTTACTATAATGACTTTGAGGTCCAAGCTTGCCTGTAATGACTCCTCCCACGCTTGTGGTGTATGAGGATAGTACCTCTACTATGTTCAGTATACCTACAAACGAAAACGTTTAAACAAGTTCTTCAGGAAATACGAAGTTAAGAGCGCACATACAAAGAGTTAGCAACGTTGCAAATATCTGTCAAATATACCGTTAATTTTAGGTCGTTCTGGAATCGAAAGCTTGGAACGATTTGGACTGTTTGTTTCAAATTACAATAAAACAATGAAATAAATGAAATGTTTCTAAATTGATCAAAACAACTAAATATTTGACAGCGATTTGCGACGTTCTCCATGCTGTGCAAACACTCTTAACACGCACTAGTTTACATGGAATATTAATGCAATACTTAGGTGTTCCCTAGTTTCATTAAAACCCGATCAGCCATAAATAATTGGTTTCAGTAACAAATAGCACTTATATACAATTGTTCAAAATATTGCTGGCATAAATAATTATGTTATGATTATACTTTTAATCGACTTCTAAAAAAGGAAAAGGTTCTCAATTCGGATGATTCTATTTTTTTTTAAGTTTATTCGCGCTATAACTCCGTCGGTTGCCAACCGATTTGAAAAACTCTTTTATTGTTGGAAAGGGTATACTTTTTAAATGGTCCCATACTCATCAAGTCAGGATCTGATGATGGAATCTTGGCGAAATCGAGAGAACTCTTTATATTTTATAGGATAACGTACAGCGATTTTGGTATTTTCTACAACAAGTGAAGCATTTTGTTGAATATGAACCATTCTACCATCAGATCTGATGATGAAACCAATAGTCAGGCACCGGAACTCCATAATGAGACAATGTAAAATGAAATGAAATGTGTTTGAATGAGTGAAATGTTGTCTAGTCGTGTTTGGGGCTGTTGTAATTGTAACGGTATGCACTTTCCACGGTGACCAGTCAGTTCACCAAAATTAATTCACAAACTTTTACTTGACAAGCAACGATTTGAAAACACATAATTTGTCATTTCATCATTATACAACAACAAGTTTAACAAATAATTCACTTCGCAAAATATTTACCCGATAAACTTTTATTTGACAAACAAGTCATTATTTTTTCGTTTTATCTCATAAAACAACGTTTGAAATAAAGACATTACACATATTGATTATCCATCCCATTAAAATAAATGAATTTGGTTTCCTTTAAACACTGTGACAGAAATGAATCGCTGCAAAACCGACTCCACGTAGTCTTTTCTGCCCTACTAATTATAATAATTTATTTATTTCAGATCATTAAAATCCATAAAATACGAGTACAAGCACATTACATAAAAAACAATCAATTAAAAATCGAAAACGACGTTTTTTGATATGAAAAAACTATGCATTTCCTTAATTTTTTCTTAGAAAAGAGTAATAAAACTCCGTCATTTAAGCGTGGATTTTGATGTTTTTCTTCGTTTGAAATTTCTTGCAGATTAGATGCTGGGTTCAGAGACAGGCAAAGGAACTTTTAAATAGGTAGAAGGCAGATGACCTCGTGAATATAGCGGAAATTCGTAGGATGCCAGATGTCGGCAGTGGATTTCGTTTGTTTGATGATGATGAAAGTGTGTCAGCTAATTGATTTTGTGAGTTTCTAATGGCTGACGATAATTCACGCAATCTTCCCATTTCTGCCAATGCTCTTTCATCACGTAGCCTATTTAATAATGTAGTAGCCTCTACGTCGTACAATGCAATATCCTCTATTGTTTTCACGCGACTTAAATTTTTTCTTCCCTGACAGGGTTGTGCCCTGTACTTAGTTAGTGTACCGTCGAACAAGTTAATTGATTTACATCCTACACTAGTGCGCGAAGACATAGCTATGTACACAGGCAAATAGTTGGACCTTTATTGTGAACCCGTTTGTTTTATCTTTACCCATGTTTAGACTACGTATACGCACATAATTAAAAGAAGTGGCTGACATTGTTGGCTCGTACAGTGACTGTTACCGATGTGTGAGTGAAATGTAAACTAAATAGCTTTGCCCACTGTACTGTGACTGCCGAGCTTAAGATTCAAGGCAACATCCTTCGCTCTGCATTGCCGTTTTCTCATACGAGTAGCATCTTTACTAGGCCTAACCATATTTTATTAGATTAAAAATATGTCACATTTTTTTTTTTTGCAATAAATTAAACCGACTTCAACCCTAAAAACACTCAAATATTAAAAAGAATACTATGACATTCCTTATTAATAAGCCTAACCTAACCTACGATTAACCTATCAACACTTGAAATATAGCTGTTTAGCTAAACCGTGCATTCAAAACATAAACGGCCGTTTTTGTTACAAATGCACGATTTAGCTAAACAGCTATATTTCAAGTATTGACAATGTGTTATAAAATTACGATATTGCCTTTTCTACAGTAATAATAGACCACATTTTGTATTTTTTATTCTATTTACGAGTTATGACATTTTTTCGATTGGCGGCGCTAGTGGACTGTATGTATGTAAAGACAATACTCTGTATTGCTTTCGTTTTGAGTTTTAATGTTATTATATGTTTAGTTTATGGTCATTGAAAGAGACAACACATGACGTTTACTTCTATAAAAATGTGTTTAGCAAAATTAATTAATTTACAAAAGAGATAAAGAATTGTAAAGGTCGGATAAATAGACTTTTAATGTTGTTTCTTTATTTACAGAGCAACGCAAGTCGTTTTATTTGGACTTAATTTAAGAAATAGTGTTATTATATGTATAATGAGCAATTGTGTAGCAACCTTACTTGTAGAAATGTCGGTAACGAACCATCGAACCATGGCGTGATTCAGAAATGAGGGCTCAATGAACAACGCTATCTATCCAGCTTTGTTATACTAAACCGGAAAAATGTTCTGGAATTAGGTGCTAGTCGTTTCAATACTTAGCTTGGCACTGACTCCAAAACAAATGTCATTTATATAATAGGTTAATCGCACAGGTTAGGTAAGGTTTATTAATATAGGTACGTGATAGTACTATTTTTAACTTTTTTGTGCTTTTAGGGTTTTTTGATGCGCTCCTCTCCCCATATAATGTTTTAGAGGTTTCTAAGGGGTTTTATACTGATTTAAAGGTTCCAAAGGGTTTTTTGTACAGCTGTAAAGGTTTTCAAAATGTTTAAAAACTTGCAACGGAGCATTAAAACGGATTTTCCAATTCATTTAAGGATTCCTATGGATCCTCAAAATTTTATAAGGCTAAGAATATAATTGGAACATTCGTATCGTTTTCAAGTGATTACGGAATATAATTGGAACATTCGTATCGTTTTCAAGTGATTACGAGGTGCTACTATAGAATGATTACGAGCATAATGCATTTCACTAGAGTTTGATAAGTGAAACTTCTATTAGGGTCATGTTTGACAATTCATATTACGTATAGGGGTTTTAAAAGTGAAAAAACATGAACTAACACTAGCACGCGAGCTGCAAGCAGCACAGCACGCAATAACTAGTTTATATATACTAATATTATAAAGCAGAAGATCGAGATAAAGAGAGAAAGGTTTGCTTGTTTGTTTGGTTTAACGCGCTAATCTCAGGAACTACAAGGTCGAATTGAAAAAAAAAATTGTGTTGGATAGTCCATTTATTGAGGAAGCCTTTAGGCTATATTACATCACGCTACGATGATTAGGAGTGAATGAAAAAAGTTGCAAAAACGGGGATTTTTTTGCTTTCGTTTTTCTCTCTTATGTGACGCAGACGAAGTTGCGTGGGTCAGATAGTATTATATAAAACTACAAAGCCACTCACTGACTGATTGACATGTCGTTTCTCGGAATGGATGAGAGATGGGTTATAGGTATGTTTTGCAAAAATATCAAGTACTTCCGTAATATTTCTTAAATTACAACGGCTGGTTGACTCTATGCTGCCAGCTTATTATTATTATTATTATTATTTATAACTTTTTTTTGTGAATGCTGGTTAACCTGTAGTTTGGCGACTGTGTAAGTCCAAGACTGTATAACGTATATATACCTAAATGCCTAATGTTGTTTGGACTGTTGGTGCAATTATATTAATAAATACATGATTTTGCGTAAAGTTACTAAGCTTGACGTACAAAATACTTGGTTGACGGCTTAGTCGTGAATGGTCTGTTTACGCCCTGTTTAGAATAATACATACCACATCTGTCCCTCATGGTCATTAACTGCGGTATGTGTCCCAAAATAGGCCACGCCCCTGGATATAATGGCGGCTCAGCTGTAGCCCTTTTGATCTTCCAACTCCATAACCAGAAAACTGCGCAGGCGACGCAGAATAGCAGTATAACGATCATTGCGGATGTTCTATTTTGTTACTGAAATAAAATTTCCATTATGAAATAATGCCGTCGATGGAGTTGAGAAATAAATTCGTGCGTCACCGATACTTTTTGTCAAAGGAACAGGATTAAGCACTTTGGAACAGTTCCTATCTATGAAACTTACTTACTGTATAATTGGTGCCAGTCTAAAGCGCGTATCCCAAAAGTTGGCAAGATCGCAAATAGCTGTCAAATTTTTACATGTTTTAATTAATTTGGCAATTTTGCTGTATAAAAATAAGAAATATGGCTCTGTAGTGCACTAAAAAATTTATTAGGGAATGCAATAAATCGTAACACCGAATGTATCGTTTTAGATGTTAAAAAAAGTATTTGGGAACTTGCCGAATGCCTTGTGTACACCGGAAACGTTCAAATTTAGGGTTTTAATTGCAATTCATATTCAATTTTTTAGTGCACTACAGAGCCATATTTCTTATTTTTATACAATAAAATTGCCAAATTAATTAAAAAATGTAAATATTTGACAGCTATTTGCGACGTTGCCAACTTTTAGGATACACGCTCTTAAGATTCACACCTACCTACCAAGATTTTCATCATTAAACGAAAATAACACTTACTAATTATGTTTTTTGTATTTTTTGCGTATTGGGAACTGCAATATCAATTAGGTATGTAACTTTATTTATTTTGTCCTGTAGAATTATTATATCCGGTCTGTTGTAGTGGATCGTCCTATCAGGGCCCCGATTCTGCTATTGCAATAGTGTCACGATAGCCTTCCATTGATCTCATAATTGTTGATGAATGACAATGCGATCGCTATTGCCACTTTGCTTAACCTTCTGCAACTGACGTGGCTCAATTTTAACAATTTTACTGACGTGGTAGTACACGAGACACCATTTCAACAGCAAATATTTTCATAGAATAACATTTTGCTGCTATTTTATTTATATTTATTAGATGGTTATAGCCTATTTTTATGTTAAATGAACTTTAAATACAGGGTGAATTTTAATAAATGCGACAAAATGAAATTGGAGCTTCAGTTACAGTAACATAGTAATTATAAACTGTTTTTTCTACAATCTAAATCGTTAAAAAAAATTACGCGATTATCGTTTTCAAAAGGTCCATTGATGTTATTATCTTTATTTAAGTAGGAATTATCGGTACCTATTCCAGTAATATGCAAAATAAATAAGAAAAAATAAGGCAAAATTAGGTAAATGACCGCTATATTGAGCACTGCGATGAGTCGGACGAGATTTTTTGATACTTTTATTATTCTAACGGTTTTTGTCTTACTGATCAATTATTTTTTAATTTTACATTTGATATTTTATACATTTTCTTGACAACACGTATTATTGTATTTTTAAATTTGTCGCATCTATTCAATTTCACCCTGTATAAAAAACAATTAGTATTTTCAAAATTAAACGGTGTTTATTGACTTCACACAAATCACTCCATGAATCTCTACTTAAATGTTAATGACCTAGAAAAAATTACAAAATCAACTTTTTAAAATTTTACATTATACATAATAAAAATTAACAATTACAATAATCAGTCTAGAACATATGATAAAAATTCATTGGTTGACTTCAAAATTAGACGGTTTCAAAATCACAGTTTTTTTTTTGACAATTATTACATAATGGCTTGGAGTGCTGAAGGTAAATTGGCTTCGAACAATCACAGCAACGGACAAATGGACTTATAGATCAATTTTCTGCCACTTGGTGGAACAGACCGAACTGCTGGTGGTAGAGGAGGGGAAAATTTTACCTGAAACCCTTGTGAGTCACGCGCAGTTTCCTTGGCAATTTTTCATTGTATGTCTTGTGACTCGTCTGAAGATTTTTGGCGTTCAACCACTGTGGCAGTCTTATAGCGCTTCTACTTTTAGCTCTGGACCTTGTTCACGTGAAATTACATCTTCTTCAAGGTGTAGGATTTCTGGCTCGAAAGTTGGGTCTTCATCTTCACCATCAGAATCGCTAAACACATGTTCAATTGCCTGTTTCAGTCACTGTATTATTTTTTGATCTTCGTGGGCTAGAAAATTCCAGCCAACATTCTCATACAAGCAGAAAACGTACCTGGCCTGGGGTGAAGTGGTGTATTTACGTCAGCCATCTAAAAAAACAAGTTAAAAAAATACAAAGATATCTCCCTTACAATATTAGTATGAAAGGATAGATACTCGTATACGTATTAATTATGTGAATAAAATCAAATTCGAAATAATACAAAAAATTACCTTATTGTAAGATAAACTAAACCTAATTACTGATGTGGTTGTTTAAGAAACACTATGAGAGCAAGATCATTTTACTGAGGTGGTAGTCTAGTAGACACTTACCTTAACACTGATGTGGTGGTCTCGTGGACACCTTCCTCCCGCTACGCTCACGTGCGCTTGCTACGACCGCCCTCCGTACACAGACTGACGCGCAATCTTACTATAGTAAGGTACTAAGAGCGGCGGCGCTCACATTTAAAAATTAACAGTAACAAAACAAATTTTATTTTTCACGGTGTCTGTTGGACTACCACGTCAGCCGCAGGGTTGTCTATTGTTTGCCCGAAGATTATATGCCATAATCATCATTTTCCCGAATTTCATTTACCCGAATTTCATTTGCCCGAATGTTTCATTTGCCCTAAAAGACATATGACATACTTTTAATTGCCCGAATTTTACATACCATAAGATACGAATGCCATAAGTATTGTTTGCCTTATTTTTATGTGCCATAATAATTATTAGACATAATATTTAAATGGCATAACAAGTATTAGACAAACTTATTTATTCTGTGCATGGTTTTTTTTTCTGTGCATGGTTGATGGTGGGCTAGGTCGACGGAGCCCCGCTTCGCGGGGCTCCTACTTCTGTGTGGTTTATAAAAAAATAACCACGAAGGGGATGGCGGGGTCTATTCGCTCGCTTCGCTCGCTCACACGACCCCGCCATCCCCTTCTAACCTAACCTGTCCGAGTCGGGGTGCCCTAAAGTCCCAATTGCATCCAATTTCTCTTGATATAAACAACCGTTACACATCCAATGTCGATGGAAAATTATGTTATGGCATATCATAATTATGGCATGTGATAATTAGGGCATGTGATAATTAGGGCTTACAATGATTATGAGCCATACTGAATTCAATGAGCGCATGTAATGTATTTTCATGTAGGTGGGTGCTTCGATGATGCACAATAATTTATTTACTTTTTAAATGGACGTTTCAGTATGTTAGAATTGTTTTAAAAACGAAAATACAATATTTAAAACAATTATTTTTTAAATTAATTTCATAGGGTACGTTTGCTCGATGTCTATATTTTTGGGTTGTGCACTTTGTTGTGTATGTGGATCATTTTGGATGTATTATGAGACTCAAGCGATATCAGATTTGCGACAGGTTTGTACGGATGGAGGGACAGTATCGCTAATATTTCGACATCGGAATAAAAGTCGGAGCAATGACCTCTATTTTGATCATAACTGGCACCAACAATAGTTTTCGTTATCAGTCTTAAAATCTTATTTCTTTAATAATTCCACTATTTTAAGAACAGAGAGTCATAAATTTGTTATTTAGAGCAAAAAATTCAACATCCTGTATTCACGCGGGCCGTCGCACGTAACGAACTACGCACAGTTCCTGCAAATAACACGTACGGCGAGCGGACAACTTCTTACCTTGTTCCTCGGTTAATTAACAACCTACCTTCCGATTTGCGCAGTAACATTACGCCAAGAAATATTAAATTGAAACTCAATGTGAACTGTATACCAACAGAGATGAAGTTACCAAATTTCGAACACTAAGTATGTAATTTTAATATTATTATGATGTTTTTATTGTTTACCTTGGTTTTGTTTTGTACTACGATGTAGAATTACAAGTAGCATTAAGTACAAACCTTAGTGGTTTATAAATGCTATTCTGCCTAGACAAATGTAATATTTTTTTTAAAGGGATAATAAATGAAAAAAAAAAAACATTTTGAAATCTCCATTCTGTATATTCCGTTTCGGTTTCAACTTCACGGATTGTCAATGATATTCAAATGGCATCCGGGACCAACGGCTTATCGAGATTTACTGTAGGAAACTATGATATGGATGGCCACCTATCCTCAGACCGACCTACGAGTGTGGCTTAACTGTACATTGGAGATTTAAAAAAAACTCGACCAGGGTGACTTAAAATAAGTAACTGAACATATTAATACCATTTTTTACTTTTTATTAGTTTTTTGTTTGTTTGACCGTGCATCACGTAATAACTGCTGAACAGATTTTGACATTTAGGCTATAGACATTTTGGAAAATGGGGGTGAAAGGGGGGGTAAAGTTTGTATGAAATAAAAAATATATTGTTCTAGATTCATGAAACTCCGAGTAAATACTTATTATTAGAAATAAAGAAATACCTGTTTTAGCATTTTCAAAAAAAAAACATCCAGAGATATAAAACAGGAGGGTTCTGTGTTTATAATTAATTAACTTCATACACCTATTTAATAAAAATCCAATGAAGTCTAAACCTTTAAAAGTTGCTGTAAATACATTTAATACTGGTAAATAATATTTCTCAATTATCTTGAAATTTGTTTTTTGAAGTGAATACGCCCAAAATAGCGGAACTCAAGAAAATCGGCTTTCTTCGGTATAAGTAGTTGGTAATACAGGGTGGAAATAGTAAACGGGGCAGTAAGGGGAGCTACAGCTACACGAAAATGGTCTAACGAAACAATCCGTAATTGATCACCATTCACAGATTTAAAAAGCGGCCAAGTGCGAGTCGGAAGGGTTCTGTAGCAGATTGATTGAAAGGTAAATTGCTGTTTACGATTTATGACGTTTTAAGAAAAACTACTGACTAGATCTCGTTCAAACCAATTTTCGGTGGTAGTTTACGAGGTAATGTACATCAAATATTTTTTTTTGTTTTATTATTCTCTTGTTTTAGAAGTTGCAGGTACACACATTTTTCACTTTAGAAGTGTCTCTCTCGCAAACTATTCAGTTTAGAAAAAAAATATATTAGAAATCTCAATATCATTTTTGAAGACCTGGATTGTGTTTCAGTTCTAAGTATGGGGACCGATTTCACTAATTCTTTTTTTGTTGTATAAGGGGTGTGAAATACACTGCATTTTGATCCTAATCGTAGTGTGAAAAGAACCAGTTTTCGAGGAGGAGTACTGAAAAATAAATTGTTACTTACTTGAATCTGTACTAACATTTTAAAGCTGCAGAGTTTGTTTGTTTGGCTGGTTGAACGCTTTAATTTTATTAACTGTTGGTTCGCCTTATGCAGACGAAGTGGCGCGGGTCTGCTAGTACTCTATAAAATTAGAATGTCCCGATAGTCACCGTACTATATTAACACCGCATTTGAAGGTTTCTAAGCTTTAAAGAGGTTGTGCACTTTAGGACACGGCCTCATAGGCACGTAGAGTTCGAAATTTGAAATTGCTTACAGTTGGAGGAAGTCCGCAACAGTTTACAGCAGCTATATCGTGTCGCGGCTCATTTCATACACGTGAGAACTTTAGATCTAGCTCGGGTATGACTGTCATCGAATGTCTGAGGATGAAGACGTTAGGACGTCGAGAGAAGCCCTTTAAACTGTTTTTATAAACATGGTAATTTATCCTTATCAGAATAAATACGTTGTTACTCACAAGTATTTAATTTTAAACATAATTGCCCTTGGGTACATAATTTGATTTCCAATAAATATCAGAGATACACCGTTTTAAATAACTCAGCAGCATAATAATGATCATGTACCGGGCGCGCTTTTTATAATTTTTTATTTATTTTTATTTATTAAAACTTTATGCACAAGTAAAAACTTTACAAAGGCGGACTTAATGCCTTGGGCATTTTCTACCAGTCTACCTTAGGGTGATGCAGAGACAATACACAGTAGGTGCAATAACAGAAAACAAATAGGTACGAAAATATTTAAAACTATAATAAAATATAAGAATAGATACTTATATACATACATAAAACATAAATATAACATAATATATATATACACATATTATATATATATATATATACGTAAAAGTAATGAGAGGTAAACTAAAAAAAAAACTACAACAACTTAGTTCTGAGACGAATCTGCCAACGTCTTGCGTATGTGTTCTCGCTTTCACTTTAAATGTGAACCGATTGGATACCGTCCTGATATTCTGAGGGAGCGCATTCCAAAGGAAAACCGCCTGGTTATTATGCGAAATGATGTATGTGATGTGCTGTGCTCTTTGGAAGTTGCGTGGGTCAGCTAGTATAACATAAAGCAACACCACGTTTGCATTCACCCGAAGTATAAGGCAGTTGTGTACTTGTACTCACACTTTACCATTTACTATTAAGTCACCTTTTAGGAGCGAGCCACTACCATCCAAAGGTTACAAAACAAAACTTCTGGCTAACTGAGATATTTCTAATGGAAGAACCCAATAACACAATTCTCGAAGAAGATATAAAACCCAGAATCTCATGCTTTTATTGCTTGACCAAATTCCCTTTTTCTCATTATTTGCTGTGGACTTACATTGTGCTCGGACACGCCTTTTAAGTACAGTGTATTCACTAACACAACTATCTAGTAGTAACTAGTCGGTGTTACAGAACCGGTAGGTTCACTAATTTGTATAAAACAGACATGAAACGATGACGACGATGACGACGACGATTGACGATGTGATGTGTTTAAAATGTTTGTATTTATATTTTTATGGTGTACATAATAAAGAGTATTCTATTCTATTCTATTCTATTCTATCTGTGGTTAACATCACGCCGTCAACGTTACGTATTTAGGTACTCGTAGTTATAGATTCATAAGGTTTAAATTATGTAGATATTAGTATATTTGATATTGTTGTTACATGTTGTTTGGTGTATTTTGTCTATGGGCCTTATTTGTCTGATAATATAATGATTATTGTTATTATTAATACGAATCCAAATGTCAAAAATACGAAAGAACACCGATCAGAGCCCGAACAAATTTTTGTTGATATTTTATTTTAGCGTCTGCCCATGAAAATTATGTAAAAGTATAGAGTTTGAATTCCTGAAGAGTTTTGTCTTAAGTCAGGAAGTCAGGAATTAAAGATATTCCAGTTTGAAGTTTTAGTGGTTATATCTTGATAACAACAGACTATTCGAAAATAAATATAGAAATACCTACTTATCACTTTAAATATTATTAATATAAATGTATTTATTCACAACTAGCTGCGCCACGCGTTGTTTAGAAGAATATAAGTTTAAGGACTCCATATTCAGAATATTAAGTCCAACAGACGTCCGTAGGTCTGCCACATGACCCACATGGTCACATGAGACATAATTAGGTACTACTTAAATAAATGATCAGAAGAATATTTATTTAATTATCTTAATAGATATATTATTTTAATAAATAGGTAAGTCACCCGTCAACCCGTCTTGAGCAAGCGTGGAGATCAATGTTCGTGCCTTCTCTGTTGAGAAAAGGCCTTTGCCCAGTTGCGGGACAGTAATAGGCTGCTATTATTATTATTATTTTTCATGTTGAATACTAAACTTACTTTTAAAAATAATTGTGTGAAAGTATAGAGAAAATGGGATATGTGTTGAAAAAATAAAACAATTCTGTTAAAACCATAAAGTAATTTATTTTGTCAATTCTTGTTATTGCCTACCCTAGCTCTAAATCACAGCCTGCATTCGATTCTTCATTAAGCTGATCAGGTTTTTGACCTTCATGGAGTGATGCAGTCGGGACACATAAAGCAACGTCGTTGGTATTGCTTGACGCAGCAGCATATTTGGTCCTGACAGTCCAGTACCGCATTGATTGCGACAAGTAGGCTTTTTCTTCTTCTTCTGAACTAAGATGAAGCCGTCCTCATCAAACTTCTGCTTGGCTGGAAAGCGCTGTACCGGATTCCTCGGAAGGGTTTCACAGCGACGGTTCTACTTTCTCCCTTTCTGCTGCTTAGGTTGTTTTGCAGCTGAATCGTTTTATAGTCGAAGGGACTGAATTTCTGCCCAGGACCTTTCTCATGAGCTTGTCCCATAAGCGTTCGATATCAGTTCATATCTGGACTCGACCACTTCATCGCCCGTCTGTATATTCACTTCATCCAGGAACTGTCGAGTAATACGCGCCGTGTGACACCTTCGGCCCCTTCAGGCGAACCGCTTCAGGGGAACACAGGCGTGGTTTTTCCCCCTTAAGAGATACCAGCCCATTATACTACATACAATACAATACACACTTTATTATTATTCTATGTATTATGAAATATAATTCGTGACAAAATACAATGATGCATGTGATGGAAGGCCATAACTCTATTTAAGGCTTTTCACGGCAGGGCACGCCACGGTAGGGCTCGCCACGATAGTGGCGGTAAGTCCCCTCTTTGAGGAGTGGCTGGAGAGGCGCTACGGCGTCCTCACCTTCCGCCTGACGCAGGTCCTCACCGGACACGGATGTTTCGGGAGGTACCTGCACCGAATTGGGCGGGAGGAAACGCCCGAGTGTCTCCACTGCGAGGATCGACCGGAGGACACGGTGGAGCACACGGTGGAAGTCTGCCCTGCGTGGGCTGAGCACCGCCGTGTCCTCGTAGCGGCGATCGGCGCCGGCGACCTCTCGCGTCCAGCCCTGATTCAATCCATGGTCCGGAGCGAGACGGAATGGGAAGCCGTCACCTCCTTCTGCGAAGCAGTCATGCTAGCGAAGGAGGTGGCGGATGTCATTAAGCCGGTTGACAAATAAAATGTCATGTTTTTTTTTTGTTGGAGATGACATTAAAGTTGGACGCACACTTATCAATAATAAAACAAAAAAAGAAATAAATATTTTTTTCTCATACATCACGCACGTATGACGTCATCTATTCGTACGATTCGACGCGGATAGGTGTGCTAGGTTTTATAATATTTCATACAAGTTATTCTAAACTTGATTCTTTCGGCGCGGTCGATTGTTTCGACGCGGATAAGTGTACGTTCACCTTTACACTATATCTTAGCCAAAAGCCATGAAGTTAATCCAGAAAGAATAAATAAGTCATGATTATTGCTCATTCATCATTATTCTAGTTAATTGAGCTCATAATAATGAGGAATATTTTTAAGATTTCGTTAGACCTTAAGTTTGATTTGATAAATCTTAGTAAATTATTTCGTAGGCACCTATCACGGTGACATACGTAGACGCTTAATAATTTCATCAACAATTGTCTTTAATAAAAGATTTGCAATGAAAATAGTAGAACTAATAAGAGAAGATATATCTAGAGATGTTCGAGGATGCCCTGTGTCTCCAGAAATACAAGTATATTGCGCATTACGAAGCTAGGCTCGACTTGAAGTAAGTAGGTACAAACCTTTTATTTTTTTTTTTTAAACACATTAAACAAAATAAGTATCAATCTCTTTAACTAAAACAAATCAACAACTCTCATCTCAGTTACCATAATTAAAATACTTCTGTGAACACCTTGAATTTTACTTAGTATGAAACTTAATTAATTTAATAACACAATTACTAAACAATATTAAGAACTCATAAATATTTAAATTGATGCGGCCCGTAATTTATTTGGGCTTACATATCATTTTAGATTATGTTATAGATTGCAACACATCACATAATGAGTTTCCTACCCAAATACTTTGCTCTTTAATGTACTTAACGTTAAACATTATTATATAGCCTTATTTACTAATTTTAAAATAACTCAAATAAAATGTCACAAATAAAATCTGTGTGATGTATGTTTCACCATTTGAAGCTATATTAGAGTGATTACGGACGAAGGATAGAAGATTGAATCCTGTAATGTATAAACAGTTGTAACAGTCTAATAATTTCCCTTTTGCAGATAGTTTTTGTTGTGGCCTGAAGCTTGAAAAGGGAATAAAGTAAACAGATGCACTTCCCTTTCTAAAAACTTACGTATGCCAGCTGATATAACCGTGAGCGGGTGGCGTACGGTGGGAGAATATGAGCAAAGTGCATCTTTTGTCAATTTTGGTGGCAAATATTATTCTTCAGTTTTCGCGAAAAAAAAGAATCTGGCAATCGAAAAATGATTATCATTTTCAAGAGGCCCAAGATTATCTTGAGAACTTTTTGATAATGTAAAATATGTATTATTAACCCAACATGTATGTATTTCTTTAACAAAAATTCCCAACCTTTTAAGGGTCACTCGTCAACTGGCGACAGTGAAACACGCAAGTTCGCGAGAGATGGCTTTTTTCATTTTTTTTGTCGTCATCTCGCGCTGTGCAGTCAAATGAAAACAGATTGAAACCAATATCGTTAAATAACAGCAGGAGCAGGGGGGTGAGGTTTTTTTCAACTGACTTCCAAAAAGAGGAGGTTCTCAATTCAACTGTATTTTTTTATTATTATTTTTCGTTTTTAAATTAACCCACATTATGAATAGTTAGTTATTTAATGACATTGGTTTCAATCTGTTTTCATTTGACTGTACAGCGCGAGATGACAACAAAAAAAATGAAAATAGCCATCTCGCGCGAACTCGCGAGTTTCACTGTCGCCAGTTGACGAACGACTCAATTTTAATAAGGTAATGAATGCAGTAAAAAAAATAATCAGCTGTCCCATACAATCAATACAAGGGTTAAGTAGACCAAATTGTGGGTCCTTTTCCTTGTTGTTCCCGCGCATTTCTGATACAGGCGGTAGATATTTCATTATTCTAAGCTATGTCCTTCTCTCAATGCTGATGCAGTCTCCTGAGTGTGGCTTCATCAGGGTTTCTATTTTAAGCTTCATCTTGGTGATGTCAGATTTGATCCTATAGCGACGCAAAACGTGCGCAAGCGTCGTTTTCATCGACATCATAGCGTAGGCCTTACCTAGAACAACACCATATTATTGTAAAATAATACAAAGTCATAACCTGCTATTTAAACAAATGAAAAGAATAATTAGATAAAACTAAACCTAACTATTTCTAAAGAGTTTCTTATCAGCTATTGTTAGTAAGTGCCACAATCACTCATATGTCTCCAATGTCTAGCAGTGGACGTTGTTTCGGCTGAAATGATGATGATGACGATGTTATAGCAAGGAGTTGCAACTCCTTGCTGGGATGTAGACTTCTTAGCATCCGTATCCTGGCTACGTTTTGGTGACATCTCCCGGGAACCCGAAGGTCTTGCCTGTGCATGATTTCATCTGTGATGACGAACACGCAACGTAAGCTCCCAAAAGGAATATTTTTTTCCAGTTTTTCAATATTTATTTATGCTGATCGTGTATTACACATAGCCTATAGCCTATAGCCTCAATATATGGACCATCCTATAATAAAATATTTATTTTATTTTATCTATTAGTTTCGGTGAATAGCGCGTTCAACCAAACAAACAAACTCTTCAGCTTTTTAAGGTTTCGTACCTCAAAAGGAAAAAATGGAATCATTAGAATACCACTTTCTTGTCCGTCTGTCTGTCCGTCTGTCCGTTTGTCCGTCTGTCCGTCTGCCACTACCGATTTCCTTAGGAACGGATTAACCTAGCAAGTTGAAATGTATACCAGATACTGAGGTATATAGTCCCTATTGGGAGTATACAAATCAAAGTCCTGAGTAAATATCAATAAACATATGGGCATATTAAGGTTTTTGGAAAATTGTAATTATTTTTTATTTCGTCAATTTCTCTTTAGTTTTAACTGTAAGACTTTGCTTTTCACCACAATTTGTCAATTCTAGGTCAACCGGAAGTACCTTATGGGTTTTAGGTCGAATTGGGTCCTTAAGGGTAGTTCCCGTTGACATAGAATTACAAAAGGCCAGCCTCCAAACGTTTAATTTTTAAAGTTTACGTTTAATTTAATTTAAAACAATTAATTTTAGGGAAAATAATGTACCTTCTCAAACCTTCTTTCTTAACCACTATTTAATTACTAGTGAAAAAAAACACTTGTCGCGAACATAAGTTTGACGACAGAGCTAAGTACGCTTATTCAAGTGATGAGCGAGAAAAGTGAGTGGAATCACCTTCTATTTAAACGATATAGCGAAGCGAGCAGACAATTGCAGCGTGAGAGCAAAGTATATAATAAAAAGAAAATGTTTGACACATACCGATACAATTTCGTTTTCCCAAACTAAAGGCACCGTACGCGCCGGGGTTGTCAGGTAGTCTGCCAGGTTCCAGCCAGCGTTCAGGGTGAAACTCGTGTGCGTCAGGACCCCATATCGGATGCTTATGGAGCCCATAATAAAACAACCAGCAAGTCTTACCGGCGTGTAGGGTGTAATTCTCTAAAACATGAAAATTTGTTAAGATGGAAGCTATGTAGCTTGTGATTGTTAATGTCTTGGCACATACGTTGACAAAAGCAATTTAGAAGTATTAACACTATTACTTTCGTGACTATGTAAAACTTTATTGATCTTAAAAATATTCCATTGATTTCAATTGATTGCCAACACTATTACTGGTCAAGATCATGAACTTACTAAGTTTAACATCCGTTTCCGTTATCCTGGCTACAAATGGCGCGATGGAGTACAACCTCATGCTCTCCTTCAGAACCGCCTCCATGTATACTAATTTTGACAGGTCGGTCTTTTCTACGTCTCTATCACCTCCCAGAACCTCATGTAATCTGAAATGATGTTTACAATGGAAATCGAAATACTGCAAATATCAAGGCCGCTCAGCGGGCCTCAGAGCTGGCTATATTAAAATGAGTTTCTGTAAAGGATAAGACCCGAAATTAAATTATCCAGAAAAGAACAGAAGTTACCAACATAGCATGCCAGTCAAGCAACCTGTAAGAACTGTGTGCTGATCGTATCTATCGATGGAACGAAAGTCGATGAAGCGCGCAAGTCCTGAATTGGCGACTGCGTATCGGCATCACCTGCCTAGCCTTTTCTCAACATTGCTGAGGTTCGTTTTCATTCTGCCAATCTGACCTCCACAACCGAGTAAAAACTGGGTAATATTATACTCTGGAAAGGCAGGTTGTCACACTTTCGGGCCAATCCAATTGACAGCCGGGTCCAACCATTTAGCATCACTGACGCGTGAGCATTTGAGGCGCATCCGCGTAGGTATAAACCGTAATTCTTTATTATCGCGTTGTTTTCGTATACGAATACACGACAATGTTCATTCAGGTGATACTTAAAAATGGTTGAAGTAGATAATAATTTGAATTTGCGAGCCTCTAGAGGCGAACGTGAACCACAACTTTGTAATATTTTGGCTAATTATGCGCGGCCACCCTTTATCGCAGAACTTTTTATGTCATAATATTATTTTGCATACCAGCTGATAGCATAAACTTCATTTCGCAGAAAATAGTTTGGCAGATACTCATTTATTATACGTTCGTACTCATAATTTTGTAAGCCAGAATCATCTTTAGGCATAAATTTCACATGCATAAGATTCAAAAGTAGAACCATCTTATCGCAGAAAGTTCATAGTCAGAATCATTTTTTGGCATAATTTTCATATCGATAGTCTTTAAAGGCAGAACTATCATATCTCAGAAAGTTTACAGTTAGAATTATCTTTTGGCATACATTTCATATGCATAATAATCGAAAGACTCATCTATCAAATTAAAAAAAAAAACATAAAATCAGTTGATTGTGAACACTTGGTTTTTATTTCCCTGTAAGAAGCAGGCAAACATGCAAACATCTGAACAAGCACATAACATGCATACAGCAAGCATGTAGCACCATGCAAACAAGCATGCTGCAGCATGCAAACAAAAATACAGCATGCAGCAAGCATGCCGCATGCAAACAAGCATGCAGCAATCGTGCAGCATGCAAGGAAGCATGCAGTATGCAACATGCAGCAGGCATGGTTTCTGTCACGGCTCCGGCGCTGCGGGGCCACGGGCGGTGCCACGCGAGCTTATCGTCGCAGATGGGTTTAATGCTCACCACCTGCTCCTCAACTCGCGGCCCGCCTCGCCCTTCCGCGCCTACGCGATTTTAAATTACACTCTAGGGGTAGGGCAGACTCGGATGCGGAGGCTCTCGGGCCCCGACTGAAAGGGTTCTTAAGCGCATGTTTGGAGAGAGGCCAGTTCCCGCTTCGTTGGAAGACGGGGAAACTGGTCCTCATCCAGAAGCCGGGGCGCCCTGCGGACTCTCCGTCCGCATTTCGGCCCATTGTGTTGCGACGAGGTGGGCAAGCTCTTTGAGAGAGTAATTGCAAACCGCCTCGCCGAGCACCTTGAGGGGATGGGGCCGAATCTTGCGGAGAACCAGTTTGGTTTCCGCAAGGGGCGCTCTACAGTGGACGCAGTCATGCGCGTGAGAGCCCTCACGAGCGACGGGGGATGCAATATCCCGGGGCGGGGTTGTTTCGGCGGTGTCTCTCGACATCGCCAACGCTTTCAACGCCCTGCCCTGGAGCTGCATCAGGGAGGCACTCCGGTATCACCGAGTGCCGACCTACCTCCGTCGTGTGGTCGGGGACTATTTGACGGACAGGGCCGTCATCTACCCCAGTCGCTGCGGAGATTGGAACCGGCGAGAGATGTCGTGCGGTGTCCCACAGGGATCGGTTCTGGGACCGCCCCTGTGGAACATCGGTTACGACTGGGTGCTGCGCGTGGACCTCCCTAGTGGTGTCAGCGTCGTCTGCTACGCAGACGACACCCTGGTGCTGGCACATGGGAGGTCGCACGAGGCGGCGGCCGACAACATGACACGCGGGGTTGCGATAGTCGTAGAGAAGATCCGGAAACTGGGTCTCGAGGTGGCACTGCACAAGTCCGAGGCCATGTGCTTTCATGGGCCTCGGAATGCGCCACCGTCGGGATCCACACCGACGGTAGAAGGGGTATCCATCGGCGTCGAGTCGACGTTGAAGTACCTAGGACTCGTCCTCGACAGCCGGTGGAACTTCGTGGAGCATTTCCGACGTTTGGCCCCCAGGCTGGAACGGACAGAGGCTGCCTTCAGGCGGCTCCTGCCCAACCTGGGGGGCCGAACGCCTCCTGCCGCAGGCTCTACGCGGGAGTCGTGCGGTCCATGGCCCTCTACGGGGCCCCAGTGTGGGCGCGTTCGTTGAAGCGACGAGCCGCTCATCATCTGAACGCGCCCCAAAAAGTGGTGGCCGTAAAGATGGTCCGTGGGTACCGCACGATCTCTCGCGAGGCGGCGGGCCTGCTTGCCGGATTGCCGCCATGGGATCTGGAGGCGATAGTCCTCGCGCGCCTACACGAATGGCGCGCGGAGGTACTACGCCGGGGGGAAACTCCGCTGCCGCGGCAAATTGCCGCTCAGCAGACTGATCGGATCGATCGGAGGACACGGTGGAGCACACGGTGGAAGTCTGCCCCGCGTGGGCGGAGCTCCGCCGTGTCCTCGTGGCGGCGATCGGCGGCGGCGACCTCTCGCGTCCGGCCCTGGTTCAATCCATGGTCCGGAGCGAGACGGAATGGGAAGCCATCGCCTCCTTCTGCGAAGCAGTCATGCTAGCGAAGGAGGTGGCGGAACGAGAGAGGGAGAGATCCTCTCTTCCCGGCCGCCGCGGGAGACGCAACGGGCGTCGGGGGCCACGTGGTGGCTACCGGCCACCGTAGATGCGGGCCTGTGGACGGTTGGCTATGGGCTAGCTAGCCGTCCGGCCGTCTAACGACGACGACAGGCCGTGTTGACGGCGCGTTCGTGTTCCACGCGCGCCTCAAAGAGATGTCAGCAAAAGGAGAGGGGCCCGCAAGGGCCGAAGCCTGCCGGGGTTGCGGGCCTGTTCGAAAGAGATACCGCGGCCCCGGAACGTAAAAGGCGAGGAAGGAACATTGATGGTTTTTAGTCAGTAAGAGTCTGACACTCCCTCCCGCTCCGCCCAGAGTGGGGGGGGTCATTTGATGGTTTCCCATCCTTAAAAAAAAAAAGAAAAGGGTAACATTTTACCGCCGTCCGTTTATAATTACGGTTGTAGGTTTAAAGTGGAACCAAAATTATACTTTTGTGTCCCAATGCTCAGTATGATGGAGATTTGGTCATCTGTCAATGTCGTGTCCTAGTAAAAAACAAATATGCCCCAAATGTGCTAATAATCACCCAAGTTGTGAGACAGAAATACATTTGTGTGAATTGTAAAGGACCACATATGGCCCTGTTAAAAAGATGCCCCGATTTATTAGGAATATTCCATTATTCTCTTGCCCATATCCCAATTTACTTGTCTTCTTCTTCCATACTCCTCTTTTTTTCGTCATCTCATCAGACACTTCCTTCTAACTTTCAAACTAATAATAATAGAATGCTCTCGAACTTCTAACGTACACACACTGTAATCACGTGCTTTCTCGAATGTTCTAGTAGGTCCTATGTAACAATGCTAGTACTATAAAAAAAAAATTAAAAGATAAAAGCCATCACAATATTGAAGAAACCACTCAACAATCGGCAACCGACTCGCAAAATGACTCAACGCATGATAGTCTTCATACTTCCCCTCAGAGATCGTATAGAAATGTACTTATTACCGAAGCCCTTGTTCATAAGGAAAAGGAGGTACATCAGATGGAGGTAGAAGATTGCCAACAAAAACATTCTAAAGCAAAGCAATGAAATTAAACTGTGAATATTTATACGAGTATCTATACTAAATACAAAGAGGAAGGATTTGGATATTTGTATGAAACGAATAAACTTAAAAAACTGCTGGACCGATTTACAACAATAGATAGCAAAATTTTCAGCGAGTAACATAAGCTATATTGTATCTTCGTACTTGCACGGAAACGGGAACTACGCGGGTGAAAACGTGTGACGTCCGCTAGCTTTTTATATACTCATAACTTATTTCTGAGCTTATTTTTTTGTCACATACTGAAAGTTACTCTCCTATTAATCCTACTTCCTACTTCCTACTTCCTACTAATATTATAAATGTGAAAGTTTGTAAGTATGGATGTATGTGTGGATGTTTGTTACTCTTTCACGCAAAATCTACTGAACGGATTTGGATGAAATTTTGCACAAGGATAGTTTATAACCTGGATTAACACATAGGGTACTTTTATCCCGGTAATAAGATCCCATGGGACAATTATCAAACTTCACGCGGGCGAAGCCGCTGGCAGAAGCTAGTGGACTATAAGTGAAAAGGGGTCTCGTTAGTGATGGATATTTGTATTACTTTAGTTCAATCTCTCTAGTCAGACCGTTCACCCTCGCTGACGAGGCCATTGCTGCAGTAATCGGTCCTCAATGCATCCGGCCAGATAAGTCAGTTCAGTTTGTTGGCAATAAATAATTCAGGGATTTGTTAGTATAACGACAGATTTGTTCCACGCCAGTTTGGCGTTAGGACAGATTCGTGTTAAGACAGATTCGCATAAAAACAGGAGAACAGTCGGATGAAGAGTAATCATTTTCATAAATACGCAATATCAGATAATTGTGTCAGTATATTCGCAACGGGCAGTAACGTTCCCCGAAGATTAAGAATCTCTTCCCATTCCTTGGGGAAGGATACTGCCTGGGCTCAGGGTGCACCGACCCAGCAGCTGCTGTGCCCTCCAGACGTATCGAGAGTGACCGACATAAATCAGGCACACGTGAAGGCGTTATGTAAAAGCACCCCAGGATTCGAGCCCTCAGATTATGGTATAACAATCTGGGGTAAAGAGAAATTTTCCTTATGCGAACAAAGAAACATTATGATGCGGTTTAAGCAAATCTGCCCTAACGCGAATCTGTCTTAAAGCAAATGTACTTATGCTATCAAATCAGATCAAGTACTTACTCAGAAAATACTTTCTCCTGAGCTTTAGGGTAAGATCCTAAAAGCATCGTGGTGTACACAAGCACAGTAGTCGAAGTATCTTGTCCTGCGACGAGCACTGTATCGATATGGTTTCTGATCTGTTTGTCGGTGAAAGCTCCCTTCTCAGCTGCTAGCTCGAGGAGTATGTCAATGAAGGGCTTGAAGTTGCTTCCTTAAAGTAATATTAAATTTTAGAAACCTGGACACAAGTCACATAAGTGAAATTAAAAATAATTTTATAGGTCCTGCGCAAGTCATCACTCCACTTTTCTCATATCATTTCGTTAGTTCATATTCCTTACTCCCTTTCAATATTATAGTGCATATTATTCTACTAGTCAAGCCCTTTTATTTGATAGCCATATTGAAGGAGTTGTGAAAAAAAATCTTGAAAAATGTAATTTTGTGATGGATTTGAAATTTAATGTAATGAACAGTAATTTACTAGTCAGGCTCTTTCATTTGATACCCATATTGAGGGAGTTGTGAAAAAATATGAAATCGACCATTTTGTGGCGGCGGCCATCTTAGACTGAATTTCAATCAAGATAGCTAAGAACATTTCCGACTAATTCATCTTTTAAATAAAGTAAACAAAATCAAAAACGGTTCATCCGTTTGGGAGCTACGATACCACAGACAGACACACACACAGACACGTCAAACTTATAACACCCTATCGTTTTTGCGTCGGGGATTAAAAATTGCATAATGTGAAATCTGTAAATCACGTGAATGACATTAAAAAAGAAAGAAGGATTCGAGTTAGAAGATTCTTTACCTGGTTTGCTACTTTTAGTGCGTGTATTATTATTTTCATACAACTTTGATTTTCTTTTTTGTAGGACCTGCAAATAATTTTAGTATTAAAAATAATATTATTTTTTGAACATCTTTCTCTCTGGGACCACCATCGTAATCGTATAAAAGTAATCAGCTGTTTCATACATTTGGTCAAGTAGGTATTGGAATTCAGTATGGAGCAGTTGAGAATTTTTTAGTGAAAACGATGGTGGTTCCATGAAGAAAGTTGTTCAGTTTGATGGTTTGCAGCACACCCTTTCCTATGACTATGCCCTTTCTGTTAAATATTGTAAACATATTAGAAACCTGCAAATTTGTTCGTGAATATCAAGAGTTTTTCACAAAGCGCAAAGATATACAATCACGTTTCACACTGCAGCACAAATCAAGATTAAACATTCCGTATTCTAGACTGAAAATACGCTCAACAAGCCCCTTTGTAATGTCAATAAACATGTATAACACAAACTACCTGATATAATAAAAAAGAAGAAAAATTAAACATATTTATAAAAAAAAATAAAACAATTTTTAACAAAAAATGCTATTATAGTATAAGTGAATATTTAAACGATAAAATATTTATTTGTTTATTTATTTACTTAAGGACTGTTATGTTGCTACTTGCGACACCCCATATTCTTAGAAGAGGACTAACACCGCGCTGTGCGGTGCACCGTGAGATCCGCCGTCTCAGCAATTCGACCGTGGGATCGCAGCAATAAAAAAAAAAAAGCAAAATTAACATTCATCACTAGCATTGCACAATTGCAATGCTAGTGATGAATGTTAATTTTAGCTTTAGTACGTCTCTCTTGTTTCTTACATCGAGCAATTGTTACACAACTTAGTTTTACCGATTGAAACGTAATTTTTATTTTAATTAAATTTAATAAGTAAATTATATCGGTTTCATTTGCATCCTCGTCTGCAGCCGAACGTAATTGGACAACCAACAAAGCCAAAGTATAAAATAGACAAGTAGGATAACTTTATATAAACGCACTGCGCACGGCTTGTATGTGTGCGTCATGCTATCTTTACGTCGCTGCACGCACACTAATAAAATCTCGACCCGTGTCTTACTGCCGCCAGTCGAGGCTTGCACACCGAACAAAGTTCGCGCGTCACGGCTTAAAGGCACACGTAAATAAATTAAAAATGGGTGGTTATCGCAGGAGAACCTATTGCTGTGTGTATGGGTGTCTAAAAAATAACAGGAAAGGTTGGCAAGTCGCTTATTCTAGCATATAATTTATTATTGATGCTGAAATACCTAGTTATTTTTGTTGTATTAGTCTTCTATTAGACAGACGAAGTAGGCAAGTCTACTTTCCCACTAGAATGTTAGGTACTTGATCTGACAATAGATTCTTTGACTTTGTTTACGTTGAGTTATGCCGATTTCTCAGTATATTAGGTAGGTATAGTAACTAAATCCCTACTTCAAGTTGTAAAATACGTTATTTAAAATGATTGACGAATGGGGTAGACGACTAAAGAAATATAACTAGGTAGTCCGTCTGTTAGATTATTAACAAATATGTAACCCGTATTTTTTATTTTGTTACACAAACCAAAATTTACGAACGTGACGCCTTAGTATAATTTTGAATGAGTTCTGACGTCATGAGCCCGCACTCCCGAGTTTTGCTGCGTTTTATCTTAGTATTGACCACTGATTTACAAAACCAAAAAAGTACGTGTCCATTATTTTCCTATACTTACCGACGGTGTCGGCGACGAGACTCTTTCTCCACAAGCAATGGTACAAGTAATGGCCATACGTAAAATGCATCGTAAGTCGTTTTAGTTTTGAATCAAAATTTTGTGTTTTGAAAACTTGTGATAATAATTTTATGTCGTAAATAAGTATTTTTATGGTATCTTATTGGAATCTTCATAGTATTATGACGAATTAGCATCATCACAATTTTAAAGTCCAATAAGACCAAGAAAAATGTAATTTAAAGGTTTGGGTCACATATTTACGTAACTTGAAAAGGTGATTTTTTGTTAATTAAGATATGACGTTAAAATTGGTGTAAAAACGTTGGACTTGTGTAAATCGGTCCAGTAGTTTAGGAAATATAAGGTAAAACAAATAGTAAACGTTGTGTTCATCGTAAATTTCACACTCTTTGTTGTAGAATATTATTTTGATAATAGTTTATGAGACATAGTTAATCAGAACAATGTTTTGAATGCGTTACATTGCGTTACAATCGTTTGAAAGGTAGACCCATCCAAAATGTCCCCCCCCCCACTCTAAATTTAAAAATAAGAGAGTAAAAAAAAATATGCTGTAGATCTCAATGAAAACCAGACAACACATTTCTAGGCACTGAATTTAAATATAGATAAAAGTGACAACCCTGAGACAGGCAAGTACGGTAGGTAATTATAACGCGGATTGAGCTGTAGATGCACTACTGCTCCTGTTTATACTATGACAAAGCGTACACCAAAAATAAATGTTTAAGAACTCATGTTGAATTTAACTATTTATAGGCATGCATTGAACGTAGGAGAAAGAAAGTTCAGTACAGTCTTCCTTTGTTTGTGTCTATAGTTTAATGTATTGTATTTTTAAAGCTTCCTCTCTCCTACTATGTCTTTGTCTTTTGTTGTGCATGACAAGGTCCATATTGATCTCATTTTTTTAATTTACCTCCTATGTACACATTGTGGAATGCAAATAAAGTTTGAGTATTGAGTATTGATATTTCCAGTTTAGTGTAAGACCAAACTGGAAATATCAGTTTCAGGCTTCGATAATGTAGCCCCCGAACAACATTTTATATTTACTCAGAAAATCCGGATTTTTTGGATTACGGATATTCCGGATTGCATTCCCTACAGTGTACCTCTTGTTGTTTATTTCCCCTGGATTATGAGCATAGTAGTCTTGTTACCGTGTCCGACATATTGTGTAGTATCTTCAGACAAGCGTCTTGCTTCTTCTTGAGCCTGCTCCATGCGAAGGTGCAGTCGAAGTGCCACCACAACTTGAAGAACCGCTCTACATGCAAGTCAAACATCATGTCCGAGGCTTCGAAATAGTCGCTGTTGAGGTTTGGATCTGAAAAATCTACTCCCAGTGCTGTCACTGGAAACGATAGAAAACTTTTGATGAATGAAAACTTCATGTTTTGATGAGGTAACGGCTTGGCTATGAAATAAACTCTTGAGCTACAAGAGAAAACACGTGACACGAGCGTGTGTCATATTTGAAGGTGATTCCCAAAACAACTGCCGCATTTTTTTATTGTTATTTCAAATTGCACCACTTATTAAATCCAGATTGATCACTCAGACTCAGTGTTGCCAAACAATTTTATAACACGGCTCATCTTGAAAACCATATTAGTTTACATGGTAGTATTAATTCTCTAACGGTCTCGGTCCCGTCGGTTTTTAGAGCTCTTCTAAAACATAAAAATAAAAATTGAACGCAGCTAGTGTCTAGCCTGGGTCAATATTGGCTCACCTAAAGCTCTTTACCCGAAATTGTTCTTCCTAGCGATTTGTAACCCGAATGATCACTCTTCCTAAAATTTTTTATCCTAAAGTTTTCATTTATACTATTAATTTGTAGTACTATCGGCGATGTTCATAACACTCATGTTTCCGAAAATTGAAATTACTAATATCATTCATGTAATATATTGAAACTCCTACTGTTTTTTATCATAACGCTTTTATTCCTAAACATAATTACCATAATATTATCACTCATACTCAGAAAGAAACATTTACCAAGTGTAATAAAAAATCTATGTGGGTAGAAGATGATATTTATAGTATTTTTTTTTTTATTAAAGGCCGTTTCACTGATTTTTGTCTTAAATGAATGAAATTCAGGTCAGAGTGTCGTCTTGGGGACACTATGAAAAAAAAACACTTACAAACACCTAAAACACGTAATTGATCGTGAAATTCGTCGTCTTGGGGGAGTGCCCCAAGACGACAAATTTCACGACCAATTTCGAGGTAGCGGTAGCGTAGTAGTGGGTCACAGTTTTAACCTAACCTAACCCTATGGATCTCTTTTTTATATTGTTTTTTAGGATGGGAAATCATAAAATGACTTCTCCCGCTCCGCTGATGGGTTTTAACCCATCCATGTTCCTTCCTCGCCCTTTATGTTCCGGGCCCGCGGTATCTCTTTCGAACAGGCCCGCAACCCCGGCAGGCTTCGGCCCTTGCGGGCCCCTCCCCTTACGGCCCATTCACGACCTTACCGCGGTGAGCGGCGGCGGCGTGCGGGGCGGCGAGCGATAAGAACAAATGTATGAAAATGTTTGAAGCACGCCACGAGTCGCCGCTCATAGCGAAAACGCGCGCGGTTTTGTCGGAGCGAATCGCTGCAGCGGCGCGCGGGGCGGGGAGCGGCGAGATCAACAGTACAGGCGAATGAGTGCGACGCCACGAAACAGAGCGGCGCGGATAGCGGTGTAGGTGTGACGGACTCGGCGGCGAACTCATAAACAAAAAATTTAGACGATTTTGTGGCGGTAATGGATACCGAGGCGTTTATTACTGAAATTTTAAATCGACCCCCTATATGGATGTCAAAACATCCCCAACACAAATATAAAAACGTTACAAAAATTCGCCATTTAAATATCGATCTTTATTCAGTTCGTGCACTCCTTCTCTCATATTACGAATATCTTGTTTTAAAAATATACTGCTTTCTAAACACAGAAGGGATAATTTTGATAACGCCATAATTTTGAGCACGTTCCGACTACCTAAGTACGTCCACCTCGGCCGCTGCCGCTAGCCGCTGCTGAGGGTACGTGGCGTGTAAAACGCACCGCTTGCCGCCGCCGCGCCGCCTGCCGCGCCGCTCGCCGCTAAGACCGAAGTCGTGAATGGGCCGTTATGCTGACATCTCTTTGAGGCGCGCGTGGAACACGAACGCGCCGTCGACACGGCCTGTCGTCCTTAGACGGACGGATGGCAAGCTAGCCCATAGCCAATCGTCCACAGGCCCGCATCTACGGTGGCCGGTAGCCACCACTTGGCCCCCGACTCCCGGTGCGTCTCCCGCGGCGGCTGGGAAGAGAGGCAACCTATGGATCCCTTACACATCATTTTTGCGACAAACTGTTAGTCGGACACAAAAAAACACCAAGACACTTTTAGCCTTATATTTTTTTAAGGCTAAAAGTGCCTTATATTTAGGTGTTTTACGAGTATGTTATGTGAAAATAAAGTAACGCAAAATTAATGAATATAATACTGATTATTATGAATAAAAACAAATCTAAACAAAAAAGATATGACTTTGAATAATAGTGTAAAAGAAGGGTATTGTTGAGAAAATAAAGGAAAACAAAGAATAGTATAATAGATGTTTATTGCTACTGACATTATGAAGTTGAATGATTCGGAATTATGACATTAGAGACAGAGTAGTTAGGAATTGTGATTGTTATGATGAAAAATGTTAGGAAGAACATTTTCGGATTTCCAATTATCGAAGTTGAAAATTTATGTGGCTCAGGTTGGCTGGACAAATCTTCAAAATCGCTCCCATTTTTACTAGGTCAATAGGGCACTTTATGTGACGGCTAAATAACCTTTTTTTTTTTTTGAAAACGCTACCTTTATTAAGATTCGGAAGTGCCAGCCAAAAGTTTTATACGTAAATTCAAGATGGCTGGCACAGATTTTTGCATTTTTCTACTAAACCACTGTACGTATCGCAAAACTTTTAGCTCGATGCCTGTCACAAACTTATGTGACGCCCGTTGATATGCAAAAAGTCGTCAAAATCACTTCCGTTACCGAGATTGATAGACCAGCGAAAAGTGTTTTTTCAAGATTCTGTAGTGTCACAAATTCTGACATAAGGGTGTTTAGCCGTCACATAAAGTGCCCTATTGACCTAGTAAAATGGGAGCGATTTTGAAGATTTGTCCAGCCAACCTGAGCCACATGAAAATTTAGGTGACGTTTAACAAGTGTCTAATCACTCCCTTTCGACTTTGCGAGCTCACGTTACCGCGTGAAATATTGTGTGTTGTTTAATTGTGTGTGTTAAATTATTGAATTCACGAAATTATAGCTGTTCTAAATTCAAATTCAAATTCATTTATTGGTGTGATTTTTGATACATTTTACATGCGATGTTAATTATAAATAATTAGTTCCTCAAAAACCTACCTTAAAGTTGTACACTTTTTCACATAATTAGTCATATTAATTACAATACCTATTATCATTCAAAATAACTTAAGACAGAAAAACAAACAAAACATATTTAAAAACACATAACAAAACATATAATAAAGACATTCAATGTCAATAATGGAATAAAAATTCAATGTCAATATTACGATGTCAAAAATGAAATAAAATATACAATGTCAATTAAATAATATCAATGTTAAAAAAAACCTTCTCAGTAAGGAATTCACTGACAGTATAGTATACTTTATGAGTTAAAAACTTTCGAAGCCTGCTGTTAAATAAAGATAGCGGCAATTCTCTCCATTGCTTAGGCAATTTATTATAAATGACCGACGCCATGCAGTAGACACTTTTGCGCATTAGTGCCGTTTTGGCGGGGTAGGAACACACAAGATTATTGTCGCGTCTATTGCGTGGAACTACGTCAGCCAGGAGTTTAAAACGATTTGGGTTCGACTTAACAAACCCAGCTACTTCCATTATGTACAGACAAGGTAGTGTTAATATTTTGTGCTGTTTAAAGTATGGCATGCAACTATCCGTAGATTTAAGCTTAAACATCGCCCGTAGACATCTTTTCTGGGCTTTAAAAACTGTTTTACTTTCGGCGAAATTTCCCCAGAATATTATAGCGTAGCGTGAGTGCGATTCTACTATACCATAGTATGCAGTAAGCAGTGCATCTACGTATATCACTGGGGATAGTGAACGTAGACCGTATGCGGACTTACTAATTATCTTACATAAAGTTTCAGTATGTGCTTTCCAATTTAAGTTTTTATCTATCACGAGTCCCAGAAAGGAGATAGTTTTTTTTGGGCCCACCTGGTCGTTGCATTTATTATTCATAATAACACCAAAAAAAAGTAACCATTTTACTATGGTTTTAAAGGAAATATTACGTAGAAATGAAAACGGAATCTTAAAATCATAATAAATAAGCTATGTTATGATATTTTTTTGCGAGTCAAATCATTCCTGTTGTGGTCACTGTCATTTGACAGCAAATACTTACGTAAATAGGGGCGTTTTTCTGTTTACTAAAAAAAGTACGGTACCTATCCGTTGGAAATCATATGTGCTATATAATTATTATAGAATCAGAAAGAATATAAAAATAAATATTATTAAACTATTTTTAATGCCATTTTGATAGGTTTACACTAAAATCGCATAGGTGGTTTAAACAATCAACGTGGCATGAAACGTTATAAACCCACTTTTTTTGTGATTGACAGACAACTTCATTATTTTGACATTTACTTTTTCTGTTTATTTTGGTTTTCGTAAGTGTTTTTGCAGATTTTTCGCATTTATTCCGGTTAGACAATGCTAAGCTAATTAAACCACTGGAATCTAGAGGTTATAAGGAAGAAATCAATGTAAGTTTCATTATTATATGCTAGAATTTATGTGGGAAACTAATCCTCGAACAAAAAAAATTGTCTCCTTTTGTCATTTCTACTTTTTCTACGACTTCATTGTTGTAGTGTATATTAGGGCAAATTCTAGGGATCCGGTGATTGAAATTTATATCTTTCGTTTTTTCTAAGTTTATTTTTAAATTATTTTCCTCTAACCAGTTAACAACACTTTTAAACAATTATTAATGTCCCTTTCATATGTTTCCTTAATTTCACACGGTATTGTCACAGTACTATCGTCTGCAAACAATGTTATTGGTTGTTCAATATTCAAGTAAATCGTTTATGTATAGTATGAATACAAAAGGACCCAACACGCTCCCTTGAGGCACTCGAAACATAAATTCGCGCTTAGTAACCGCGTTTATTTGACAAATTTCAGTTATTTGTTTTAGATCTTTAAGGTGACTGAGTTAATTGCCTCTAATGCCATATGTTTCAAGTTTTCTCAAGAGAATGGCATAATCCAGGTGGTCAAAGGCCTGAGTCATGTCACAAAATATGCCGCGGTATTCGTTTGTCTACATTCTGAATAACATTATAAATAAAGTCATATACAGCCATATTCATAGTTTTATGTTGTCTAAATCCTTTCTGTTCGTCACATAATACGTTGTTTTTATCAATGAATTTATAAAGTTCGTTATAGATGTATTTCTCAAATATTTTAGAGATCACAGGTATAAGTGCTACTGGCCGGTAATATTTCATTAATTCTCTATTTTCTTTTTTAAACATTGGCTTCATCATAGAAGTTTTTAAGGCATCGGGAAAGATGCCTGCGCTGATGCAAAGGTTGATTATATGACTTAAGTGACCACATATTTCAATTGAAACGTGTTTGAGTATTTTTGTACTAATACCATAACTAAGCTATTTGTATTATTCAATGACATTATTATTTTATGTATTTCTAAAGGTACACTAGCCAACATGAACATTGACTTAGTGCTCGTGTTTATTTTACAGTGATCGGGTTTCTTGGTGTCATTCAGTTTCGGCTGAATTTTATCGATGAAGTAGTTATTAAACGCAATGGTCTTTGGATTTGATAGAATACCTTCTTTAACCTTAATTTTATATATGTTTTGTTTGGGTAAATTATGCTTTGCGCGATTAATAATTTGCCACGTAGTTTTAAATTTTATTTTCAGATTTTTTAATTTTCAGATTGTGTTGTGCCTCCTGTGTCGTGTAGGTATAATTTTTTTGTGCAATTTTGAATAAGTAATAAGTGCATTCATTTTTACTATCCCTGCTTAGGTTTAATCTCATCTGCCACAAAAGCTTTCTTTTTCTATGGCTACACCATTTAATTGCTTTTGACAGCCATTTAGGTTTTTTAAAAACATTAATTTTGGTCAAGATGATTGGAAAGCACAAATCGTACAAAAGCTTGAAAGAGTAGATAAAATTATAATATGCAATATTGGGGTCATCCGTGTCATAAATCTCAGAGAAGGTAAGATTTTTCAGATTGTTAAGTACCTTTGTTAAGTTATAAAAACTAGATTATCTGTTTATTTGTGTGTCATTTCAAACTTGATATAAACTTTTGATTGTATTTTTTTAATAATTATAGGATTTAACTTTTATGATCCTTTTACACACACACATGTAAAGAGGTTGCCATTACATATCTCTAAATATCTACCATGTAAGATAATTGTTTTCTCAATGAGCCGTGTAATAAAATTAGGAAATCAGACTAACTTACCCTAAGTGACGTCTGATGGTAATTTTAGTGCTCATCCTGAAAACAATTAGCTTCCCACCCTGTCGCATACAAGGGATCCCCACCCATCAAATCGCACACCCAGAACAACACTGTATTATGTCGAAAAATCTCAAAATCGACTTGTAAATATAATTGAATAGCCGAAAATTTGCCGCGTATACCACGAAGACAGGCGTATTTATATTTACAAAAATGTCCAACAGATGGCGCGCTAACTCTTTATTGGTGAAGACGCGCAGCCAGAGCCTTACCGCGAACACAAAACTATTTCTAGTTGCAACTTGTCCGCCTTAGGGAACAGCACGCAGATCCTTTACGCAACAGTGAATTATTTTGTGATAATGCGGTGTTGTTGAATATATCATAAAAAATACTCCGAATCGTTTAGTTTTAATTCAGTGTTGGTGACTGTGCTTATACAACGTGTTTGATACTATTTCGAAATAGTACTCTGTTGTTGACGAAGGTATGTTAGATTTTTTGTATTATTTCAAAATGGTTCTGTATTGTTCGTAAAAGGTGAAAATTAGTTAAATAATGCACTATTGATGGTAGATATAAATTATGCCCTAATTTTGTTAAAAAATCATTATAAATATTTTTTTATACTTATAATTGTTACTTACATTGTAAATTAAAAGAAATATATTTACAATTTGTGTTGTTCTTTATTTACAAAAAGATTAATAATTTTGTTTGAGATAATGCACTATTGTTGAATTAATTAAATTTGTTATTGTTATTTGGCAGATGATGAGAGGTCGTGGTCTCCTGTTACTTAAAGGGCAATGGAAGCAACTACAGAAGAAACCGGACCTGTTCAACAAAGCAGCGTGGAAAAGGATGTCGAAAATACAACCGTTGCCGCATCAACCGATGAGACGTCAGCGAAGGCAGCATCAGCCGATAAAGCATCAGATAGGGAGGTACCCGTTTCTATTTTATCTGATCATAGCGATGAAGAAGATTTTATAGATGATTCGGACAAGGATCATACTTTTGAAGTACCTGTTAAAGAAATATCTCGGCCTCTTGTAATCCCTAGAAGATTATCCTCTTCTTCTTCCTCGAGCTCCTCGTCAGACTCAAGCTCATCATCGTCAAGCTCCAGCAGCTCAAGTAGTTCATCTGATAATGAATCCAATAGACCGGGTCCATCTACAGCAAATATTCAAGGGAATTCCAATGCTACTCCGACAAACGCACCCTCAACTTTATCTGCCAGTGACACTGCTCCATCAGTGAGCTACCCCAAGATAAGTAGAAAGAGAATACGAAACCCTGCTGGCTGGAAGACCAAGATTGCTAAGGCATTGCGGAATACAGGAAAAGAGTATGTTTCTTTAACAAATCCTGCAAAACTGATCGCTGAGCGTCAAATCCGTCCACTTTGTGGCGACAAATGCAGGTTGAATTGCAAAACTAAAATAGACGAGATGGTAAGACAAGACATTTTCAAACAGTTTTGGCAGCTGGGCGATTTGGAGAGGCAAAGAGAATTCATAGTAAGGCATACACAAGAAATCAAACCGAAATATAGGTACATCACTTCTCAAAAATTGAGGGCTTTGAATTCGTCTTACTACATATTTTGAAAAAGATAACAACAGGATTAGGGTATGTAAATAGTTTTTTAAGGCTACGCTGAGCATTTGTGACAGGTATATTAAGACGGCCCTTTCAAAGAAAACAGATGGTGGTTTTATGGAATCTGATGCACGTGGGAAGCATGGTAATCACCGCAAAATAGACTCTGAAATAAAAAATAGTGTGACTGATTTTATAAATTCTATTCCTAGAATAGAGTCTCATTATCTAAGAGCTCAAACTACAAGAGAAAATATCTCAAGTGATAAGTGTTTGGCAGACTTGTATCGAGATTACAAAACCCTCCGAGAGCAAAATAATGTATCTCCTGCTTCAGCTTCAACTTTCAGTAGGATATTCAATGAGGAGTTCAATATTTCTCTTTATATTCCTAAGAAAGACCTGTGCGACCTGTGTGAAAAGTTTTTGTGTTACTTATAATTGTTTTGTATCCAACCAACTTTGCCATTAATATTTCTTATTTTTTGATTAACAGAAGATTATTGAAGTTTTTTTTTAGTTTTTTTGTGATTTACATGTTATAAGGGTCCAAAACGAGCACTAGTTTATGTTCAAAATACCACCACCTACCACCACTACCTACTGATTTTTAGTAAAATGTTGTCTTTTATTTCATTATTAATTGGTATATTCCTAAAAACAAAACAAATGGGTCGATATTGTTTATTGAATTTCAATAAATAAACATTAGAATAATAGTGAATTATTTCAGAATCAATCAGTAAAAAGGACGTAACTCAAAATAATTATGTTTTATTTCGTTCAGTCATTCCATAACAGTGAATTAAGTCAAAAAATGCATTATTTTGCATTATTAATGCGTTTACAATCAACTGAACTTGATAATGCTGATACGCATTGGATTCTTTACATGCAATGTGCAGGACATTCGCAATAACTGTCACTAAACATGAGATAACGGTTTTTGGTCGATTCTGAAAAATAGTGCAAGTTTTACATAAAAATAAAACTTGTATTATTTAGCAGAGACGATGCACAGCATCGGTGAGAGGGCGCTGTATACTTCCCGTTAGTTTTCAGCCAATCACAGCTCTCGAAGTCACGTGGTTCCGGTAGTCACGTGGTCCCAGGTGGCGTGTTCGCTAGTGGCGGACTTTTACCTCATAGAAGTCTCTCACCAGGAGACCTTAAATGGATGCTGTGCATCGTCTCTGCTAAATCATACAAGTTTTATTTTTATGTAAAACTTGCACTATTATTCGGCATGTGACGATGCACAGCATCGGTGAGAGACGTGTTTATAACTCCTGGTGACCACAACGACGCTATGTGAGAATATGATAATATTTACTGAAAAATAAATCCACAACATAGCAACATCTAGATCATCATCATACTATACAGATCAGTGGTACTTCCAGTTCGGAAAATGTAATAATCTAGAAAACAAGAATCAATCAGCTAAACCACGATATAGAGGCCATCGATTTTATCTTACATTGGTTCAAAATTATTCGAAACATTACTCGGACTTGGTTATAGCTATTGACCTCTGTTTACAATAATATTTGGCAAAAGAATTCGGTCAGTACCAATTACCACGAGAGGGGATTTCTCCAACTGGAACATTTTCGTACCAATTTAAGGAAACTACGACTGAACGCATACTTACAAGATATGCAGATGTTCCTGCATCTTTTAGTAAGTAGTTTTAGTCCAATTACCTATCAATGTTCGTGATGCAGTTTGCGTGGAACCTCGAATTGTCACAAAAAAAAAAAAAGAAAAATCGCGTGTGCGTCCTGGTATTCCTGATTCCAAAATTTTCCCAAACCAAATAACTGGGCATATATTTTCGTTAGCGTGATCAAACACAGGATACAGAATGGTATGATCACCCTGATCAATATAGTGACTTGACGAGACCCTGAGTAGCATTAGGTCATGAACTCGTTTTCTCGACGCTTTCAAAAACAGAAAGCCCATCGTCTTGACGCTTTGAATAAAGTGACGTTATTTGGTGGATTCGTCTGCAAACAAGCAATCAGTTCACTAGGATCCCAAAAAAGGAGACTTCTCTGCTCTAGGAGACTGCAAGGAGATAGTTTTGAGAATGTGTTGTACTAAGAAGTCGGAATTCAAATTTTCGATACAGGTCGGTCGTCTAAAGATCACAATTACAGATTTAGTAAACAGTATGGTGGGTTTACGCTAATCAATCTCTCCTCAGTGAATAGGAATGTTAATAATCTCGTCAAACTAATATTACTGGAACAACCGAAGTCATAATTGCTTTATACGCCATTTGATTCACAGAGACCAGGCCAGTATATAAGTGCCCAGAGTGGATTCTCCCCAGCTAGATTGGAGCAGGGACCTTTCAGCTTCTGACCAATTCCTAGTTATTTCGCCTCACCCGCTAACTTCCAAACAGAGCTCTAGGTCTTGAATGCTAGGGACACAGGCCCGTGCTCCGATCCACTCGAACTCCGTCTAGGTTTTGAGCAGAGTGCTCGAGGTCGAAGATCCAGTAACCAATAACCTCTCTTCCACATTGGAGCCACTACGAAAACGCCTTGAGCCGAGTTCAGATGGTAAAGAACTCTAGGGATCGGGAGTCTAGGCGGAAACACCCAAGCCAGATGAAATAGCCACTGACAACTAAAGGCGTTGCGAAATTGAGTCTGAACAATCTTTGGTAACATACTGACTCACAACCCTGGTTTCTCTGGCGGCAAAGAGGTCTATCGGGGAACCCTTAATTTGCGAAAACACAATTATCCTAGAGCTGGTCTAAGAAGATGCCATTCAACGAAAATCCACAAAAAATAAAAACTCTCTTCGATTCTTCATTGAATCAAGCGAGAGAAAGGTGACGTGGACATGACATTTCGAGTTGACCCCGCCTATAAGAACACCAATAGCCACGAGAGAACACGTAAGCAAGTCATAGAAAACGGACTTAAGTAGACTACGACTCGCGTGCTTTTGGATGGTAGAACTTGGCCCACCCATTTGGCCAAGGCCGAGAAATTTTTTCGTGCGCAAGATTGGCCGAACGGCAGCCAGTTCATCTGCAGAACAATAAATTAGTTTGAGAAACCACTGTAGGTTTACGTGAAACTATGCTGACTTGCTGAGGATAGGTGGAGCTTCACCGTTCAATCTTCCTTTTGTTAAAAATGGGATATCTGAAGTTAGAGACCAGTCTGAATGGTTTCGGAACTATGTTCTGGGTCAGGTGCTTCAAGTTGAATATGGGCCTCTTGGACCCGTCGCTCTTGTTTGTAAGAAACATTTATCATCTGCCTTGGCTTTTCCCAACCATGTTGGGGTCGGCCTCCAGTACAACTGGATGCAGCCAAATAGCTGTACCTTACATGGAGCGACCGCTTATCTGACCCCCACAACCCGCGCCTGCTTATCTGCCAACCACAACCCGGCTAGTACCTGGTAATCAGATACCCCTTGGCAAGACTGGTTGCAAGACTTTTAGAGATAGGTAAATGACAGCCGGGACCAACGGCTCAACGGGCCTTCCACGGCACGCAGGATACTCGGCATGCAATGGGCGATCACCCATCCACAGGTGCACCTAGGCAAGCCCGGCCCAACGCAAGGATCGACCCGGGCGGATTAATTAGCCACGGGCTCCTCGAGTTTGTAAGAAAGATTGTTGAGAAAAAACTCGGACCGGCATCCCGATGATCCACTTCTAGAACGCCTTGAACAAAAAAATAAATATAAAATAATAATATATAAATATATAATAATAAAAAATATTATTGCTGGATTGACATCTCTAGCGATTGTGGTTCGTACTGATGGATGAATCAGTCTTGGTTTGGAGGTAAATGACAGACACATTTCCGTGATCATTCCGAGAAGGGCCTACGGAGCCCACAGTGTCTGCCACTGCCTCCGATACGCTCGGAGACAGCCTCCGTAAAAGTGAAGTGGCTGGTGGTTTGGAGGTAAATGGTTGACGCATTCCCGTCCATTTCGGGAAGGGCCTTCGGAGCCCGCAGCGTCTGCCACTGCCTCCGATACGCTCGGAGACAGCCTCTGTAAAAGTGAAGTGGCTGGTGGTTTGGAGGTAAATGGTTGACGCATCCCCGTCCATTTCGGGAAGGGCCTTCGGAGCCCGCAGCGTCTGCCACTGCCTCCGATACGCTCGGATACAGCCTCCGTAAAAGTGAAGTGGCTGGTGGTTTGGAGGTAAATGGTTGACGCATTCCCGTCCATTTCGGGAAGGGCCTTCGGAGCCCACAGCGTCTGCCACTGCCTCCGATACGCTCGGAGACAGCCTCCGTAAAAGTGGCGTGGCTGGTGGTTTGGAGGTAAATGGTTGACGCATTCCCGTAACCATTTCGGGAAGGGCCTTCGGAGCCCGCAGCGTTTGCCATTTGGTCTGCTCGCCACCCTAGGGGTGTTCTTATTTTGGCCTTTGTAGGTGCCGAGCCAAGGACGGAGCTATGGACAAATGGCTACGTCCTACGTCCCCCTGTATTCTGAATGTATGCGTGTTATGTAGGCAGTTTAATTTCGTCAAATAGGTAATTAGAACTTGGAGGGATCTTATGCAGACCGTCACGAAGGTTCTTATTTGTAAATTCGCTAAGGGTACGCTCCCGGCGATTTTCTATAAATACATAGCTCGTTTTCTGCAAACTAGCTGCATGATTTCCCTACTATTTTTGTGGAATTTTTACGAGGGTAGTTATGATTCCGAAATTTTATCAACAATGCTAGAGGCTCTAAATGACGCACCAGAAGTTGTCCACTCGCTGATACTCTGTATGCTTTGATTGAGTAACTCGCGTTTTGAAATTAAAGCATTACTCAGGGCTGTTACCTACCATTCTCGCGGAATTCGCCGTAACCTTTACCCTTAACAAACTGTCGAAGTACATCGTTAATATCAAGCTTGACGAAGCTAGGCGCAGCGTTATGAATCTTCAAGGCGTATGCGTAGCGCACAACCTTCCACAAAGAATCACCGAACTTTTGTAACGCTTCAAGTCGCTTCACGGGGTACGGATTAGAACCTTAGGGTCCTTCAAGGACGTATTAACAATTTAAGAATGCTTAAATTTAATCGCGGAACTCCACTGAACATATTAGGGGCAGCCACCAGATTTAAATTTAAAATCCAACGGTAACGTGGAGCTAGGTCCAGAAACTGGTTCTGGGGACCTGAGCCGCTAGTCAGAGTCGATCTGCCTGCGGACACCCACATTTTGCATTAAAAGGTTCGTTAGCACAGCACTTGGTTCACAAGTTTAGAAATGTCTGATGACTCACCGCATTTCCGTCGCTTTACCTCAGAACCTGAAGGATCAAATTGTGAAGAGCTCGAATTGCTTCTTGGTAGCCGGCGTTTATGGCTCCATGAAGACTACAAGTCGTTACTTGCCTGCACTTCTTGATCCGAAACACAATTACACTATTTATTTGATTTTCACTTATTTAATTATTTATTTATAACACTTAGCACTCCATTCGTAAAATACGCGCTTGGACGTGGTGCTACGGGCACCAGCCCGTAATACGACACAATGCAAACGCTAAGTACTTAAAATTAAACTAAAATAAGATTCAAAGTACTAAAAACTAGCAGCAAACTCTAATTTAGATGTTGCTTGCTCGAGAAGTAACGACGCTATGAGGTAAAAGTCCGCCACTAGCGAACACGCCACCTGGGACCACGTGACTACCGGAACCACGTGACTTCGAGAGCTGTGATTGGCTGAAAACTAACGGGAAGTATACAGCGCCCTCTCACCGATGCTGTGCATCGTCACATGCCGAATAATGAGCTATTTAGACTTAGTGCAGTGTTGTTCTGGGTGTGCGAAATATAGGCAACCCTTGTTACTCTTAAAGAAAGTGATTTGACATTTGTTAAAGCCTAGCTGTCACTGCTGACAGCTAGGCTAGACACTAGCTGCGTTCATTTTTTGTTTTTTTTTATGTTTTAGAAGAACTCTTAAAAAATTATGCGACCGAGTTCGTTGGAAAACGAATATTACCATGTATGATAATTATTGTCAATTGTGTAATTTCAGGATGAGCCGTTCATAAAATTACCATCAGAAATCCCTTAGGGTAAGTTGGTCTGATTTCTTAATTATTGCTCAAACCATTGCCCAGCTGTTTTTAGATAATCAGACTGTTACAAAAAATAACAGTCTGATTATCTAAAAACAGCTGTTTAAAACACATTTTTTAATGGGAAAATGACACATTGACAGCTGTTTTTAGATAAACAGACTGTTATCTTTTCGGTGAATAGGGACCTAAGAAAACCTTTAAGCTCGTGAACGAGGTTTAAGGAGACATTAGTGTCGATAAGAGATGAAAAGTGAACTTACTGCAAATAGTCTCCATAGAGTTATTTCGTACGGTTGACATGTGATAAAAGGGTCCCTTTCCAACCTGTTTGTCAAAGTCTTTCACAAGCTTCCTGGACTGGCTGTTGAAGACGCTAATGAACGTATCTAGTAATGTTTGACTGAACGCTGGGTTTAGTAGCTTTCGGTGAGCCTTCCAGGTCGGATCTGAAAAATATTATATAAACGCAAATTTAACGTTCATTTTATTTTTATTTTAGGTAGTAACAACCGGAGACCCAGCAGCGTTATCAGAAAAATATATAGGATTATCTCTCGAATAAAAAGAGAAAAATGTATACCAAGATAAGGATTACGAACAAGCATGATAAAGAAATGTGGGTCCGATAAAGATGTCTTTCATAAAAGTATCAGTTTAATATCCGCGTACTGACTGAGCGAGCAGCCTCGTGAGGAAGCCGCGCGAGGCAATTCCTCGGTCGGTCAAGACGAGCCTCCCCCGAGGCAAAACCAAGCGCTGCCTCGCCCGAGCGTGCTGCGGCTCGAGCCAAACGTTGTCGGTTTTTGTTCATGCTCAAATGCGCCTCAGTAAGTTTGCCTCGCGTACTCAGACGGTTGTGTTTTGTTGTCTCGCTTGTTCGAAGAATACGGATCACGAATTGAGAACAGTGTCTCAAATTAAAACAATTATATGGTAAATATAGACTACTTTGGGATACGCAATGTCCTGATTATAACAACTTTTCTTTTTTGTACAAGTTGATGAATGGCAGTGGTGGCGATAGCCTTCCCAACGCACGGCTTCATGACAATCTTAAACAAAACTAAAATATCCGCTACGCTCGTGTGGCCTCTGTTCTAAGCTTTTGAGTTGTTCGACTTTTTGGCTCAGCTTTGCTCCCGCTCGGCTTTGCCGCGCACGGCAGCCTCATGCATATTTAAATACCGAGGCTGCCTCGCGCGGCAAACGTTGCGTAGCAAACGCCCGAGGCTGCAGTCAGTACGCGGCTAATGGCGTAGATTTCTCACAATCGGCACTTTATGGTGTAAAGGTGGAACATTTCAAGGAAAACTTCGATTACAACTCTTTCAACTTTCCGAATCGTATATTTCAAAAACGGTAGCTCTTAAGAAAAAAAGTATATTGACATTTTTTATAGATAATTATTTTATCTACAATTTTTGTCAAAGCTACCTTACCATTTTGCTGAAAATCGCTAAAAACTCGTTTTTGTGAGCTTTGACACCGAGTAAAATTTTTGCACGATTGATGAGGACTTTTCTCATTTCCTTTTATAGTGTATTGAACAATCCTACCAATTTTCAGCCTAGTCGGAATTTATTTAACGTCACCCCTATTTTTTAGTCCAGTTTGACCGGACAGTTAGATGAAATATTGAATCAAAATGATACTTAATTTATTTTAATGAAAATTTGAAGTTTTTGACTGAAGCTGTTTGCAAAATAGCAATTATCTCCATAACTTCAAACAGCAACTTTACCTTGCAATTACGTATTATAAGTTACTTAACTTACATCTTGTAGTGGCCAAGCCATCGCCTAGCCATGCTTCAGCAAATCTGTAGATGGGGTCCTTTTCGAGGCATGCATTTGATACCGTAAGACAGTCGTCCGGGTCGGTGATAACTGCAAAATAATATTCAAGTCAATACAACACCTGTCAGAATGGGGTGCACATATCTGTGGATGTGGTATAGACTATGAAACTAAACAAGTTTCCCTATAAGACCAACATCGTAATCACAAAAAAAATACTGTGCTATACAATAATTGCGAATGGGTCTGCTGTTTTTGAAAGTGATCAATCTGATGGTCTGGTGGTAATATTAATTCATAATTATTATTATCCCATTATGATTCTGGTAAAGCGGGCATTTTAGACCGCCAGGTTGTTTTAAACCTCGCCCATTGTCTTACCATAATATTGTTTAAAGTGTATCGTAAAGGCGAGTATAGGTGGTCAAGTTTTTGGGAGTTTTAAATAAAAGAGTAGAGTTACGTGTGAGCAGAAGCGCATGCTCTGATGTAATATTCAATGGGAAATAATAAGTCTAGCCACAAAATTATGTATTGGACACGTGAATTAAACTTCTAATTTTATAACTAAGCAACGCGAAAATGACATAGCCTCTAATAAACTAATTCGTCTTTTTTACAACGCCAACTAAATATTCTATACAAAGCGTCAAGAAAAATGATCAATTTTTGTGACTTGTCCTTTTTATTTATACATGGCCACTTAATTTACTAACTCGGCCACGGATTTTACATCTCGTTACCATTTTACGTTAACGCAATGTCCTCAAAAAATATATTTCAAGCTTCCACAGAAAGCATCATTTATTATAACTTAGCATGTAAAATAATACATCATATTCTTTTATCGTCAAAATAGTCACTGCATGATTTGGCGCGAGTACGCGAGATGACAGCGACCGGTCATTTGCGCCAATCAGAGAGCGCCATTCGATTCATGTAACGACGAGTTGAGTTGATCACGTGTTATTGTTTATTGTAGTTCGTGCGTTATATTACAATATAACGTGTTTCTCCCTAGCGATATTGTAAACTCTCGAATTATTGTCAACTAAAAATACAGAAGTATCTCTGCCCCCATAATCGGGACTTGGGGCACCCCCCCGTTAGGTTAGTTAGGTTCCATTAAATCCTGCACTCGGAAATAAGGGCCCCGCGAAGCGGGTCTCCGTCGACTATGCTTTTTAGGGGAATATAAAGTGTTTTAAGGTTAGGTTATATTAATCGATATGACAATTTTACGGTGACATATAAATAAAGTGGCCAATATAAGTACTATTTGATGACATTTTTAGCAAAGTTTTGACGATCAATTAATATGGTATGAGTTACATTTAAACGTACTGAGTTACAAAAATAGAAGCTAAATAAATATAAGTTTTGATGTCATTTAATAGTATTTTAGAAGTTTACTGTTAGAATGCATGTTACAAATTTAGATGCTAAAAAATAACCATCATGCTGAGTTGTATTTAGAATGGTTTACATAGAAGATAACTAGTGGCTAAGATAGTATTATTTAGATGCTCGTTAATTGTGGCTGACTTAGTAATTTAGAAGGCAACATACATTTTTGGAGGCAAATAATGATAATAAAAAGAAGCCTGTTTAATTAGCACCCATATTCAATACTAAATGTAGTCGCTTAATAAGGGACTTAACGCTACTTATCTACTAAGTTGACAAATTGCATGGAAGGTTCCAGACGGACCACCCTAAACTGCAACGGTGCGTTTTACGCTCTCACGGTGATTACGTGTTGTGGTTGTGGTTGCATAACTAGGTTCTTATAAAATTAAGAAAATGCTCTTTTCAACCAACACATTCATCTGCTAGACGCCTTGTTACCTTTTGATTTTGAGTAACGTTTCTGTCAGAGACCAAGCAGGCCGTTACTTGTTCAAGTTCAAAAGTAAACGAAAAATAGGAAATAAAATGTTACAAGAAGGTAGTTCTTGCGAACGCTTTTTACAATGCTCGAGAAAATGCTTAAATCACTTTAAGAATACTTACTATAATGACTTTGAGGTCCAATCTTGGCTGTAATGACTCCTCCCACGCTTGTGCAGTATGAGGATATTTCCTCTATCATGTCCAGTAGACCTACAAACGAAAACATTACCATTGATAAATAAAAGAAAAATAGAAATATTTTCTTTTTCATTAAAAATATAATTCTCCGGGAAGTTACTAAGTTTGACGTACAAAATACTTGGTTCACGGCTTGATCGTGAAAGGTCCGTTTACACCTCGTTTAGAACAGTACATACCACATGTTTCCCCCTCGGTCAGTATACGCGGTATGTGTCCCAAAATAGGCCACGCCCCTGGATATAATGGCGGCTCAGCTGTAGCCCTTTTGATCTTCCAACTCCATAGCCAGAAAACCGCGCAGGCGACGCAGAATAGCAGTATAGCGATCATTACTGATGTTCTATTTTGTTACTGAAATAAAATTTCCATTATGAAATAATGCCGTCGATGCCTTGAGAAATTTTAAGTAATTCGTGCGTCTCCAATACTTTTGTCAAAGAAATTGGAATAAACACTTAGGAACGGTCCCTGTCTATGGAACTTACTCAATGTAGTTTTTGTTATCAGTCTCAAAATCTTATTTCTTTAATGAAAAATAAAATTAAAAAGTATCGTTGGACATTACACACAGCGCCAACTAGTGCCACACTGAGCAAGGCTTGTGTCATGGACACCAGACAGTTGATATACTACATATATATTTTTTGTTTGTAAATACATATTTATCTATACATATAATAAAATCGTTGAGACCAAAAAATCTGTACATTGAAGATTAAAAAAAAAACCGATCAGGATGACTTGAAAATAAGTAACTGAACATATTAAAACCATTTTTAAAATTCGTGTTTGTTTGTTTGTTTGTTTGACCGCGCATCACGTAAAAACTGCTGGACGGATTTTCATGAAAACTTCACTAATCTATTTAAATAAACTCAGAATAACATTTCGGCTATAGAAATAATGGAAATTTTTGGAAAAAAGGGGTGAAAAGGGGGGGTGAAGTTTGTATGAAAAAAAAAATTTTGATTGTTCTAGATTCATGAAAGTCAGAGTAAATACTTTTATTAAAAATAAAGAAATACCTGTTTCAGCATTTTTTTTAAATCATCCAGAGACGCAAAAAAGAGGGATTTGTGTTAAAAATTAATTAACTTCATACACCTGTAGAATAAAATCCATTGATGTGGAAACCTTTAAAAGTTGCTGTAAATACTTCAAATCTATATAATACAAGTGAATGTAATTTCTCAATTTTCTTGAAATTTGATTTTTGAAGTCAATACGCCCAAAATAGCGGAACTCAAGAAAATCCGCTTTCCTCGGTATAAGTAGTTGGTAATACAGGGTGGAAACGGTAAACGGGGAAGTAAGGGGAGCTGCAGCTACACAAAAATTGTCTTAGGTAACAATCACAGATTTAATAAAAAAATTAAGTACAGTTAGCAAGAAAATTGCCATTTTACATAAAACCATTTTTTTGATGCCAATCGATCTTCTTTCCGACACTAATCAAGAAGTTCTTCCAAACCAACCCAGGTTAGAGTACTCAAAAAGTCAGAAATCGCAAAAAAATAACTTTCAGCGGGGCAGTGTAGGGGAAATAGTCAGCCAGAAAATTGCTATTTTACACAAAATATTTTTTTGATGCCAATTATTATTTTTTATTTTACATAAGACATAAAGCCGGAAACAAATACATTACAAACGAGTACAAATTCTACTATCTACAAATAAAAAATGCTTTGTCCTGAAGGACTGTCTGATGGATCAACGCACAGCCTAAACAGCAGATTGTAGAAACCTGAAACTTGGAGGGAGTGTATTTTCTGTATAACGTAGGCGTATACGATAAGAAAGATTTTGAAATTATACCCCTAAGGGGGTGAAAAGGGGGGGCAAAGATTGTATGGGAAAATGTGATTCCTTAGTCCAATCTACTTCAAACTTTGCAATCAACAATATTAACAGAATTGATGGACGCGTTTCATATTGCATTGAAATTCATGTTACAAGTTATTTTGGCGGTGATTTGTTTCGAATTTGATATCTTCTTCGAGATTTTGATATAAACTACAGGTTATTTTGATACATGTTTCAAAACCCAATCCGATTTTATTCCAAAAAGGTTAGGTAAACTCACATAAAAAAATTATTGCACATAAAACATTTGCTCCTACCGGGATTCGAACCCGAGACCCTAAGAACATAAGGCAGCCTCACTACCGCTGCGCTATTCGGCAATTTTATGAACAGGGAGGCATAAATTATTTTGAAATCTCCATTTTGTATTTTGCCGTTTCGGTTTCAACTTCATGGATTCTCAATGATATTTAAATGGCACCCGGGACCAACGGCTTAACGAGATTCTGTAGGAAACTATGTTATGGGTGGCCACCTTTCCTCAGACCGACCCACGAGTCTCGAGTCGGGGTCTTTTTTGACCTTGAAGGTCGGTCGATGCAGTTGTTATTATTTAACCGCGAGCTCCTCCAGAAGCATCGTAATAAAAACCGATTCTTAGTCCTGAATTTCCGTAATTTGCTTGTTTTTAACAAATACAACATAATATAAAATAACACCACGTTTGATTCATCCGAAGGATTAGGCAGTTGTGTACTTGTACTCACATTTTACCATTTATTATTAAGTCACCTTTTAGGAGCGAGCCACTACCATCCACCGGTTACAAAACAAAACTTCTGGCTAACTGAGATATTTCTAATGGAAGAACCCAATAACACAATTCTCAACGAAGATATAAAACCCAGGATCTCATGCTTTTATTGCTTGACCAAATTCCCTTTTTATCATTATTTGCTGTGGACTTACATTGTGCTCGGACACGCCTTTTAAGTACAGTGTATTCACTAACATTACTTTATAAATAAATAAAAAAGATTTTCTTTGCACAATAGTATACCCGCACTAAACTCTTATTGTCAAATAACGAAACTGACTCGAAAAACCTATTTATATGATCAAACTATCTAGTAACTAGTCGGGGTTACAGAACCGGTAGGTGCACTCATTTTTATTGAAAAGTGTAGGGGTCAAGTACTTGTTGGTTCTTTTGTAATACCTAGTAGTTTTTTACCGGTGGTCGCACAAGTTTACGTTCTCTGACGGTTCTAGTGTTGTACCTATTTTGCACACGTATTTTAAATTCGTCGCTATTGAACTGCTCTAGAACCAGCAGGTACTTGACCTTCTCATGTGCACCCTACATACACCAAAAAGCCTTTCGTAGTTCTCTTTACAAGCAAGTTTTGTTTGTGGGTTGACAAGGTATTTCATGAAACGAATTTGCAGCGATTTAATACAACGTACGGCCATACGCATTCAACCCATAGGATAGCAATGACTCGGCAAGAGCAAAATAAATGACACGCAGCGTTTTCCTACTCAACGGCGCCTTAAGGATATAAAACTTACTTAACACTGCCCTGAGCTTTGTACACACTGTGTCAACCTGTGTTTTCCAATTTAACTTGCGGTCCACCCACAGACCTAGATACCAAACTCAAGCTGTTCACAGCCACAATTGACATTTTTAATGTGCATGCAATCATAAGTGTGACCCACGATACCTATGCCCACGCTCTTGACACTCTTCGCTACCAAGTTGTGCGGTAAGTGCAGATGCATCACTTTCGTCTTATCAAGATTAAGTATGATACCATTATCGTGCGCCCAGCGGGTTATATTATCGAAGTCAGCCTGCAGCACAGCCCTGATTTCCTGTATGTTTTTAGAGGAGTACATAAGGCACATGTCGTCCGCGTACATATACACCCGTCATTTACCTACCACATTACTAACACTATTAACATGCATGACATAGCCAACTGGACCATAGACTGATCCAGTCGGTACACCAAGCTGTATCGCTGCCTCCTTTCCAGAAACACCAGAAATGCAGGTCTGTAGGGTTCTGCCACTCAGATAACTCCGGAACCACCTGTTTGGGGGGCCCCTGATTCCACACTCATCCATGGCCTGCAACAGCACCTCGTGATCCAGGGTATCGAACGCTTTTTTATAAACAATGAACAGCGCCATGTCCACTCTTCTAGGTACCTGGCATCGAAACACTTTCAGAGCTAATAAAAATAAAAAACTATTAAAAAAGTTACCCATAGCACGTCGCACTGATGTTTGTCATTCGTTTTAGAGATAGTTTCGCAAAATAATTCCTAAATTGGGGCTTATGATTAGGGAAGGGAGGGAAGTTTACATAAATCTCTTCGGATGGAACGTCTTGTACAATTACGGTCAAACTTCACTTCAGGTTAGTTTGTTTAACCATCAATTGTACTTCGACGTTCCATCCTCGAGATTTATGTTTACTATGTAGATGTTTAGAACACGTATTTTGCGAAAAAGGAAATAACGTTTATTATTGAAATCTTATAATAAACTTAAGTTTAATCAACAAAGTCTACAAAACTTAATTAATATCTTAAATTGCCTCTGCAAAAGCGTTATCATCTTCAACTATAAGTGGTATGTTATAAAATCGGCTGAATACCAGTCCATCCTGCAGTTTTCTTTATGACTTCAATGGAGAGGCCTTTCTTTTTAGCTGCGGAGGTTGAAGCATGTCTTACGCTATGCGCTGAAAAAATTGATGTATCAATACCGCTATTAAATAGCGTATTTTTTATCCAGCGGCTAATGGTAGAACTAGTCGCATTATGAATCGGGTTTTTAAAGGTTAATAATAATCTCTCAGTTTTAGGTTTGTCTCTGTGAATTTTGGTCATTTCCAAATACGATAATAACGTTTTTGCAGGACATATCTGAACTTTATTTGAAAAGAAAGGTATAATCAACCGTGGTGGTCGTCGCCCTGGAGCTGAAGTTTTAATCAAATCGTCGATAACAATTTCAATATTAGAAGTATTACATTTAATGTTTTCTATACGGATTAAAGATAACGTCTGTACTCGTTGTGCTGTTGACAATGCGAGCAGAGTTACTAATTTTTTGGTCATCAGTTCCAGGGCAAGTTCTTCGTTTGGGTATAAATTACTTAAATGATCCAGAACAATATTAGGATCCCATGTTACTGAGTACTTAGGGAGGCTAGGTTACGTCCTGTAGACACCTTTAAAAAATCTTGTAACTAGGTCGGCCCCGCTAAACTGTTTACCGTAAATTATGGCTAGGGCTGCCCGATAAGTATTTAAGGTAGAATAACTAGCAGCATTTTTTGACAACTGTTCTGTAAGAAATTGCAGCAACGTTGGTATCGGGGCTTTAAAATAATCAATCTTATTGCTATGACAATAACCCCACCATTTTTTAAAAGCAACATTATATTGTTTAAGCGAGGACGGTGACAGTGGTGAAATCATTACATTAATAGTATCAATACTTAGTGATTGTCTTTGAAACGCTTCCCTGATAATTTGAATGCAACCAGGATAAGTTTCTTGCAAAGGGGATGTTGAGTCCTGAAAGGAGATAAAACGATATCGTTACACGGTCCGAAATATATTGGAGGCAAGATTGACAACTCCTTCAGAAGAGGGTACCAGGGTTGGCTTGGCCAGTGTGGTACTACGATTACTCCCGTGGCTTTTTCGTTCATGATTTTTGTCAGACACTTTAAGATTAGAGAAAAAGGGGGAAATTAATAAAAGTAAAACCTGCTCCAACTTAGGGTAAATGCGTCTATTTTATAGGCACAGGGATCCCTTTTCCAAGATACATATTTAGGGCATTTGGCGTTTTAATGGCCCTGGTCGAGACTACTGTTCATATCTTCGGAAAACTATGATAGTGCTGTTACGGTGCTACGACCCTGCCTGTAACCGTGCCGTGCATCGGCTACTATATTATTTTGCTCTAAGAATTCGCCAACTTGGCCAACTACTATCTTCTCCACTATTTTATTAATAACTGGTAAGACAGCAATCGGCCTATAGTTGGCGTAAAGTGAATGCGCTCCCTGTTTGTAGATGGGCCTAATTAAAGATTTTTTAGTGGGCCAGGATATTCCCCATTTAATAAACAAAGGTTGACAAAGTGCGACAGGACCGGTGAATGATCTCACCGGTCCTGTCGCACTTTGTCAACCTTTGTTTCTTCTTTCTTAATTAATTTTAATTCTTAATTAATTATTAAAATTAATTAATTCTTAATTAATTTTAATTCTTATTTAATTCTTAATTAATTTTAAATCCATAACTCGAATGCAATCAATGCATGGCGCCTTATCACTGCTCAGCTGATTAATAACTTTACACACTGTGTCACAGGTAACCGGTTTAAAGCGAAACGTTACATCACTTTCCCTAACGTATTTACTTCTGACTTTGACTTGACTTCTTACTAATAATTTAATACTACAATGATGTTTAATAGCAATAATTTCATTAGTAAACGTGTTTGCAAATTGACTACATATATTATACATTGTGTCTTTATCTCCAAAGTATTTTTTAACAATATCATCTATATTTGCTTTTTTCCTACCTGTCCAGCTATTAATTTTGTTCCAGATTTTTTTTTGGGTTTCCGTTACACTTCTTTATTTCTTCCTGCCGAAACCTAGTTCTTGCTTTAAATATTAATTTGTTCACCTTATTTCTAAATCGTGTGTATTCTAGTCTTTTCGTGTTATTGTTTGGTGCCTCTTTCTAATCCCTAAATAACCTATCCCTACGCATCAACATTTCATTCAAATCTCTACCTATCCACGGTTGTCTAACCCGTTTTTTAATCTTTGGCATTAGAGTCTTACTCCTTTTATAAATATCATTAAAAACAGTTTGTAACTTACAATACAAAGTTAACGGACAATCGATAAACAACAGTTGAGACCAGTCGTAATCAGTTATCTGCTTAGCTACTAGCTTATTATTAATCACATACCGAGCGTCCGAGTTACTGTCAGTGCAGCGTTGCGTCATATCTAACGGTACCGAAACTCTAACCACGTGATGGTCCGACATAAAACACTCAATAACAAACGAGTGGCAGTCTCGCAGCTGTTTTACTCGCACCCAGACATGATCGATACACGACACCTCTCTTACACCCGCGACGATAGCCTCTCGCGTCACCTCCGTATCTGGTATTACGCACTGTAGGCCTAGTCTACACAGGCAGTCCTTATATTTTAACACTAGTTGACTTTCACTCACTTCTAATAGATTTATATTGACGTCACCTAACACTCTGGACTCTGTAAAGAATGATATAGCCATATATACAGTCCATCCATTGTTCCTTCGTCATCGTCGTTCACTTGTCTTTACAGCTGTCACCTCTTTTCTAGCCAGAAAGGAGGTGACAGCTGAAATGACGAGTATTATAGAAGTATGGAAGAAGAAGACATGCTGTGCCGACGCCAAATCAATTAGGTTAAGGGCAGGAGAATGGCTTAGCCTGAAATTAAACTCATCAAAGACCAACTCATTAACCATTCCTACCATCCCTTGATCAATCATGATATATCACTCAGCCCTAACTTGCCGGAGTTCGTCCAAGTTATAAACAATACCCAGTTCCTTGTTCCCAGTTCCCAGTTTACGTTTTCCGAGATATGCCACTTGAGTAGCACCTTCTGTTTAACTTTATGATGGGTTCGCAATAAAGCCTTTTGCCATTAGCACTAAAAGCCTCGTAAATTATACGTTTTATCTATCTCCTTTACGACTCAACGGGCACTCCGCTGAATATTTTTTGAAGCTCTTTAAATGTTTTGTATTTTGATGCTTGAATAAAATTTATTGTACTTAGGGTTTTTTTGGAGTGGGAAGAGTCCGGAGTTGAAGTGATTTCAGAATAAGAATAAATAGTTTTCTAACTTTTAACATTTCTTGAAAACAGAGAGTTCATGTTACATAGAATACATAAGTTCTTAGTATATCAATGGATTCTTGTAACTAGTGTAAATGTAACGACGAAAGATATCGGTGAGTTAAAATACAGAAATACACTGCATCTTTATCTGATCTTGTTTTTCCTTTTACGTCTTATTTAATCGGTTCATAAACCATCCCAAGACCATTTTCAACACCTACAAAATAATAAATTCTATATTTCTACTAGAAAAACATCAAAAAGTAATCATAATCAACTTTTAATGTGCACCATGCTTCTAATGCGCTAGCACTGACTTTGAGCAATTTGTTGCAAATGCAGAAATCTAGGTAAAAGTCTTCATGAAATTGTTCTTAGTTAAAAATCAAGGGAATAAGCCATTTGTTCTAACGTGTGACACTTTGCGATGACAGTCACAAATGGCTCTGCACTTCTTCTTAAATCGGTGTTCTTTGTCAATCTTCGTTTTCTTAGCGTGTGGCAGGCAACCTAAATTGTGTCGGTTCAGAACTAGTCCAGATTGGCAGGTACATTTTACCTGGACACAATTCCGAAGTTAACGACATTTTGGGATATTGTTTCGGGGTGGTGTAGGGTGTGGGACCAGAGAGTTCGACCTCGTGGAGCCTGTGCTAACTTTGAAATTTTCAGACTGTTCTTGGTATTTCACTTATATCTTCTAAACTAAGCATTTTTCAAGAAAACGTAAACGTAAGGGGAAAGTAAACATAAAGGGCGAAGAAGGAACATGGATGGGTTTTAGTCAGTAAAAGTCTGACTCTTCCCGCACTGTGCGGAGCGGCTCCCTTCCGCTCCGCCCTGAGCGGGAGGAGTCATTTGATGATTTCTCTTACGAAAAAAAAGGTCTCTGCTTTTTTACCCGTAAATATTATTTTTCTCACAATACTTATCGAGATACACTTCACTTGACGACATTCTTAGGGTCTCAGGTTCACACAAATGTTTGTGTGATGAGCATGGACATTTTTAATCGAGTCATGCATATTTTTAGGTAAGTATAATAATCATGTATTTACAAACAAAATAGTATCTATGTAGTATAACAACCATCCGGTGTCTACAACACAGGCCCCGTTACTTAGTGTGGCGTTAGATAGTGCTGTGTAATGTCTAGTAATATTTCAATTTATACAGCAGTTTAAAGATGGAACAAATTTATATTTACGTAAAACATCACTTTGATAAAAGTTTTATAAATCAACATATCTATTGTCTTATTACAGAGATTCTCGTTCCCTTCCCCAATACATTACTTGTAGCAGAGATACAGCATTTACATTCGTTATGTATTTAAGAAACTAAAAGTCTCCACCACCCACCACAACAACCGAGAACCCAGACAACACAACCCAGTCCTAACCCTTTATTCCCGTTTTTTAACTGACAGTTAACTACATAGTTAATAGCTGTACCCACAGAAAGGCCATCCTTCTTTCTATTTGTTATTTGAAATACTTGGTGGTGTCAGACGGCTACTTGATCGTTGAGTCTGCCACCACTGGTGGAGGATTCCACTAATTGTCATCTGCCACCAGTGGTGGCAGAATTCGGGGCAGATGCGACTCCGCCGACGCAACCATCACCAGTAGTGGTAGATGCGACAAATAGTTGCAACTGCCACCAGTGGTGGTGGACCGGTGGTGGCAGCTGGGAATAAAGGGTACTAACTGGGTTGTGGAGGTCAAATAGGCAATCGCTCCATGTAAAATACTGGTATTCAGCACCATCTGGTTAGACTGGAAGCCGACCCCAACATAGTTGAGAAGTAGGCAGATCATGATAAAAAAAGGCTTCGCCTACCTTGATCGTTTTGAAGCGAGTGGCACATTGCTGTCGTCATCGTGCTAGTCTTGTGGTGTTATCATCAAATCATCAAATGTTTTGTGTAAAATGGTCATATTGGTTCTAGCTGTACATTTTTTTTTATAATTTTTGCTTAATGGATTAAATTTTTCAACGAAAATGTTACAGCGTCCTAAAGATATCTAATGCCGCACACAGCAATATCACGCGTACGCACTACGCACACATTGAACTACTCTGAGCGCTTGAATTTATTCTTTACCTAAATAATGTAGGTCCTTGATATTATTTTTATATGTTATTGAAATTGACGCCGGAAAAATACTTGGACCTTTTTGGACACTGTAGGTTCGCGACGAACGTCACCAACAAAACAAGTGTTTAAAGTTTCTTTGCAACAACAGTGTCGAGTCAGTGAAAAATGGGCAATAACAGTGACGAATAGATAAGTGTGTCAGTGATTACAGTTATTAAATAAACAAAAATGTAAGCACTGGACTCATATCAACTCGAAAGTGGCATTTATAGCTATAATTTCGTAATTCGTTAAAATCTAAGTAGCCTAGGTTGCGACCTAGACCTAAATATAGTTTTTTGTTTAACTTAGCCCTTCCGGAAAACCACTTGTCAAAAATATGACGGTCTCACGCAACTATCTTTGTTCATAACAAGGTTGTTGTTGTCGGTGTTGGCTGTCATATTGATGGAGTTGCTATGAACAACATCAGCTATGCGGGCGATATGGTCTTGCTGAGTCCATCAATCAGTGTCTTAAGACGTTTGCTGAAGGTCTGTGAGAACTATGCGGTGACTCAGGGGCTTAGGTATAATATCGCTAAGAGTGAGTTACTTGTTTTCAATGGTGGTGGCAAAAGATACTTAAATGTTCCATGCATCTCATTAGCAAGTACACCCTACATGCCTACGATTAATATCTCAGTGGGGCGATCGAAACCGTCTGACCTTTGCACCGCATAAAACATTTCAACTAATTTTAAAAGGTGATCTTAAATCGTGGCCGAGCATTAAATTTAATAACGTTCCCGTGCAAAGAAAGCAGTCCGTGTGCTACCTTGGACTGGTCTTAGAGAGGAATTTTTCATTCGTAGATCACATAAAAAATGTCGGTGAAAAAGCTAAAAGAACTTTTATTCCTTAACGAGGATATCCAAATCTACGTGGGGATTGTCATTTTTAACTTTAAAGACCATCTACGTGGCTACTTACTTGGGTCGTAGGTATGTGCTACGGGGCACCTGTTTGGGCCGATAGGGCCACCATAGGAGCGGTGCGACGTAAATTGCTTCAAAGCCAGCGTTTGGCGTTGATATTCTTATGCAAAGCGTATAGGACGGTTAGTACCGAAGCTCTTCCGGTGCTTGCGGGTGTACTTCCAGTCGATCTGGAGGTGCAGCGGCGGGCTGCAATGTACTATAACGCGCGTGAGACCACGGACGCAGACTTTTTAACCGTACGTGATCGTGCTAGGATTTCTAGATTATTCAAACCACAGACCGACGTCTGGGAGGAACTTTTATCTGAATGGCAATGTAGGTGGGACAATTCCATCAAGGGCAGGCACCTCCACCAGTTCTTTCCATCCGTTCGTGAGCGGCTGAACAGGACATGGCTGGAGGTTGATCACTGTGTTGCCCAATTTCTCACGGGCCATGGCAACTTTAAGAGTAAATTATTTTCCTTCAAGCTTGTTGACTCGCCTTTTTGTCAATGTTCAACATCTGACTGCGAATATGAACAATCTGCTCATCACATTTTGTGGGAGTGTAGTCTTTGGCAAAATGAACCCAATATTATGTTGGATAGTGTACAGGTTACATCAGGAGTTATTTACTATACGGACCTTGTGGAAACTAGAGCAAATTTCCGTGCCTTCAAGCGTTTTTGCCATACCTATTATTGGAATCAAATATAACAGCTCTCAACTTAGGATCCATTAACGTTAATATTTATCCGTGGTGCTTGGCAACTGGGCCTATCCCAGTTGTAAACGTCCCTTTGTGCCTATTGGCCTTGTTTCGTTCTGTCTCCTGCTGATATGGAGGGAAGTGGAAATTACAGTTCTTTCCTACTCCTCCGCTATATTTTCTGATTAATAATTTCGTTGCGGGATCCAAGACAGTTAAATTCATTCTCTGGGACTTCGTCGAGCTTCATTGTCTCGGCGCTTTTCTGGTGGTCGCCACTGTTGTTCTGGCTTTCAGGAGTTACAGTGGTTTGGGCGTGTGTGGCGGGCTTGTCCCAAAAAAAAAAAAAAAAGCAGGTACACCCTTTTTTTTTTTTTTTTTTTTTTTAGGATGGGAAATCATCAAATGACTTCTCCCACTCTGGGCGGAGCGGGAGGGAGTGTCAGACTCTTACTGACTAAAACCCATCCATGTTCCTTCCTCGCCTTTTACGTTCCGGGGCCGCGGTATCTCTTTCGAACAGGCCCGCAACCCCGGCAAGCAGGTACACCCTTGAAGCAAGTCTCAAAATTTAAATATCTGGGCCACTGGGTCACTGAGGACCTGTGCGACGCTTTAGATATTGAGAGAGAGTGTAGGGCGCTGTCTGTTCGAAGTAATATGCGGGCCCGTAGGTTTGCACGGTGATCTTACCACGGAACAGTAAAAACAGTGGAAAAAGTAAGTAGGCGTGGCACTGTCGCCGCTAGACTGCGTCAACACAATATTAACGAAAAATAATGTTAAAATGCCTCATTGTACCATATGGACTGTAACAACCATAGTCCGACTAAAAATCTAACTCATGGAGAGAAATCTCATAGATGGAGCTGTATCAAAATTGTCTTTATTCTACTAACATTTATCATTAAACTATATTTCTCTGCCCTTACTTTAATGGCGTAGTTTTATAGTGTAACGCTAGATAATAGCATGGCTTACTCAAAAACAACATTTAAATAAGCGTCGTTAGATTACACGCTGTCACAGAATGCGTAAGAAAAATAAAAATTCACAGCTCCTCCCCCGTAAGTAATAGCGTGATAACATGTAGCCTATATTTTGACCCGACCTCTTAGTAATATTCATGCAAAATTTGAAGTAAATCCATGTAGTACTTTTTGAGTTTAGCCCGGACATACATACAGACAAACAGACAAAAATTCTAAAAACCATATTTTTGGCTTCGATATCGATTGTAGATCACGCCCTAAGTATTATTTAAAAAAATATTCAATGTACAGTTTTGACTTTCCTACGATTTTATTATAAGTATATAGATTATGCTAACTCTAACTGATCTCATTTCATACCAACTGGATAATGATAAATGATAAATGATATTTATTCAGCAAGTAGGTTTTCTCAAACACTTCTACACGATTTTTTTTTAAACTAGATGGGGCCGGTTACTATAACAAAGAAAAAACAACCAAGATTTACAATGCTAAATCTCCAAGGATGTATTTTAAATTCAAAAGTAAATCCCAGCTTACAAAGCTTAATTTAAATATTATCTCCCCTTTGTGAGATAAGAGATTACTAGTTTGTGCAAAGCTGTACAGGTCGGTGAATCGCAATGCATAGGACAGGTAATTAAGGTGATGAAGAAACTCGGGTTGCCTCGAGGTAGCCTCCTAACTTTACAACGTGCCAAGCGGCGCGGTAAGATAACGTGCGAATGGACGCCATCTTGGATTACGGATTTTTTTAATAGAGAATTTTGACTGCCGGTTTGGTTGGGTGCCAGCTAATTTAAATTGATTACGTTGAAAACAGGAAAAGCTAGATACAACAAGTTTTAAAAAACTGGTTTTGTTATTTGTTATGTTTTGAAGACGGGCCACAGCGCAAACAATTTTTGTTGTAAATTTTTTGCGTCTGCCCCTGAAAAATATATATTAGAGTTACAATTCCTGAACAGTTTTGTCTTCAGTTACACTTTTATACGAAGTCAAGAATTAATGAAATTCTAGTTTGGAGTTTTAGAGGTTAGGTATGTCTTATCAACAACAAACCAATCTAAAAATAAAAATAAAATGCCCACATAACACACACTCACAAAATAAGGGTAGATACCTTAGTAACGTGTATAATACGCAATAGCGAATCAACTACGTCTATTGTTTTAAAGCTTGATCTCGCTCGTTTCTTTTTTTTATATACTGTTTTAAATATTCATTATCTTGCTTTAAACCGAACCTACTTCCTTGTATTGAAGTTGTACTAAGATATATTTCTGTTTGCGATGACACCTATTAATTTATTTTACCAAAATTTACGAGGATTGCGTACAAAAACGTCAGTATTTTATCGAAACATGTGTGTTAATTACTATGATATCATTTGCTTAACTGAGACTTGGCTTATTGAAGGAATACATGATTATGAACTGTTTGACGACCGTTACGTAGTGTGGAGACGCGATAGAAATTACTCCACTACAAAGCAAACTTTGGGGGGTGGTGTGCTTATTGCAGTGCGACGGGAACTTGTTAGTGATCAACGCAGCGAATGGTTCTCATCTGCTGAAGACTTGTGGTATTACTATCACCCTCCACAGGAAAAAGCCGCGTGTGTCATATAAAATGCATCTATGTGTAGTATACATCTGCAATCGAAATCTTGGCAACTCCCAGGCACGTAAGTTAACTCTGTTTTCCAATAACCTAGTAGACATTGTGCAGAAGCATCCCGCCGATAAATTTTTAGTTCTTGGGGATTTTAATTTACCGAATGTAATATGGAACCCAGACGATGACGGCCAGTATTTCCGGCCTGGTAATATCCAAGGTTATGTCCAGATTAATCTGTTCGACGGCTTTACCGTCTGCAATTTCTCGCAATATAACTCGCACGTAAATGTAAATGGCAAAATACTAGACCTTGTCCAATAGCGAGGTTTCGGTGACGAGTTGTGATTACCCTTTGGTGCCAGAAGACTCACATCATAAAGCTCTCTGTGTGTCTGCTGGTTTTGTTGAACTCCACACTCTCCCTGCGCTTGCAACGCTCCAGGGTGCCGTATCATTTTTTTACGACACTGTAACGTTGTACGTGGTTGCTAACACATTTGAATCATACTTGAAATGAAATATCTATTTACGCTCGCAGCTGAGGGTACTTTTAGCTGGCGTTAGAGGAATCATTATTAAGATACCGTCACAAAACTCGCACACGAAACTAGTTGTGGACGAATGTTTCCCCTCTTCATACCGCACGCCTAGCGTTCGCGGATTACCAACGGCTCGAGAGACAAAAGGAATCACTCGACCGGCCGTGCTGCCACGGCCGGTCGAGGGTCCTTTCACTTCTCACTACACATCGGCAGAGTGATCGTGTGTGCCATTTTTTTTATTTTACCTCTGCCAATCTCCTATCGCTATTGCTTGGAGCATATTATTATAACATCTAATTTATTTGCTGCATAAATAATAAAAGTTAAAATCAGTGTAACCCCGATCGGGTGAGTGTTGCAAAACTTTTTAACTAGAATTAAGTAGGTATTCGTAGCATGACTTGGCAAAATATCGCTTTGTAGTAGTGCCAAGTTAGGACACCTGAATTGTTGATTTAAATCACAGTATTGAGCCGGTGTATCAACGGTGATTGCTATTTTAATCATCTAGTAATTTTCTTTCTTTTATTCACCGAATGTCCTTGACATTGTTGTTACGGAACATGACGGATACCTTTAAATTCTCTTCAACCTTTCATGTATGTATTTAATTCTTGATTAATGTAGTTGGTGAATTGTAGTCGATCATTGTATTGTAAATTCCTGTAAATCATTCTTGTTATTTTTCCATCTACCTCGCATTACTAGATATCATTTTTCTGCTTCATCATGCTTCTAAATTGTACCACGCTGCTTAGACTGCTTCATCTTGATAGCTAATTGATGCTAGAACACCACCTTCCACCGTAGATTCCATTTCCTACGGCTATCGGGATGTTGCAGTCAGTAGTACGAATTCGGTCATTTTCTAAAATGCCCAATTCCGGATATTCCAGGGTTCTTCCGTACCGGTCAACCTTGATTAGCTGCTGCTGCAGGGGCTGTGGCTGTACAACTCTGCAGGCTACGCGCTACCCTCAACAACTGCAAGACCGACCTACCTACCAAACATTATTCTACAAAACATCTACGTTCTGGAACCTTCAGGATAGTGGTTTTCTTTAGGCGGTATAGAACCCAACACGAGCTCGATATATAGAACCCACACCAGTCTTTTACTGGGGTGATTATTAATTCTAATTAAGTACCCACACCTAATTGTTTTTTTACTATTATAATTTTTTTACTTTTTTTTCCCTATTATAGTTTGTACTGATTCTTTCGAGTTTCATTTACCGGCTGAGCCCTAAACGTTACAACACGCTCATTGATTTGCGTGATTCGTATGTACCAGTTAAGACAGTCGTCCCATCTAGTAGATATCCTCTCTGGTACAAGCAGCCTCTTATAAAAATTCTTAGAGAGAAAGCAAAGCACCACTCTAAATTCAAGAAATACGGAAATCAGTGTGATCGTGAGTCCTTTGTTTTATTTTACTCCGTGAACGTGCAAAGCTAGTTGAAAGTGAAATGTTTCGCTACTACATTAATAAAATCGAAGAAGGTTTATGTAAGACCCCCAAAGCGTTTTGGTCATACTTCAAATCGAAACATCAAAGCAATTCGTATCCTTCCTTACTTAAATTCAAAAACTGCACTTCAAGTAACGGAGAGGATATCTGCAACATGTTTGGTGACTAATTTTATTCGAACTTTCTCAATGCTGGTAGTAGCACTAATGGTGGTGACCTCTCTAACGACAGGCGTGCGTGGGGTTTCGGTGTATATTTGGGCGATAGTATTTCTGATATACACTCGGTCGAAAAAAAATAAATAATAAAAAAAATAAAATAAAAAAAAGAAGTATTTAAACTACTAAAAGGATTAGATTTGGCAAAATCTGCAGGGCCCAATAATATCCCGCCTATCTTTATAAGTCGTTGTGCGAAAAGTCTGACTAACCCTCTTTCAATTTTGTTCAAACGATCCCTAGTTGAAGGTGAAGTACCTGGAATTTGGAAATCGGCTTTAATCACTCCGATTCATAAAAAAGGTCCTAGAGACAGTGTGGAAAACTACAGATCTGTCTCCAAGTTATGTATTTTTGCTAAAATTCTGGAAAAAACTATATTATACAAGCAGCTTTATGCTACTCTTAAATTAAGTATCAGCGACCGTCAACATGGTTTCTTGTGAGGTCGGTCTACAACCACCAATCTCATTCTTTGTAATGACTACTTGACCGAGTGTATGTCTCGTCGCACACAAGTAGATGTAATCTACACTGATTACAGCAAGTGTTTTGATCGCTAAACTTGCGAGTGTTTTCATACATATACATAATCGTTTGTTTTTTTTTTTATTGCATCGTACGTAGCATGGTCATTTTGCGTTCCCCCAATAAAATAAAGCGACTAACTAAACATATTTCATCTGGGAGTCTCATCGAGGAGAATTAGTGGAGAACGCCCACGACACTAAACCTCCTGTTTAGTGTCGTGGGCGTTCTGACTATTAAAAGTACAGCTTAGCCAAAAGTCATGAAGTCAAGCCAGAAAGAAAAAAAACGAAAGGTAAATTCCGGTTTACGATTTATGACGTATTAAAAAAAACTACTTACTAGATCTCGTTCAAACCAATTTTCGTTGGTAGTTAACATGGTAATGTACATCATATATTTTTTTAGTTTTATCATTCTCTTATTTTAGACGTTACAGGGGGGGGGACACATTTTACCACTCTGGAAGTGTCTCTCACGCAAACTATTCAGCTTAGAAAAAAATTATATTAGAAACCTCAATATCATTTTTGAAGACCTATTAATAGATACCCCACACGTATGCGTTTGATGGAACAATTTTTTTTGAGTTTCAGTTCTATGTATGGGGAACCCCTAAATTTATTGTTTTTTTTTTACATTTTTGTGTAAAAATCTTAATGCGGTTCACAGAATACATCTACTTACCAAGTTTCAACAGCATAGCTCTTATAGTTTCGGAAAAAAGTGGCTGTGACATACAGACGGACAGACAGACAGACAGACATGACGAATCTATAAGGGTTCCGTTTTTGCCATTTGGCTACGGAACCCTAAAAATAAGCCATGATGATTTATTATCATCATAATTCTAGTCAATCGAGATTTTAATTACGACGTTTTTTTCCAGACTTCGATAGGCCTCTTAATTTTGATTTGATAAATCTTAGTAAATTATTTCCTTGGTATCTATCGCGGTGACATACCTAGACGCTTGATAATTTCATCAGCAATTATTTCGCCGCTGTTCTTTGTTGAATGGCACAAGATAGCCTTGAATTTAATAGGTTAGTAAGAAACCAATTTACTGATATCCAGTTGCTCTCATTTGCTAGTATAATTTTCACGAAACGTCAGAAAAAGCTGTTTTGTTTTTGGAACATTGAAGTCAAAGAAGTCAATCTTAAAACGATATTAAATTATACTTTTCACAATAAACTCAAGATGTATTAATACTCCGATAGCGCTGGGCTGTTTTGATGCCTTATGTTTCAAAAATTCTAAAGTCGCTTTTTCCTTGCCATTTGATACCGTCGTACCTTTGAAGCGTATTATTGCGTTTTGTGTCACATCTGACCATTGCATTTTCAGTAATTTGATTATTTGTGGTTGGTTATTTTTATTCAAGTCAAAACTTTTAAAATTGATTTCAAGTTTAAAATCATTGTGATATCCTATCTAGAATAGCCTGCTGAGTGTGCAAACACGGTTTGTGTCATTTTCGTCCAGAGTCCAAACTGACGATAGGGTCAGTAAGAAATTTGTATTATTTTTTCAAATTGGGCCGAGGCGTTGACGGTCGGTTCAAGATCCTGAAACATAGACAGCATCCTAACACGGTACACAGTGAGGTTAGTTCCCCCCTCTGTAGACCCGTAGTATGCGCGCATGACGTTCTCATTCATGGACTAGTCCATCTCATGCGCTGCACACAACCACCGGTAGCGGCTCGGGGCCTTTTGGCCCCTAAGTCCCAAGCTCCTCGGTGGCCGGCCTCTCCCCGCACGACGTACAGGTGTTGGCGACGTCGGCGGAGAGAAATATTCGTCACTCGAGCTCGACGCGACTGCCGGTGACACTGGAGATCCGGGGTCCGGCGGCGGCGAGGCGGAGCTGAGCGACGAGTCCGGGGTTGCAAAGCGTGCGCGTCGTAAGGCAGCTCTCGTGATCATTTTCTTAAAATCATCTTATTATTCTTGTTTAATGAAATTTTTGTATTGACGTCTTTGACAGACGTCATTGGTCGTGTGTAACAGTTTTTCCATATTTTCGATGTTTTGATTTTCTTTCCGGTTTTCTTTCAATTTTATTAATATTTGTGTGATTTCAAAACTGTATTAGAAGAACTATTGTAAAAGTGTTTTGTATCAAAACCAATATTTTTATGAAATACAATGATGATGATTTTTTTTGACCGATCAGCTCACGGTGTTGCCAGGTCATTATTATTATTATAAAGTCTATTACTATCGCCCAACTACCATTACACAAAACCCTATTCAGTTTGCATGTTCCACTACTTCCTGGAAAGCTATTCATTACGTAGAAACGCTTTTACAATTTCAATAGGCAGACGCGTTATACATAGATATGATCTAACGCCTATGGCAGGCGATAGTACTATGTATTACACCCGACCCAGTTCACATCAGTAGGTGTTAGGGTTATTCACATCGGGAGCTACGAAATGTATTGGATTAAAGCGAGGATGCGACTTCGTTTCTTTTGCAGCTTGAGGAGTGACTTAATGAAACAACAGCTGCTTTAGTTGATCTTTAGGTTAAACCACGCCTGCCTAGGTTGGTCCACAGATGGGTGAACACCCATAACATACATTTCCTTCGTTTCCAAGAGCACATTGACGCTTTGGTTCTGGCTGTCATTTATAGATTTTTAGCAATCGTTACAGGTAGCCAGTGGCTTGTAAGGTCTTGTGGCATCCGGTTACACTGGAGGCTGACCCCAATATAGTTGGGAACAGGCTGTGCACATGATGATTCTTGTGCAGCCTATCAGCTTTTGCCAACGTGCAGCTATGCGCAGTATCGTATAGGATACGTGTCATATTTTGCGACACCGCTTTATACAGTGTGTCCGGACACGGACTAGCGAAATTCAAAATACTTAAATATAAACTATTTTAAAGTACAATTACACTCTAGGCTTGGGTCCAAAACACTTAACCGCCATGTGGCAGCCATTTTGTTTTTTTGCTGAAATATGCTCATTGTGAGCACAAAAAAAAACAGATCTCTCAAAGTTTTAGTCATACTGAGATAAAAATAAGCTTATTTGAAAGGCAATACAAAGCAATGTGTTCACAATTCCACAAAGATTGAAAAAAAAAGTGGAAAAAAAAGGAAAAATTATGCGATTCAACCAACAATTGTTAATTACTACAAAAACACCCCAGACAACTTTTTCATTTTTTTAGATTTTTCTAGATCGACAGATTTTGAGCTAAGCTACAATACAGCATACAATACTTTAAGAGTTATTGTTGTTTGCACCTGGCGTATGCGCAAGCACAAAAGGCTTTTGTCGGAACCCTAAACAGGAAATTATTTAAAACACATAATATTTACACTGATTTTTTATTCATTTATTTCCCATACCTATTAAAAGACGATTGAAATATCTAAAGCAGTTGCTCAAAGTGGCCACCTCTAGCTTGTAGACACACTACGGCTCTCTGATCCACCTGGGTTGAAACTATGTTCAAACAACAATAACTCTTAAAGTATTAAACATACAGTTGTGGATTTTATGTTGTATTGTAGCTTAACTCAAAATCTGTCGATCTAGTTAAAAAAATAAAAAAGTAGTCTGGGGTGTTTTTGTAGTAATTAACAGTCATTGGTTGAATCGCATAATTTTTCGTTTTTTTTTTCGACTTCAATTTGTTTTTTCAAATGTTGTGGAATTGGGAATACATTTGGCCAGACACGCATTAACATGTATTAATCGATAGCTGGCTTCAATACAAACAAGTTTTATAGAGACAAAAGGTTCTAAAACGACAAGTTTCCGAAATATATGGCGTTGTGATCGCTACTAGCACCACTTTGATAGCCGTGACGCTTTAGAAGTTTTTGTCTCGAACTAACTTATTTGAATTGATACCAGCTATCGATTAATATAGGTCTTGTGCTAGCGTAGCCGCTAGTTTGTAGGGTAATGTAGAGATAGGGTCAAGATAGTTTTGCTGTGGTAGGTAGGTCCTCCGTAGCGCAACGAAGGTTGAGTGGGGGAAGCATAACTCGGAAAAGAAAAAAAATATTCTCAAAGTCGCCCCCCTTGCCACCTTTCTCCCCCCTCTGGGCGGATCTTGGAAGTTAAGAGAATTGGTACATTTCAGTCAAAATCATTTTCCAAAACTGCCCTTTCTCTCCCCTTTCTCACCTCCCTCTCATTGTATCTCGGAAACTAAGACAAGTAGAGGTTTTTTTTATTTCTCTTTACTTTATTATTGAGGGGCGTTGAAATGTGCATACCCTCTCCTCTCCAACCTCCCCTAAAATTCAAAGGCTGTAACTTTATAACGGTTAGGGATAGCCATTGGGTGTTTGAACAAATATTATAGTAGGTGTCGAAACCTGTCCGGTGGTGGTTAGAAGGGAGGTGGTGCGCGAAGCGAGCAGGCGACCCCTGTGGCGTAAGGATAAGGTTACGATAGCTTTCCGGTGGCGGGTAGGTCCTGAGTGGAGCGAAGGTTGAGTGGGTGAAGCGTAACTCGGAAAATAAAAAACAAATTCTCAAAGTCGCCCCCCTTGACCCCTTTCTCCCTCCCCTTTAGGCGGATTTTGGAGGTTAAGAGAATTGGAACATTTCAGTCAAAATCATTTTAAAAACTGCCCCTTCTCTCCCTTTTCACACCTCTCCCCATTGCAGCATTGTATCTCGGAAACGGTGAGCAAACCTGCGAGACTGAGCGGAGTGAAGGGGGGAGGTGGTGAGCGAAGCGAGTCGGCGACCTCCGTAGCGCAACGAAGGTTGAGTAGGTGAGGCGTAACTCAGGAGCGACGACGAGCAAACTTTAGGGTATTTTTTTTTTTGATAGGAAAATTTCTGAGGATGTTTTTTTTATTTAAATTTCCATGTTTTATTGAATTCGTTTTTAAAATGTTTTAGGGGTTCTTCAGGGGTTTCCAAATCTTTAAAATGCTCTAATGGATTTTAAAAATCTTTCAACGATTCCACTGAATTTTCAAATTTTTTGAGGGTGAATACTTCTCAAAAACACGAAACCTTAAACGCGAGCTGCTCGCAGCTCGCGCACCACGACCAACTAGTCTTGTTATTAGTTAGTCTCCGAATTAAACATTATTATGAATATTTAAATGGCTGTCTTCATGAATTTTGATTTTGCGACGCAGAAAATTATATAAATGCATAATAAAATGTGGGTTTTTTTCAAGGTTATCTTATGTTAGAAGGCCGATAAAACTAAAAAAAAACGCTATTATATAAATCATTTTTGGTAAACAGTATTTCATAATTCTGTCTAATTAGAAACAAGTCTTACATAATAAAGACAAAAAGTACAAATGATGAGTACCAAAATAAGATAATTCAGTTAGAACTACAGGCTAAGAAAGACAAAGATTATATCATTGTATTGGAGGATACAATTATATACAATATAGACAATATTTATTTGTCCAAGACTTAAACCTATTACATTTATTTTACCTTAATTAGACTAATTTAGTGGCAAGATACAACACAAGTGCAACTGGGCTTAAACTAGGAGGACTCCTGTGCTATAAGCACCAGTTACTTCCGTCACAACCATGATCGAGCTGCCATTACAAGTGTGGTGCGGTGCTAATATTTAAGTATTAGAATATCATTAGTTTGTTTATTTCTATCGTTCGTGTGTGTGAGGACATATTGTGTGAGTGAGCGTGTGGTGTGGTGTGGTGTGGGTGTGTGTGTAATTGTGTATGTGTGTGTGCGTGTGCGTGTATGTGTGTGTGCTTATGAATGGGCGCTGAGCTATTTTTATTTTACACTTTTTAACATATTTTCAGTATCTCCATAATTTTGAGCGAGTAGGAAGTTATCTATGGTAAGTTTTAGTTTTTTTAGCGGTAAGTTATGTAACTATATATTTTTACTTATTTTTATTATAAAGGTATGGGCCCATGCCAATTGAGGACCTACAACGATGCTCTCGCCAGAATAATGTCGAAATAAAGAATGTGAGTGGTCTGACAAGTTTGGGGTTGCTATCAACGTCGGGAAATGTCAAGCCATTCTCATTGGTAGCTCGTACTACCTGAGAAATTTGGACACTGGCCGGCTGGTGCCGTTTATGTTTAACAACACCGTTATACCTCTCTCACCTCACGTAAAAGACTTGGGCCTGTACATTGACGATACTTTCAGCCAGAAAGTCACTTACTCACTGCGGTCTCTCTATATATTTAAACATTTTCTCCCATCTAACACTAAAACGAAAATGGAAAATGTTGTGGGTAGTATATTTGGTAAGTTTAATTTTAAGACAACACTGTTTATACTTAATATACTACTGTTTGTTTTTCCAAATAGAATAAATAAATAAATAAATATAAAACAACTTTGGTCCAGGCGCTTGTGCTTCCCATTATCGACTATGCTGATGTTTTTTACTCTGATTTAACCCGAGAACTTCTTGCATTCGTTTCATTTTTGACCCTCGTAAATTTGATCATACCTCTTCTTACCACTCTCAGCTTAAATGGCTGCCTGTCAGACTCAGGAGGTCCCTCAGATCTCTCTGCTTGCTTTTCACCACCATGAATGATCCATGTGCTCCTAAATACTTAAAACTTATTTTAAGGTGTTGGGTAGTTCTCACAGTCGGAACCTTCGAGCTTCCAGAAACTCAATCCTTCAAATTCCCTCTCACCGTACTGGTTTTATGTCCTCTTCTTATGCTATCTTCTCCACTACAAAACTCTGGTACGCGCTACCCCTTGGCAATAAAAACGTCGAACGCAAATTGGCTTTCAAAAGAGCAGTTCGGTTTTGTTCAAGGTTTATTCAAGGTCGGTCTAAATTGTTTACCATATATTCATAGAGTCGTAGTAATAATATCATAAGATTTCTCGTATTTCGGACTATTTGTATGTATTTTAATATACATTCGTTTATTTTATATGCTTATTTATGTATTAGTATGTAGGTACTTATTTATGTTACAAGATTGTACGTTTATTTTTATTTTATTGTACTCTATCACAATGCTTTCTATTTGACCCAATGGTTGACTGGTAGAGAATGCCTGATGGCATTAAGTCCGCCTATGTACCACTATTGTACATGAAGTTCAAATAAACAAATAATGTACCTAGGAAAAATCAGGAAACCAGAGATGATTTGATAAATATGGTACTCAGTTTGGATAAGAATATCAATCTCGATATAAGTAAGCGGGATATCAAGGACATCGTCAGATCACAGGGGAAGAAGGAGAAGATAAATCGTAGTTGAACTGGACTCCGCGATTTTAAAACAGGATCTGTTGAAGTACAAAGATGACGGACGATTATCTAAAAACAGCTGCTTAAAACACATTTTTGTATATGGGAACATGTCACATTGACAGCTGTTTTTAGATAACCAGACTATTATCTTCTCGGTGAACATGGACTTCCTTTTCAACCGACTTCCAAAAAGAGGAGGTTATCAATTCGTCTGTATTTTTTTTTTTTTTTTTTTTGTGTTTGTTACCTCAGTACTCTCGACTGGGTGAACCGATTTTGATGGTTCTTTTTTATTTGAAAGCTGGTGCTTTCTGTTTGGTCCCATTTTAGTTTGCTGAAGACCTGATGCTGATCTTCGGAGATATACAACGGAACTCTTCAAAAATACACAGCAAATCTGCAGTGATTGCTGCCATCGCTTGTAGGTTCATTGTTTATACTATATTATGACGTAACATCACGCCTGTATGCTCTGAGGGGGTACGCACATGTGTAAAATACACCCGATTTCGAAAATATTTGTTACCTCAGTACTTTCTACTGGGTGAACCGATTTTGATCGTTCTTATTTTATTTGAAAGCTGGTGCTTCCTGTGTGGTCTTATAATCATCAAATCAGTAGCTGATGATGGGATTCTGGAGAAATAGAGAGAATTTTTCACATTTTATAGGCACACTAGAAGCGGTTTGGGTAGTTTTAGGAATTGTACTTTCTCGAAGTGATCCCAATTCAATTTGATGAAGATCTGATGAAGAACTTCGGATATGCAACGGAACTCCTCAATAAATGATAGCAAATGTACTGGGATTGCCGAAATCTCATATCTGTCTATTGTTTACACCAGTTCATAACCTAAAATCACGTCGGTACATGTGAACCACTAAAAAGTGAAAAATAAAAACTTTTTTACAAAAAATAAAACCGACTTCAGAGAAAACAAAAAAAGTGAAAAATAACTTCAGAAAAACGCTTCAGAAGTCGGTGACAAAAAAACTAAATCAATCAAAAAAAGGTCACCGACTTCTGAAGCGTTTTTCTGAAGTTATTTTTCACTTTTTTTGTTTTCTCTGAAGTCGGTTTTATTTTTTGTAAAAAAGTTTTTACTTAAAAAAACAAAACGGAAGTTTCGTTTTGTTTTGTCGAAGCTAAGCATCTTGCTATCACTAATAACGGCGACACTCCTGTATTTCTCTTTCACCCGACTATTTTTCTTGGCCCGGGATCTAGTTAAATCAAAGCAGTATAAATTATTATGGACTACATTTAGTCTAGGGTAAATCACAGGTACATAGCTTACTTCAAAGTGTATGACTAATTATAGTTATGTCATTTGTTTGTCTATTGTTAGGGTATGGCTTGTTAAAAACTTTTAGATTTCATTTTCTAAGTAACATTTTAAAAACTTTTAGATTTGTTTTTTTAAATAACATTTTAAAACTTTTAGTCATAAATTTATTATACTTATTAGGCGTTGAAAAAGCTACTGAGCATCTGTGAAGGGTACGCTAGTAAGCATGGTCTCAAATACAACGTTAAGAAAACGGAATTGATGGTATTTAAATATGATAACAGCCCATTACCTACGCCTGATATATCATTATGTAACACCAAATTAAAAGTTGTTAAGAGTTTTAAATATCTTGGTCATATCGTAACGGATAAACTGCGGGACGATGAGGATTTAGAAAGACAGAGGAGAATGTTGGCAGCGAAAAGTAATATGCTTGCTCGGCGATTCGCAAAATGCACAAATCAAGTCAAAGTCACTCTGTTCAATGCGTACTGTCGGTCGCTTTACACTGGTCACCTCTGGTACAAGCACACACAACGCGCTTATAATACCTTACGTGTGTAATATAACAACGCATTCAGGTGTATATTCGGGCTTCCGTGGAGGTGTAGTGCGTCGGGCATGTTTGCGGAGAACAGAGTTGATGATTTTTATGCCGTATTATGAAAAGCGAGGGTCTCCTTTATGAGCCGTGTACATGATTCTGACAATGGAATATTGAGAGCCATATATGAAGCAAATTATTTCTTTGTACATGGCTGTCAGTATTCCTGCTAACAATTTTTAATTCTTTTTAATTTTATTCATTTTTAATTTATTTCATATAAGTCCAACTATAATAATTAGTATAATGACAATGGAATTTCAATTTGATTTATTTAAATTCGATTGATTTCAGTTTTTTTTTTTTATTATTTACATTTTAATTTTTAATTTTCACTAATTTTAACTACTGGTAATGTAATGTCATTTGTTTTTCGGTTGCTGTTGTTATTATGAAATTTGTATTTTTGTAATTGTCTATTTAATGGGCGTCTTGCCTGAAATAAATGAATTTTATTTATTTTATTTATTTATTTATTAATATTTTTACAAACTTTTAGTTATACATTTATTATATTAATATTTTTACTGTAAAGCATGCTCATCAACTACAAACACACAACACCTCATACGAACTTTCTACCAAAAACTCTTCAATTTCTCGCATACACACATGCACTCATGCTCTATAAACCAAAATTTCTACGATCAATATCGATTTACCTCGGGTTTTATTTTTAACAATACCCCGTGAGTTATGTTCATTAGACTTTTCATACAAAAATGGTTAGTAACTGAAATACACTTGATGAATTAGACGAGATTGAAATTGCAAACTCGGCTTTGGTAAACATCGAAGAAATCTCCACGTTGGTAAAATTCGAAAATACATGCTTGACAGTGGTAACTCAGAACATGAGGAGTATAAATTACAATAATTTTGACAATTGGCAGATGAATTTGGCTCTCAAGAAGTTCGACATGGATATTCTTATTCTTACTGAGAGCAGATTAAATAAAAATAAACAAATACCTCTACTCAATAACTACACCTCTTATAATACCTCAATTCAACTAAATCAAAATGATGGCGTGGTTGCCTATGTAAGCAACAAACGTACTCTTGTTACTAAACTAACCCTATCACATGCGTCTGCTCTCCAAATTAGCGTGTCTAATTTTACTATTATAGGTATATACCGTTCCCCGTCTGATACTTGTGCTGACAATTTCATTAACTCGTTGGACGACCCAGAGATCCTGGAGAAATTGAGAGAACTCTTCAAATTTTATAGGCACACTTGATGTGATTTGGGAAGTTTTTGGAAGATTACCTTCTTAAAGTGGTCCCATTTCAATTTGGTGAAGATCTGAGGAAGAACTTCGGAGAATGGCAACGGAACTCCTCAATAAATGATAGCGAATGGACTGGGATTGCTGAAATCACATGTCTATCTATTTTTTTCACCAGTTCATAACATAACATCACGCTCCTACGCTGTAAAGGGGTAAGCACCAGTAAACCACTAAAAAGTGAAAAACAAAAACTTTTTCGCAAAAAATAAAAACGACTTCAAAAAACACAAAAAAGTAAAAAATAACTGCAGCTTCAGAAGTCGGTGACAGAAAACTAAGTAAATCAATCAAAAAAGGTCACCGGCTTGGAATTAGTGTTGCCACAATAATAATTTAAGGCTTATGTTTAACTTACCACCAGATATAGTAACAAATAGCAGATAAAAATAGTAAATGATCACCAAAATGAAACTCGCATTTTAATGTAAAATTATAACCAAAGTTTTAACACTTTGCTATCCTATTTAAGTAAAATGACTCCAAGTAAATCTTGAGTAACCCAAAAATAGTAAACGATCACCAAAATTAAACCAACATTTTACAGTAAAATTATAACCAAAGTTTTTAAATTCTGCTATCCTATTTAAGCAAAATGAGTTCAAATAAATCGATACCTTTGGGTAGAAAGGTCGTATAAACCATTTTGGCAAAATTGAGTTATATATACCATTTTTCTCAGATTTTTTTCTCTATCGATCTGTATATACGAAATGCAGAAATTCGCACAAAAATGGTTAATACGACCCAGAAATTTTCGGTCATAGCCTCTCAAAAACGCTAAATTTTCAATGTAAAAGCCGAATGTTTCTTTTTTTTAGTTTTGTTATGATGTAATGACCATACTTTATATAAACTCAGGGCGTAAAAATAGTGGTTAATTATAAATGGTTTATACGCCCTAACGTGTTAAATGAATTACCTAAACATAGTTTACATTCGACGTCGTAAATCCAAAGGCAGTTCGCGACGTTGGTGTATAAACCATATTCATTGCAAGAAGCACTTTACGACCAACACACAAGGCTCGCATTTGGCGCGCAGCGACAAGCAGAAGAGCGAGCGGGATAGACACGATACCTTTGGGTAGAAAGGTCGTATAAAACCAAAACCCGACTTTTCAGGAGAGCAGAAAATCAATTTTTTTACATAAAAAAATGATAACTTTTTTGTTTTGAAAGTTATAAAAAAATGATCTATGAGAAAGCTTCTTACAATTTGCAAATGGAAAAGGTTAAATCATCAAAACCTGACTATCTTCTTTAGTTTTAAAGTTAGCTTGGACTTACGTCTAAGAAAAAATCAGTTCTTGGTTAATACGCCCCATGAAAATGTACTATACAAAAACTGTATAGGTCGTATATCCATTTTTGGTAAGCTTATGGTCACATTTACTGTCGTAAAAACCCATATATGTAGTTTATTTTGTATTAAAAGCCATTTATAATCATAGATTAATTGAATTCTGACTAATAAACAATCCTGTTACTCGCAGAACTAGTAGGAACTCAATTATTGTTATTCTAATACCCAATAATGGTCGATTCAAATAAAATATAACTACCTCAAATACGAAATCAACATTTATTAAGTATTATAATACCTTCTAAACAACATTTACTATTATTTCAATAATGGTACAACATACGTAACAGGTTTAACATTTTTAAATTGAAAAAATAATTATAACAACTTAAACTGAAAAGTGAAATAAAAAATCTACTCATAAAAAAAAGAAAATTATTTAAACTTCTTGTAAATTAAAGTCATCAGGCATTTTAATCATTTATAAAATTATGAATTGATCGTCTTTTAAATTTATGTACTTACGTATTTAAATGTACTCATTTAAATAAATGATTGAATTAGGCCTTTGTACTAAGGCTTTCTCACTAAGTAATTTATTGAATTGCAACTAAATAAATAAAAAAAAAACGATCAAGCACTAAACGTAACTAACTTATGTAGGTACTAGAAGAAAACTTATTTATGATATAAAGGAGGTCACCCAGCCTCCATACATTTTGGGCTATTTTCAAAAGTGCCAACCAAAATAACTTTTTATTTGGATAGAGCATAACATAATAAACATTTTTATTCCGACGCCTAAGTCTTAACTCAATTCACCGAAAAGTTATTCAACCACCAAATATCTGAGGTCACCCAGATTGGGGTTACTTATTTTTTTTCCGGCCATGTAAAATAAACGCAATAATTAAATAGAGCTTATAAAAATAAACAATTTTCATTATTTCGCCTACCTTTGTAAGTTTATGTAGGTTGGCTTAAAAATGAATGGAGGCTGGGTGATCTCCTATAAATCATAAATAGTAGATAAGTTATACGTTTTGTGCTTGATCGTTTTGTATTTTTTTATATTTAGTTGCAATTCAATAGTATATTAATTAAATATGTAAGTACATAAATTAAAAAAACGATCAAGTCATAATTTTATAAATGATTAAAATGCCTGATTACTCTAATTTAGAAGAAGTCTGAATAACATTTAAGTAGTATAATAATATGTTGATTAGAAGGTATTATAATATTTAATAAATGATGATTTCGTATTTCAGGTACTTTTATTTTATTTGAATCGACCATTATTAGGTATTAGAATAATAATAATTGAGTTCCTACTAATTCTAAGAGTAACAGATTGTTTATTAGTCAGAATTCAATTGATCTATGATTATAAATGGCTTTTAATACAAAAAAAACTACATATATGGGTTTTTACGATAGTAAATGTGACCATAAGCTTACCAAAAATGGATATACGACCTATACGGTTTTTGTATAGTACATTTTCATGGGGTGTATTAACCAAGAATTGATTTTTTCTTAGACGTAAATCCAAGCTAACTTTAAAACTAAAGAAGATAGATAGGTTTTGATGATTTAACCTTTTTCATTTGCAAACTGTAAGAACCTTTCTCATAGATCATTTTTTTATAACTTCAAAAACAAAAAAGTTATGAATTTTTATGAAAAAAAAAAATAGTTTTTCTGCTCTCCTGAAAAGTCGGGTTTTGGTTTATACAACCTTTCTACCCAAAGGTATCGAAATCATTCTTATCCCAAAAGTAGTAAATGATCACCAAAAGTAGTAAATGATCACCAAAATTATACCAGCGTTTGAAGATAAAATTATAATCAAAGTGTTTACATCTTGCTATCCTGTTTAAGTAAACTGACGCCAAAAAAAAACATTATTTTTATGTGCCATAATAATTATTAGACATAATATTTAAATGGCATAGGTAACAAGTATTAGACAAACTTATTTATTCTGTGCATGGTTTTTTTTTCTGTGCATGGTTGATGGTGGGCTAGGTGTGGTTTATAAAAAAATAACCACGAAGGGGATGGCGGGGTCTATTCGCTCGCTTTGCTCGCTCACACGACCCCGCCATCCCCTTCTAACCTAACCTGTCCGAGTCGGGGTGCCCTAAAGTCCCAATTGCAACCAATTTCTCTTGATATAAACAACCGTTACACACTCAATGTCGATGGCAAATTATGTTATGGCATATCATCATTATGGCATGTGATAATTAGGGCTTACAATTATTATGACAAACGATGTTATGGTAAGTGACTTTATGGGAAACAATGATTCTGGCACGTGACTAATATGGCAAATGAGAGTAGGGCAAATGAGTATTATGTCGTATGATATTATGGCTGTTGACTATTATGGCAAATGATATTAGGGCAAATAAAATTCGGGTAAACGGCGGTATACCCTGGGGATCGTGTCCGGGCGAGCGCAGCGGCGGCGGCGTTTGCGGTGCGGTGCGGGAGGGGATTGCAAGCCGGAGACATAACTATCATAATACTTTATTTGATAATATGCCTACATTTTATGGCAATCACAGTGATTTATTTAGGCTAAAATAATACATTAATTTGGTCGTCAAGATTTGGTGATCATTTACTAAATTTGGTGGTCGAATACAATTTAAAGTGGAGTCGTGACTAAAATAGCTGGTACTATTGTATTTTTAGACTTTATTTTTCTGGTGTTAAGTAGATATTTTTGGTTACAAAACTAAGGGTATCAAAGCATTTTATGGTGGTCATTATATTTATCCCCATAATTTAAATCTCCACCACAATGAGTTCAAATAAAAATCTCACGCAACAAATATTCCACCCAGGATTATTCAATAGACCAAAGTCATCATCTTTGTCTGAAATTAGCAATGACAAACAAAAGACCTACAGTTGCAATCCTGTCAACGAATCCAAACCAGCTAATACAAATGAAATTCCTGCCACTGCGACTGCTTGTCTACCCAGTACAAGCAAAGAGATAGCAAGCACGCCATGTAATCCATCAGTGTAATGGCAAAGAGTACCCACGCAAAAACATAAGAGAAACCGATCACCTGATGAGAAACAACCAAGCACTCTGCAAAAAGAATACAGTCAAGAGAACAAGAACTGAGTAAACGTCGAGGAATAAACACTCATAACATTGAGGAAGCTACAGTGCCAGACCTAAACACAAGCAACAGTTTTTCGTTATAAAACGTAGACGAACCGACCCCGCCGACTCCCGTGTCCAATGGAACCAGAAAACCTTCCAAACCTCCGCCCATAATGCTCTACGGTAATGATGACCTAGGAAAACTAACAGAGTTTCTCGAAGAAGTGGTTAAAAAGACTGACTACACATACAAAGTCGTAAACAAAAACCAGTTAATTATATCCACCAGCTCTGTTGAAATATATAAACAACTGATAGAACACATTAGAGCAAAAGGTCTTATAGGGCACATTTTCACCCAAAAGGATGAAAAGTGCATGAGAATTGTCATTAAACACCTACACTTCAGCACTCCCAAAGACGCCATAGTTCCAGCAATAGAAGAAACTGGCAATAAAATCAAAGGTAAAATAGTAACAGCTCGTTCCAATGCGACAAAGGAGCCCTTTTTTTTAGGATGGGAAATCATCAAATGACTTCTCCCACTCTGGGCGGAGCGGGAGGGAGTGTCAGACTATGGGTTTTACTGACTAAAACCCATCCATGTTCCTTCCTCGCCCTTTATGTTCCGGGGCCGCGGTATCTCTTTCGAACAGGCCCGCAACCCCGGCAGGCTTCGGCCCTTGCGGGCCCCTCCCCTTAAGCTGACATCTCTTGGAGGCGCGCGTGGAACACAAACGCGCCGTCGACACACCCTGTCGTCGTCGTTAGACGGACGGACGGCTAGCTAGCCCGTAGCCAACCGTCCACAGGCCCGCATCTACGGTGGCCGGTAGCCACCACGTGGCCCCCGACGCCCGGAGCGTCTCCCGCGGCGGCCGGGAAGAGAGGATCTCTCCCTCTCTCGTTCCGCCACCTCCTTCGCCAGCATGACTGCTTCGCAGAAAGAGGTGACGGCTTCCCATTGCGTCTCGCTCCGGACCATGGATTGGACCAGGGCCGGACGCGAGAGGTCGCCGCCGCCGATCGCCGCTACGAGGACACGGCGGTGCTCCGCCCACGCAGGGCAGTTTTCCACCGTGTGCTCCACCGTGTCTTCCGGTCGATCCTCGCAGTGGAAACACCCGGGCGTTTCCTCCCGCCCGATTCGGTGCAGGTACCTCCCAAAACATCCGTGTCTGGTGAGGACCTGCGTCAGGCGGAAGGTGAGGACGCCGTGGCGCCTCTCCAGCCACTCCGACAAAGGAGCCCTCAAATACATTCTTTGTGAACATATGCCCTCACGAAAACAACCGAAAGGTTAAGGAGATCTAAAACATGGATCTGGGACTTTAGCGCGAAAGACATTTGCGCGAAAGACACTTGCGCGAACCCGTTTGCGCGAAAAGACAAATGCGCGAACGGACTTTTGCGCGATTGGACATTTGCGCGAACAGACATTTGCGCGCCAGGACACATGCGCGAATGGACTTTTGCGCGATTGGACTTTTGCGCGAACAGACTTTTGCGCGAAAGGACAATTGCGCGAGTGGAAACGTGCGCGAGGTTTACTCTGTGGAGTAAACATAACATCACAATACTTGAAGGGGTTTTTGAAGTGAAACTTCTTTATCGGGGTTGGAAAAAAATTTTGTGTAACATTTTTCCGTTACGCGCATTTGCATTTATGTCTTGGGGAGGTCGGGAAAAGGATGGGTGGGTTAAGCAACACTTGGAGAGGTCAGGAAAAGGATGGGTGGGGTTAAGTAACATTTGTTGAGGTCGGGAAAAGGATGGGTGGGGCTAAGCAACACTAGTTGAAGTTGGGAAAAGGATGGGTTGGTTAAGTAACACTTGTAGAGGTCGGGAAAAGGATGGGTTAGGTTAAGCAACATTTGGTGAGGTCGAAAAAAGGATGGGTGGGTTTAAGCAACACACATAGTGAGGTCAAGAAAAGGATGGGTGGGTTAAGCAACACTTGGTGAGGTCGAGTAAAGGATGGGTGGGTTTAAGCAACACGAGGTGAGGTCGGGAATAGGATGGGTGGGTTAAGCAACACTTGGTGAGATCGGGAAAAGGTTAAGGGGGTTAAGCAACACTTGTTGAGGTCGGGAATAAGATGGGTGGGTTAAGCAACACTTTGTGACGTCGGGAAAAGGATGGGTGAGGTTAAGCAACATTTGGTGTGGTCGAAAAAGGATGGGATGGGTGGGGTTAAGCAACATTTGGTGTGGTCGAACAAACGATGGGTGGGTTAAGCAACATTTGGTGAGGTCGGGAAAAGGATGGGTGGGTTAAGCAACACTTGGTGAGGTCAGGAAAAGGATGAGTGGGGTTAAGAACACACATAGTGAGGTCAAGAAAAGGATGGGTGGGTTAAGCAACACTTGGTGAGGTCGAGTAAAGGATGGGTGGGTTAAGTAACACTTGAAGAGGTCGGGAAAAGGATGGGTTAGGTTAAGCAACATTTGGTGAGGTTGAAACAAGGATGGGTGGGTTTAAGCAACACACATAGTGAGGTCAAGAAAAGGATGGGTGGGTTAAGCAACACTTGGTGAGGTCGAGTAAAGGATGGGTGGGTTTAAGCAACACGAGGTGAGGTCGGGAATAGGATGGGTGGGTTAAGCAACACTTGGTGAGGTCGGGAAAAGGATAAGGGGGTTAAGCAACACTTGGTGAGGTCGGGGAAAGAATGGGTGGGTTAAGCAACACATGGTGAGGTCGGGAAAATGATGGGTGAGGTTAAGCAACATTTGGTGTGGTCGAAAAAAGGATGGGATGGGTGGGGTTAAGCAACATTTGGTGTGGTCGAACAAACGATGGGTGGGTTAAGCAACATTTGGTGAGGTCGGGAAAAGGATGGGTGGGTTAAGCAACACTTGGTGGGGTCAGGAAAAGGATGAGTGGGGTTAAGAACACACATAGTGAGGTCAAGAAAAGGATGGGTGGGTTAAGCAACACTTGGTGAGGTCTAGTAAAGGATGGGTGAGTTTAAGTAACACGAGGTGAGGACTGGAAAAGGATGGGTGGGTTAAGCAACACTTGGTGAGGTCGGGTAAAGGATGGGTGGGTTTAAGCAACACTTGGTGAGGTCGGGAAAAGGATAACGGGGTTAAGCAACACTTGTTGAGGTCGGAAATAAGATGGGTGGGTTAAGCAACACTTTGTGACGTCGGGAAAAGGATTGGTGGGTTAAGCAACACTTGGTGAGGTCAGGAAAAGAATGGGTGGGTTAAGCAACACATGGTGAGGTCGGGAAAATGATGGGTGAGGTTAAGCAACATTTGGTGTGGTCGAAAAAAGGATGGGATGGGTGGGGTTAAGCAACATTTGGTGTGGTCGAAAAACGATGGGTGGGTTAAGCAACATTTGGTGAGGTCGGGAAAAGGATGGGTGGGTTAAGCAACACTTGGTGAGGTCAGGAAAAGGATGAGTGGGGTTAAGTAACATTTGTTGAGGTCGGGAAAAGGATGGGTGGGGCTAAGCAACACCAGTTGAAGTTGGAAAAAGGATAGGTTGGTTAAGTAACACTTGGAGAGGTCGGGAAAAGGATGGGTTAGGTTAAGCAACATTTGGTGAGGTCGAAACAAGGATGGGTGGGTTTAAGCAACACACATAGTGAGGTCAAGAAAAGGATGGGTGGGTTAAGCAACACTTGGTGAGGTCGAGTAAAGGATGGGTGGGTTTAAGCAACACGAGGTGAGGACTGGACAAGGATGGGTGGGTTAAGCTACACTTGGTGAGGTCGGGTAAAGGATGGGTGGGTTTAAGCAACACGAGGTGAGGTCGGGAATAGGATGGGTGGGTTAAGCAACACTTGGGGAGGTCGGAAAAGGATGGGGGGGTTAAGCAACACTTGGTGAGGTCGGGAATAAGATGGGTGGGTTAAGCAACACACATAGTGAGGTCAAGAAAAGGATGGGTGGGTTAAGCAACACTTGGTGAGGTCGAGTAAAGGATGGGTGGGTTTAAGCAACACGAGGTGAGGACTGGACAAGGATGGGTGGGTTAAGCTACACTTGGTGAGGTCGGGTAAAGGATGGGTGGGTTTAAGCAACACGAGGTGTGGTCGGGAATAGGATAGGTGGGTTAAGCAACACTTGGTGAGGTCGGGAAAAGGATAAGGGGGTTAAGCAACACTTGTTGAGGTCGGGAATAAGATGGGTGGGTTAAGCAACACTTTGTGACGTCGGGAAAAGGATGGGTGGGTTAAGCAACACTTGGTGAGGTCAGGAAAAGAATGGGTGGGTTAAGCAACACATGGTGAGGTCGGGAAAATGATGGGTGAGGTTAAGCAACATTTGGTGTGGTCGAAAAAAGGATGGGATGGGTGGGGTTAAGCAACATTTGGTGTGGTCGAAAAAACGATGGGTGGGTTAAGCAACATTTGGTGAGGTCGGGAAAAGGATGGGTGGGTTAAGCAACACTTGGTGAGGTCAGGAAAAGGATGAGTGGGGTTAAGTAACATTTGTTGAGGTCGGGAAAAAGATGGGTGGGGCTAAGCAACACCAGTTGAAGTTGGGAAAAGGATGGGTTGGTTAAGTAACACTTGGAGAGGTCGGGAAAAGGATGGGTAAGGTTAAGCAACATTTGGTGAGGTCGAAACAAGGATGGGTGGGTTTAAGCAACACACACATAGTGAGGTCAAGAAAAGGATGGGTGGGTTAAGCAACACTTGGTGAGGTCGAGTAAAGGATGGGTGGGTTTAAGCAACACGAGGTGAGGACTGGACAAGGATGGGTGGGTTAAGCTACACTTGGTGAGGTCGGGTAAAGGATGGGTGGGTTTAAGCAACACGAGGTGAGGTCGGGAATAGGATGGGTGGGTTAAGCAACACTTGGTGAGGTCGGGAAAAGGATGGGGGGGTTAAGCAACACGAGGTGAGGTCGGGAATAGGATGGGTGGGTTAAGCAACACTTGGTGAGGTCGAGTAAAGGATGGGTGGGTTTAAGTAACACGAGGTGAGGACTGGAAATGGATGGGTGGGTTAAGCAACACTTGGTGAGGTCGGGTAAAATATGGGTGGGTTTAAGCAACACGAGGTGAGGTCGGGAATAGGATGGGTGGGTTAAGCAACACTTGGTGAGGTCGGGAAAATGATGGGTGAGGTTAAGCAACATTTGGTGTGGTCGAAAAAAGAATGGGTTGGTTAAGCAACACTTGAGGAGGTCGGGAAAAGGATGGGTTGGTTAAACAACATTTGGTCAGGTCGGGAAAAGGATGGGTGGGGTTAAGCAACACACATAGTGAGGTCAAGAAAAGAATGGGTGGGTTAAGCAACACTTGGAGAGGTCAGGAAAAGGATGGGTGGGGTTAAATAACATTTGTTAAGGTCTGGAAAAGGATGGGTGGGGCTAAGCAACACTAGTTGAAGTTGGTAAAAGGATGGGTTGGTTAAGTAACACTTGGAGAGGTCGGGAAAAGGATGGGTTAGATTAAGCAACATTTGGTGAGGTCGAAACAAGGATGTGTGGGGTTAAGCAACACACATAGTGAGGTCAAGAAAAGGATGGGGAAAAAGTTTAGTGTAACATTTTTTCGTTACGCGTCACATTTTTCCGTTACGTGCCATCTTTTTCAATAATAATCTTTGTGGTAATAAGCTAAAATGAAATAATTGTAGAATTTGAATTTATGTTTATGATAATAAAAGCCTTTTATTAAACTTTATCTTATTTAACATTATTTAACCTATTTCTGTAAAGTTGCATATAGTAAGTTATTTTTTGAAAAATAACGTCATAAAGAAGTTTCACTTCTTTTTTACACTTTGATCATGGGTGTCATTTTCAAAGTTTTTGAGGTCGTTGATTACGAAAATGGGGTCAAAAAGATAATCCAAAATGGTGCCCATGGTTTTTTTTGGTTTTTCTTCATGGGTGTCCTTTTCATGGTTTTTGGGGTAGCTAATTACGAAAATGGGGTCAAAAAGAAAATTCAAGATAGCGCCCATGTTTTTTTATGGTTTTTCTGTCATGGGTGTCCTTTTCATGGTTTTTGGGGTCGCTGATTACGAAAATGGGGTCAAAAAGATAATCCAAAATGGTGCCCATGTTTTTTTTGGTTTTTCTTCATGGGTGTCCTATTTTTCAAAAAATAATTTACAACATGCAACTTTACAGAAATAGGTTAAATAAAGTTAAATTAGATAAAGTTTAATAAAAGGCTTTTATTATCATAGTTATAAATACAAATTCCACAATTATTTCATTTTAGCTTATTACTACAAAGATTATTATTGAAAAAGATGGTGCGTAACGGAAAAATGTGACGCGTAACGAAAAAATGTTACACAAATTTTTTTCCCCATCCTTTTCTTGACCTCACTGTGTGTGTTGCTTAACCCCACACATCCTTGTTTCGACCTCACCAAATGTTGCTTAATCAAACCCATCCTTTTCCCGACCTCTCCAAGTGTTACTTAACCAACCCATCCTTTTACCAACTTCAACTAGTGTTGCTTAGCCCCACCCTTCCTTTTCCCGACCTCAACAAATGTTATTTAACCCCACCCATCCTTTTCCTGAACTCTCCAAGTGTTGCTTAACCCACCCATCCTTTTCTTGACCTCACTATGTGTGTTGCTTAACCCCACCCATCCTTTTTCCGACCTGACCAAATGTTGCTTAACCAACCCATCCTTTTCCCGACCTCACCAAATGTTGCTTAACCCACCCATCGTTTTTTCGACCACACCAAATGTTGCTTAACCCCACCCATCCCATCCTTTTTTCGAACACACCAAATGTTGCTTAACCTCACCCATCATTTTCCCGACCTCACCATGTGTTGCTTAACCCACCCATTCTTTTCCCGACCTCACCAAGTGTTGTTTAACGAACCCATCCTTTTCCCGACCTCACCTAGTGTTGCTTAACTCACCCATTCTTTTCCCAACCTCACCAAATATTGCTTGGCCCCACCCATTCTTTTCCCGACCTCACCAAGTGTTACTTAACCCCCCCATCCTTTTCCCGACCTCACCAAGTGTTGCTCAACCCACCCATCCTATTCCCGACCGCACCTCGTGTTGCTTAAACCCACCCATCCTTTACCCGACCACACCAATTAGTGTTGCTTAACCCACCCATCCTTGTCCAGTCCTCACCTCGTGTTGCTTAAACCCACCCATCCTTTACTCGACCTCACCAAGTGTTGCTTAACCTATCCATTCTTTTTTCGACCAAACCAAATGTTGCTTAACCTCACCCATCATTTTTCCGACCTCACCAAGTGTGGTTTAACCCATCCATCCTTTTCCCGACCTCACCAAATATTGCTTGACCCCACCCATCCTTTTCCTGACCTCACAAAGTGTTGCTTAACCCACCTATCTTATTCCCGACCTCACCAAGTGTTGCTTAACCTCCCCATCCTTTTCCCGACCTCACCAAGTGTTGCTTAACCCATCCTATTCCCGACCGCACCTCGTGTTGCTTAAACCCACCCATCCTTTTCTTGACTCACCAAGTGTTTCTCAACCCACCCATCCTTTTCCCGACCTCACCAAATGTTGCTTAACCCACCCATCGTTTTTTCGACCACACCAAATGTTGCTTAACCCCACCCATCCCATCCTTTTTTCGACCACACCAAATGTTGCTTAACCTCACCCATCATTTTCCCGACCTCACCATGTGTTGCTTAACCCACCCATTCTTTTCCCGACCTCACTAAGTGTGGTTTAACCCATCCATCCTTTTCCCGACCTCACCAAATATTGCTTGACCCCACCCATCCTTTTCCTGACCTCACAAAGTGTTGCTTAACCCACCTATCTTATTCCCGACCTCACCAAGTGTTGCTTAACCCATCCTATTCCCGACCGCACCTCGTGTTGCTTAAACCCACCCATCCTTTACTCGACCTCACCAAGTGTTGCTTAACCCACCCATCCTTTTCTTGACCTCACTATGTGTGTTGCTTAACCCCACACATCCTCGTTTCGACCTCACCAAATGTTGCTTAATCAAACCCATCCTTTTCCCGACCTCTCCAAGTGTTACTTAACCAACCCATCCTTTTCCCAACTTCAACTAGTGTTGCTTAGCCCCACCCATCCTTTTCCCGACCTCAACAAATGTTACTTAACCCCACCCATCCTTTTCCTGACCTCACCAAGTGTTGCTTAACCCACGCACCCTTTTCCCGACCTCACCAAATGTTGCTTAACCCCACCCATCGTTTTTTCGACCACACCAAATGTTGCTTAACCCCACCCATCCCATCCTTTTTTCGACCACACCAAATGTGGCTTAACCTCGCACATCATTTTCCCGACCTCATCATGTGTTGCTTAACCCACCCATTCTTTTCCCGACCTCACCAAGTGTTGCTTAACCCACCCATCCTTTTCCCGACCTCTTCAAATATTGCTTGGCCCCACCCATCCTTTTCCTGACCTCACAAAGTGTTGCTTAACCCACCCATCTTATTCCCGACCTCACCAAGTGTTGCTTAACCCCCCCATTCTTTTCCCGACCTCACCAAGTGTTGCTTAACCCACCCATCCTATTCCCGACCTCACCTCGTGTTGACACCCATGACCGAAAAACCATAAAAAACATGGGCGCCATCTTGAATTTTCTTTTTGACCCCATTTTCGTAATCAGCGACCCCAAAAACCATGAAAAAGACAAACATGACAGACAAAACAAAAAAAAAACATGGGCGCCATCTTTGATTTTCTATTCGACCCCATTTTCATAATCAGCGACCCCAAAAACCATGAAAATGACACCCATGATGAAAGAATTAAAAAAAAACCACTTCAAGTATGAGGCGTTATGTTACGTTTACTCCACAGAGTAAACCTCTGTGGCCATTAAGTCGCGCAAATGTCCTCTCGCGCAAGTTTCCACTCGCGCAATTGTCCTTTCGCGCAAAAGTCCGTTCGCGCAAAAGTCCAATCGCGCAAAAGTCCATTCGCGCATGTGTCCTGGCGCGCAAATGTCTGTTCGCGCAAATGTCCAATCGCGCAAAAGTCCATTCGCGCATTTGTCTTTTCGCTCAAAAGGGTTCGCGCAAGTGTCTTTCGCGCAAATGTCTTTCGCGCAACTGTCTTGATACCCTAAAACATATATCATCAAAAAATCACTATAGAAGATCCAAAAAGGAAAAATACTGTAGTACAATGCACACGATGTCAGCAGTATGGGTATACAAAAACCGACTTCAAAAAAGTGAAAAATAACTTTAGCTTCTGAAGTCGGTGACCTTTGTTTGATTACTTTAGTTTTTTTGTCACCGACTTCAGAAGCTAAAGTTATTTTTCACTTTTTTGAAGTCGGTTTTATTTTTTGCAAAAAAGTTTTTATTTTCAACTTTTTAGTGGTTCACATGTGCTTGATACATGGAAAGGCCATACCGTTACAATTACAACAAGCCCAAACACGACTATGGTACATTGTCTCATTATGGAGTTCCGTGACTCTTGGCTTCATCATCAGATCTGATGGTAGAATGGTTCTTATCAAACGCAAATGCTTCACTTGTTGTAGAAAATACCAAAATCGCAACACGTTTTCATATAAATTTTGAAGAGTTCCCTCGATTTCGCCAAGATTCCGTCATCAGATCCTGATTTGGTGGCTATGGGACCATTTGGAAAGAATACCCTTTCCAACAAAAAAAGAATTTTCCAAATCGGTTGGCAAACGACGGAGTTATGCCCGAACAAACATAAAAAAAAAAAAAAAAAAAAAAAATAGAAACATCCGAATTGAGAACCTCCTCCTTTTTTAGAAGTCGGTTAAAAAACAATTGTATGCGACCCTACAGATGTGTAAAGTGTGCTGGTGAACACAAAACTACAACATGTACAGGTGATTGATTGGCACTCATCGCATACAGACGTGCACATCAATGCAGTATAAAAATAAATAAATTAACGCTTGCATTAAATTTGACCCAGTTTTAGTGTATTAGCTTGATATAATAAAACAACACAGTGAGCGGTTTTAACGCAGAATAATGGACTGACTTGATTACAAAATAAGTGTTTATAATCTGAAAAATGGCCAGCAGCCCCTTCAATCGAAGTGGGATGACGCCACGCAGCCCTCCGTCGACACCAACACCGAGACCACCTCAACAACCAAAGCAGCACCAAGAGGAAGCCTTTGAACCAGTCAGTACTGCAGAAATTCAGAACTGGTTGGGGTCCATTGAGGATCACCTGAATGAGGTATTTTGCATTGCTTCTGAAGGAAAACTCAATTCTGAACAGAAGCAAAGAATTGGAAATCTCTGCCGGAAAGTCAGTCATGGTGTTTCTCAATTAGCTGTCCAATACCAGTCGCTGAAATCAAGAGCCATACAAACCCATACCGCCTTAAAAACTATGACCGAAGCTCGAGACCTAGCGGACTGTTTAGCAGAGATGAACCGCACGATTCAGGAGTCCTGTACGAGGCAAGGAGCAGCATCTACATCTTTTGCCGATATGGTTAAGAAGGGATCTAGCAGCTTTATTCGCCCTAATAATCTCAGCTCCGTGGCGATTTTTCCATGCGACAATACCAAGACCAGTGACGAAACCAAGAACATGGTACAAAAAATCGTATGCCCTGGAGAAATGAAGCTGAAAGTACGAGGCGTACGTAAAATAGGAAAAGGAGGACTTATTATCAGCACTGAAACTAAGGATGACCTTGATAAACTCAAGCAAACAGTCCAAATCGCTTCGTCAGGCCTTACCGTCGACGAACCTCGGAAACGCAAACCTCGTATTATTGTACTAGGAGTTCCCGCATCAATGGCCGAAAATGAGGTTTATAAATGTATTTACGAGCAGAACATAACGGACAAACTGCCTATGACCCTAGAAACATTTATGACCTCAGTTAAACTTAGCCACAAATCTGGTAGGAAAGATGCTGAGACCTGTAATTATATTATAGAAGTTTCAGCCATTATCCGCAAGGCCCTCATCACGCAGGATAGACTATTTATAAATTGGACGTCCTGTCCGGTACGGGACTTCACTCTGGTAACGAGATGTTACAAGTGCCAGCAGTACGGTCATGCATCTAAGACATGCAAGGTCACTGTCTCGACTTGTGGCCATTGTGGTGAAGAAGGACACTCTAGCCAAGACTGCGCAAAAAAAGCCGATGGTCCAAAATGTGCTACATGCATGCGCTTTAAAAAACAAGCCAACCACAAGACGGGTGACGCAGCATGTCCAGCTAAACTTGCAGCCGAATACAGGTATATCAACTCGATTGATTATGAAGGCGCCTAAGAGCGCCACATATTTGTTTCAATCTTAGACGTATTTTATTGTTTGTTATTTTTAAGTAGAATGGATTTTAATTTAATTACCGAAATAGATAACTCATTTTTAACAGAGTCAAAGTCATGTGAGGTTGAGGACTGCAATCAATATCTTCCCCAGTATCAAAAGTCACTAACTATACTAACCCAAAACATACGAAGTATTCATAAGAACATAGATAGCTTTAACATTTTTCTTCATAGACTTAACTTTAATTGTGATATTATGGTTCTAACAGAATGCTGGCTATCAAAGCACCACGATAACCTCCCAGTAATACCAGGATACAACTTATTGTACACTAAAATTAACCACACTCAAAATGACGGTGTCGTTGTATTTGCTAAGGAATCATTAAAGGTCAAAGTCGAAGAACCTGATCTACAAAATTGTATGAGTAACTGCCTTATCATCAAAATTGGTACAACCACAGCGATAATTGCTTTGTATAGATCCCCTTCCGCCAGAAACCTAACCTCTTTTCACAGTTCCCTAAACCAGATCTTTCAATCACTTAGCCCATTTAATAATGTAATACTAACAGGTGATATTAATATTAACATTAGCTCGGAAAACTGCGACGCAGGGACACAAGACTACCTAAACATCTGCTCATACCATGGTTTTCTGCCTGCTCACACATTGCCTACTCATCAGAGCGGTTCTTGCCTCGACCACATGATGATCAAAACCTCTTATTCATTTATTACGCTTGTTACTAACTCAACAATAACCGACCACCATTCTGTCTTACTAGCTGTAAATTTAACGCTGCCTAAGCAAAATCGCCCCCGAACAAAATCCAAATTAAACATAAAAAAACTCGAATATGATTTACGCAACATTGATTATAGCCTAGTTTACAATACTGCTGACGCTAATTCGGCTTTATCGTACTTAATAAAACATGTCCAGCAAGCAATATTGCGTAATACGTCAGTTGTGTCTATAAATAATCGTCTTCATAATATTAAACCTTGGATTACTCCTGGACTAATTCGGTGCATAAGGCACAGAGATAAACTGCACCAGAAAACTAAGAAATTCCCTGATAATTTAATAATTCTAAACACCTATAAAAGATACAGGAATTTCTGTAACAATCTCTTAAAAAAGCTTAAAAATAATTACGATAAAAATGAATTAAATAAAGCAGGCAACAATACCAAGCAAATTTGGAAGCATATTAAAAACGTTACATACATGACTAAACAACGTGAATCAAATTCGAGGTTACTGCATACTAATCCTTCAACTCTTTTATCAGCTAACAAAGTAAATAACTTTTTTGTTAATGTTGGGAAAACTTTGGCCGAACAGATTCCGAAACATTGCGCCCATAACTCTTTCCAAAACCGGAACAACAGCTGCAACCTGAAGTCATTTGCTATGCTGGATACTGATGAAAACGAAATATCCCGAATAATTTCTGGTCTTAAAGATGACTGTGCAGTTGGATGGGATAATATAAGCAACAGGATCCTTAAACTCTTTAAGCATGTATTGGTACCTCCCTTAACGCATATTTTTCGAAACTGTCTTTCCAAAGGAATTTTCCCTAAATGTCTCAAAAAGGCTGTTGTTATCCCTATCCATAAATCTGGAGACCGGGACTTGGTTAATAACTATAGGCCAATTTCATTACTCCCCTCAATCTCAAAAATATTAGAGAAAATTATAAACAGCAGACTAGTTAGCTTCCTGGAAAGAAACAACATCTTGTCACCAGCGCAATTTGGCTTTAGAGCCAAATTATCCACAGCCGATGCGGTGCATCGCCTTACCAATTATGTCTCAGAAGAGCTGGGCAAAGGCAACCAGGTCATGGGAGTCTTCCTTGTTTTAGCGAAAGCTTTTGACACTGTCTCTATTTCTGTGCTTCTGAGGAAACTAGAGGCCATAGGAATAAGGGGAACGCCTCTGACATTACTTGCTGACTATTTAAACGATCGATACCAGTGTGTTAGGATCGACAATTTTACGAGCGATGAGCTGAAAAATACTGGATTTGGTGTTCCCCAGGGGAGTATATTGGGCCCTACCCTTTTCCTGGTTTATATTAACGACCTGTGTAACCTAAATATCAATCACGGCAAAATCATATCATATGCTGACGACACGGCGCTAATATTTTCTGCTGAAAACAGTAGCGAACTGTTTGAAAACGCCCAACTTGGCTTTAATACTGTGACTAATTGGCTTCAAAGCAATCTACTAACACTAAATGCTGATAAGACAAAATACATCCACTTCTCCATGCGCAAGTCTCACACACTCACGAACCTCCATGTATATGCCCATCAATGTGATAATCGGTCAGTCAACATTTGCAATTGTCCTTCTATCCTCAAAACCAGTAATATTAAATACTTAGGGGTTATAATTGACGACACACTCTCTTTTAAGTATCATATTGAAAGTCTCGTTAAAAGAGTGCGCAAATTAATATATGTATTTAAAAAAATACGAACTTTTGCAGATCCTAAACTAATCACACAAGTTTATTTCGCGCTATGTCAATCTATAATTCACTACTGTATTATTTCATGGGGAGGCGCATCAAAAACTATCCTGCTACCCCTCGAAAGAGCTCAAAGAGCAATTTTAAAGGTGGCGAATTTCCATCCCTTTTACTTTCCCACAGATCAGCTGTATAAATCCTGCAACGTGCTGACTGTGCGCCAGCTATTTATTATGCACCTGGTATTAAAACAGCACACCATGCTCACGTACAATGCTGACAATACTAACAAGAGACGGAATGATATTGTATGCATTTCTAAAGCAACCTCCAAACATGTCTTTGTGGAAAGATTCTTTACATTTTTAGGCCCATTTCTGTACAATAGATTAAATAGAAAACTAAGTATATATAAGTTGAACTATTTTATCTGTAAAAAGGCTATTATTACTTTTTTACAACCCATGACCTATGCACAAACAGAAGATTTACTTGTTGTCTGCAAGTAAACTGCTGACATGTTGTTTGTTTATTTTTTCTATGTAAGTCGTAATTTTAGTCATTTACTTTTACATTTCTCTTAATGTTAATTTATTTATTTTAAGTAGGTATTTATGCACCTTCTAGCCTGAAACACAGGTTCCACCTAGTTCAGGCAATAAGCAACAGTGCTCTATTTTACTTGTTTCTGATACTAAATTGTAAGTGTGCCCCTTTTGATGAATAAACGATTATTATTATTATTATTACCATCGACAGGAACACCCCTGCAGTGTGTACTCTATGCTCAGGAAGCCACTCTGCTAACTATAAAGGATGTCAAGTCTATAAAGAAATTGCTGTAGGAAAATGGAGAAATAAACAAAAACAACCACAAACAAAAGTCGCATCTGATAAACAGGACTCTAAACTTAAGCCAGATAACGTACAACCTAAGGCACATCAAAATAACGATGGCGACCTCAAATTATATAGCGAAGCTATCAAAAGAGCTGAAAACCTAGAAGATTACACTCAAAAGAGACATTATAACAGTGACCTCAAACAGTCACGGCGAACAATTTCCAATAATAAGGAAAAAGAAAACCGTCCTGTAGAACAAAACTATAGCTTTATTGAAGTCATAATTAAACAGACTGAAAGGATAGTCCAATTGATATCCCAGATGAGCACTATGATGAACCTCATCATGACACTCATAAGTAAACAACAACCACGACCTCAATACGTATAGCCATCTGGAACACAAACGGCTTAGCGCCAAACAAAACAGAACTAGAGGTGCTCTTAAAAATAAACAAAGTGGACATTGCCTTAATATCGGAAACCCACCCAAATGATCGCAAACTATTTAAGATGAACAACTATTGTGTATACTGCACCAACCACCCAGACAACACCTCTCACGGTGGGGCTGCTGTTATTATAAAAAATAACATCAAACACCACCTACATAGTGAATTCAAAGAAAATTGGTTACAAGCAACTACAATTACCGTAGATGAGAGTATTGGTCTTCTTAACATAAGTGCGGTATATTGTCCACCAAATCAGAAAGTCAAAAATAATATGTTTGACAGATATTTCAATACATTAGGCAACAGGTACATCAATGGTGGAGACTGGAATTGCAAACATACCTACTGGGGGTCCAGACACATCACAACCTGACACGCACAATAAGAAATCAAGAGAACAATAAAAGTCCTGGTTACGATCTCATCACAGGTGAAATACTCAAGCATTTACCTAGAAAAATCATAGTATTTCTAACTATGCTGTTCAATGCTGCCTTTCGATTACTACCCTAAAATGTGGAAGATATCACAAATATATATGATAGCGAAGCCAGGGAAACCGCCAACCGAACCGAGCTCATACAGACCCATAAGCCTCCTTCCAATCATATCGAAGGTGTTTGAGAAAATATTTCTGCGAAGATTAAAACCAGTCCTTGACGAGAAAGTGATAATACCAGACCATCAATTTGGATTTCGTGAAAAGCACACGACAGTAGAACAAGAACACAGAGTGGTCCACAAAATCAGACTGTCGTTGGAAAATAAAGAATACTGTTCTGCGGTGTACTTGGATACCCAACAGGCATTGGACAGGGTCTGGCAAAAGGGACTTTTGTATAAAATTAAATCTCTTCTACCTAACTCCTTTTACATGATTTTAAAATCCTACTTGGACTATAGAAAATTTCAAGTTAAGTACGAGGAAGAACTGTCTGATCTGTACGAAATGAAGGCTTCAGTCCCACAAGGCTCTGTGCTCGGGCCTGTACTCTACTCAATCTTTACTGCAGACTTGCCTAATTCTGATGACGTAGTAACGGCGACCTACGCAGAGACCGCATGCCTTGCAAGTGACAAAGATTCGACTCAAGCATCCCAGAAATTACAAGTCAAGTTGAATAAAATTGATCTTTGGCTGAAGAAATGGAGAAAACAACGTAGTATAACTAAATCAAGTGACTTTCACTCTTCGAAAGGGTGATTGTGCCCCAGTGTACAAGGAAAACAAACCACTGCCAAACAGTAACACAGTAAAATATCTGGGGCTACATCTAGACAGAAGGCTTACCTGGGCCAACCTTATTAAGGCCAAGAAAAAGGCAGCTACCATTTAAACGAAAAGTCTATCCTGGCTCTTAGGAAGACAATCAAAATTATCCATTAGCAACAAAATACTTGTTTACAAAACTATAGTTAAACCTATCTGGACTTACGGAATAGAACTCTGGGGATCGGCTAGTCATTCCAATATCGAAATTTTGCAAAGATTCCGAAATGTAGCCTTAATAACAATCGCAGTTGCACCTTGGTTGGTCAGAAACATAGAAATACACAAACATTTAAAGATACCAATCCGCTCCCCAAATTGTGCGTTACATTGGGTACTCACGGATATAACTTCGTCCCCATCCTCTTCACCATCGTAGTCAGATCGCAGTGGCGTACTGGGGATCGTTTGAAGCTGCACTGCGATCATTGGCGAAGTAGGCGTAACTAGGGTACTCCGTGATTCGGAACGTAGTCGATGAAGTACGGTGTCATCCAACATAATGGTTACACTGGATCACCCGCACCTGATCCGACAGTCGTTGTGCGTCTACGTTGACAGCCAGCTCAAGTACCTGAAACAGAGAGCACATTCGACCACGGTACGCAATCAAGTTGCTTCCCCCCTCAGTAGTCCCATAATATCCACGCATGACATTTTCATTAATGAACGGAGTCCATCGCATGCGCGACACATTTCCACCGACAGTGGGGACCCTGCTCGGGGCGTGTTGGCCTCGTGGTCCCAAGCGCTGATGGCCGTCCTCTTCCTCATCGTCGTCTTCGTGATGGTGGTGGTGGTGTCGACGGCGGGTAGAAAAACTCGTCGCTCGAGCACGACGCAACTGCAGCGACCGGTGACACGATGCTCACGGGTGTGGCGCGTCCCGGCGGCTGCTAGGCGGGGCTGAGCGACGAGTCCAGAGATGTTGTACTTCTCTCAGTAGTTGTGCCCGGTGCCTCGTTAACATGGGATGACATTTTTATTTTGATGTGGATTTAACGGGTTGCTCCATTTTTATGAAATTCTTCAAATGGGGTTCTTTTTTTTCTTCTTTTTGTCATTAGGGTAAACTTGCATAATTCGTACCCCTGAAGAGAAAACCATCATATTTAGAAAATTAGGAAAGATAAATTAGTTTTAATTAATAGTAATAAATTGATTGCTAAATGCTTTATTGTTTCTATAATCAAATTTAACATAAACCTTATAAACTTTTCAAAAATAAACAATTAAAAAAAAAAGCTAAAAAGTACGATTTAAGACCATTCATCCCAAATCGTACTTTGAGATCTATTCATTGGTATACAGTATTGAGAATCACCATCATAATCAACAATGTGATATTAAACCAAGTAGAAATTCTTAACTAATTCGACGGATGGTCTTCGCCAATTCTCGGCAATCATCGTTAAATCGTACCAGTACGTTTTAAGCTGTTTTAAGAACTTTACTCGAGTACGAAATAGGAGCAAGAGCCCATCTAATTTTAAATTTACCGGCAAAAAAATTGACAACAGTTACGAGTATGATAACACGTCAGATGAAATCGCAAAGATACACATTAATACGTATCAAATCGTAAAATAGGTTATACATGACCTTATTTGAATAAAACTCTTACGAAATGTGTAAAAAGATTACAGCAATAGTTGAAAAAACCTTACTTTTTCAATATTTTTGTCGAGAGCAGCTTCAGAGGTGTTATCTGTCAGGTGGTAAAATGGCCGACTGTTATTTCTATTTTTTGATACTAGAGGCGCTGATAGCTGTTACCAAAGCCGAGTTTTAAGTGGAGTACGAATTTGGCGTAAGTACGAATTAGGCAAGTTTACCCTATATAATCACGGTTTTCTGGTATAAATTGTTGTATATTAAAATTAAATTAAATTCGCATCGGAAAAAATTATGAGTTTTCAACTTGACTAATTATTATAATTGCCAAGTTTATCACGTTATAGAATACAAATACAGATATCAGTTGGATCAGATCTTATAATTAGATAACAAAGTGCGTCACTCAGCTATGGTACTCGGTATGTATATTTAAATACCTATCTTAGTTTTCAAGCAACAGTTTTTGGAACATTTATTCAAGTTACACAAGTACACATGGAAATAGTAACAACAGTGAGTTTGTCGGTAAGATTTCAGCTAACGGAGGCTGTCATTTGTTGATCGTTGACAGTCGTTACAGGCAGTGAGTGGCCCGAAATTCTGACAATCAATCTTATCAAAGGATATCTTAATATCCAGTACTAACTGGGTTGTGGAGGTAAGATAGGTACTGGTATTCAGCTGCATCCAGTTAGACCGGAAGGAGACCCTAACATATTTTGGACAAAGGTTGAACAAATTATTTCAACATAACATTACGTTTTCCAGACGTATTCTACCCGAAACTAAAAATCTTGCATTAAGGTTTTAATAAGGGGTCCGTCACCTCCTTCTGCGAACCAGTCATGCTAGCGAAGGAGATGGCGGAACGCGAGAGGGAGAGAGCCTCTCTTCCCAGCCGCCGCGGGAGACGCACCGGGCGTCGGGGGCCACGTGGTGGCTACCGGCTACAGTAGACGCGGGCCTGTGGACGGTTAGCTATGGGCTAGCTAGCCGTTCGTCCGTCTTATGACGACAGCGAGTTTGTATTCCACGCGCGCCTCAAACAGATGTCAGCATAAAGACAGGGGCCCGCAAGGGCCGAAGCCTGCCGGGGCTGCGGGACTGTTCGAAAGAGATACCTAAAGGGCGAGGAAGGAACATGGATGGGTTTTAGTCAGTAAAAGTCTGACACTCCCTCCCGCTCCGCCCAGAGTGGGAGAAGTTATTTGATGATTTCCCATCCTAAAAAAAAAAGTAACAACCATTGTTAACGTGTTAACAGATTTGACACATTGACATCAATTAAGAAAAATGTTTTTTTGCGCGGGGAAATAAAATGCGAAACGCGTACATGCAAAATGACAAAAAACTAAACATACAACGTGTAGCAACCTACAAGACGGAACAAAAAAAAACAAATTTATATCCGATCTCTTTCTTCTTCTAGTCGTATCGATATACTTCTATATAAGATGGTTTGGGCCCAGTAGGTGGCCACATTTATTGCAGCGGCTGTGGCGTTATTCAGGTCGTCATGAATGCAGGTAAACGGACACCTGGGACACTGCAGCAGATGGGGCATAGTTTTGTCGCCGCACTCGCACTCGGTGTTAGAGGAACCAATAATACCCCATGTTTACCCCACCGCGGCCACTGTTGTTCACTGCCGGGAGCTAGGTGATCCTGGGGCTTCAAGAAGTCATGAGTTGGAGGGTACTTGGCATAGCTTGCTTCGTACTGTAGGTGGACAGTCTAGGATTGCCTAAGTGGAGCGTAGGAAGCTTTTGCGGCTTTTTAGTCTGCCCGGGGTTGTGTGGTCGTAGAGCGGAGATGACGGGAATCGGATTCTTGGTTGTTTTTTTCGACATCATTCTCTTCGTACTGCTGGTGGTGCTATACCTGCTAGTGGGTGTTGCTTATTGAGTCGCTTTTAGGCATAGTTATTATCCGAGACGTCTCGTTCGGAGCGGTGCTACACTAAGCACGCAAATTCACCAGCAGAAAAGCATAGAGACCGCCTGCCTGGAAACTAGGCAACGAAAAGTTGTTTCGGGTCGCAACCTCTTGTTTCGTCCTATGACAGTGTAACTTAAACTTTAAGGCCCTGTCCAACGTGACTCTCAGATACCGATCAATTTACATATTAATCCTCTATTTATACAGTTCTCAGTTCACATAATAAAATGTCTCGGAACAAAATCATACTTTATTAATACAATTTATTATTCCGTCGTCATTTTCAAGTTCACAGATGGATAAGAAGTTCAAAGTCATTCTAGTTAAGTGACATATGATTAACGATACAACGAACTAACAAAGACCCAGTTTATCTTGAGACGTGGCAAAATTTGTAACTCATTTAGAAATGTACTGGACTAGATTACTTGTAAAGACAACTAGCGCCACTGTTCTAGCTAAGGTTATGTTGGACACACTTTAATTCAATAATTTTTAGGGTTCCGTACCCAAAAACCGTAAATACGAGACCCTATAACTAAGACTCTGTCAGTCTGTCTGTTACCAGGCTGAATCTAGCTAGACAGTTAACATTTTCACAGATGATGTATTTATCTATTGCCGCAATAATAAAAAGTAGTAAAAACAGAATAACATTAATATTTAAGTAGGATTCCCATTAAATACGAGTAGAAAAAACGTGTTTTCTTTTATTCACATTAGGCCGGTTTTAATAATGGCTGGTTTTTTGTTAGCATTTTGATTGAAATCATCATTGAAAGCTAAATATTTATAAAAATGTGAGTATATGGTAATGACATTTATGAGATTTAAGTTGACATTTCTACCATCTTAATTTTTGTAGAGTCGGTCATCATCATCATCTCAGCCGAAAGACGTCCACTGCTGGACATAGGCCTCCCCCAAGTGTCGCCACATTGACCGGTCCTTTGCTACTCGCATCCACCGGATTCCCGCAACCTTCACCAGGTCATCGTACTCGTACATCGTAGTAGAGTCGGTACACCGCATAAATTTTGTATATTATGTGGTAACGCGTACAAGTTCAATATCGCTACATATTAAAACAAACATACAGACAAACATACAGACAGACATACAGACGCGGTGGAGGACCACCGCGTCTGTATGTCTGTCTTTGCGCGATAAACTCAAAAACTGCTGCATCAATTTTCATGCTGTTTTCACCAATGGATAGAATGATTCTCGGTTTTAGTACATAATTTGAACGAGGGCGATGCCGCGGGCAACAGCTGGTTAATAGTAAAAACTAGTCTAATAAAAACGGAGTTCCTTGTGTTTTAAAATAACAACAGGTTATGGGCCGAGAGATGCCTATCTGGAAAGGAAATAAATTATGTTGCAACAAGTTTTTTTTCCTTATTCAACTAAAAATGTGTTTTCCTTGTAATAATTATTCAAAAAGCGTTTCGTCAACATAAAAGATTGCAGTTCATTTGCGTAAAAAAAATCTTGAGTGAACAGTAGACCGCGCAAGGACTTTTCAAGAGGAAAAAAGTTATTATTGGGTTACATTCGGATTTGTTTTTCAATTTAAGATATCCGCTTATAAAATATGTGTTTTCAGTATCTCGTATAGTATGTCAAAAATCACTGAAATACGTATTGTGTAGTGGTAACTAAGCTGGAGTTTATAATTAAGTTTAGTTATTTTAGGAGATCGTGGCTAAATAATAACAGCCACTCGAGTCGATCTTTAGGTTAAACCGTGCTTGCCTAGGTTGGTCTGTGGATGAGTGACCACCCTAACAGACCGAGTTTTCTCCATGCCCCGGAAAGCACGTTAAACTGTTGATCCTAGCTGTCATTTGTGGATCTTTGGCAGTCGTTATAGGTAGTCAGTCGCCCAAAAAGTCTGGCAAAAGGCTAATGAATGGGTTTGATTATTTCATATCAGAAAAAAAGATGTCTATATTTTATGTTCCTTTTAAACTGAGGAGATATAAAGTTGTTTCAGAAGTTTGAAAAATGTATCAATATGATAACAGGGACTCGTGTGGCGGCGCCACCGCGCCACCGCTCTGTCTTTTTGACGCAAAGTACCTACGTCAACACGCTAACAGGTGCACAGGAGAAATGTGGTCGCATGATCGGTGGATGGCGCGCGCGCAGGCTGCGGCGGGCGCGCGGCGGAGGTGCAAGGGTGGGGTGGGAGCGAGACGAAAACACGCCATGTCCTATTTATTGTTGGTGTACATATAGGTTGTAGCTAGGTTTTTTTTTTTTTGTTTAGCCTACACAAACACTAATTCATACTTTCCAACACAATAAAAAAAAAATATATATATATATATATATATATATTTTGTCTCTATCCGTACTCGTAAATACATATTTAATTAATTTACTCGTTATCTATTTATTCTAATTAACCATTTGTTTATTTGTTTATATTTTGATTGAAACCGTTTATTCTGTAACGTACTCTCTCAAGGTTCATTGGAAGACCAGCGTCAGACAGCTTCATCACCTGTCTGGCATGAATGCTGAAATGGACCTTTTTGGCGCAGCCGTGAGGCACACAGCACATTCCTACTATGTCCTACTCATTGTTTTGTATCTTTTTTATTGGTGTGTGTGTGTGCTTTATTAACTGACGTCAAATAAATATTTTTCTTTTCAAGGTACACGTACTCCGATCGGACAATATATCAGGTCCATCGCCATACTTATTCGCAATATACTTTTCTACGATATACTATTTATAACTATTGGGTCCAAGACCAGAGTCCATACATTTATGCCCATAGTCCTTTGTAAAATTCTTAGAAGAAAAATATCAACTACATCAACTAACCAGTTTTCGACATTTGACAAAATCCGATAAACCTATCTTGTATTGAAGCTATGCCATTTTACAACAAAGCAACAAGACATAAAGCAATAAATAAATGACCTGGGCCTCGATTCTGCTATTACGACAGTGTCAGAATAGGCGATCATTGAAGTCACAATTTTCAAGTTCTGTCAAGTTTTGACAAGTTTGGTAATCTACTAATATAATGGCGTCATTATGACTTCTCAATGAACAACCAGTGAGACTCCATTGAAAGAAATGTCATAGAATATTAATCTCGTACATGAAATCAGAAATGAATAAATGTTCGCATTTAGTAGTAGATTTCGAAAACCATTTGTAATAATGTTTTTATAATAATGGCAATACGAAAATGCCATTAAAACAGAATTTTATTACGAGACCATCAACCGACCATTGTGAATTTAGCAGATTACGAACTTTAAGCAAAATGACAATGGGATGAGAACGGAATCGTGTTGGAGACGAATTTATTAAAATAGCAGAATTAGGCCCCTGAATGTGAATACAGACAAAGTCAGACAACGTTCCGTAAAATTATGAGTGAGTCTAAACAGAGTTTAACTCACAGTCCAAACTCACTTCTGTCTTCTCAAAAACAAAGTCCAAAATACTGGTACTCCTAAAATCGTTAAAACAGGGTTCCCGCCATTAGTTTTATACATAGTGCGTACATAAAGAATTCAGGATGGCGCCGAAAACTCCGACACTTAGTAAAGCCGTTAGTCAGCCTCAGGAATTATTAATAAGACTAGCACATCATCGGGCCTCGTTTGTTCTTTGTTACTGAACATTACTTCTAGTTTCACAGTCGGTTAAGGGTCATAGTTATTCTTGGGTAAAAAGATTTTTTTAAGAGGGGTAACAGATGTCTGTCTAAAATTCAAGGTTAAAATTGGAACAGTGAAAAAGTTACAAAGAAATGAGTTTTCGTATTTATAAATTTGTTTCTATGAATGTTGATGTTACTCTCCGCTTAACCATTTTCAATGAGAAATAAAGTCTAGGTTTCTATAAAAAAAAAAAATTGGTTGCCTGTAAAGTCGGTATACGGGCGAAAGTTTTACGTGACAACGACTTTGAGTGGTAAAATAATTTTAATGTGAATATTCATTCGTATAGTAGGAAGAAGGATGAAATGAACCGGTGTGTATGCCTATCTCTCTCACTCTCTCTCTCGGACGCGTGCCTCTCACTCGCTCTCATTGTGAGCGCATAACGTGAGCGGAGCGTAACGCAGTTTCTTGAAGTGTCACCCGGCAAACCAATTTATAAGACGTTGTCACGTCAAAATAAGTTAAACTTTTTGAACTGTCTAGTAGTCTTCAAATCACGGGCGTAAATATGGGCATTTTTGAAAATTTTGGGGAGTCATATTTTATTTATTTATTAGAAACTTACCGCTAAATAATAACATCGGCACGGGTAGATCTTTAGGTTAAGCAGTGCTTGCCTAGGTTGGTCTATGGATAGGTGACCACCCATTACATACTATTTTTCCTCAGTGCCTCGGAAAACACGTTAAGCCCGGCTGTCATTTGTAGATAAAGAAGAAAAAAAAATGTTTATTTGACGTCAGTACATAAAGCACACACACAATAATATTAAAAAAGTCACAACAAAAAAGAGAAAATACATAATATGTACTGTGTGCCTCACGGCTGCGCCAAAAAGGTCCATTTCAGCTTTCATGTTAGATCTTTGACAGTCGTTACAGGTTGGCCCAAAAATCTGACAACCTTAGTCTTACCAAGAGATCTCGTATTACCCAGTATTAATTATTTTTGTTGTGGAGGTCACATGGACAGTCGCTCCATGTAAAATACTGATATTTCAGCTGCATCCGGTTAGACTGGAAGCCGACCCCAACATAGTAGTTGGGAAAAGGCTAGGCAGATGGTGATTTTCCTTACTTATTAATTGCTGAAACAAAGAAACGACTTGTCACGACTTTGTTTTTAAGAAATAAAAAATGATTTCGCTAGGGCAGAAAAGAAAAGGGATACAAAACGTCGATTTCATTCAAACCATTTATTACATATAATAATCATCCCTCTCACAGAAACCTTGTGTCTAATCTGATTATGGATCAACTAACTTATTATAAATTGTGAATTTCTTTGTAAAATGTATGTAATGTGGCTGTATTTATTCAAATAAATAAATAAAAAAATAAACTAACCACAAAATTATATCACATTATTTTAAAACAATTAAACCACAAACAATTGCGCAGCACAGAATGATCAGTATTAAACTGATAAATTGATTACTTATAATGAATATTATTGATAATCACAACTGCCAACTAAGGTACAGAAATGTACAGAAGGGCGACTCCATACAATGCAACGCAAGTTTACATGGTCAGGGAGTCTAAAATGACCACTTTAGCAGAACATAATTTGAATTTCGTTAAAATTTTAAATTTGTTAAAATGGACTTTATGCATATGACCATAAAGTCCATTTTTAGATTTTTTTAAGGTGATTCAAATTATGTTCTGCTAAAGCAAACAGTTTATACCACCAGGCCTCAGGAACATTGAGTTTGTCATTTTTATGTTCACCTTTCTGACTTTGTGTCTAATTTTGAATGTTTTTTTTTTAATTTTAACAATGATAGTAATGTTACTTAGTGAATGAAACGCTTTTTTTTATATTTTATTTCTTGTTATATAATAGTTTTGCATGCCATAAGACCAAATATATTTGAACTCTCATTAATAATAATAATCCTACTAATATTATAAATGCGAAAGTTTGTAAGTATGGATGTATGGATGTTTGTTACTCTTTCACGCAAAAACTACTGAACGGATTTGGATCAAATTTAGCACACAGATAGTTTATTACCTGGATTAACACATAGGATACTTTTTATCCCGGTAATAAGATCCCGTGGGATAATTTCAAACTTCACGCGGGCGAAGCCGCTGGCAGAAGCTAGTATAATTATAATAATACCATCGAGTCCATTTTTAAAACATTACAATTTTTATCGTTCATACATAAAACACACACATGAAAGAACACAAAAAGACAAATTAAGACAACCATTTTATTTGTATACCTAAATTATTTTGTTATTTCATAGACTGATATTTGCATGAAATTAAGTCAGCGTCTATTATAATAATACAGGATGCAACATAATAAATGCAAGATCTCTCGTAGTGTCTCTCGGACTATGAAACTGAACAAGTTTAGAACAACCTTGTATATCGGATGCTAAACAAAGATGCAACTGCCGGTGTCTCGACCGTTATTAATGTCGCCGTGATGACGTCTTAGTATAATGATTGCTAGACACATAAAAAAAACTTGTTTAGACCAATCAAGAGTAATTCAAGAATCAAGAATAAACAAGTTTTTTTATGTGTTTAGCAATCTATCTATCCTACTAATATTATAAATGCGAAAGTTTGTGAGGATGTATGTTTGTTACTCTTTCACGCAAAAACTACTGAACGGATTTGGATGAAATTTTGCACACAGATGGTTTACAACCTGGATTAACACATAGGATACTTTTTATCCCGGTAGTAAGATCCCATGGGACAATTTTGAAACTTCACGCGGGCGAAGCCGCTGGCAGAAGCTAGTACTCTATAATATAAAGAAGAAGAGTTTGTTTGTTTGTTTGGTTGAACGCGCTAATCTCAGGAACTACTGGTTCAAATTTAAAAAATATTTTTGTGTTAGATATAACATCACGTTACGGCCATTAGGAGCAGAGCAGGAATGAAAAATGTTGCAAAAACGGGGAATATTTATTTCTTTTGTGTTTGTTACCTCATAAGTTTCGACTGCGTGAACCGATTTTGATGATTCTTTTTTATTTGAAAGCTGGTGCTTCCCGTTAAGTCTGGTTAAGATCTGATGCTGATCTTCGGAGGTATTAATGGAACTCTTCAAATCTGCAGTGATTACCGCAATAGCTTGTGTGTTTATTGTTTATACAACATCATAACAGAACATCCCGCCTGTATGGTCTGAGGGGCTACGCAGATGTGTACAATACTCCCAGATTTCGACAGTTAGGTTAGGTTAGGTTCCATTTATTAGGGATAAGTCTATTACCGAGACATGTACTGTTTTTTTTTTTTTTTATTGGAAAGGGTTTACTTTAAGCGTAGTTTAATGAGTGTTTGGTTACGTTCTGATTATGGGATCTATGACAAAGTAACTCTTCAATTCTTCGATACCCGACCAAATTTTTTATAGGCTACCCGGATATTTGAGGCACATACCATGACGTCGTTATTAACCGAATTCAAAAAGGAGGAGGTTCTCAATTCAATGTTCCCCGATTACTTGAAGATGGCTGGACTGATTTTGTTTTTATTTATTGTTTGAAAGGGTATACTTCCCAGGTGGTCCCATAATCATGTAGTCAGGATACTGATGATACTGATGATCGGCGGCGGCGACCTCTCGCGTCCGGCCCTGGTTCAATCCGTGGTCCGGAGCGAGACGGAATGGGAAGCCGTCACCTCCTTCTGCGAAGCAGTCATGCTAGCGAAGGAGGTGGCGGAACGAGAGAGGGAGAGATCCTCTCTTCCCGGCCGCCGCGGTAGACGCACCGGGCGTCGGGCGCCACGTGGTGGCTACCGGCCACCGTAGATGCGGGCCTGTGGACGGTTGGCTATGGGCTAGCTAGCCGTCCGTCCGTCTAACGACGACGACAGGCCGTGTCGACGGCGCGTTCGTGTTCCACGCGCGCCTCAAAGAGATGTCAGCATAAGGGGAGGGGCCCGCAAGGGCCAAAGCCTGCTGGGGTTGCGGGCCTGTTCGAAAGAGATACCGCGGGCCCGGAACATAAAGGGCGAGGAAGGAACATGGATGGGTCACTCCCTCCCGCTCCGCCCAGAGTGTGAGAAGTCATTTGATGATTTCCCATCCCAAAAAAAAAAGAGAGAACTCTTCAAATTTTACAGCCATACAAGAAACGATTTGGGAAGTTTTTATTAAAACTAGTGATTATCTTCTTAAAGTGGTCCCATTTCAATTTCGTACAGATCTGATTAAGAACTTCAGAGATAGGCAACGGAACTCCTCAACAAATGATAGCAAATGTACTTGGACTGTTGAAATCTCATGTCTGTCTATTGTTTACACCAGTTTATAACAAAAAATCACGCTGGTACGCTGTGAAAGGGTAAGCACATAATTATGAACTACTAAAAAGTGAAAAATAAAAAAATCGTTTGCAAAAAAAAACCGACTTCACACAAAACAATTTAAAATAACTTTAGCTTCAGAAGTCGGTGATAAAAAACTAAATCGATCAAACAATCTTTTTCATATGACGCAGACGAAGTTGCGTGGGTCAGCTAGTCATTATCATAAGACACGTCTCGCTTGTAACTCATGAGAAGTCATGTCCCTGTTTTCGCTGTCTTACGCACGACGGCCAATCAAGCTGCATAAAACCAGTATATCCGGATCTTTTATTTTACGGGAAATCAATATAAGGCCATATTCTACTTGGCATGTATGCCGAGTGTACAGTGCCGACCAAAAGTCCATAGGCAATCTCACAAACTAATAGTTTGACGTTTAGTTTGACTTACGACCTTATACTTTCATGTCTGCAAGTAGTTTTCGCGCAGCTGTGAAGCACACATCACATTCTATGTATTAGTGTCCCTTTAGTAACTTTTATTAAATATTATTGTGTGTGTGCGCGATAAACTCAAAAACTGCTGCATCAATTTTCATGCTGTTTTCACCAATGGATAGAATGATTCTCGGTTTTAGTACATAATTTGAACGAGGGCGATGCCGCGGGCAACAGCTGGTTAATAGTAAAAACTAGTCTAATACAAACGGAGTTCCTTGTGTTTTAAAATAACAACAGGTCGGGCCGAGAGATGCCTATCTGGAAAGGAAATAAATTATGTTGCAACAAGTTTTTTTTCCTTATTCAACTAAAAATGTGTTTTCCTTGTAATAATTATTCAAAAAGCGTTTCGTCAACATAAAAGATTGCAGTTCATTTGCGTAAAAAAAAAATCTTGAGTGAACAGTAGACCGCGCAAGGACTTTTCAAGAGGAAAAAAGTTATTATTGGGTTACATTCGGATTTGTTTTTCAATTTAAGATATCCGCTTATAAAATATGTGTTTTCAGTATCTCGTATAGTATGTCAAAAATCACTGAAATACGTATTGTGTAGTGGTAACTAAGCTGGAATTTATAATTAAGTTTAGTTATTTTAGGAGATCGTGGCTAAATAATAACAGCCACTCGAGTCGATCTTTAGGTTAAACCGTGCTTGCCTAGGTTGGTCTGTGGATGAGTGACCACCCTAACAGACCGAGTTTTCTCCATGCCCCGGAAAGCACGTTAAACTGTTGATCCTAGCTGTCATTTGTGGATCTTTGGCAGTCGTTATAGGTAGTCAGTCGCCCAAAAAGTCTGGCAAAAGGCTAATGAATGGGTTTGATTATTTCATATCAGAAAAAAAGATGTCTATATTTTATGTTCCTTTTAAACTGAGGAGATATAAAGTTGTTTCAGAAGTTTGAAAAATGTATCAATATGATAACAGGGACTCGTGTGGCGGCGCCACCGCGCCACCGCTCTGTCTTTTTGACGCAAAGTACCTACGTCAACACGCTAACAGGTGCACAGGAGAAATGTGGTCGCATGATCGGTGGATGGCGCGCGCGCAGGCTGCGGCGGGCGCGCGGCGGAGGTGCAAGGGTGGGGTCGCCATGTCCTATTATTGTTGTTGTACATAAAGGTTGTAGCTAGGTTTATTTTATTTTTATTTTTGTAGCCTACACAAACACTAATTTATACTTTCCAATACAATAAAATACTTATTTCTTATTATTTTTTTCTCTCTCCGTACTCGTAAATACATATTTAATTAATTGACTCGTTATCTATTTATTCTTATTAACCATTTGTTTATTTGTTTATATTTTGTTTGAAACCGTTTATTCTGTAACGTAATCTCTCAAGGTTCATTTTAAGACCAGCGTCAGACAGCTTCATCACCTGTCTGGCATGAATGCTGAAACTGACATTTTTGGCGCAGCCGTGAGGCACACAGCACATTCGTACTGTGTCCTACTCATTGTTTTGTATCTTTTTTATTAGTGTGTGTGTGCTTTATTAACTGACGTCAAATAAATATTTTTCTTTTCAAGGTACACGTACTCCGATCAGACAATATATAAGGTCCATCGCCATACTTATTCGCAATATACTTTTCTACGATATACTATTTATAACTATTGGGTCCAGGACCAGAGTCCATACATTTATGCCCATAGTCCTTTGTAAAATTCTTAGAAGAAAAATATCAACTACATCAACTAACCAGTTTTCGACATTTGACAAAATCCGATAAACCTATCTTGTATTGAAGCTATGCCATTTTACAACAAAGCAACAAGACATAAAACAATAAATAAATGACCTGGGCCTCGATTCTGCTATTACGACAGTGTCAGAATAGGCGATCATTGAAGTCACAATTTTCAAGTTCTGTCAAGTTTTGACAAGTTTGGTAATCTACTAATATAATGGCGTCATTATGACTTCTCAATGAACAACCAGTGAGACTCCATTGAAAGAAATGTCATAGAATATTAATCTCGTACATGAAATCAGAAATGAATAAATGTTCGCATTTAGTAGTAGATTTCGAAAACCATTTGTAATAATGTTTTTATAATAATGGCAATACGAAAATGCCATTAAAACAGAATTTTATTACGAGACCATCAACCGACCATTGTGAATTTAGCAGATTACGAACTTTAAGCAAAATGACAATGGGATGAGAACGGAATCGTGTTGGAGTGACGAATTTATTAAAATAGCAGAATTAGGCCCCTGAATGTGAATACAGACAAAGTCAGACAACGTTCCGTAAAATTATGAGTGAGTCTAAACAGAGTTTAACTCACAGTCCAAACTCACTTCTGTCTTCTCAAAAACAAAGTCCAAAATACTGGTACTCCTAAAATCGTTAAAACAGGGTTCCCGCCATTAGTTTTATACATAGTGCGTACATAAAGAATTCAGGATGGCGCCGAAAACTCCGACACTTAGTAAAGCCGTTAGTCAGCCTCAGGAATTATTAATAAGACTAGCACATCATCGGGCCTCGTTTGTTCTTTGTTACTGAACATTACTTCTAGTTTCACAGTCGGTTAAGGGTAATAGTTATTCTTGGGTAAAAAGATTTTTTTAAGAGGGGTAACAGATGTCTGTCTAAAATTCAAGGTTAAAATTGGAACAGTGAAAAAGTTACAAAGAAATGAGTTTTCGTATTTATTACTATTTATAAATTTGTTTCTATGAATGTTGATGTTACTCTCCGCTTAACCATTTTCAATGAGAAATAAAGTCTAGGTTTCTATAAAAAAAAAAAATTGGTTGCCTGTAAAGTCGGTATACGGGCGAAAGTTTTACGTGACAACGACTTTGAGTGGTAAAATAATTTTAATGTGAATATTCATTCGTATAGTAGGAAGAAGGATGAAATGAACCGGTGTGTATGCCTATCTCTCTCACTCTCTCTCTCGGACGCGTGCCTCTCACTCGCTCTCATTGTGAGCGCATAACGTGAGCGGAGCGTAACGCAGTTTCTTGAAGTGTCACCCGGCAAACCAATTTATAAGACGTTGTCACGTCAAAATAAGTTAAACTTTTTGAACTGTCTAGTAGTCTTCAAATCACGGGCGTAAATATGGGCATTTTTGAAAATTTTGGGGAGTCATATTTTATTTATTTATTAGAAACTTACCGCTAAATAATAACATCGGCACGGGTAGATCTTTAGGTTAAGCAGTGCTTGCCTAGGTTGGTCTATGGATAGGTGACCACCCATTACATACTATTTTTCTTCAGTGCCTCGGATAACACGTTAAGCCCGGCTGTCATTTGTAGATAAAGAAGAAAAAGAAGAAGAAAAAATGTTTATTTGACGCCAGTACATAAAGCACACACACAATAATATTAAAAAAGTCACAACAAAAAAGAGAAAATACATAGTATGTACTGTGTGCCTCACGGCTGCGCCAAAAAGGTCCATTTCAGCTTTCATGTTAGATCTTTGACAGTCGTTACAGGTTGGCCCAAAAATCTGACAACCTTAGTCTTACCAAGAGATCTCGTATTACCCAGTATTAATTATTTTTGTTGTGGAGGTCACATGGACAGTCGCTCCATGTAAAATACTGATATTTCAGCTGCATCCGGTTAGACTGGAAGCCGACCCCAACATAGTAGTTGGGAAAAGGCTAGGCAGATGGTGATTTTCCTTACTTATTAATTGCTGAAACAAAGAAACGACTTGTCACGACTTTGTTTTTAAGAAATAAAAAATGATTTCGCTAGGGCAGAAAAGAAAAGGGATACAAAACGTCGATTTCATTCAAACCATTTATTACATATAATAATCATCCCTCTCACAGAAACCTTATGTCTAATCTGATTATGGATCAACTAACCACAAAATAATTTCACACTAAGGTCCATGTTCACCAAAATGATGACAAACGATAATCTAAAAACAGCTGTTTAAAACACATTTTTATATGGGAACGTGTCACATTGACAGCTGTTTTTAGATAATCAGACTGTTATCTTCTCTGTGAACATGGACCTTATTATTTTAAAACAATTAAACCACAAACAAATGCGCAGCACAGAATGATCAGTATTAAACTGATAAACTGATTATTTATAATGAATATTATTGATAATCACAACTGCCAACTAAGGCACAGAAATGTACAGAAGGGCGACTCCATACAATGCAACGCAAGTTTACATGGTCAGGGGGTGTAAAATGGCCACTTTAGCAGAACATAATTTGAATTTCGTTAAAATTTTAAATTTGTTAAAATGGACTTTATGCATATGACCATAAAGTCCATTTTTAGATTTTTTTAAGGTGATTCAAATTATGTTCTGCTAAAGCAAACAGTTTATACCACCAGGCCTCAGGAACATTGAGTTTGTCATTTTTATGTTCACCTTTCTGACTTTGTGTCTAATTTTGAATGTTTTTTTTTTAATTTTAACAATGATAGTAATGTTACTTAGTGAATGAAACGCTTTTTTTATATTTTATTTCTTGTTATATAATAGTTTTGCATGCCATAAGACCAAATATATTTGAACTCTCATTAATAATAATAATATAATTATTATAATTATTGACTGACACGCGTCTACCGGATGATGATGCCATGTGTTCATTCTGGCGCAGCATCTGGTCGGTGCCTGTCAGTCACACTGAGGGCGATTGGATCCGGAAGGTTGAACAAGTGTGTGATCAAATACAGGAAATGGGGGCAATCATCATCAGCCCCCAAGACGTAGCTTGTGCAGTTCGTCCGCTGCCTAACTGGAAATCTCCAGGGCCGGATGGACTGCACAACTTCTGGATCAAGTGGTTCCAAAGATCACACGCTCGCTTGGCGTCCCAGTTTCAATCAGCCTTAGAGTCAGGGTCGCTACCCCAGTTTATGACTACAGGAATTACCCACCTGCTCCATAAATCAGGTAGTACTGCGGAACCCAAAAATTATAGACCAATCACTTGTTTACCAACGGTCTATAAAGTTCTTACATCCATTTTGAGAGCAAAAATCAACAAACATATTGTGAGTAATTCTATCATGTCTACCTCTCAAAATGGATGTAGGAACGGGTCCCGTGGTACTAAGGAGCTGCTCCTCATTGATATGGCCATTAGCCAACAGGTTCGCCGCTCCCGAAAGAATCTGTCTACATGTTGGATAGATTATAAGAAGGCCTATGATTCTGTGCCTCATACATGGCTCATGAGGGTGCTGGAGTTGTACAAAATAAATGCAACTCTACGCGCCTTCCTTGAGTCATGTATGGGGCAATGGAAAACGGTTCTTCGATATCCAGGATGTGGACAGATCCAGGGGAGCGATGAACCTGTATGGATTAAACGGGGAATATTCCAGGGCGACAGTCTGAGTCCACTTTGGTTCTGCTTAGCCCTGAATCCTCTAAGCACATTGCTGGAGAATTCAGGACTAGGCTACCGGTTGAGGAAAGATGGTCAGGTTATATCTCACCTGCTTTACATGGATGATCTGAAACTCTTTGCCCCCAACAAATTGCAACTGTTGGAGCTACTAAAAGTAACTGAAACTTTTAGTAACGCCATCAGGATGGAATTTGGTGTGGACAAATGTGCAGTAATGTATGTAAAGCGAGGGGAGATTATGGAATCCGAGGGACTTCAGCTCTCGGATTCCATACACCTAAGATCTCTTTCCTCATCCGAAAGCTATAAGTATTTGGGTATGTCGGAAGCGTTAGGCATTAACGTAACTGACATGAAGCAATCGTTGAGGGAGCGCTTCTTCGGTCGCCTGAAGAAGGTTTTAAATAGCCTTCTTTCAGGTGGAAACAAGGTGCGCGCCTTCAATGGTTGGGTCATACCGGTTTTAATGTACTCTTTCGGCATACTCAAATGGACTCAGACGGAACTTGATGCCCTGGATAGGAGGGTACGCACACTGCTGACCGCAAATCGAATGCATCACCCACGGTCGTCGATGATGAGACTGTATATCCCTCGGAAGTGCGGGGGTCGAGGCTTCTTAAATGCTAAGAACCTGCACAACCGAGAGGTATGCAGTCTCAGGGAATATTTCCTGGAAGCCGACGTGGGGATGCACCGAGATGTGGTCTCAGTGGACAAGGGCCTCACCCCGCTCTCCCTGGCTAACGGGAACTGGCGCAAGCCTAAAGTATTGGACACTAATGACCGCAGGGAAGAATGGCAAGGCAAGGAGCTTCACGGACGCTTTTACCGGGCCCTACATGGCCCTGATGTAGACTTTTTAGCGTCCGTATCCTGGCTACGCTTTGGTGACCTCTTCGGGGAAACCGAAGGTTTTGTTTGTGCAATTATGGACGAAGTTATGATGACTAATAACTACCGCAAATACATTGTGAAGGACGGCACGGTTGACATATGTCGGGCATGCCACCGTCCGGGAGAGTCGATCCGACACATTATTTCTGGGTGTTCTAGTCTGGCTAACGGAGAGTACTTGCATAGACACAACCTTGTTGCCAGGATTATCCACCAGCAACTTGCTTTGAAATACAACTTTGTGGAATCAGAAGTGCCATACTATAAGTATGCGCCCGACCCAGTTCTCGTAAATGGTAATATCACGTTGTATTGGGACCGACCTATCACCACCGACAGGACTGTTGTTGCCAATAGGCCTGACATTGTGGTGATAGATCGTTTGGAGCGTCGCACAATGATTGTTGATATAACGGTCCCACATGATGAGAACCTCGTGAAAGCAGAGCAAGATAAAAAAAACAAATATCTAGATCTGGCTCGCGAGGTTGTCGACATGTGGGATGTGAGTACAGCAATCATTGTGCCGATAGTCGTGTCGGCCAATGGCTTAATAGCCAAGAGCCTCGACCAACACCTTAGGAGGCTCTCGCTTGGCAGCTGGATCAAGGGCTTGATTCAGAAAGCAGTACTTCTCGACACGGCACGTATTGTTAGGAAGTTCCTCTCTCAAGAGCCCTGACCACCGGCAGCTCGGACCCTGTCCCCAGCGCTAGTGAGCTACTGTTTTTTATATTTTTAAATGTTTTTTTTTAAATTTAGTTTTGTAAATAAATATTTAAAAATGTAAAAAATATGTAAAATAATGAATAAAGGGATATAATTATAATAATACCATCGAGTCCATATTTAAAACATTACAATTTTTATCGTTCATACATAAAACACACACATGAAAGAACACAAAAAGACAAATTAAGACAACCATTTTATTTGTATACCTAAATTATTTTGTTATTTCATAGACTGATATTTGCATGAAATTAAGTCAGCGTCTATTATAATAATACAGGATGCAACATAATAAATGCAAGATCTCTCGTAGTGTCTCTCGGACTATGAAACTGAACAAGTTTAGAACAACCTTGTATATCGGATGCTAAACAAAGATGCAACTGCCGGTGTCTCGACCGTTATTAATGTCGCCGTGATGACGTCTTAGTATAATGATTGCTAGACACATAAAAAAAACTTGTTTAGACCAATCAAGAGTAATTCAAGAATCAAGAATAAACAAGTTTTTTTATGTGTTTAGCAATCTATCTATCCTACTAATATTATAAATGCGAAAGTTTGTGAGGATGTATGTTTGTTACTCTTTCACGCAAAAACTACTGAACGGATTTGGATGAAATTTTGCACACAGATGGTTTACAACCTGGATTAACACATAGGATACTTTTTATCCCGGTAGTAAGATCCTATGGGACAATTTTGAAACTTCACGCGGGCGAAGCCGCTGGCAGAAGCTAGTACTCTATAATATAAAGAAGAAGAGTTTGTTTGTTTGTTTGGTTGAACGCGCTAATCTCAGGAACTACTGGTTCAAATTTAAAAAATATTTTTGTGTTAGATATAACATCACGTTACGGCCATTAGGAGCAGAGCAGGAATGAAAAATGTTGCAAAAACGGGGAATATTTATTTCTTTTGTGTTTGTTACCTCATAAGTTTCGACTGCGTGAACCGATTTTGATGATTCTTTTTTATTTGAAAGCTGGTGCTTCCCGTTAAGTCTGGTTAAGATCTGATGCTGATCCTCGGAGGTATTAATGGAACTCTTCAAATCTGCAGTGATTACCGCAATAGCTTGTGTGTTTATTGTTTATACAACATCATAACAGAACATCCCGCCTGTATGGTCTGAGGGGCTACGCAGATGTGTACAATACTCCCAGATTTCGACAGTTAGGTTAGGTTAGGTTCCATTTATTAGGGATAAGTCTATTACCGAGACATGTACTGTTTTTTTTTTTTTTTATTGGAAAGGGTTTACTTTAAGCGTAGTTTAATGAGTGTTTGGTTACGTTCTGATTATGGGATCTATGACAAAGTAACTCTTCAATTCTTCGATACCCGACCAAATTTTTTATAGGCTACCCGGATATTTGAGGCACATACCATGACGTCGTTATTAACCGAATTCAAAAAGGAGGAGGTTCTCAATTCAATGTTCCCCGATTACTTGAAGATGGCTGGACTGATTTTGTTTTTATTTATTGTTTGAAAGGGTATACTTCCCAGGTGGTCCCATAATCATGTAGTCAGGATACTGATGATACTGATGATCGGCGGCGGCGACCTCTCGCGTCCGGCCCTGGTTCAATCCGTGGTCCGGAGCGAGACGGAATGGGAAGCCGTCACCTCCTTCTGCGAAGCAGTCATGCTAGCGAAGGAGGTGGCGGAACGAGAGAGGGAGAGATCCTCTCTTCCCGGCCGCCGCGGTAGACGCACCGGGCGTCGGGCGCCACGTGGTGGCTACCGGCCACCGTAGATGCGGGCCTGTGGACGGTTGGCTATGGGCTAGCTAGCCGTCCGTCCGTCTAACGACGACGACAGGCCGTGTCGACGGCGCGTTCGTGTTCCACGCGCGCCTCAAAGAGATGTCAGCATAAGGGGAGGGGCCCGCAAGGGCCAAAGCCTGCTGGGGTTGCGGGCCTGTTCGAAAGAGATACCGCGGGCCCGGAACATAAAGGGCGAGGAAGGAACATGGATGGGTCACTCCCTCCCGCTCCGCCCAGAGTGTGAGAAGTCATTTGATGATTTCCCATCCCAAAAAAAAAAGAGAGAACTCTTCAAATTTTACAGCCATACAAGAAACGATTTGGGAAGTTTTTATTAAAACTAGTGATTATCTTCTTAAAGTGGTCCCATTTCAATTTCGTACAGATCTGATTAAGAACTTCAGAGATAGGCAACGGAACTCCTCAACAAATGATAGCAAATGTACTTGGACTGTTGAAATCTCATGTCTGTCTATTGTTTACACCAGTTTATAACAAAAAATCACGCTGGTACGCTGTGAAAGGGTAAGCACATAATTATGAACTACTAAAAAGTGAAAAATAAAAAAATCGTTTGCAAAAAAAAACCGACTTCACACAAAACAATTTAAAATAACTTTAGCTTCAGAAGTCGGTGATAAAAAACTAAATCGATCAAACAATCTTTTTCATATGACGCAGACGAAGTTGCGTGGGTCAGCTAGTCATTATCATAAGACACGTCTCGCTTGTAACTCATGAGAAGTCATGTCCCTGTTTTCGCTGTCTTACGCACGACGGCCAATCAAGCTGCATAAAACCAGTATATCCGAATCTTTTATTTTACGGGAAATCAATATAAGGCCATATTCTACTTGGCATGTATGCCGAGTGTACAGTGCCGACCAAAAGTCCATAGGCAATCTCACAAACTAATAGTTTGACGTTTAGTTTGACTTACGACCTTATACTTTCATGTCTGCAAGTAGTTTTCGCGCAGCTGTGAAGCACACATCACATTCTATGTATTAGTGTCCCTTTAGTAACTTTTATTAAATATTATTGTGTGTGTGCGCGATAAACTCAAAAACTGCTGCATCAATTTTCATGCTGTTTTCACCAATGGATAGAATGATTCTCGGTTTTAGTACATAATTTGAACGAGGGCGATGCCGCGGGCAACAGCTGGTTAATAGTAAAAACTAGTCTAATAAAAACGGAGTTCCTTGTGTTTTAAAATAACAACAGGTCGGGCCGAGAGATGCCTATCTGGAAAGGAAATAAATTATGTTGCAACAAGTTTTTTTTCCTTATTCAACTAAAAATGTGTTTTCCTTGTAATAATTATTCAAAAAGCGTTTCGTCAACATAAAAGATTGCAGTTCATTTGCGTAAAAAAAAAATCTTGAGTGAACAGTAGACCGCGCAAGGACTTTTCAAGAGGAAAAAAGTTATTATTGGGTTACATTCGGATTTGTTTTTCAATTTAAGATATCCGCTTATAAAATATGTGTTTTCAGTATCTCGTATAGTATGTCAAAAATCACTGAAATACGTATTGTGTAGTGGTAACTAAGCTGGAATTTATAATTAAGTTTAGTTATTTTAGGAGATCGTGGCTAAATAATAACAGCCACTCGAGTCGATCTTTAGGTTAAACCGTGCTTGCCTAGGTTGGTCTGTGGATGAGTGACCACCCTAACAGACCGAGTTTTCTCCATGCCCCGGAAAGCACGTTAAACTGTTGATCCTAGCTGTCATTTGTGGATCTTTGGCAGTCGTTATAGGTAGTCAGTCGCCCAAAAAGTCTGGCAAAAGGCTAATGAATGGGTTTGATTATTTCATATCAGAAAAAAAGATGTCTATATTTTATGTTCCTTTTAAACTGAGGAGATATAAAGTTGTTTCAGAAGTTTGAAAAATGTATCAATATGATAACAGGGACTCGTGTGGCGGCGCCACCGCGCCACCGCTCTGTCTTTTTGACGCAAAGTACCTACGTCAACACGCTAACAGGTGCACAGGAGAAATGTGGTCGCATGATCGGTGGATGGCGCGCGCGCAGGCTGCGGCGGGCGCGCGGCGGAGGTGCAAGGGTGGGGTCGCCATGTCCTATTATTGTTGTTGTACATAAAGGTTGTAGCTAGGTTTATTTTATTTTTATTTTTGTAGCCTACACAAACACTAATTTATACTTTCCAATACAATAAAATACTTATTTCTTATTATTTTTTTCTCTCTCCGTACTCGTAAATACATATTTAATTAATTGACTCGTTATCTATTTATTCTTATTAACCATTTGTTTATTTGTTTATATTTTGTTTGAAACCGTTTATTCTGTAACGTAATCTCTCAAGGTTCATTTTAAGACCAGCGTCAGACAGCTTCATCACCTGTCTGGCATGAATGCTGAAACTGACATTTTTGGCGCAGCCGTGAGGCACACAGCACATTCGTACTGTGTCCTACTCATTGTTTTGTATCTTTTTTATTAGTGTGTGTGTGCTTTATTAACTGACGTCAAATAAATATTTTTCTTTTCAAGGTACACGTACTCCGATCAGACAATATATAAGGTCCATCGCCATACTTATTCGCAATATACTTTTCTACGATATACTATTTATAACTATTGGGTCCAGGACCAGAGTCCATACATTTATGCCCATAGTCCTTTGTAAAATTCTTAGAAGAAAAATATCAACTACATCAACTAACCAGTTTTCGACATTTGACAAAATCCGATAAACCTATCTTGTATTGAAGCTATGCCATTTTACAACAAAGCAACAAGACATAAAACAATAAATAAATGACCTGGGCCTCGATTCTGCTATTACGACAGTGTCAGAATAGGCGATCATTGAAGTCACAATTTTCAAGTTCTGTCAAGTTTTGACAAGTTTGGTAATCTACTAATATAATGGCGTCATTATGACTTCTCAATGAACAACCAGTGAGACTCCATTGAAAGAAATGTCATAGAATATTAATCTCGTACATGAAATCAGAAATGAATAAATGTTCGCATTTAGTAGTAGATTTCGAAAACCATTTGTAATAATGTTTTTATAATAATGGCAATACGAAAATGCCATTAAAACAGAATTTTATTACGAGACCATCAACCGACCATTGTGAATTTAGCAGATTACGAACTTTAAGCAAAATGACAATGGGATGAGAACGGAATCGTGTTGGAGTGACGAATTTATTAAAATAGCAGAATTAGGCCCCTGAATGTGAATACAGACAAAGTCAGACAACGTTCCGTAAAATTATGAGTGAGTCTAAACAGAGTTTAACTCACAGTCCAAACTCACTTCTGTCTTCTCAAAAACAAAGTCCAAAATACTGGTACTCCTAAAATCGTTAAAACAGGGTTCCCGCCATTAGTTTTATACATAGTGCGTACATAAAGAATTCAGGATGGCGCCGAAAACTCCGACACTTAGTAAAGCCGTTAGTCAGCCTCAGGAATTATTAATAAGACTAGCACATCATCGGGCCTCGTTTGTTCTTTGTTACTGAACATTACTTCTAGTTTAACAGTCGGTTAAGGGTAATAGTTATTCTTGGGTAAAAAGATTTTTTTAAGAGGGGTAACAGATGTCTGTCTAAAATTCAAGGTTAAAATTGGAACAGTGAAAAAGTTACAAAGAAATGAGTTTTCGTATTTATTACTATTTATAAATTTGTTTCTATGAATGTTGATGTTACTCTCCGCTTAACCATTTTCAATGAGAAATAAAGTCTAGGTTTCTATAAAAAAAAAAAATTGGTTGCCTGTAAAGTCGGTATACGGGCGAAAGTTTTACGTGACAACGACTTTGAGTGGTAAAATAATTTTAATGTGAATATTCATTCGTATAGTAGGAAGAAGGATGAAATGAACCGGTGTGTATGCCTATCTCTCTCACTCTCTCTCTCGGACGCGTGCCTCTCACTCGCTCTCATTGTGAGCGCATAACGTGAGCGGAGCGTAACGCAGTTTCTTGAAGTGTCACCCGGCAAACCAATTTATAAGACGTTGTCACGTCAAAATAAGTTAAACTTTTTGAACTGTCTAGTAGTCTTCAAATCACGGGCGTAAATATGGGCATTTTTGAAAATTTTGGGGAGTCATATTTTATTTATTTATTAGAAACTTACCGCTAAATAATAACATCGGCACGGGTAGATCTTTAGGTTAAGCAGTGCTTGCCTAGGTTGGTCTATGGATAGGTGACCACCCATTACATACTATTTTTCTTCAGTGCCTCGGATAACACGTTAAGCCCGGCTGTCATTTGTAGATAAAGAAGAAAAAGAAGAAGAAAAAATGTTTATTTGACGTCAGTACATAAAGCACACACACAATAATATTAAAAAAGTCACAACAAAAAAGAGAAAATACATAGTATGTACTGTGTGCCTCACGGCTGCGCCAAAAAGGTCCATTTCAGCTTTCATGTTAGATCTTTGACAGTCGTTACAGGTTGGCCCAAAAATCTGACAACCTTAGTCTTACCAAGAGATCTCGTATTACCCAGTATTAATTATTTTTGTTGTGGAGGTCACATGGACAGTTGATCCATGTAAAACACTGATATTTCATCTGCATCCGGTTAGACTGGAAGCCGACTCCAACATAGTAGTTGGTAAAAGGCTAGGCAGATGGTGATTTTCCTCACTTATTAATTGCTGAAACAAAGAAACGACTTGTCACGACTTTGTTTTAAAAAAAATAAAAAATGATTTCGCTAGGGCAGAAAAGAAGTGAGATACAAAACGTCGATTTCATTCAAACCATATAATACATATAATAATCATCCCTCTCACAGAAACCTTGTGTCTAATCTGATTATGGATCAACTAACCACAAAATTATTTCACACTATTTTTAAAACAATTAAACCACAAACAAATGCGCAGGACAGAATGATCAGTATTAAACTGATAAACTGATTACTTATAATGGATAATCACAACTGCCAACTAAGGCACAGAAATGTACAGAAGGGCGACTCCATACAATGCAACGCAAGTTTACATGGTCAGGGGTTCTAAAATGGCCAGTTTAGCAGAACATAATTTGAATCTCGTAAAAAATTTAAAATTCTTAAAATGGACATTATTCATATGACTATAAAGTCCATTTTTAGATTTTTTTTTATTTTTATATTTTATACCCCCAGGCCTCAGGAACATTGAGTTTGTCATTTTTATGTTCATCTTTCTGGCTTTGTGTCTAATTCTGAATGTTTTTTCTTTTTTTAATTTTAACAATGATAGTAACGTTACTTAGTGAATGAAATGCTTTTTTTATTATGTATATTTTATTACTTGTTATATAATAGTTTTGCATGCCGTAAGACCAAATATATTTGGACTCTCATTAAGACAACCATTTTATTTGTATACCTAAATTATTTTGTTATTTCATAGACTGATATTTGCATGAAATTAAGTCAGCGTCTGTTATAATAATACAGGATGCAACATAATAAATGCAAGATCTCTCGTAGTGTCTCTCGGTCTATGAAACTGAACAACTTTAGAACAACCTTGTATATCGCATGCTAAACAAAGATGCAACTGCCGGTGTCTCGACCGTTATTAATGTCGCCGTGATGACGTCTTAGTATAATGATTGCTAGACACATAAAAAAAACTTGTTTAGACCAATCAAGAGTAATTCAAGAATCAAGAATAAACAAGTTTTTTTTATGTGTTTAGCAATCTATCTATACTCTATAATATAAAGAAGAAGAGTTTGTTTGTTTGTTTGGTTGAACGCGCTAATCTCAGGAACTACTGGTTCAAATTAAAAAAAAAAATTGTGTTTGATATAACATCACGTTACGGCCATTAGGAGCGGAGCCGGAATGAAAAATGTTGCAAAAACGGTGAATATTTATTTCTTTTGTGTTTGTTACCTCATAACTTTCGACTGCGTGAACCGAATTTGATGATTCTTTTTTATTTGAAAGCTGGTGCTTCCCGTTAAGTCTGGTTCAGATCTGATGCTGATCTTCGGAGGTATTAATGGAACTCTTCAAATCTGCAGTGATTACTGCAATAGTTTGTGTGTTTATTGTTTATACAACATCATAACAGAACATCACGCCTGTATGCTCTGGTACGCAGATATGTACAATACTCCCAGATTTCGATAGTTAGGTTAGATTAGGTTCAATTTATAAGGGATAAGTCTATTACCGAGACATGTACTGATTTTTTTTTATTTTATTGGAAAGGGTTTACTTTAAGCGTAGTTTAATGAGTGTTTGGTTACGTTCTGATTATGGGATCTATGACAAAATAACGAAACTCTTCAATTCTTCGATACCCGGCCAATTTTTTTATAGGCTACCCGGATATTTGAGGCACATACCATAACGTCGTTATTAACCGACTTCAAAAAGGAGGAGGTTCTCAATTCAATGTTCCCCGATTACTCGAAGATGGCTCGACTGATTTTGTTTTTAACCGACTTCTAGAAAAGAAGGAGGTTCTCAATCCGTTTTTTTTATGTTTGTTCGGGCATAACTCCGTCGCTTGCCAACCGATTTGAAACGTTCTTATTTTGTTGGAAAGGGTATTCTTTCCAAATGGTCCCATAACCACCAAGTCGGGATCAAATGATGGAATCTTGGCGAAATCGAGGGAATTCTTCAAATTTTATAGGATAACATACAGCGATTTTGGTATTTTCTACAACAAATGAAGCATTTGCGTTCGATTAGGACCATTCTACCATCAGATCTGATGATGAAGCCAAGAGTCACGGAACTCCATAATGAGACAATGTATCCTAGTCGTGTTTAGGCTTCTTGTAATTGTAACAGTATGCACTTTCCATGTATATCAAGCACATGTGAACTACTAAAAAGTGAAAAATAAAAACATTTTTGCATAAAATAAAACCGACTTCCAAAAAAAAACAAAAAGTAAAAAATAACTGTAATAAGGGTATATAGTTCCCAGGTGGTCCCATAATCATGAAGTCAGGATACTGATGATGGGATCCGGGAAAAATAGAGGGATCTCTTTAAATTTTACAGCCATACAAGAAACGATATGGGCAGTTTTAGTATGAGTACTTTCTTGGAGTGATTCCGTTTCAATTTCGTACAGATCTGATTAAGAACTTCAGAGATAGGCAACGGAACTCCTCAATAAATGATAGCAAATGTACTTGGACTGTTGAAATCTCATGTCTGTCTATTGTTTACACCAGTTTATAACAAAAAATCACGCCGGTACGCTGTGAAAGGGTAAGCACATAATTATGAACTACTAAAAAGTGAAAAATAAAAAAATCGTTTGCAAAAAAAAACCGACTTCACACAAAACAATTTAAAATAACTTTAGCTTCAGAAGTCGGTGATAAAAAACTAAATCGATCAAACAATCTTTTTCATATGACGCAGACGAAGTTGCGTGGGTCAGCTAGTCATTATCATAAGACACGTCTCGCTTGTAACTCATGAGAAGTCATGTCCCTGTTTTCGCTGTCTTACGCACGACGGCCAATCAAGCTGCATAAAACCAGTATATCCGGATCTTTTATTTTACGGGAAATCAATATAAGGCCATATTCTACTTGGCATGTATGCCGAGTGTACAGTGCCGACCAAAAGTCCATAGGCAATCTCACAAACTAATAGTTTGACGTTTAGTTTGACTTACGACCTTATACTTTCATGTCTGCAAGTAGTTTTCGCGCAGCTGTGAAGCACACATCACATTCTATGTATTAGTGTCCCTTTAGTAACTTTTATTAAATATTATTGTGTGTGTGCTTAATGTACTGACGTCAAATAAACATTTTTGCTTTCTTTCTTTCTTTCTTTCAGGTTCATAATTTCAATGTTAAAATCTAAGACATGATGGCCTAGTAGTTGGACCCGTCCAAAATTATGAGTGAATCAGTAAGCCGTGAGTTCAAATCTCGCGCAGTACCTTTTAGACCTTTTTTAAGTTTTTACTGTACCATCATCACCATCATCAGCCTATGATGTTCTCACTGCTGGGACACGGCCTCCTCTCAATGAGAGGGAATGGGCTATAATCTACCATGCGGGCCCAGTGTGGATTCGTAGATGTCACATGTCTTGGAATTTTTGGTTCTAGGACATGCTAGTTTCCTCACGATGTTTTCCTTCACCGTTTTGAGAGCACCGGTGATGAAATAAATTACACAAAGTAATGCGCCTCCCTGGGTTCGAACCCACGACTTACTGTTCGTAAGTCGAGGCTGCCACCACTGGGCCACCGGTACTCCTACTCCTCCTTTTACTGTACAGAAATTTTATATTCTTTATCTTGTTCGCTCGGTTCACACATTTCGTAAAGTTAGGAAGGTAGATAGAAAAATAAGTCAAGAATTAAGATTTCTGTGAGGTAGACTTGAGTTCTATGAATATTTATTTTAACTGAACATTACGAATTCTATTTGCCAGCCTTAGGGTCACGGGAAGTAGGGCACGCCACGATAGTGGCGGTAAGTCCCCTCTTTGAGGAGTGGCTGGAGAGGCGCCACGGCGTCCTCACCTTCCGCCTGACGCAGGTCCTCACCGGACACGGATGTTTCGGGAGGTACCTGCACCGAATCGGGCGGGAGGAATCGCCCGGGTGTCTCCACTGCGAGGATCGACCGGAGGACACGGTGGAGCACACGGTGGAAGTCTGCCCTGCGTGGGCGGAGCTCCGCCGTGTCCTCGTGGCGGCGATCGGCGGCGGCGACCTCTCGCGTCCGGCCCTGGTTCAATCCATGGTCCGGAGCGAGACGGAATGGGAAGCCGTCGCCTCCTTCTGCGAAGCAGTCATGCTAGCGAAGGAGGTGGCGGAACGAGAGAGGGAGAGATCCTCTCTTCCCGGCCGCCGCGGGAGACGCAACGGGCGTCGGGGGCCACGTGGTGGCTACCGGCCACCGTAGATGCGGGCCTGTGGACGGCTGGCTATGGGCTAGCTAGCCGTCCGGCCGTCTAACGACGACGACAGGCCGTGTCGACGGCGCGTTCGTGTTCCACGCGCGCCTCAAAGAGATGTCAGCAAAAAGAGAGGGGCCCGCAAGGGCCGAAGCCTGCCGGGGTTGCGGGCCTGTTCGAAAGAGATACCGCGGCCCCGGAACGTAAAAGGCGATGAAGGAACATGGATGCTTTTTAGTCAGTAAGAGTCTGACACTCCCTCCCGCTCCGCCCAGAGTGGGGGGGGTCATTTGATGATTTCCCATCCTTAAAAAAAAAAAAAAAAAAAAAAAAAGGGTCATGGGAAGTGTCAACTAAGCGTTTTGAAATTTCCTTGAAAAGGCTGTGAGCTCTCGGTCCCCACGATCCAACCCCAAACGGCTCGAAAATATCGTTACCAATATAGTTATTATATTTACGCCGGGTTCCATCTATCTGGCAGAATGTTGTTGCTCCGAAATTCATTTAGCATAACACACTTGGCATAATTTTCTTTAAACGAGTATATTAAAGGCATGTTTTTTTTTTTTAAATACGTATTATTTGGCTGAATGTTTGTATGTACGAATTTGGAATGGCATACTTTTAGATGGCAGAATTTTATTTGGCAGTTACCTTTGGCAATGTTCAAATTTCGCATAATTTTGTTTAGAATAATGTTTATTTAGATCGACGATTATTTGATATAATTTCATTTGGCATACTATGAAGATTGCAAATTTCTTTTGGAATAATTTTATTTGGCATTATTGCCATATTTCAATGCCATAAAATAGCATTATAAACCTTAGTTTAAAATAAAAATATTATCTTAAGAAGTCAATAATATAGGTATGTTGTGTTAGAAAAGTTAGTGATAGAAACGAATCGCTCCAAAACCGACTCCACGTAGTCTTGTCTGCCCTGCCCCTAGAGTGTAACTTAAAATCGCGTAGGCGCGGAGGGGCGAGGCGGGCCGCGAGTTGAGGAGCAGGTGGTGAGCGTTAAACCCATCTGCGACGATAAGCTCGCGTGGGACCGCCGTAGCCCCGCTGCGCCGGAGCCGTGACAGAAACCATGCCTGCTGCATATTGCATACTGCATGTTTGCTGCATGATTGTTTGCATGCTGCATGCATGCTAGTTTGCATGGTGCTGCATGCTTGCTGTATGCATGGTATGTGCTTGTTCAGATGTATGCATGCCTGCTGCATGCATAGTGCATTCTTGCTTACATGCTTCATGCTTGCTTGCATACTGCATGCTTGCTACATGCACGATATATGCTTGTTTGCATGTTTGCCTGCTTCTTACAGGGAAATAAAAACTAAGTGTTTACAATCAACTGATTTTGTTTTTTTTTATTTCATAGATTGGTTTTATTATTTCTAACTGTAAACTTTCTGAGACATATGAAATGTATGCCAAAAGATAATTCTAACTGTAAACTTTCTGAAATATGATAGTTCTGCCTTTAAAGACTATCGATATGAAAATTATACCAAAAGATGATTCTGACTGTGAACTTTCTGCGATAAGATGGTTCTACTTTTGAATCTTATGCATATGAAATTTATGCCTAAATATGATTTTGGCTTACAAAATTAGGAGTATGAACGTATGATAAATGAGTATCTGCCAACCTATTTTCTGCGAAATGAAGTTTATGCTATCAGCTGGTACGCACAATAATATTATGACATAAAAAGTTCTGCGATAAAGGGTGGACCCATTTACGCCGCTTGAGGTTCTCCGCAACCGCAGCGGCAGCCCCTGTACAGCACGATAAACTAGGTAGATGGGAAGGCGCAAGAGTATCGACACATGTTGCATCCCACACTAGAGGCCTACTCATCTTCCATGGAAACAAAGACCTGCCGTCCGGTCTCTTGCCATCGTCGCGTGCTAAACCTTTGGGATCTAATAAAGCTGGAACACGGACGTTAACAAGAGATCGGCGGATGATGTCATTCAAGTTTACGTGCCGCGCAAATCGGCCCGCATTTCGGCTGCATGACGCCTAGGCGTAGAGCAACAGCGAGGCGGAAAGTGGTGTCGTCGAGCAACGTGCCTGTGTTCGACGAAGGTAGTGCGTGAAGCCAAAGACCCGACTCCCATTCACCCACAGCCAGCAGCAGTAGCATACGTGTTCAGTAGATTGATCTGAACTACTCTGCAGAGCGGCTCGTCCCACCGTCTCTGGGAAAATGGGTAATCGGATTCTTCAGTGTGGTGTTCACCCATACGCTAGTTAGGGTTTAGATTAAAGCCACCGTATATCAGGGTGGTGTCTTTGTTCAGGGTTGTACAATCAAAAACAGTTTCCAATATTACTGGGTTAGGCGTGCTGTTGCTAAGGCTGCTCGGACTGAGCGCGGCGCATCGCCCCGCGGCCGCGCTCCTTCCAACACGCATCCCCCACCACAGCACGCATAACTCATTTATATGCAAACGAGTTTCCAAGCGTTTAGAGCCTCGGCGAAGCACGGCACATCCAAATCAACCAGTGTGAAAGCCAGGATTTTCCTGACTAATTTTTCAGTTCCATGAACCGAGGATATACAAACCGGTAAACTAATACTAGAAACTTTTAACTTGATCGGAATGAACTTTGTCGTTTGGTTGTAGTTGATGGTTAGTGTGGTTTAATAGATAGCGGTATTGTTATTGGTATAGTACATTCTCAAAAAGCAGGGAAATATTAACATTTAAGCGAAGGCGAAAAAGTGGCCTTAATAGAACCCAAATATCTGAAGAAACCGGACTGAATTATGAATTGTTACTTTAACTTAAGTATATAAGAAATTAAAAGCGAATATTAAAAATTGATAATATAGTTGTCGACATATGGATACTTAATACGTTGCTTTTTATAATCTATCACGCCATATAAATAATTATTGTTTATTATTAGCATTTATTAATAGAGTGAATGAAGTCACTTATAAATGAAGTATTTATTACAGCGGCCTAACATCAATTTTTTTTTTGTTTTATAGGAATACAGTAAGTCTCTGGATCAAAAGGTATGAAGAAGAGGGGAGCCTTGCTAGTAGACAGCGAAGTGGAAGGCCGTCGCGTATTAGCGAAGCGCAGCGACAACATGTGGTGGGCGTGTATGAAACCAATGGTTCCACACCTATGAGACACTTTGCGGAGTTATTCGACTCGTTACATCGCAAACTGTTCGCCGTGCCCTCCACGCTGAAGGCTTGCATCACAGAAGACCAGCTAAAAAGCCCTTCTTGACAGAAAGACAAAAAAGAAGAATAATTACGTTTCGCACGGGAATATTTGGACTTTGACTGGAGTACTACCATTTTTCAGATGAAAAGACTTTTTAATTAAGTCAAAAGGGTAGATTTCATTTATGGCACAGTTTTAATAAGATATGTAACAAAATGTTGAGTTATTTATGGTCGATATTTACTTATCAGTAGGTAATCATTTAATGATCCTAATTTGAGCTTTAGTTTCAATCTCCTTTTCTTTACGAAAATGAACACTTAAACTATAACCTCAATACGAGTTACATTTATTGTGACGTCACATAAAAAAACATGGTCATGAAGTCTAAATCATGTATTAGTTACCAATAAACTCTGTTGAATGCCGATACCTATATGTGGGTATCAACAACAAATTTTCTGTGATTAGAATAATTATGCTTTCCTTGTTTCGTTATTAAAAGTTGACTTCAAAGTAAGTGAGTATGCACTAAAAAATCTTATGAAAGGTTACTTACAACAGAACTTCTGATATCTAGGTAGGAATGTGACGTTACAAATCTTATTAAAGTTGTTAATTTTATAAATAAATTAAACGAATAAAACCATTTTTGTTATCTCTCAGCACGACTTTTTTATTTCCACCATCCAAAACCGAAAAAATATTACAAAATCACATAATAATAATAATAATAATAATAATTTATTTATTCAAGTAGCTTAGACTCATTCAATTTTGTTAGTATAACTTAAAACTATGTTAGTAAAACAGTGACATTATATTGTAACAAACACAAAAACATTAAAAGCTGAAACGACTAGATCTTTCCGCACCGTGACTCACCCCGGTGTCATTCCGTAAGAAATAGCACCGCAGCGATTCACGTATGTGCAATCCAGCCGGCTTGCAATCATATTTAGAACACTGTTGGAGCTACCCCGCACCCTCCACACCAGTGATGCACACCTTTTGCGCATAGTTGTGTAAAAACAATTTACATGTGCATCGGCGAACATCCCTGATGCGCTACAGAAACGGGGCAGCCCCACCAGCACCCGAAATGCGTTGTTATATTGAACACGGAGGGCGCTGTACGATCGCTGCGTATATCTGGCCCACAAGCTGCACGTGTAGAAGTTAGTGCAATAAGCTCTAAAGAGAGTAATTTTTACTTTTAAAGAACAACGTGCAAACCTGCGAGCCAACATATTCGATCTTACCGACAACGCCCTCCGCTCACGCTCAATATCAGAGTCATCATCGAGAGCAGGTGTTAATATATGACCGAGATATTTGAAAATGGAAACACGTTTTAGCGGCGTTCCATTTAGCCGCACTAGTGGCATATTTTGCACGTTTCTACGACCTGCTTCGAATACCATGACCTCTGACTTCTTACAATTATACATCAACCCGTGTCTTTGAGCATAATCCTCACAGATATTGACCAGCCTTCTAAGGCCACAGATTGATGCGCTCAGCAGCACCATGTCGTCTGCATAACTAATGTTATTGACGCAGATCCTGTCAATGTGACACCCAACTCTGGTGCTACTGAGCTCACCAATCAATTCGTTTACATATAAGTTGAAAAGCGTTGGTGAGCACAACCCTCCCTGCCTCACCCCGCATTCCAACTCATATGGACGAGAAAAGCCTCCAGCCCATCGTACAGAGTTTGACTGGTTACTGTACCAGAACTTAAGGATGTTGATGAGACCTATTGGTAGTTTCTCATCTTCTAGCTTCTTCCAGAGCAAATCATAAGTAACCAGGTCAAAAGCCTTTGATAGGTCGAGAAAGCAGGCGTAAACCGGAGTATCACGCTGTGTGTAGTAATTGACAGCATGCTTAAGGCACAGCACTGCACTTTCTGTCGATAAACCAGGTCGGAAACCGAACTGATTATCGTGAATCTTTATATTACTGTTTAAGTGTACATTGAGCATGCTGTCAAACACCTTTGCTATTACAGTAGCTAGCGATATGGGCCGATAGTTACTGATGTCAGCGAGGTCGCCAGTCTTGTTTTTAACAATGGGCACCACTACAGTACGCATCATATCACTTGGCAGGTAACTGTGGCTCACACAGAAGCTGTACAGCATTGCCAGAACACGGGCCAGGTGTGGGCCACTATATTGCAGATGTTCGATGCTCAGCCCGTCATGGCCAGGGGATTTACCCTTCGACATTAATGAAATTGTCCTGGCAACCATTTTGGCATTAAATTTAATTCCTATTTCCATACCGGGTACAGCATCGAGCACCGAACTAGAGGGTCCCAGAGGCGACTTTACAAAGAAATGCTGCATAAATAGATTAGCAACCTCTTCCGGTTCTGTTTTTCCACCCACACTCACAGGGACACCAGATCTGATTTGCAACTTCTTAGTATGCTTCCAGAATCCGCGAAAGTCATTTTTATTATGATGAGAGGCGAGAATATCCATTTTAACTTGGTCTTCATGGTCTTGGCACCATTTCAACCGTGACTTGAAAACTCGTCTAGCCTCACACATTTCCTCATAGACTAGCCCGGACTCCGGTCTACCATACGACACCCAAGATAAAAATTTTTGCTTGGCCTCCCTGTGAGAGTCAGCTACATGCTTGTTCCACCCTACAACCACTCTTTTAGAGCGCCGACACCTACCTTCTCGACCCAAAACAGCTGATTGACCCAAAGCCTGTACAATGTCTGCATACAACTTATAACAACATTGTGACTCGGGTCGTTACACAAGGTATCACAACATTTATCCAGTTTGCGTGGAAAGTCAATTAGTCGCAGTCTCTCATTGCATTGTTTTTGATAAAGCTCAATTTGACTTCGACTTCTTTCCCCCCACACAACCTTATTTGAGGCCACATTAATGGCACAAGACTTTGGCACAATTGCATTAAGGAAAAAATAGATACATAAATAGTTAAATAATAATTATGATGGGTTGATTATTGACTAATATTTAAAAACTTATGAAGAAATAAATAATGAGCACGAACCCATACAAAAAACCTAAGTTTTTGCATCAAATACAAATGTGGTTACAAATAAACTAAAAACCGAAATATTGTAAACGGGATTTGAACTCAGGACACGTCGATGGTGAACTCACTGGTAATCCTAAACAGCTAGTAAACTTAGTCGAATTTTGCTATCCAATGCAAATACGATCATGCGTTTCATGCTTGTTTAAGAAAAGAGACGGTATTACATTTGTTTTTGTTTCGTGGAGATCGATGCGACAACTTGCGACAGTAGGCGAACTCTGTGGCTGTGGTGTGTACTGTATTGAGACAACTCACACATACAGCCGCACGGACGCTCGGCACCCGTGCGTTCACAGCAATACGGTCCATAACGTGCTGTACATACGAGTGTTTGTGATCCTGTATTTTCTCGTTATGTGTGTAAAACAGACCTTCTGTGCTTTATATGATGATGTAAAACGATTTATTTGTCTCATTTATTTATTTTGCAGTTATTTTAAATTATTACGTTCTGAATTAATGGGTTAAATTTACTTTAGTGGATGTTATTATTTGAATTGATTGGTATCAGTTAATTTAGTGTTTGTTAATAAGCAACGCTGTAGCGAGTTAATTTATTTTGAATAAGTTTTTATTATCATTGTTTATTTTCTATGTAATACAAACATAGCTACATAACCTACTCTCAACATATACTTGGGTTCCCTAATCTGCAATGACAGCAGATAAAAAGAAGAATCGGAGCGACAAAAGAACACTGGAAGAAAAGAGCAATTTGTATCAAAACCAAAATCAGATTGATAAGAGAGCTGCTATCTACCTGTATGGAGTAGAAACGTGAACGATCCTGGCTTGAGAAAGGCATAGGATTGATGCTTTCGAGATGTGGTGCTGGAGACGAATGCTGAGAGTAAGTACCCTGGACAGCGCAATGCATGCATCTTGCCAGTTCCTAATTAAAACTTGCTTGTCCACCGTATTCCAACAACGCATCCTTTTATATTTCGGCCTTAGCGGCGACAAAAGTCTGGAAAAATTGATAGTGATTGAAAACACCAAAGGCAAGAGATTGCGCGGTCGCTCACCAACAAGATGGACCGATCAAGTCTAAGTCTCATCGTCCTCCAATTTCTACACGTGCGTAAGAGACGCGATGGACAGAAACCTGTTGAGGCTGACCACGATCTTCTGACATAAGGGAGAGAGATATTAACAAATCTTGTAGCATTTGAAACCGAACCCTTAAGTTTTTCTCACAGCTAAATTAATATATTAACTAGGTATGCATTAACTAGGTATGTTTTCTCTCATAACCAAGTCTTTCACCAGAAGTAATATAATCTCCTACGATCCGATCAGCCGTTTTGTCGTGAAAAGGTAGCAGACAGACAGACAAACAGAGTTACTTTCGCATTTATATAATGGTATGGATGTGGATAAGGTGTATTTCAAGTTCACTTGACCTAACTTTCATTTGACCTAATTTTCATTTTTTTTTTCAGCCAACATTCTGTAATGCTTTTTAGTAAATATCTGGAAACTTCATATTGTTATAATCTCATCTAACCCAAATGCTTCAACAACAAGAGAGGATCTGGCGCTAATGGTCACTGTTCTAACCTAACTTAATCAAGATGATTCATCTAAAATAGAGGGGATCTGTCACTCGGCGGCCGCTGCCGCGGCACGTTCGCTCTCCTTCGCGCGCTAATGGTCACTGCTCTAACCTAACTTAACTCAGATCACAGATGACTAACCAACAATAGAGGGCCGGAGGAACACGAATGTAGCAGGCATTTACAGTCCAATTAATTTCAAAATTATATTAAACGTTATTATAGATTTTAAATAATATACTAACTGAATATTATATCCATTCGTGAGCGGCTGGACAGGACATGGTTGGAGGTTGGTCATTGGTAGTCAAAGTTCGGTTGCAATTGACCTATACTTTTTTCAATGTAGACTTGTATGACATAACACGAGAAAAATGGCACGTACTTTCATGACATGAATCTGATAAAATATCCAAAGTATGGATATTAATCATTGGCGTAAAGGAGCTTGCGAAGGTGAAAAGTGTGCGAGATATACTAAAAATTATTGAACGATAAAATATTATGTGAAAGTTTAAAGATGACACGAAATAAATGGAGATGAATGACTGCGTGATGGCACAGGTTTTCAATGACAACGCTTAAAGTAATGTGCAACTTATGAAAAGTCAACTTCAGTAGAGAACTGAAATAATAAATTATAAAAATGGGCCCCACCTGCTTCTAACTTTTGTTTAATTTAAAATGTACTTGTGTTTTATGCGGCTCATTTTTTTCAGTAGGGTTTTTTAGTTTTTCTAACAACTTTGTTTTTCTGTTGGTCTGCTAGTCTGTTATTGTTTTGCGCCCCAACGGCTGAACCAACTTGACATCCGGATAGAACATAACCTGGGATAAGACGTCGAATATTTTATTCCTTTAAGATATTTTTTTTCCTCCACGCATCTAATATTTAATGAATATTCCTTTTTTCTTTATTCATATAAAGACAACGAATATTTATTTGTACTAAAAGAACGTGTCAAAATCAAGATGAAAACCGTCAAAAGTCCAACTTTTACTTAAATACGTTTACTCAAGTAGTTTAACACGCGCTAATTTAACCTGACTTCAACTCGAGGAGCAAAATTCTCTACAGGCATCTCAAGTTTGAATTGAAGGAATATGTAATTTATTAGAGAGAACCTTAAGAACAGAGCCGATAAAAACAGTCATGATGCGGACACGGATTTTTTTCATTCTGTGCGCGAGCCGCCTGATGCGAAGCGATGATGCGGCCTATGGTGGAGCACACTTGCCTAAAAGAAAGAAAAGAAAGAAAGGTGCATTTCAGCAGGTGATCCTTTCTGACGCTGGTCTTCCAATGAACCTTGAGGAGGTAAGCGATGCAAAAAAAGTTTTAAACATAATCTATAAACATATAATAAAATCGTTGCTCCAAAAAATCTGTACATTGAAGATTTAAAAAAAAAACCGATCAGGGTGACTTAAAATAAGTAACTGAACATATTAAAACCATTTTTAAAATTCGTGTTTGTTTGTTTGTTTGTTTGACCGCGCATCACGTAAAAACTGCTGGACGGATTTTGATGAAAACTTCACTAATCTATTTAAATAAACTCAGAATAACATTTAGGCTATAGAAATTATGGAAAATTTTGGAAAAAGGGGGTGAAAAGGGGGGGTAATGATTGTATGAAACAATTTTTAGATTGTTCTAGATTCATGAAACTCAGAGTAAATACTTATTATTAATAATAAAGAAATACCTGTTTCAGCATTTAAAAAAAAAAACATCCAGAGACGTAAAAAAGAGGGTTTTGTGTTTAAAATTAATTAACTTCATACACCTTATAGAATAAAATTTTGTGTAACATTGAAGTGGAAACCTTTAAAAGTTGCTGTAAATACTTCAAATCTAATACAGGTAAATATAATTTCACAATTTGCTTGAAATTTGATTTTTAAAGTGAATACGCCCAAAATAGCGGAACTCAAGAAAATCGGCTTTCTTCGATATAAGTAGTTGGTAATACAGGGTGGAAACATTAAACGGGGCAGTAAGGGGAGCTGCAGCTACACAAAAATGGTCTTAGGTAACAATCCGTATTTTTTCACAAAATGTTTATCCCCATTCACAGATTTAATTAAAAAATAAAGTGCAGTTAGCAAGAAAATTTCCATTTTACATTAAACATTTTTTGATGCTAATCGATCTTCTTTCCGACAAGAAGTTCTTCCAAACCAACCCAGGTTAGAGTACCCAAAAAGTCAGTAATCGCAAAGAAAATAACTTTCAGCGGGGCAGTGTAGGGAAAATAGTTAGCCAGAAAATTGCTATTTTACACAAATCATTTTTTGATGCCAATCATTATTTTTTATTTTACATAAGACATAAAGCCGGAAAAGTTACAAATACATTACAAACGAGTACAAATCCTACTATCTACAAATAAAAAATGCTTAATCCTGAAGGACTATCTGATGGATCAACGCACAGCCTAAACCGCAGATTGTAGAAACCTCAAACTTGGAGGGTGTATTTTCTGTATAACGTAGGCATACGATAAGAAAGAATTTTGAAATTATACCCCTAAGGGGGTAAAAAGGGGGGGTTAAGATTGTATGGGAAAATGTGATTCCTTGGTCCAATCTACTTCAAACTTTGCAATCAACAATATTAACAGAATTGATGGACGCGTTTCATATTGCATTGAAATTCATCCCCTAACGGGGCTAAAAAGGGGTAGGAAGTTATTTTGGCGGTGATTTGTTTTGAATTTGATATGAATACTCTTTCGAGATTTTGATATAAACTACAAGTTATTTTGATACATATTTCAAAACCCAATCCGATTTTATTCCAAAAAGGTGACATAAAATTTGGTGCAAAATTGCAAATACTCTTTAAAATTGGAATGTCTCGAAATTCACCGTAAAATATTAATACCGCATTTGAAGGTTTCTAACCTTTGAAAAGGTTATGCACTTTAAGACACGGCGTCATAGCGTAGGGACGTAGAGTTTGAAATTTTAAATGGTAAGCAGTTGTAAGAGGTCCGCAACGGTTTACAGGAGCTATATCGTGTTGCGGCTCATTTAATGCACCTTGATGAGAACTGCAGACCTAGCTGGAGTATGACTGTCATCGAGTGTCTAAGTATGAAGATTTTGAACAAAATTGCCCTTGGGTACGTAAATTGACTTCAATGCATATCTTAGGAGATACACCGTTTTAAATAACTCCGCAGCAAAATAATGATTACATGTACCGGGCGCGCATTTGCATTATGCGGAAGGATGTGTGTGATGTGCTCTTTGAAAATTGTATTATAGGTGCTTACGACCCACTCTCTGTAACCCTCTCTTTATCTTATGTGACGCAGACGAAGTTGCGCGGGTCAGCTAGTAAATAAATAAATGTTAACAAATAAATAGATAACGAGTAAATTATTTAAATTTGTATAAGAAACCAATTCACTCGAACTTTGAATGCATTCAGATAATAAAAGGATGAACTCCCTGGAGTTTTTTAACTTAATAAAATTGAAACCTGAACGCCTTTTTTCTCGTAATTTAATTTTTAATACGTCCGATAAAGAAGGTCATCGATATGTATCAATCCGTCACTTTTTAGTAGTGATTCGAATTTGGTCGGATAACCAGCCGTTGTTTACATGTTTTGTTTTTTGTTTATATCTACTCAATGCGAAACATTCCAAGCTGAATATTTTCACCATGTATTTTTCATTAAAGGCACTAGCTTTTTGTTTACACCAATTCTGGAAAACGTTACTCCAGCAAGAAATGCAATATCTCGAAAACCTGAAGGGGCACTAATTTTATTTTTGGGGGCACATTATGCATAATGTTTTTCTCTCCGATCATTCGTTTAGAATTTTCCTGCTGGAAAAACTTTACCCTAACAGGAATCGTTTTTTTCAGTTTTTACAAGGGGCACAAATTCTTTATAGACCAGGGTGGAAGCCTTTAAAAATAATAAAAAGTGAAAAAAAATAATAGTAGGATGAAACCCATTGGAAAAGGAGGGAAATATTATAAAAATGGAAGGAAAAATAATTTACGGGCGATCTGAGGTCGGGAAGGGGATTTGAGTTTTTAAGGGTAAAAAACAGTTTTCTCGATTTCCAGCAAAACTTAAAGTCCTATCGAAAAAAGTCAGATCGCAAAGTTGTAGGTAATAAAAAGATCTAAAACTTTTTCACATAACCTCAAAATTTATGTGAAAAATCCAAAAAACCAAGTTTTTGGTTTTTTTATTGCTTTCGCAATTTTTTGTTTTTTGTAACGAAATTTCGTGAAAACTTATCTTTTTATGTCCCTAATACGCTGTAATTTATTTGATTAAAAATATTTATTTTTTCACCTTATTTTGAATTAATATCGAAAAAGCACCCTAATTTTTAATCGAAAATTCACCCGTCAAAATATCAGCTTTTTTCAAAAAGTTGGTATGGTTTCTGTTCGTTGAAATCTCTACTTTCCGATGGTGAAAAAAAAAATCTTCTCAGAAAATGCAAAAAATTAAAAAAAAACTTGAATCCGATTTTGTTTTTTAATTTTTTTAAATATCATTTGACTTTTTTCGATAGGACTTGTAGTTTTGCCGGAAATCGAGATAAACCATTTTTTCCCCTTAAAAGCCACCCCTCCCCCACTTCCCGAACTTGGATCGACCGTAATTTATTTTTCTTTTCATTTTTATCATATTCCTCTCTTTTTCTAATGGGTATCCTACTATAATTATTTTTCGTTTCAAAAATTATCGACCCTGGTCTATTATGTGAGGGCACATTTATAGCAGCTAAGGCTCTAATTAAACATTCTTCTCAGATAACTCTAAGAGACACTTTCCAGCTAGGGTAACGTACACCTTCACAGCGGGTAAAAAAGAAAAAACAACGTCCAATGGATCATCAAACAGATAATGTATCTGAGCACTTCATTTTCGATCTACTCTTTGGTTTCAAACGAACAGTTATTAATTTTACACTTATATGTTTTGAATTATTAAAATGAAAAAAAAAATAACCAAGTGCTGAATGTTGCCTAGTGTGCATGAATACACGAACTTTACATTTGCATGCATGCCGAGTTAGTAATCTATAAGCGTTGGAAACTTTAGACATAAGAGCACTTGAAATGCTTGAAATTGAATTGAATTGAATTGAAATTGAAAAAACGTAGCTTGAAATAGTGAATGCTGAAACTAATTGTAGGGTGCTTGGACATAACATTCAAATGTTTGTACCTAGAATGAAGTTTTTCTGAAATGTCAATTCCTAAACCACGGACTCCTTTCAAAAGATAAACCAGTTTTTTTTTATTGATTCGTATTCTTTGTTTGGCACTTATTAAATTGTTATACACAAGCATGTCTTAAAATTTCTTAAATTGAGATTCAAAGATATGCTCGCCCCTATTACGGGACTGAAACTAAACTGGCAAAATGTAGGTGTATTATTAGGTACACCTCTGCCTTCCCTTCGGGATTAGAGGCGTGATGTTTGGTCTCTGAATTGAAACCATTTGTCTGTCACACAAATTAACATTTACTGTTTTTGCTGCAAGTATGCGTAGGCTGCGGTTTCTCCGAGCCGATTACAGGGTATTGGGTCTTTCATTTGGTCAGGATTCCACCCCATTGTTGAGATACGTTTTTGTAATGGCATGGAAAGGGTCATAGAATTGGAAAGGGTTGACAAAACAATTGAATAGGATTTTAGGGCTATTTTCGAGAAACTACCGTCCACAATCTTGATGGAAGGGAAAAGAATAGATATTAAGGTTGTTGTTACATGACATATAGTACAGCATAAGCCAGTAATACTTCATAACTCGGGAGGAGCTCATGGCTAAAAAATAACGGCCGCTCGAGTCGATCTTTATTTTACGCTGTGCTTACCTAGGTTGGTCCGTGGATGGTAACCATAAAACCATATTCAAGTCGTTTGTGGTGCGAGTTCCGAGACAACATCTCGCTTGACAAGTTTCTAAAGGAAGAGTTTTGGCCGAAGGTTGTAGTCTACCGACGTTTTCGAGGCAGGCTACATGACATCGCGCAACGTAACACGACGACACCTCCACTTCGTGTTCAAAGTTTATAAGGTTATTATGAATAAATAATAAACCATATTTCAGGTAACAAAGACCCATAGATAACACCTTAACCTAAAAATAAATACCTACTAATAACAATTTTTGTTAGTGTAAGTAACTTAAAACTATGTTAGTAACACTTCGCTTGCGCGATGCTTTATGCGTTCGTGTGGAATTTGTCCGCGGAAGCGACGGAAAACCACATTTTACAAAATTGAGATATCTCGGCAAATTTGCATGATAATTTATAGCACGGTGTGGCGTATTGAGAATTTTAAAAACACGACGCTTTTAAAATCTCCTCCAATTTTGGTCTACGTAACAAAAAAAAACGTGTCAAATATTGCTTGAAAATCTAACTGACAAACAAATTTTTTTTTCAGGACACAAGCCTATTTATAGCCTATGTTAAAATCGGTTGAGTAGTTCTTGAGTTAAATCGTAACAAACAAACAAAAATCAAACCTTTCTTCTTTGTTAATAATTTAAATAAGTTTGATAAATTTGACAGTTTGTGGTTAGATACTTGTTGTGCGACTGTACCTAAGGGGAATTCCACAAATAAACAGAGTTTTGCACATTTAAATTCGTGTGAGTTTAAGGGCTGTTGGAGCCCGCTCTTGAACGTGGTAAAGTTATAATATGCTGAATGCGTTCTGTTTCAGTCAAAATCAGTTTTGCGTTCAGTGAAATTTACATAAACACGCCGAAAAGTAATCAATTTATTTTTAATACATGATATTGTATCAATGCTGCTGCATTTGACCAAACTATTAATAGATATCACTAAGCACCGCTGCAATATCATATTTCTAACTGCAACCCATACTCACTGATTTGCCTCAGTTCAATTACAGGCGAGTGAGTTCGCAACACAAGGCAAATAGTGTGGCGCTGAGCAAACATTTGACTACAACTTGAGCGCCACATCCGAATGTTATTTACCACTGCATCGAGCACCAACTGAGTTTGAATGAAAAGACAATAGAAATTCATTTAATTGTGAAGACAGTTTGCAGTGTTCAAATAGGGAAGAGATTCGCAATGGACTGTATTTTTTTATATTATTCATAAAACGTTTTCATTCATAAAATTAATTAACGCCACCAAGAAGAAAAACCAAGGGTACCTACCGACGCGACGTAGCCCGAAGAGTTGCCCAACTAAAGTGGCAGCATTTTGCCACAATCACGCATATGTTTATTTGTAAACTAATGCGAGCGCGAAGAATTGCTAAACTTAAGTGGCAGTGGGCAGGGCACATTGCTCGCAGAACGGATGGCCGATGGGGCCGAAAAGTTCTGGAGTGGCGACCGCGAACCGAAAGACGTTGTGTTGGAAGGCTTCCCATTAGGTGGACCGATGATCTGGTGAGGTCTACGGGAACCGCGTACCACACGGGACCGGTCAATGTGGCGACACTTGGGAAGGGAGACCTACCTCTAGACCGATGACCTGGTGAAGGTTGCAGGAATCCGATGTCTGCGAGTCGCACTGGACCGGTCATTGTGGCGACACTTGGGCGAGGCGTAATGTCCAGCAATGTACGTCTTTCGGCTGAAATGATGATTATGATGATGAATTAACGACAGGGTAATTAACAGCCACGTTGGTCCAGTGATGTCTTTGGTGACTGCTGAGCACAGTCCCAGGTTTGATTCCCAGGTTGGGCAAATATTAAAATTGAGTTTTCCCGTCAGGCATTCCAATAGCCAAGTCAGACTTTCAGCGTACAGTCCTTTGGGTGGCATAAAAACTCTCACACACGGAAAAGGAAGAGAATCCTAATAAAACATCACCTGGTTTCCTCAAAACGTTTTTCAGGAGGTGTATAATTAACCCTTTTTTTCCAGCTGTGTTTATTTTTCACGTTATAGAGTAAAGCTCTACTGTATATCGTCAAAAATCAAAACATTTATTATAGCTACAGTCCCAATCACATGACGTAAAACTGTGAAAGTACTGTAGTTGCTCATTCCCTAAAAAAACCTTATGGAAAAGAACGGGCTAGAAATTTCATAAACACTCTTAAAAATCAAAATATTGTTACAAAATCTCAGTAACATCATTCAAGTCGAGATGGTATATTATGTGAGAACAATATAGGAAGATGTGTAGTCGGAACGGACGGACCCTTTAAGTGCGAGTCGGACTCGCCCATAAAGGGTTCTGTAGCAGATTTAATAAAAGGTAAATTGCTGTTTACGATTTATGACGAATTAAAAAAAACTACTCACTAGATCACGTTCAAACCAATTATCGGTGGAAGTTTACATGGTAATGTACCTACATCATTTATTTTTTTAGTTTTATCATTCTCTTATTTTTGAAGTTACACACGGGGGGCACACATTTTACTACTTTGGAAGTGTCTCTCGCGCAAACTATTCAGTTTAGAAAAATATCATTTTTGAAGACCTATCCACAGATATTCCACACTTAGGGGTTTGATGAATTTTTTTTTTTAGTGTCAGTACTAAGTATGGGGAACCCCCAAAATTTAAAGTTTTTTTTTTTATTTTTGTGTGAAAATCTTAATGCGGTTCACAGAATACATCTACCTACCAGGTTTCAACAGCATAGTTCTTATAGTTTCCGAAAAAAGTGGCTGTGACATACAGATGGACAGACAGACGACATGACGAATCTATAAGGGTTTCGTTTTTTTGCCATTTGGCAACGGAACCCTGAAAACAAATACAGTCCAAAAAAAAATGTTTTGTTTCAAAAAGGTGACCACACATAACTGACAGCGCCCGTTCACGACCACGGCGATGACACATGGATCAGAACCATTCAACTCAACCATAATTTGAAGGGAATTGAATGATCCGACACACGTGGCACCATCAGCGAGACATTTGAGTGAGCATGACATACTCACAACCGCCAGATGACATTCAAGTCAAGTCAAAATTCGCACACTTCGTGCTAATAAAAACTGCAGCACCACTGAAAAATATGATCCGAAAATAACTAAAAATAAAATGAAAACAAATAACTATAGCACCACACCTGCTTGAGACGTAATAATGTTTTGCCTTGCTATAAATGTGATAGTATATTTGAGTCATAAAATTTGATGTGGCGTATATATTTTGAGAACGCAATCTCAGCCAGTTTTCAGAGTGGCTATGATGCTGCATTTCAGTGTGCAGTTAGTCAGGTCGATGTCACACACGGATGACAACTTGTGAATTAATTAATTTATACGATCCAGTTCCTTCTTGTGTCTCAGGTTCGCTGGAAGAGATTACTGTAAACATAAATAAAAAAATAAAAAACAAGGGGGTTTGTTTATTTTTTATTTTTATTTATGTTTATTGGTTCACCAGAAATTGTTTACACAGGTTGTATGCTTAAGGTAACATGCAAAAATATAAATACAACAGTGCAACAATCACTTATAGGTAAACCCCGCATGCATAAATAAGTTGTACAATTTATAACATTAATCTAATTTTATAATTTTAATCTAGTTTAAAAAATAACAATAATAATCTAAAGGTGAGTAATAACATAACATTTTAAGAAACATATATTTTACTTAAACATTCTCTAACGACGGGACGAAAAGTTAAACTATTTAGCAAGATGCTTTAAAAAATTGGCTTTCAATTTGCCCAAACTATCAAAGTGCAAATCAATTTGATCACTGCAGCTATTTACAACCTTGCATAATCTCGCATAGGGGGAGTTGGCGCCTAGAACCGTTCTTCACTGCGACGGGTTTTCTAATAACTAGTTACGTATAACTATCAGTTAATATACCCCGTCTGACTGCTCTCGGTGTTTCTATAAACAAAGTTAGCTTGAAATACGAGTATCCTATCTGCGTCACCTACTTGGTTCATAAGAAAACAATGAAATATTTTCTGTGATGTTTTTTTCCAACCATCTGTAAAATGTCAATCAGACAGAGATAACAACCTACCGATACCGAACAGTAGTTATATAAAATGACCAATAACAGAAAACATTAACGGTGAGAAAATTGAAAAAAAATTTTTTTTTGTCTCTCGCAGTCAGGCAGTACAGCAGATAATACCAATTAAAAGTACACAAAAACAACGTTTCCTAGTCCCCTAATTACTTCTACAAAACTTGATCGGTTTAAATACTTTTTTAATAAAAATAAAAATATAGTTTTGGCCGTGTTCCTTTGTTGTCTTTTTTAACCCCCGACGCAAAACGACGGGGTATTATAAGTTTGACGTGTCTGTGTTTGTGTGTGTGTCTGTCGTGGCATCGTGACTCCCGAACGGATAAACCGATTTTGATTTTGTTTTTTTTTTTTGTTTGAAAGGCGAATTAGTTGGATGTGTTCTTAGCTATGTTTGATAAAAATCAGTCCAAAATGGCCGCCTCCACAAAATGACCGATTACATATTATTTATTCAACAACTCCCTCAATAGAATACTATACGTCTTAATACATTTTAAATCTGAGATGGCCGCCACTACAAAATGGTGTTTTTTTTTCAAAACTCCCTCAATATGGGTATCAAATGAAAGGGCCTTGACTGGTAGAATTATGTGTGTCGGGAGTTTTTATATTTTTAATTTAATATAACTTACTAAACAACAAACAAACAAACTAACATGTTTAAACGTGTTTTATAAACATTTTTGATTTGATTTGATTTGAAGTCTTATTTGTTTTCTGGATTTTAGAACACAGCGGAAAATCAGGCCAATTTGAAAATTTTGAAGCTCTCTTTTAATAAAAAAATATAAAAGAAAACGAAAACATAGGGAGTAGTTGTCATAGAATTTTTGGAAAAGAAAATATTGCTCTACTGGGATTATCCAAGGAAAGAAACCTACGATGTGTGGATAAACATAAATGAAATGCACCTTTGTGCTCTTTGCCTGTATGTTATTTCCTGTATATATGCGGTGAGCGGAATAAAAGCTCCAAGGTATTTACAAGAGATCTGGCTATTGGGCAGAGCCAGTTCACGAAACTGAAGACGAGATCGAGAGCTTCGATTTCGACAACGGACAGTGGACGCCTTTCGGCTGAAATGATAATGTGTTTTGTAAAATTGTAAGTATATAAATGAATAGTTTTATGGGGCACCTGGACCACACCTGTACAATGTTACTGCTTCTTTATAGTTTCGGTTGAAATAAAATCTTTATTGTCTAAGAAAAAAAGACAAAATGTCCTTTCCAGTTGAAATCATACAAAAATTACAATTAAATATTACTAATTAGTACAAAAATGCGTCAACTAGGTTTGTTTCGAGATGGATACAAAAATAAACTGTTATTCACATAAAATAAATATTATTAAGTACTCAAAACAGGTATCGTCAAAGGCAATTTATGTTTCCTCCTTGAGAAAAATCATTACATTATGTATCAATTAAAGTTTTAGCCATGATCCAAAATCCCCAAAACTGGAAAGATTTGGAAGAGATCTACACTCAGCGTAAGGGTGGTCAAGTATTGAAGAAGAAAGCAGAGAGAGGGAGAGAGAGAAAGTTTAAAACACCCAAGTAGAACGGAGACAAAACCCCGTGTAGCGGTGTTTGCTGTATCCAATCTACACAGTGATAGAGGTTGCTGGGCTTATGAATATAAATCGAGAATCATAACCAAGTGCATCGCTCGTTTTAGCCACAACACTGCTAATTACTTTACTACGGCTTTTATCTACATTGTCGAGTAGTGTAGCTTTATTGTGAGATAAATAAATTGGGACATGAACCTGGATGAGAATTAAAACTTTTCTTTAAAAAAAACTATAAAGATGCATTTATTTGTATAAACATGTGTGACTTGATACATATACATATATGCACATATGTATGGAAAATTAAGAAGATTACTGGTTCAACTTGTTCTGGCTCATTCGGCGTACAAAACACTTTTTTTTATGAATGCTGTTTTGGCGAAGACTAATTGCACCCAAAGGTCAACACACACACTTGGGAAAATCCACCTTATTCATTACAAAAGCAAAATAAACAATATTAAGGCGATTACATGAGCTAAACGCGAGTTTTATAATTACTGAAAGTATATGATTCACTGCTATAAACAAGACCAGAAAAATATATGATATTCTTCAGGATATATGCTAGCATGATACTGTTTTGAAAACATAATACAATTGATTTGGCTCGATAAAAAGAAATCACGAACTTATCTCTAAAAATATCTTTCAAACAATAAAAAACACTCTAATATGCATGAGATTACTCTGATTTTTTGGCAAATAATTCTACAAGCAATATATTAGCATGATACTGTTTCAGTTTTTTAATCCAATAATAGTTTTTTTGTAAATCGATCGAAACCAGTCATTTCGCGCTACTTGGCCCGCAGTGACTGACGTAACAACCACTTTGTAGTGCAAGCTGATTAGAACTTTATTCTAACAGCATTTCAAACGAAGTTTGAACCACCACAACTAGAGTTGCTAATTTAGCTCGTCTAAGCGCCTTAAGCAACTCTTCAATAATTATTAACGAACTGCCATCACCAGTCCCGTATATTAGCATTCTTGGAATATCCGCCGGCCAGTAACGTTGGCATCACATCAAAGTTGTGCATATGAAAATATGCATGGCACTGTGCACTGAGGCGTTTAGTGTGACTGACTGGTTTACAAGAATGGTAGATAAAAGAAAAGTAATCAGTTATGACTTTCCCTGAATTGGCAAACATATTCCACAAAATGATCACAACATTAGTACAAATTCTAGTATTTTATTGATTTGATGAGTACGTTATGGTGTTTGTGACGAAATGACTTGCAATCGTTCTTGAACAACAGGTTTAAATTGAAGGTAATTTGGGATCATCCTGGCCTTATTTTTTTCTGCTTAAGGTGGACGCAACGCGTTTTCTGCTTCCATTCTCCCCTGACAGACGTCACGGCATCATTTACTCCTTTCTCTTACCATTCCTCACCCAATCCATACATATTTTCTTTAGCCTTCCTCTCTCTCTCTCTCTCTGACCAAGAAAACATAATATAATCAGGTATGTTACCATTTCTTTTTCCTCTCCATCCATTACCATTAAATCTATGAACTTGCGAAAATACCTACTTAAATTATTTATTTGTTTTAAATTATGTAAATAACACCTTAACAGCTATAACGCCAATGCGATGTTACTAACAAGATACACATACCTTTAACTCACTTACAAAAAACAATTAACAGACTTAAATTAAAAAAATACCTACAATTAAACAATCTTCTATAAACATTCTCAATGCACTTCAGTGGAACTCCTGAGAACTGCATCAGGCTGCAGTGAAATACATCTACCTCAACTGAAATAATATTTTCAATACACTTCCTCGAAAACTGGTTCTTTTCGCGATACGATTAGGTTCAAAATGCAGCGTATTTCACACGCGTGCATTTTTCATGTTTTTTCTACACGTGTGCAGAAAGCAAAATTGACACAGATAACTATACCTATACTTAGTCAAACTTGGTTCAAAGCCTATAGTCAGAGGTGAACGTTTTTTTTTTAATTTCGGCAAAGCGATCTACGTCTTTACGGCGTAAACATTTTTAATATTCAATTTGTGTTTATAAATCTAATCCCTTTAATTATTTAAAACTAAAATTTACTTTTATATACAAATTAACATTTATTTGTATTCTAAATTCAAAAATATATAAAATAACATTTTTTTAAATTAGGCTGTATGCTCCTTTGCTTTTCGTTCAACGTGGCGAAAGCAAAGCGGGGAAAAAAAATAAGATTAAATCATAGTCTCGTAATAATTCATGACACAGATATTTTCCATTCTTTTATTTATTTTATTTCTTCAAAAGTGTATTGAAAAACGTCGTTTGATACACGTGGGCATTTGTTATTGCAGTTCTCGGCTAAGAAACACTACTCGCCTACGGCTCGTGTGTAATACCGCCTCGAACGGCAGTAACAAACTTTCTCCACTTGTATCAAAATGTACTATTAACAGTCTTAAGGCGCGTGACAAGGGGGCAAACTTGTTCAGGTTGGTCTTACAGGATGGCTCCAGTAGCGTAGGCTTGGGGCGACGTGCGCTCCCGCAACCGGGTGGTGCGCGCATCCCCAGCTCCGCTAACAGCTAGGGGTGGTGCAGCCAGCCGCGCAACACCCGAAACACGAAGCAACACAGAGCGACGATTATAAAATAATAAATAAATAAAATAAATATCGCTGGACATTAACACACAGCGCCATCTAGTGCCACACTAAGCATGGCTTGTGTCGTGGACACCAGATAGTTGATAATATACTACATATATACTTTTTTGTTTGTAAATACATACTTATTATACGTATAAACATCCATAACTCGGAAACAAACATTTGCTCCTACCGGGATTTGAACCCAGGACCCTAAGGACGTAAGGCAGCTTCACTAACACTACGCCATTATGTTCTCTTGGTCGCTGAATCAGAATTCTAGCTACATCCACAACGAAGTTGCGTGGCATGGTGGAAAATGTTCTGTATGGCTTCGAAAAAAGGACAAACGGCTGTACCTTTGTTTGTTTGATTTTGCTCTACTTGGCTCGTCTTCATAATAATATCTTCGTTCATCATCACTTTTCTACTTCCCTTAAGGCGATTACATGAGCTAAACGCGAGTTTCATAATACCTAAAAGTATATGATTCACTGCTGTAAACAACACCAGAAAAATACATGATATTCTTCAGGATATGCTAGCATGATAGTGTTTTGAAATCATAATACAATTAATTTGGCTCGATAAAAAGAAATCACGAACTTATGTCTAAAAATATCTTTCAAACAATAAAAAACATACTAATATACATGCGATCATTCCGATTTTTGCCAAATAATTCTACAAGCAATATATTAGCATGATACTGTTTTAGTTTTTAATCCAATCAATAGTTTTTTTGTAAATCTATCGAAACCACTCATTTCGCGCTATTTGGCCCACAGTGGCTTAAGTAACAACCACTTTGTAGTGCAAGCTGATTAGAACTTTATTCTAACAGCATTTCAAACGAAGTTTAAACCTCCACAAACAGAGTTGCTAATTTAGCTCGTCTTAAATCCTAATTTACTTGAGTTCGGCGCAGCATGTGTTTACGTCAGTCGTTCAAATCCAAGTACCTACTTGGTTGAGTGGTGTCTGGTCTCATATTGATAGTTGATGGTGGGCCTCGAGTTTTAGTATAGAAAAATATTTTTTTCATTGTTCAATTCTTGAAATGTCTATACTATTGAAGTTTTATATTGTGTAATGCATTTAAAACCCATTATTAACCATTCTCTTCGTGTTCTTTTATATTAAAAACTAGCTGTACCCGGCATGCGTTGCAATGCATTTTTTCCTACCTACCTACTACCTACCTACTTACCTGTCTACTTCTCACCGTTTAAACCTTCCCTGGACTACGACAAACATTTTAAAACCAAAATCAGCTCAATCGGCCCAGCCGTTCTCGAGTTTTAATCAGACTAACGAACAACAATTCATTTTTATTTATATAGATATAGAAGATAGATAGATATGCCATAGTAATCCTAACTATCATACATAATATACTACATAATCTTAACTACATACATGCATACTGAAATGATATCATCTACCCTCCCAAATGTCCTCTGACATTAGTATTCACAGATTATGCACTAATATTCACGCTCGAGTCATGAGCCAAGAATATTCTAGATATTGCCGACAATGACACAGTGTTATTGTGCAAAATCAGTCGAATTCGATGTTAACGTTTGGTTTTAAAGCAATACCTCAGTTGCAGCCACGGGGTCTGGGATTGGTGCCTGGTTGATGGTAACTCATGATGGCTTAATCCTTCATTCGTTCACTTCATCACTAACAGCTATTTTCAATAACTTACTAACAGGTAACGGTAGCTACAAGACGTAGGCATATTAACTAACAGTTATACGTAAGTAAGTTTTACAACACGGCCGTAAGAGTGGTTATAGTATAGCTAGCACATATTGGCTTACGCGCGCCACATTTTGCATTTCAAAAACCGAATGCGCAAAAAGCGCTCCTTACGGCGAATTCACGTGGGGACCCGTCTCTCGCTTATACGAGCTTATAAGCACGACAAGACACGAAGTTGCACTTGTAAAGGCGCGCGTAAACGCGTGTACACGTGCACCTAAAATCGAGCTTATAGACTCCGGATATACTTTAATCTGAACGCGTTACAATCTATTAGTTCTATTCCTTACGTCATACAATCCCAGGAACAATGAATCATCAATAAATAACAATATTGCAAAAACTATTCAAACAACATACACAATAACTAACTCTCATGTTATTCAAATGTTTTGATATTATTTCCGAGCTCGCAGTTCTCAGTTCAAAATGAAATATCTCATGTCCGAGTGTCCGTCAACTACCGGCTATCAATATCGACTATCAACAAATATCAGACACGAATATCGGTGCATCGCCAACGTACCGAATAATGCCTGTCAAAAACAGGCGAGTAGGTACAACGGAATCATGAAATATTCCACTCGTATCGCAGGCCCCAAATCCTTTTTTTACACGACATAGTCAAAAAAAAAGATAAGATTTTTCTCATTTGAACAATTTTGTTTTAGGTATAGAGACCATTAAATTTATTAAAAAGTTCTCGAGACTCTCAAGATCTCCTTCTACTTATTAAAAATAAAATATTTTTACTTATGTAGTTCACAATTGGACATCTTAATTACTACTAGTAAAATCACTACATCGACCTTTTACATTTTTAGCCTGTCAGTGTGTGTGCAATATAAACAAAGAATACTTTTATCAAAAATTATTTAACAAAATCCAGTTCTCTAATTAGCCTTTTGAAATTAGGGTCTTGTTTATGTGCATTTTCATGCAAAATGAGTCTTACCTACTCGGTAACCTACAATAAGTATGTGAGACGACATTATTTTAGAAAAATGTCTAAATATCAAATCAAATCAAATCAATTTATTTGTGAAACATAGGTTATTATGATAGATGGATCTTATCGTCATGAATACTTCCCGAAATACTCAAAAACTATAATCTAGGACTACTCTTGCAAAACAATTCATAAAATCATTACAATAGAGCTCATTATAATTCAAGAAATCACTGTAACTAGAACTCGAGTGATAACAACCGTCAGGATTATAGAACCGCGCAACTAACAGATGAGACCAAAATCGGTGTCTATGAATAATGTGTAGAATCCTAGATGGGGCACAAACGAGTGTCTGATTAATGTCCGTCTCTTGCCCTGTTAATGAGGCTGTGGCGAGAGACGTGGAGATTAGAAAGTAGAGAGATATGGCAATATTGTTGAACTGAATTGAACGAAGCATACTTAAATAGTGTAAACAGACTCATCACGAAGCTGTTAACCAAGCATTTTGTAACTTAAAAAGTGTAGTCGACGGAGACCCGCTACGTGGGGCTATTTCTATCTGCAGGGTTTAAAAGAACTTAAGTCACGGGGTGACTTAAGTCTCGATTATGGGGGCAAAGGTAATTTGATCGTATACATTTCACAATTTCACAGTTTCACTTCAACAGATTACAATCTAATGAAAAATAATGCATCATATTGTAAGTAGTATATTCAATTGACAATATTTCGAGAGTTTACAATCTCGCTAGACAGATTACAATCAACGGGTATTACAATTTTACGGTGACATATCCGTCACTCTTTTAGTCAAATACGATTCTTCCCTCCTCATCATATATCCATACCGACACTAATCTTTATGCCGTATTTGTGCATATTCTGAAGATACAAATTAGGCTTGTGTACATTTATATCTCGCTTCTTTCTTCAAAGTCTTTGGTAGTTTTTTTCTACCGTTGCTCTTCTCATGGAGCGTTTTAGTACTGGTGCGTGCTTTTAATAACAAAGTGAAGAATTAATTCTTTTCTTAGTTTGCAAATTTTACTACTCACCGCATACACATTTTTTATGAAGATTTTTAATCTGGTTAACGGGAAACATGAGAGCTTTTCTTAAAACTGTAAGTAACAAGGAAGAATGCCCGTAATATCAATATTATGCATTTAATTTTGTATTTTCATTATGTTTTATTTTGAAACTAAATAAAACGTGTAGATTTTGCTTTATCATCATCTTTTATCTCTTTCATATGAAAGACTCTAACAGCCGTTTTCTATAACTTACTTACGTATAACTGTTGGTTAATGTGCCTTCTTCCGTAGATATCGGTGTTTCTATAAACAAAAAATATCCTATTCGTGTCACCTGTCACTTGAATCACCGAAAAATCAAAGAAAGCTTTTCTGTGACATTTTGTTTCAAACCGTCCAGGGCAGAGTCATCGAGGACAACACAACAACAAGTATAATTTAATAGTCAAACGATCTTACCTGCAAGTGAAGTTCGACGGTAATTATACTTTTTGTTGTGTTATTCGGTTGCAATAATGATGCTTGCGAGTAACGAAAGTCTCTATATCCTAAATGCGTTTCTCGTAAGCATAACTATTGCAACCGAATTTATTTGTTAGTAATAAGCGATCAAAAGTAAGCGATTTTGTCGTTACCTCTGTCGAGACTGCCGGGCCAGTTAGCAGAATAAATAAATAAATAAATAAATAAATATCACTGGACATTAACAGCGCCACCTAGTGCCACACTAAGCAAAGCTTGTGTCGTGGACACTAGATAGTTGATATACTACATATATACTTTTTTTGTGTGTAAATACATACTTATTATACATATAAACATCCATGACTCGGAAACAAATGTCCGTGCTCATCACACAAACATTTGCTCCTACCGGGATTCGAACCCAGGACCCTATGAACGTAAGGCAGCGTCACTACCACTACGCCAATCGGGTCGTCCCGACAACCCGATGCCCAATGTCTAACAGACAGAGATAGTGACCTACCAAAACCGGCTAGTAAGTTATTGAAAATGACCGAATAATAGTCCAACCACACAGTTTCTTTTAGTGGAGCAACGTTCAGCAACATCCGATAACTAGAAGTTATTTAATGTCATTATATGTTGCCATGTTAGTATACAGGGTGGAATTTCTCAATGACACTAGGAGGAAAAGAAAAATTTCCAACCTGTATATTGAGTAATGTTGCCTAACTTTTGAAAACAGTCAGATGTGATGACAATTGATAACATTGTTTTAGAATGTTGCTATAACATAGAACAAATGCTATGCTACAAGTATTACAGATTGTTGCTAAATGATATCGTGTAGCACCTTGTTGCTCCACAAAAAGTAACTGCGGTGTGGATGCAGCATAAAACGTGCAGGTGACCTAAAACTTAAAACTAATGGTAGTAAGGACTTCTATTTAAAAATATGACCGCAAAGGTTTCGGCCTCTTTACTCGTGTCTCTTCATTTTATTTACCTCTACATACAGGATGTAACAACTGAAGGTTATTCACGCAATCAAACTAGACAAAATTTCCTTAGGAACTTAAGCCGGAAACAATGTTGATAATTAGGCAGTATAACAGCCGACACGATATATCGTATGCAATCTTTGGGTAAGTATTCCGATTTTTCACCTATGAGAGATACTGTGTCTATTCAATTTGACTTCAACACTCTGATTAATAACTGTTATTTAATAGAAGAGCCAGATATTAATAGTTAAACACTTAGCTCCAAGAAATTTTTGTCAATACTGATGCTGTGTATGCTGATTTTCGAAAGGCTTTCGTCAAGGTGGACCACAAACTACTTTTGGATAAAATTGCCTTCCACGGCATTAGAGGGAATCTGGTCAGATGGTTGGTGTCGTACATATTCCACAGAACACAAAAAGTTGGCAAAAATGGATATATACGAGTCCGATTTCAAAGTTCCTGAATCCGGTGTGCCCCAAGGTACAGTTTTGGGTCCTTTACTGTTTATCTTGTTTATTAACGACATAAAGTCCTGTATAGTTAACTCTAAATTCCTCATGTGCGCCGATGACATCCTGTACAAGTATGCAGGACTGCTTGCTAATACAAGATGACCTACGAAGACTTTCGCAATATTGTCTTCAAAACAAACTTTATCTCAGTTTACCAAAATATGTTTGGTAAAAGAAACCACCACAAATACCTTTCACCAAAATAAAGCAATTATTAACCGTCCGTAAGGACGTTTAATAATTGCTTTACACACTAAATGACATAAACTCGAATAAAACGGATTTCACGCGTGTTCTTGGCGTATTACTACGTGGATCTGATGAAACAATATAACAAACTAAGCTTAGACCACAGGCGTACACTGTTGATGGTTATTATGCTGTATGGCATATGCAACAATAGGTTTAATCGTGTGGAACTCTCAAATAAACTATGTTATGGAGTACCTAGAAGTGTTCATCGGCGACAAGTGTGAGTAACCCAATTATTGTACACAGAGAAGTGTTGAACAAATGCTGGGGAGTGAGCTCCACTCCACCGTTTATTAGAAACGTACAACTTATATTTTTAAATTTTGGATATTTTCGCTCTTAGTCAGAACAAATTTAGAAAAATTGCTTCTGAATTACTTTTTGGTCATCCTTAACGATGACTGCTTCTTGCTGATGTTATGTTGTGCTCTGATTGGTGACTACGAACTACACCTAGATAGATAGCGCTTTCTAGAGTTGGTTTGCTGGACCTTTCTGTAAACGTCAGTTTCCTTATTTCTTTTAAATCGATATAATTCCGTGGACAATAGTGTGAGTTATGCGTTTGTTAACTATTTAGACCTAAGCTATTTGTTAATATTGTAACGTGTAACTGTTTTTTGTCCCAAATAAATAAAATAAAATAAAAAAACATTGACATTATAAACAGGAAAGATTTGTATTTTTGTATGTTACGAATACTCTTAAAACTACTGAAACGATTTGAAATTATTTCAGCAATGGATAGCTACATTATCAGCGAGTTACATAGGCTATAATAGCCTCTTGTAATTTCTTGATAAATATGTATAGCTTCTAACTCACATGATTGAATCATTCTTGTTCATTAAAAGAAAATACCCGATCACTATAATAACATTTTATTCTAAAAGAAAACGTTTATAAAAACATCGTAGCTTTACCGATACATCATAATTTCACACATATATATATTTCTCCTTCTCAAAACATGCTTGTTCAACCGCGACTTTTTCTATTATAATTATCTGTTTTTCCATATCAAACAAAATCTACTTCCAAATATATTTCAAACCAACGCTCGAACTCAACCATAAAGCTACACCATAGAGTTTATAGCTGCCAGTGACAAATAACATAAAATTCTATAAAGCTAGTTCTACAGAGGTCAATGTCAGAGAGTTCAACCTAGGTGATCGGGTACAGGCTCGTGACTACACGAGTGCCACGCAGCGGTGGCAGTTTGGAGGCATCATAAAACGTTTGGGCCTACTGCACTACGAAGTTCGCACCGACCGCGACAACGGTGATATCTGGCGCCGACATCTCGACCAGCTTTTGGGTGCACCCTTGATCCGCAGCTGCTAGGAGGGGAGAGATGTGGTATATTAGAAACTCTTTAGACAGTGTATGTTTCTATGTTAACTCGCTCGAGGCCATATAATAGAAAATGTCATACCGTCTGTCTGTGACAATTAATATTACGAATTAACAAGATTTGTTATTTTTATCCCCGTATTTCTACGGGAACGAGAACTACCGCAGGTGAAACCGCGTGATGTCCGCTAATATCTAATATTTTATAAAACAGTTAATAAATTTGATATGAAAAATCCAGAGTTCTTTGTACTCGTATACTCGTAATATCATATTACGTTACTCGTAATATAATATTACTCGTAATATCATATTACGTTAGTCGCTTGTTTTTCTATACTGTTATTGTCCATTAGTATATTGTTCTAAGCCACAAAGGAATGTTGATAGGGGTATCCCTACATAGATATTGGCCCCTAGCATAATTTGCAGGTACTTTTCCCAGATTAATTCCCTTTGTGTACAGTCAGGTTAATTTTATTCAAATTATTATAGGCACACAATATGATATCACTCTAGTTATTTCCCAAAGGAGTAGGCAAAAATCTCACTTTTTTAATTCCCGAAGAGAATAAAATTTTATGTTTGAAATCCCATGTAGGTAACGAGAATGGAAATTATCATTATACACCAAAATTGAAACACAGCGGTTGTACAATATCGTTAAGTAATAGTATGGTAACCAGTGACGGATTAAGACTACTTGATGCCCTAAGCAATCCACGCCTGTGGGGCCCCCTATCCGAATGTCAACTAGAATCGCCAAAAGGTCTAGTAGAGTAGTCTAGGTCAGACTCTATGTCAACTTAAAACGCGCGAATTTTCAGTTAGTCCTAGTAACTTTTTTTTGGTGTGGTTTTTGGCGACGTGAGAGTGAGACGTGATACCCTTTTTTTCCGTATGGGAAATCGTCATATAATCCTACTCTGTGCGGAGAGGGAGGGAGTGTCAGATTTTTACTGACTAAATCTCGTCCATGATCCTTCCTCAATTCGTCAATGTAGTAGGTTAAGTTCGATGGGGCTGCGGGACTGTTGGGGCTTTTTTTCGGATGGAATCATCAAATGACTTCTCCCACTCTGGGCGGAGCGACAGGGAGTGTCAGACTTTTACTGACTAAATAAAATAAATAATAAACAAACGCGCCGTCGACACGGCCTGTCGTTAAAAGACGGATGGACGGCAAGCTAGCCATAGCTCACCGTCCACAAGCCCACGCCTACGGTGGCCGGGGACGCCCGGTGCGTCTCCCGCGGCGGCTGGGGCGAGAGGTTCTCTCCCTCTGGCGTTCCACCACATCCTTTGCTAGCAAGACTGCTTCGCAGAAGGAGCTGACGGCTTCCCATTCCGTCTCGCTCCGGACCATGGATTGAACCAGGGCCGGACGCGAGAGGTCGCCGCCGCCGATCGCCGCTACGAGGACGGCGGTGCTCCGCCCACGCAGGGCAAATCTCCACGGTGCAGTGCGCCACCGTGTCCTGCGGCCTCAAAGAGATGCTCTTTGAGGTGCGCGTGGAACACGAACGCGCCGTATGGACTAGCTAGCCCATAGCTCACCGTCCACAAGCCTACGTCTACGGTCGCCGGTAGCCACCACGTGGCCTACGACTCTCTCCCTCTCGCGTTCCACCACCTCCTTCGCTAGCATGACTGCTTCGCAGAAGGAGGTGACGGCTTCCCATTCCGTCTCGCTCCGGACCATGGATTGAACCAGGGCCAGACGCGAGAGGTCGCCGCCGCCTATCGCCGCTACGAAGACACAGCATTGCTCCGCCCACGCGGGGTAGATCTCCACCGTGTGCTCCACCGTGTCCTCCGGTCGATCCTCGCAGTGGAAACACCCGGGCGTTTCCTCCCGCCCGATTCGATGCAGGAACCTCCCGAAACATCCGTGTCCAGTGAGGACCTGCGTCAGGCGGAACATGAGGACGCCGTGGTGCCTCTCAAGCCACTCCTCAAAGAGGGGACTTACCGCCACTATCGTGGCGTGCCCTGCACGGGGTTGTGACAGTCGCTCTCTCCATGTCGCCATGAGATCACGCCGGAAGTCTGTCCACTGAGCGGCGATTTGCCACGGCAGCAGAGTTTCCCCCCAGCGTAGTGCCTCCGCGCGCCATTAATGCAGGCGCACGGGGACTATCGCCTCCAGATCCCATGGCGGCACTCTGGCAAGCAAGTCCGCCTCCGCCTCGCAGGCGATCGTGCGGTACCCACGGTACTTCACGGCTACCACCTTTTGGGGCGCGTTCAGATAATGGGCGGCTCGCCGCCTCAAGGACCGCGAAAAATGTGGAATGCTTCACGATTTTGCGTGTCATCCTTGCGCAGGGGCCATGCTTATCTTCTCTGTATGAGATGTGATGCCCTAAGGACGGATTTTTTTCTGTGCTTCTTCTGGTGCCCCCCCAGGCGTGATGCCTTAGGCAATTGCTTAATTTGATTAAGGGTTAATCCGGCACTGATGGTAACAATGTCAATTTTTATGCAGCAATACCGCATTGACCGCGATCTTATTTATTGTCATAAATCTGTTTGAAATTCCAGGAGTTACAAATGTAAGCACTTTACCCAACCAGGATCCAGGAAGCGATCTCAAGACCCCACTTATGGCAAAAAATAAAATCTTCTGTACCTACTGTTACATCAAATTTTAATACGATTCTTACTTCCTGCCAATAATATGTATTAAATCGCTTTACATAATGACGCAAACTGATGCATCAGCTGTCTTCAACACAGTAGCATAACGTTTGCCAAATTGGAATTGTTCCACAAAATTTCGCTTTTCAACCAAATCCGTGTCTGTTTCGGGTCATTAGATATTATTTGACGTATCGGAGGTCGACACCCGTCCATTGTGTTGGAAAGCACGCAAATTGATGGCCTCGCGAAGTGACCTTGATCGGGGGTAATTAGGAATATCACGTTAGAGTTTTCCTCCCTATTCCATAGCTTGAATGGGATGAGATGACCTTGTGGTAGCGAATTGGTGATACGCAAAATGTGAACAAAAGATAGGTTTGAATGTCAGTAGGGGGTTTATTTTTCCTTTATTCATTTTTGGTATTACTTGCCACCGAAAAGGAATCGACTGTCTTTAAATAGATGTCGTAGCCAATTCGTATAACACGGTGTATTACACAACGGCGCTCCGGATTGTAAAACGTCGCCGTTATGTAATACGGCGTCGTCGTCACGTTCAGCCGGATTGTAATGGCGATACGTTTGACAAAGCGGCGTCCAATGTTTAGCCGTATTATAAAACGGCCGAATAAAAAACTGAAAATTCCGAATATAAGGCGTAACAGACGTAGCCCCGCTACGCGGGGCTCCTATTGCTATCTGTAGGGTTTAAAATTACCTAACACTACCTAACCTCGGGTGTCCTAAGTACCGAACTCGCTTCGCTCACTTTCAAAGCAGCGTTTCGACGCACGCGTGGTACGTTTACGGCGCTTTGACGAACGCCAAGTGTTCATTCAGTGCGGCGTACTTTATTTCAGCTGAATTGTAATACGGCTGAACGTGACGACGCCACATTACATAACGGCGACGTTATACAATCCGGCGCGCCATTATATAAGACGGCGTGATCTACGATTTGGCTGCGACATGGACATATGATTAGGAGGGATAAATCGCATATGAGGAAAAGAGTGATTGAGTATAAATGTTGATGGATGGAGAGGGAGAGGAAGACCAAGAGGAATGATATGAAAGAACAAAAGTAGTAAATGATAGAGTGATTGATGACAGAATAGAATTCAAGTTTAATTATACAGAATCCGCAGACCGTGTGGCAACTCTCGTTCGCATTGAATTGACTAGCTGCCGACCAGCAGCGGCTTTAGTGTGCCTACGTCCTGACCAAACACCTTTACTAAAAAATCTAAATCACTTACAAAAACTACTAAACATATACTGACTTTTAAAATAACTTGTGAAGTATGCAAATGATAAACAACAGCTGCATATTAAAAAACTGATATTCAAAGATACATTCAAAGCACGATAATAATTTTTCTGTCACTAACATTGACAGTGAGTGCATGGTTCTAAATTAATTCTGACATCATTAGCAGTCTACACGAATTAACACTTTCATATTTACTGCAGCATACAACGAACAAGGTTACTCCGTGTGCTATGCGGCGAGCTTCCATTTCATGTTCATAAATTCAGAGTTTCTTTTAAGAGGCTGACAACCTAATTGATGTTATAATAATAATAATATTATTTATTTTTCGGACAACAGTAATCCATTGTGTTAGTAAGCAATACCAAATAACTTATTTCTAGTGTTAGTAGCTGAGATACATTATAGAAGACAGAGTAAATAGTATTGTGAAAAGGGCATCACCAGATTAATGTTCTGTGATTGTCCTTCTCACAAAACTTTTAAAAATCGGACAGTCGATGCTTTCCGCCATAGTTTTTAGGATGCTGTTGCCACTCGCCCGCAACCTTGACAACATAGACGCGGTTTTCTTACGAATGACAGACAGCGTGGAAGTCGTCAGTTCGGTTTTGCCAAAAATATTCAAGCAGTTTTTAATTAAAAATGACTTGTTGTTGTAAAAATAAAAATATGTAAACATTCACCATATTTCAAAGATCATGGACGGACTCGATACATAATTGGACAAGATTGGCTCCATAGAAAATAATTGCAAAGAGTAGTCTAATAATATCATGAAAACGGGTCTTTTTTTTGTGTGTCTTTATTTTGTTGACGTATGGGCCTGCAATTAAAAATATGAAGTCATCGTCCACTCATTTTTTGTTTCACCTATTATTTATTATTATTAATATTATCTTCTAAAACCTGGCCGCCGAATAATAATGGGCTCTCGTTTACTTCGATACTAATAGATAGTTTGCGCTGTGCGCGCATTTTGGTCTTGACAGCCCCTTAAGGCGATTGCATGAGCTAAACGCGAGTTTTATAATTACTAAAAGTATATGATTCACTGCTATAAACAAGACCAGAAAAATATATGATATTCTTCAGGATATATGCTAGCATGATACTGTTTTGAAAACATAATACAATTAATTTGACTCGATAAAAAGAAATCACGAACTTATCTCTAAAAATATCTTTCAAACAATAAAAAACATACTAATATGCATGCTCTGATTCTTTGCCAAATAATTCTACAAGCAATATATTAGCATGATACTGTTTCAGTTTTTTAATCCAATCAATAGTTTTTTTTGTAAATCGATCGAAACCACTCATTTCGCGCTATTTGGCCCGCAGTGGCTGACGTAACAACCACTTTGTAGTGCAAGCTGATTAGAACTTTGTTCTAACAGCATTTCAAACGAAGTTTGAACCACCACAAATAGATTTGCTAATTTAGCTCATCTAAGCGCTTTAAGAGGGATATCACAATTCGGCTGCCCCATTTCAAAACTTAGTAAGGACCTAAAACAAAATTTTACAGGAGAGCGCATAAACGTAATATAGGTCAGCCTTTAAAAAGTATTTATGTTAAGTAAAAAAATACTATTGGTAAAAACCTAGTAAGTCTAGAGACTTACTAGGTTTTGAATTGGTTGAAGTGACTTACTAGGTTTTAAACTGGTCACGAGGAAGTGGATAGGGCACTTACTAGGTATCGATGCTTAAATAAATCTGCTTTTAAGTGAGTTTTTAACGCTGATGTTTTTGTATTCGGTAGGGACTTACTAGGTAAGGAAGTTTATGCAATAAAAGATTTTTGGAAAATTGTCCTTTACAAGGTTTTGAAATGGGGCAGCCGAATTCTTCTTGTACCAGTATTTGAATGATTTTAGAGTCAACTTTCAAATACAAGAAAAAATGTGATATTTATTTAGAACACTCCCGAGAGTAATAATCATACTATCTCGGGCTATCAAACTATATCGGCTCACACATCTAGACTGAGATTTTTTATGTGTGGTTATTTATGGTTTAGATATGGCCACAAAATTAAAAAAAAATGCCCACAATGTGACACAAAGACTGACTCAAAAAACACTCAAATACAAGAAAATTGTAATAATCTTAAAGTAATAAATGGTAAAATTCTTTGCTTGTTTCTTAAAAGGAAATCTATGGAAAAATCATTGATAGGTACTCTATTGCCTAGTTTTTTTTTTTTGTACTATAATATTAAGAACAAAACTCTTAATAATTAATTACAATCTAGCCTAAAAGACTAATAAGCAATTTAACTCTAACTTAATATGTTACGTGATAGAATATGTTAAAACTAAGAATAGTGTTCATTTGCACTTTTACACAAGTCCGTAGCACTTTCTTAGAGTCTAATATAATTTATAAAAACTATGTTCATGTGTTATATGTATAGCACAACATTGTTACTATTACTCATTCACTTTGTACACTACACTAATTCAAAAGGTTTAGTTCTTTTTAGCCTACGCACTAGGTCTGTATTGTCTAGCAGCTGGATTGCCTCAACATTCACATGTCGATGAAGTCTGTGTTCGTGGGCTTCAGCAAATTTTTGGGTAATGGTGGCGACGAAATCCATTTTAAGGTCACGATGAAGGTCGTCATTTCTTATGTACCAAGGTCTTCCCTAAGTACTTTATTTTGGAATTGCTGGATTATTTTGACATTGCTTTGTTTAGTACAGCCCCAAAGTTGGATGCCATACGTCCAAATTGGCATCAGAATGTGCTTGTATAGGGTTATTTTATTATGTACTGATAGACAAGATTTCCTTCCGAGTAACCAATACATACTTTTATATCGTATATCGAGTTCCTGTCTTTTCTTTTTCACATGAGCTTTCCAATGCAACTTGGCGTCGAGAGTGATGCCGCCCACTCTGGGCGGAGCGGGAGGGAGTGTCAGACTCCTACTGACTAAAACCCATCCATGTTCCTTATCCTCGCCCTTTATGTTCCGGGGCCGCGGTATCTCTTTCGAACAGGCCCGCAACCCCGGCAGGACACCAGATACCCTCGTGCGACATCACCGTACCGCGCTACACAGTTCTTCGGCCTTCGACCACCTCCGGCCAGCTGCGGGATAACGCCTGCAACTACAGGGGAGTACCTATCCCTGCAGCAGTGACTTCAGACAAAGTGTAACCTACGACCCTACAGTGTGCCTCCGGCTCTGCTTGACGTAATATACTTTTAAATGTTACACACCCGACTTTTATTCCCCTGCCAATAATTAGGTGAGAATTAGACGGGTGGAGGCTACATTGTGAAAATAAAATATCCATGAAAGTTTAGCGATGTACACATACATCAACGGCCTAGCCTTTTCCAAACTATGTTGGGGTTAGCTTCCAGTCTAACCGGATGCAGCTGAATACCAGTACTTTACATGGAGTGACTGCCTATCTGACCTCCACAACCCAGTTAATACTGGGATATACGATACCACTTGGTAAGACTGGTTGTCAGACTTTTTGGGCCACTGAATACCTGTAACGACTGTCAAAGATGGACAAAGGACAACCGGGACCAACAGCTTAACGTGTTTTCCGGGGCACGGAGGATACTCGGTGTGTAAGGGCGGTCACCCATCCGCAGACCAACCTAGGCAAGCAGCGAGCGGCTTTTATTAATTTGATTGATTGACATAGGATATCTAATTTGACATTGATTTTTTAATATTTTCAAATGTTATTGTATTACTTTCCTTTGTTTATGCTATTACTTGATTTATTTTATTGATTTATTTATTTTATTAATTGATTTTTACTGTTTTTATTTTTTTTTTTGTATTATTTGTGGTCTGGCTATTTCATTACTATGTTGCTATATGGATTGGAAATTATCTGAAATAAACGGATTATTATTATTATTATTATTATTAATCTGATTATTCTTTTTTTATTTGCAAGCTAGTGCTTCTCGTTTAGTCCCATTTTATTTTGCTGAAGATCTGATGCTGATCTTCCGAGATATACAATGGAACTCTTCAAAAATACACGGCAAAGCTGCAATAATTGCTGCAATCGCTTGTAGGTTCATTGTTTATACTACATCATGACGTAACATCACGCTTGTATGCTCTGAGGGGGTACGCAGATGTGTACAATACTCCCAGATTTCGACAGTTAGCTGTGTTAAGTTCCATTTAATGGGATCCTGGAGAAATAGAGGGAATTCCTTAAATTTTATAGACACACCAGAAGCGATTTGGGTAGTTTTAGGAAGAGTACGTTCTTGGAGTGATCCCATTTCAATTTGGTAAAGATCTGATGAAGAACTTCGGAAGATAGGCGACGGGAACTCCTCAATAAATGATAGCAAATGTACTGGGATCGCTGAAATCTCATGTCTCTCTATTGTTTACACCAGTTCATAACAAAAAATCACGCCGTTACGCTGTGAAAGGGTAAGCACATATGAACCACTAAAAAGAGTGAAAAATAAAAACTTTTTTGCAAAAAATATAACCGACTTCACACAAAAAAGTGAAAAATAACTTTAGCTTCAGAAGTCGGTGACCTTTGTTTGATTGATTTAGTTGTTTTTTGTCACCGACAAAATGTTTATTTCTTCATCGTCCTTGCACTGAAAAAATACTCTTGTTAAATATACTAAATTCTCAGGATTTAAAAAAAAGCCAAGTGTTAATATAAGTCCTACACAATATTTTGTTGATTTTACTAAACCCAAATACTTAGTTACACATTTATTCATATTCATTTTATTTTGCGTACTATACGTTTAAAAAGATGTTACAATCGGCTTATAGCTAAGAACAAATTGTAAACCCTATTGGGGCACAGCAATAAACAAGATTAACATAAAATTTTAAGTGGTTAATTAAATATATGATTTACAAACAGAGGGTATGTTACAAAACTCGTATGGTATTATATATTAATTCATTAGAATTGTAATAACGTTACTTTTTACTACATATCTGATACCATAATAAACAAAACCCATTCGGTTAAAATAACAAACCGGTTTCGTAAAATCTACCGATTATACGAATCGAGACATTTACTGATTTTTTTTCGTAAAATAAGGATTTTGTTTAGTTTTCACCTAACCACACCTAACCGTAGGTTATAACATAAATTACCAATCAGTTCTGTAAAATCGATCGATTCTACGAAACTAGTAATCTAATATTCACACTCATGATTTAGTGTAATTTAAGGATATTGTATATTTTTGTGAATCTGTTTCGTAAATATTTTACCCCAAAAGCTTAGAACATACGATACTAGTCTTGTAATATTTAGGCCTCTTGTACACGTCACGGTTGTTCAACCTTACGGCGTGTTAGCCGTACAGTTGAAAAAACGTGAGAACTTGTACATGACACGGCAAAACCACCGGACGAGACATCGGCCAAGTACGGCTCAGTACACGGCGCGTGCACGTCTACAAGCTTCCAAAGTGATCCATACAACACTGACGACCGTGCCTACATACGGCGAATTAACCGTAGATTTTCAAGGCGAAAAACGCTGTGTGTACAAGAGGCCATACTCATTCTGTTTCGTTTAATGTAGGTACGTACTATGTTTAGTATTGTTTGCTATGGTGCATTTCGCATATTTTACCATACAACTTTTGTAGACTATACGTGTCATATTTAGTATTTTTAGTAAAGTTGTTTAGTATATTTTAAATCATGATTTACCTAGAAAGTACAATCAATACTAGTATTGCAATTTTTACTCTATTTGGTTTACAGTTTAACCCGCACATTACATTGTAAAATGTTAAATAAATAGTAAATGTTTGTTCAACCGTACGATACCAGTCTTGCGATATTTACTTATTCTGTTTCGTAGACTTGAACAAGATAACTTTAGTATTTTTTGCTAAATCAGCTGCGCATGTTTTACCTTTCAGCTTTTGTAGACTATTCAATACTTGTCATGTAATATTTACTCATTCCGTTTCGTTTAAAATACAATATCAAAGGTAGATAACTAAGTGCAAAATTACTGGGTAAAACAAAATACCAAGTAGAACGTTCCAAAGTGAAGTCGTAAATAAACGAAAGTAAATACCTTGATCAAAACAAATATCGCAAAAATATAACACAGAACCCCTTCAATGTACTTAAACAAAACAAAATGTGAAATCATCATAATTATACAAAACAATGAATGATTAAATATTACAATTCCAATATTTGATCAAAATAGGGACTTAAATAATAACAAAATGTAAACATGTTTGCCAAATCTATACTTAATATTATAAAGCTGAAGAGAATGTTTGTTTGTTTGAACGCGCTAATCTCAGGACCTATGGTTCAAATTGAAAAAAAAATGTGTTGAATAGTCCGATTATTGAGTAAGGGTTAAGGCTTTATGAAATCACGCTACGACCATTAGGAACGCTGCTTTAGTTTTTCTTTATATTTCTGTTTGTTTCACCGTTGATAATTTTCCAAACCGTTTTTATTTTGTTATCGGCTGATTTAATTTTATTTCTAATGAATAAGGACTTGGCTACCCTGCAGGTGTTTTTAAAAATTTTCGAGTAATTAGCAACATATTTATTAAAAGATTCTGTGTTGATGTAAGGCTTAAGGCTGTACAGCTCAAACAATCGTTCCCTACTTTTTCTAATTCCCTGTGTTGCCCAGTCACTAAAAATAAACTTTGGGCCAATAGTTTTGGTTTTCTTTTTTAAAGTGTTATTGAACTCAGTGTGCACTACCGAAAAGAATTCTTCATACAATTCATTTACATTGTTTCTAATATGGCCTGGTATATTTAACGGGACAGAGCGTAACGGGAGCCGGCGTTCATCGATTTATGAGACGTTGTCACTTCAAACATAACTCCAAGATGCAACTCCTCTAAAATAACACAATAATATAGGGCAACTGGTAATTAGTGTCTGAAACCTAACTACGTGAATGTGCTCATGATAAAAAAACTTTTAATGGAAAAATCAGCTGTTCAGTAGACTAGGCGAACATAAATGTATTGAATAGCCGATTTTTGTTTTAGCGATTTCAGGTTTCATAGTAAAAGTTGTTTGTTATAATGAGCACAATCACGTGCTTAGTATGTCTCACAGCTGCGCCAAATAGGCCCAGTTCAGCAAACTGCCGGCCGAGCACCAAGTGCCCGACGCTGATTTCCAACTGGACCTGAGATGGTGATGTTACGGACATTAAACAGTTTTGTACCTACTTTGTGTTACTAGGTATACATAATGTGCATCTAATGCAAGTACTATGCACTTGACCTATCTTAAGAGCCATACCAATAAGGTCAGTGTATGTTCTTCCAGGGCATCCCTTCCCAGCGAGCCACTCACATCTGCCTTGTTAATACCTTTTGTTAGTCATCTTTCCCAAAAAATAAAAAAAAAAAAACTTAAAAATATATTTTCTTGTTTTCAAAAAAGTATATGTGTAGTATTTACTTTTTTGGTAGGTCCACGACACAAGCTTTGCTTAGTGTGGTACTAGGTGGCGATGTGTGTTAATGTCACAGAAATAATAAAATTATATCTATGGTTAATGTCCAACGATATTTATTTATATATTTTATTTCTGTCATCCTCTCCACAAGGGCATGCACGGCATCGGATTTCGGTCCCTTAACAAAACCCGGGAAAAACCGGTTTTACTAGGGAACCGAAATCCGATTTCATATGACCTAAGAGCAATAGCTGTATTCAAACTAGGTGCAATATCGGTAAATCTGAATTAACTAGTTACGATTACATTGTTCACTGTAATCGGTCAGTGTGGCTTTAACAATCAGGTTCATCATGATAACAATTCACTGGAAATGTGATCTGGTAATTAAGATATCGTAGAATACCTAGGAAGACATTTAGGCATTTAGGCACGTATAGTATTTTGTGTATTACGGAAATGGCCAGTGGTAAAATGCAAATAAACGTGATCCATTATATAATAATAGGACCAGTTAAACCTTTTTAATATTAAAAAAAAACAGAAAGAACCGTAAAACAACAAGTTTTGGATATATTTGGGAATAGCATTTTAATGAATTAGGCAAATATATGCAAAAAGCTTTGTTTATTAGAAATTAAAACACGAATCATTTTAATCAAGGTCACAACAGGGCTAACCGTATTTAGATGCAATAATTAACAATTTAAAATTTGTTTTGCATTTTAAAAGGAATAAAAGCTAAAAAAACATATCCTAAGTTTTGACCTTTTCGATGTTTTGGCCAAGTTTGAAAGCAATCGGATCATAATTGCGACCTGTATAGTGTGGTTAAATTTTGCTTGTCACCCATATGGGTGACAAGCAAAATTCAACAAACAAAGTCACTCACCTACGGAGACATATATGTATACGTATGTATATACATTCGTATACATATATATCTCCGTAGGTGAGAGACTAATAGGTAGATTTTATTTTTTAATAGGAAATCTACCTAAAAACAAAAACTGGCATGATGAACGAATCTTACAAAAGTTTTTGTTGCCAAGCGCTTATTCATAATATCGTCGTTCATATTGCAATTAGTTCTACCTATGTCAAAAATTACAAGTTTACAGGAGAGTAAAAAAACATCATAGGGAATGGAAAAAAATCTTTTATGACACCAAAATGTTTTTTTACTATTGTTTCCTAACTAAAAATTCCATAAATAAATTTTGCTTTTGTTAGAAATATGACATAGAACCTATTGTAATTACAATATTGACGTGAGATTTGTGACACGTAACATATTGATATTTTATTTGCATGAAATTATACTCAGATAATTTCAAATAACAGGTATAGTATTAATTCAATTACTTATAATTAAATCAAGAACAATAAAAAACATACATAAGTAGTTAAAAATAAACAACAAAATTGATGTAAATTTGACAAACTTAGATGTTGTTACCTCGGAACAAAATTAAATTGAATTTATTTTAAAAATCACGAATTATACTTAAATGGCAAGGTAAACTGAAGAAGGTGATTTAACAAATGAAGCAACTATCTGACCGCGCTTGCCGTTTGAAAATATTTAGGTATAATAGAACTAATTTTGTGGTATCGTGTTTAAATGCGAAAATAATTGTCTAATATTTCTTTCTTTCGTCGTATGTAAAATATAATAGTTTACGAAACAAGAGCAGTTTGAAGCTTCGACTAGTCATCATCATGATTCATCATTTCAGCCGAAAGACGCCCACTGCTGGACATAGGCCTCCCCCAAGTGGCACCACATTGACCGGTCCCGTGCGACTCGCATCGTCTTCCGGTTTGCGGTCGTCACTCCAGAACTTTTCGGACCCATCGGCCATCCGTTCTGCGAGCAATGTGTCCTGCCCACTGCCACTTCAGTTTGGCAACTCTTCGGTTTTACGTCAGTGACCTTGGTTCTCTTTCAACTAGTCAAATCAACCTGTTTCCTCATTGATTTTACAAATACTCGTTGTCTAATTTGGTATATTTAACTGTAATTTGATGGTGAATTATTAATCACTTAAGAACTTTACACTAGAGACTTCAGGTGGCCTTGTCAGCTCCAATAATGAAGTTGCTCAAGAATTTGTAAATTTCTTTACCAGTATCCCACTTAAAACTACTGAAACCTTAAATTCCTCTCCGTTGCTCTCTATTGATTTATTAAAAGCAAACGTTTTAGGCTGTCCAAATGAATTTAAATTTCAGCATATAAACCCCACGACAGTCATAAAAGCTTTTAAACAAATCAAGATCAAATTAACCGAAGACCTATGGGGTATATCTATTAAAGCTTGTACCTCAATTATTGAAACTGTAGCACCGTATTTAGCCTCAATATTTAATTTGTGCGTGGATCAAGGAGTCTTCCCGGATCTAATGAAATTGAGTAAGGTAATACCGCTTTTTAAATCCGGGGACAGTAAAGACACCAATAACTATAGGCCAGTATCCGTGTTGCCTGTTTTCAGCAAGGTGTTTGAAAAGATAATGCTCAATCAAATGCTTTGCCATATTAACACCTTAAAAATATTACACGAACAACAGTATGGTTTCACCAAGGGATGTTGTACAACTGACGCCGGTGTTACTTTATTAAAACAGATATTTACTGCGTGGGAAGAGGCACAATATGCCATAGGAATCTTTTGTGACCTTTCGAAGGCATTTGATTGCGTAAATCACGAAACCCTGATCTTGAAACTTAAGCTTTACGGTTTAGGTAAACTTGCGCTTAGTTTAGTAAAGTCGTATTTGAATGATAGACATCAGCAAGTGCAAATAAATGGTGTCAATTCAATGGGTTTATAAGTAAGAATGGGGGTACCACAAGGTTCGATTCTGGGTCCCTTCCTCTTTTTAGTTTATATTAATGCCTACCCCATTTATTTAACAATCACCCGCAAATGGTGTTGTTTGCTGACGATACTTCGTTAATATTTAGACGTGCCACTAATTTTGAAGATGTAAATAATGCCCTACTGCAGGTCCATAACTGGTTTACCGCCAACAATTTAGTACTCAATGGGAAAAAAACTAAGTGCATTCGATTTGCCCTACCAAATGTCAAAAGTAGAGATTGTGACATAATGTTGAATCAAGAGAAACTAGAATTCGTCGATAAAACAGTTTTCTTGGGAATCACGCTCAATTCAAAGCTACAATGGGGTCCTCATTTAACATCTCTTGCAGGACGGCTGAGCTCAGCTGCATATGCTGTTAGAAAGATCCGTCAATTTACTGATATTGATACCGCGAGGCTAGTCTATTTTAGTTATTTTCATAGTATTATGTCATAGGGTATTTTACTATGGTGACGTGCGGCAGACATCGAGTCTATATTCATTCTGCAGAAAAGAGCAATCAGAGCCATATACGAATTACGTAGACGCGACTCTCTGAGAGAACTGTTTAAGGAAATTAACATCTTGACAGTACCTTGCATCCACCATCTATGAAAACATCATGTACGTTAGGAAAAATCTGCATTCATTCAGTAAAAGAGGTGACAGACACCACTATAATACTAGAAATAGGGACCAACTCGTTCAGCCAGGTTTCAGGCTTGCTAAAGTAGATTCATCTTTCATGGGGTACTGTTTAAAATGTTACAATAAAATACCTCCTCACATTTTACAACTGAATGAGACGAAATTTAAATCTTGTATAAAACGCACACTATGTTGGCAAGCATATTATAATTTGGGGGATTACATTAATGATAAAAATGCTTGGCTCAATGCTTGTCCTGCTCCACTGGTCCTGCTCCACAACCATAGGCAAACCAATTGATTCCCAGGTTACGTTATTGTGGAAGCTGCAGAAGATTGTAAAATATCCTTGCATTGTATAGAATCCATCTCGTAGTATTATATAATTGCATAGCACATTTGTGTGAGTTCTATGTACTGTAAAGCCACTATTTACATTTAGTTGTCTTTTTTTTTTACTTGAATATGCCTTGGCGGCTGAGAGATTGTCATGCTCACTCAAATGTCTTGCTGATGGTGGCGGGTGTGTCGGTTAATTTAGCTCCCTTCAATATGGTCGAGTTGAATGGCGCCGATACATGCGTCATGTTCGTGAATGGGCGCTGTCAGTTGGGACTGGTCATCTCTTAGCTGCCATGGTTAATTTTAATTTCTTTTTTTTTACATTGTTGATTTAATCTTTTCTCTGGACGCTCTGAATGTGCACGTCTTTCTACATCGTTCTCACATTATATGTATAATCACACATGAATGATGTAACCAAGATTTTGTAACAATATATTGATTTAAAAAGAGTGTCCATGGAGTTTCTTGCCCGTTCTTTTCCAAAGAGATCTACGCTAGGGAATGGGCAACTACAGTACTTTCTCAAGTTATTATGCCTTGTGACTGTGACTGTAGCTTTGATTTTATTTGTAATTTGACATTCAAAAGTGCCGTAATGGTCTAGTTGAAATAAATGCTTTGAGTTTGAGTTTGAGTTACGCTCATTGTAACGTTACGACCGGAGCGTATGTATGCAATCATTTCATCAATGTTTTGTTATGACGTTGTCACGTTAAACTATCGTCCGTAAACCGTCTCTACAGACAACTATTCAACTACTCAACTAGCCTATTCCAACATAGAGTCGAAGAAATCTAAGAAGTCCGTTTTGACAGCCGTCAAATCCATAGTGAATTGACGCCGCTGTCGGAAATTGAACTTTATAACTATTACGCTCACAAATGTCAAAAAGGGCCTTTTATTTTTTTATACTTTAAGTATGAATTAAGTGAGACCGTGACCTTTGTACAAAACCTAAGTTTACGCTTGACCTGGATTTAGATCAAGCGTAATATTAACAGGGTACGTGACCAAACTAAAAAATGAAACGTTTTTTGCTACAAATAAATTCATATTTTATTCCACACACATTACAACTTATTCTTACAAAGTTAGCAAGGCTAGAGCACAGTTTCCTCTTTTACTATTTTCCTCATTTATTTTTAAAACAACCAGCTTCTGGCTTCGTCTAAATAAGTGGTTTCATTTGTTACAGATATCTTTGTGGAAAAAACGTAGCTTAAAGATTTATACATGCAACACAAATAACAATTTGAATTTGAAAAGATATCGAGGCGTCTGATATTCTAATGGCCACGAAGAACATTTTTACATGTCAATCTCTTACAGCGGGGGCGGAATAATTTGCGGGAAAAGGTCTTTTTTTCTTTGTATTTATGTGGGGGTGTGATAAAATGAAGTACCTATCTAACTTAGCACTCAGTAGCCCCTTTTATCATCCTTCTTCATCCATAGAATTACAACTATATTGTGGACTATACACCGAAAGCAGTGGTCGTTTTTTGTATTGTATTTGTGTATATGTCACCGTAAAATTGTCAAACACGTTATATTACAATATAACGTGTTTCTCTCTAGAGATATTGTAAACTCTCGAATTATTGTCAACTGAACATACGGAAGTATCTCTGCCCCCATTATCGGGACTTGGGGCACCCCCCCCGTTAGGTTAGTAAGGTTCCTTTAAACCCTGCACTCGGAAATTGGGGCTCCGTCGACTACGCTTTATAAGGGTATTTATATTTGTCAATGTTCAACCAATCTGCTCATCACATTTTGTGGGAGTGTAGTCTTTGGCAAAATGAACGCAATATTATGTTGGATAGTGTACAGGTTACATCCGGAGTTATTTACTATACGGACCTTGTGGAAACTAGAGCAAATTTCCGTGCGTTCAAGCGTTTTTGCCATACCTATTATTGGAATCAAATATAACAGCTCTCAACTAGGACCCATTAACGTTAATATTTATCCGTGGTGCTTGGCAACTGGGCCTATCTCAGTTGTAAACGTCCCTTTGTGCCTATTGGCCTTGTTTCGTTCTGTCTCCTGCTGATATGGAGGGAAGTGGAAATTACAGTTCTTTCCTACTCCTCCGCTATACTTTCTGATTAATTTCGTTGCGGGATCCAAGACAGTTAAATTCATTCTCTGGGACTTCGTCGAGCTTCATTGTCTCGGCGCTTTTCTAGTGGTCGCCACTGTTGATTCTGGCTTTCAGGAGTTACAGTGGTTTGGGCGAGTGTGGAGGGCTTGTCCCAAAAAAAAAAAAAAGGGTATATAAAGTGTTTTAAGGTTAGGTCATAATGTATTTCTCAGGAATGGTACAATATCTTTTCATGACAGTTGTCCCACTGGGCAAGGGGGACCCCTCCTTCCCTCCACACCGCGTAAGTTGACTACCATCGCATGCATATCACAAAAAATAATGCGTTTTGTTGTAAGTAGTAAGTTCATTTGACAATATTTCGAGATTTTACAATATCGCTAGCGATATTACAATATAACCTATTTGACAATTTTACGGTGACATATATGTTATTTGAGAATAATTTTAGTGAACATTGTAAGCTTTGTAGATTCCCCAGATGCTGTTAAACTTTTGTTGGTTGGAGTGTAGCCTTAGGGGCGCTATGGCGCGAGGACTTAGAATTTTTTTAGAAAAAAATCGAGTTTACGCACTATGAGCAGTAAAGAAAACAAATAACAGAAAAAAAAAAAATAAAAAAAAAATATTGGTTTTCTTTGCTGCTCATAGTGCCCCTAAGCGTATACTCCAACTCCTAAAAATCCGCCCTTAAGACGACCCACTGTCCCTTTTGTTAAATATTTATCTTCTTTTACGTTTTTTGTATGTTAGTAACGACCTATTGTCAGGTCTACGCTGCACTGTCCCCCCATACAAAAGTACGAATACTGTATCATAATAATATTGTAATACCAAATAATTTGACAAGAGTAACCGTAGAGTTTCTTGCCGGTTCTTTTCCATGGAAACGACCTACGCGAGGCGTGCACCTTTTTCGACGTTTAATAAGTGGGAGCCCATTTAAGCCTATCTACACTAATATTATAAAGAGGAAAACTTTGTTTGTTTGGTTGTAATGAATAATCTCAAAAACTACTGTGCCAATTTCAAACATTATTTCACCATTGGAAAGCTACATTCACCATGAGTAACATAGGCTATATTTTATCCCCGTAGTCTCACGGGAACGGGAACTACGCGAGTGAAACCGCGTGACATCCACTAAAGTGAAATAAAATACGTATATTGTTTTTGATTTTATTTATTTATTTATTTATTTATTGACACACCAACGACTTATTCACTAATTAATTACATTAAATATATTCAGTTAAACGGACGGACGGTTTTTCGGATTTTTAAGCTCCATTATCTCAACCCTGGCCCCACAGATTCCTTTATTTCACCTTTGTATATTTCTTTTTTTCTGTTGCGAAATTATTGGTAGGTACCGGATGAACTGGTTAAACAGTCTTCTTTTCCCAACATTTGTCATACACCAATACTACATTGATACAATGTTAGAGTAAGATGAAGGTATGTTTAGCTACTTGATACTTAGCTATAATGACTTGACTAGTGAGGCTATGACGTCACGCAACCGGACACGTTGCGGCGTATATTAGGGCTGCAATTTGATTTATCAACACTAGAAATAAGGTTCATTTACATTTATATAAATACTTTATGTGATACCGAGGCAATGAAACAAAAAGTTGATTTAAACATGGAATGGGCCCCGCCTGTTCCTGCTTCCAAATGCTGTTGCTTTTTGATTCAGTCGGGTATTTTTTTTTATAATTAAGTACTTTTTTGTTTCCAACTTTTCAGTTTAATACTGTGAAAGATTTCACAGACGATTTAACTACTTGATTTTATTGATTAAGTTTTGTCATGATAATAATTAAGCTTATTAGATAAATGGAAAATAAATATTTAATGTTTTTTCTATACATATATTTTCTTAAGTTAATATTTACAAATGTAAAAAGTTTGTTAAAATTTGAATAAAGAATAAAAGTTATAAAGCGCTTTTCCTCTCTTTCTATTTATTTATTTTAAGAAAACTGCTATGACCGACAAAGTGGTTAAAGCAATAAATGATTATGATTTGATTTGTAATACAAACCAACTTAAAATCGTTAAGCCTGAATTCTTGTCGCATTGACGGTCGGTCGCGTACGTGTATGTATTTATTATTGTGTACCATACTGCGACGCTAACGTCAGCGGCGACCGACAGCCATATTTTGTTCTCGCTGACGTCACGACCGACCGTACGAGACCGAACGTCGGCGTGACAAGAATTCAGGCCTTATAAATCCTCAATTCGAAATAAACTCGAAATTTTCCCCAATGGTGGAACGAAGCAACCCTATCTTCTTTCCGCCACACAATTTAGAAACTTCTACAGTTCAGTCTCTGCTAAATGCAGTAGAAAATATTCGACTTTGAGTTTGAAATGTTTTGGAAACCTTTATAGTTTTAACAATTGTCTTTTTTAAACTTTCACGATCAGAACACATTATAAAACAAATGAAAACGGGTATATACGTCGGGATTACATTAAAGGTAAATTCGCGATAAATACCCGTCTTCTTTTGTTTTATAATGTAGTTTTAACAAAATAATATGAGATCAAGTATTATCTATTTTAAATCGCATTGTTAAATCGCAATTGTTTCATTGTAGATTTTTGTGAGGTTCTAAGTTCAGCAAATAAAATGTGTGCCGTCAAAGGTTGAGTATGACGTCTTGGATTATTTTCATTACCATGGTAGTAGGGAAGACTCCTTTAATTTTTAGTTTAGTTTAATAAAACTAAATTAAAAGTAAAAAAAGAAATTAAAAAATTAAAAAAAGTGATTGTTATAACGCGACAACAGAAACAGATATTCTGTGAATACTTCAATTGTCTACCTGTTATGGTTCATGAGATACGGCCCGATGACAGACAGACGGATGGACAGACAGCGGAAACTTAGTAGCCTTTTGTTACCGTTCGGGTACGGAATTCAGTTTTAGTTGTAGCCCAGCACCCCAATTACTGATTCCACAATCTATCAAAATTCGAAGGAATTTGAAATTCTTTATTTATCCTGTAGCGGCACTACAAAAAGTACTACAACGCCATCTATGACTTGAAGGATGAACTAACAAGCGAAACACGTTAAATCCTACATCGCGCAAGCAACATTATCCGCGATTTAAGACTATATAGGTACAAGGATCTGATAACAACTGGCCCACTAGCCATAATACCAGTTTGGTTAGAGGATCCTCCCTTTTTTATGGGGGAAGAAAAGCTTTACACCCTGTCCTTCATATCCCCAAAATAAAAATAATCAGCTAAACAACGTCAATAGAGCAATACGGAATTGTTTAAATTAATATCATTGCCATCGTAAGTGTTTTAGCATTCTTAAGACCACAGTAATAAAGTCCCCATCTAGAGGTTACCGTTAAGTGATAAGCAAATGCACATGAAAAGGTAAATAGGTGTACTCCTATGAAACCGAAGTAAGGAGTATCTACTTAACTCCGCAATAAGGCTTCAATACAGCAACTTCACCGCCGCGACTAACTAAAACTTGCCTAATACGAGTTTGTAAAACATCTTCATCTTTTAACGACGTGGGGCGTACTTACCTAAGTAAGAATATCAAGAAACTTCGAGCAAATAAACGATTGGCCAGGAGAAACACTCTCAAGAAATTGCTACAAGTTATTTGAGACGAGATTGACGACGAGACTTGCGACGAAACTTGTGACGAGAGTTGCGACGAGACTTGTGAAGAGACTTGTGACGAGACTTGCAAAGAGACTTGCGACGAGACTTGCAAAGACTTGTGAAGAGACTTGCGACGAGATTTGCAAAGACTTGTGAAGGGACTTGCGACGAGACTTGCGACGAGACTTGTGACGAGACTTGTGACGAGGCTTGCAAAGAGACTTGCAAAGACTTGTGAAGAGACTTGCAAAGAGACTTGCGACGAGACTTGCGACGAGACTTGTGAAGGGGCTTGTGACGAGACTTGCAAAGAGACTTGCGACGAGACTTGTTAAGAGACTTATGACGAGACTTGCGAAACGACTTGAGACGAGAGTTGCGATAATAACATGCGACGAGACTTGCGACGAGATTTGCGATAACAACTTGCGACCAGACTTGCGACAATGACTTGCGACGAGACTTGTAAAGAGACTTGCGACAGTAACTTGCGATAGTCTGAAGCTGCCAGAAGTCGTCTGTTACTTCAGCTTCTGCTACAACTAATCTGAACCTTAATTTAATGTGTTGCGGAATATAAGGCATTATATTTTAGAGCTTGCGGCTTGCTCGCTCTAATCTTGGCCGGTAAATGACGTGTTAAGGGGAAGGCTCTCTTATGTTCCTTCAGAATCTAAAGGTTTTAGGTTAGTATCGTAAGATGAAGAAACGAGAAAGAAAACACGTTTATTAGGTACAAACATTTACAAAAAATCTTTAACTTATACACAAAAGTAAACGATAATTATTGTGTCACGGCAGTGCCAAATAGCCCCAATTGAGCAAAATTTGCCCGACGCTGGTTTTCAAGTGGACCTGAGACGGTGATAAAGGCTTGGGCAGTTGTTAGACTATTTGTCCGACGGGCACAAATTAATTCTTCCATCTATTCCTCAATATTTTAACCGACTTCTAAAAAAAGGAGGAGGTTCTCAATTCTCTTCTATTTTTTTTAATGTTTGTTCGCGCATAACTCCGTTGCTTGCCAACCGATTTCAAAAAATATTTTTTTGTTGGAAAGAGTATACTTTCCAAATGATCCCATAGCCACCAAGTCGGGATCTGATGATGGAATTTTGGCGAAATCGAGGGAACTCTTTAAATTTTATAGGATAACGTACAGCGATATTGGTATTTTCTACAGCAAGTGAAGCATTAGCGTTCAATAAGAATCATTCTACCATCAGATCTGATGATGAAGCCAAGAGTCACGGAACTCCATAATGAGACAATGTATCCTAGTCGTGTTTGGGCTTGTTTTAATTGTAACGGTATGCACTTTCCATGTGTATCAAGCACATGTGCACCACAAAAAAGTGATAAATAAAAACTTTTTTGAAAAAAATAAAACCGACTTAAAAAAAAAACAAAAAAGTGAAAAAAACTTTAGCTTCTGAAGTCGGTGACAAAAAAAATTAAATCAATCGAACAAAGGTTACCGACTTTAGAAGCTAAAGTTATTTTTCACTTTTTTGTGTTTTTTTTTAAGTCGGTTTTTATTTTTCCATATTACCCGCGTCTATTCGGAAGACAAAGTTCATCGTCTGCTCAGGGGCTGGAAAGTTAAACTGCTGCATTATCATTGTACCAACTGTCTGTTTAAGAATTTTCTATATTCAAATTCTATACCTCCAAGAATGTTGTTTTATTGCACAGAAGGAAATCATAATAGGCGGTCCACACCGCAATCTTTAAAAACTTTTGTAGTAGACTGGTTCCGAAGATAAATAGCGACTAAATATCAAACTTAGAAGGTAATAATATTTGTTAAATATTGTAGTTTTGGTAAAGTTTAACTGAAGTGCTATGTTTAGTATTTTGTAGTAGTGAAATACAGTCGTTTGTGAAAACTTATTTCTATTTTCTACATTAAATTAGTGGACAATTTTGTTATCTACTTTGTCTGTCTTTGTAAATTAAAAACTGTGCGCGTGTGTGTTAGTTTAAATTAAATGTAGTTTCACCTGCTGTAAGCCAAATGTCAAACGAATTCGTTCAGCCAATCATATGTGAGTCACAAAAACATCAGAATTTCTTCACAATTCTAATCCTCATTCTTCTTACCCTTTTGCCAATTTATTTGGGATCATTGTAGCATGTTTTATTCTTCCGTACGTCTCTAGTAATTGTCGTCACCTCATGATTCTCCCTCTCTTTCTAACCATTGCATTTTTCACTTTTCTAATATTAAAGTAAAATGGGATTTAAAAACTTGGCCATAATAAAATAGAGTTGCAGGTTGGTAGTGACCGTCGCTTCTCAACTTAAGTTACTGTCGCTAAGTGCTTCCTCTAGGCTACATACATCCGACAGGCTCTATGTATGCACTTAGGATGCCTATACATACTGATAATACACATAAGTGTTAAGACTCCTTAAAATATAAACCAAGATTTGCTGTAAATACTTTTTTCTGAGTTTTCTTTAGATATCACTATAAAAGTCATAATTCATATCTGCATTTGAACAGATCTTACAAGGGGCTTAATCCTGAAGCATAATTATGTACACTAAATGGCCAGGCAAAAAGTATAAATATATGTTTTAAAAAATAATTGATGGAATTTTACACCCATAATTTTTAGTCGTTTCTCTGTTTTCAAGGTTGCGGGCGAGTGGCAACAGCATCCTAAAAACTATGGCGGAAAGTATCGACTGTCCGATTATTAAAAGTTTTGTGAGAAGGACAATCACAGAACATTAACCTTTTGACACCCACAGCATAAACGCTCGCGCGTGCCTTCTACGCCAAGTCACAATTTCATCTATTATTTTGTCACATATTTGTGTCGTTTGGCGTACAGGGCACGCCAAACGACACAAATATGTAACCTTGACGACGCAAGCAAGCCGTCAAGGTTAATCTGGGGCATCCAGAAGGTTAATCTGGGGATGCCCTTTTCACAAAACTATTTACTCCGTCTTTTATAATGTATCTCAACTACTGACACTAGAAATAAGTTATTTTGTATTGCTTACTAACACAATAGACTACTGTTGTCCGAAAAATGAAGAATATTATTATTATTATTAATAATCACATAAAGGGTGAATGAAAATGAAAATGAACAACTTTTACTATGCTACCGTAGTAAAAGTTGTTCATTTTCAACCGACTTCCAAAAAGAGGAGGTTCTCAATTCATCTATTTTTTTTTGTGTTTGTTCCCTCAGAACTTTCGACTGGGTGAACAGATTTTAATGATTCTTTTTTTATTTGAAATCTGGTGCTACTCGTTTGGTCCCATTTTAATTTGCTGAAGATCTGATGATCTTCCGAGACATACAACGGAACTCTTCAAAAACAGACGGCAAATCTGCAGTAATTGCTGCAATCGCTTGTAGGTTCATTGTTCATACTACATCATGACGTAACATCACGCCTGTATGCTCTGAGGGGGTACGCAGATGTGTACAATACTCCCAGATTTCGACAATGTTTGTTGCCTCTGAACTTTCGACTGGGTAAACCGATTTTGATGATTTTTTTTTTATTTGAAAGCTGGTGCTTTCCGTGTGGTCCCATTTTGTTAAGATCTGACGCTGATCTTCGGAGATTTAAATGGAACTCTTAAAAAATACACGGCAAAGCTGCAGTAATTGCTGTAATCGCTTGGTTGTTTATTGTTTATAAATATAAATAAATAAATAAATAAATATCGCTGGACATTAACACACAGCGCCACCTAGCGCCACACTATATGTAACATAGTGACGTAACATCACGCGTGTACGCTCTGAGGGAGTACGCAGAAGTGTACAATACACCCAGATTTCGACAGTTAGATGTGTTAAGTTCCATTTAATGGGATCCTGGAGAAATAGAGGGAATTCCTTAAATTTTATAGGCACGCCAGAAGCGATTTGAGTAGTTTTAGGAAGAGTACGTTCTTGGAGTGATCTCATTTCAATTTGGTAAAGATCTGATGTAGAACTTCGGAAGATAGGCGACGGGAACTCCTCAATAAATCGGTGACAAAAAAACGAAATCAATCAAACAAAGGTCACCGACTTCAGAAGCTAAAGTTATTTTTCACTTTTTTTGTGTGAAGTGGTTATATTTTTTGCAAAAAACCTTTTTATGAATAGTATCCGCCCTTAAAGTAATTAAAACGACTATAAATAACGTAAAAATATACGTTATTTATAGTCGTTTATTAGTTTGAGATCCTAAACCGGAATCTATATAAATATTTATTGGGTAAGATTAATTAAACACGTATGTAACGTAATCATATGTTAATTTTCCAAACGACTTATTAGGAATGTTGTCCTATTTCTATTTCACTATTATAGCCTAGAGGTTAGCCCAACGCGTTTTTTTTTCGTTCTCCCTTATCGAAAATCATACAGCACACAAGCTTTTCTTTGTTCACATCATCAGTATAGCCCTAAATATCTTTTAATATAATGTTTAAAGAAATAAATGTAGGCATTCATGTAGATTTTCAAACTTAGCTTCATCGTAAAACAGGAAGCCGAAATATTTATTTTTCCATTTCCAGGGTAATTCACAGGCGCAAAATAAAATTAAATTGCTATGTGGCCAGTAATAAAATTCAATACCTACGTTCTTTATGTTAGTGCAGTGGCGTCGGGGGAAATTTCGTAGATAATATTTGACACAGTGTTGCCACAATTCAATTACTGCACTCGTAAATGTCCTGCGGTGTGGCATAAAACAACTGGAGTCAAGCCAATGTTTGTGAATTTAGTTTCCTATCGTAGTTAACATAAGATAACATTTGCGCAAACGAAATCTCGATATTTGAATTCGACAGACATGAAATGATAAAACAAAAAATATTTCCTGTTTTTTTTGTTTCTGTCCTCAGATTACTCATGAGATATTGGTTTAAGAAAAAGATACATGCTGAATACGAAACCTTCTTTTCTCTTAGAAGACGGTTAGTAAGTTTTTTTTTGTAAAGGATAATGCCCGCCTTTGTATAGACTTCATCCCTAGGGCTGTCTCAAGTTGTGGTATGTGCCATTTGAAAGGTAATTAAGGTAACAATAACTTTAGTTTATTGAACGATGCCAATAGTCACATGTGATATGTGTGCAGGGAAAAGTTGAATTGGTTTTGTTTTAACCAAGTGAGATGTAATTTTCATCTTGATACAGCCCTGGAGACAAAACGCCGATTGTCCTCTACTTTTTTAAATTCATTTTTATTTAGATAACTATGTTTAAATCTACAAAACCAAAACGTTTAAAATTAACCTTTTTTAAAGAGTATCGCTAGCCAATCTATTTGACCTTGTAATACATACTGTAATGTAAATGCATCCACTTGAAAATCACAGCCCAATATATCGTACAAAACACATTCGAACAGAATGCAACCTCTTTGCCAAAACAGTCTCAGTTACAACTTACCACATAACACGAGTCGTTAGGATACGTTTTCGGTCTTAAAACCCTAAAAGCTTGGGCAATAAAAGACTTAAGTTCAAGGTCGGGGTAATACGGTCATATTGAGCTCTGCCAAATCTCCTTTGAGAAATCTTGGCTCGATGCCAGAAGGTCCAAGTCCAAATGGTGAAAATATCATCCGTGTTACTATGGACATCACTTAGTCAGAAATAAACATTTTTATTTTTATTTATTTTTATAAGCGGCCATCTTCTACATTTTCATTGATTACTTGCTATTGTATTATGATTATACAAGGTGTAATCCACCTCAACACAAAGCCGTCAACTATACAGGGTGATTGGAAGATGGGTGCAAAGCTTTAAGGCGAAGATAGTACAGACAATTTAGAACCATTTAAGCCATGGTTGTCTTAGACGAAGTCTTACCAAATATTTTTAACCAAATTTTTAAGTTTTTTTTCGGAAATTCTCAAAATTTAATGTAAACTGCATAATTATGGCCAAATTGAATGATAAATGAATTCATTTTTTATTTATTTAATTAAAGTAATGTGTAAGCAATCAAGCAAAACATGTTTAAGGCTTCTGTGTCATTAGACATTTTTTTTACAGACATTTAAAGATCAGAAAAAATAAAAAATTGTACAATACGTCTTTTAAACCTTATTCAAAAAAAAAACGGAGGGTGCTTTTTTTGTTCAAACCTTTTTGAAGACATGCTTGATAATCGCTCTTTCTTTTGAGGTATCATTTATGCGGGTATCTTACAAATTATTGAAATTAGGGCCTACAAACCAATTTGAGGGAGAATTTTTTTTATTTTAGGCAGACTAATTAAAACAACATTTGAATTAAAATTATTTATTTTTCATGTTCAAAATGACGGCCGTGATTCCTAATACAAGCACGGCCCCGTCTTCTAACTTCTGTAGTCGTTATTTTCAACATCATCTCCTGCTTCATTGTCTCAAACGCTGAATTTATTCTTTGTATCAATTCTTCTCTAGTGTTAATTTCTTTGTTGTTATACACCAGTTCCTTGGCCCGGCCCCACACGAAAAAGTCCAACGGGGTCAGATCTGGGGAGCGAGCGGGCCAAGGGATGGGTCCATCCCTGCCGATCCAGCTATCAGGAAAGCAATTGTTGAGGTGTTCCCTTACATTTAAAGTCCAATGCGCTGGACAGCCGTCTTGCTGAAAGATGACTGTTCGGTCTCTTTCGAAGATCGGGACACCTGATTCCTCTACCAGCAGTGGTAAATCAATTTGCAGAAATTGCAAATAATTTTCGCCATTCAATGGATCAGGCAAAAAGTGGGGCCCAATCAATGTTCTGCCAATTATTCCAGCCCATACATTCACAGAGAATTTCATCTGAAATGACACCTGCTTCTTAAAATGTGGATTGTTGTCTACGTCGGCCCATTCATGGATGTTGTGAAAGTTTGTAATACCTTCCCTTGAAAATTTACTTTCATCCGTCCACAAGATTGATTTCAGAAACCACGCATCTTCGATGTCTCTGTTGAGGAGGAAACGGCAGAACTGAATTCTTCTTTGAGGATCTTGCTCTACTAGACCTTGCACACTCCTGCCATGGAACGGATACTTATCATTTTGGTGCATTGTATGCCACACCTTCCATTGAGAAATGTTTAAATTTCGAGCTACTGCTCTAGTACTGGTAGTAGGATCCGCTTGAAATGCTGCTAAAATGTCTTCGTCGACGGCAGTTTCGTGTCTGCCCGGGTTGACTCCAGGTTCCACGCGGTGAAACCCATCTTGGGCAAGACGACGAAACGTGTTGTAAAACACTCGGACATTCGGTATCCTGCGATTCGGATAGCGCTCTTGATACATCCGTCGCGCCAAAGATCCATTGCCGTCTGCTCTACCGTACATAAATACGATATCCGCATATTCTTGATTGGAAAAAGTAGCCATAGTCACTTAACAATTAAGAAAAACGGCGTAGGAGCGCACTAAACGTCAACTCAACACAATTAAGTCAAAAATCAACACGTGCAGGAGCGCGAGGCTACGACTGGACACGGTGAAACAAAAAAGTTCAAAACTAACGCAAACAACACGTGCAGGAACGCAAAGGGCTACAACTGAACACGGTAAATTGTGAATCAACACGACAACGTCCACTCACAAGGGCAGTAGTTTGACTAATAAGTAAAAGATGTAACGGCTTCATCACAGACCGACTGACCCTGACTAAAGAAAAACGACTTTGTTGCCTCAGTAACTAAGACCATTTTGCTGTAAAAACCAACTCTTTATCGCTTTTTGCTATTCATTGGGCGTTCTACCTGGAAATGCCGTCGCACCGCGCTCGGTGGCCATTGTTTAGAGAATCCCCTCAATGGGTTCCCCTCAATTGGTTCCTGCATGTGCCAAAAATTCTTAGAATTGAACAATGTTATCATTTCGAGCACATAAAGTATTCTTTTAAGCAAAAATTTTGTGTTTTGTTAGACTGCCTAAAATTTAAAATTTCTCCCTCGATTTGGTTTATAGGTCCTAATTTCAATAATTTGTAAGATATCCGCATAAGTGATACCTCAAAAGAAAGAGCGATTATCAAGCATGTCTTCAAAAAGGTTTGAACAAAAAAAGCACCCTCCGTTTTTTTTTTAAATAAGGTTTAAAAGACGTATTGTACAAATTTTTTATTTTTTCTGAGCTTTAAATATCTGTAAAAAAAATGTCTAATGACACAGAAGCCTAAAACATGTTTTGCTTGGTTGCTTACACATTACTTTAATTAAATAAATAAAAAATGAATTCATTTATCATTCAATTTGGCCATAATTATGCAGTTTACATTAAATTTTGAGAATTTTCGAAAAAAAACTTAAAAATTTGTTTAAAAAAATTTGGTAAGACTTCGTCTAAGACAACCATGGCTTAAATGGTCCTAAATTGTCTATACTATCTTCACCTTAAAGCTTTGCACCCATCTTCCAATCACCCTGTATAATTACCGAGTCTAATCATTTTTATTTACTTTTAAATTATTTTACACAGTCGAGTCTTTCATACCTTCATCACCTTGCATTATCAATATGGCCGACCGAAAACGACAGATTGGCAATTTGAACTCAAAAATATGGTTTATATTTTCATTAAATAGCCTGGTCAGTAAATGTCAACTCGACATTGTTCAAAGTACGCCGCGCTGTTTTGATCTTTGTTATCATGTCATTAAATATAGATTTCTGTGCGATAGTCTGCTAAGTGCCGTTGTTCCAAAAAGTATAATGAGTCCTAATTTGATAAAGAAGAAAAAAGAAAGAATAGACGGCATAAAAGACTACGACTGTAAGTATAGTACTTTAACTAAGAGGCAGTAAGGTACATAATCCCTTACACATTTCCTTTATGTTTGTTAAAGTAACTGAAGCTAAATTAAATTACAACACTGAATACGTGCAAGTGCTAACGTTTTTAGTAGTTTAGTTTACCTCGCGTATCACTAAGGTTGCTTTTCTATTGTAAAAACCTTCATAATTTTATAGTGCTACGAGTAATAAACAATGATTTAAAAACCGTGTTAGTGAAATGTTACGTTTACTACATACTTACAACGCGTTTATGTGGCGAAGATTTAGAATTATTATAATTTATTTGTGTCCTATAATTGTACTTTATATTTTAATAACACGAGGGATTCGCCAAAATGTTTTAGAAAACACCAAATCTTCAGTTACGTTACGTCATGTTACAGTACATTTTGATTTGAAGGGATCTCCTCCGAAACTGACATACTTGGCTAAATTTTTACCCGTACTCAAAATGTACGGCGTTGATTCAATTATTATGGAATATGAGGACATGTTTCCGTATACAGGCAATCTTGTCAACATCAGTTCTGTAAACGCTTACAAAAAAAGTGAGGTAAGTTTCAATACTCAAATTGGGCCCTATCAAAATCACAGTACCATGCTGAGATAGGAGTCTTTTGCCCTCAAACGGGACCAATTTGATTGTTTTATATTTACTTTTTTCTGTTGTATAATTTTGTCATATAATTCATTCTTTCTTTTTTTATATGTCCTGTTTGAAACTAATTCTTTCGATATACCTACTCAGGCCCCTTATTCAGAACCATTCGACTCACTTCCCATTCGGAAAGTCGTATGTCTATCTCGGTCGTTTTCGTAAAGCCAGAAGAAGACATATATACGAGTTGTCGAATCGGAAACGAGTCGAACGTTTGTGAATACGGGGTCTGATTAACAACTTCTACAACAGGATGTCAACGGTAATAAAAATTAGATTGGTATGAAAAAAAAAACAAATGAAAAAGAATACTCTAATATATAACATCTATCAATCTTAAACTAAACTTATATTTATATACAATACTAATATTATAAAGCTGAAGAGTTTGTTTGTTTGTTTGAACGCGCTAATCTCAGGAACTACTGATTGAAATTGAAATAATCTTTTTGTATTGGATAGTCCATTTATCGAGAAAGATTATAGGCTATATAACATCAAGCTACAACGAATAGGAGCGGAGCATAAATGAAAATTGTTGCAAAAACGGGGAATATTTATTCCTTTTGTGTCTTTTTTTCTTTTATGTGATTCAACAGACCACTTAAGGCTCCGGAACCCGAATAGCACGTTCTAAACACCTCAAGAAGCACTAGGCTGCAGTGGAGGTTTTCAACTTTTAAATGGAACAGCTTCTTTCTTTTTACATAAAAATAATCAGCCTCTATCCATTCAGCGGTGGCCCAGTGGTGGCTGGCCCGACTTACGAACAGTAAGTCGTAGGTTCCAACCCAGGCAGGCGCATTACTTTGTGTAATTTATTTCATCACTGCTACTCTCAAAACGGTGAAGGAAAACATCGTAAGGAAACCGGCATATCTTAGAACTAAAATTACGAAGGCATGTGACATCTGCCAATCCGCAATGGGCCCATTCCCTCTCATAGAAAAGAGGCCCGTGTCCCAGCAGTGGGAACATTTGTAGGCTGATGATAATGATGATCCATCTATTCCCGTGGGCAGTGGGGTCAACGGGAATACATCATCTCTATCCCTATATCGATAAAAGACTTTGGTCGTCAGACTATCGGATATTTGACCACCTGTGACGAGCACCCAGAAGTTTCAAATGACAGCTGGATTAACTTCTACTAAGGCTTCTTTCTAAGGGACGGAGGTATCTGTTACATAGTGAGTTAAGTAATGAATGGTCATCTATCTGTGGTCTGATCCTGGAAGATCGACCCATAAGGCTGATACTATTGAGCACAAACCCCTCTTGTACGTAATGCAAGCGTTTAAGCGTTTAATACAGCATATACATATTTTATTTTCAGCTCCAAAGATTCCTCTCCAAAGCCCTATTGCTAGGCATGGAAGTAATACCCCTCATACAAACATTCGGACACATGGAATTCGCCCTAAAATTGAAAGAGTTCGCTCACCTGAGGGAGTTAGAAAAGTATCCAGCAGAAATATGCCCCAGCAACCCAGCGAGCATAACATTAATTACGGATATGTTGAAACAAGTAAGTACACAATCGTTTCTCACAGCTTTCTTTACAACTTTACTTCGGAATACTCCCAGAACTCGTGGCTAAATACTAAAAACCGCTCGGGCCGATCTTTGAGTTAAGCCGTGCTTGCCCAGGTTGGTCTGTAGTCGGGTGACCACCCTTACATACCGAGTGTCCTCCGTGCCTCGGAAAGCACGTTAAGCTGTTGCTCCCGGCTGTCATTTGTCCATCTTTGGCAGTCGTTACAGGTAGTCAGTGTCCCAAATAGTCTGACAAGCGGTCTTACCAAGGGGTATCGTATTACCCAGTATTAACTGGGTTGTGGAGGTCAGATAGGCAGTCGCTCCATGTAAAATGTGTGTAAAATACTGGTATTCAGCTGCATCCGGTTAGGCTGGAAGCCGATCCCAACGTAGTTGGGAAAAGGCTAGGCAGATGATGATGACTCTCAGACCCTTTTTATTTTTTTTTTAAGGATGGGAAATCATCAAATGACCCCCCCCCCCCACTCTGGGCGGAGCGGGAGGGAGTGTCAGACTCTTACTGACTAAAAACCATCCATGTTCCTTCCTCGCCTTTTACGTTCCGGGGCCGCGGTATCTCTTTCGAACAGGCCCGCAACCCCGGCAGGCTTCGGCCCTTGCGGGCCCCTCTCCTTTTGCTGACATCTCTTTGAGGCGCGCGTAGAACACGAACGCGCCGTCGACACGGCCTGTCGTCGTCGTTAGACGGCCGGACGGCTAGCTAGCCCATAGCCAGCCGTCCACAGGCCCGCATCTACGGTGGCCGGTAGCCACCACGTGGCCCCCGACGCCCGTTGCGTCTCCCGCGGCGGCCGGGAAGAGAGGATCTCTCCCTCTCTCGTTCCGCCACCTCCTTCGCTAGCATGACTGCTTCGCAGAAGGAGGCGACGGCTTCCCATTCCGTCTCGCTCCGGACCATGGATTGAACCAGGGCCGGACGCGAGAGGTCGCCGCCGCCGATCGCCGCCACGAGGACACGGCGGAGCTCCGCCCACGCAGGGCAGACTTCCACCGTGTGCTCCACCGTGTCCTCCGGTCGATCCTCGGACTCTCAGACCCTAAAGTGATCTTCTGTTAATGAAGTATTATTATATCTTACTTCACTGTGATCGATCAGACGATGTCTTTTGTTATTTCAACTATAACTAAAGTATAAAACACCTCTCAACGAATCCGACAGGCAGTTATTTTCCCCGTCCTTGCCACATAGTATATAATCACTAGTCATTGCAATATTTTTTTTGTTCTGCACCATACCTAGGAACCTTCTTGTTACGGAGTTATTGTGGGTCCAAGTTTAAACTTCTGTCATTGATATTTTAATACAAGTTTTTATTGTAAGATTTTTAACCTCACCTCTACGACTGCTGATGGGTAAATTGAATAGTACCCACTATTCAATTTACCCATCAGCATAATGTTTTGAGTGCGTTACATTGAGTTCTCCCACAAAACATGATTTTTCACCCCAAAAATAAAGTCGATTCCCAGCAATACTTTTTGCGTAAAGTTACTTAGTTTGATGTACAGAATACTTGGTTGATGGTTTCGTGATGAGGTGGTTTACATCCTGTATATAACTCCCTATTTGAATCAGATTTAGTTAACAATTTCATGAGTTTTCTGTTACTAACGCGGGAAATTACGTTAAAAATAAATATAAAATTGGTCTACGTCACTCGTTATTACAGCTATCTGCCAGTAAAAGTCCGGTCGAAATCAGTCTAGTCGATTTGGATATAAGCCGGAAGAAACCCGACAATAATTATAAAATATCAGATACATTCAGTAAAGGTTGTTATTTTGAAATAACAAACGAAAACTTCAATTTTATTTGTTGTGCATAATATTTGTTACCTTCATTACAGGTTATTGATCTTCATTCAACAGTCTCACCGCTGCTACACATACATATTGGTTGCGACGAAGTACGAAAACTAAATAAGTGCCTTATATGTCTAGACAGAGGATTGAAGAATGAGTGAGTACCTACAACATCCCATCAACTTAATAGCTTGACTTAGTTATGGATCTCGAGTTCGCACCTCTGATTATTGGAATTCATGTTTGTATCGTATAATTAAGGGATAATTATACGATACAAACATGCATCGGTGAAGGAAAACATCGTGAAGAAACCAGCATGCCTGAGAAATATTTCTTTATATGTAAATCGAAGTACGTAGGAATCGATAGGGCTCGATAAGATAAATTTGACAGTAATTCTCGATAAAATGAGTTTTTGACTCCATTAAAACTCATTTTATCGAGAATAACTGTCAAATTTATCTTATCGAGCCCTATCGATTCCTACGTACATGTACTGCGGGTCAGTTAAAGCATGTAAAGCTAAGTCAGAAGCCCATGAGTGGCATAAAACCTCCGATCCCAGGCTAGAGACTAACCACACGATGAAGAATAAGAAGAACTTATGTCCATGTTCACCGAAAAGATAACGGTCTGGTTATCTAAACACAGCGGTTTAAGGGACATGTTCCCCTACAAAAATGTCATACTTACAAAAACATCAGACCGTCATCTTTTTTTTCGTGAACATGGAGCTTAATTATTTACGGCAATTTTCAATAACTTACTAACAGATAACGTAAGGTTGCTATCTGTCTGTCTGACATTTAACCTACGGACAGTTAGAAACACGACGCCACAGAAAATCTTTCTTTGATTATTGTCTATGAATCAAGTGTCATGTAGGTGACGTGGATAGGACATTACAAGCTAACTTTGTTTATAAAAACACCGACAGCTACGAGACGTAGGCATTAGGGTGGAACACTTTTGTATGAAAAAAATTTTTTTTTCAAGTTTCGAGTCGGAATACCAGGTAAAAGTTGCTTTATATAATTGTTAATAACATACCTTAATTTGGAAGTTCTAGCTCAACAGCTTGAGCTCCCGCCATAGACTTGAAATTTGATTTTTTAAGTTTTTATAGACGTTTTGTATAGTACATCCTATAATCAAAATATTAAGTAAATATAATATGTTATGCATGTAAATGTTAAAATAAAAGTATATTTTAATTAATAGAATCATTTATTTTAAAAGGTAACACAGGTTTAGAAAATAAAGTCGGTATGAATAACGTCAGTTTTTATAGCAAAAATCCTTTTTCGTCTCAAACTTTGGCATGAGCTTTCGAGACGCTAATTTAGATTTTATGAATCCCTCTCTTCTTGCCTTGTCGCATACACTTAGAGCTGCTTCTGTCACAACTTTTACTGATCTTTCCACAGCCTGGGTGTGGCAAGGCAGTCTCATAAACTCCAAAACTGCATCTTCTCCATTTTCAATCAGATCTTGTAACTGCTCATCGGAAATATTTATCAGTATTGGGGGTTCGTATATATTTTGTTGCCAGTCAATCAAGTCTATGTAAGAAAGTGCATTTAAGTTTACTTTTGGTACCTCAAACATGCGCGAAACTGAATTTTTATTCACTTGACGAGCCTTTAAAATGCGTCTTGCAGCGAGTTCTCTAATGTGCTTACGTGAATCTGTTATCATACTCAACAACAAGTTTTCTGGATGAGCAAAGTAACTGTTTCGAATTAAAACAGGGTCCACTATCGCTAACAACTCGTCGGATAAATATCTAGTGCTGTTAGCGAGCTTCCATAAATGTTTTGAACCATCTTTGCAGGATGAATGTGTTTTGATGGCAAACCAGACTGGAGCGTATGATTTTACGACAAACGTTGCTAAAGTCACAAGATTTGGTTGTGGATTTTCCGTAGAAATATACAAACGCAGTATGCGATTAGCTCTTGTCAACCAGCGGGCATGGGATAGCTTACCTGGGCTTCTGTGTAACAAATCAGGAGGACACGATCCATTTATGACAGCAGTAGTAATTTATTGTAAATATTTCTGGTCTGTACTCAGATCTGTTGATATTTGTGGAGGTAGTTCACCTTCTATCTTCTCAAAGTGAGCCAACGGCAGTGTCTCGCATGTCTCTAATGCTTTACCAACTAGACCTGCAAATGATTTAGGTCCTGCAGTTGGGCCATCCAGATAAGTAAACAAATGCCTCAATGGCAACTCATTGGCGTGTAAGAGGCAAATTATCCATTGCAATGGTCGAGATAGCCTATTTTCCAAAAGACGAATCACGCCTCCCACTTTTCCTGTATTTGTGTTTGTTCCATCACAGCCAACAGCCATTAAACTCGCTGGAGATATCTTTTCAGTCGTCAAAAAGCTGTGGATAGCTCTTTCGATATTTCTTGCACTGCCCGATGTTGGAACCACATACCCAACATAAACAGAACCTGGTTCTTTTATAATCGAAATATGTTCCTCTTGTACAATCACTCTAAACCTCTTCGATCCTTTTAAAACAGTTTTAGCCGTCTTGTCTTTCCTTCCATCGAAATATAATGCTGGAATTTCTGTTACTCTTTCTTCTGTTAAAATTTGTTTGCGTACTTTCTGTCTCATTCTTCTTAGTTTCATCCTGTCCACGACGTTAGCCGACTGCGCCTCAGAGTCGGCATTAGAAACAGAACACAAAACAGATGACACGATAGCCGCCGCAGCTCGGTCAGATACTCCATATCTATCGCATACAGTCGTCAAGCTATGGAGACTGGCATCCGTGAGCTTTATAGGCTTTTGATCCACTGTGTCAGCAGTGTCAAGACTTTCTGCGGCCGACGAACAAGTAGGACGGTTAGAACTAACTTCAGATCTACGAGTATTTAGCTGATACGAAGTAGAGGGAATTTCTTCAATTCGTGTATTTGAATTATGCCTAATTTCTTGTTTTAGAGCACGTAACCTTCTATTCTGCAATTTTTTACTCTGGATAGGATCCGTTCTTCCTAAAGCCATTAGTCTGTTCGTGCGTTGGTCTTCTAAAAATTGTTGTTCCTCTTTTGGCACTTTTTTTTCTCTCAAACAAGTACAGCTTACAAATTCTTTACATTTACATGCAGCTATGTCAAAAAGCTTTCTACTTTGCACTCTGAACTCTTCTAATTTTTCTACCTTCAGTTTCTTCAAAGACTTTTTCAAGTTATAACATTTTGAGTGATAACATTTTAGTAACTGTAAGACTCGTTTGTGAGTGACAATTGGAATTGAAGATTTTACCCACAATTCTTCAATTTTCGTTCCAACTATTTGGGCAATTTCCAAAAACGTAGGTTCTTTTGTTGTGTTATTCTTTACTTTTAAGTCTTGTCGAACCCATTCATAGAATTTCATCACATTTTCATACGTAGGTAGGATATTCTCTTTCAACTCTGCACTTTCACCAAATATCGGACATTTTAACTTTTGTCTCGTAGAAGTCATGTTAATACACTTAAAAAACGTAAATCGACAAGTACTTGTGAAAATAATTGGCGCGCGACCTTTCACCTTGCGACAATTATTGATACTAGTTGAAACAAAACACTGCAATTATAAGATCGGCGCGTGCCGCCCCCCGCTTCGTCCCGTACTTTGCTCCTCTGTCACAGCGCCATAATATATTAGAATAATAAAATATTTGATTTAAACAGCTAGTTAACTATATTTGAAAATGTTTTTGAATGATAAAAACTTATTTTAATAAATTCTGTACTATTTTGTAGGTCGCGCAAATAGCGCCTAAATTGTCGATTTTGTAAATGTTCGAAGTCATGGCGGGGGCTTTTACCGTTGTCTGATAATATTTATATTTTTAATGGAGGTAATTGATGGCAATTGGCAACTTAATACAACTATTCCAAATAAAAATTCGAAAAAAAAATTTTTCGTTCCACCCTAGTAGGCATGTTAACTAACTTTTATTCGTAAGTAAGTTATAGAAAACGGCCGTAAGTAACTATCTTAGCTGATCTCTTCAAGTAGATAAGGCTGTATTTATCGAGCTACAGTAAGGTCCTACAACAAAAATTATGGTATTGATTACTAGGCTAGGTATTCAAAATTAATTCGACTGTTCAATTTTCCTCATACATTTGCTTTATTTCCGTTTTCAGTATCGTATTTGTCCAACACGTTGAAGAAGTAGCTTCGATAGTAAAAGACATAACTCCTTCCACAACAGTTCTTATATGGGGCGACATGCTGCACGAGATCAATATGCCATACATATTCATTAATAATACTAATATTGAACCAGTTGAGTGGGATTACCGTGAAAATCCAGATTTTTCCCACAAATATTTCTACAATCTACACAATAACTTTAAAAACATCTGGATAGCCTCCGCATACAAAGGCGCTGATGGCAGAGAAGTAACTATTCCTAATATCAAAAAACGATTCCAGAATCATTTAAGCTGGATGAAGTTTATATTAGACTACAAGTTCGGAGGAGAGAACAAAGTCTACCATTTCGAGGGAATCATTCTCACTGGCTGGTCGCGATACTCACACATGGCTCCACAGTGTGAACTACTTCCAATGTCTATGCCAAGTTTGATCCTAAATCTCTTATTGATAAAAACCTTACAGAAAGGCATTGATCAAGGCGACTTATTTAATCTGAATTATTGCGAGTTTTACAATAAATACCTGAGTTATCAATTCAGGAAGATCTTTAAAACCTTCAATAATATAAAAAATAGATGCGCTTTTGAAAACACAGTCCTTGAAACAGGGTTTACTGAAGTGTTTAATTCCTCAGTAGTCAATGATTGTCATTCTGAACTACGTGGCCGAGTATTTGAATGTCAGAGACAAGTTCCATATGTAGATATAATTCAATTAGAAAGCACTCACCAAAAATGTAGAGGAGCACTCCAAAAATTAGCAGCTATGAAGCAAAGCATCGAAATATTCATAGTCAAATACTATAAAACATTTGCTATCAGAAGTTACATTGACGAGATTATACAAGTTCCAGCAAAGGAAATTAAGTCAATGTTGGATTATTTACGTAACTGCACTAGACATTTGTGGGACAGAAGGAACTAAGAATTTCTGCACAATTCGAGTCAAGTTTGTCTAACAAAAAAAGTGTTTCCTTGTTAGACAAATGCGTTTTGCGAAATCAGAACAGTGTCTTCAATATTGTGTTTGGAATTATACCGCAGCAGCACTGTCACTTGCGGTCATTATCAACCGCAGCATCTCTGCCACTTGCGGTCATTGTCAACCGCAGTAGTTCTGTCACTTGCTGTCATTGTCAACCGCAGCAGCTCTGTCACTTGAGGTCATTGTCAACCGCAGCAGCTCTGTCACTTGGGGTCATTGTCAACCGCAGCAGCTCTGTCACTTGGGGTCATTGTCGACTACAAAACCCATTGCTGTTTGTAGTAAGCTGCGCGTCGCTTTCCAGAATGAATTTTAATATATTTTAAAAGTTTGTAACAACATTCTGTAGGACCGCTCGACCGCTCAATATGTTTTTGTACTAAATTGTAATTGTGTTTTAAAATGAGTAAGTAATTATAACCTATCACACGAGCATCATCATCATCATCATTTCGGCCGAAAGACGTCTACTGCTGAGCATAGGCCTCCCCCAAGTGTCGCCACATTGACCGGTCCCGTGCGATTCGCATCCAGCGGATTCCCGCAACCCTCATCAGATCATCTGTCCACCCCTACAATACAACGTCTTTCTGTTCGCGGTCGCCACTCCAGAACTTTTCGGCAGCATCGGCCATCCGTGCTGCGACCAATAACACGCGCATAAGCTTGTTTATTATACTCGTATATTTATTTAACACTGGCTTCTGCCAGCGGCTTTACCCGCGTGAAGTTTGATAATTGTCCCATGGGATTTTATGTGTTAATCTAGGTTATAAACTATCTGTATGCAAAATTTCATCTAAATCCATTTAGTAGTTTTTGCGTGAAAGAGTAACAAATATCCAAACATCTACACTCACAAACTTTCGCATTTAAGTTTAATATAAGTAGGATAATATTAGTAGACTAACTATGAATTTCACTTCACCATCAATAATACATTGTGATACAAGGGGCTAAAATGACCCATTATAGACGAGGTAGTTTTACTACCGAGCTTTAGCGAGGTAGTACATAGGAACCGAGTTATAATGGGATTTTAACGCCGTGTGTTACACCGTATTTTTCACTACGATTGCGATAACCATATTTAATATGATAGTTTATTTGATTAAAAATGAAATGTACAATTTGTACTGTTGTTATAATGAGATGTTTTTTCCCGGCAACATAATCTCAGTTCTCTGTGAAGACGAATATAATATTGTGTCGCCTGTGAGGTATTAAACGTAGGAGATAAAAATCAAAATCTTACTTATAATTCAAATAAAGAATACAGAAAAAATCTTAATATTTCGCGCCAATGCCTTTTTTTATTTCTTCTGTAGCTGGAATGCAACGCACACATCCTGCCAAAGAGTTCGGCGTTCGGCGCGTTTGGTTCCATTTTTTAAATAAAATGTTTTTTTTTTTATGGAACAGTAATAAGTCAATTCTTTATGAATTATGAGCAAAGACTTTAGTTGCGTTATCGAACACCGACGACAAAATTAAAAAAAAAGCTTATTTTCCCTAGGGCTTTAATGAGCAATTTTACGCCCCCTCTGGTACGCTATTATGACGGTATTTTCGAGCAAGAGGAGTGAAAAATTATTTAAGTGTCAAACCGTGTTATCCGTCGATTGACGACCATTCTATGAAAAGCTTTCAATGTTCAGTACAATGACATAATCAATCAAAGTATAATGCCCCTCGTCGAAAACCAGACACGCCGCTCGCTTCGGAAAACAAAGGATAACAATGTCAGCAAGACTCATGATAAAACGTAAAGTAGTTCATGAGCTACGTTATTATACAGACCTTGCATCCTAACCAAAGCGATTGCTTACACGAGTACGCGATCATCGCGTTCATGTCACTCATTTATTCGGAAATCCGGCTGGCTCCTTTGCAACGCGTTCGTACTCGTCAATAGAAGAGTTACGACGCGACCGGAAAAACTACAGTTGCGATTAAGGGTAATAGACTTTAAGGCTACCAAATAAGACACCAGCAAAATTAATCGACAAATCTTTTGTTCATCTGTCATTGAATCGACAAAATGACAGATAAACAAAATATTTGTCGAAGCTTTCTTCGAAGAGACCTGTTTTATTTTGGTAAAAAAAACCTGACTCTGACTGAATAGCATAATTCAACTATTTCAACATGCAAAATCGAGTAAACAAACATTTTAAACGTAATATTCGTTACAAGATAAAGAGAAACATTTCTTTTGTGTCTACACCATACGAACCACCGACTGGATTACATGCGGCCATAATTAAATTCTTCAAACCTTTTGTACGTATGGTACCCGGAGTCGTTTCCATTTCTGATTACAATGACTTGAAAAAAATACACATCGAACGTTTGTTCAACTCGCTCGATAGGGTACTAGGATGAACATTGTCGCTTATTACTGTACGTCTCTCTTTGTAAAATAAAACGAATAATTTTGTTTGACGAGACTTTTCTTCCTTTGCATTTCTTTGTTTGTTGAAACCAGTTCAGTACACAGTATCTTGTATTATTGTAGCTGCGGTTATGGAACAAATAATATAACAAGAACAACATGTAAAAAATCTTTATTTACACACACAGCAACAAACACATTATGGCTTTTAATTAAATTTTAATCATTAGTAACAATTTATCACCTTTTTCATGCTTACAGCAACGACATTACGTAATACCACGGTTTCTACGTTTTGCTACCAGCATTTTGATATCACGAATACCTATTCCATTTTTATTTTTTTTCATTAAATTAAATGATCGTCTCTGATAAGTTCAAGAGCTATTTTCAACCGTCAAACGGGGTTTAATTAAAACATTATTATTTCAAGAATTATTTGTGAGTTTTGAAAACAACATTTATCTATTTTTAGTATCATTATCGTCTGGTTCTTTACTTTTGCTTTCTTCTTTTTCACTTTTTGGTTTGTGTACCGGGACGATCTCTGTAGCCGGCGGTGTTATGGGCACAAGACTGCCATCTTCTTCAGCAACCTTTAAGCCAATTGTAGCACCGAGCTTAGCACTAGCCTGCTTGAATGTATTGGACAACTTTACTTGAACGACGTTGATGACCATAGATGTAAGAGCGAATCCGAACACTAAGTACAAAATGGACGCCATCATGAACATTGGATGGTCAGGGACTAGATCTCCAAGTCCAATAGTAGATATAGATATGAAGATAAAGTAGAAAGACTCAAAGAAGTTCCACTTTTCCCATAAACTGTAGACGAATGCACCGATATTGATATAAGTGAGGAGAATAACGACGGCGACGGAGATCGGCAAGTTGAACTCGTCATCGATTTCGAAGACTGATGGCGCTGGTGTTTCCATATCGGTCTCGAGGTCGATATCTCTTGGTAAGGTACCGGGTTTGGGTGGCAGAGGTGGAGGAGCGTCGCTTGACTTCCTCTCAACTGGCGGAGGCTGGGTACCATCAGGACTCTCTTCAATATCTTCCTCGGAGAATATCTGTGACGGACGACGGACTACATCGTAGACAATGTTGAGTCCCTTCATTACCTCCTGAAATTTAACAAAATTTTATGTTACTCCTCTAAACTTTTCATCCAGCCTTGGACGAACATCAAAGGTTTGTAAAAATGTAAGAATACATTGCCCGGAGCGTAATCATTACTCATTTCTGTATAAAAAGGAGAACAGTAGCTTTGTTTTCCTGTACAGCTGCGGGAATCTGATTGTTGTTATTGACAACAAAGCCAAAAAACAAAATTATTATTATGAAAAAATAGGTACATTTAAATCATTGATTCATAATTATCACTTGACCAGCATTTAATCGTGACCCGCAGATTATTGTCGTTCCAAAAATCAGGCAAAAGTCTGTTACATAATAAATGGACTGATTATACTGCTTGATATACAGCTTGTTAATCAACATATAGCTCAAAATTATCTTTTAGCCTGTTATAGTAACAAGATTTATTACACATAATACGGCTGAAACGCTATAATGCGTAGTGCACGCCAGTGGAGCGTGCGGTGGACCACGTCATTAGGGCTGAAACCAAGTATGGCGAGATAGCAAGTAAGAGGGGATTGAATTTATTTTGTTTTGCCTGTTGTTTTACTTTGAAATGGTGGATGCTGTTGTGTAGAGTGAATTTAAAGTGAATCTTTAATAAATTTCTAAGTAAGAAATTGTACCAATGATTGCACTTAAATTACCGCACTTCTTTACTTTTTTTAAATTATATATTGAGAAAACAGATGGTGAACATTTTGGGAGCAGCAATAATGAAAATAATTATTCATGAAATAATTTTGTGGTTATAGCAAAGGCACCACTAATGTATGATTAAAATGATTCAAATCGCATTGAAACAATTAACTAATAATAGCTCATCAATATTTTAAAACATACTTTCAGTTACATTCCAAACAATTTTGAAGGACTTTGTACGTCATCAAAATTCGCCTCATCAAATAACATCGCAACTAACTCAGTGAATGTTTTTGAACTATAAAGAGCACCTCTTAACGAAGCCGACAGGCACTTGTTCTTCCAGTCATTGCGATATTTTTTGTTCTACACCGTACCTGGGAACCTTAGATAGAAGATACGGAGATATTCAAGGTCAAATTTACAACTTTTTCACAAGATTTTTTTTAAGTATAAGTTTTTATTGTAAGATTTTTACTGTAAATACGAACCCCGTACTATTCAATCCATCCATCAGCACGATGTTTTGAGTGCGTTACATTGAGTTATACCACGAAACGTGAATTTTCACCCCAAAAAAAAAAGTTGTTTCCCAGAGTTTCCCAGCAATCATTTTTGCGAAAAGTTACTTAGTTTAATGTACAGAATGCTTGGTGGACGGCTTCGTGATGAGGTGGTTTACACCCTGTATATAAGTAAGTAAGTACCGCTGGACATTGCACACAGCGCTATCTAGTGCCACAGTAATCAAGGCTTGTGTCGTGGTCACCAGGCAGTTTATATACTACATATATACTTTTTTGTTTGTAAAAAAGAAAAAGCAAGATCACTGTAAATGTGGTACGCAATTACAGCACAGTTCTCAACGTAAATTGATTTAGAATAGTAGATTGTATCATAAGGGAGCAAAATAATATTTTTACGGCGAGGGCGCTTTTTTGAATCCAGAGCGAAGTGAGGGATTCTAGAGTAGAATCCCGAGCGTAGCGAGGGATTCTTTAGTAGAATCCTGAACGTAGCGAGGGATTCAAAGTACGTCGCCCGAGCCAAAAATATATTTTGCGCCCGAGTGATACACTCTACTTTTCATCACCCACTATGAGAAAATAAAAGGCGCCTCATATTTTATTGTAATATTGATATTTAATGAAACAGAGTAACAACTAAATTGAAATTAAGTAGTATCTAATAATAAAACAACTAAAAACTTATATTTACATTTGAGACATTTTCACAATTTTGAAAATTAATTGTTACAGTTTTATTAGGAATAGAGATTGTTGTAGATTTAATTTTATTCTGCGTGTTTGAAATAATGTCAGAATGTGGCTCATTTTGAGGAAAATGTGACGGTGAATCTCTTTGTTTGGATGTAGATGGGCGCGGCGACAGTGGCATGGATGGATTAACTGAAGGTTGCAATTTAATGTTTTCCACGATGCGTTCACATGTTTTCGCCTTGTTCTCAATGGAATCTTCTATATATCCCTCTGCTACAGCACTCGACTTCCATCCTCCATGTCGCTTGAGATCAGTTAAGTCCGCTCCAGAATCTGCCAACAGGGTAGCAGAAGTGCGACGAAAACAATGTCCTGTATATAGCTTGATATCTGGTAACTTCAAATAAGTAGCGATTTCTTGTGGCATGTAAGAAATTTTATTTTTTCCCATAACTTGTTTGAAGCACTTGCCATTTTGATAACGGATGAAAAACCGATTGGTCTTTATATCAGCAGGACGCCGGTCCAGGTATTTCTGTACAATAGTTTTGTATTCTCCTCGGATTACGAAGGATCGGTCAATTTTTGTTTTTGTGTCTGTCAGCTTTACTAACAGTAAATTATCCGAGTGATTTTCGACATCATCAACAGTTATTTTTAAAAGTTCATTGCCACGACAAGCTCCATGTACTCCGAAAATTAAAGCCACCTGTAACAAAACCGAATGTGAATAAGACAAGTACCTATCTATCGAAGTACAGGTTACAATAAAATGCGCATTTTAAAACACTGGTTATACTTTACTAATCCACCATATATACATACATAGTTACTTACTTTTACGGCAAGAAAGATGTTGTCGGGTGCCTCATTAAGGAAAGTCTCCACGTTTTTGACTGAGAACACTTTGGATTTTTTAGGTTTAAATCCATCAGACATCCTCTTCAGATACGCTATTAATTTCGAATATGTGTCCAGTTTTACGTCGTTATTAGAACTGACTGTTGATTTTAGCATTGAGTAGGTACTCCAAAGTGTGGAAGGTTGTTTAGTTTTGGCTAAGTACTGGAAGTAGGCCAAAAACACAGATTCTGAAAAATTCTTGGCGCCTCTTGAATTTCTCCATTCAATAAAATTACCATAAGCTTTCATATATTTCTCCCGGGATTTTGCAGGTAGTAGATTATCCATCACATTTCTTGCGTCAGTTCTAATACTATCAGGAGTTAATTCTATACTTTCACTGTCACTTGAAGAACTCATTTTTCAAAACAAAATCATGAATTTCTATCAATCCGTGAAAATTGACGAAAACGCGGGCTATAGTTCGCGCGTTTTTAATTTTATTTCTTTTTTTTTTTGTATTCAGCCGGCGCGCGGCGCTACTATGGGCCGTCGCACCAGCCAGTCTTTATTCAAACAATATTTGCGTTCGATTTCTTGGGCGCTGAACACAAGATGTTCCAAATTCAAAAAGTGCGCGGCAAAGATAATTGCGGCGCACTTATAAAGAGGATTAAAAACTCATTACTGCCCGCTAAAAGTTTCTTATAGAAAACACCACCTTTGGGTGCACTTAAAGGCGAACCAAGTCGTCTTTTTCGAATAGATGGGATGAAAACAATTTTAAAACGTTGATAACTACTCTTTGATGCTTTGCCCAGAATTTTCTAATACGTATCACCGGTTGTACGATGCAAGCATGCCATGCGCCATCTCGGATTTTAGAACATCTCATAATTATTACCTGCACTGGGCCGGTTCTTCTAACTTTCCTGCAGCTCCTTGTGTAGTAGAACCTCCTGATGTATGCCCAGAAGAATTTGATGATCCTTGTGAAGAATTTACCGAAGTCCGCTAAGAGAATCAGGAACAAGGGGATCCCGATAGTGGCATATACTATCGTCGCCACTCGACCAGATGTTGTCTTCGGAGCTATGTGACCATAACCTGGAATATATTAATTTGCAGGACTTAAAATCATTGTCATAAACACAAAATTACTAGTTTTACAAACTAAATATAAAAGTAAAAGTGGCTTAAATGAAATAAAAAGTGCAAGTTTATTCGTTTTAATAAGTACATCGTACAAAGAAATAATACACTGTGTGGTGTGAAATAAGCATTTGGGTACAAATAAAACTAAAACGATTGTGGAATTCGTGAGAGTTATGTTTTGTGATAGTTTGACAGAATTTTCATCAACCTACTCGCAACCTTATTTTCACTAGAATTAAGAATATTTTAGGTGAAATTTCTGTGAAAAGACTATGTATATTCTATTAATCTTACCGACAGTTGTGACTAACGTCAAGCAGTAGACGAAAGAGTTCATAAAGTTCCAAGACCTCTGGCCGCTGTATGAAGTAACTCCTGCTTCGTGAGCCGTATGCAGCTGATTCTCGAATTCAAACAACTTCTTCCTCGCCATCGACTTCCAATCTTCCTCCCTCAAATTGTGACTTCCTCGCCAAAGATGTTCAATAAAATCTCTTTTCACATTTCTTGTACTACATTTGTAAGCATTTTCAAACGATCCTTCTAACGTCTTAAACATCATTCCTCCTAGACCACACATTATGATTAATATTAGAAGGTCACAAATACATTTGTTTCCCAAATCCCTAATTTTATCGCAATGTATTCTCTGCTCTTGCTTAAAGTCTTGCCAATTCGCAATGAATTTCCATCTCGATCTAACAACTTTTTTGTTTTTGTCTTCTTCTAGAGATTTTTTTCTTGCTTTTTTCTCTACAGCATGATCCCTGCTTTCTTTCCTAGCCGCACTTTTGGAATCGGCTACAGATCTTTTCCTTAACCCTGACCTTTGCTCACTTCTTTCAACTTTAGGAACATTACTCTCGTCTGCTCCTAGTATGATACCCGTCATCATTTCACGTCTTTCAACCGCTTGACTTAGTACATTAAGCTTGCGTGTCAACTCCGCTGTTCGTTCTTTCAAATCAAACTCAAACTCATTTTCACTCGGGGATGATGAATAACAACTAGACGTGTACTCAGACTGACTAGCATCAATGTAACCGGAGCTTTGCCTACTTTGATCCAAGCTACGTTGATCCAGACTACGTTGATCCAGATCTGTTGTCTTTGACTTTATTAAACCAGCTAAAATTTCTTTTTCACTTATAATCTGAATAGTTTTAGGACAAGACACGCCTCGAGATCTAGACTGCCTCAAGGTTGTGGGGGTCTTGTTGGGAGTCTTTAAAGTTTTGTTGCTAGGTTTATATTCAGTTGGAAGCCTGGGATCATCTTTCGGCATCGATAAGCTTCTTGCTCGGGCTTTTTCCATCAACTCAATAATCTCTCGACTAGTTTGACTCATACCTGTTCCAGTTTTATCTACCACTTTTACATCTTCAGTACGATGCATTGACTGCGAACGATTTACTTTTGGTGACATTTTATTCTTCGTGTATCGTCGTGGCACAGGCATTGCTCTACGTTTTGGTGCTTCTACTTTGGCATAATGTTGATCCTCACTCATCTCACTTTCACTAGTTTTATTCTGTAAATGTTATTATGGATAAATTATTAGTTGCTTCTCTCATCCTACAAAAATATGGCAAACTATTTACATAGTGATCATTGTATTGCAGGGTTTGGGATTATGTAGATTGGAAATAAAGTGCTATTAACAAAGCGACAAACAGTATAAAAAATAGTTTTATGAAAAAACTGACCCCAAATCTTGATGCAGATTTGCTGCGGGCTGGTTTGACGGGTGGCGGCCGTTTTTGTTCTTCATCTTTTACTACTTGTTTAGGAGGCGGTTTTACAATAATCGGCTTAATATCTGTAGATAATCTCCTGCTGGGAGTTCTAACAATTCTTTCTCTTACTTCCACATTAGGTTTATTTTCTGGTATCAATTTCTTGCTAGGAGTTCTTTCTAATTGAATCACTTTTGTTACAAGTTCAGCTGGAGCCTCCGGTTTAGGAGTAGTCGCTTTAGCCTTTTTAATATCTTTATCTTCAAAAGTGAACACCTCTTCATTTTTAACCGGCGTTTTCAATTTCTTGGTTGCTTCTTCTGGTTTCTTTTCTTCATGATTAACCACATCATCTTGTTTTTTTTGTTGAGTGGCAGGCATAGCAAAAGGGAATAACTCTTTTGGAGAGCTGCTGACAGGAGAAGGAGTAGACAGAACATGTTTTAAGTCTTTTGGAGGTTCGATTGTTAGTGAATTACGTCGTGAAGTATCTTCGTCTTTCGGAGTCAGGGCATAATTAGTCGACAAGAGTTTATTAGTGGGATCTATAAAGCTTCCTTTACGTTCCAAAAGATTTGCAAGTTCTTCTTTGTCTGGTATAGCAAATGGTGAAATACTTCTGCGTCTACGCTCTTGAGCAGCCATTGCTCTTTGCTCCAGAAGTTCCTCTGTGTTTAAATCATAAACCGGATCTTTAACGTTTGCTTTTGCCTGCACTAAGCGTCTCATTTCTTCATAAGTACTATCAGCTTCAATTTCCCTTGAGTTAGGGCGTGGTAGTTGTGGTTTTGGTTCTTCATCGTCAGAAGTTGGGGTATCTTCATGAGGCTGTAGAGTTCTACTAGGTTCTGGAGTTTTTTCTCTCTGCCTTGCAGCTTGACCTCTGTTCTTAGACAAGTTTCTTCTTTTTCTTATGGACATGTTTTGTCTGTCGTCATCCATGATTTCTTCGTTTAGTCTTATTTCGGGTGAAACAACTGGTTGACTATACCTTCGTGTTTCAGATTCTGCTCGTGTTGTTGGAATTGTCAGTTTCAATTTAACTTCTCCTTCTTCTTGGGATTCACTACCACTCATCACCACCAACTTTCACTCACACCGTAACTGAAAAAAAAAAAGTTGTGATATCACAACCGCTCACAATAGACTAAGGGAATTGAACCCGATCAAAAGAGTCAGACCGATATCAAGCTTGGCAGCGAATAATAGTTCTCCTGCCAATAATTATGACACAAATAAGATCAAGCAAGCCAACAACGATAAGAATTCAATAAGTGTAAACTTACCTCTCGTTAACGATCCCAAACACAAACTTCTTTATTGTAACGGGGTCGAAGCAGATTTCTAATAAAAGAATCTATTTTGGCCTCCCCACAGTGTCGGACGTAAACAAACGCCCGTTGATAAGAGATTGCAATTCATTTCTGTTGGAGTATTATCACAGTTTAGGCGGAGAGGTTACAATGGGAATAGAAACGATTTTCACTGACTTTTGTGGAACTTTGAATGGTATAAATGTTGTCACAGTTTTCGAGATACACGCCGTGCGTTTGTGACGCGGCCTACTGAGCGGAAGAGCGCCAAGCCAGCCGGGCAGCGTTCCAAAATTAAAACAACTACACCTAAATTCAGTCGAGTTCGTATTTGCAATCGTACTCTAGAAAATGTTCTCGACACTAGCGACCACCGTTATTTGACACGTTCTTCAGAAACTCTAGTAGGTACTTGTAAGAATTTGACGATTGGTAAAGGTCAATGTAAATTGGATTTACGACTTATGTTGCTTATAAATTTCGTACAACGTTAAAGTGGGATATAAATAGGAAGACCTGTAGTTGACGCCAGCTTTGCTTATTACGTTTTATTTTACGTAATTTGACACAAAACACATGCAAAAATTGTTCACTTACATAGATTTTCATATCGCAATTCTTACGTTGTGATCTAAGATACTTTTTTAAAACTTCTAAAAAACTCCTAGGCTACCATAATCGTCTTTTCATGTATTTGAAGAAAATTCATGCCCAAGAAAACAACATTCAGATAAAATAACGCTGAATGAAAATAAATCCTATCAAAATAAAACGCAGTAGAGAGTAAAACTAGGGAAATAAAAAGGTCGTAGTAAGAAGGGTAGCTAGAATAAACAGTTTATTTCCTAATGTGTCCAAGCGGCTTCGTAAACTCGTTCAAATGAACATAAAAGAATGTCGCTATGTTTTAGTTTACCTCTGTAGAGGAAAACATAATTGTTTCTCTTATAGCGTTGAAAAATATTGATAACAACAGCTAACACCACGTTATTTTTAACTTGTTTTCAACTAATAGTCAACTTTAAGTTTGACTTATAAAAAAAAAAAATCTGCTGATACAGGTAGTAGTGAATGCGATTTGTACGCCTGAATGTTTAGTTATCGTGTGGCGTTTTACAAATGACTGCTGTTACAAAACTATCAGGCGTTTGCTGTTTAAATATTTTCACCTTGTGTAGTACTACTAGCAAAAATAGGTAAATTTTACTTTGCTTGCTTGCCATTTTGTCATTAGGACTTTTCGAATTTAGCAAATCGACACTGCAGACCGCGAGACCGCAGTAGGTACTCGACCGCAGTAGAAACTCGACCGTAATCAATTGAACAGAAAGTTAATTTTAGGCTAGCTAAATCAGAACGGAAAAGAGTTGTAAAATAATATGCGCCTAAAAAAACACCTTGATTCCTTATTTGAGATAAAATAAATTTCTGTTTGCCATGAAATCTTCTACCTACAGCGCACTTTGTCATCTACAATTAGACGAAAAATTTGTCTCTACAGACCTCTCCGACCAACCAATTCTTTACTTCTCGCATCCCAAGTCATTGATCTACTTTGTGGAGGTATTACTCACCCTTTTTTTTTTTTTTTTTTTTTTAAGGATGGGAAATCATCAAATGACCCCCCCCACTCTGGGCGGAGCGGGAGGGAGTGTCAGACTCTTACTGACTAAAAACCATCCATGTTCCTTCCTCGCCTTTTACGTTCCGGGGCCGCGGTATCTCTTTCGAACAGGCCCGCAACCCCGGCAGGCTTCGGCCCTTACGGGCCCCTCTCTTTTTGCTGACACTCTTTGAGGCGCGCGTGGAACACGAACGCGCCGTCGACACGGCCTGTCGTCGTCGTTAGACGGCCGGACGGCTAGCTAGCCCATAGCCAGCCGTCCACAGGCCCGCATCTACGGTGGCCGGTAGCCACCACGTGGCCCCCGACGCCCGTTGCGTCTCCCGCGGCGGCCGGGAAGAGAGGATCTCTCCCTCTCTCGTTCCGCCACCTCCTTCGCTAGCATGACTGCTTCGCAGAAGGAGGCGACGGCTTCCCATTCCGTCTCGCTCCGGACCATGGATTGAACCAGGGCCGGACGCGAGAGGTCGCCGCCGCCGATCGCCGCCACAAGGACACGGCGGAGCTCCGCCCACGCAGGGCAGACTTCCACCGTGTGCTCCACCGTGTCCTCCGGTCGATCCTCGCAGTGGAGACACCCGGGCGATTCCTCCCGCCCGATTCGGTGCAGGTACCTCCCGAAACATCCGTGTCCGGTGAGGACCTGCGTCAGGCGGAAGGTGAGGACGCCGTGGCGCCTCTCTAGCCACTCCTCAAAGAGGGGACTTACCGCCACTATCGTGGCGTGCCCTGTATTACTCACCCTCAGGTTGACTTTTTCCCAACAATATTCAGGTCGGCTTCCTGTATAGCCGAATACAACTACATACCAATATTTGAAATGGAGCGACTGCCTATCAGACCTCCACAACCCAATTGGTTTTGAGCAATGCGATACCCCTTCGTAAGACTGATTGTCAGTTGAAAGTTTTCTTACCTATAGTTGTATAAATAGTGCCAGCGTAGAACATTGAATTCCAGAAGGTCCAAGTAGTCTTCTGAGTATTGCCGTCGTTGAGATGTTTCATACACTCCGTATAGTTGGCCTCGTATTCAGTTAAGTAGTCTTGTATATACGGGAACAGATCGAAGTTGTTGTTCTGGTGACAAAATATACATGACTGAATTAAACACATGTTTTTTTTTGGGACAAGCCCGCCACACTATTCCCAAACCACCGTAACTCCTGAATGAATGTTCCGCCACCGGTTTGTCTGGCTCCGGACCACGGATTGAACCAGGGCCGAACGAGAGAGGTCGCTAATCGGAGAGAGGTCGGCCGATTATCGGGTCCCTGGGAGTGTGTCGAATCGATAGTGTCCGATCGATATCAATAGGCTTTGGTATAATTATGGGAAAATATGGGTGCCATTTAATACTACTTACCCCTGCGATCAAACAGGTGTCATATTTCCTCGTCATTTATGTCGTCAATTAGTTTGGTTTTTACACGTGTAACCCATTTTCAGTACACGTAGGCGCTAAAGCAGCTGATAAACATACAGCGTACGTTTTATTGTATGGCATAGTGCCTAATAGTGTTGTACTTTCTGCTTTAAAACATGTAATAATTCGTTTTAATTTATAATACCATTATTGTTTTACACTGAGTGGCTCTTTATTATGCTTTTATGTGACGTGGCGTCTAGTTGTTAATCATCATCATCAGCAAAGTCTGTTTTTCCTAACTATGTTAGGGTCGGCTTCCAGTCTCACCGCAGCTGAATACCAGTATTTTACATGGAGCATGGAGACTGCCTAACTGACCAAGTGGCGTCTGTAGTTTTCTCACATTTCGATTAGTAAAAACATCGCTTAGTATAGTTGAAGGATTTGAACTAATCCATCCATAAAGTTCTCTATTACCTCTTGGTTTAGACAAAGAGTAGTTTCGTCAAAGAGTAAGGCAGAGGTTTATCATAGTAGTAGTAGTTTTCGTCCCATGTAAAAGGGGGCGAGCCTAATGCCATCAGTCGGGGTCAAATCTAGACTCCAGACTGCTACTTAGAAATTCCTGATAAAAAATCCCAATAATAACTTCATCTGACTAGAGAATCGAACCCTGCCACCTTTTAACTTTTTAAATTTAATTCATAGAAATTCAGAGAAACCTGTTATTGAACGGTTTTCTTTAAATTTCTATGAATGATGTATGTAAGTAATGTATTATGAATTATGTCATTATAAAATGCCAGTCTGAGCGGATTTGAAAATCCGTTTTGACTGGCTTACAATTAAAAAGATACAGCCTTGTAGCAGATATACTGATGTTGTAGGCCAATTAGCGGGTCCCCAAACTCTTTAAACGCAGATCTCTAGAAAGCCATAGATATACTTACAAGTGAGGACGTCTGATTCTGCACCACATCACGTATCCTATTGGCTAAAAATCTCCGGACATCCGTCAGGTTCTGGTCATACTTGGCCTCGTTTGGACCTGAAACAAAGTGTGCAAAATGTTAGCTGTATTTTTTGAAGTGGAACTTCTTTATCGGGGTTGGAAAAAAATGTAGTGTAACATTTTTTCGTTACGCGTCACATTTTTCCGTTACGCGCCATCTTTTTCTTATTCCTACCACGCGTGATTCGAAGTATACTTTCTCCAGCGGAGTAGGAATTGGTAAATGTCTCAAATGTATTTTGCGGCCCGTTTTGAGTAGTTTTTTTTTAAAAATAACGTCATAAAGAAGTTTCACTTCTTACGAGTGTACGCTAGTACACGCACACATTTTTTTTGTAGGTAGATGCCACTATATCATAATCATAATAACTATGAATACGTGAAGAGCAGGGGGGTGAAACTTCCATACATTGACTTCAAACAAAATTTTCATAGATAGTGCTGCCATCTGTCTGTTTAGGTACACCAACTTTTCAACTGTCATAACGGGAACAGCTATTTTAGACTACTTGCTAGTGAAGTAGATAGCCTAGCGGTGACAGTGGTTGCCTTGTGACTATTAATGGTTTTTTTATTTAATGTTCACAATTTCGAATCCTCAGAATGTCTTTTAGTATTCATTTTGTTGAACAAAAACTAACAGCGCCACCTAACAGTTTGGGTACACAGTATTAAAAACGAAAACCAGAGTTGCACATCTATCTTGTATTAAATACCTAGTGTAATATCTATGGTGAAGAGATAACTTTGTACTCCTTTTTACGGAAAAGGCGTGGACGGAGGTGTATGAAATGCACACTTACATGTAGTTTACATAGAGGTGTAAGCATTTTTCAGCACAAAAGCCTATTTTTTGTTTCAAATAATAGCTTTTTATTGAATGTATTTTAAAAAGTTTTCATCAAAATCTCTATTCCTCGGTTTCGGATTTAGCCAACCACGTCCACTTGATGACAAAATTCAAACTGTATACTTTCACAGTTTGAATTTTGTCATCAAGTGGACGTGGTTGGCTAAATCCGAAACCGAGGAATAGAGATTTTGATGAAAACTTTTTGAAAAAATCAATATTCTTAGCCAGGAAGCAAACCCAATGAGACCTGGACGGAAAAAAACACACCGTATTATAGCGTCCATTCGATAGCGTCGCTAGTAAGGGTCAAATTCTGTAAAATAATGGCATATGGCAAACTTAAGAAAATGTTAGTTTTTTCTTAAATTCAGCCTTTATACTTTCATATGCATTAATTAAAAAACTGTAGACACGGCACTTACACAGAAAAGTCTGTCCGTCTGTTGGTCGCGGGCAACAGCTTGTAATCAATGCAAGGAGTGCGGAATGTTGATATTTATTTTTTAATTATGCATAAAAAATACATTAAATCAATAATTAAATTTTACACGCACCATGTTGTATTTGACACACACGCACACGTGTAGTGCGAACCAAGTGATCTTTCTTCTACGCACTTCAAACTAAAAAACAATGACAGGTTTTCATTTTGACAATTATAAAATATATATAGTTTCGATGAACTCGATAGATGGCGTTGATCCGACTACATTACTGGGTACCAGAGCCCAAAACGCTTGAAAACCACACGTAACATACGCTCGTTGACTGACACTCTCGTTTGCATCAGCTTCCGAATATAATCATTAGGTCCAAGTGATATTATGTGACGTTCTTTTCCTTGCAGTAACGTAGTCAGACTAGCGCCATCTATCCAGCGACTAGGGAAGAGTTGAAAAAGAAAATCCCTCATTATAGTACCAGCCACGAGAAGCTATACATTTTGTAAACACACATTGCGAACGTTTTGTATAGTATACAACTTAATATGGTCGAATTTCGACCACTGGCGACCACTAGTTTTTGTAGTGACAGCAAGCTCGACTGCTGAATGTAGGTTCTGAAATATGATATCCAGATTAATTCGCGAGCCGGGGCTGTGGGACTGCCGGAACTGCGAGACTGTTGGAAGAGGCGGGGAAGGAACATAGATGGGTTTTAGTCAGTAAAAGTCTGACCCTCCCTCCCGCTCCGCTCAGATTGGGAGAAGTTATTTGATGATTTCCCATCCGAAAAAACTAAAAAAAGAAGGTTAATGCAAACTCAAACTCAAACCATTTATTTCAATTAGACCATTACGGCACTTTTGAATGTCAAAAATAGAAAACTAAATCAAAGCTACAGTCACAGTCACGAGGCATAATAACTTGAGAAAGTACTGTAGTTGCCCATTCCCTAGCGTAGATCTCTATGGAGAAGAACGGGCAAGAAACTCCATGGACACTTTTCAATCAAAATATTGTTACAAAATCTTGGTTACATCATTCATGTTGTGATTATACATATATGTGAGAACGATGTAGAAAGACGTGCACAGAGCGACCACAAGCTGCAACAATCTGTAAAATGTATTGAATAGATTTTCAACTTTATCGAAAAACCATTAGGTCAATATTGAGAAAATTTTACAGTTTCGGGTCCCTTGATGTTATAATACCTAGTGACCTGGTGCTATGATAAAACTGTCGTTGCGGCTGTGGTCCAGTTGAAGCTTTGAAACCACAAACACGACGGAGAACAAAATCCTGACAAGAAGAATTCTTCACTCGATCTTTACTTTGAAAATGCAGGCATTACTGTAGTTTTAAAATGCTTTAGAGCTATCATAATGGCATTAGGCAAGTAATAACGGAGAATAAAGCACAAAATTGCTTGACACTTAGTAGACACTTTCGCTTTATATTGACCACCAAGTTTAAAAACCTCTGACCCTACGGTCAGAGGTTATTAAACCTCTACACTACTACGCTTTTCAGGTATTTTCCCATCCATTTCATAAAAAATTGTTTTCCGCACACCTCAAGACATGTGAATAGGGCCACATAATGTCGCCCGCTCGACTAAGAATGCGCTCAAAATATAAAAAGTTCGACCCACTGCCCTATATGAATGCTGCTTGAAATAAGATGGGGAAACAGGTGGAGTACTTAAACATTAAAGGTTGAACCGGTCTTACAGTAGCTAGTCCAAGGTCCTTGTTTAATGTTATTTGTTTCCATCACGACACGAACTTTTGTGATGCTTAAAAATTGTATTAAAGCTTCAACATTCTGCAAATTGGACCTTTTTCGACCGCTGGATATTTTTTTTCGAATCGGACATTCTGAGTCTAAACGCTTTCAGCCGAGCAAGCTATGCTATATGCATTTGAAATTCACCAAAAAATTCGAAGACATTTGACATCTACCAACCCGCACTGGGACACAACCCAACCCGTAGTGGATTACAAACCATTTCATCTCATAGAGTGGAGGCCAGGGCCCCAGCAGTGGGAACATTAATAGGCTGATTGATACTTTGAAATTCGAAAATTTATTTATTTATTTATTATTAACACACAGCGCCACCTAGTGCCACACTACGCAAAGCTTGTGTCGTGGACACTAGATAGTTGATATACTACATATATACTTTATTGTTTTGTAAATACATACTTATTATACATATAAACATCCATGACTCGGAAACAAATGTCCGTGCTCATCACACAAACATTTGCTCCTACCGGGATTCGAACCCAGGACCCTAAGAACGTCAGGCAGCGTCACTACCACTACGCCAATCGAGTCGTCCATAAAGCACTAAAGCCTTGTAGTAATTTCGATTAAAAAATCATGTTACATTTACGTCGTGTATTCGGGCCAGGTCCTCTGAAATCACAGATATAATTTTGCTTCGTACTGAAGTATAAGTTTACATCTGCAACGTTTGGCGACATTGTTTGCTAAACAATGCACCTGAAATGTAGGGAAGGAAGATACCGTAAATACTGGAGGCACGGGAACACTGTTGGACAAGATGTTTAGAAATGAATAGGTACAAAAGCATTGTTGTCTTAATAAAGGAGGATATCTTGAAGGGGGTGGTGCCTACTGTGGTTTGTTTCTATTTGATTGTGAAGGAGCTAATTTTATACGAATTCTACGGTCTTACACCGTACATGTTTTGCTGACGCGCTGCATTTTCAACCGACTTCCAAAAAGAGGAAGTTATCAATTCGTCTGTATTTTTTTTTTTTTTTGTGTTTGTTACCTCAGAACTTTCGACTGGGTGAACCGATTTTGATGATTCTTTTTTTATTTGAAAGCTGGTGCTTGTCGTTTGGTCCCATTTTAATTTGCTGAAGATTTCATGCTGATCTTCCGAGATACACAATGGAACTCTTCAAAAATAGACGGCAAATCTGCAGTAATTGCTGCAATCGCTTGTAGGTTCATTGTTCATACTACATCATGACGTAACATCACGCCTGTATGCTCTGAGGGGGTACGCACATGTGCAAAATACACCCAGATTTCGAAAATGTTTGTTACCTCAGAACTTTCGACTGGGTGAACCGATTCTGATGGTTCTTTTTTTATTTGAAAGCTGGTGCTTTCTGTGTGGTCTCATAATCATCAAATCAGTATCTGATGATGGGATTCTGGAGAAATAGAGAGAACTCTTCACATTTTATAGGCACACTATAAGGGATTTGGGTAGTTTTAAGAGGTGTACTTTCTCGAAGTGATCCCATTTCAATTTGATGAAGATCTACGGAACTCCTCAATAAATGATAGCAAATGTACTGGGATTGCCGAAATCTCATATCTGTCTATTGTTTACATCAGTTCATAACTTAAAATCACGCCGGTACGCTTTGAAGGGGTAAGCACATGTGAACCACTAAAAAGCAAAAAATAAAAAACTTTTTTACAAAAAATAAAACCGACTTCAGAGAAAACAAAAAAGTGAAAAATAACTTCAGAAAAAACGCTTCAGAAGTCGGTGACAAAAAAACGAAATCAATCAAACAAAGGTCACCGACTTCTGAAGCGTTTTTTCTGAAGTTATTTTTCACTTTTTTGTTTTCTCTGAAGTCGGTTTTATTTTTTGTAAAAAAGTATTTTATTACCTACTATAAAAACAATATGGTAGACGAAAATAAACATAGTAAACATAACTAAACATGTCTAAGTTGAGGAACAATCCCATCATTTGATTTAAGTTGGAATCATAGTCAAAATCAAAATCAAAGCATTTATTTCAAATAGGCCAATAACAGGCACTATTGAATTGTCGAAACAAAGATGACATTTAAATGTAGCTACAGTTCCAGTCACAAGACATAAAAACTGTGAAAGTACTGTAGTTGCCCATTCCCTAGCGTAGATCTCTATGGAGAAGAACGGGCAAGAAACTCCATGGACACTCTTTTAAATCAAATTATTGTTACAAAAATCTTGGTAACATCATTCATGTTGAGATGGTAAATTATGTGAGAACAATGTAGCAAGATGTGCACGATTAAAATGTCCATAGTAAAAACAAAATAATTTATTCGAATAAGCCATGGCAACTAAGAGATGACCAGTCGCAACTGACAGCGCCCGTTCACGAACATGACGCATGGATCAGCACCATTCAACTCAACCATTTTGAAGGGAACTAAATGGTCCGACACACGCGCCATCATCAGCGAGACATTTGAGACATCAGTGGCCTGGCCAAGTCTGGATTTATTTAATAACTATGTTTCACTATATTCTTTCGGGAAATAATAAGTCTAGCCACAAAATTATGTATTGACCACGTGATTAAACTTCTAATTTTATAACTAAGCAACGCGAAAATGACATAGCCTCTAATAAACTAATTCGTCTTTTTTACAACGCCAACTAAATATTCTATAGAAAGCGTCAAGTAAAATCATCAATTATTGTGACTTGTCCTTCTTATTTATACATGGCCACTTAATTTACTAACTCGGCCACGGATTTTACATCTCGTTACCATTTTACGTTAATGCAATGTCCTCAAAAAATATATTTCAAATATAAGGCAAAAATATATGTCAAAATAGCCACTGCATGATGTGGCGCGAGTACGCGAGATGACAGCGACCGGTCATTTGCGCCAATCAGAGAGCGCCATTCGATTCATGTAACGACGAGTTGAGTTGATCACGTGTAATTGTTTATTGTAGTTCGTGCGTTAAATTACAATATAACGTGTTTCTCCCTAGCGATATTGTAAACTCTCGAATTATTGTCAACTAAATATACAGAAGTATCTCTGCCCCCATAATCGGGACTTGGGGCACCCCCCCGTTAGGTTAGTTAGGTTCCTTTAAACCCTGCACTCGGAAATAGGGGCCCCGCGAAGCGGGGCTCCGTCGACTATACTTTTTAGGGGAATATAAAGTGTTTTAAGGTTAGGTTATATTAATCGATATGACAATTTTACGGTGACATATATATAAAGTGGCCAATATAAGTACTATTTGATGACATTTTTAGCAAACTTTTGACGATCAATTAATATGGGATGAGTTACATTTAAACGTACTGAGTTACAAAAATAGAAGCTAAATAAATATAAGTTTTGATGTCATTTAATGGTATTTTAGAAGTTTACTGTTAGAATGCATGTTACAAATTTAGATGCTAAAAAATAACCATCATGCTGAGTTATATTTAGAGTGGTTTACATAGAAGATAACTAGTGGCTAAGATAGTATTATTTAGATGCTCGTTAATTGTGGCTGACTTAGTAATTTAGAAGGCAACATACATTTTTGGAGGCAAATAATGATAATAAAAAGAAGCCTGTTTAATTAGCACCCTATTCTTTCCTGTGCCCCATGGGGTCAACGAAACACGTCTTTTTCTTCCATTTTCCTCTAACAACCGTTACGCTAAAATAATTGAACTGCTTTTTTTACATCATTCCTCGTACAATCCATACATCGTTTTCTTGGTCACCTTTGCCTCTCTATCCAACAACATTTAAATTCATCACTCTTTTAGTCACATGCAATTCGTCTCTTCTCCTCACATGTCCATACCACGACAGTCGATTCAAATCAAATCAAATCAAAACATTTATTTTTGCAGAAAACACTGTTACAATGGTGTTATAAAAATTACATGTTTTAAGTCTTAATGTATGTAAAATTCTAAATGTATGTAAGTTTTAATGTAATTAACAATTGTATGCCCAAAGGGCGGGACATAGCTGATCACAATCTATTTTAAGACCTGTATTATGTACCTACCTATGATCCACAGTAAGTTATATGATTGATTGATTGATCAAGTGATTCTACCGTACGGCATGTAAAATTTATACAATCAACAAATTAAAGGTTAGGTAAATTAATTTAAAAGTAAATAAAATTAAATATAAAAAGCAAAATATTAAGACAGACAGATTAATTATTATTTGAATGTTATTTATATCAGGAATTGGTACAATGTCACTTTCAACTTTTCTGCAACTGGCACGTTTTTTTATTTTTTATTTATATTCAGCTCATCCATCTTCTTCACATCCCAGCATTTCAGTCCATACAGTACGACAGGCTATTTTTACCAAAACTTGTCTATTTTGTTAAAATTATTTAATTAAGTACTATAAAATAACAGGCTATAATTAACAAGATTAAAATATAACTAGCACTTACGTAAAGTCGGAGGCAGAAACTGTCTATATACTACAAAAACCCAACGACTGCTACGATGAGTCGTAGACCTCTACGAGGTTAAGTTTTTTTTTTTTGTTGGTCGTCGTAGCAGATACTACTACGACTTTTATTCGGAGCCGATACATTGCTTTGCAAATAAAACAGAAATTTATTGCAATTAACTTGAACTTTTCGGAGTTGGTAGTTGTTCTTACGTTCGTAGCACCTGATGCATCTGTGCTACGAAAACACGTAGCACCGGAGGCCTCTACGAATACTCGTAGCAGCTGATTGATGCCTTGGTAATTGCTTGCATGTTTATTCTGAGCTGCATACCAACTCATATTTAATTAATATAAGTGTTATATACTAAATTACCAATTAAGAAGAGGGCGAGGAAGGAACATGGATGGGTTTTAGTCAGTAAAAGTCTAACACTCCCTCCCGCTCCGCCCAGAGTGGGAGAAGCTATTTGATGATTTCCCATCCTCATAAATAAATTAAAAAGGAGTTCAGACTACAATTTAAATAGGAACATATCATTGTGAAGTTGGAAAATAACACCAAATAACACCAATGCACACCTTCATATTCGTAAGATGACGTCGTATAAGCTACATGCAAAAATAGTCTTTATTCCAACCAATATTGTTTCCTCAACCGCACTTTCAAAATAATCAGTTTGAAATCGTTACCGTTTTCAAATCTCATTTATTAAAGGTCATTTTATTAGCAACGAGGTAATTTTATTAGCAACGAAATATCAAGCGACGTATTTCATCAATTATGATTGTAATCTCTAAAACTCATTCGGCTACAAGGTTTGTCCATTTCATACAAAGGGAGAAAAATCTCTTTTGTTACCTTTAATGGATCCTGAAATAATAATTTAAAACTGGCAACAAAGACTGTTTTGATATCTCGAAATATTGTTATCCGAAATGAAATGTGTTTTATTTAAATTGGCTTTCATTGATTCTGACAAAATTTTGTATATTTTAAACAAGTTTTCTGTGAAATAGCTATTCTTGGACCTTTGATAATATAACATCACGCCTGTAATCTTTAAGGGGTTAAGCAGAGGTGTACCCATAAGTACACCCACATTTTGCAAGTTATGTTTAAGAGGCCTGCGGAGCATACGTATTTCATACAAACGTAATACCAAAATAATTTGTAAATCAAACCTAATCCTAAGGCAGTGAATATTTATTTCGATTGGATCACAGAGTATCTAGGTTCCTAAATACGTATTTTGATTGGACACTGATTTAAACAAGAGCAGCTCTTGATCTGTCAAGCCTGACCGTAACGGTCAGACGCCATTATTTGGCTATTGTGTGTACTTCGCTGACAGTTAATGAATTACGAGAAAAATAAGTTTTCTATAGAAATTTTAAATTCCTCCTATCTCGTCTTTGTATCATTGTCCTTCCAAAATATGTATTTGGGAACATAGATATTCTGTAATCCAATCGAAATAAATACAGACTACATTAAGAATATGTTTAATTTACAAATTGTTTTGGTATTACGTTTGTATGAAATACGCATGCTCCGCCGGCCCCTTAAGTCCCATGTAATAGGGGGCGAGCCTAACGAAAAAAAAAACTAGTCCGTTGTCTTTCGGAGTCCCACATATTGTATTAAGGATGACGTCAGTCAACTAACCATGCATTGTCATCCAAACTAAACTTGTATATAAAATTTCAATTCAAGTGGTTGGAAATAACTGATTTAAAATTCAGTTACAAGATTTGTCCTAAACACACAAACATTGCAAATTAAAAAAAGCTTGTACAAAACAAATAACCATGCCATTCCATTGCTTGTCGTCAAAACAAATTACACAACTACCTACAAACCCACAGCGCAGTGTAGAATGTACACGTAGGTTGTGATAATAAATGAAACAGTAGTGAGCGGCGAGTGCATGCGTTTGGTGTGCCTCGGCCGGGAAGTAAGGGTCCATTTATAGTGGAGATTTATAAAATAACATTTTTATGTCAAAACTGCACACAATGGTCCACTCCACGAATGCACAAGAAAAGCCACAGTACGGGAGGAATGGCGACTGATTGTGAAACTTCCCACCACTCTTTTTATTCGGATCGGAAATCATCAAATGACTTCTCCCACTCTGGGCGGAGCGGGACGAGAGTGCCAGACTTTTACTGACTAAAACCTATCCATGTTCTTTTCTCACCATTTATATTCCGGGGCCACGGTATCTCTTTCGAACAGTCCTGCAGTCCCGGCAGAGATAGTTTAGATCCTGGATTAACACATAGGAAACTATTTATTCCGGCATTTATTACGGTGCGCTACCCTTGACGTGATAACCACGGCTAACCAGCCAATAGTGTGACGACGAAGAAGAAGATTAAAGTTTGATAAATAAATAAATAAATATCGCTGGACATTAACACACAGCGCCACCTAGTGCCACACTAAGCAAAGCTTGTGTTGTGGACACTAGGTAGTTGATATACTACATATGTACTTTTTTGTTTGTAAATACATACTTATTATATCTACATATAAACATCCATGACTCGGAAACAAATGTCCATGCTCATCACACATTCACTCACAAACATTTGCTCCTACCGGGATTCGAACCCAGGACCCTAAGAACGTAAGGCAGCGTCACTACCACTACGCCATTCGAGTCGTCTAATGATTGCATTTTTTTTAAACTTCTGAAAGTAACGAATTGTGACCCCCAATATTTCAGTAGCTAGCAGGTTCAGGTATGGTCTTGAAAAAACCAAATATAATCTCAATGACCATGACGGGGAGAATAATTGCTTTTCAATTTCATTATAGTAGTTTATGCGACTGTGCATAATGAAGGGCATTACAACACGAGTGTGGGTTTAAGAAACGAGCCGAAGGCGAGTTTCTTAATAGCATCACACGAGTATTGTAATGCCTAATTATGTATAGTTGCATACACTACTTTATCTACCCAAATATCATAAGGGCTCTATTATGGGTTCAGGAACCATAGGGAAATGACCTGCATTGTTACTTGGCCCTTGATTTTTGTGCCAACAGGTTATTAGTTGCATTCGTCGCTGCATTTACGATATCTGGCGGAGTGTTCATGGCAATTTCTGAGTCACTATCACTCATTTTCGACAGAAATAAAGAACTTATCAGAAAATTTGTCTACTCATAACTGGATTACTGGAAATAAAAAGCTAACGAACAAATGACAGCTCGAAATGGCGGCGTTTCGGATATCTGTCATTTTTTTTTAAATCATAGGCAAACGAACAAAGTCACTATTCTTGAGTCACTCGAGATCAAAATGTCGTGCGATTTATAATTAAAATCATACTGAATTGGGTTTTTTTTATTTTTTATCGATATCTGATTTAATGCAGGTGGTACTAGAATAGCACACTCACTTGAATTTGACACCTGTTCCAAATTTAAAACTCATTACCTACTGTTTTCAGTTGCGTTATGAGTTTAATAGCTAAAGCAAAAGCTAACGCTAATAAGCCAATGAAAAACCTATTTAATTATTTTTAGATAATAAAAAAAAGTCAAAGCTTTTAAAAAAACCGGCCAAGTGCGAGTCAGACTCGCGCACCGAGGGTTCCGTACAAACCTGTAGGTATATAAGTAAAAGTTACGCTGCTGCACGTTTGCTGGGTCAGCTAGTAAGTTTATGATTATTAAAAAAAATATACTATGTGATGTAACTAAAAATTTAAGATTTTCGGAATTTTTCCTATATGTGTACTTTATAACGTTGCTTCATGCCAAATTTCAAGATTCCAGGTCGTCTGGAAGTATCCTTTAGGTTTTGATTCCCTTGCGAGTAGTTGCGAGTTTCAAAATATGCGGCTTTAATTGCTGTATCTTTTGATTGCGTTGACGTAGAAGTTTGATTTTGTTACAGCTTAAAGATATTATAGACTTGAGTATTTGTTAAGAATTTCAATATAATACCACAACGCGTTCATGAGTAAAGGGGTAATAAGTTTAAAATTATTAAAAATATTTTTAATATATGATGTAACTAAAAATTTATGCTTTTCGCAATTTTTCCTTTATCTGTGTTATAAGACGTTGCTTCGTACCAAATTTCAAGATTCTGAGTTCACGGGAAGTACCCTGTAGGTTTTGATTCCCTTGCGAGTGTCGAAAATTTGCGGCATAAACGGGAGTATCTTTTGATCGCGTTGACTTAGAAGTTTGATTTTTTCACAGCTCCAAGAGACCATAGACTTGAGTATTTGATATGAATTTCAGCTTGATACCTCCACGCGTTCCTGAGAAAAAAGGTCTTGACAGACAGACAGACAGACGGACAACAAAGTGATCCTATAAGGGTTCCGTTTTTACCTTTTGAGGTACGGAACCCTAAAAATGATGTTAAGTGTGTTTAGAAATGAAAGGAAATAGTAAAGAAATATAGCAAATAGTAAGGATATCAAGTAGTAAATATAGGAAATAGTAAGGATATCAAGTCAATAAACCATTTAAATAACTTACACTTAGTTTAATCATCAAAACATATTTTTTAATTTACAGTGAACATTTTATATTATTTATCATATACTGGTTATAATTATAGCTACAACTTAGCCAAAACACTGAACTATGTATATAATAGTCCATGATCACTATTCTATCCAACATAATAACAATAGCAATCAAACACAAGAATAATGGCATAACAGCAAATATTTAAAACATAAAATAATAACAGCAAGAAAATAACTTAACTTTTACCTGTAGGTCGGAGCTCCGTTCTGGTCGATGTCTCGAACAAGAATGGTCTCTGCCATTTTTTTTTTTTTTTTTTTTTTTGGTATGTGCATCTCGCAGTTCAGTCTGAGAAGACTGGCTTCTGCTTAACCGGGCAAGTCCTGTGGATGCCTTGAATCTAAGGCCTCCAGCCAGGGCGAAAATAACTAAAAACTAAGCGACAGCGCTCTAAGGGCACCCCCTGTGGGGTACGAACCTCGGCTTAGGGCGTCGCTGGGGGCAGCAAAGGGACAGGCTGGATCTGATTGTCGTTATTTAGGGACTGATTTATTACTACAGGCTCAGCATCGCGGGCTGGCTCGAGCAAGGGTCGGGGAGGGATTGAACGGGGATTTCGCGCCGGACCTCTGCGGCGAGGTCGGTAGGTTTTCGGTCTGTATTTGTAAGCTCTACGAACTGTACTGGTATCTTTCCTACTCTCTTGCAAGATAGTGATCGGATCGTCGGGGGCGACTAGGGTGTGACGCGGACGTTGGACGGAGCTAATACGCGATGGGTCGTACCGGGCGGCCGATGCGATTAGGGGATTCCTATGCTTAATAGCAGAGTCGAAGTAACGCTTGGAAAGGCGTTTCATGAACTGCTTAACGGTGGGGATGGTCTCTGCCACACGGAACTCCCCCTTTTATAGTCGTGAACAAACAACTTTGACGTTTCTTACTACCGTCATCAAAAATATCAACGACATAAAAGGTGGATATCCGTTTGGAATATTTTCTAGTTTCTGCCATATTATTCCTTAATATTTAACTAGTCTATTTTTACAGATATACTGATAAAATTAAAGAATTATTGAATAAATACTTTCAAGTTTATTCAAAACTTAAATAATCAAAATAACAACCATTAAATTACCAGTAATCTATTAAGTTCATAACAGTTCCGTTTATTTCTGCAGGTTGGTAATGCTGGTCAGTGCCTATGGTTTTTGAACGCATTAGAGAGGGTTTATGATATTTAGGTAGATAAAGTATCTTTACACCCTATCTATAGGTCATGCGGGGTCTTCCATAACGGTATTTACTTTCACCGTTTTGAAAGCAGTGGTGATGCAATATTTAACACCAATAAAAGTGTTGATGTAGTAACATTATGGTTCAGTAGAAATGGTCTCGACTTGTACTCGTAGGTCATCAGTTCGACCACACGATGAACACAATAAAAGTTATCTGACAGACTTCACTTGAGAATTTGAAATAGGCCCTTTGTACTATTTATTTATCGTTCACACCTCTTCAACAATAAAGGCAAAATTTTAATATTGTTGAATGAAAAATGTACCGTCTAAGTTTCTTTTATCATGATGATTGAAGACTTTAATTCAATCGAAGTTTCCATTGATAAATTGCACTTTCCACTGTTTTTCATCAGTGTTTGCAAATATAAATTACTAGCTGGCCCACGCAACTTCGTCTGCGTCACATAAGAGAGAAAAAGCTCACAAAGGGAATAAAATTTCCCCCGATTTTGTAACATTTTTCATTGCTGCTCCGCTCCTGTTGGTCACAGCGTGATGTTATATAGCCTATAGCCTTCCTCGATAAATGGACTATCCAATGCAAAAAGAGCTTTTTCAATTCGAGCCGGTAGTTCCTGAGATTAGCGCGTTCAACCAAACAAACAAACAAACTCTTCTGCTTTATAATATTAAGTATAGATGAACGAATAGCTGTTCAATTCTTGACATAAGTTAAAAGCATGGAGATTTGTGGGTTATAAATATGATTTATCAGCATGAGATGTTAAAAGTGATAACCAGTCGAACCCAGAGATTATTCGTAGTAAAAGATCAATTTTGAATATGGAACTGCGAGCTTATTGGCGAACTTCCAATTGCATCATCATCTGCCGAGCTTTTTTGCTTAACAGGATGCAGCGGATTACCAGTATTGGTCAAACAAGCTATTTGGTTTACAGTTTAACTCACAAATTACATTGTAAAATATAAACCAATGCTTGTTGGATCCTACATGGAGTGAAAATGTAATACAATTGACATTTCTCTAGATCGGTGAAGCGTCTTCATCGTATAACCTTATCAATTGCAAAACTTTAGATTTGTACTCCAACTTGTTAACTTCAGTTTTCCCAAGGATTCATCATCATCATCATTTCAGCCGAAACACGTCCACTACTAGACATTGTAAAATCTTACCAATGGATATGAAAGTTGAGTATTTGATAGGGTTAGAACACTACTCGTATTATACTGATAAATTCAAAGTGAATGTTAAAAATAAGTTTAATACAAGGAGTGTGAGAGAGAGAAGACTAGTACAACCAAAAATAACCAACTATTATGGAAAAAGAACGTCTAAATATTTGGTGCCAAAAGTATTTAATAAAATAGAATTATTAAGAAATGATAACTTAAGCAAAGGTGTGTTAAAATCAAAATTAAGGAATTTATTTCTGGAGAACGCGGACACGTCGGACTGTGATAGGCGGTGAGTTCTAGACCAGAGTGGCCAGCTCCAGCTGCTCACTCTGGTTTGGAATTCATTATCTGTATGTTGGTGTTTGTCTGACGTTGTCGAGAATTAAATTCACGTAAGATAGGATTTATTTATTTCTGAGTATAAATTATGATTAAGATCTTAATATAAGACAGTTTCAGTGTGTATGTATTTCAGTGTTTCAGATGTAGCTATGTATTATGTATTTTATTAGATTTTAAGTTAAGTTTTATATTTGATTTTAAGTTTATAATAATTTATAAGTTGTGTATGATGAACGAGCGCTTCTCGCCATCAAACTGTAAAGTTTGGCGAGTAAACAAACTGTAAAAAATAAGTTGTAATTTTTTGAGATTTAATAATTAAAAAAATAAAACATAGTCCTCCCCCAAGTGTCGCCACATTAGATCATTAGACTTTGAATTTACTGGTAAGTCGGCGGTTGATACAACCGCCGGGACCGTTAATAGGAAGACCGTATGGGGGAGTGGCCATTCTCTGGAGGAAAGGCTTGTTTGAATCTGTCTCTGTTTTGGACTGTGGTAGTAAACGGATTGTGGCCATAAAGGCAGCCATAGGCGAGCGCTCCGTTCTTGTTTTTTCTGTGTACATGCCCACGGACTCGCCGGAGAATTTGACTATGTTTACGGATATATTAAGTGAGATCAATGCGATTGTAGCAAGTTATGATGTTGAAAATGTTTTTATATTGGGAGATTTTAACGCGCACCCCAAACAAAAATTTTATGATGAGTTGACGAACTTTTGTACTGACCAGTCATGGGTTTGTGCCGATATTGAAATCCTAGGTGCTGAGCAAAATCACTACACATTTATTAGTGATGCGCATGGGTGTAGGAGATGGCTCGATCATTGTGTGGTATCTTTATCAGCTTGGCACACTGTTGTGGATGTAGGTATTAACGAGGATGTGTATAACTCTGATCATTTACCCATCTATGTTGTATGTGATTTAAGTATAGTTAGGTCAAAACTGGTGACTCAGACAGTGCCCCGTAGGGCGATTATATGGGGTGAAAGAACCTGTTCTGAAATTGAAAAATACCGGTTTCTATGTAACAGTAAATTGCGAGATATCGATTTCCCCCAAGAATTTACGGAGTGCAGTCATGGGTCATGCAGCTTGACTGAACATAGAATAAGTTTGGATAAGTTTTATGATCGGATTGTGAACGTTCTTAGTGAGGCAGCTGAGCAATCTAAAGAGGCAAGTAACTATGGGCCTCACAGAAAACATCGTTCGCTGTGTGGCTGGAATAAACATGTACGTGATGCTCATAGCGAGGCCAGGCTTAAATTTCAAACCTGGATAGAACATGGACGACCAACTTATGGTTATGTATATGAAAAAATGACAGAGGCTCGTAAAGTTTTCAAAAGTCGTTTGAAATGGTGCCAGAATAACCAAGAACAAATAAAAATGGACATAATAGCAGAACAACGAGCTACCAATAACTTTGGCAAATTTTGGAAATCCACAGGTAAGTTGGACGTTAGGCCTGGCCTTGCGGTGAGTGTGGAGGGACACAGTGATCACGGGGATATTGCTAACCTGTTTATGAAACATTTCCAGGTGCAGTCTCCCCTTGGTCCCTCAGTTCCTTCTGAAGATGTCGAGTATTTTTGTAAGGCAAAAGAGACATCTATTCACTTCTCTGCCAAGCAAATCAAAAGAGTCATACAGGAAATGAGCAGAGGCAAGTCTCCAGGTCATGATGGACTCAGCGTTGAGCACTTGAAATATGCAGGAGTCCACATACCGAGGGTCTTGTCATTGTTCTATACGTTGTGTCTACGCCATTCGTACCTGCCGGAAAATTTCATGAAAACGCTTGTGGTCCCAATCGTTAAGAACAGGGTAGGGGACATATCGAATAAGGGGAATTATCGTCCGATTTCCTTGGCTACGATAATGGCTAAGGTATTGGACAGTGTGCTTGACTCATGTTTGGAAACCGTTTTAAACTTTCATGAAGCACAATTTGGGTTCCAGCCTGGACTTTCAACTGAAACAGCTATCTTGAGTCTCAAGCATACTGTTCAATATTATACCGATCGTAAGACGCCGGTGTACGCCTGTTTCCTTGACCTCTCAAAGGCCTTCGATCTCGTCTCCTATGATGTGCTTTGGGACAAGTTGAGGAACAGGGGTACCCCTGCTGATATACTGAAAATCTTTCAGTTCTGGTATGCCAACCAGAAGAACCAGGTGAAGTGGTCTAACACTCTCTCTCCAGCATATGGATTGGAATGCGGTGTGAGACAAGGGGGTTTAACATCCCCTAGGCTCTTCAATCTGTATGTTGATGGCCTCATCACCGAGCTCAGCAGCATGACTGTTGGATGTCGAATAAATGGAGTGAACGTCAATAACATTAGTTACGCAGACGACATGGTGCTGCTGGGCCCGACTGCTGGGGCAATCAGGGAATTGCTCAAAGTTTGTGAGACTTACGCTGCCTCACATGGACTTATTTATAATGTCACCAAGAGTGAATATATGCTCTTTAAGGCCGCTGGTAGATGTCCAGACTCTGTACCAGACTTTATAAAGCTAAATGGGCTCCATTTAAATAGGGTCTCCAATTTCAAGTACCTTGGACATTTTATTACCGACGACCTTAAGGATGACAAAGATATTGAGAGGGAGCGTAGGGCACTGGCGGTCAGAGGTAACATGCTGGCCCGTAGATTTGCTAGGTGCTCTGACCAAGTAAAAGTTACTCTTTTTAAAGCCTTCTGTCAGAGCTTTTACACGAGCAATCTATGGGTCAACTACACTAAGAGATCGCTGGATGTCCTGCGCGTTCAATATAATAATGCATTCAGGATGTTGTTGCGATTGCCCCGTTTTTGTAGCGCTTCAGAAATGTTTGCTCAGGCCCACACCGATGGCTTTCATGCCATTATCCGCAAAAAAACGGCTTCGCTGTTGTGCAGAGTGCGGAGTAGTCGCAACTATATCCTGAGAGCTGTGGCGGAGAGCTATACTCCAAATATCAGGCATTTTGTGCGGAGGTTGATTAGGTAGGATAAGTCTTTCTGCCTGGTCGTCCTTTGTTTTAATAATATTACTTTTTATATCAATGTTACTAACACTAGTATGTAAGATGTGTGTAATACTAACAAAATATGGATCACTGTTATCTGAATTAAACGAATTTTATTTTATTTATTTATTTATTATTAACCGGTCCCGTGCGACTCGCATCCAGCGGATTACCGCCGCCTTCACCAGGTCATCGGTCCACCTAGCCAAGGACTGTATTGTCAAAAATAAAAACCGCCAACCTAATTTGAAGTCGCCCACCATATTCTGTTAGAAAATTTATCTTTAATCATACAACCAAGTGTACGAGACCTAAGTCCAGTCTCCGCTGGCCCAGATGTAAGCTTCCTGCGCGCCGACGGAAACAACCGCGGCAGGTATTAATGCATATGCAGCGGTAATAACAACGGGATTTCTTATACTTATAACAAACAACTATTTTATGCAACTTTCGTGAAACGCTACAAAGCTTGAAAAGTCTTTGATGATATTAGGCTCGTCTTTTACATGAGACTTTACTAAACTCGGGAAACGTGGGTGTACTATTAATAAGATACACTTCTGCCTAAGCCTTTGTAGATAACAGTCGTGAGGTTATGATATGTGGCATGTTGTCCTACAAGGCTGTATGAAGATTTTATCCAATAAGTAAGGTTAATCAAGAGTTTAGTATTTAAAGTGTGATTTTATTCAGGATATAGGGTTTGTGAAAACACGCCCGGGTGTCTCCACTGCGACACGGTGGAGCACAAGGTGGAAGTCTGCCCTGCGTGGGCGTAGCACCGCCGTGTCCTCGTAGCGGCGATCGGCGGCGGCGACCTCTCGCGTCCGGCCCTGGTTCAATCCATGGTCCGTAGCGAGACGGAATGGGAAGCCGACACCTCCTTCTGCGAAGCAGTCATGCTAGCGAAGGAGGTGGCGTAACGAGAGAGGGAGAGATCCTCTCTTCCCGGCCGCGGGAGACGCACCGGGCGTCGGGGGCCACGTGGTGGCTACCGGCCACCGTAGATGCGGAGTTTGTGGACGGTTGGCTATGGACTAGCTAGCCGTCCATCCGTCTAAGGACGACGACAGGCCGTGTCGACGGCGCGTTCGTGTTCCACGCGCGCCTCAAAGAGATGTCAGCATAAGGGGAGGGGCCCGCAAAGGCCGAAGCCTGCCGGGGTTGCGGGCCTGTTCGAAAGAGATACCGCGGCCCCGGAACATAAAGGGCGAGCAAGGAACATGGGTGGGTTTTAGTCAGTAAGAGTCTCACACTCCCTCCCGCTCCGCCCAGAGTGGGAAAAAAAAAAGGTAATACCATAATTTAACGGTATGGTTGGCGCAGTGGCGAAACGATTGGCTGCTACGCCGCGTGCCGTGGGTTCGTTCGCCGAATGGAACATCTATTTTTATGACCTACTGGTTGTTGTTCCAGGATGTATGATAAACGCACCCACAGTGTAGGACAAAGTTTGGGGACCGCTGATAGAACAGGCCCCGTCCCATTCGTAGCACTGTTACGGGCCGTGCCCCGCGCACACCTAAGTGGTGCTACGCCGGTTCGGTGACGGTGACGCCAATTCCATGATTATGTTCAACCCAAAAAGTGCTCAAAGTGCCCAAAGAAGTTTTCAATTCAAAAAGTACATTACAGAACAAATAATAATAAAACGCTCGTCTCAATCTTGCGAGTTGAGGTTCCACCAATATACAGTGCAACAATATTTAGGTACACGGCAGCACCTACTGGATAGTTAAGTGTTGCTTATTGTTATTGTTATTGAATAATTTACTTTAAAATAATCCGTTGGATATCACTTGCTAGACTGAATTTATTTTTAACTGACTTCAAAAAGGAGGAGTTTCTCAATTCGGCGGAACCTTTTTTTATATATTATGTTCCCCGATTACTCGAAGATGGGTGGAGCTTTTTAGATTATTATTTTCTTGTTTAAAAGGGTATACTTCCCAGCTGGTCCCATAATCATCAAGTCGGGATCTGATGATGAGATCCTGGAGAAATTGAGAGAACTTAAAAATTAACGTTCAAATTTTATAGGCACACTTGATGTGATTTGGGTAGTTTTTGGAAGAATACTTTCTTAAGATCAAGTGATCCCTTTTCAATTTGGTGGAGATCTGATGAAGAACTTCGGAGATAGGCAACGGAACTCCTTAATAAATGATAGCAAATGGACTGGGATTGCTGAAATCTCATGTCTATCTATTGTTTACACCAGTTATCACGCCGCTACGCTATGAAGGGATAAGCACAAGTGAACCACTAAAAAGTGAAAAATAAAAACATTTTAGCAAAACTAGAACCTACTGAAAAATAACTAAAGGAGACAATTTTTTTTGTTCGAGGATTAGTTTCCCACATAAATTCTAGCATATAATAATGAAACTTACATTGATTTCTTCCTTATAACCTCTAGATTCCATTGGTTTAATTAGCTTAGCATTGTCTAACCGGAATAAATGCGAAAAATCTGCAAAAACACTTACGAAAACCAAAATAAACAGAAAAAGTAAATGTCAAAATAATGAAGTTGTCTGTCAATCACAAAAAAAGTGGGTTTATAACGTTTCATGCCACGTTGATTGTTTAAACCACCTATGCGATTTTAGTGTAAAGCTATAAAAATGGCATTAAAAATGCTCATAGTTTAATAATATTTATTTTTATATTCTTTCTGATTCTATAATAATTATATAGCACATATGATTTCCAACGGATAGGTACCGTACTTTTTTTAGTAAACAGAAAAACGCCCCTATTCACGTATTTGCTGTCAAATGACATTGACCACAACAGGAATGATTTGACTCGCAAAAAAATATCATAACATAGCTTATTTATTATGATTTTAAGATTCCGTTTTCATTTCTACGTAATATTTCCTTTAAAACCATAGTAAAATGGTTACTTTTTTTTTGTGTTATTATGAATAATAAATGCAACGACCAGGTGGGCCCAAAAAAAACTATCTCCTTTAACTTCAGAAGTCGGTGACCAAAAACTAAGTAAATCAATCAAACAAACACTGTTTCAGGCGTTCACGGTTTAAAACTAAACTTATATTGTCACTTACATTCCGTGATTATTTAATTCTTTTTTAATTGAAAAATATCGGGAGCTCAAAACCACAAATAATCCCAATCGTTAGTTCAATCAAATAAAGGTCACTTTTTTGTGTTTTTTTGAATACCTGGTCACAACTAGAACAGTAAAGTGGTCAAACAAATACACCTATTACGTACTACATATACTCACGCTTTTTTCTTAAAGGGGTAGGGGTAGGGGTGTACTTATTTTGCTTCGTTCACGTACATTTCAACGACGAAATGAAAAGAAAAATAAAATAACGGAATGCAATTTGTGCATTACTCAATTTGTCACCATAGAAACTGTATCATGTATTCATACGGCGTACCTCTCCATGTTTCATATTCTCCAACGAACACAGAACTTATGAAACAACTTGCGTTTTCATCACTTTAAGTATGGACTGCAATACTTTGTACCAACACGACGTACAACAGAGAAGGTATGGCTTTGTGGAGCGTTTAGATTGATAGTCTAGTACTTATTCAAGTATGTGACGTTTAATAAATGAGTTATGTGTGTTGTGGTGGGGGGTGAGCGTTGGACGGACGCGGGGCGATGCGCCGCGCTCACTCCAGTCTGAGCAGCCTTAGCGACAGCACGCCTAACCCAGTAATATTGGAAACTGTGTTTTATTGTACAACCCTGAACAACGAAAATCGACATTTTAAAGTATCAAATTCTATTGTATTAACTACAATAGAATTTGATACTTTAACTATCAAATATATAGCGAACTATAGAGCGCCTCTTGATAAGATCCTTGCGTACACCTTTTGCCTCGTCCACATTCATACATCTAGTCATACACGCACGCTTCTTGCACAAAGAGAATATTATAACCTAACTAGCTGACTCGCGCAACTTCGTCTGCGTAAATTGAGATTTAAACTATTCTATCTCTCAAGTTGGATCGAACTGCACATGGTGTGCGAATTTTATTATAATCGGTTAAGTGGTTTAGGAGTCCATTGAGGACAAACATTGTGACACGAGATTTATATATATTAAGAAGATAGTAACTGGGATGTGGAGGTCAGCAAGTCAGTCTTTCTAAGTAAAATCCAGCTGCATTCGGTTAGATTGGTGATTCCATATCTTTGTTGGGAAAGCGCCTGGTAGACGAGTTTCCTCGTTAGTCGTTGCTTCAAAGAAGAAGTTTCTTAATTTGAGAGGCGTTGCCGTAAAAGTGATATAAGTGCATGATTTATAGTAATGGCCGTTTTCACTAAGACTAAGCTCCAAATGATTGAATGTGCAAATATAACTGTACTTTTCTTCTTTTAATTGCAACTATCGGCTTAAAGTCGAGAGTTAAAAGTGTATCAATTTTTTTCAAGTAAACTGTCACTTGAGTAATAAGCTTGATTTGACTAGTCGGAATAGCTTCACCTGTTACTGGCTCACTAACTCGACCGATGTGAACACTCCACCTTGCTTTCACGTACGCGCCCTAATGTAATCAGATAATACAGCATAACGAGGGCCGGTGAAAAATGGGTTTTATTCACGTAAGATATGAATGAGCTGAATTAATGTTGAGTTTTACTTGCATTCGTATTATCGCGCCTGTCTTCGCTGACGGAGTAGACAGCGCGATAATGAATGAGCTTATTTCCATTTTAATCATTTTTACTTAAAGTTTCTATGAAATGTGATAAAGATACCTCACAGAACATTTCTCGACTATTACCATATTCAATCTTTTTAACGTGTACCTCGTTGGCTGTGGCCGGAAACGCAACTGCTGAGCATCTTTTTTTTTACGATGGGAAATCGTCAAATGACTTCTCCCACTCTGGGTAGAGCGGGAGACTGGAGTGTCAGACTTTTACTGACTAAAACCTATCATGTTCCTTTCTCGCTCTTTATGTTCCAGGGCCGCGGTATCTCTTTCGAACAGGCCAGCAACCCCGGACTGCTGAGCATCTGAGATGAGATTCTGGCCACGATTTGATACGGTTCGATTCCAAGGTCGGACAAATAAATTGTCTCTGGGTTTTTTAATCAGGAGTTTCTCATTAGCAGCCACAGAGTCTGAATTTGCACCCATCATCATCATTTCAGCCGAAAGACTTCCACTACTAGACATAGGCCTACACCAAGTGTCACCACATTGATTGGTCCCGTGCGATTCGCATCCAGCGGATTCCCGCAGCCCTCATCCGATAATTTGATAGTAAGTGGCTCGCTCCCTGTTACTTGGTACTTAAACATCATCTGCCTTTTCCCAACTATGTTGGGGTCAGCTTCCAGTCTAATTGGATGCAGCTGAATACTAGTATTTTACATGGAGCGACTGCCTATCTGATCTCCACAACCCAGTTAATACTGGGTAATACGATACCTCTTGGTAAGACTGATTGTCAGACTTTATGTGCCACTGACTACCTGTAACGACTGCCAAAGATGGACAAATGACAGCCGGGACCAACTGCATGATACTTAAACATACCTGGCGGATTGTGTGTGTACTATTAAGGTGCACATCTGCCTGACCCTTTTGGTATTAGAGGCGTGATGAATGTGCTATGTTGAGGTGCAGCGCTTCCGCATGGTCGCATAGAAGCAGTCCGTGCGCGCCCATGCGAACATACCCGAATAGTTTTAAAAAAAAAAAATCTTTATTTCAGCCCTTGTTCCACATGATGTTTGTTAGTTTGTAATAAATTACCTAGATATAGGAGTATATCATGAAAATTTACCGAGCTATCACAATTTTTGACGTGCTGTTTTGCATATTTTGACACTTAATTTAACTTGTATAAAATTCGGTCTTTATTAATTGCTTTCGTTTATCTTTGTCAAATTTAAGTATTTTAAACCTCAACCATATTGAAACGTTGCAAACAACTATTAGGTAACATAACTTTTATGTGAAAAAGTACTGTAAACAAACCATATTTGAATGCACGTCACTTCACGAACAGTTGAGGAAATACCGATGCCAGTCACACGAGATATGCGCAGTTGGATGACATTTCGGAATGGATAGCTAAACCGCTGGAAATTCATAAATCTGCAGCAATATTCCAAAAGTCTGAGTATGCAACGCTCGTAACTTTGTTGAATAAAACTCGAAGGGCCTAGCACGAATGTGCGACGTAAAAGTATCGTGAACGTAGCTATGATTTTTTTATTGAAAAAATATTTATTAAAACTTGTGCGACAGATATATAAAGGCTCCCCCTCGCGGGAAGCATTTGCCGGAAATGTAGCAGTTCTGATTCATGCTAATAATATATACAAGGTGGAATATACCAATTCACACTGGGCCCGCGTGGTGGCCCATTCCCTCTAATTGAGAAGAGGCCGTGTCCCAGCAGTGAGAACATTACAGACTGACTGATTTTGATGATCTTGATACGTTGTAGCTAACCGTTTTAGTGTGGTGTCCTAGGTAAGTTTATTAAATAAGGAACCATATTAACAGTACATATTAACCCTACATTACTACTCATGTTGCGACATACAAAGAAACTACTCATACGCCCGCGAGGCGCATCATATTGATAATGATTTTAATCAAAACCTTTAAGTATGATTGATATGTTTGGACTGTTTTTATAATTGTGTATATTACTAAAAAGCGAAAAACATAATTTTAAATAATTATTATAATATTTTCATTATGAAATCTTGAATCAAATAAATCTTAGGAAGAAATTTCTGGAACTTGGGCAATTAAACAGTATTCTCATTAAAAATTGAAAAAAACAACTTTAAGTATACACTTCTCTTATAAATTGTAAATTATGAAGTAATTAACTAAAAAAAACTAACAAAGTAACAAAAAAAAATATTTTACATACAATTTGATTAAGACCGTAAAACTTACATACAAGCTACTCTTACGTCTTTGGAGCGCCAAGGGTAGTAATATCTAAAAAACTAGCACACTTACCGTAACGCAACCACCGTCCTGCGACACGTGCTAGCGATGACTGAGATGTCCTTGAACGTGAATGCCATACGCGCGAAGGATAAAAAGAGAGAGCAAAATATCAAAAACGTGGGCGCCTCTGCGACGTAGAGTAGTAATCTAGGGTTAAGTCCAAAACGAGTATTCAATTTTAAAATTATTTGAATTTACGTTAAGTATGTTCGCTCCGCGCACTCGGGCTTGGCTCACTGTTAAAGATTTGTTTTTCCCGTTCCGTTGAGTAACAATTTTCTGTTGAAGGTCAGTTAGAATCAAGGATTTTTAAAATGGTCTCTTCAAGTCTCTTGCATTGTTATTTTGGTTCGAGGTCGGCTAGTGGTATTGAGATTTTTAACAAGGATTTCTGTGACAGCCTGACAGCCTTGGTATTAAACTATTCTATATTGGTTATTCAAGTAGGTGGTTAAACAAATAAAAAAGTTCAAAACATAAAATTATGTCCTTTATTCATGTTCGCTCAACTTGAGACAAAGTAGAGATTTCAGTAAAAGGGTCAGTTCATACCGAGACGCTGCGCGCGTTTTAATAGAGAGCGCCTCAAAATATAACTTTATTTACTACACGAGAAGATACACTATTAATTTTGAGAATTCAGAATAAGTTGCACCATGTCGAGAAGCCGAGCGGCGCAGCGCGAAATCATTGGCATTTTCCAGTACCATCGTCGCGTCGCGTCTTATCTGACGCCAAAGTAAAAAAATTATATCGAGAACCGAACAACAAAAAAAAAATAAGTTCATAAACTAAAATCTGCATAATGAAAAAACACGTTCTAAAACTATGAAGGAAGAAAATTTTCTCGTCTGTTATGTACTGTCGAGGACTTTAATGTATGAGTCACTTCCACTTGCGTAATTTAGCCGTGTAATACAAATCGGGTTTAGTCGGTAATATTCGTACTCGTGAATGGATAAAAGTGCAAAATTGGAAATTATTGGACTTACTACTATACACACTCGCTAGTGTCAAACTTTTATTGACTAAAACCCATCCATGTTCCTTCTTAGCCCTTTGTGTTCCAGGGCTTCGCAGGGTTTTCGCTGTATCATTTTCGAACAGTCCTGCAGCAAATATAGCGAACCCTTAAAAGGTTTTCAGTTATTTTAACTTCACCTTGTATAATGTTTCTTCCATAATAATATTATGTATATTGGACAGGAAAATAGTATATTTTATAACGAGGGACTAAACGAAGCCATTATACGCCCGAGGTGGTTTGACTCCCGAGCTTGCGAGGGAGGCAATGAAAGCGAGGGTATATTATATTGGCGTTTAGTCTCGAGGTGCAAACTGTACTTTTCACTTCGAGTGCGAGAAAAATAGTCATTTAAAACTGAACAAATTTACACTCGACAAAAATTCTGAACTGAGCGGTCAGTTTTTTCTTCTATCAGGTCAGTCACAGATTAACCATTGAAAACACAACACAAACTCTCAATATTTTCGCAATGAAGATGATCCACACTCCACAGATAATTAGTACCTACATTACTGCAGCGGCTAGCAACAGAGGCATTGCTTTTCAAAATCAACGATGCACACAAACAACCATACATTTTACTCGCGCTGAAGAGTTCATTTGTTTTTTTTTTCAATAAACCGCTTTCTATTTGCATGCCAATTCGAAATTTAAATAAAACCTTTGACAAATTTCTCTTTTGTGACCATGTTTCAAAGTAAAAGTTCGTTCCATTTTTAAATTACTTTTTACTCCCTAGGGAATAAACGGTCACTTTAATCCCGCTTCGTAGGGCTATAACGGCGTACTTTTAGAGCATGAGAAGTGAAAAAACGTTTTTTGAATCTGCTCTCGCTTGCAATCGTTAGTAAAAATCGATTAAAGATGCACGTAGGGAAATATATTAAAGAACTTCTAAGATTAAAAGATTTGTCACTATCGTAAATACTGCAAGAAACTCCATAAACTTCGATAACTGGTTGATATTAAATTATTAATCTCAGTAACATTACATGGCAAGAATCACTCATCATTTTTTAATCGAAGACACTATTTTTGTAAGCAAACAAATCTTAGACAAAGAATTTCACATAATGATGAATCTTTCTGGAATAACCATGAGACATAGATAAGAAAATCCAGACAGCTACGTCATTCAAAGGTTTAGACTGGACAGTTTTCTTCAAGAAATTGCCAAAAGCTGTAGGTGTCAAACGGAAGATCTTACGAGAAGAAAATGCTCACACAGTATATTCATCACTTTGAGTGGCACGAGCCATATTTGAACCGTGATGTCATTCGGATATATTTCAGGTCAGAAAAATGTTTACTAGCCCGCACTTCTATGTAACAAATTGTTCTTCAACTGGCCGCAGTTCAGAGTTTCAACAGAATTCCAGATCAACTTAGACTGGTTTCGTTTCGACTTTCGTGTGGCTTACTGTTATGTACTAAAGCCTCAAATGAATGCAAGAAGTTTGCAGACCTTTGTGCAAAAACTTCTGATGAATGAAAATCACAAAGAAATGCAACCCTTATAGCCTGTTGTGCAAGGTTTTATTTGACACGTACACGCAAATACCTGAATCTTGTTTTTTACAACAAAAAAACACTAATGTTCACCTTTTATTCAACAATGGCCATGTGTCAACGTCTTATGGATGCCAAAACTTCTTATATCACTATAGATAGAGACTTTACTATTTGCATACTTTTGTGTGAGTTACAGTTCAATTTTGCTCAAAATGAAGAATACCTAGTACAAAAGTTGATATTACCATATTTTCACAATGTATAAATATTTTCCAGTAAAAATAATACCCAGCCTTAAATAAATCTTCTGATTTTGATATTAACTTTTGAAAGGAACGTGACGTGTCAATATTCCTTCGATATTAAATTGGGATATTACAATAGAATTCGCGATGATTGATCACCTTTCAAACTGATTTAACGTTAAATAGCTAGCTTTTAAACAAGTTGTATAATACCACATCGAAACGTGACGGCGTCATTGTATTCTATTCTCAAAGAACGCATCAACTTTTCAAAGAATGCATTAACTTTTCAAAGAGAATATTAAAAGAAAACATTCTGTTGTGAAGGGGCCGTAAATAAATGTAAAAAAGTCAGCGGGTTTAAACTCGGTTGCCACAAATCAAAACTTGATCGACGTCAGCGCAAAAAAGTAAGAAAAAGAAAAATACTTAAGTAAAATGTTGCCTTTTATCCGTAGAATTTTAATGTATACCTATTTAGTTAATTTTAATACTCTTCAGTCTAATATAACATAGCAATGTACAATTATGATCAGCGATGATTTAGATAAAATACTCTTATTCATATTTTGATACAAATATGCGAAAAAAGTGTTCACTATGTGTGCGTACTCCCAACGGAAAATGCAGTATTTAAATGAGGCAAATTAAACTAAACGAAAATAATTCTTCAGTCGTATTTCAACGTACATTGAATTTCATAATATGTTAAAGCTTTAAAGAGTGTTTTATTTAATATCACTCATTATTAATAATGCTATGAACAGTGTTTTATTTAATATCACTCATTATTTATTTCGTTTAGTTTAATTTGCCTCATTTAAATACTGCATTTTCCGTTGGGAGTAAGCACACATAGATAGTGAACACATTTTTCGCATATTTGTATCAAAATAATACATATAAGTATTTTATCTAAATAATAATAATATCGCTGGACATTAACACACAGCGCCACCTAGTGCCACACTAAGCAAAGCTTGTGTCGTGGAGACTAGATAGTTGATATACTACATAATAATATACTTTACGTTTGTAAATACATACTTACGAGTATTGTAGATATAAACATCCATGACTCGGAAACAAATATCCATGCTCATCACACAAACATTTGCTCCTACCGGGATTCGAACTCAGGACCCTAAGAACGTAAGGCAGCGTCACTACCACTACGCCATTCGAGTCGTCAAATAAATCATCGCTGATCATAATTTTACATTGTTATTTATTGGCAAAACGAGAAGACTTGAGAGAAATGTTGACATGGTGGCTGTTTTGAGATAATCATATTTAGTGTCACCACTAGCCATATTGACAGTATAACAACAACACATGTATTTTATAATAATCTCTCAATTTTCTTAATGAAAATGATAAAAGATCTAAATTTCAGTGAGCTTTCAGAGGAGTAATACTTACTCGTGTATTTTTAACCGCCGACGCAAAAATTACGGGGTGTTATAAGTTTGACGTGTCGGTTTGAGTGTGTGTTGGTCGTATGATCGTCGCTCCCAATTGATATAACCGTTTTTTTTTTGTTTGAAAGGTGAATTAGTCGGAAGTGTTCTTAGCTATGTTTGATGAAAATCGGTCCAAGATGGCCGCCGCCACAAAATCGCCGATGACATAATTATGTTTTCACAAGTCGCTTAATGGAGAATCCAAAAATGGAGAGGAAGACCATAAAAGCGGGATCATAACCTGCGAATTACTAACACAGAGGCGTCTACACAAAACGCTCTGTTCAAAACACAAGAATCTAAATGCCAAATAAATAAAGCACATAATCAAACATATTTATGTAACTCCGTGTAAACTGGAACTGAATTAGAACTAACCTATTAACTCTGTAAGAATGCGTGTAAACGAGATCATGTGGTTCATATTTCAGAGACGAGAGTATTCTGAGTGTGGTGTTAAGGCGATTACATGAGCTAAACGCGAGTTTTATAATTACTAAAAGTATATGATTCACTGTTATAAACAAGACCAGAAAAATATATGATACTAGCTTCTGCCAGCGGCTTCGCCCGCGTGAAGTTTCAAAATTGTCCCATGGGATCTTACTATCGAGATAAAAAGTATCCTATGTGTTAATCCAGGTTGTAAACCATCTGTGTGCAAAATTTCATCCAAATCCGTTCAGTAGTTTTTGCGTGAAAGAGTAACAAACATACATCCATCCTCACAAACTTTCGCATTTATAATATTAGTAGGAAGTAGGATTCTTCAGGATATATGCTAGCATGATAGTGTTTTGAAATCATAATACAATTAATTTGACTCAAATCAAAACCACTCATTTCGCGCTATTTGGCCCGCAGTGACTGACGTAAAAACCACTTTGTACTTCATTCTAACAGCATTTCAAACAAAATTTGAACCACCGCAAATAGGGTTGCTAATTTAGCTCGTCTAATCGCCTTAAGTGACTTTACTAGAGTTTATTAATATTATATTGTGTGTTAATGCCCAGCGCCGGTGACTGAAAAGTTATGCGGTAATTGATTGTTGTAGTACGGGTATTTATATGATGCGGAGGAATAAGGAAAATGAATTGTGAGAAAAGTTTTGAGTATGAATGTAGACGGGTAGATTAACTAATAAGGCAGCAATAGGGTAGTAGAAAAAAAAGTAGTTCGTCAGTTAGATTATCAACAAATATTCCACTAGTACTTTTTCTTTTGTTACATACTCTTACACCAAAATTTACGAAGACACGACGAATTTGAAATTTTCATTACGTCACGCCTAGGTATAAATTTTTGGCGAGTTCTAACGTCGCGAGCCTCTCGAGTTTGAATGCGTTTTATCTGTGTCAATATTCATTGATTTACAAAATCAAAAAGTACGTGTCCATTATTTTCCAATACTTTAACTGACGTTACTTTTGCATTTTTTGATACTATCGTCATACCTGTTATGACTGAAATAACTACTTGTTTAAAAATAATTTATTTAGTACCATTCTTGTTGCCGGTTAGTGGTAATGGGCTCGTTCCCAGTACATTACATGGTAGTTAAGGGTGTTTTTTTGTTATGTTTACCCTTTTTTTTTAAATCATGAACGCCAAAGACCTTACAGAAGCGACCGGACTGGAATTTGTGTATTTTTTATTGACAACGGTGATTTAATCATCATAACCATCATCAGCCTATAATGTTCCCACTGCTGGGACACGGCTTTCTCTCAATGAGAGGGTATGGGCTAAAATCCTCCATGCGGGCCAAGTGCGGTATTGGCAGATGTCACATGTCTTCCAATTTTCAACCGACTTCCAAAAAGAGGAGGTTATCAATTCGTCTGTATTATTTTTTTTTTTTTTTTTTTTTTTGTGTTTGTTACCTCAGTACTCTCGACTGGGTGAACCGATTTT